>JAVMKO010000019.1:12772950-13972950 GCA_032164245.1 Sternotherus odoratus | reverse complement strand
TTTAAAATCAAGATTCGATACATTTCTAAAAGATCTGCTGTGGATCAAACAGGAATTATTTAGGGACATTCTGTGGCCTGTGTTCTGCAGGAGGGCTCGGTGATCACAGTGGTGCTTGCTGGCCTTAGAAGCTATGAATTACAGTGTCTTATGGGTCAGGCTGTGAGTTTGTCAGGGAGGTCACGGAAGTCACAGATTTACTGGCTTCCTGTGACCTCCATGACGTCTGCAGCAGCCAGCCGCACTGTCTGAGGCTGGGGCAGTCTTGGGTCACTGTCCCCTCCCCCAGCAGCAGCAGGAGTTTGGGTGCGGGGCTTAGGGCTGGGGGTTGGCGTGTGGAAGTGGGTGAGAGCTCTAGAGGGCACTTACCCAGGGGGGGTTCTTTGGAAGCGGCAACATCCCATGGCTCTTAGGGGGAGGTGCACCCAGGGGGCTCTGCGCACTGCCTCCACCTGCAGGCACCGCTCCCACAGCTCCCATTGGTCACAGTTCCTGGCCAATGGGAGTTGAGGAGCCGGCACTCAGGAGGGAAGCAGTGTGGCCATGCCTCTGCCTCCACCTAGATGATGAGGGAGGTCGTTGCTTCAGGGGAGGTGCAGCGCCTACCAGCCCCGTCAACCCAACACCAGTGGGGGGTCCCCCAGGACACCTTCTGATCATCTGTGGCACCCTCTGGCTGTCCACTTTAGTCAGGAGTATATAGTACAAGTCATGGACTGGGAATGGGCCATGAATTTTTGTTTACTGCCCGTGACTCATCCATGTCTTTTAGTAAAAATACCCATGACTTAAACGTAGCCTTATTTATAGGATATTTTCTAGGTGCTCTTTTGGTTTCTGCATCTTTCTGTGTCCCATCTTCTGATGCTTTTGTCATGTCATGGTTGCCAAAAAGGAACTTGAGGCTCCGTATGCAACGAAGCAGTGCACCGGCATTTATGCTCATGTTCTGCTGCCTGCCTAGTTGCTAGTTTGGCGGGCATTCTTGCTTTGGAGTGGACTTTTTTAAAAAAAGCAGGATTTCGGATACATATGGATCAAATTCGGGATTCAGGGGCAGAAAGGTCCATGAGGTGGTGTTATACTTTCTCTGTCTTTTGAGAATGTTATTGTTGGATACCTCAATGTTTTGTTGGCAGAGATGCAAAGGACTGGAAAGTAAAAGGTATATCTTTGCAGGTCATTAGCGTGGTACCATGGGAGGATTGCTATGGGTGCAGGCTGGAATAGCAGGATAGGGTAGGTCAGGATTGGTAGAGCAGTGTGGTAGAAGCTAGTGTAATGATTGCCTACCTGAGTGATGTCAGGCTCTCATTTCTGTGTTAGTCCACTTTTATGGAGAGGAATAACGCAGTGGTTTGAGCATTGGCCTGCTAAACCCAGGGTTGTGAGTTCAATCCTTGAGGGGGCCACTTATGGATATAGGGCAAAAATGGGATTGGTCCTGCTATGGGTTGGACTAGATGATCTCCTGAGGTCCCTTCCAACCCTGAGATTCTATGATCCCAAAATTGTTAATTATATCAAAATTGCCCAATTCAGAGAACTATGAATTGCATTAGAAATGATCAGAAATCTCTGCCCACTTGAATAACAGCATGAGTGCCACAGCCCCTTATGTGCTGGAGGCTTCACTTGGAGCCTGCACAACAATCATTTCTGCTCGTCGTTAGGAGCGATTGATAATGACCATGGTGACGATGGAGTCAAATGAACACAAAGGAACAACTGGCTGCCTTAAAAAAACAGTGAGTTGCACACTGAAATGGATTTTCGTCCTATGCTGGTGTAGCAGGAGGGCTTTCCATCCTCCAGCTGCTGACCCCAAAGCTACTGAATGACAAAAGCATGTGATGCCCACCTAAGGCCTCTAGACACTGTAAACAGTTTTCTTTTTTTGTTTTGTGCATCTCCGGTTTATCTCTCTCCACTTTATATTTTGTATTCTGAACTCTTTATGGTACCACTTGTGCATTCCCTAAGAATAATACTTGCTGGCAGGACCCACCGGGTCTCTATGCTAAGGGAGGTTGAGGTGGTGAGTTAGCCAATAGGGCAGGGGTGGGCGAACTTTTTGGCCCAAGGGCCACATTGGGGTTAAAAATTGTGCAGAGGGCTGGGTAGGGAAGACTGTGCCTCCCCAAACTGCCTGACCCCACCCCTTATCCAACCCCCACCCACTTCCGGCCCCCTGACTTCCCCCCTAAGAACCTGCAACCCATCCAAACCCCTCCCCCCTGCTCCTTGTCCCCTGATCTCCCCCTCCGGAGACCCCCCCACTCTAACTGCCGTCCCAGAACTCCACTCCCTAGCTAAGCCCCCCTGTTCTTAGTTCCCTGACTTCCCCCTCCCAAGATCCCCCGACCCTAACCACCACCCCCTGGGATCCTACCACCTAACTCCCTCCCCCTTGCTTACCTTTCTCAGCTGGGCACTCCTCAGCCAGGGAGCGTGGGGCCCCATGGCTCCACCTGGCCTGGGAGCGCAGGT
The DNA here is from genome assembly GCA_032164245.1 of Sternotherus odoratus. Taxonomy (NCBI): domain Eukaryota; kingdom Metazoa; phylum Chordata; order Testudines; family Kinosternidae; genus Sternotherus; species Sternotherus odoratus. The sequence goes on along the minus strand of JAVMKO010000019.1, from coordinate 13,970,460 downwards.
CGGGCCCGGCGGCTCCCCACGCTCGACACGGCCCCTGGCCAGGGACCGGGGGGCCCAGCAGCATGCCGTGCGGGGCCCTGCGGCTTCCCGCGCTCAGCCAGGACCGAGCTAGGGAGCGCAGGGCGGCCTGGCCCGGGAGCACAGGAACCCGCGGCACGCCGGCCTGGCTTGGCAAGCCAAGCTCGCGGGCCGGATGAAAATGGCCGGCGGGCCATAGTTTGCCCACCCCTGCAGTAGGGTCTGATGATTATTGATGTTAGATTTTTTTGAGCAGAGAGCACCCCTCATCCACAGAGTAAGTTGCCTCTGAGACAGCCCTGGCCTAACTTTGTGGGAAGCAAACTAAAACCCTTCTGAGGGCAACTGACCCCCTGCAAGTCAGGCTGGCTTGAGAGCGTGTGATGAAGGAAAACCTCAGGCCTTTCTCTCTCCCCCTACCCCGCTTCTCTCCACAGCCACACAACGTGCAGGGAGAATACAAAATCACCACTTAAAAAAAAACGGGTGGGACATGGGGGACAGTGGCGTTGCCGAAGTGGCGCTCATTGTAGATCACCACGGCCACCGCCCGCTTCCGGGCCGCGTCGGTGACTTTGTCCTTGAAGGTGCAGCCCCCGCGGGCCACCAGCGTGATCCATGGTGGCGGCGGCTCCCCGCTGGGCGGGCCGCGGCTCCCCGGCGGCGGGGGCACGTCGTAGTCGGTGTCCGAGGTGCATCCCTCCATGTGGCGGGCGGAGGCGCCGCGGGGGATGTCCACCAGGCCCTGCGCGCTCTCCTTGGGGGAGCTGTTGCCATAGCGGCCGCTCTCGGCGCTGCCCCGCACCGTGCGGTTGCTGAGCGGCTCGGTGTAGGCGGTGCTCACCCACGCCGTGTACCACTCCAGGAGCCAGGCGCCGCCGCCGCGCGGGGCCCCCAGTGCCAGCAGCGCCGCCGCCACCAGCGTCAGGCGGGCGCGGCACAGCATGGCACGGCCGCGGCGGGGAGACCTGGGCTGTCTGCGTCTCCCGTCTCCTCCCGGGCCGAAGGATGAGAGGCGGAGGGGCGCCGGCCACTTCCCCAGCCAGGCCGCCGCGGCGCAGGAAACGGGCGCCCTCCCCGCCCTAGTGGGAGTTGCGGCCCGAGCGCAGCTAGTGGGAGGCGGAGGCCGGGCTGAGCCTCCGCGTGGGCGGGGCCGACCAGCGAGCTACCAAGACGGGGCGGGGGGACTCTGCACGCGCCTCCTTCGCAAACCGCCGCCGCCAACAGACCCGATTCGCTTAAGTACTCCCCAGAGCAAAAGTACACTGATGCCCCGAGCCGTGACTCCCACCTATGTGGTGTAGTCCATCCAGCCTGGAGATCTCTGACCTTTGACCCCAATTACTGCCAGGCCGGGCCAGGCTAAAGTCATCTGGTGCCATAGGCACAACGTGGCTCTGTTCTGCATCCTTCCTCACTTGGAGTGTCGAAGCACTGGTCCGTCCCCCCCTGCCCCCCGCCCCCGAAGCAATGCAGTGGTATTGGGCTCCTTTTGCCAGAGGGTTTGGCAGCAGGGTCACTTCCTCCCCTTTGGCACAGAGGGGAGGCAACAGGGGTCTCCTCTCCCTTTCCAGAGAGGAAGGGGTGACAGCAGGGGCTCCCCAGTACTTACCCCATCAGTTGGGATGTAACTGCAAGGCCCACTGCATTCTCTCCTCCTGCCATACACGAAGTCCCTTGCTGGGGTAGCTTGGTGAGCTCCAACCCAGAATAGAGGATCTAGGCGTTCACCTCCCATGGAGGTGCATATTCCCCTCTGAGAGCTAGTGTTTCAGACTGTCGCTGTCCTAAGGCAGGCAGCTTTGACTTGTTCTGTTATAATAGTGCCACGTTTTAATGCTTTTCTTTACAACTACATAGGCTGGAAATGCCTTTTTTTTTAAAATGAAAGCTGAGAATCTGAAGAAATCACATGACTCCAGGACCTCAGGCCTATATATGCCTTAATCTAGTCCCCCAAACATCAAATAAACCAATTAATGTTGCCACTGGAACCCATCCCCAAACCAGACCCCATCTCACCCAGGCACACACACATCTTGCCTGGCACCCACCTCCAATGCAGCGTCCCCTCGAGTGCAGGCACCCTTCTCATGAGCTGACCACAACATCACCACCAACATGCCAAACGTCCCCTCTTGCATCTCCCATCTCTAGGGTGATATAGTGCCTGGGTATGTGTGGAGGAACACTCCCCTCACCTGCTTCTGGGGACTGTGAGGAGAGCCCAGGTTGTAGCAGGCAGAGCAGCCTAGGGCCGGTGAACCTCCTAAGCGAGTTCTTGCCCAAGTAGCTCTCCCTTCTCATTTGAAAGTTCTGGCCGTAATGTTTTATATGCGTATAAATATTAAATATATCACCCAGGCCTTTCCCGGTCCCCCACTGCTTCCAGACCCGTATGCTCCCGTCTACAAAAACCTGCTCCCCTGCTTTCAAAGGTGAAATGAAGAAATGGCCTATTGCCATTTGTAAGCTGCACTCATCGGTGGGGTGCATGAGGACATGCGCAATGAACAGGATGGACATTCTACATACTTTAGCATCATTCAGAACCCATCAAGGTTGTCTTCCGCTATTTAAAAAATTACTAAAGAAATTTGCCCCACATTCTACAATTTCCAACAGCATTTGAACCATTACTGCTTTTAAAAAAGTTGCAATCTTGTGTGCCTGCCTTGTACTTATGAGCGACAAGAACTATTCCTAAGTTTTGAAGCATAAGCTTTCGTGGGCTAATACCCACTTCGTCGGATGCAAGCAGTGGAACGTGGTATTAGCCCACGAAAGCTTATGCTTCAAAACTTTATAGTTAGTCTTTAAGGTGCCACAGGACTTTGTTACCTCTGCTATTCCAGACTAACACGGCTACCTCTCTGATTCTTAAGAACTATTCCCTAATTCATTTTCTTTCTGCATACTCCATGTGGCAAATAAATTGAAGCTTACATTTCAAGTGAAATCCCCCCCAAAAGCAAGACAATTCGAGGGCTAGAAAAGCTGCTTTGGACAATAATTTAAACATTACTTTTGCATTCAATAATTAGTAACATATTTATTTTCTGGTAGAAGCAAGAGGTAATCAGCAATTTTTGCATGGTGTGTGCAAAAAACGGAGATTCTGCCCATAACTACACCGTGTGACCTTCACACAAGGGACAAATGTAACATGGAAAGTAACTGATTACTTTTTAGAATGACATTTTTGAACTACACAAACTGACCCAGGTTCAAGAATAGCAGCTGTGTTAGTCTGTACCCAGGAATTTCTTTTAGCATTTCCCTCTAGAAAGGGGAAATTTAAAATTAATTCAAGTAATGTCTAGCAAGCTGATAAGACAGGAAATATTGATGATCGTTGCCTTTCTGTATACTGATGCAGAAGGAAATGGTCACAGACACAGACACAGACAGGAACCAATACTACCATATCACCAGCATCCAAATTCCAGTCAAGCAAACACCCTTGCCAGTGAAGATCAGAACAGTCCATTGCAAAGAGTCATAATGGGCCTCTTTGCCCTCCACACTCATGCTGCAAATACACGGGCATGATCCCATAAGTGCAGATCTGAGCAAACTTTGAAGGCCACTTTCAAAGCTTTTTGACTTTACAAACAATAAAGGGAGAGAATACAGCTGAGATGAACCACATTAAAAAACACATCTCCCCGCTCTAGTTCGAAATGAAAGAGGGTTGCACTGCCTTATTCAATGTAAACAATATGTTTTCTTCCGGGTCATTGATCAAAATGTTAAATAGTATAGGCTACAAACCAATTACTGAAGGATCCCAGTGGAAACACTGCTTGCTGACGATTTCTCATTGACAGTAACATTTTGAGACCGATCAGTCAATTTTTGATACACTATACCTAGGGGGAGTGCCCTGCAACCCCATTAGTCATCATTTGTATATAATTGGGGTATTTCATATAAAGAATGCCAGGTGAGGTAACATGGGAGAAGTTATGATCCGCTGAAAGCCATTGTTCTATCTAAATATGTACATCATTAGTAGGGCTGTCGATTAATGGCAGATAACTCACGCGATTAACTCAAAGACATTCATCATGATTTAAAAAATTAGTCATGATTAATCACAGTTTTAATCACATTGTTAAACAATACAATACCAATGAAATTTATTAAATATTTTTGGATATTTTTCTACATTTTCAAATATATTGATTTCAGTTACAACACAGAATACAAAGGGCACAGTGCTCTCTTTATATTATTATTTTTATTACAAATATTTGCACTGTAAACATGATAAAAGAAATAGTATTTTTCAATTTCCCTCATACAAGTACTGTAGTGCAATCTCTTTATCATGAAAGAGCAACTTACAAATGTAGATTATTTTTTGTTATAACTGCACTCAAAACAAAACAATGCAAAACTTTAGAGCCTACAAGTCCACTCAGTCCTACTTCTTGTTAAGCCAATAATTCAGACAAAGAAAGGAGATAATGCTGCCCACTTCTTATTTACAATGTCACCTGAAAGTGAGAACAGGTATTCACATGGGACTTTCGTAGCTGGCATTACAAGGTATTTGCGTGCTAGATATAATAAACATTCATTGCCCCTTCATGCGTCAGCCTCCATTCCAGAGGACATGCTTCTATGCTGATTTCACTCATTAAAAATAATAATGCATTAATTAAATTTGGGACTGAACTCCTTGGGGGAGAATTGTATGTCTCCTGCTTTGTTTTACCGCATTCTGCTATATATTTCTAGTAGTCTCGGATGATGACTCAGTATGTTGTTTATTTTAAGAACACTTTTGCTGTAGATTTGACAAAACACAAAGAAGGTACCAATGTGAGATTTCTAAAGATAGCTACAGCACTCGATCCAAGGTTTAATAATCTGAAGTACTTTCCAAAATCTGAGAGGCACGGGGTGTGGAACATACTTTCAGAAGTCTTAAAAGAGCAACACTCCGATGCAGAAACTACAGAACCTGAACCACCAAAAAAGAAAATCAACTTTCTGCTGGTGACATCTGACTCAGAGGATGAAAATGAACCTGCGTCAGTTCACACTGCCTCAGACTGTTGTCAAGCGGAACCCGTCATCAGCATGGACGCATGTCCTCTGGAATGGTGATTGAAGCATGAAGGGACATATGAATCTTAGCGCACCTGGCATGTAAATATCTTGCAACACTGGCTACAACAATGCCATGCGAATGCCTGTTCTCACTTTCAGGTGACATTGCGGGAAGCATTATCTCCTGCAAATGTAAACAAACGTGTTTGTCTGAGCGACAGGCTGAACAAGAAATAGGACTGAGTGGACTTGTAGTCTCTAAAGTTTTACATTGTTTTATGTTTGAATGCAGTTATTTTTTCTACATAATTCTACATTTGTAAATTCAACTTTTACGATAAAGAGATTGCACTACAGTACTTGCATTAAGTAAATTGAAATTACTATTTCTTTTATTTTTTACAGTGCAAAAATTTGTAATAAAAATAAATATAATGTGAGCACTGTGCATTTTGTATTCTGTGTTGTAGTTGAAATCAATATATTTGAAAATGTAGAAAACATCTAAAATATTTAAATAGATTGTATTCCATTATTGTTTAACAGTGTGATTAATTACATGATTAACAGTGGAGGTAACCCATGCCTGGGTGGATGTCAAACAACCATCAACACCTGTTATCTAGCAAGGAAGTTACAATTCAGTGACTCACTTGCACAAGGCCACAACAGGGGAATTGCTCAACCCTGCCTGGTGACTCAGTAATGCCCACTGGGGATGCCTGGAACTGGGCTCTGCAAGCACATGGAATGAGGATATTCAATAGATGACCAGGGTCTTGTGGTTTGTCCTGTCTCTTCCCCCACCTTCACTGAAAGCAACAAGAATGCTGGAGCTGAGGAGACTGTTCCCCAGGCTAGCAGGGAGAGACAGAAAGACTGTAACCAACCTGCAGTTTTGAGAAAAACCTATTTAGTTCCGATATTGCCTAGTATAATAAGGTTCAGAATTTAGACTACGTGCTTACCTTTTAAAATTTCTTTTGGTAACTACTCTGACTTTTTGCCTATTACTTATAATCACTTAAAATCCATTTTTTGTCATCAATAAACTTATTCTAGTGTTTATCCTTACCACTGAGTTTCACTGAAGTGCTTGGTAAATCTGTTCTGGCTACAAAGGCTGGTGTATGTCCCCTTTCCATTGATGAAGTGGTGAACCAGTTAATAACCTTGCATTGCTCAAGAAAGGGTCTTGAGCAGCACTAGACGGTATATTTCGGTGGTATAAGATGGGAGCTCAGGGAATTTGGCTCGTGCCTTTGTATGATTTGTAAGAACATAAAAACATAAGAATGGCCATACTGGGTCAGACCAAAGGTCCACCCAGCCCAGAATCCTGTCTACTGAGTAGCTTGTCTGAAAAATTTCAGTTTGTGAAATTCAGTTATTTTTGAGTTGTGTAAGTAATATGTGTGTTAAAGGTTTACTTAAAAATAGTATTTTTCTAAATCTTTCCATAATAAAAAAAAACCCTGTCTAAATTGATTTTGTTCAGACTTCCCCAAAATAATTAATCTCTGGCTGACATCAAGCATGGAAAATGCCAGGCCAAAAATCCAGCTTTCAGAAGGCTATGAGCAACTCTTTGCGGGTTGTTTTGAAAGTTCTGATATGATCGTCAATATAGACAGGGGCCACTCTTCCCTTAGTAATGCAGTGAAGCCTGTAGAAACAGAAAGTGTGCACATACAGGTTACTAAACCTTGTTACTGACTCATGGATGTATTTTTTGTTCCAGATAATCTGACTTGAAGAAGTCTATTTCACTTTAGCCAGTCCAAGATGGAAGCTCCACTGGTGAGTCTGGACGAAGAGTTTGAGGATCTGAGACCTTGCTACACTGAAGATAGAGAAGAAAAACCCCATTGTTTTTATGGCTCATCCCCTCAGCATCTGGAAGATCCCTCCCTTTCTGAGCTCGAGAACTTCTCCTCTGAAATTATCAGCTTCAAGTCCATGGAAGACTTGGTGAATGAGTTTGATGAGAAGCTGAATGTCTGTTTTCGAAATTACAATGCCAAAACCGAGAACCTGGCTCCTATAAAAAATCACCTCCAAATACAAGAGGAGGAAGAGCATCTTCAGGATGAGGAGTAAGTAGACTAGAAATTCTAATAATATATTTAACCCAAGGAGGCTTTAATTAATTTAACGCAATGAGTCTTCATAAAGCTGGTCAAAAAAGGAAAAACTAAAACTAAGAAAAATAGTGAAATTTTGAGGACGCTTCCATTGGGTGGGTGGGTGGGATAACTTAGTGGTTTGAGCATTGACCTGCTCAATCCAGCATTGTGAGTTCAATCCTTGAGGGAGGCCCTTTAGGGATATGGGGTAAGAATAGGGATTGGTCCTGCTTTGAGCAGGCGGTTGGACCAGATGATCTCCTGAGGTCCCTTCCAACTCTGAGATTCTATAATTATGCAGGGTTTGCAATAGATAGATCTATTTTCAGTTTTTCAAAAATTTTATTGCATTTTTAAATTATTTTTGGTCAAAATATGGAAATGATTCTTAACACTTGTTTTCAGTAAACAAAGACATCTGATAACCTTTTAGATAATGGTTTTGATAATTTTTTTAAATAAATGCAATGGATGAAGAAGTCATGAAAATGTCTGTGAAAAATTAAAACATTTGAATAAGTGAATAGGTTTTTGCAAAACATGTTTTCTTTGGAAAAAGGCCATTTCAATGTTTTGTTTTGAAAAACAATTGTAATGTCAAAGAGATAACGCCAAGGCTTCTAGGTCACCATTGAGACAGGATAGTTTTACACTATAGAGTTCAGTCAAGGATCATAAGCTGCTTTAATTACATCAGCTGTGCGCATCTACACAATGCTCTTTGCATGGGCAGATCGTGTCCACAGTCGGTGCTCTTGCATCAACAGTGAGAGAGTTGTATCATGGGAAGCTATCCCACTGTGCAACTTGCCACCCTCTGCCCATGGGAGATCGGGAAATGCATCATGGGAGTGTGCTCACCATCCCGTGATGCAGTTATTTCCGTCTCATCATTCCATGGGCTTCCAACTTCGTTTCATGCCATTTTTAACAGCCCTTGTCAACTATGTGCCCACCATCTCTGCATGGTTCCTGAACTGCTGAGCGTTGTGATCACAACACAGATGTTTCTGCAGTATTTCATGAGCTGCGAGACAGAAAGTGAATCAGTGGTGCCTGCCCTGCTGTGTGCCATGGAAAGAAATAATTCAAGATTGCTGCTGGCATTCATGGAGCACCTGCACCTGGTGGACCATTGGTACTGGGCTCCGGAAACAAGCACCGAGTGGTGGACTCTCATTGTGATGCATGTAGGGGATGACAAGCAGTGGCTGTGGAACTTTCGGGTGTGAAAATCCACCCTCCTGGAACTGTGTGCAGAGCTTGTTCCAGCACTGCACCACAAGGACACCAGAACCAGAGCTGCTCTCACTGTTGAAAAGGTAGTGGTGATTGCTGTGTGGAAGCTGGCAACTCTAGACTGCTACCCGTCAGTTGCGAAACAGTTTGGCATTAGAGAATCCACTGTGGCTGTTGCGGCACCTTAGAGGCTAACAAATTTATTTCATCGGATGCATGAAGTGGGCTATAGCCTACGAAAGTTAGTGCTGAAATAAATTTGTTAGTGTCTAAGGTGCCACAAGTACTTCTGTTCTTTTTATGGATATAGGCTAACACGGCTGTTACTCTGAACCCTGTGGGTATTGTGGTGATGGAAGTCTGCAGGGCCATTAATCACCTCCTGCTACAAAGGACTGTGACCCTTGGTAATGTGCAGGAAATATTTGATGGCTTCAAGGTAATGGGATTCCTTAACTGCAGTGATAGATGGAACACATGTTCCAATTTTGGCCCCAGACCCTTTTGAGACAGTACATCAACTGAAAGGGCAACTTCTCCATGGTCTTGCAAGCATTAGTGGATGACCAGGGCCCTTCACTGACATCAGTGTAGGGTGGTCAGGGGAGGTGCAGATGCATGCGTCTTTAGGAACACTGTACTGTACAGAAAACTGCACGCTAGGACTTTCTTTCCAGACCAGAAGATTCATACAATGGGGGAATGCCCACAGTGATCCTGGGAGACCCTGCCTACCCCTTAACCCTCATGGCTCATGAAATCTTACACTGGGAACCTAGATAGTAGCCAGGAACGCTTCAACCATAGGCCTGGCAGATGCCAAACGACTACTGAATGTATCTTTGGCAGATCAAAAGGTTGCTGACGCTGCCTTTTTGGCAGGTTAGACCTTACAGAGGAAAATATTTCCACAGTCATTGCAGCGTGCTGTATAATGCATAATATTTGTGAAGTGAAGGGGGAAAAGTTTCCCCCAGGGTGGAGTGCTGAGGTTGATCAGCTGGCCACTGATTTTGGGCAGCCAGATATCATGTCAGTTAGAGGGGCACAACGGGATGCTGTTCAAATCAGGGAGGCTTTAAAGGGGCATTTTGACAGTGATTTCTAGAAACGTGTCTATGTGAGGTATTCAGCCAGGCAATGTTTACTTGCTGCCCTGTATGATTTGATTCCTGATCGTTAATTGTACTGAACAATTATTCCTTCCAATAGCCGCTGTGTTTGAATGTTCACCAACTAATGTGCATATGATATAAATAAAGAGTACATTTGTATCAAAGAATAAAGTTTAATAACAGGACAACAAACAAACTATTCGTCAAATAGGAGACATGGAAATGAGGAATAGTCTCTTGGTTATGGCTCTCACAGCTGAGTGTAATTCCAGCTTTCACTGTGAAGCCAGTCCCTGGGAGCTGGGTGCAAGGGTACTGAGAAGGACCGGGAACATCCACAGAATGTGGTGAGGGAGTTTGGGGAGAGCATGGACTGGAGTTCTGTACTGGCTGCAGGAGGACGCGTGCATGGATGTGTTCTGACTCAGGGCCGGTGGAAGAATATTTGGCGCCCTAGGCGAAACTTCCACCTTGCATCCCCTCCCCCAGCCCGGGGAGCGCTATGGCAGCTCTTCACTCCCCCTCCTGTCCCCCCTCCTGCTTGAGGTGCCCCCCTCTGCCCCGTGCTGAGCAGACAGGAAGAGAAATTTCAAAAATTCCCTGGCCTTTAAAATTAGGAGAAGCACATATCTGTGTACCTTCAGGGCAGCAGAGTTCAAACTGAGATCAGAGCGGTCATGATGAGCATTGTGGGACACCTGCAGACCAATTCAGGGTGACATAAGCAAGTGCAGTGTCTACACTGATGCTATGTCGCTCTAAATATGTCACAAAAAGTTCTATGCCACTTGTCAAGATGGTTTTATTATGCCAGAGTAGCAGGGGAATTACATCGGCAGGAGGAGCATTTCAGTGTTTGCAGCGCCACTCTTTTGTCGACGAAAGGTGGCTTTTGTCAACAAAACTGTTATGTAGACAAGGCCTAAGGCTTGGTCTACACTACAGAGTTAGGTCGATGTAAGGCAGCTTATGTCGACCTAACTATGTCAGTGTACACACCATAGCCTTGCCATGGACACCAAGAGCCAATTGAATTACCTAGATTAAGTTGATCTAATTTTGTAATATAGGCAAACCGTTAGCTCTGTTTAGAGTTGAGGCACATGATACCATGACTCTTATGACTTCTTATGACTAGGGATTTATAATGTGAGATACACATTTTTCAGTAGTGGCCATCGCATAGGCAGAGTGAAGTACAGACAGGCTTCCATATTCTCTCCTTCAGGAACACAATGCTTTGGGTTTATTCATATAGGGTCGCCCAACAGTGCTTCCCACTAATTTGATGGAATAGATCAGTTGAGACGGTGGGAGGGCAGAAAGCCTGTGAAGTAAATGATATTTAAAAAATAAAATAAAATTTGGTCGTGTCAACTTTAATCTTGTCTCTTCAATTCTAAGGAGGTTTTTGTGGGCAGGGGGCAGAGGGGTTATTTCTAGGACCTGGAAATGGAGATCAAACAAATTTAATTGCATAAAGAATGATCTGTGTTTCCATGAGCAGGACATTCAGATCATAGAGCAGAATATGATATAAGAGCAATTAGGGGAAAGTAAAAGGGAAGAAGGGAATAGAAAGAAGAAGAGGAACAAAGAGGCACCATCACTAAATCAGAACATCAGAGGTCATTGTACGTGGCAACAACCACAACAAGAAGGATTGTCTCTGTATCTAAAAGCAGCTCAAAGGACCAGATCTATTAGTTTAGAGGCTGTCACAGACTCATAAGCCGTTTGAAAAGAACAAAAAGCTGCCTTGGATTAGCATGGGCTACTGAGACCAATGGACTGCAAGAACTGGATGACCAGGGGATGTTTCAGCTCCAAGATCTAAGGACTTTTCTAAACACAAAATTGCACTGCTAGACCCTGTCACGTTGCTGGAGTTATTGGGGATCATATAGATCATTGGAGCAACCAAGGTCCTATAGTGACACCAAATCTTATGTGAAGGGGGTCATGGCAGGTGTCTATGATCAGGTTATGGAGGGCTGATTATGATTATGCCATTGATATGTGTGTATCTTTTTTGGAACTAAAGTTATGAATATTGGATATATGGTGCCTGTACTTCAAACTTATGCTTGGCTTCTGGGTGAAATCTCAGACAAGCTGTTGTTAACTTGAATGGCCTGCCTGATGGCCCATTAAAGGGCCATCAACTGCACAATGAACTTTGTCCACGCCCGAGGAGCTTCGCCAGAAATGTGACATGCCTGGTCAGAAACTGAATTGGGGAAAGTCTGATAATTGAACCATGTGGCTAGGGACCTCCATTTTGCAACTGGACTCTGCATAGGGAGGAGGAGGGTCTTTGCCCTCAAGAGGAAGTCTATAAAGCCTGGGAGACACGTTCTCCTTTTTGTCTTCAATCTGCCACCTTCAGCTAGCACCTACCTCTGGATGGGATTTTGCTACACGTGGAAGCTCTGACCAACGGATTGATGACCCATCCCTGCAGGGGATGCATTCCAGAGACTTGTATCTAAACCTGCAGTTTATTCTACAGCTGTAAGCCTGAGCCAAGAGATTTGCCATTACTGCATGTAATTGATTTCTTTTAACCATGCCTAACCCTCACCTAGACCTTATCCTTGTATAATAAACCTTTAGTTTTAGATGCTAAAGGATTGGCAACAGCGTGATTTGTGGGAAGATCTGATTGGTATATTGACCTGGGTCTGGGGCCTGATTCTTTGGAATTGGGGAGAACCGTTTTCTTTATTTGGGGTATTGGTTTTCATAACCATGGTCCCCAAGACAGGTGGCTGCTGGTGGTGATACTGGGAAGCTGGAGTGTCTAAGGGAATTGCTTGTATGACTTGTGGTTAGCCAGTGGGGTGAAACCAAAGTGTTTGCTGTTTGGCTGGTTTGGTTTACCCTAGCGTGGAAAACCCCCAGCTTTGGGCTGTAGTTGCCCCTTTTGAAGCAATCTGTCCTGAGCTGACACTCACAGTTGGATCCCACCAGGAACAGCACCGTCACAGACCCCTTAGTGTGCATGTGGTTATACAGGGGCACAATTACAGATTTTGGTAGGAGGGGGCAACTTTAACTGTGATTCCAGGGGCTACTTAGGCATCTGAAAAAGTCTAGCATTTCAACCAAAAACACACTGTTTTAGATAAAATATAAACCGGATTTATTAACTACAGAAATATAGATTTTAAGTTGGGTTTTCAAGCGATTAAAAGAATTAATTGTGATGAATCATGCTATTAAACAATAATAGAATACCATTTATTTAAATATTTTAGATGTTTTCTAAATTTTCAAATATATTGATTTCAACTACAACACAGAATACAAAGTGTACAGTGCTCACATTATATTTATTTTTATTACAAATATTTGTACTGTTAAAAAACAAAAGAAATAGTAATTTTCAATTCATTTAATACAAGTACTGTAGTGCAATCTCTTTTTAGTCTCTAGGTGCCACAAGTACTCCTTCTTGTTTTTATCATGAAAGTTGAACGTATAAATGTAGAGTTATTTAAAAAAAACACACCTGTATTCAAAAAGAAAACAATGTAAAACTTTAGAGTCTACAAGTCCAGTCAGTCCAACTTCTTGTTCAGCTAATCACTGGGACAAACAAGTTTGTTTACATTTGCAGGAAATAATGCTGCCTGCTTCTAGTTTACAATTTCACCTGAAAGAGAGTAGCCGGCATTGCGAAATATTTACATGCCAGATGTGCTGTCCCTTGATGTTTCAACCACCATTCCAGAGGACATGCGTCCATGCTGATGATGGGTTCTGCTTGATAATGATCCAAAACAGTGCAGACCAATGCATGTTCATTTTCATCATCTGAATCAGATGCCACTAGCAGAAGGTTGATTTTCTTTTTCGGTGGTTTGGATTCTGTAGTTTCCGAATCAGAGTGTTGCTCTTTTAAAACATGCTCCACACCTTGTCCCTCTCAGATTTTTGGAAGGCACTTCAGATTCTTAAAGCTTTGGTCGAGTGCTGTAGCTATCTTTAGAAATTTCACTTTGGTATCCTCTTTGCATTTTGTCAAATATGCAGTGAAAGTGTTCTTAAAATGAACATGAGCTTGGTCATCACCCAAGACTGCTATAACATGAAATATATGGCAGAATGCAGGTAAAATTGAGCTGGAGACATACAATTCTCCCCCCAAGGAGTTCAGTGACAAATTTAATTATCTCATTTTTTTAATTAGACTCATCAGCATGGAAGCATGTCCTCTGGAATGATGGCTGAAGCATGAAGAGGAAGATGAATCTTTAGTATATCGGGCATATAAATATCTTGCGATGCCAGCTACTACAGTGCCATGCCTGTTCTCACTTTCAGGTGACATTGTAAATAAGAAGTGTGTAGCATTAGCTTCCATTAATGTAAACAAACTTGTTTCTCTCAGCGATTGGCTGAACAAGAAGTAGGACTGAGTGGACTTGTAGGGTCTAAAGTTTTACATTCGTTTTGAAAGCAGTTATGTAACAAAAAACCCTACATTTGTAAGTTGCACTTTCATGATAAAGACATTGCGCTACAGTACTTGTATGAGGGGAATTGAAAAATACTATTTCTTTTGTTTATCATTTTTACAGTATAAACATTTGTAATAAAAATAATATAAAGTGAGCACTGTACACTTTGTAATCTATGTTGTAATTGAAATAGATATATTTGAAAATGTAGAAAACCATCCAAAATATTTAATAAATTTCAACTGGTATTCTATTGTTTAACCGTGTGGTTAATTGCGATTAATTTTTTTAATCACAATTAATTTGTTTGAGTTAATCATGTGAGTTAACTGCAATTAATCGAAAGCCCTAATTTTAAGTGATTATAAGTAGCAGGGATAGAGAACAAAGTTGGTTACATGAGATGTGAAGATAAATTTTCCATCTAAATTCTACAGCCTAAGTAAGGTTTGAATCAGTCTGTCACTCTAATAGATGTTGCAGGCAGCTCACAGTTCTCAGTACACAGGCTGGATTCCCTCTCCAGCCTGGGATCAAACTCCACAGTTCAAGTCTGTGTCTTCCAGACAATCTTCCAGGTGTTGAGATGGGGGAGGAGAGAAGCCAAGCGATGATGTCACTGTCCCTCTTTTATACTGTCTTCCAGCTGCTAGAAAAATCCTTGTTGTGAGCAGCTTCTGGGAGAGTAGATTCTTCTTGATGGGCCATCAGTGTCTGTCTGGGACAGGGATAGTTGCACCTTTATTGTCACAGAAAGGCCAGTTGTGAGTGTTACCAAACTCACAACATAGTTCATTAACACATCCTATATAATAAAAGGCCAGAGGATGTTTGTCCGAAGCCGTCATGCGCAGTAGAGAAGGCCCAGACAAACAGCATGCTGGGAGTTGTAGTTCGGCGGCACAAAATGGCCGCTACGCCTGCGCCGCCACGAGCCGTAGAGACGGCCCGGACAAACAGCATTAAGCACTTTGGCCCGTGTACACGGGCTGTTACACTAGTTTAGCAATACTTCATAACTTCCCATACAAGGATAGTACAAACAATTCAACAAGATATTCATCTTCAACAAATCAAGATTTCTTAGATGATTCCTCACAAGGGATACGTTGTACAAAAAACATCACAATCATATTCCAGTGGTGAATGTGGGGGTTCCAGGACGCTACTTTGAGGTACACAGTGTCCCAGGGGGCAACATCCCCCATGTCTCCCCCATCTCCATAAATGGCGCCCCTGCAGCTATGCCATTTAAAGAGGCTTATACTGGCATAACTGCAACTACATCAGAGATTGCACTGATTTAACTATTTCAGTAAAAAAATCAGACCAAGAGTTAAATTGGTACAAAAACTATGGGAACTAAGCCTTAGTATCTATGATGGTGGAGGCTCACTGGAACCTCTTGGGTGCTCAGCACTTTTGAAAATCGGGCAATGTATTTAAAGCTAGAATTGTCAAAGGAGCCTGAGGAGTTAGGTGAAGTTCCCATTGAAATAGGATTTGAGTTCCTAACTCCCTCAGGCTCCTTTGAAATCCAAGCCTGCATGTCTAAAAGTATATTAAGGTGGTTGACTTTAAGCTCCTGTTTCTGGAAATCTAGCCTTAGGAAGCTCCACTGCAGGAACTATTTTATGTAGATGATCCCACCCAGCAGAAGCAGTCTGTGAAGGTAAATTCTCTGGTTTCTGCTCTTGTGTTCATCATTTAGCCATGCAGCATAGCAGGAGGAGGCTCTTTCAGCACGCGCACGGTGGACTGGAATGCAAAGATGAATTGTTTGTTAAAGGGATACCGCTGCTTCCATCTGGAAGGTTACTTGACGTACTATTGC
This sequence comes from Sternotherus odoratus, assembly GCA_032164245.1. Lineage (NCBI taxonomy): Eukaryota > Metazoa > Chordata > Testudines > Kinosternidae > Sternotherus > Sternotherus odoratus. The sequence continues at coordinate 13,954,601 of JAVMKO010000019.1, read as the reverse complement.
GCCAACTAACACGAAAGCTAGAACTCTGGTTTTCAGTTTCTTTATGATATAGTCCATTTGCGAGTACTTTGTACATAGTCTGTTTCACAGGAGGTGCCAGACTGGATCAGAACCTGAGATCCCTCTAGCCCAGGGGTGGGCAAACGAAGGACCGCGGGCCACATGTGGCCCGCTGGCCATTTTTATCCGGCCCAACAGCACTGGGCAGGGAGCGGTGCCAGTCGAACCCTCCTCCCCGCCCAGGGGCCGGGCAAGTGCAGTGAGGGGCCCCGCGCACACGCCCAGAGTGTAGAGCTGAGCTGCAGGGCCCCGTGGTCCCTGCCGGGCCGAGCTGGGGGGAGCCACTGCTCCCCGCCCCATGCGCCAGGGCGAGCCGGGGGAGCCGCGGCGTCCTGTGCTCCATGCCCAGCGCACCGGCTGAGCTGCGGGTCCCCGCGCTCCCTGCCCCGAGCCACGGGCTCCGAGTTCCCACCCGTGGAGCCGCGGGGCCCGAGTTCCCACCCGGGGTGTGGGGCCTAACTGCCCCGGCCAGGCCAGAGCCTGGGGGGCCGTGCTGGCTGAGCAAGGTAAGAATGGGAGGTGGGGGCAGCTTGGGTGGTGGATAAGGTGGGTGGGGGGTCTCGGGAGGGGGCAGTCAGGGAACAAAGTGCAGAGAGGCTTAGACGGGGGCGCCCTGGGGGGGCAGTTAGAGTGGGGGGTCGCCAGAGGGGGCAATCAGGGGACAAGCAGTGGGGCGAAGGGGTGTTGGATGTGTTGTGGGTTCTGAGGGGGCAGTCAGGGGACAAGGAGCAGAGCGGGATGAGGGGGGTTGTTGGATGTGTTGTGGGATTTGAGGGGGCAGTCAGGGGACGGAAAGTGGGTGGGGATCGGATGGGGGCGGGACCTTCCTTACCCAGCCCTCCGCACAATTTTGAATCGGAATGTGGCCCTCGGGCCAAAAATTTGCCCACCCCTGCTCTAGCCCAATGTCCTATCTCTGATGCTTCAGAGGAGGCTGTAAGAAGCAGCAGGCAGATGTGAGGGTAATCTACCCCCCAAGTTATGTCTCTTCCTAGTCTTCAGTAGTTATTGACTGGCTGAAACCCTAACGCAGGAGACTTAATATAGCTTCAAAAAGTTTTGTCATAATTATAACTCTGGACATTCTTGTTTTCCATATAAATGTCCTTTTTGAATCTTGCTAAGTTCTTGGCCTCAATGACTTCCGTGAGTTCCTCTGAGTTCTAATTACACAGGTTGTGTGAAAAAGTGTTTCCTTTTATCTGTGCTGCATTTTCCACCTTTCAGTTGAATTGAATGTCTCCTTGTTCTTAGAATAGAAATTCTCCATCGACCTATCATCATTTTATGTAATTATATAATTTTATCATGTTTTCTCTTAATCATCTCATGGTCTTCCAGGTGTTTTACCATTATGTTTTTAATTATCATTTCAAACAATTGGAATTATAGAATTTCAGACTTGGAAGGGACCTCAGGAGATCATCTAGTCCAACCCCCTGCTCAAAGCAGGACCAATCCCAATTTTTGCCTCATATCCCTAAATGGCCCCCTTGAGGATTGAACTCACAATCCTGGGTTTTCCAGACTAATGTTCAAGCCACTGAGCTGTCCCTCCCTCCAGCAGTTTAGCAAGTGCAGATTTAAAGGTTTCTTAAAAAACATCCTTCCTACACCATTGTTGCCACACAGGACAGAAACCAGTTTCTTCTTCTTCAAGAGAGAGAGAGATGTCCCGTGGATGCTGCACTCCAGATGTTGGTGCATCCGTGCACCTTTGCTCGGAGATTTGGCATGCGCGCAAGGAGCCTGCCCTACTCATTGAATGTGCTTTAATAGTACACTTGCACGACTGGTCTCCTCAGTTCCTTCTCTACCGTCCCCCACCTGAGACTGGTCTCCTCAGTTCCTTCTCTACCGTCCCCCACCTGAGACAGAGCTCAGCAGAATCATTAGAGAAATTCTCTCTCCCTTTGTTCAGCTATTTTCTCTCTTAATTTAGCTTCCCCCTCTCTTTTCTTTTAAAACCAAAAAACTCACCATTTTCCTTCCTCTCAGTGGCAGCCTCTCCTCTCCAGGCCTTAAGCACTGCTCTAATTGCAATGATGCCATCCCCCTTTCAGATAGCTGTTCAAAATGTATTAAATGTTTGGGGAGTCCCACATCCCTCAAAACTGTGCCCAAAGCAGCGAGCTCAAATCCAGGGCATGCAAGGGAGCTGAGGTTAAAACTACTCCTGCAAAAAACCTTAGGACCAGCCTCAGATCCGGGTGCCGACTCCGCCACACACTGCAGCCCCCCCGCCTCAAAAAAGGGGAAGAAAACTTTTAAGAAGGGGCAGCCTCTCTCACCCGCAGAGGGTATTTTGAGGGATAAGAGTTCAGCGGGCAGATCTATCACCTCCCTTCCGGTGCGTCTCTGACTGAGTACCTTTGATAAGCCAGACGAAACCTGCCTGTGGCTGCAGCGTTAACACAAAGCTCCAGTGCCGAGGCTTCAGGCTTTCAGTTGCCAACCTCTCGAATGGCACAGGTTGGCACTGCAACGGAAACGGTGGCGACACATATTAGGCTGCCTGACCCCCCCTCAGGCTCTTCTCACTCTGCCAGCACCATCAGCCTCTGAGCTGACTGACACTGACGCAAGGCTCAGGACACCGGTGCAGAGGAACCCCTCTTCACAACAAATTCCTCTCACGCAGCCCTCACCTCACAGAGGTGCTGCGGCACCGCAGTTCACACCGTCAAGGGACCTGCTGGTGTCACCTATCTTGCAGTCACCCCTACTTAACACCTACTTCTCTCCGGACACTCAGGCAAGGTCTGGACAGCTTTCTTCCAGTGATGAAGAACCTGGGCTGCGGGGAGAATTTTCACCTGATCAGATCTCCCGACCACAGACTCCAATCAAGAGAGGTCATAGAAAAGCTGTCTCGTCCTACTCCGAGGGTCCTGGCCCATGGAACATAAACCACTGGATGGCACCGCCCATGCCCTTTCCACCATAGTAAATATTGGGCTCCATGGGCCCCTTATACTTGGGACCACTCTTGTTATGCCACCAAAGCCAGGCGCGAGACCTGCTCGGTACTGCCAGTTGACAAACCTGCCACTGACTCAAGATACCAAGCAGCCCCGTCACAACGGCAGGATCAGTTACAGCCTGCCTCTAACCCATTAGACCCTGATGAAGTATTGCTTCCTCCTTCTCCAACGTCTTCAGATGACTTCTCAACATTTCAGGACCTCTTTAAAAGAGTTGCCAATGAGTTCAGAATGAAGCTGGAGGAAGTTCCGGAACAGCAACATGAACTAACCGACATCCTGCAACCCTCTTCTTTTTCTACGATTGCATTACCTATCAGCCAAGACCATCTGGCAAACTCCGGCTGCAAGCCTACCTACCTGGAAGTGAGTGGCTTCACCCCGTCCAATAAGGACAGTAAGCAATTAGATCTGCTTGAACATAAGGTAAATGTATCTTCCATGTTACAATTGCGCATTGCTAATTATATGACCTGGTCTCCTGACATCCGCTTTCTCCTGCTTAACCAACATGATTTCTAAGTGCTCTCTGAACACAACAACAGAGAATACAGGAAGAGGAGGTTTTTGACTGGCTAGAAATTCAGAGAAATATTCCCTTCCATTTGTTTCAGTTCTCTTATATAAGAACAGCCATGCTGGTCATTCTAGCCAACTATCCTGCCAGGTGCTTCGGGGAATGAACAGAACAGGCAATCATCAAGGGAGCCATCCCCTGTCGTCCACTCCCATTTCTGGCAACCAGAGACTAGGAACACTTAGAGCATGGAGTTGTGTTCCTGACCATCTTGGCTAATAGTCATTGATGGACCTGATCTTATGTAATTCTTTTTTGAACCCCATTATCGTTTTGGCCTTTGCAACTTCTTCTGGCAATGAGTTCCACAGGTTGACTGTGTGTTGTGTGAATAAGTACTTCCCTTGGCTTCTGTTAAATCTCTGCCTGTTAATTTCATTGGGTGACCCCCTCGTTCTTATGTTATGTGAAGGAGTAAATAACACTTCCTTATTCACCTTCTCCACACGAGTCATGATTTTATAGACCTCTCTCATATACTCCCTTAGTCATCTCTTTTCCAAGCTGAAAAGTCCTGGTCTTTTTAATCTTTCTTCATATGGAAATTGTTCCATGTCCTTAATCATTTTTGTCATACTTCTCTATACCTTTTCCAATTCTAATATATATATTTTTGAGATGGGGCAACCAGAACTGCATACAGTACTCAAGGTGTGGATGTACTATGGACTTATATAGTGACATTATGATATTTTCTGTCTTATCTATCCATTTCCTAATAGGTCATAGCATTCTGTTCGCTTTTTGACTGCCACTGCAGTGAGCGGATGTTTTCAAAGAACTGTCTACAATGACTCCAGAATCTTTTCTGGAGTGGTAATAGCTAATTTAGATTCCATAATTTTGTATATATAGTTGGGATTATGTTTTCCAATTTGCATTTATCAACATTGAATTTAATCTGCCATTTTGTTGCCCAATCATCTAGTTTTGTGTGATCCCTTTGTAACTCTTCACAGTCTGTTTTGGACTCAACTATCTTGAGTAATTTTGTATTGTCTGCAAACTTTGCCACCTCACTGTTTACCCCTTTTTCCAGGTCATTTATATTATACATGGTTCTCAAACTTTTGTACTGGTGACTCTTTCACATAGCAAGCCTCTGAGTGTGACCTCCCCCCCAATACATTATTTTGTAAAATATATTTAACACAATTTTAAATGCTGGAGGTAAAGCGGGGTTTGAGGTGGAGGCTGACAGCTTGCGACCCCCCATGTAATAATCTGGCGACCTCCTGAGAGGTCACAATCCCCAGGTTGAGAATCCCTAATTTATAAATATGTTGACCACTGGTCACAGCACACAACTATTTACCTCGTGGCGCTATTATTGGTAGAACAGTAGCTATAACAGTAGATAAAGTTGTCTAGCACTCTTTGTTGAAACCTGTTTGCATTCACTTATAACTTTGCCAAACTTTAATGATTCAGGCTGAAAATTTCTACTCTGGGTCTGTGCCAAGATTGAATTTTTTTTATGTTTCAGCAAAAAATGATTCAGTTGTTTCTGAAAACAAGATTATGGAAGAATAAGTTGTTTGGTCGATGTTAAATATTTTCCCAACCATTTCCATGGACAGCTCTTGTGCCTCCATTGTTTTTAACGCATGTTTGACAAGGGACAGTCACAGGTGTTGCGCTCTTGAAAATCTCTCCAGATTTGTCCGTTACAAATCTCACAAAATCACCATTTATACATGCCCAGTAGAACTTGTGAAAAACTTTCCCATTAATTTTCTGAACGGTCTAATTATGCTGTGCATGTTCTCATGTCTCAGTGAGCCTCCTGTGTTTTATGCATATTGAACAAATATAGCTAGATCTCCAGACAAGACACAGGCAAAAGTGGCCTTCCTCTTTCTTCTTAAATTACCTTTGAAATTGCTTGTCTATTCTTATAGATATGCCGTCTAATTACAGTAGAGCATGGTCAATCATTAATTGCTGGAGGGGGGTGGCCTACTGTGTTGTCAATTTTCATTTGTTTGCAAAAATAGACAGCCAGGAGGAAAGCCAGAATTCAAAGAATTGTCTGGGGGTTGGGGTTAGCCACAGCCATTTCCTATCTCAGCTCCCCTTGAAGTTCAGTCCATGTGCCATTCTTGCTGGTCATTCAGACTACCTTGCCGTGAAGAACACCCGGTCTGGTTCCCATTTTCCTTATCACAATCATCATATTTTCATCAATTACTTCTACTCTCCCTATGGCCATCATGGTGGTAGTGGTAGTTGTTGATTCTGTTGCTTCAGTGCCTTGGTGTCTGGCCGCAGCCATTTTGTTTGGTCTACAGTGCTATTTTTTCACCTCATTCCTTTCTGAGCAGACTGTAACTACCAGTCCCTTTGAGTAAAGAGAGCTCTCTGTAATAGTTTCACCTGTGCTGCAAAACTCTTAATACTTAAAAATCCTCCTGTCAGTAGCTGATTTTTGGCTGGATCTAGAGAGAGTGGTGTCAGAGATGATATTCATTGCTTGCAAAGCTAGTTTTTGGCTATTTAAATCCTTGTTCCGAAGGAGCCGATTTCGCTGCTGCTTTGGTCATTCGGCTACACAGAATGTGATAGATGGTGCGCTGGTATTTCTATTTCCTTCATGGTCTTGTCTCTTTAATGTTGAAAAATTGGAAACTGTTCCAAAAAGAGCTATAAGTATAATCTGAGGTCTGGAAACCCTGTGTTGTCGTAGGAGCTTAAAGAACATCTATCTATTTAGTCTATCCAAGAGAAGGGTAAGAGGTGACTTGGTCACAGTCTACAAATACCTACATGGGAAAGACATTTCTGAGAGCAGAGGACTCCTTAAACGAACAGACAATTCAGAACAAGGCCCAATGGTGTGAAGTGGAAATTCAGACTAGAAATAAGACACGGGTTTTTTAAGAGCAAGGGTAATCAACAATTGGTTTCTCGATCTCGGAAATTTTCAAATCAAGACTGGATATCTTAAAAAATATGCTATAGCTCAAACTGAAGAAATGGGCTTGATGCAGAAATTATTGGCTGAGGTTCTCTGGCCTGTGTTATGCACGCAGTCAGACTAAATGATCATCATTGTCCTTTCTGGCTTTAAAAGCTATGAATCTATGAATGTTATTTCAGGGCTCTTTTGAACAATTCTTTCTTGAGGTAAGCCCGTATTTCCTTTAGGCAGGGATGGACCCACCTGACAGTTATTAACATGTTTTTCTACTTTCAGGGTTTGGGATGCCTTAACAGACAATTACATCCCATCGATCACTGAGGATTGGAGGGACCCCGATATTGAGGTGTTGAATGGCAATATTTCGGACTCAGAGGTACTTCCCAGACTCTATTTTTTGCTTTACTTGTAAAAAAAACAACAACATCCTAACATATTTTGGGACACCATTTGCAGTTTGATAAAGGAAGAATGTCAATGCTTAAAATGATATGATGTCCAGCAGCCATTTTGAGAAATAGGAATAACAGAATGTGAGAAAGGAGGGCCTGTCAGAGGCTGGAATAGATTTATCACAAACTGCATGAATTTAGGTCACCATCCCTTGATAATTGAAAAGCATCTGTAATGTGGAACTATAAATGAAACAGCCTTATATATATGTAATGGGGGTTTTGTCAGCTAGGCTGTTGTTTGTTTGAGAGTGACATTGAGGATGTTTGTACCACCTTCCGCCATGACACAGTTAGAACAATGTAGAGCACAGACTTGCCAGCCTACTGAACAATGCAGCTAGTGATTGCTAATGCATACGACATATCACAGAGCGCGGCAGGGAGCTCAGCTGGCCCAGAGCTTCAGAGGCATCAGGGTTGAGTGTTCGCTTCCAGGGCTGGTCAAAAAGACATTTTCATTCCATGGTGAATTTTGACATTTCCAAATCTGATTCTGTTTGGAATTAGAACAAAAAGCTAAACTATCAAGAAAGGTCACAGAATGAAAAATTCCAAAGAGTTTAGATTCACAAGAATGGGCAGGACACACTTTTGATGAAAAGGTTTTGACATAGTGACCTTTTGAACCAGAACAGACAATCTAACAATGCCTGCTTTGATTTCATTTTTCAGTGCAGCTCTGGTTAGGGTTACAGGAAGGTGGGGTTTGGGTGGACTCCTGACAACCAGTGACAGTTGTGAAAGTTAGCCCTCAGCAGCTAGGTAAACAGAAATTAAATCCCTGCAAGCTGCATGGACACTTTTCAAAGACACCATACTAGAAGCCCAACTTAAATGTATCCCCCAAATTAAAAAACACAGTCCCAGAACTAAAAAAGAACCACCCTGTCTTAACAACTGTGTAAAAGAAGCAGTGAGAGATAAAAAGGCATCTTTTAAAAAGTGGAAGTCAAATCCTAGTGAGGTATATAGAAAGGAGCATAAACATTGCCAAATTAAGTGTAAAAATGTAATAAGAAAAGCCAATAAAGAGTTTGAAGATCAGCCAGCCAAAAACTCAAAAGGTAATAACAAAATGTTTTGTAAACACATCAGAGGCAGGAAGCCTGCTAAACAACCAGTGGGGCCCCTGGACAATCGATACAAACTCTGAGGGGAGACTGCAGGGTTGCTAATGAGTACGAACATATGGAAGTCAAAATTATCACATACTAGGTGGAAGTCAAACTCAATTTAATGGGATGAAATCGGGGGTCCCAGATAATCTTGATCCCAGAATATTAAAGGAATTGGCACATACTGTCCCCATATTTTAAAAAGTGACGAAAAAAACCCGGGAAACTACAAGCTTCACTTCAGTCCCAGGCAAAATCATGGAGCAGGTCCTCAAGGAATCTATTTTGAAGCACTTGGAGGAGAGGAAGGTAATCAGGAACAGTCAATATGGATTTGCCAAGAGCAAGTAATGCTTGACCAACCTGATAGCCTTTTATGATGACATAACTGTCTCTGTGGATATGGGGAAAGTGGTGGACTTGATATACCTTGATTTTAGCAAAGCTTTTGATATGGTCTCCCATAGTATTCTTGCCAGCAAGTTAAAGAAGTATGGATTGGATGAATGGACTATAAGGTGGATAGAGTTGGCTAGATTGTCAGGCTCAATGGGTAGTGATCAACGGCTCGATGTCTAGTTGGCAGCCGGCTTCAAGCGGAGTGCCCCAGGGGTTAGTCCTAGGGCTGGTTTTGTTTAACATCTTTATTAATGATCTGGAGGATGGCATGGACTGCACCCTCAGCAAGTTCAGAGATGACACTAAACTGGGGGGAGTGGTTGATACGCTGGAGAGTAGGGATAGGGTTCAGAGTGACTTAGACACTGGCTAAACAGTAGTAGGATGGAGCTAGGCTGTTCTCAGTGGTGGCAGATGACAGAACAAGAATCAATGGTCTCAAGTTGCAGTAGGAGAGGTCTAGGTTTGATATTAGGAAAAACTATTTCACTAGGAGGGTGATGAAGCAATGGAATGGATTCTCTCGGGAGGTGGTGGAATCTTAGAGGTTTTTAAGGCCCAGCTTCACAAAGCCCTGAGGGGGTGATTTAGTTGGGGTTGTTTCTCCTTTGAGCAGGGGGTTGGACTAGATGGCCTCCTGAGGTCTCTTCCAACCCTAATCTTCTATGATTCTATGAAATTGACCATTATGGCCTGTGAATTTGGTAGGGCCCTACATGTAACCTATGTATTGTCGTGTAATAAAGCATAGAAACAATAATATAGCTATTAATTCTCTATTAATATTACAATGGTTTGTTGAATTAATTTCTTAATTTCTGTCTGGGTTCTGCCAAACAACTCACCACACTGCCCAACAAATGTTATATGTATACATATTCTCTCACACACACACACACCAGTATTTGACTGACTTTTGCAGAGATTGAATCATCATTGTTGTTTTATAGGAATACACCCATGGTGACTAAACCCTAATTAGAATATTGAAATAGTGTGGTACCACAAAGATGTTTTACTATTAATATTTTTATTCAAACCTTTGCACACAAAACTATTGTTATTGCAACAAAACTCCCCCAAAGTATAAAAATATCATAATCTAGTTATGTGAATCAAAACATGTAACTAACAAACAAGTAAACCCAATATACCAAGAAACCATACCACAAATGGATTAAGCATTGCTGTTTACAGCAGGTGCAGGGAAACTAAGAGTTGAAATCATTAATTGTCCTGTGTTTCCATCCTGGGTTGCATATAAAATAAGTTACATAATTTAGTTGGCAGCCAAAGGTGTTTTCCTTGAATGTTTACACCCTAGATTAAAACACAAATGGGTTAAAAAGAAAAGATTAATGTATGCTTTATATGTTTAGGAAATGTAAGGGAAAATTGTGAAATAAATGGAACATTTTATTTTGATGAATTAAGACCTATAACAATAACCATGATTCATGTTGTGGGTAGCAAAGGCTGCTATATTTTGCTTATTAAAGGCTTCGTTGCTTCCTGTGTAAAGCAGAAAGATTATATATTGTTGGCTCTCTTTACTGTGCTAGGCAAGTTCAGAATTGCAAATAATTTGATATCTATTTTTGGAATAATGATTCATAACCACTGAGAAGTTAAATCAGGAATATGTTTGTTAACAACTGAAGATGTGAGGGACCTTGTCAAAGGCTTTCTGAAAATCTAAGTACACTATATCCACAGGCTTCCCCTTGTCCACATGCTTATTGATCCTCTCAAAGAATTCTAGTAGATTGGTTGAGCCATGATTTCCCTTTTCAAAACCTATGTTGACTCTTCCCCAACAAATTATGTTCATCAATGGGTCTGAGAATTTTGTTCTTGACTATAGTTTTAACCAGTTTGCCCAGTACTGAAGTCAGACTTACAGGCTTGTAATTGCCAGGATCGGCTCTGGAGCCCTTCTAAAAAATTGTCACATTAGCTATCCTCTAGTCATTTGGTACAGAAGCTGATTTAAATGAGAGGTTACATACCACCGTTCATAGTTCTGCAATTTCACGTTTGAGTTCCTTCAGAACTCTGGGGTGAATACCATCTGGTCCTGATGACTTATTGCTATTTAATTTATCAATTTGTTCCAAAACCTCCTCTAATGAAATCTGAATCTGGGACAGTTCTTCAGATTTATCACCTAAAAAGAATCAGAGAGGTAGCCGTGTTAGTCTGGAATAGCAGAGGTAACAAAGAGTCCTGTGGCACCTTAAAGACTAACTAAAGTATTGAAGCATAAGGTTTCGTGGGCTAATACCCACTTTGTTGGATGCAAGCAGTGGAAGTGTCCAGGGGCAGGTATAGATAAGTAGGCAAGAAGCAGGTAGGAGATAACAAGGTTAGTCCAATCAGCCTGAACCAGCTTATTATCTCAAATCAGGGAGGGTGAGGTATTCCTCTAGCAGCTGAATTGGAGGTGTGAACTCGGAGAGAGGAGAAGCTGTTTTTGTAATTAGCAAGCCATTCAAGATCTTCGTTCAATCCCAGGTTGATTGTGTCAAATTTGCAAATGAATTGCAGCTCTGCAGTTTCTCTTTGCAGTCTGGCCTTGAAGTTTTTTTGCTGCAATATGATGACTTTTAAATCTGTAATTGTGTGTCCAGGCAGGTTGAAATGTTCTCCTACAGGTTTTTGTATATTGCCATTCCTGATATCTGATTTGTGTCCATTTATACTTTTTCGTAGGGACTGTCCAGTTTGGCCGATGTACATAGCAGAGGGACATTGGTGGCATATAATGGCATATATGACATTGGTTGATGTGCAGGTGAATGAACCAGTGATGGTGTGGCTGATCTGGTTAGGTCCTGTGATGGTGTTACTGGTGTAGATATGTGGGAAGAGTTGGCATCGAGGTTTGTTGCATGGATTGGTTCCTGAGTTGGAGTTATTATGGTGCGGTGTGCTGTTGCTGGTGAGAATCTGTTTAAGATTGGCGGGTTGTCTGTGGGCCAGGACTGGCCTTCCTCCCAAGGCCTGTGAAAGTGAAGGATTATTGTCCAGGATGGGTTGTAGATCACTGATGATGTGTTGGAGAGGTTTTAACTGAGGACTGTAGGTGATGGCCAGTGGTGTTCTGTTGTTCCTCTGCTATGTACATCGGCCAAACTGGACAGTCCCTACGAAAAAGGATAAATGGACACAAATCAGATATCAGGAATGGCAATATACAAAAACCTGCAGGAGAACATTTCAACCTGCCTGGACACACAATTACAGATTTAAAAGTCACCATATTGCAGCAAAAAAACTTCAAGTCCAGACTGCATTTGCAAATTTAACACTATCAATCTAGGACTGAACAAAGACCTTCAGTGGCTTGCTAATTACAAAAATAGCTTCTCCTCTCTCCGAGTTCACACCTCCAATTCAGCTGCTAGAAGAATAACCCACCCTTCCTGATTGGAGATAACAAGCTGGTTCAGCCTAATTGGACTAACCTTGTTACCTCCTACCTGGTTCTTGCCTACTTTTCTATACCTGCCTCTGGACACTTCCACTGCTTGCATCCGACGCGGTGGGTACTAGCCCACGAAAGCTTATGCTTCAATACTTTAGTTAGTCTTTAAGGTTCCACAGGACTCTTTGTTACACCTAAAAAGAATGGCTTGGGTTTAGAAATCTCCCTCACATCCTCAGCAGTGAAGACCAAAATTAAGAATTCATTTACTTTCCCCACACCCTTATTGTCCTTGAGTGCTCCTTTAGCATTTTGATCGTCCAGTGGCCCCACTGGTTGTTTAGAAAGCTTCCTGCTTCTGATGTACTTAAAAAATTTCTTGCTATTACTTTTTGGCTAGCTGTTCTTCAAATACTTTTGGGGCCTTCCTAATTATATTTTTACACTTTAATCGCCAGAGTTTATGCTCCTTTCTATTTTCCACACTAGGATTTAATTTCCACCTTTTAAAGGATGCCTTTTTGCCTCTCCCTGCTTCTTTTACTTTCTTGTTCAGCCATGTTAGCACTTTTTTGGGTTTTCTTACTATGTTTTTTAATTTGCGGGATACATTTAAGTTGAGCCTTTATTATGATGTATTTTAAAAGTTTCCACGCAGCTTGCAGGGACTCGCACTTTAGGCCCTGTACCTTTTAATTTGTGTTTAAGTAACTTCCTCATTTTGTGTAGTTCCCTTTTCTGAAATGAAATGCTACCATGTTGGGATGCTGTGATGTTTTCTCTGCCACAGGGAGTCTCCAGGAATCAAAGATTAATTTTTAACCTCTGGGTTCTGGCAGGAAGCTCAGGGCTTCAGCTGACCCAGGGCTCTTCTGGCTGGAGGAAGTGGGGGCGGCACTTGGGTCTCTGGCCAGGGCAGGGCTCCTCTGGCTGAGGGAGGGGACTTGTGGCCCTGGCAGACTGGTTTGGGGTCTCAGGGCTCTGGCTGTGAGGTAGGCAGAAGGGGCGGAGCTGGGGGCCATCTGTATTTATGACTGTTAGACCTCCACCTTGGGGTCAGATTGAACGAGAATTGGTATGCCCTCTCTCTGTTACAGACACTGTAGATTTGAATTATTATAGATTTTTTGGCTCCAGAGCTATCGTAATCGTGGCTGCAGGCAAACTTGGTCAAACAAGGCTAGAAAGTTCTGCTTCCATGCAGACGTGAATGATCCTATTGAGCAATCCCCTCCTTCAAATCGGTGGGAAAACCTTGATGTGGAGGGATTGGATTGTGAGAGGAATTGTGAGTGTGTTGCAGGTAACTGAGAGTGCTACATTTAAACCATTTGTGGATCTTCAGCAACAGTTTGGTTTGCCCTGCTCTGGAGAATGGAAATATCTCCAATTAAAGCATTTACTTACAAATGTATTTGTACTGGATGCACTGAGAGATCTAGGACTTCTAGAACTTTATTATTTTGGAAAAAAATCACTGGATTTTCTTGGCCAGCAGTATCCTCACTGGGTCTCAGAGCTAGGACCCTGCCCGAGTAGGAATTGCTATTTCAAGCTTCATGAGCCTGAGTCAGTTGACCTGGGCTTGGAGACTTGCTTCCACAGGACTTTTGGCAGTTTAGACAGACCCTCAGAGTGGGACAATACTAAAATAGTAATAATTAATACACTTTCCTTTAGCATGAGGAGAATACTGGTGACAGTTTCCTTTCTATCAGCCTATCAAGAAGGACCTCTGGCCCGAATTCCATCATAGAATATCAGGGTTGGAAGGGACCTTAGGAGATCATCTAGTCCAACCCCCTGCTCAAAGCAGGACCCCAACTAAATCATCCAACAGATTTTTACCCCATATCCCTAAATGGGCCCCTCAATTCACAACCCTGGGTTTAGCCACTAAGCTATCCCTCCCCCTCTTCTGGCAAGCAGGGTCCAATCTGCTACAAGCTGAAAAAGGTTTGTTTCAGGCTAGAAGGACTGCTCATGTGCTCAAAATTGAGCATGTCCTTAATTGCTTTGCTGATTAGGGCCAGAATGCTCAACCACTTGTAGGACTGAGCTCATAAATCAGGTAGCAAAAATCCTTTCTGTACCTAAACATAAGATCAATAAGTTTTGCCATTTACCAGATAGGGACGTTGTGTGGTCTTTGAGATCCATTTCTTAGAAATTGTCTCAAAATATTTGGTAAGGGTGTTTGAAATGACAAAGCTGTAGAATGATTTTAAAACTCATTCTGTGAGAAGAATCTGATAGATCTAGAACATCACTAGCACTAAAGCGGATTGTGGGTTACTCAGACACACCTTAGACGTTTTCTGTTGACTTGTTCTGTTATTCCCTTTTCTCCTACAACATTCTTCTCCCACATTCCTAGGTAAGAGATGGTCTGACATATCAAAGCATGCTGCATGCTGGCCTCAGTGGTGGAGTATGCTTGGATTTTGAAGAAGCAGTGACCCTCATTTTCAGATGCTCCTCATAGATCTAGAGAGAGAGAGTAGGAATTCATGCAGTAAAATCAACGCTAGACTGAAGACCCAAGCGGGAATATACCTGCTGCTGACCAATCAGAATTTGGTTTGGGTTTTTTCTTCAGATCCACGAGAAGGAGGAGGAAGAGCTCAATGAGAAGAGTGAAAATGACTCTGGTATTAATGAGGAACCTCTACTCACAGCAGATCAGGTACATTAACCTTCCGGAGTATTTGCCCTGGCCTTTCCTCTCACCGAAAGGAGCGGAATTTTGACAAGAGATTTTCCTTGCATCAAATCTCACCCTTATCAAGGTCACCTTTGCTATGGTGAGAGACACAAATCCTCCCTTATACTAAGCACAATAGCCCCTTCCCTCACTAAGCAAGTTGGCCACAAAGAACTGCCCATAGCAATAGTGGGAAGTCAGCATACAAAAAAACCTAAGAATCCCTAAGGCCCTTCTCTTCTGTGTGAAAGAGGAGCCTGTCCTCCTATAAACCCCCACTTAGCCTTTGGTTTTATAGGAAAATGCAATTATTTGTAAATAAACACCAAGAAATGCTTATTTTCAAAGGAGGGAGCGGCAGTGTAATCAGCACTATTCTTTACTATGAAAGCAACAAAGAGTCTTGTAGCACCTTATAGACTAACAGATTTTAGGGATCATGAGCTTTCATGGGTTAAGACCCACTTCATCAGATGAATGTTGTGGAAATCTCCAGAGGCAGGCATAAATATGCAGGCAAGAAAGCAAGGTAAATGCAATCAGTGGGGGTGGTAGACCTGAAGTCCTAACTTGAGCAAAGATCCCATTAACTTCAAATGGGACTTAACCAGAAGTTTTGCCTGAGTAGGGTCTCCAGGATGGAGCCCTTAATACGGTGTACAGCTCCATTTTTACCTGTAGGGATGGCTATGAAGTTGAGTCTGTCAACAATATGACAAAACTCAACCCAAGTAGAATGTCTCTGTTGCACTCATGAATTTCTACTGATGATTTCTACTGATGATCATGGTGATGCTGCTCACACAGTAATTGAAATGGCCTTTTCTGCAATGATCTGCAGATCAGACAGGACAGTCGTCTTGGTAAAGGGCTGAGGGGAGGGTGATTGTCTCTTTACTGTAAGACACTTGTGCGCTCCTTCACATCAGGGAAGGGCAAAAGTCCTCACTGTAAATGCTACCATGTAACAGTCCCAATTCACAAGGGTAGGCCCAGTCCCTTGTCAATGTCTCGGCGTAATTGCTGGTGCCACAAGTTATGCATGCACATAAAGGGGCATGGGGGGGGGGGGGGAAATTGGAGTAGACAGACCTTTCTATCATGTGTATGGATGTGCACACTGAGCTAAAATTAACTGAACTGTAGATGTTTGGTTTTGTGGCTAATGTGGACAAATACATTCTTCTTCCACCTATCTACTCATTTGCTCTAGATTCATTACAAGCTGTTTGCCTTGTAATGCCAGCAGAGGGAAGTAGTAAGAGGACACTGCTGACTCTATCGCATCACTTTTATTTTATATATTAGTTGAAGTGCTTCATCCCGTGCCCTCAACCAGGTGTCATGTGCTGAAAAAGCCTCACATTATACAAATATCCAGACTGTGCCCTTCCTTCCCCCTTTGAAGTTGATTTCCCAGTGGGAAAAAGACCATTTTCAGTTCTTTTCACACAACCTGTTTTCTGGGTTAACTGTCAAGCAGAGAGTTAGTATATAGTGAGTCGGTGACAAGAATAAGAAGGGACATGATAAAGGTATACACAAAAAAGGAATGGTACAGAAGATGCATAATGCAGAACAAGGGGGCATTCAATTAAACTTCCCCAAGGGACAGGTTATTCTGAAATAGTTAACTGTGGGGTTTCTTCACCCTTCCTTTGAGACATCTGGTATGAGTCACACCATCAGAGACATGATATTGGATTAGATCGACCCTTTGCTCTGATAAAATCTGGTGATTTTTATGTTCTTATGGACATAAGATAGACCTGGTCCAATGTCACGACTAGAGCCGGGTGAAGTCTTTTTTGGACAAGTAGGTTATGCACTGAAAAATGCCGTTTGGGATTAACTGAAACCATCTGCAAATTTATGTCAAATTTGAAAAATTGTTTCAACCAAATAGGAAAAGTTCAAATGTCTCAGTAACGTCAAAAGAAAATGGATGATTTTGACACCAAACATTTATTTAAGTTGAGTGTTAGGGACAACTTCCTGATGCAAGTGCTGGAGGAACCAACTAGAGACTGTTCTCCTCTCACAAACAGAGAAGGATTGGTAGGGGAAGTAGAAGCGGGTGGTATCCTGGGCAGCAGTGACCATGAGATGGTCGAATTTAGGAACCTGACAAAAGGAAGAAAAGATAGCAGCAGAATATGGACTTCAGAAAAGCAGACTTTGACTCCCTCAGGGAATTGATGGGCAGGATGCCCTGGGAGGCTAATATGAGGGGGGAAAGGAGTCCAGGAGATCTGGCTGCATTTTAAAGAAGCCTTACTGAAGGCGCAGGAACAAACCATCCTGATGTGCAGAAAGAATAGCAAATATGGCAGGCGACAATCTTGGCTTAACAGAGAAGTCTTTGGTGAGCTTAAAAACAAAAAGGAAGCATAAAAAAAGTGATAACTTGACAGATGACATGGGAGGAGTATAAAAATATTGCTTGAGCATGCAGGGATGTAATCAGGAAGGCCAGAGCACAATTGGAGTTGCAGCTAGCAAGGGATGTGAAGGGGAACAAGAAGGGGTTCTACAGGTATGTTAGCAACAAGAAAAAGGTCAGGGAAAGTTGCTAAATGGAGGAGGCAACCTAGTGACAGATGATGTGGAAAAGCTGAAGAATTTAATGCTTGTTTTGCTTTGATCTTCACAGACCAGGTCAGCTCCCAGACTGCTGTACTGTGCAACACAGTATGGGTGGGGTGGGGTGGGGTGAGTGGCCCTCAGTGAAGAAAGAACAGGTTAAGGACTATTTAGAAAAGCTGGACATGCACAAGTCCATGGCGCTGAATTCAGTGCAGCCAAGAATGCTGAGGGAGTTGGTTGATGTGATTGCAGAGCCAATGGCCATTATCTTTGAAAACTCATGGCAACCAGAGGAGGCCCCAGATGATTGGGAAAAGGCAAATGTAGTGCCCATCCTTAAAAAATGGGAAGAAGGAGAATCCGGGGAACTTCAGACTCACCTCAGTCCCTGGAAAAATCATGAAGTAGGCCCTCAAGGAATCCATTTTGAGGGATTTGGGAGAGAGGAAGATGAACAGAAACAGTCAACATGGATTCCCCGAGAGCAAGTTATGCCTGACCAACTTGATTGCCTTCTGTGATGAGATAACTGGCTCTGTGGATATGGGGAAAGTGGTGGACTTGATATACCTTGATTTTAGCAAAGCTTTTGATTAGGTCTCCCACAGTATTCTTGCCAACAAGTTAAAAAGTATGGATTTGATTAATGGACTATAAAGCGTATAGAAACTTGGCTATATCGTCAGACTCAACGGGTAGTGATCAATGGCTCCATCTCTAGTTGACAGTCGGTATCAAGTGAGGTGCCCCAGAGGTCAGTCCTGGGGCCAGATTTGTTCACCATATTCATGAATGATCTGGATGATGGGATGGATTGCAACCTCAGCAAGTTTGCAGATGACACTAAACTGGGGGGGAGAGGTAGATACACTGGAGGGTAGAGATAGGGTCCAGAGGATTGAGGGATTGGGCCAAAAGAAATATGATGATGTTCACCAAGGACAAGTGCAGAGTCCTGCACTTCGGATGGAAGAATCCCATGCACTGCTATGGGCTGGGGACCAACTAGCTAAGCCAGGGGTGAGCAAACTACAGCCTGGAGGCCACGTCCAACCCTTCAGATGTTTTAATCCAGCCCTTGAGCTGCTTCCGGGCACCAGGGTCTGGAGTTTGCCCCACTCCACCTGTGCCGTGGCTCTGTGCAGCTCCAGAAGCAGCAGCATGTTCCCCCTCCAGCTCTAACACGTAGGGGCAGCCAGGGGGCTTCACACACTGCCCCCACCCAAAGCACCACCCGTGCAGCTCCCATTATCTGGCAACTGCTGCCAATAGGAGCTGCAGGGGCAGCACCTGCGGACGGGACAGTGCGCAGAGCCGCCTGTCCGTGCCTCCACGTAGGAGCTGGAGAGTAGACATGCTGCTGCTTATTTATAATTTAATAGTCAGTGGAGAGTCTCCCATGTCAGTAGCCTAGGTACCAGGCTGCAGAGTCATTTTCCTGACAGATTTAAGATTAGCAGCCATGTTAGTCTGTATCCGTAAATAAGACGAGGAAGACTTTGTAGCACCTTAGAGACTAACCAGTTTATTTCAGCATAAGCTTTCATGGGCTATAGCCCACTCTTTCCTATTCATCACCATCCACAGTCATTAGATAGAGGGCAATTGAGGTGGCCTCTCCCACTTCCCCAGTGAGTACCCTAACCTCTGGGCTAAAGCGTATAACAAAGGGAATACAGTAAACCCTCGATTTAACGGACCTCGATTTAACGGACTTCGGATGCAACGGACAAAATTTCTGAGCAAGTCTGATGCATCCCAAATCCATTTCTCGCGGGCTGGCTGCCGGCTCCCGCCCGGGTCCAGACAGCGGGCGGGCTGGCTGCTGGCTCCCGGCTGCCGCCTGGGTCCAGGCAGCGGGCGGACTGCGGAGCTGTCGCCCCGACCCTGTGGCGGGCGGGCTGCTGCTTCGAAAGCTCATTTTTTTTAATTATTATTAAATAACGGACTTTTTGATTTAACGGACACCCCCTCGCCCGAATTAGTCCGTTAAATGGAGGTTTTACTGTACTGCCACCTGCTCCTCCTCTACAGTTTTGTGACTCTCGTCCTTGTTTCCTTTACTGGAACCAATGTTTCATTTTGACTCAGTCTTTTCACTTTTTGATTCTGCAACATTTCTGAGAAATATAGTTTTACCCAGTTCTAATCCCAACCCCTTTTTCTGGGAGTCTGTCTGTCTGTCTGTCTGTCTGTCTGTCTGTCTGTCTCTCTCTCTCTCTCTCTCTCTCTCACACACACACACACACACACACACATTTTATTCCCACGGCTGAGAGTTAGTCACAGCTTCTTAAGAGAAAATAATCTGCAATAAAATGGGTTCATCACTGGATGAAAAGCTGGAAAGCAGCTTTTGTAGATAGAACATGAACTACTTTGGGTTTTTTCCTAAATCTTACCCTCCCAGATTTCCCGATTCCCCTAGACACATTCTACAGTGGTGTTGTAGGGACTGTCCATCTCAATAACAAATGGTGTACTGCATTATAAAATTAAGCATTACAGGAAATAAATGTATTACTAGCAACACTTCCTGATCTGAGTACAGGTACCCCATCACTATTCAGTGTCACTAAAATAACGGCTGAACCCAATCTCTGGGGAGATGTGGGAGGTTTTCAGCCCCTTTGTACTGCCAGAATGATTCAAAGGAGGTAGAGTACAAGAGAGAATATGGTTCAGTGAATTAAATGGCAACCAAAAGGAGATTCATAACGTGCAGGTGGAGAAAGGCAAATGATTCCTTCTTTATGGAATGGCTTTCCTATCCAGGTGCTGAGAGTCTAACAATGATCACCACATCTGAGAGTGGGAAAAGAAAATACATAACAAATAAATATTCCCCTGTTTTTCTTCAATAATATTTGCATGGTAATCTTGATTGGATGCAAGTAAACCCTGTTTAACTGGGTATTTTTGGTGATTGTCTTAATATTTTCATTTTCACTATCTATTACTACATCAACCTTTTTCTTTTTTAATTTAAATGTAAACTGCTTTCTCTATATAAGACAGCAGATCACAGCTCCTTTGCCAGTGATTAAATAGCAAGGCGATCGGCATCTTAAAAACATGATAATTGTAAATGACTAGATAGAAATGTATCATTTGTTAATTGCATAGGATAGTGTATATGTTCTGTATTCTGTTAATAAGTGATTCCTTGACTGATAGAAAGCATCATTCTTGGTCAGGCCAGAGATTCTTCTAGTCTGGTAGTAACTGCCCAAAAACTTCATTAAGATTGCCCAGAGTTAAGGTTGCTCAGTGTTGTCTCATGCCCTTCCAGAATGTTGAGTTTAGCTACACTCAAAGCTCTGTAAAACAGGAAACGAAGACTTAATGTAACACAAACTTAACGGAAATCAGGACATATGCCACCAATTCAATGAAAACTTAACTGCACCCTTCCGGAGCTGGTAATAGTCACTGATGACTGTTCATGGAAGGTGGTACCTTTGTAAGTAGACACAAAGAATGACTAAGTGAATGTGCCATTGTCTGTGTTGTGTTGTGTTCCACAGATTTGAATTGTAGAAAGCATTATCTACTATGTTTTATCTGCATGCACGGCAGCTATATAATCGTGTTAGGTATAGCTGTATTGAATAGTGCAGAGGTTCATTGGAGCATGTTGGAAGAGCTGTAATGATGATATGAGTAGAGGTGTGTGTGTACCTTCCTTGAGTGACCAAACAGACTTCATTTCAATGCAGAGTTTTATAAATTGTGTCAATAGTAGTGAACAATCAGAGAGGTAGCCGTGTTAGTCTGGAATAGCAGAGGTAACAAAGAGTCCTGTGGCACCTTAAAGACTAACTATAAAGTATTGGAGCATAAGCTTTCGTGGGCTAATACCCACTTTGTCGGATGCAAGCAGTAGTGAACATGCATTTTCTTATCATGGGGCTTATCAGCAGTCTGCTGGTATACATGACATTGGTCTCTGGAGCTTAGTGAGGGATAAGTTAAGACAACGTCTCAGAAGGAAAAGAGTCGTTGTAACATTTTGCAGTTCTGTAGTAATTTGTGTGATGTACGCTCAGTGTCTAGATATGAGCCAGGTGTAGGTAGATCCTTTACACTACACTTGAGTGCCCTACACTGGAGTTTTACCTTCACAAAGAGAAGGTGTTAGAATTGGTCTGATATGCTGTGTTCCTAGAGTGTTATGTAGCATCTGTAACACTTGTACATGTGCTATTGGTATGGTGGAACATACCTAAAGGACACAATTATTGTTGCACTGTGGGGATGAAGCAGCAACCATGCAGTGAACCAATTGTGCTCTGGCCTTCCTGATTACATCCCTGCATGCTCTAGCAATATTTTTATACTCCTCCCATGTCATCTGTCCGAGTTTCCACTTCCTTTAAGCTTCCTTTTTGTTTTTAACAGCCCATCAGAGACTATGGGAAGAAGTTTCCCCTCTTCTCCTGTTATCCTGGAATTGAGGAGAATTTTACGCCAAAATGTAACTGAGCTAATTGCAGCTATGTAGTGTGCATTCAGTCACCATTAATTAATAAAACAGATCACCACATAGTTAAGGGATAATTTGGACAAGCAGGGTTTTTGGAGACAAGGTCAAATACTAGCACAGGCTTGCAGTTTCTGCAAATCTGAATGGGAGGAGGGGAGAGAAGAGTCAACAAATTATGAGACTGAAAGAAAATAAGTGGATGGGGACCCTGAGTTTGGGTGCCTTTGATATAGGAGGCTATTCTGACTAAGAATGATAGGAATATTTTATTGATAGTAGTTCATTGAAGTTAGGAGAAGTGATGACCCAGTAAGGGTCACTATGAACTGTGTGTTTTGCAAAAGCTAGTTATAAAATAGACTAGATAGTAGAAGGCACTTTGGGGAAGTTCTCTGTAGCTATCCTGACACCCTCTTCCTGACACCCTACTTTCCCCCAGGGAAGCGACTGGCCATTGTTGAAATGCCGCTAATTACTCAATACCATCTCAGACTTTAGGTCATTTTGGGGATGTCCTAAATCTGTTGCGTATGTCTGTGTGTGCTTAAATCTAATAAACATTCATTTTGACCTTGCAATGTCATGACCTTTTTTGTGTTTATAGCTTTATCTTTCATTTTTTTTTTAGCCAGTTTTAATGAAGTAAAGCTCACTGCTCTGTAATCCCAGCCTTACCTCTAATGCATTTCTTAATATACTGGCACCACAGTTGCTCCTCTCCCATCCTCAAACAGACTTCTGTTTATAATGAAAGACTGCAGAATTTGCTATCAGCCCTGTGCCTTCAGTCTTAACTTCCTGGAGACCTTTTGGCTGTAGTGTATCAGTCTGATTCATCACCTCTTCTTCTGAAAACTCAGTCTCCAAGTCAGGTATTTTCCCATCATTCTCTGATAAAGACTGATTCTAAAATCATTCAGCTTGTCAGCAATTTGCTTATGCGCTTTAGTTGCTCCCTTTAACTCCTTTAGGGCTGGTCTACGCTGGGGGGGTGGGGTTCAACCGAAGATACGCAACTTCTGCTACGTGAATAATGTAGCTGAAGTTGGCGCATCTTTGGCCAATTTACCTGCCATCCTCATGGCGGCGGCGCGCTCCCCTGTCGACTCCAGCTTGCGCCTCGCAGCAAGCTGGAGTTCTGGAGTCGACAGGGGCGCCTCTGGCGATCGATTTATTGCGTCTTAACGGGATGCGATAAATGGATCGCCAAAAGATTGAAGTGGGCTGTAGCCCACGAAAGCTGATGCTGAAATAAACTAGTTAGTCTCTAAGGTGCTACAAGTCTTCCTCGCTTTCTTTACGGATACAGCCTAACACGGCTGCTATTCTTGAACCTAAAAGATTGATTGCTATCCACCAATCTGGCAGGTAGCGAAGACGTGCCCTTAGAGTCCAAAAGACTCACTAGCTCTCTCACAGGATTTCTGCTTCTGACATACTTAAATCATTTCAATTTGCCTTGTTAATTTCCACCTTACATTTATCGGCTCTATTTTAAGGTCCGAATGTTCAAATGTAGGTGTTTGAAGTTTGTAGACGAGCCCGTCACCATTCGTTGCAGAAATGAGGCAGAGACCACGCAGTTGCCAACACCAGTGCCAGTCCCCTTGTGCAAGTCCCCAGTTTCCTTGTGCAAGTCCCCACCACCACCTATGTACAGTTATTCACACTATACACAAGTACACTTGCTGAGCTGCTTGGGGGACAGCTAGCTCCTGCAGCTAGCCAGGAACAACAGTCGCTTGCTCCCCCCTTTCCTATTCCCCCCTGTGCACTTCCTTCCTGCCAGCTTTATCCCTCTGGCCTGGAAGGCGCACAGGTGCTTTGGCTTAAGCCCTTATTTCTAATTAATTCCCCTGGCTGGGAGCTGAGCTAACAGGAGCTGAGCTAACAGGAGCTGGCTTAGAGCTTCTCAGCCAGCACCCTGTTACATGCCTCCCCCCTTAAGAACGGCGCCGCCGGGCCGCCTTTGGCCCTTTTGTCCCTCGGCCCTTCTGCCGTCCCCCTGAGAGAGGCTTTTCTGGGGACAATTCCCCGCTCTTGGCCAGGCACTCTCCAGCCACCACTAGGGATGGTTTCTCCATCCCTCTCCCACAAAAGGAGCACTGCTCGGGGAGCGGTGGCCCCCCTAACTCTGCCTCTGCCCGCAGGTCATCACACCAGTCGCACTGCGGCAGGCACCCTGCCCCCAGCTCCTCTTGTGTCTCTGGTCGGGGCTCAGGATTTGTCCCATCTTCGAGCGGGACCTACTGTGCCTCAGTTTCCCCTGCATCTCCCTGTGCATCTGGGGCCTCCCATCTCTGTGGCCGGGGGTCGGCATTCATCCCACCTCCAAGCAGGACCTTCTGTGCCTCAGTTTCCCCTGTACCTCCCTGTGGGTCTGGGGCCTCTTCCTCCGGGAGCGGGATTACGGGGTGCTCCCCTGCCACCCACCCTTTCTCCTGAGCGACTCAGGCTGACCAGCTCCCCCATATATGTTTTCCACGGGTCCACCCGCTCTAGGCTTTGCTGTCTAGGAGTTTTTTTAAGATCTCTGGAACTAGGCCCTTCCCCCCACCTTGGGGTTCTCAGCCTAAGGGTATCCACCCCCCCCCAGGGTGCCCCATAGCTTCGAGCCATATACTGGGCCCCAGTCCCGGCCTAGGGTAGCCTCTCCAGCACCCCTACCCGCTTCCACCGGAAGCAACCTTTAGCTTCCAGGGGTGCCTGGGCTACCGGACAGGACTTCTTGTGCCCATAGATGCACCCAAGGGCCATCCTAGCCCCCACAACTAACCAATGTGGCTTCACCAGCGCCTTCTGCACCAGTGTGCAGCTCAAGGCAGTGTCGACCCCACCTTCACGGGCACAGTGGACGCCCCCCGCCCCGGCTTTCGCCCCTTTACCTGAGCCCACCCGCAAAAGTCCACCCACCCGCATTCCATATCGGGGCAGTCCCGTTTTACATGTCCTGGCTTCCCACACTGCCAGCCCGTTAGCCGGGCGGGCCTTTCGGGTGCTCCTCAGGGCTCCCCCTTCTTCTCTTTCCGTTTTCCCAGAAAAGAGTTCATGGGTCTCTGTCCCAGCTCTGTCCTTCCGAGGCCGGTCCTCCCCCCGGGGTCCCTCAGCTTCTATATATTCCTCGGTCACCCTGACGGCCTCTTCAACGGTGTCCGGTTGGTGCCTTCGCACCCATGTTCGCACTGTCTCCGGGAGACTTTGTAAAAATTGTTCCAGGATTAGGGAGTCCATTATTTCCTCCCGGGTACGTGCCTCCAGCCTCAGCCAGAGTGTGGCCCAGTCCCTCAGTCTTTGGGTAAACGCCCTGGGCCGCACTGCTGACGTCCAGCGGGCCGCCCGGAACTTTTGCCGGTAGCGCTCTGCCGACGGGCCTACCCGGTCCAAAATGGCAGCCCGTACAGCTTCATATTTCTGGGCTTGGTTCTCCCCTAAAGCCATATAGGCAGCTTGAGCCTCACCCGTCAGATAGGGGGCAAGTCGGAGGGCCCAGGTTGCCCTCTCCCATCCAGCACCAGTGGTCACCCTCTCAAAAGTTCCTAAGAAGGCATCTGGGTCATCTGCCGGGCTCATCTTACAAAGTCCCCAGCCCGGCAGCCAGGTGCCCTCCCCTGACCCAGGACTCACCAGCCGTTGCAGGAGTTGCCCTTGTGTGCTGGTCTGCGCCCGGATGAAAGCCTGCGGCTTTTCTGCTGGTCCGCCTGCCAGGTCAAAAAGGCCCGTCTCTCTGGCTGGTGGGTCTGTTGCAAATCCTGCAGCTAGCCAGGAACAACCACCCCCTCCTTTCCTATTCCCCCCGTGCATTTCCTTTCTGCCAGCTTTATCCCGCTGGCCTGGAAGGCACATAGGTGCTTTGCCTTAACTTAAGCCCTTCTTGCTAAGGGCCACACCCTTCCAGCTCCAATTAACTCCCCTGGCTGGGGGCTGAGCTATCAGGAGCTGAGCTAACAGGGGCTGGCTTAGCTTCTTGGCCAGCACCCTGTTACAAAGCTGTATCACCTAAATCCATGTTTAGACTTCTAAATAAGTGGCCTGGTTACCAAAGGTGCTGAGCTCTCCTAATTCCAGTGACTCCCATGGGATTGCTGGGTGCTGAGCACTTCTGTTTGACAGTTTTGGCTTATGTTTATGATTGGCTTCTCTTGGGATGCATTTCCATACTCTGAAGGTAGGGTGACCAGATGTCCTGATTTTATAGGATCAGCCCCAGTGTTTGGGATTTTTTCTTATATAGGCTCCTATTACCTCCCAGCCCTCTGTCCTGATTTTTCACGCTTTCTGTCTGGTCACCCTATCTGAAGGATACCATACTTATATCATACTTATATGTTCACAAATATTGCTGATAATTGCTTGCACAGTATTATCTGAAATTAAAAATACAGTTAATACCCTTTATAGTACTATATGCAGAAGCTCTCCAGCTATTGTTCTGAAAGGGTGGTATTTACATAGTATCAGCAATGATTTGTTAGTGCTGAATCCAGCTATTGGTCATTGGAATACAATTCAGTGACTGACATTCATATTATCTTATCAGGTAATTGAAGAAATTGAGGAGATGATGCAGAATTCTCCAGATCCTGAAGAAGAAGAGGAGATCTTGGAGGAAGATGATGGAGGAGAAACTTCCTCCCAGGCTGATTCAATCCTGTTGCAGGAGATGCAGATTTTGACACAAACCTTTAACAACAATTGGTCCTATGAAGGTGAGGACATGTTAGAAGGGCAAAGGAAGATTTCAGTGTGGGGCTTAGGAAAGTTGAGATTGTTCATATTTTTACATTAGGTTGTTCGTGCTTTTTCTGTAGCCTGTGGTAAAACTAGGCAAATATCTAGACAAGTTGATGTACCCCCTGGAAGATCTTTGTGTAACCCCCAGGGTTACTATTCAGTACTCACAGTTGGTGTTGTTATAATACAAAGTATTTTATGTCTTGTTTGAATAAATGTCTCTTTCATCCATATTGCATGGACCTCTCCCTACAGTTATATTGTCTAGTGCAGTGTTTTCCAAACTTTTTTGGCCACGGAATACTTTTTAACCTGGTATATATTTACAGAACACATAATATTATTATGTAGTCGGTTGGTTTTCAAATAAAAAATTGCTCAAATACATTTTATTTTATAAAACAAAGCCAAAATACAAATTTAAAATAACTTGAACTAATAATTTCTAACTGGAAAGCGTGCATAAAGTAGTACAAAAATCAAGTGCAAGAGTCAAAAATAAAAAGTGTTCTACTTAAAAAACACTGTTTTTATCAAACAAATTAGATTTTTACTAGGAAATTCTATTTCTATAAACAGAAATACAAATTTGGATTTAATGGGATTGGTGTTCCTGTGTTTTTGTATCACAAATTTGCTTAATATTAGGAATAATGCTGGAAAGTTGAATCCACCTGGTTACCTCCTTTAATGCCAATCCGCTTACAGGTTTCGATGGACAGGTCTGGGTTCTTTTGGATCCCACCACCCACTCAGCAGGGTGTATCTTCTTTCTTTTTTCCAAGGAAATTATTTGGCGGTGCCTCCACCCCCCTCACTCCTTCCTGGCAGGGTCACCAGGGCAGCTTGGAGGAAAATTCTAACTACAGCGTAATCTCCACTTACTGACCAGATAGTTGGAGACTTGCAAGAAATAACACCAACGCATACAATATATTCAACACAAAAATTATATTAAATAGGAGACAGATACAACATAACAGGGTAAAACACTATTTTTAGAGAGTCACCGGTGCCCTGAAAATACCTGTGACTTGATGTATCAAATGTAAAATTAGTGTCCCGTTAGTACGCGTACTGTGATGAGAACCCCGATGACCACAAAAAAGCCAGTCCACAAAATTCCTCACTGCAGTGGTTTAGCAGTGTGGCTAGCTGGGTTCAGTACAGCCCAAAGGACTCACAAGTGGGAGAAGGGGGTAAGTTCCTCCTTGGGTGTAGTATGCAGCAGGTTATAAAATCCCCAAACCCTCACTCCCTGGCTTGAGGACACAGTTCAGGGAGTAGGGGATCCCCAAAACAAATGACCTGACTAACTAACTAAACGATGGGACACTCCGTCTCCATGAATGATCCTCAGGTTGGAAGATGACTGGACTCCTCAGTCTCTGCAGAGGGGCTGCTCTCTGCTGGCAGGGATCCTCCTCAGGCAGGAATCAGGCTGTGTCGGTTCCAGGATTTCCCCTCACCACAAAGGGGTGCAGGGCTCAAGGTGTGGGTTACACAACAACACTAACATCCAGACTGCAGCCTCCCAACCCCGTGTCCAGACACACACTCAGCGAGTTGTTTCCCTGGATGAGGGGACAGAGCAGAGCTGACCATGTGGTGACTGGTCTCACCTAAGGAGCTGGACGGTGAACTTAGCCCAGCTGTGGAAGTTTCCCAGCAACCTCTACAAATGGGGGATCACCAGTGGGGAAGGAAAAACCCCGCTGAGGGATCTGCTGTCAGGTCCCTAGAGGCCAGTTCTCAGGGGGAACCCTGAATGCAGGCCTAGGACTCCCCAGCTCCCCACACAGCCAGCCCTGCCCTTTTCCTGCCTGGCTCTCCACTCACTCAAAATGGCTTCTCCTTTTTCCTCCACTCCCTGGGAGAGCCTCTCACTCCCTAGTGGTTTCTGGGCAAACTCTGAGTCTGTCAGCAGACAGAGACCCAGGAGTCCATGTCATCTCCTTGGGGGGTCGCACAAATTTAAAATAAAATAAAAATTAAAGACCCTTTTTAAAAATAATGATTCTTTCATGGAACACCTAGTCACATCGTGCGGAACACAGTTTGGGAAACTCTGGCCTAATGAAATTTGGCTGAAGTCATTCTTCTGGAAACTGGCAGGTTCTATAGTCATATAAAGCAATTTATATAATTTAGTTATGTACCAATGAACACAAATCATCATTTAAGCAGGCAGGCTTAAATGTGCATGTCTCTGTGGCACTGGCTGAGAGTTTCTGACATTCCTCTTACAAGACACAAAATCTCTGCCCAATATTACCCGTTGGCATCCGGTGTGTGTAAATGAATGTGTACCTCTTCTGATTGTGAAGGTTTGGAACAGATGGCAGTGTCTGAGTTGGCCGAGCTGCTGGATCATGTGGAGGGTGCCATCCGTGACTACTCTGAAGAGCTGGTTCAGCAGCTGGCTCGTCGAGATGAGCTGGAGTTCGAGAAAGAGGTGAAGAACTCCTTCATCACAGTGCTGATCGAGGTCCAGAACAAGCAAAAAGAACACAGAGAGCTGATGAAAAGGAGGAGGAAAGAGAAAGGACTGAGTCTCCAGAGCAGCCGAATAGAAAGGGGCACCCAAATGCCTCTCAAGGTATGTGAGAAATCCCCACATGCAGTCAGACATTGCAAAGAGTGCATAGGGGTGATCATACCCATTCTGGAGAGCAAGGGAAGCTCTCTCTTTAAAGAGAGAGGCATGAAATGGGCGCTCATAATAATCGGAAGTAATCTTCAGATTATTTAATTTAGGTAAATGTATGGATTTAAAGTAAAACAATTTCCCCCCCAGAAGAATGGAGGCTGGAAGAGCAAGCAACTCAGCCTTAAGGTTTCCATGCATGAGAACTTTTCACACTTTCACAGAGATTCTACTGGTTTATATTTACAGGTGACCAAAGCTACTTACTCAGAATAACTGCCGCAAAAAATATGCTGATCTCAAAGAAATCATGAGAGTTCACACCCAGTGTTCTGCAAATGTCTAAAAACTTGCATTAATACCACTGCTTTTCAGGCCTAGTCTACACTACAAAGTTAGGTTGACATAAGTCATTGATTTGTTTGTGCATGTGTTGATTTATTTGTGCATATGTCTACACTCAAATTTGTGTCCCGCTGACATAAGCACCCAGCCAAACCACCTCCCCAAACAGAAATGAATTATTGTTAACAGACTGTGATCAATGCAGGGTGAGTGTAGACACTGTGTGACCTGTAACAGACCTCCAGCAGCTGTCCCACAATGCCCAACCCTGATCACTCTGGTCACAATTATAAACTCCACAGCCCAGGGGTCATGGAGACTGGAAACCCCCTCCCGCCCTTAAAAACACCCCTCTATTTATGAAAGACTGATTGCCCAGCTTGGCAAAGTACACCTAGCAGCTCTCCATTGTGTGCAGCTGCCCAACCAACCATGCCAGCTACACTCCTACCTGCACAGACAGGAGATATTGGATCAGCTGGGCCCACAAGGGGAAGAGGCACAGCTAAGGAGTAGTCATAGCAACATGGACATCTAGGAACAGTTTGCACAGGGGATGTAAGAGATCATAGAATCTCAGAGTTGGAAGGAGCCTCAGAAGATCATCTAGTCCAACCCCCCTGCTCAAAGCAGGACCAATCCCTATTTTTGCCCCATATCCCTAAATGGCCCCCTCAAGGATTGAGCTCACAACCGTATTAGCAGGCCAATACTCAAACCGTTGAGCCATCCCTCCTCCATAGAGGATAGCAGCCGGGCCATGTGGAAATGAAGGAATTGAGGGGGGCACCCACAACACTCAATTTGGTGCTGAGCTACAGACCTACAGAACTCTTATGACAAGCTGCATGCCATACTTGCCAGAGATCCCACCGGCACCCAGCAGCCCACTACGGATACCTCAGTGGAGCCGGGAACAGCAATGAGGAGGAGAAAGGACACTTGGTGGGAGGGTCCAGCTATGCTGCGATCCAGGACCTGTTTCAGACTCCAGCAAAGTCTAGCTGGTCTCATGGATGAGCCTGATCCAGGGGAAGGAAACTCGGGTAAGTGTGTGCGTACATTGTGCCTTACACTGTTTAAATGTAAAGATGGGACTGGGCCATCCTAAGTTACCAAAGACACATGTATCAACTTTTCATTGTTTTACGCATACGAGAAGAAGTAGCAGTACAGGGAGATTTTGATGACACTTTTATGGACATTCTCTGCAGTCCTCTCCCACAGGTTTCTAGGGAGGGCTGCCTTCTTTCCTCCTTCATGGTAGGACGTTTTCCCACACTACTCTGCAACATGTTCAGCTGACACCATTGCAGTAAACTAGTGGCATATGGACCCAAGTGGCTTCAGAAAGCCAACAGCAGCTGTGTTCTCTGTGTCTTTGTTACCCTCAGGAGTGTGATTTCAGCAAAAATCACCCCAGCCTGTGGAAAACAGTGCCAATTTCCAGAGCCAATGCCCTATACTTATACTGAGAAAAATACGGACCCAATTGTTTCAGCAACTGAAAATGTTAATGCCCTACCTCACCATCATAAATGATACTCACAGTGGCTGGGATGGAGAGTTGTGCTATGCAGAACAGCTCCACAGCTGAAGTGTCAAGAAGCGTGTCTTATTAACTTTTTATGGGAATGAGGGAAGGCAATTTTGAACCTTATATTTCACTTGTTGTGACTGTAAATGCAATGATACGTGTTCGTTTTATCTGTAGCTGCTGCTGTTGAGGTCTTGAGGGGTACCCTCTTCATACCCACGGAACACCTGACTCTGATGTGAAGGAGACAGAAGAAGAGATCCTGCAAGCCAGCCCTGAATTGGACACAGACAAAGGGCCTGGCTGGCGAATGGCAGAAAGCATGGAGAGGGATAGAAAGAACAGGGGAAAATGGAGAAAGACCCAACAATCTCCTCAGGAAAAGGAGAGGGAGATGCACCAGGACATAATGG
This sequence comes from Sternotherus odoratus, assembly GCA_032164245.1. Lineage (NCBI taxonomy): Eukaryota > Metazoa > Chordata > Testudines > Kinosternidae > Sternotherus > Sternotherus odoratus. Next base: position 13,923,215 of record JAVMKO010000019.1, on the reverse strand, counting down.
GGCTTCTCAGGTAGCAAACACATATCCTGCAAACTCTACTTGAACTAAAGGTCCAACAATCATGGACCCTTTCACCCTTTGCAGCTCCTGGAGACCTTCATCATAGCATCTTCCTAATACCCAAAACAATCCACTTGGCACCATGGGTCACATACATCCTCCACCACTGCAGGCTAGCAGACAGTAAGGACAACTGCAACTTCACATCAGCATTGACTTACAAGAGGCACGGACGCTGTATATGTAGCTCAAAAGGACTGCATTTGTGCACCGAAATGATACCTAGCCGCCGCCTTTCTAAATCTTTTACGCCTTTTTAAATTTAAAGTTCTGTTCAGTTAATTTATGTTTGAAGTTTGTATTGTTGTCCTTTTTTACTGCCCTCACCAGTCAATAAAATTCTATCTTTGAAGAAGCAACAAAGAGTCTTGTAGCACCTTAGAGACTAACAGATGCTTCGGAGCATAAGCTTTCGTGGGCGAAGACTCACTTCACCAATCAGAGGGGTAGCCGTGTTAGTCTGGATCTGCGCCTCTTTGTCGCTTCCACTTCAACAAATTCATCTTTACTAAGTTCATCGTATCTATTGCAGAATGTATAGAAGTACTCAAAGCACCCAGTACTTAGAGGTACCCATACTTAACGTATGTCCCTTTTAGCAGCTTTCTGATCAGTCCTCTGTTCTTAAAGATGACAGAGGTAACAAAGCAAGCATACCGACGAAGTGGGTATTAGCCCACGAAAGCTTATGCTTCAAAACTTTATAGTTAGTCTTTAAGGTGCCACAGGACTTTGTTACCTCTGCTATTCCAGACTAACACAGCTACCTCTCTGATTCTTAAAGATGACAGTATCATGCACCTTTCCTGACCAGCTCACAGTAATATTGGTGAAGCATCCCTGAAGATCCACCAAGTCTTGCATAACCATAGAAATGTAGCCCTTTCTGTTGATGTGTGCTATTGGAAGGTGGTCTGGTGCCAAAACAGGGATGTGTGTGTGTGGTCTATTCCTCCACCACAGTTCAGGAACCGCACTGTTGCAAATCAATACACTATGTTCTGCACATTGCTGAGGCTATGTCTACACTACACAGCTTTTAGTGACATCACCAAAGCTGTGCTGCCAAAAGTCACGCACTATGGCTGCTGTTTGTGTCAGCTCTCCTGCTGACAAAAAAACGTTATCCCAACATTATCCCAACATTCTTTGTGTAGGTTTTCATTCTGGAAGATATCTCTCTGTTGCGGGTGACGGAGCAAGAGACGGCGGGGATTCTAAGGAGATGTGGCTTCCGCCCAGGCCCATACGCGGCTTGCATCTGTGCTGCAATGCTTCCCCCCCCCCTCTTAGAAGAGTGGCGTGGACTGGTGACCGTGGCCGGGACAGCGAACATGCTGGGGCTACCGGGAAACCTCTGGAGGCATATTGCAAGAGCTCTTATTGAGACCTTTGCAGAAATCACTGATGAGGATTCCCGTGAGGTGATAGAGTACATCAATGCACTATTCCATATGTAGCCAACCATGGAAGCATTCTTCTCCACCCTCTGCAAATCTGTCTGCCCTCCCTCCTAGAAAAGTTTGCTGTACATGTGCAAACCGGTGTTGGAACCACAGCACCTGCAGCCGCCAGACGCTGTGGCTCGCTCTGGGTGCTTTCTGGGCTTGAGAACAGTTCCTGGCTGGATGCATCCAGTGATTCCTCATTGCCCTGGCTCGCTCCTGCTGATGTGTCTGCCTCATCCCCCTCCTCCTCGTCTGGGTCCTGCTACGAATCGCCGTGCTGAGAGTCTCCAGCATCCATTCCGCCCCCCCCCCCCACCTTCAGTAGGGGGCTGGGAAGAAGTGTCCTGGGTGTTCGCTGGAGCGCACGTTGCATCACCACCCAGGATCGCATCCAGAGACTGGTAGAACTTGCAAAACACAGGGGCTGCCCCAGAGCGGCTGTTTGCGTCGTGGGCTTTGAGATATGCAATCCGAAGCTCCTTTACTTTTGCCCGGCACTGCAGAGTGTCCCGGTCATACCCTCTGTCCCTCATGGCCCCTGATATCAGGGCATAGGTATCGTAATTCCTGCGGCTAGACCGCAACTGAGACTGTACAGCCGTTTCCCCCCAACAGCTGATGAGGTCCGTGACCTCATGATCAGACCACGCTCGAGATTGCTTATTGCGAGGAGGCATGGCACGTGGAGTCATGGCTGAAGCAAAATGGTTACCTGAGGAGCACTCCACGCCTGGCTGCAGTAAACAGGAAAAGGATTTTCAAATTTCCCTGGGAATTTAAGGGGAGGGTCTGACGTGTGGTCACCTGAGGACGCGACAGAAGCGTTTTAAATGATGGCCAGAGAGGCTCGAATGGGAATTATGGGCCAGGCTGGAGGAGGCTGGAGGCTCATTAATGCGCAATGGGTGTTCACATTCACACCCTTGCGCTATAGCGCTTGCGCAAAAAGCCTTATCACGTTCGGATAGGTGGTTTTACAGTTGCGCTTTAAGCGGAGACTTATTGCGCAAAATGTGACTTGCAAGTGTGTAAGGTTACAGAGTTATAGCGCTACTGGAGGCTTTTAGCGCTATAAAGCGCCAGTCTAACCATACCCTCAAAGACAAACGTTTTGTCATTCAATTGCCAGTGTAGACACAGAGTTGCAGACCTGCATAGCAGGACATGATTAATGGCCCTACACAATTGCATGACAAAACCCCCCACTGTGGATTTTCCAACTCCAGAATGATTTCCCTCTGATTTAGATTTAAATTCCCCAGATTTGTCTGGTAAACACAGTTTAGTTCCACATTTCCTTCATAGTGGTATGGCCCATTTGGTCATTTACCATATATACACCATGCAAGAATGTTAATAATCAGTATGTTATTGCTTTATTATTGATATTTTACATGCTACTTTTTGACAAATTATGGCATTAGTGAATTGGGGTTCACTTAACAGGTCAGATGATCTGAAACTCACTAACAAATACCAGTGATCCCTGGCCCTCTTGTACTGGGATGCTGTTAGGGTCACATTGGCATACTGGGATACTACTCATGATGTGCTGCCCTTTGCATGGATATAAATACTCCTACAGAGCATGCTAAGTGCTAGTTCTGATTGTTCTTGCTGTGTATATGAATGCCCAATCCTTTTATGAACTCTACTAGTCTTTTGATGTCAGTGATGTCTTGTGGCAAAGTATTCCACAGGTTAATTGTGCATAGTGTAAAAATGTATTTCATAGGTTCCAAAGCCAGAAGGGAGCATTGTGATTATCTAGTCCAACATGGACTATACTATCATCTAGCATAACACAGGCCATTGAACTTCCCCAACATAATCCCTAGAGCAGCTCTTAGAAAAACATCCAAATATGATTTAAAAGTTGTTAGTAGTGGAGAATCTAGTATCTCTCTGCCCATCACCCCCCAGGCAGGGTATGGGCCACCAACCACAGAGCACTCCAAGAATCTAGTATGCCCCTTGGTAAATTGTTCCAGTGGTTAATTATCCTCACTGTTAAAAATGTACATGTTATTTCCAGTTTGAATTTGCCTAGCTTCAGCTTCTAACCATTGGATTGTATTTCCTTTTACAAGTTTTAAATTTGTCACTTTTAAGTTTCATTCTTGTGTCCCATTGTTCTTGCATCATGGGAAATAGAAGTCCCCAATCTGCCTTCCTTGAACCATTCATAAATTTGTAAAGCGTTATTGTATCCCCTCTTACTCATCTCTTCTCCAAAGCAAACAGGGCTGGAATCACAAAAGAAGTTAGGCATTGTGATCACAGCACCTAATTTTTAGGTGACTCCAAAATCACTGATTCACAAAATCTGAGTTGGCAGCCTAGGCAATGAATGGGAAGAAATTATACAGCAGTTCACAAAGGTCAGAATGCTAGATGGCTTCACACCTAAGGTAGCCGATTGAATATGCTGATCAGAGGAGTGTGTGCTTATGGAGATAAGCACCTAAGTCGAGGCTAAACTAGGTGTCTATTTCTGCTCGTGCTTCCCAGGGTAGGTCTTCACTACCCGCCGGATCAGCGGGTAGCGATCGATCTTTTGGTGATTGATTTATCATATCTCGTTAAGACGTGATAAATCGATCACCTGCGGTGCCCCCGTTGACTCCAGAACTCCAGCTCGCCATGAGGCGCAAGCTGGAGTTGACGGGGGAGTGTGCCACCGCCCACCGCCCACCGCTGCCATGAGGATGATAGGTAAGTCGGCTGAAGATACGCTGACTTCAGCTACGTTATTCACATAGCTGAAGTTGCGAATCTTCAGTCGATCACCCCTGCAGTGAAGACCAGCCCTCAACTATGAAACCACCTAGAGTGGTGCCTATGCCAGTTTAGCAAGCAGAGGAGGAGATGGTGCTGCCCACTTTATAACTTGCAGCCGACGGGCTGGAGCACTCAGCTGGGATGTAGAAGATTCCGGTTCAATCGCCTATGTGTGTCTACAAACTTGTTCTCATCCTGTATCCCTTTCTCTCTCTGGCCCAGGGGATCACAGTTTCTTAGGAAGGACATTGAAAACCCGATAAACGTAAAAAGAAGGGAAGGTAAAGTGACGTATTAGCTGGATGTTGAGACACACAAGGAGTTTATGGACGGTGGGGAGGGATAGGTCAGTGGTTTGAACATGGGCCTCCTAAGCCCAGAGTTATGAGGGGGCTATTTAGGGGATCTTGGGCAAAAATTCTGTTAGGGGACAGTGCTAGTAGGTAGGGAACCAGATGCAATGACCTTCCAGTTCTATGAGATAGGTATAGTACTACAGGCACAATGTTCTAACCTAGCCATTTCTCAGACTATGTTGCAAAGAACAAAAACTCTGATCTTTCAGTGGGGCCATTCATCAGAAATGATAAGATGTTGTAAACCCTGCAAGCCACATGTGGTAGTACCTCTGCCCACTCTTCTAGCACTGCATAAATCAGATTCTTTTTTCTTCTATGCAGCGATTCAGTATGGAAGGAATCTCTAATATCTTGCAGACTGGTATTCGGCAGACATTCGGAAATTCAGCAACTGATAAACAGGTGTGTGTAAAGTCCTCTGCATAAATCGGGTACTCGCAGTGGATACATGTCAGTTCTTATGAATAAACAAAAAAAATTCTACAATTATTTTGAACCGAGCTTTCTTCTTCAAATGAGCCCAAAAGTCATCACAAACTACACTCAGCACTTTTACTTGGAAAAAATATTTGTATATTATAGACTTATAGAAAGAGACTTTCTAAAAACATTAAAATGTGATACTGGCACACAAAACCTTAAATTAGAGTGAATAAATGAAGACTCGGCACACCACTTCTGAAAAGTTGCTGACTCCTGGTTTAATATAATCTTTTCAAAAGTGGTGTGCTGAGTCTTCATTTATTCACTCTAATTTAAGGTTTTGAGTGCCAGTAATACATTTTAATGTTTTTAGAAGGTCTCTTTCTATAAGTCTATAAAATAGAACTAAACTATTGTTGTATGTAAAGTAAATAAGGTTTTTAAAATGTTTAAGAAGCTTAATTTAAAATTAAATTAAAATGCAGAGCCTCTCAGATCAATGGCTAGGAACCAGGCAGCGTGAGTGCCACTGAAAATCAGCTCACATGCCGCCTTTGGCACGCGTGCCATAGGTTGCCTACCCCTGTATTAAACCAATTTATTTACAAACATTTTTCCAAGTAAAAGTGATGAGAGTAGTTTGTGATGACTTTTGGGCTTATAGTTTCCATTTTTCATGAGTATTCAGGCACTGCTGGGTATTTTAGGAATTGTGTGCAAATCCTAAAACTTTCACACAATTTAGTATGAAGGACCGTTCATCTGAAAAGTCATGTCAGAAAGTTTGTGATTCCTTATTCACTAGGCACTCGCCATTCTTCTTTTTAAAAAGTTTCACTCATCCAAACAGGAAGCAGAAACAATATTGTGCGATTTAGATGACCAACCACATAAAACAAAGGGCAAATAGTTGAAATGAACAGTTTGCGATTAGTCAATAGCCTGAAAAGAATTCATCCAGAGTATTTGGTGAATGCTTATGAATAATGACCTTTTTAACGAAGAATTCAGTAACTAAAAATGGAGCTAAATCATGGTCAATACTTTCTGTACTGGGTAATTCAAACTGCTCTGGCTGGAATTCTGAAAGAAATAAGAGTGTGCAGAAAATACATTTGGAATAAAGAAACCACATACTGCTCATCTCAGGTCTGACTTTTGTTTGCTACCTGCATTTCAACATTAGAAGTTCCTGTCAAGAAATAGTTTACACCATGAAAAAAATGGATTGACCCCACACTAAAGGATTAAAAACTGAATTAAAAAAGATAACAATATTCCATTTGTATGCAAGATCACTTTCATGTGCCCACAACTCTGACCTGTGGAACAAACTAACCCTACCCCAAATTCAATAATGCTGTCAACCTAAGCCACTGGCATCAAGGCAGAACAAATACAGAATCATGATCATAAACCTGAGGTGGAATATAACAGTAACAAATTACAGTAACAAAACTGAGACAGGAAGAAATGTGCAATCAGTTTGAGAGTGGAGATGGTGGAAGAGACACCATCTCCTGCAACACCAATACATAAATGCAAGTAACAGTTTGTCTACATGGGGACATCCAGGAAAGTTAATCCAAACTGAAGACACTTTAATTCTGAATAATAGCATCTACATGGGATTTAATTATGTTTAACTAATCCACTTCAAATTCACACCTTTAGGTAATTTGGATTAATTTTCCTGGATGTCCCTGTATAGAAAAGCCCTTAAAAATGTTTCTTTAGAGGTTCAAAAGTAAATAAAGACTTTCCATTAAAAACTGAGCAGAAAAAGTCCCCAGACACCTTGTGTTTCCTCCAAAATGGTGGGCAGAATCTAGCCCTTGCCTGTCACTGCCACATCCTGAGGAGTTCTGTCATCATTCTTTGGCACAAATTGCATAGCTTGTCATATCAATATATAATATTATTGAATTGAAGATTATTTTCTAGAGCCCTGGCCTCTCTAATTACCAGAGATTTTGGTTTGATTTCTTTTGTTTCATATCTCACATGATTCTGTAAGCAATTTGGTTTCATACTTCCATCATATTAGCTTGCCCTGCAACAGCAAGAGAATAACGGTACGTGTCTTTCCTTTCTAGTATTTGAACACAGTTATTCCATACGAGAAGAAAGCATCGCCTCCCTCTGTCGAAGATCTGCAGATGCTTACAAACAGTAAGTTCCTGGGTTTGCATACATATTATATCAGAGTGCCATTTTAGAGTATCATTTTAGGGTCTGTCATTTGGGTGTAGAAGGACGTGTGAAATTCAGCGGGATATTAGACCCTCTATCATTCTGACTCTGCTGAGCATGGTTCTGACCTAGAAATCCCCTCAGATGTGTGATTGAAGCTGTAGTTGAAGCAATTTATGCATTTCATGGCACAATCATGTGCAATGGTTTCATTTGCAGGCTTGTATGCTCAGAATGGAGCTGAATGAGACATTAGCCAAAATTGGAAAAGGCAAGAAAGGTGGTGTTCTTTCAGGATAGCACAGGGAGAGAGTGGTTTTCAAATTCCTACAAACAAACATTATTGTTCCTTATTTATCTGATTTCAAACTATGACCCTCCTCCCCCTTTTATTTAATTCCTGGCAATTAACTGCCAGTTTTCTATACTGGAAAATCAGCAAGTGCAAAAACATTTTGTAGGTTAAAATGTATTTCATAAACATCCAGCATCTATTAGTTAATGAATTTAGCCCCTAACTCTTAACTTGGAACAGAAGATAAAAGGCTGATATGTTGTGACAAGCCTGGTACATTCTGGGAAAGTCTTTTGGTTCCTTCTGTGTCTCCATGGCAACTGTGGATTGCATTAAATGAAGCAAACACTGGCTCCTGTTCTTCTGAAAGGAATGAAATGCGATGAATGGCTGGTTTATACAATTTCTGTACAAGTGGCAGTTTGTGAGCAGTGTAAAAAAAAAACCCTGCTTGTCTCTGGTACCAAAAAACTTTCCAGAAAGGTCACTGTCACAGGGTCCACGCAGGTTTCCACCCTCTGGTGTCTGCCCCTGTGTTTGGGCTGGTGAAATAAAGAGTCCTCATGCCCTCTTCTGCTGTTTCACCCTTGTGCTTTTATTTATAGTGCAAGAGCGTGGTCCTTTTTATCCTCCAACAGGTATCCCCTTTCTCACCCATTCCAGGGTCACCTGGCCCCTGATGCTCCCTTCCTGCAGTGAGGAGACAGAGCTGCAGCCTCTTGTCCTGTCCCAGGCTAGCCTCCAAACTGAGTTCTTTTCTGGGCTTTTCTGGCCCTCTCAGTCTTCAGCCAAGGAGCGGCTACTTAGCTCAACCTATTGCAGTGAGCCAGCCCTCGTTGGGGCCCGCAGCTGGGCTCCCTGCTGACTGCTTTGAGCCACCGCACCCAGCCTCTCTGCCAGAAAGCAGGGCTTAGCCAGCAGTTCAGCAGTGCAAGCAAAGGGTTTTACCCCTGGCCTGCCACAGTTACCAAGGATAAAATCTTTTTTGCATAATTAGTGTGTAAAATTGCACCAGGTTTTATGCAAACATTTAAGAAATTATTTTGATTGAAAGGAGACGTATTTCTCAGTGTTCTTTGAAGAACAAACAGCCCTAACTTCCCAGTGCCCCGAATTCAGGGTTTTTCTATTCTGTTCACTACAGATTCTTGTCCCGCTCACATCAGCATGGCCCCGGAGCACCTTCCAGCAGCGCATTAGCAACATGATTAATATCCCCCCTCATAGGATCCCACGCGGACAGAAAGATTAACAAGAATCACTGAAAGATGAAACTTGGACACATGAAGTGAAAGTGACAGAAAACAAAAGTAACCAGGAGTACTTGTGGTACCTTAGAGACTAACATTCATTTGGGCATAAGCTGAGCTAAAACCCACTTCATCAGATGTATGGAGTGGAACATACAGTAGATAGATAGAAAGAACATGAAAAAATGGGCGTTGCCATATCAACTCTCCAAGAGGCTAATTAATTAAGGTGAGCTATTATCAGCAGAAGAAATAAAATTGTAGTGATAATCAGGATGGCCCATTTCAAACACTTGACAAGAAGTTGTAAGTAACAGTAGGGGAAAATTAACATTGGAAAATAGATTTCAGTAGGTGTAATGACCCAGCCACTCCCAGTCTTTATTCAAGCCTAATTTAATGGTATCAAGTTTGCAAATTAATTCCAGTTCAGCAGTTTCTTGACCACTCTATAATGCAGTAAACCATACTTTGTCTTCCCATCACAAGAATTCCAAGGGCTTTACAAACATTACTGATAGAAACCTCTGGCTTGCGACAGAGGTGCTGGAACTGAGAGTTAGGAATCAGGATCAGAGTCAGGCTGTAGTCAGAGGCTGGAGACCAGGAGATAAAGCAGGGTCTAGCGTTGCAGCAGGCCAGAGTCTGTGGTGATGGCCCAAATGACTTCCTGGGTCAACCCCTGGGGTTAAATAGAGAGCATGGAAATCAGAGGGACGCAGGGTACCATCACTTTGGGACTCTTGGCTGGTATTTCCTGCCACACTTACCATAGTGCTTCCTGTCTGTGTCTCTGCATGGCCTTCCGATGGCAGTGCGAGACTACCAGTCATTCCAGGCTCCACAGATCTTGGTACTAGTCTTGGGGTTCTTACAGTGGTCCCAGTATGTCCATTGCGCGGGACCCACAGGAGGGGGAGTGGCAGGCTGGGTTGGTTCATCACGCTTGATGACAAGTGTGATCTTCCCTGTGACTGAATAGATATGTTGGAGAACTCTGTGGTGATGGCCCAAATGACTTCCTGGGTCAACCCCTGGGGTTAAATAGAGAGCATGGAAATCAGAGGGACGCAGGGTACCATCACTTTGGGACTCTTGGCTGGTATTTCCTGCCACACTTACCATAGTGCTTCCTGTCTGTGTCTCTGCATGGCCTTCCGATGGCAGTGCGAGACTACCAGTCATTCCAGGCTCCACAGATCTTGGTACTAGTCTTGGGGTTCTTACAGTGGTCCCAGTATGTCCATTGCGCGGGACCCACAGGAGGGGGAGTGGCAGGCTGGGTTGGTTCATCACGCTTGATGACAAGTGTGATCTTCCCTGTGACTGAATAGATATGTTGGAGAACTCTGACCAGAAAAATAAGAGACCAACTGGAAGTCTCCTTCATCTTCCTCAATATCATCCAATGGAGGAGCACCCACAGAAAAGGATAGAGAGTTCTGTTCGACCTGAGGATGGAGATCTGATGATGGGGACCCATGGCACTGACAGACACATGGTACCCATAAGAAGTGAGGACTCCAGTTTTGTCCATTACAGACAGGCTCATAGTTTATTAGAACTATTGCACCAGAAGTGGAGCACCCAAAGGGCAGTGCTCAAAGAAGAACACATTTCTGTTTTCAGTCTCTTTTCATAAGCAAGGGAATGAAGGAGAACACCTTGAAAAAAATCATATGAAAAAAATTACTTTTCAGGGAAAAATTGAAGCAAAACATTTTTGTCTGAAAATTTCTAGTTTGAAACTGAAGATTTAAATTTGGAAATGCCATCATGGTGCCTCTTGGATTCTTAATTTTGGGTACCTCATTCTCCTCTATGGGCCAGGCTCCATGGCTGGTCTTCATCTCCCATGATTCACCACAATTTGCTAACCCCAAAATAAGTTGTGTTCTAAGTGTACCAGAAATAAAATATGGACAATCTACAAAATGTTTGCCATGGGCAATATATATCAAATTATATATAATCAAACTCTATAGAGTTTGAGATCAAATTGTTTACAAATGACAGGTTGATTTTGAGTGTCTGAACTTGGGCAACCACATTTGGGATACCCCCAAATCAGTGGCTGCTTTGACAAACTGGGTTCTCAAATTGACGTATTATGTGATCTTGGACAAGTCATGTCATGTCCCTGTGACCATCTGTAAAACACAGGTCATAAATACTTCCCAATCTGGTGGTGCTGTTAGAGGTGCTGGCTAGAAGTGGTTTCCATTATATACAGGATTTACAGTTTGGTTCAATGGCTCTCAGCACCCTCACTATAAAAATTGTTCTAACCTGGTACTGCCTCTGATCTCCGTCCCCACCCTGACTCTGACTCTTGCTCACAGAACCTGGATCTTGCGATCTCTCCAGTGACAACCACCCCCAATGGGCAGACTTCAGCCCAGTCATGACCAGTAGGCTAGGCCGCCTGTGGCCCAGTCCATTACAACCAGCAGCAATTCACCAGACCACTGGTGCCATCACATAGGGAGGCCAGAGTCATATGGTCCTCTCCTCCACAAGCAGCCTGTTAGGACCAGAAGACATTGTGACGGGCAATCTCTAGGAAGTGCAGTTACGTTTCTAAGTTAACTCCAGGAGAGTGCATAATGGTGGTATTATCTGAGAATGACCTTGCTGTTATCTGTGTGTTTGGGAACCAGTTCCCAGCTGCATGAGTGTTTACCCTGTCTGTGTGAGAATGAATGTGTGGGAAACTAAATGGGGAAACTGAGGCAGGACAGCGTGTAACCAATCAGCTTGTTGCTTGCAAATGAGATATGAGTATGTATGAGATGTAAATGTGTGAGTGTACTTAAGCCCACTCCCGTATTTGCTCGTGGGCTTTTTTCCTTCCCGGCTACTGCTCCGTAGTGCCGGGTACTCCTTCTGCGGTCGCGCTGATCTGATAAGCCCTCTCAGCACCGAGGACCGGGACCTTCCAATAAACTCACCTACTTTATTTACTTAACCACGTGTGTGTGCCTTGTCTCGCAATATCCAAAGTACCTCACTACACAGCCTTTCCATGGAGGAAAACATTTGAGGAGCAGGAGGCCAGGGCAGATAAAGAGGCCACCCCTCAAACACCTGTTTCATCCTCATCTCCAGAGGAGGCAGCTATGCCTCCACCACCTTCTATGAGGAATGATTTTTGGCAATTTCAACACCTCTATAGGGTAGCTGACACTGTTCAGATTCCACTCAAGGAGGTTCAGGACTCACAGCACAAACAGTTGGATATTCTGCAGTCAGCAACAACCTCCAGGGCAGTGTTGCCCATTAATGAGAAAGTCCTGGATCAAGCGAAGATTGTGAAGCAAACACCTGCTGCCATTCCACCAACATGTAAACGAGCGGCTAGGAGGTATTATGTTCTCCCTAAGGACTCGGATTCTTTGTTCTCACACCTTCCTCCTAACTCCCTGGTGGTGGATGCAGTACATGAGCAGGGTGGACAACACTTTCCCAAGTCTACCCAATAGGACAGAGACCAAAAGAGATTGGATCACTTTGGATGGGAGTTCTACTCTTCAGCAACCCCACAATTCAAGATTGTGAACTATCAGGGGGTCGTGCATATATTATATAGGGAGCAATTCCACTCCATGATCTCAGTGGGCCAATTATTGGCCAGAACCACTCTTTAAGCATCCTTGGATGTTATGGATGCTGTGCCGGGTCCATCTCCAGATTGGGAAAAAGTCAGAAAAAGAGAAAGGAAATAGAAAGGAAGCAGGATCAAATAAGTGAACTCTGGTTCTCTGCACTTCATCTCTTTCTTCCTCTTTGTAAGTGTGTGTAACGCAGGTCTGCACCCTCTGGTGCCTGCACCCTGTGATTGGGCTGGGGAAATCAAGGGTTCCCCACACCGGTTATGCTATTTCACCCAAGTGCCTTTATTCCTAGTGCTCATGCAGTCCCCCAAATCCCCCCACAGATAGTGACTCACAGACCCTCCCCAGGGTCTCCGGTCCCTTGCGGCTTCCTTACTTTCCACAGCCAGCATTCTGGCAGGGCTCTAAAGGGGTTTACCCCGGCCCTGCCACAGTATCCATTTAGAAAACAGCTCTCATAGGTGTTGATAGGAATGGCAGTCTGACAACCATCCTCTCTTCAGCAACAATGTCAGACAGTTCTCCTCAACAGTTAAAACTGCTTTAGATCAAACACACCTAATTCACTCTTTAACTTTGCATATCACTGAAAAGTGAGAGAAATAAGAACTTAACAACAAACACTACCGTGCATGAAGACTTTCAATGCCAGTACAGTCAAAACTACCACAAAACTACCAGGAAACAGACCATTTCACTTTTTAAGAACATAAGAAAGGCCGTACTGGGTCAGACCAAAGGTTTATCTAGCCCAGTATCCTGTCTACCGACAGTGGCCAGTGCCAGGTGCCCCAGAGTGAGTGAACCTAACAGGTAAAGATCAAGTGATCTCTCTCCTGCCATCTATCACCCCCCTCTGACAAATAGAGGCTAGGGACACCATTCAGTGATGGTCTAGAAATACTTAGTCCTGCCTTGAATGCAGGGGATTGAATTTGATGACCTCCAAATTCCCTTTCGGTCCTACAGTTCTATGATTCTATGAACCAGGTAATACCCAATAAAAAGAGAACTGAATAAATTCATGGAGGTTAAGTCCACTAACAGCTATTCAGGATGTTTGTCTAACCTGCTCTTAAAAATCCCCAATAATGAAGATACCACAACAACCCTAGGCAATTTATTCCAGTGCTTAGCCACCCTGACAGAAAGCTTTTCCTAATGTCCAACCTAAACCGCCCTTGCTGCAATTTAATCCATTGCTTCTTGTCCTATCCTCAAAGTTACCGTATTTTTCATCCTATAGGACGCTCCGGCGTATAAGACGCCCCCGAGTTTTTAAATAAAAAAGCCGGGGAAAAAAACCAAAAAACCACCACCACACAAAAAGCGCCGCTTTTTTCGCGCCGCTCTCCTGTCCCCGCCGCGCGGGCGGGCGCTCCCAGGGGCCCCGGGGCCCGAGCTGCTCCCGTTCCCCGCCGGCCCCAACACATGCGGGTGGGCTCGGGGGGGGAAGCGCCGCCCTGCCCCGCCCCGCCCGCCGGGCTACCTGCAGCCGCCCCAGCTCCAGCCGATATTCGGCTTATAAGACGCCCCCCCTAATTTTGAAGCTATTTTGGGGGGTTAAAAAGGCGTCTTATACGCCGAAAAATACGGTAAGTAGAACACTTTTTTTCTCCCTCCTCCTTGCAGCAACCTTGAAAACTGTTATTGTGTCTCCTCTGATTCTTCTCTTCTCCAGACTAAACAAACCCAATTTTTACGTTCTTTCCTCATAGGTCGTGTTTTCTAGACCTTTAGTCATTTTGTGAGCATTATATGTTATGTGAAGGGGTAAATAACACTTCCTTATTTTTCTTTCCTCATAGGTCGTGTTTTCTAGACCTTTAGTCATTTTGTGAGCATTATATGTTATGCGAAGGGGTAAATAACACTTCCTTATTTTCTTTCTCTAAGATATTCATGACTTTATAGACCTCTGTCATATCTCCCTTCAGTCATTTCTTTTCCAAGCTGAAAAGTTTCAGTCTTTTTAATCTCTCCTCATATGGAAGTTGTTCCATACCCTTATCATTTTTGTTGTCCTTCTCTGCACTTTTTTCAATTCTAATATATATATATATATATTTGAGATGGGGGAGGGAAGAACTGTATACCATATATCAAGGGGTGGTTGTACCATGGCTTTATATAGCAGCATTATATTTTCTGTCTTATTACCTATCCCTTTTCTTGTGGTTCCTAACATTCTGTTAGCTTTTTTAACAGTTGCAGAGAACTAGCCACAATGAATCCAAGACCTCTTTCTTGTAACAGCTAATTTTGTGTGTATGGTTGGGATTATGTTTCAGCATTGAATTTCATCTGCCATATTGTTGCCCAGTCACCCAGTTTTATCATCACCCAGTTTTGTTATATCCCTTTGTAACTCTTTGCAGTCTGCTGTGGACATAATTGAGTAATTTTGTATCATCTGCGAACTTTGCCACCTCACTGTTTACCCTTTTTCTGGATCATTTATGAATATGTTGAACAGAACTGATCCCAGTACAGATCCTTATGGGATCCTGCTATTTACCTCTCTTACATACCTGTCATAGGTAAGACACTGGGGATAATTGTTCTGCTCTACTCAGCACTGGTGAGGCCTCAGCTGGTCTCCACACTTTAGGAAAGATGTGGACAAGTTGGAGAGAATCCAGAGGAGAGCTAAAAAATGATAAAAAACCTGATCTATGAGGAATGATTTAAAACATTGGATATGTTTAGTCTTGAGAAAGAGGAAGCTGATAACAGGCTTCAAACATGTTAAGGGCTGTTATAAAGAGAACAATAATCAATTGTTCTCCATGTTCACTAAAAGTAAAACAAGAAGTAATCAACTTAATCTGCAGCAGGGGAGGTTTGGATTAGATATTAGGAAAACCGTTCTAACTGTAAGGATAGTTAAATTCTGAAATAGGCTTCCCAGAGAAGTTGTGGAATCCCCCTCACTGAAGGTTTTTAAGAACAGGTTGGAGAAACACCTGTCAGGGGTGATGTAGGATTACTTGGTCCTGCCTTAGCAAAGAGGGCTGGACTAGATGACTTCTGAAGGTCGCTTTCAGCCCAACATTTCTGTGATTCAACAGAAGAGACTGAGGAAGACCACAAAGAAAATACCCTACAGCTCAGTAGTTAGGGCATGTCCTGAAATATTAGAGCCCTGTCAAATCCCTTGTCCACTTTGAGTGTGGAGGTGAGGGTGGCTTGAATCAGGAGTCACCCACATCTCAGGGTCCACTGGGGCTAAACAATATGAGGGAGGATGTTTTCGCCATCATCCCTTACTTCTTGCAAATACTGGCACAGGTGCCTAGTTCCCAGAGAGGTTTTGTAGCTGAGATTCCTAATCAGAAGGAAGATCTAAATTCCCTGAGAGGGGGGCGGGGCTTAGCACACACCCCTCACCTTGCTATCTACCATTGGCTAGCTAAGGCGGAGAGCTGCCTACTGTGCTGTTTTGGGTAAATTCCATTCTGAGGAGCCTATCTCCCTCCATTCGTTGTATAGGAACCCTGAGTGCCTAACTCAGGTATGGTGAATCCCCGTGATTTTCTAGGCTCCTAAAAGTTAGGCATGGAAACACTGAATGCCTAAATTCCTTTGTGAATCTAATCCACGGTGTTTTGCATATTATTTTTATTTTAGAAAAGCACATAAAGTAGAAAATTCACTGATGAGAAAACTAATGGGAAGTTGGCAACGTTTATTTATTTATTTAGGGTCTTTCCCTCCCCCCTCCCCCATCTTCTCTCTCTTTTGTTTTCTTCCCACCTACTTAACTATGGTCTTGCTGTTGTATCTGACTATTTGGGGGGCTGTGCATGTGGAAACTCCTGTATTTTCTCACTTTCACCCATGAAACTGTGTAGCAATAAAAATCAAATTTTAAAAATGGAGGCGTTTATGGTCAGTCCCTGGCAAGAGATCAGCCTTCACCTGCAATTCTAACACAAAGTCCAGATCCACAGGGGTGGCCAGCTCTCAGAAATTATGTATTCGTTATGACATCTATGAGCTTATTATCCACATGGGCATTGTGAAATAATCCAGAACAGTCCATTTGGTGACTACAAGACCAATTTAAACTTGTCCTGACTATGCTAATGAAGGCTCAGTCCAAGTCACTGGGTGACTCCTTTTATATGACCTTTCCCTGAAGCTTATTTTCTTCCTAGAACCTAAAACCTCTCCTTGTGTCCCTGCAGCCTAGGGAGGGAGGAAGCAACACAGGGTGGCTGGCTGCCGGCTGAGTTCTTTCCCCACCATAGGGGTCTGCCTCGCTTTCCCTGCAGCTGGACTCTCAGCACTGCTGCCTGTTTTGCAGACCCTCTGCTGCGGTGAGTCAGGGGGTGAAGGCAGAGGCAATGTGGAGGACTCCAACAGCCGGGAAGGCGAAGTGGCCCCATGTGGCAAGAGAGGAGCTCAGCTGGCAGTCAGCGTCCTCCCTCCCAGCACTGCACAGACACATTGAGAGTGCCACTCCCAGGGGCGAGCTGCCCGAGATGTCTGAGTTGCTGGGCATTTGCGCCAGAGGCGTCCTGAGAAATCTGGGGGGCACATGACTCCCAGAACCTTTCGTTTGTGCCCCTGCTAGCCACTGTTTGTCCACTGATTGTTTTGATGTCCACAAAAGTTTAGCAGTGATGGCACTGGCTTTCGCCTGTGACCTAGTGGCAGGTATGGGATTTGCCACCAAAATGAGCTCAAAGTGTCACAGCCCACCAAAGCTTAGACCAGGGGTCTCAAACTCAAATGACCATGAGGGCCGCATGAGGACTAGTGCACTGGCCCGAGGGCCGCACCACTGACACACACACATACCCTCGCTGTCCCGGCTCTGCCCCCACTCCACCCCTTCCATGAGGACTAGTGCACTGGCCCGAGGGCCGCACCACTGACACACACCCTGCCCTCGCTGCCCCGGCTCCGCCCCCACTCCACCCCTTCCAAGAGGTCCCACCCCTGCCCCACCTCCTCCTCTGAGCACACAGCTCCCCATTCCCTCCTGGAAAGCGCTAGGCACCACCAACAGCTGTTTGGAAAACAAAGCAAGAGCAATATAGGAAGTCCAGAGCTAGAAACACGCGCGGCCCAGCCAGGCAGCAGAGAAGCCTCCACTTCTGGCCCCTCCGTCCTGCAAACTGCTATGGGTTACCGGGGGGGTGGGGGGCGCCAGGAAGCTTGGCGGGCCGCAGGGAAGGGCTTTGCGGGCCGCATGTGGCCCCCGGGCCGCATGTTTGAGACCCCTGGCTTAGACTATTATGTGTCACAGGCAGAGAATAGGAAGGACTGAAGAGCACCAATGCTTGAGGCCCCCGCAATGGGGGTAAAATGATTAAATGAGATACACCCAGATAAGGAACACTCAACATGGATTTACCAAGGGCAAGTCATGCCTGACCAACCTGATTACCTTCTATGATGAGATAACTGTGGATTCTGTGGATATGGGGAAAGCAGTATTCTTGCCAGCAAGTTAAAGGAGCATGGATTGGACGAATGAACTATAAGGTGGATAGAAAACTAGCTAGATCATCGGGCTTAACATGGAGAGATCAATTGCTCAATGTCTACTTGGCAGCCAGTATCGAGAGGAATCCACTGTAATCCCTAGGTCCTTTTCTGCAGAACTGCTGTCTAGCCATTCGGTCCCTAGTGTGTAGCAGTGCATGGGATTCTTCCGTCCTAAGGGCAGGACTCTGCACTTCTCCTTGTTGAACCTCATCAAATTTCTTTTGGCCCAGTGCTCTAATCTGTCTAGGTCCCTCTGTATCCTATCCCTACCATCCAGTGTATCTACCACTCCTCCCAATTTAGTGTCATCTGCAAACTTGTGGAGGCTGCAGTCCACACCATCCTCCAGATCATTGATAAAGATATTGAATAAAACTGGCCCCAGGACCGACCCTTGGGGCACTCCGCTTGATACCGGCTGCCAACTAGACATGGAGCCATTGATCACTACCCGTTGAGCCCAATGATCCAGCCAGCTTTCTATCCACCTTATGGTCCATTCATCCAGCCCATACTTCTTTAACTTGCTGGCAAGAATATTGTGGGAGACGGTATCAAAAGCTTTGCTGAAGTCAAGGAGTAGCACATCCACTGCTGTCCCCTCATCCACAGAGCCAGTTATCTCATCATAGAAGGCAATTAGGTTAGTCAGGCATGATTTGTCCTTGGTGAATCCATGCTGACTGTTCCTGATCACTTTCCTCTCCTCTAAGTGCTTTGGGATTGATTCCTTGAGGACCTGCTCTATGATTTTTCCAGGCACTGAGGTGAGACTGACTGGCCTATAGTTCCCTGGATCCTCCTTCTTCCCTTTTTAAAAGATGGGCACTACATTAGCCTTTTTCCAGTCATCCGAGACCTCCCCCGATAGCCATGAGTTTTCAAAGATAATGGCCAATGGCTCTGCAATCACCTCCGCCAACTCCTTTAGCACCCTCTGATGCAGCGCATCCGGCCCCATGGACTTGTGCTCGTCCAGCTTTTCTAAATAGTCCTGAACCACTTCTTTCTCCACAGAGGGCTGGTCACCTCCTCCCCATACTGTGCTGCCCAGTGCAGGAGTCTGGGAGCTGACTTTGTTCGTGAAGACAGAGGCAAAAAAAGCATTGAGTACATTTGCTTTTTCCACATCCTCTGTCACTAGATTGCCTCCCTCATTCAGTAAGAGGCCCACACTTTCCTTGACTATTTTCTTGTTGCTAACATACCTAAAGAAACCCTTCTTGTTACCCTTAACATCCCTTGCTAGCTGCAACTCCAAGTGTGATTTAGCCTTCCTGAACTTGACAAAGCCCTGGCTGGGATGATTAATTATTTGGGGTTGGTCCTGTTTTGAGCAGGAGGTTGGACTAGATGACCTCATGAGGTCTCTTCCAGCCCTAACCTTCTATGATTCTATGAATCTTGGCGAGTGACCCACTCCCACACACTACCGAGGGGAGTGAAAAAGCCCCAGGATCACTGCCAATCTATCTTGGGGGGATATTTATTCTCAACTCACATATGGCAACAGTTGGACTCTGAGCGTATAAGCAAGAGCCAACCAGCCTGAGAGAGGTAATGCTTAGGGCCATCTCAGAACCCTGCTCAATATACCATCTTTATCCCTGGCCATCCCTGATGCTCCAGAGGAATGATACAAAAAAACCTTCCCAGAATACATTGGGGGAAAATTCTTTCCTGATACCTTCTGGTGGCCAGATGAAACCTTGAAACATGAGCTTTAGGGACGAGAGGGATAGCTCAGTGGTTTGAGCACTGATCTGTTAACCCTAAAGTTGTGAGTTTAATTCTTAAGGGGGACTACTTAGGAATATGGGGCAAAAATGTGTTGAATGATTTAATTGGGGATTGGTCCTCTGCTGAGCCAGGAGTTTGGACTAGATGACCTTCTGAAATACCTTCAGCTCTGATATTCTATAAACATAACCTTATAGGTGAGGCTATGCCCCCCCCATCATACAATTATGCTCATAAATTTGTCTAGCTTTCTTTTAAAACTAATTAATTTTTTGCCCCCTCAGATCCTATTGGGAGGTTGTTCCAGAACCTCACCTCTCAGATGGTTGGAAACCTTTATCTAATTTCCAGCCTGAATTGGTTTGTGGCCAGTTTATACCCATTTATTCCAGACAGCATTGTCCTTTATCTTAAATAGTTCTTCACCCTCCCTGGTACTTACCCCTCTTATAGACAGCAATCGTATCCCCTCTCAACATTCCTCTTGCTAGCTCTTTCACTCTCCTCTCTGTTTGAATTCATCTTTCTTGAACACAGCTGACCAGAATTGCACACAGTATGCCCAAGTTAAGTTTTAGCAGTGCCTTGCATGAGTGCATCTTTATCTCTGCGGGAAATACCTCACCTGATACATTCTAGGATCGCATTTGCCTTTTTTTGCAGGTACATCACCCTGATGGGAACATTGTCATCTTGTGATTGACCAACACACCCAGGTATCTTTCCCCCTCTGTCCTTTCCAGCTGATAAGAATACAGCTCGTAGCAGAAATTCTTATTATTAGACCCTAAGTGCCTGGCCTTGCAGTTTGAAAAACTGACTTTCATCCCATTTCTGTCACTCCCATCTTCAAGATCATCCAGACCTTTCTGTATGACATTCCAGGCCTCAGTATTAATGATGATGCCTCCCAGCTTTGTATCGTCAGCACATTTCATTAGTGCACCCCTAACATACAGTTGCCCATAGCGGACTCTGCTCTTCAACTCTCCTAGGTCTGTCATCTCCTCTTTCTGTCTCGGTCTCACTCTCTCTCTGGATCTTTGTTGATTTAATTCCTCATGGATGGTTGTTGCATGAAGGTGAGTCTTGCAACATGCTCTGAAATTGTTGGGTTTCAACTCAGATCTTAACTCTTTTAGCTGGTTGTTCTACAGTCATGAACACCAGAGCTCCAGTCCGCATGAGTTTCATCTTCTTGCTGCTAGCTGCATTATATCTGAGGTGCATAATTATCTCAATGGTGTGGATGATATAGCCAGCCCCCAATGCTTTGAGCATCTTAAAGATTAAAACCAGTTCTGTGAATTGGCACTTAGAAAACACAATGTTGTGTGTTCTTGGTGGGTGTCCTTCTAATGAGGAAGATGCTGCACTCTACACAATCTGAAGTTTGTGTGTTGTCTGCACCAGATAATGTGAGTTACAATAGTCCAGCCCGGAGGTGATGAACTCATGGATCACTGGGAATAGTACTTCTTCTGAGATGAGAGGAATCTTGTCCTGACATGCTAGAGATGGAAGAATGTATTTCTTGCCATTGTTTCTATCAAGCATATTAAATGAATAATAGAATCGTAGAATATTAGGGTTGGAAGGGACCTCAGGAGGTCATCTAGTCCAACCCCCTCCTCAAAGCAGGACCAACCCCCAATTTGAACTCCAAGACTTTGTACTATCTTGACAAATTGAGAATAGCTGCCTTTGATGGATAGTGTAATCCATGTCTTGACTAGGTTCTCAGTACATGATTTACTTCCCATCAACGTTATTTCACCAGGGCTGGGTTCAGAAGAAGTTGTAAATCTGGGTTGTCAGGCTATTGTAGGCAACAGAGCACATACTGACTATGAAACCTGTATTGCTGACAAAGAGGGAGAGGCTCTTCTGAAGATCTACCATAAATACTAAGGAAGAGGGGGAGGCAGAATTTTTATCTATAGGAGGACTTTGAGGCCTAAGAAGCAGCTGGCCCTGAATCCTTCCTGAATCCTGGAATGAAAAGAAAACCAAACATCTTATTGCTGCACTGGCCACTTCAGCCAGGTCTTGTACACAAGTTGCCAGCACATTGTGCCCAATCCTGTAAAAGGTGGCAGAGAGGTTGAGCTGTGTTACTACTGAAATTTGGCTTCTGTCCGTGGTCATAAGAGGAAGTTTGTCAGTACCATCCATACTCTGTCTGTGCCATAGTCATTTGAATTCTGCTAATGGTACATATTCTAGAAGTTTGGTTGTCATATTCTTGATTTTGCTTAGGAAGGTATGATTGGAGAACACGAGCATTCTCCTCAGAGATATATTCACATTTTATCTCATTTAGGGGAAATAGTGTTTAAGTCTTTGTTCAATGAGATCTCGTCATAGAAGGTTGGAAGGGACCTCAGAAGGTCATCTAGTCCACTCCAATTGTTCCTGCTTGTTTCCCAGGCTTCTTGTGTTTGTGTACAGGCACCTAAGATAACTAGATGATTGTCCTGCTTTCTCGGTATTCATGAGAACACAACTTGTGCTTCAAACTCCTTTATCCTTCTTCCCAGAGTGACATAGTCAGGAGGCCTCCTCTGTTGCACCCTCCTCCTTGTGTTTCCTCCTGGCATCCGATTTCTCCACTTACCTCATGGCTTAGGTCTCCATCCCACAGCGAACCTAGTTTAAAACCCTCCTCACTAGGATAGCAAGCCTGTCTGCAAAGATGCTCTTTCCTCTCCCCCCTCTCTTTGTTAGGTGGATCCCATCTCTTCCTAACAGTCCATCTTCCTGGAACAACATCCCACAGTCGAAGAATCCAAAGCCCTCTCTCTGACACCACCTGCATAATCACACATTTACTTCCACAATTTGATGGTCCCTACCTGGTTCTTTTCCTTCAACAGGGAGGATGGACGAGAACATAACTTGTGCCTCAAAGTCCTTTATCCTTCTTCCCAGAGCAACATAGTCTGCCATGACCTGCTCACGATCAATTCTTGGCCATATCATTGGTGCCCACATGGAAAAGTAGGAAGGGGTAGCGGTCCGAGGGCTTGATCAGTCTCAGTAGACATTCTATCACATCCTGAAGTCTAGCTCCAGGCAAGCAGCAGACTTCTTGAGTCTCCAGGTCTGGATGGCAAATGTTTTCCTTTATATATTATATTAAATAATAATATTTTAATATTATATATTTAAGAATATTAATGTTTATGAATTAATTTTTTAATGTCCATTACACGAGAGCATGTTAATTTTTGACTTTTTTGTTCTGAGTCAGAACAAAAACAGATTTCAATACTTTAGAATTTCCCAAGAGATGGAAATTCCTTTTTCTAACCAGCTCTATTCAGACCCTTCATATTCAGATTAGGGATCTCTGTTACTTGAGGTAAAGGAATAAGTGGTAGCAGATGTCACTTATTTTATCTTCTGTGTGAACCAACCGCTGGCGGGAGGATGTTGCATGCTAATTGCTAGACAGCAGTTGAAAGTTCAGCATTGAGAATCAGCATACCTGCGCTTTTGCGTATGCGTTATGAAAACATGCTTATTTTTGACTGTCAGTGCGGAATGTGGTCTAATGGTTCAAATGTAACTTCCAGACAAGATAACCAAATAGTGTACATAGATTTGGCACAATCGTTCTGAAATGCAGTACGGCTAAGTGGATGAAACTTGCGCTGGCCATCTTAGAAACCTGAGTTGTACTTCCAGCTCTGTGAGAGGTAATCTTGTATACTTACCTTACTGGATCTGTAAAATGGGTGGAAATTATACCTGTCTCCCTACTAAGTGAGGTGTGTGAAGCCTTGTTTCAAAAGGTTGGGAAGTTCACAGAAATATAACATGTGGTAGTGGTGAGATTGGAACTCCTGTTTTCATGGCTCCCAGACTTTTGTATGTCTTTCGCATACTTTTGCCCCGAGACTGGTAAACAACAATGCTGAGGGAGCCTGGGCTATACTTCACATTTAGAGGACTGTCCCATGAATGTGAGGTGCTTCCTCCAAGCACTCACCTACCACCTTTCCATGAGTGCTTCCCCTAAACTGCCCTTCTTTGAATGTTCACATTCAATAGCTTCCCAGGCATCCCCCTAAACTATTCCTTCCCGAGTGCACACACTACACCACACCCCAGATGTTCACCATTAACCCGAGGTGCTCACTTAACCAATTCATCAGGTGATCACATTGAAGAGCTAAATTAAACAAGAAAGTTGTGGAACTTACCCAGATTCTGACCACAAATGAAGATTCACACAACTTAAGTTGGATGCCACTCATGGCAGCTGTATAGATGTTAAAAATATGAACAGGTCTCCCCTCTGGCCTCCTCAGGATCCTTCTGAATGGAGCTGATGGATTCCTTGGGCTCAGCTCTCCTCGCTGGCATTCAGATTTGCCAGAGGACTCCACTGGGCTTCTCAAACTTGGAAGTCTCACCTGGGTCCTTACGTCAGGATTCTTTTCTATGGAGATCAGGTGCCCTGCTGGGCTCTGTTAGGCACCTTAGGGTTGAGTCCTTACCGGCTGAATAAAAGAATAACTGGGGTACTCTCCAAAATGACGCCTACTTCTGGAGCTCCCCAACCAGTGACTATTTGGTTTGGGCCAAGCCTTTTTTTAAAAAAAAAAACATTTTGAATGGCCAATAAGTCAAACTAATCAGTTATTCACCCAGCTCTAGACAAGATGTAATAGATAGATGAGACAGACAAGTGGGCAGGAGGAGGAAGGATGAGATAAAAATATAATAGTATGATTAAAAATATAACAGCACTCATCACACAGGTGTACTAAGACAATCAGTAGCAGAGCTGGTTTTGTTGAAATTTAAGACACACACACACACACACACACAAAATCACCCTTATGCTGAGAGCAAGCATGAAAAACTTCACCCCATAAAGAATGTTTGCTATGAAAGGAGCATTACAACCTCAACAACAGCATGCACTGGCACATCTGCTGCGGTAGAGGAATCATTCCCTACTGGAGTGGAATGTGGAAACCAGGGGGACTGGAACAATTTGTATAGTATGGGTACTAAGAGCCATTGAACCAAACTCTATACACTGGATATGATGGAAACCACTTCAAGTCAAGGGGTGCTGTAGCTCCCTAGCACCCTTAGCTTCCACCATAGGTGCTGGAACTATTTAACAATGATTAACAGCAGTACAGAAAGTGAAGTGGAATCTCACTTTAAGAGTTTGTGGTGGCCAAGTGTTAAAATTGACTGGGATTTACTAGGTTTACAGCTATGCTCTTGAATGACTTTTGAAGTTTAATGAGTCAAGAACTTGCTATTACGTGTTCTCTTAAAGCAGTGGGCTTCTACACTGCCCAGTGACCCTAACACCATGATGGGATATTGATTTAATAGTAGTGCTCAGATAGCTTACGGTCTCAATTACACCAGTGTAAATCTGGAACGACCCCACTGATCTCCATGGAACTGCTCCCATTTATACCCCTGTACCTGAGTTCAGAACCTGTCTCTAAGAGAGGAGATTGCCACTCACTATCTCAGCATTACTTCCAGCGGCACCTTAGAGCACCCGAGATCCTGGAGCAATAGCCCAGCCGGGCTTGTATTGAAAAATCGAATGAGATCACAGCCCAAGATGGCACGTCTGCAGAACATTGCAAATTATTCCTTATTGTGCCCCCATGATGAGCATTCTGTCTTATTACTTAGGAAGTTAAAATTAATCAATCAATTAAATGAGAGAGAGATAGATATTGTGGTACTGATTCTGGGCAGCAGCTCTGGAAACTTTGGGGAGTTATTTAATTTTTATTCTGTATATTTTCCCTGTATCAACTGTTTGTACAATTTCACGGTATAATAGGGTTCCTGTTTCATACACATGCACATATACATAGTCCTCTTCTACATCCCCCTATCACATACCTGATAGAGATGAGAAACTCCCATTAATTGAACTGGCAATTCCTTGTGTCCTGTGGTGGAAGTATAGGGTCCCTGGTTTCACTGAATAATTTCTAGGTCCTGGTTGAAAGCTAGGCATTGGTGTGTGGCAGAAGCCATAAAATTCTTCTACCTTTCAAGGGTCATTCTCATGATTGTTTCCTCTTTTTCCAGTTCTTTTTGCAATGAAGGAGGATAACGAGAAGGTCCCTACATTGCTAACGGACTACATTTTAAAAGGTAATAAACTCCCAAACAAACAAGCAAACAACCAACAACCCAACAACAACCAAGACAGTTCTAGACACCGGGACAATTAGTACCAACTCCACAATTATTATTTTCTGAAGACCAACAGTGAGCTTGGCCTTTTACAAACATATCTAGAGACCATTTTAGGCTGGAAACAAGCCATATGTTTTTAACAGTGAGAATAATTAACTACTGGAATAGTTAATCAAGGGTCATGGTGGATTCTGCATCACAAGCACATATAAGATTAGATGTTTTGGGGGAGGTTCTGTGTCCTGTGCTATACAGGAGATCAGACTAGAGGCTCACAATGGTCCCTTCTGTCCTTGGGATCTATGACTACACTGGTCCAGCCCAAAGAACTTTCATCCTGACAAAACTGTTCAGGTAATGGTAGAAACTCAATTAGGTGCTAAAAATCTTGCATAAGTCATCATTGAACAGCTTCATGGAAAGGGTTGTTTGAAGACTTTGCATTGTGTCCAGCAGGGACCTTGGGCTTGCGATTAAATGGGCTTGCGATTAAATCATATAGCCTTCATCTTGCAGGTCATGACATGGTGCAAAGCAGCACACAAAGAAATAAATTAATTACAGTTGATTAACATTCATTGTTTAATTTCTCAAGAACAGTAAAGTATTTTTCTGTTCTGTAAATAGTAATAGACATCATTCACAATAATATGTAATAATTAAAAGAAATTAGTGAGTAATCACTTAGTTAAAAGCCCTTGTTTAATATTTAGTATTAATTACAGCAAATTACTTATAGAATATACATTACTTCACTTGTGGCTGGGATGATATAGTTGGTATTGGTCCTGCTTTGAGCAGGGGGTTGGACTAGATGACCTCCTGAGGTCTCTTCCACCCCTAATATTCTGGAATCAGAGAGGTAGCCGTGTTAGTCTGGAATAGCAGAGGTAACAAAGAGTCCTGTGGCACCTTAAAGACTGCCTTGCATCTGACGAAGTGGGTATTAGCCCACGAAAGCTTATGCTTCAAAACTTTATAGTTAGTCTTTAAGGTGCCACAGGACTCTTTGTTACCCTAATATTCTATGATTCTGTGATATATGTAGACCAGTTTGCTTTACGAGAGACCATAGTATAAATTACTGTTTAGTATAATTTTGAATAATTCAGTAATAAGTAAAGCAACAAAACGAGCTTCAACAAAAGTTAAATGTGAATTGCATAATATATAAGATACATAAAAACAATGCAGCTAAAGGACCAATTTTATCGGTTTCCCCATTGAGCAGCCTGTCTCTCTCCCTGATCTACTTTATACTCCTTCAGTCAAAGATGATGCAACTTCATTCTGCAACCCAAAATGTTAATTAGAAATTTAAGTTTACAAATGTAGGTACAGGGATCTCTTTGACTTATCCACTCATGGTTTCAAATGCAGAGGAAGAACATCACTTCTGGTGGTCAACTGGACACACTGTCCCTCCATAATTGTATTTTGTTTGCTGTGTAATCTCCATTTTCCACATACATGGTGCTGATCTATTCCAGGCACTCAGCCATACAAGATGAGCCCTCTCTGCAGGTTCTGTCTCCTCATTACTAAGCCCCAGGTTAGCTGCATGGCCCTGAGGGAATCACACTGGTAAACCAATCTCATGTGCTTCTCTATGCGGCAATCATAGAATCAGAAGGGACCTCAGGAGATAATCTAGTCTAACCCCCTGCTCAAAGGAGAACACATCCTATTTTTGCCCCATATCCTTAAATGGCCCCCTGCAGGACTGAATTCATAACCCTGGGTTTGGAGACTAACGCTCAACTCACTGAGCTATCCCTCCCCTAACAGCAAGACACCACTGGGAGTTGAACCCAGGGTCTCTTGTTTACTAGACAGGTACTTTAGCCAACTAAGCCATGGTGCCTGCCTCAAGAGTAATGTACAGTAACTAGCTACCACCAGCCATGAAAGTGTCTTACCAGTACCTGAGGTGCCTTGGTCCTTCCCTAAAGACAGAGTCCTCTAGAACTTGCACTAAGGGGACACACATTCGGGTTTTCTAGATATTTCTCTTTTCAGTTCGTGGTAAAGAGACATAAGCCTGCGTGGTCCGTCTGAGACGGCTGCGGTCAGGAGTTAGCATAACTACCATAGCCAACTCAAGGGGGGCATAAGCTTCCTTTAACACTTGTGTCTCATTCTTATAACAATTTAATATTTGCTTGTCAGTAACAAGATCCGGCACTATCCCTGCCTCTGGGTCTTTAAAAACTTCTTTAAGTCTCATAAATATGTAAGTACCTTTGCCCCACACTTTACCTCCTTAGCCATAGTGTGGTTTTCAGCCTCATCATTATTATCCCCAATTAACTGATTTACCTTTTCCAGGGTTTCATTTAGTGCCTTAGAAATATTATGTGTATTTATTATTGTAACTCCTCTTTCAGAATAGGCATATGGTACTTTCAAGTCCATTTAACTGGTATCTCTAATATAACTGTAGCCAAATGCATCTGTCTAGCACATTGAGTCTCCTTAATACCAAGTTCACACATGGCAAGCACTGGAATTCCTGTTGTCCTGGGTTTCATCCAACCGCCCACTACTCATCGTAGTCTGTGGTGAGTTTGGAGCGGTTGTTGGTTGGGAGTTCCAGATTGTTTGTTTCATTTGGTTCCATTTGCATATCCAAATCCATAGTCCCACAGGCAAAAAGTATTCTAGTAACAACACCATTCTGTAAAATATCAAAAATATCCGTATCCTGCTTCCCCTTTAAACATTTTCACTTGATTAATGTGTAGCCCAAGGGTCTCACACTCAAATGAACACGAGGGCCACAGGGGGACTAGTACATTAGCCCGAGGGCCGCATCACTGATACCCCTCGCTGCTGCCCCCAGCTCTTCCCCCACTCCTCCCTTTCCAAGAGGCCCTGCCCCACCTCTTCCCACCCCTTCCCTTCCCCCTTTCCAGTTCCACCCCCTTCCTGCCCCCAGGGGGTGCAGAAGGGTGCGGGGTGTGGCAGGGGATCAGGGCAAGGAGTTGGGGTGCAGGAGGGATGAGGGGTGGGTCAGGCCAGGTACAGGGTGCGGCAGGGGGCTCAAGGCAGGGAGTGCAGGAGGTGTGCAGGGTGCGGCAGGGAGCTCAGGACAGGGGATTGGGCTGCAGGACGGGGTGAGGGGGGCAGGGTGCGGCAGGGAGCTCAGGACAGGGGATTGGGCTGCAGGACGGGGGGGGCAGGGAGCTCAGGACAGGGGATTGGGCTGCAGGATGGGGCAGGGGGGGCAGGGAGGGGGGCAGGCTGGGAAGCGGCTGGAACCTGGGGGAGAGAGGGCACAGAACTCTCTGTTTTGCCATGGCCACTCCTCCAGATACCTCCCCCAAAGCTCCCATTGGCTGCGATTCCCAGTTCCTGGCCAATGGGAGCTGTGGGGGGTGGTGCCTGGAAGCGAGAGTAACACACAGAGCTGTGTGCCGCCCCTCCCCCAGGGACTACAAGGACACGCCCACCGGGCTGGAGCCAGTCTAGATAAGTGCAGGGAGCATGGTGGGGTCTAGATAAGAACCCAGTGGGCCCCACGTTTGAGACCCCTGGTGTAGCCATTTGTCCCACGTCTGCTTTCCTTTATCAATGAACATCACGTCCACACTCAGGCGGTGCTTTTCTACAATACTATAAGGGCCTTTCTAACTAGGATTCAAGGAGTGTCTAGTGCCCAGGGGAGCCCCCATCTGGTAAAGACTTGTTCTAACATAACCATAGTCGTTTTAGGTAAATAGTCCACGATAGTCAATTTGCAACCAAACCCAAGGTCCTTCTGTTTGTTGATAGCCTTGTTGTTGTAGGCCCTGAGTTAGTTTGGGCACGTACCAAAAGTTCTCAATAGAATGTTTAATGACTTGCCTCATCTGTAGCAAGCAATCTATTTGCTGAATACGACACATTGTGTTTTCAGTTCCCCGATGCCCTCCAGTAGGCAGTTTATGGTATACGTACATAAATTCAGATTGCATCTCTTTAGGGATAATCCACGCCCATGCATCTGAGGTTCGAGCCATCCGTACATTTCTCCCCAGGGGAATTGTATTATCCTCAGTGAGGTCCCCTTATGTTGTGAGGATTCTGCACCTCCAACCACTTTTTGTACAGTGGTGTCTCATTTCTACAGGCCTGCCAATTTAATATCCTTCCACCGTGTCTTAAGAGCATTGACAGAGCTGGAACTGCATTGTTAGCTGATGGATCAGCCTTTTTTTGTTCCACTCCACATGCAGGGGAGATTTAGCCTTTACCACGGCCAGCATCATTCCTCTATCCCTTTTGCCAGAGGAATTGACATTCTATACTTTTGCATCTATAAACACCAATTAAAAGAAAAGATTTGATTGCTTAAAATCAAAGGTGCTTACAATGTATGAAATAAAATATAACAAAATAATATCTT
The DNA here is from genome assembly GCA_032164245.1 of Sternotherus odoratus. Lineage (NCBI taxonomy): Eukaryota > Metazoa > Chordata > Testudines > Kinosternidae > Sternotherus > Sternotherus odoratus. The sequence goes on along the minus strand of JAVMKO010000019.1, from coordinate 13,892,968 downwards.
ATAAACGCTATCTTATAAACTTATAACAACCTAAAAAAAACAGGTCTTTTTTAGCTTTAATTTTTAACAAAATTGATATCACAGAACAACACAAACGTTTTTATATAATTATATGCAAAATTATTTTGTTTTTGTTGCAACAGAAATAAAACCCCAAATAAAAATGGTCACAGAACACAGACTGTACACAACTTTTAGAAACAAACAGTATATAAAAGGTTATCAGGGTTAGTCAGTGAGGAGAAAGACATACAAGCTGACTGCAGTGAACAGTTGATGCCTAAAAAACCCTGAAGTCAATAACTACACTTTAACTAAAATTCAGCCAGAAGCCAAAGATGTTTTTCTTGAATGACTGTAACAAAACAATTAAACAAATGGCAAAGAAAAACCCAACTTACTCCTACCTCAGTGTGGGGGACTAGGCTAGATGATCTGTCAAGGTCCCTTGTAGTCCTACATTTCTATGATTCTATATTTATTAACATATTAACCCAGTAACCTTTAACTAGTAACCCGCATTCTTAATAAAGAAGCAATAAAACATGTTATATGTGTACTTATTACTTTACTTAAGGGTTTTATAAAAGTATTTGTTTAAGCTTTTAACTGCATGTAATTCCATAAATTTATTGCAATTTCTTTTACATGAATCAGAGAGGTAGCCATGGTAACAAAGTCCTGTGGCACCTTAAAGAAGTTAGTCTGGAATTGCAGAAGTGACAAAGAGTCCTGTGGCACCTTAAACTCTAACCAAAGTATTGAAGCATAAGCTTTCGTGGGCTAATACCCACTTCGTCGGATGTTTTTACATGTTTTTACTTAAAATGTTGATTAATTAATAGAGCCCTTTTTCAAACTTAGGCTCATGTGATTACACAGACACACACACACACACACACATTGATGTGCATGGATCATGCCAGTATATCATTTACAAAAACATTTTATAACAAATTTAAATTTTCAGATTATTTAGTAAAATAGCAGGGATTTTCACCTGCCTTTTAGCCAATAGCTAATTATATCTTCTTTTTATTCAATTAATCTTTTAAAACATGTTAAAATCATGCTGCTTTTCCTTTAAAGCCGTTTGTCTTGATTTACCATCAAGATAAAGCAGATTTTTTTTTCCAGTTAGGTTTTTCCTTCACTTCAGTCACCCACAGTTTTAGATTACTGGTGCATCTTGAATCCATGGAAGTGCACTTTGTCTTTCTTCCAATAAAATCTCAGCCCTGGAACTTTTTCCTCCCCTATCCCTGAAAAAGCTGATAGAATTCCCTTCTGAGCTGTTATTTGCTGTTTCAAATAACCAAGCGCCTCTCACAATTGGGGATTGGTCCTGCTTTGAGCAGGGGGTTGGACTAGATGACCTCCAGAGGTCCCTTCCAACCCTAATATTCTATGATTCTCACATTCTTTTTGATTATTTACCTTGGACTTTTTACTACTGCATCAGGACATTCTGTCTTAAAAGAGCTTTGATTTTGTCATTCTCATTCTATATCTAAGAGAGCTAAGTACCCCTGTTTCTATCCTCAAACTCCTCACTCTCTGAGGCAGTGTCTCTCTTCTGTGCCTTTAGAGGTCTGCATGTTTCTCCAAAGGCTCTTAAGCAACACAAGCAGTAATGGGATAAAAGGGAAAGTGTACTCATGGATCAGTAACTGGTTAAAAGACAGGAAACAAAGGTTAGGAATAAACGTCCAGTTTCTACAGTGGAGAGAGGTAAGTAGTGGCATCCCCAGGGGTCTGTACTGGCACCAGTGCTGTTCAACATATTCATAAAAGATCTGGAAAAAACCAGGAAACGGTGAGGTAGCAAAGTTTACAGGTGATACAAAATTACTCAAGACAGTTAAGTCCAAAGCAGACTGTGAAGTTACAAAGGGATCTCACAAAACTGGGTGATTGGGCAACAAAATGGCAGATAAAATTCAGTGTTGATAAATGCTAAGTAATGTGCATTGCAAAACATAATCCCAATTGTATATATAACGTGATGGGTTTAAATTAGCTGTTACCAGATCAAGAAAAAGAGTTCTCTGAAAACATCTGATTAACGTGCAGCACCAGAGAAAAAAGGTAATGGAACCATGAGGAAAGAGAGAGATTATAAGACTGAAAATATACTGCCACTATGTTAAGCCCTTGTGCAGTTCTGGTCCCCGTCCCCCCGTCTCAAAAGAGATATATTAGAATTGGAAAAGGTACTGAGAAGGGCAACAAAAAAGCAGAGGAAAAGAGCCAGACCTGGTGGGTGAGGGGGGGTATAGATTGGAACAAGGAGCCGGGATAGAGTGAAGGGAGACTGGAACTAGAGATTGGTGGGGAGCTAGAAAGACGCTAGGACTGAGAGTTATGGGGAAACTGAGGCTGGGCAAGAACACTGGGACTAAGATCTGGCACACAGAGGACATTGGGAATGATTGGGCAGGGAGAATGGGACTGGGAGCCAGAGAGAGAAATTGGCAAGGGCTAGGAACCAGAGGGTGGCTGGGAAACTGAAATGGGATGAGAAAACAGGAAGGAGAAGGGAGGACTGTAAAAAGGAGACTGGGCTGGAAACCTGTGGTACAGAGGAAAGGGGGAGACAGCTCTGATAAGGAGCCAGGTTGTGGGGGATGAATTGGGATTTGCTCGGCATAGAGACTGGGAGAAGGAGTCAGATGGGAAGGGACACAACCACTGGGAAAAGAACATTTGGCTGGAGACTGGGACTGGGAGCCAGTGGGGATGGGGAATGTGAATCTGAAGGTGACTGGAGGTGGGGCAGGGAGAGAGATACTTCAGAGGAGGAGGTGGGAGGGGAGCTGGAACTGGCTGGGCAGAGACTGGAACTGAAAGAATGGGGTAAACACTGGGATGGAGGGGAGGAGACCGTGACAGGGAGTCCAGAGGGGGAGACTAGGACAGGCTGGGATGAAAATTCTGAGGAGTGGAGACTGGGACTGATGAGGTGACAGGAATAGGATTGGGGCAAGGAGCCAGTAGTGGGAAAGAGACGGGAGGGAAGGCCTCAAGCTTTGGGAAAATGGACAGAACAGTCTGTGCCCATTTGAGAACATTCCCCTTCAGAGCCTGGAGTAGAATCCAAGAGTCCCAAGTCTCTCCATTCCTCTGCTCCCAGCAAATGTCAGTGAAACCCACCGGCAAGGTGTCCCATGCCCCTCAAGAGCTGGTCCACAATCCACTAATTCTATCAGTGACTCTATTAGCTCACCAGAGCTCTGGTCACTGGATCTAAAGGTTCCAGTCCCGCTAATGACCCATGTTAATGTCTGTGTGATAGAATTGCTGGTTTTCCAGATGGCTTTTTTAAAAACTAGGTAATTACACCAAAAATTAAAATAACATTATTAAGTTTGCAAAGTCAAGCACTCAGAAGGTAAGAAATGCCAGAATTAAGGTTGCCTGCACAGCCTATATGCATTATGATTTTATTTATGTAAATAAATAATTGTTATATATAAATAAGGGTCTTTAATTATGTAATCATATACATTTTTTCCACAGGACGTCTTGCATTTAATTCTGGCATTGCCTATCTTCTGACTGACTTTGCAACCTTAATGTTCTTTTCATGGAGTGTTTTGTTTGCTATGTGGCTGCTTTCTGGTTATACCCCCTCCCTTCCCCTCCTTATTTGCTACACCCAGGCAGCAGAAGCAGAGATGGCTGGATGAAGCACGTAGTTTCTTTCTTCAGCGACAACAAGGCGGCTGTGTGGGGATCCAGTGCAATAGTTGTACAAAGCCCACAGTTGTAGTGTGGAGCTATTGAACCATTCCAGGGACAGTCCATGCTAGCGATAACCATCTGCAATGTTTGTGTTTGAAAGCGTGCCCTTGTCTGCCAGTGTTCTCGGTCACTACATCTCGAAGAAGTGAAATATTTTCCTGACTCATACTAGAGCAGGGGGTGGGCAAACTAGGGCCCTCGGCCGTATGCGGCCCTCAGGCCACTTTTATCCGGCCCGCGAGCTCGGTCTGGGGGGGCGGTGCCATTGGCCCCACTCTCCCGGGCCAGGGTGCCCGGCTAAACACGATAAGCAGGGGGGACTTAGGTGGTGGGGTCCCGGGGAGGCGGTGATTAGGGTGGGGTGGCCTTAGGAGGGGGCACTCAGGGAACAAAGAGCAGGGGGGATTAAATGAAGGTGGAGTCCTGGGGGGCGAATAGAAGGGTAGCTGGAGGGGGCAATCAGGGGACGGGGGGGTTGGATGAGTTGGGGGCTCTGAGGGGGGCAGTCAGGGGGCGGGAAGTGAGTGGGGGTTAGATAGGGGGCAAGGCTAGGCTCTTTGGGGAGGCGCAGCCTTCCTTACCCGTCTCTCTGTACAATTTTGAACCCTAATGTGGCCCTCGGGCCAAAAAGTTTGCCCACCCCTGCCCTAGAGCAACCGGGTCCTGAACTATCTCATTTTCTCTCTTCCAGTGCTCTGCCCTACCTAATCCGCCTTTGGAGCCACAGTGCAACAAGAGACAACACGGCCAGAGTCATTCCATCACAGGGACTGCATGATAGAGTAAACTCCAAACCGTGTATTTAAAAATGTATAGCATTAACCTGGATTAAACATAAGCAAAAAATATTCCTTTGCTGTTGGCTTCTAGTCCTAGTAATCATTGAATGCAAAAGTGAAGGCAGGTGTTGCTATTTTCTCTCTTTGCCACCTGACATAATGAAGAGACAGTCCTTCACCCCACACTCTGTATTTTTGGTCTAGCTTCCCAAAACGTGTCACACTTTGGGACTAATTTTGAAATACCCAAATAAACTTGCATTTAATTAAAAGTTGTCACACTTCTTGGAGAAGGAGCTGCCTTAAGCTGGCTTTGAATTCAGATTCTCGTGGCTGGGCTCCTTAACCCCGCAAACAGACGAATCTAAACTTTGGGAAAGAAAAGACTTTATGTTCTTTACCTGAAAACAGTTCTTTGGAGCCATGGATTTGTTTTACAAAATGTTAATGGCAGCGGGGGAATAGGCCCGCTGTTGTGGGGAACTCTCCTGGCTTCTGCACTACCCCGGTGAAATGGGCTAGCGGAAGGATCTGAGTCCTCGCTCCCACTTCCTTTACCCAGAGGCCTCCCTGACCTTGAGGGCTCCCCTTCCACTCTCCTGTCTGGTGGAGTCCTCGTAACCCCAACAAAGCTGGGCCCAGGATTCCTGGGGGGCTCAACCCCAAACCGTGCTGCGGTTACCTAGCTCAGAGGCTAGGGTGTCCCCACTCCGGGGTGCTCCCTCTGCACTGGGCACTTCCCTGGCCCACTGATCATTACATAAAACTTAAAGCAAATGCACATTATTTAATGATCAATTTATCTTAAAAATGAACAAGGAAGAAATGGAACGGTTAGGAAAACACATCACCCTGCTCCGTGGTAGGGAGCATCACACACAATGTCTCTGGAGTGTCAGGACAGTTCAGTCTGTTCCTGGTAGGTCCCAGGTCTCCTTCTCAGCTGTGCTGCAGGGACGCTGTGACTTGGACACTTCCATTGGTGGTGGCCACACGCTCTCCGCCTCTGGACTGCTCCGGCCCCAGTTCCACCCTCAGTCTCAGCTCTACTCTGCCTCAGCATGACGACGACTGCTGCTCTGCCTCCAGAGCTGTTGCTCTGTCACCTCTGGCTGTTCCAGCTCTGCTCTGCAGGCAGCTCCTATATCTCTGCCCCCCAGCACTGACCTACTTCCCGGGCTGCTTCCCTAGCCTCTCTGCCTGTGGTTCCTGCAGCTCTGCTCCCAGCACAGGGTCTGTCTCTCTGGGCTGCTTTCCTGGCCCCTCCGGATCTGGCCCAACTCTGTTCTCCAGCTCAGTTCTGGCCCCTGCTCTTTCCTTAGCTCGGCCCCTCTCTGTCTGGCCCCAACAATCCCAGCTCACATGGAGGACGGGACCCATCCTGCCCTCCTGACTCCTTGATTAGTCTCCCCGCCTTCTCAGTCAGGCTGATCTGGAGTGCTGGCCTCTCCCCATTGCCCCTGGGGACTGTCAGTCTCAGGGTCCTGATTGCCCATTGACCCTCCCCTTTTAGGTCCTGGGAGCTAATAATCAAAACACCCTACTGACTGTTAGTAAGGGGATGACAGTTCCCTTACATTAAGCAGAAGACAGACTAGAACGACCTCTTCCAACCCTAATCTTCTAGGATTCTAGTAGGATTCTCAGGGGGAATAGAAATTGTCCATAGAATCATAAACAGCTGAGCTAGTATGCCAGTCTGAGCCTTTGCATGAATCAGGAAGATTCACTTCTCCATCCCCATGTAACTACACTCTAAACTCTTCAGCCAAATCCATCACTGGTAACATCTTTCTAACTTGCTACTGATTCTGAAGTGATGATCTCCTGATTAACTCAGCTGGATCAAGTCCATCCTATCTGCTACACAGAGTAATTGTGTAGCAGGTGGTAGTATATTTTCAAAGGTCCTTTATAATTGTACCTATTTCTTGGCTAATAGTTGGCACTGTGGTAGGGTGTCTACCTCACACAACACAGATCAGGTTAAATAATGTCAATTAACTTGGTTTTGGGGAAGAGCCAGGGATTGAAAGGCTAATTGAAGATGGAGCCAGCTGAGAGGGAGTAGGTGGGGCTGTTATAAAGTCAGAAAGTTGGTAGTTAAGGGGCTTTAAGGAAAGTAGTCTGTAGTTTCTCTCTAGAGAAGGAAGATGAGTTTGGGGCTATAGAGTTAGGTTAGGGTGACCAGACAGCAAATGTGAAAAATTGGGACAGGAGGTGGGGGGTAATAGAAGCCTATATAAGAAAAAGACCCCCAAATCAGGACTGTCTCTATAAAATTTGGACATCTGGTCACCCTAAGTTAGGTAGTCTGCAGTCACCTGCTGGGAGGAAGGAATTTGGGCTGATAAAACTAGAAAGGGGGAGGCCAGAAGATAAGAGCAGAGAAATAGGAAGGAGCGAAGGGGAAACGGAAACACGATATGGGTGCAAGCAGACCATAGTTACTGGAAATAGGGTCTCTGGGTTGGTACCTGGAATAGTGGGTAAACCTGGGTTCCCCTACCCATCGTCCAAAGACTGCCTGGGTACAGTCGTCCAAGGAGACTTTGATACCACAGAAAGAGAGAACAATCGTGACCTTGCAGCAGACCTGAGTCATGAAGGAGTATGCTGAATCCCAGCCAGAGAGAAAGAAAGAGGCATCAGGCCTGGAAGGATCTAATCCCCTAAACTGCCAAAAGGAGGTACCCTAGAACTGAGTGAGCTGTGTTGCAGACACATACACAAAATCCTGTATTGGCACATGCAAATGAATATTTATATGCCCAGTTACTTACTGAGTACACACAGAAATTGACACAGAAACCAGATTCCCATTTCACAGCACAGTTTAGCAAGCCTCTTTAAAAGCTAGAAGCTAGATCCCCAAAGGGACTGAGGCATTGCAATGCCTCACGCTTGTCACCAGTGGAACTCACAGCTCAGAGTTAGGTATCCTGGGTTCCATATGCAATGCATGGGGAAAGACAAGCGCCCAAGAATGGAATCCCCAAACGCCAGCATGCTGAGGAGGGAGCTGCCTAAGCTAGCTAATAGGAAATGCTAAAACCTGCCCCTTCCAAGAGATAACTAGGAGGAAGGGAGATGTCAGCTGATGGTTCCTCTCCTGGAATCAGGTGCCTAAATAATTTTTTTTGCAAAAAATAACAGTGAGGAATCAGTTTGGAATTGGGAAAACCACCACAAGGTCTGTAGTCATGCAAGTTTGCAGGGCTATTAATCGCCTCCTGCTACCAAGGAATGTGACTCTCAACAGTATGCAGAACATAGTGAAGAGATTTGCAGCAATCAGGTGGACTGCGGGTGGATGATAGACAGCACACGTATCCCTATTTTGGCACCAGACCACCTTGCAACAGATTACATTATGCCAGGATCACCTGCAACTCTTCACCAACATCAGTGTGGGCTGGTCAGGGAAGGCGCATGGCTACTCAGAAAGCTGCAAGCAGGGAGATTCCCCTCCCTGCCCCCCGGACTGGTGGATTGCCATTGGTGATGTCAAAATGCCAGTAGGGATCCTGGGGAATGCGGCTTATCTCTCGCCTCCTGAAGCTGCAAACCAGCCACTTCAGCAGTATACAGGAAGCAGTATACTGGCACAGCATGAGAGTTGAATGTTTTTGAATTGTTTGAAGGGATGCTGGCATTCACTCACACGATTGGACCTCTGTGCGAAGAAGATCCCAATGCTTATAGCTGCCCGCTATGTCCTGCATAATAGCTGTGAAGCAAAGGGGGGGGGATGGGGAGGAGTTTGCCAGAGTGGAGGTGGAACAGCTGTCAGCTGAATTTGAAGAACCAGATACAAGAAGAGCTCAACACAGAGCTATATGGCTGTCATGGAGTGTGGGGGAGTCAGATCCCTGCCTTGTCTCCACTAGAACTGTACATGGAGTTAGGCCATGTCTGCACTACCACTTATGTTGGCAAAACTTAAGTTTGTCGGGGTGTGAAAAAACACCCCACCCCCTCGAGTAACAAGTTGTGCCAGCATAATTGGCCATGTGCACAGTACTATGTCGGCGGGAGAGCCGCTCCCTTTGTGCTGACCTAATCTCCACCCTGAGCATCACATTGCAAAGGGAATGTTAGTCATCAGATTTCCTGGTTGGAACCAGAGTCTCATTCCCAGGTTTTCTGACGTTGGTCGTGGTTGTGCTGAAGAGGAGGTCGTTTTTCTACCAGTTTTCTGATTTGGAATACAGTGTGATGTAATAAAAAGGCAGGAGGAAAGATAGGAAAAAAAAAAGAATCATTTCAGCATCTGTGATATCCAGATTGGATGCTGAGAGTGTCACGGAGTGCTAGGGGAGTCAGGTCCCTGCACCCCTCTTCCTGGGATTCACCGTCACTCTCAGCCAGTAGAACAGAAGGTTTATTTGAGATGACAGGAACTCAATCCAACTGAGAGCTTGTAAGTACAAACAGGACCCCTCTGTCAGTTCCTTTTGGGGGGCAGGGAGATTAGATCCCAGACTAGGGCTCCCTCCTCTTCCCCAGCCAGCTTCTCACTCCCGAAACCTGCAGCATCTCCCTCCTCCCCCCGGCCATTCCCCCCAGCCTTTGTCCAGTTTCCCAGGCAGAAGATCTCATCTCTCCCAACCCCCATGCTGGGCTCCGGTTACAGCCTCAGGTATCTTCCCTCAAGAGAAGCCTCCCATCTCCAGTGAAACTCCCCCGTCAAATCCACCCTGCTCCCTGCTCGTCACAATGGCTTAGAAAGGCTTTGGAAGACCAGTTCAATAGTGAACCGGACTAGTGTGTGTGGTTGCAGGGCCGGCGACAGGAATTTGGGGGCCCCCTACTCTAATAGTTTGGGGCCCCCCCCAGCCCAGCCGGGGCCCCCCAGCCCAGCCAACAGCGGCTGGGGGGCCCCCAGCCGAGCCGGCGCTCCCCCCCCCCAGCTGACAGCGGCTGGGGGCTCCCCAGCTGAGCCGGCCACCCCTCCCGGCCCCGCCGCCCCCCCAGCTGACAGCGGCTGGGGGGCCCCCAGCCCTGCCAGCGCTCCCCCCCCAGCTGACAGCAGCTGGGGGCTCCCCAGCCCAGCCGCCCCCCCTCCCCAGCCCAGCTGGTGCTCCCCCCACCAGCTGGCAGCAGCGAGACCCGAGAGCCGAGGAGCAGTGAGAGCCTCCCTTGCTGCTCCCTCCCCCCCTCCCCCGGACCGAGCCGCTGCTGCTGGCCGGGTTCTCTGCTCTGGCCGGGGACAGGCGCTCGTCCGGGGGAGAGCCGCCCCGGATGACTACGGGTAGAGCTGTATCGGGGCCCCCCTAAAGTCGGGGGGCCCGGTACAGCTAGGGTGACCAGACACCAAGTGTGAAAAATCGGGACAGGGTGTGGGGGGTAATAGGAGCCAATATAAGAAAAAGACCCAAAAATCGGGACTGTCCCTATAAAATCGGGACATCTGGTCACCCTAGGTACAGCTCTACCCGTAGTACCCCCCTGTCGCCGGCCCTGTGTGGTTGTGGTACTCTACCTGTCCCTGCTCTTCTCTGGCCCGATACGAATCTTGTGGTGATTGTTGTACATGTAGGGATGTAACATTCGCAACGCATCTGTTCATTTTGCTTGTGATTAATCTTTTGAGTTGAGTGGCGCTGTGAAGTAACAGGTCACTTTCAGAACTGGTGAGCATCAACTAGCCTATGTTCTGAACTAATAAAGATGAATTATGTGTCAAATAACAGAATTTTATTATGTAACCAAATCAGTGCAATCTCCCCCCCCCCCCCCCCCCGGGCAATTTAAAAACACATACATTAAAAACTTAATCAAATTTACGAGAGCAGAAGTTATGAAGGGGAAAGGACATTCATGTCCATTTCAACTACATAGCAGCTGTGGCTTTCACGGGTCAGAGTATGTAAAACTATAGTCGACTTTAATGTCCCCCAGAGTGGCATGGCTGGGGTACTGCAGCAACCCCTGATACCATGATGATGTTGCGGGGGGTATAAGGTGGTCCTAATATTGAGTTATCAGAGGGCTGCAGAGGGAAGAAAACTTCCACTTGTTGAATCTGCAGGTCTACCAGAGTCTACAGCATGTCTGTTTTCTGCCTGAGAAGTCCCATTATATCCTGATACATCTCCTTTGTCTTGCACCTTTCTCCGTTCCACTTCGCCAGGCTGTCTGCAATGTTCAGCCTCCAGACCTGCGCTGGTTCTCTGATGAAGCACTGGTTTGCAGGATTTCATTGAACATTTCATCCCGAGTCCTCTTCTTTCTCCTCCTTTCTTGGCTCAGGCGTTCTGTGGGTGTGAAGGCCTCAATGGCAGCGACTGTAGCTAAAACACACACAGGTATCATTGTCAGTATATTCATTAGCAAAAGCAAAATGTAAGAAGTTGAAAGCACACCCCGAAAGATGACAATTTAAGGTCAATGTAAGTCAGTGGTTCCCAAAGTGGGCGATACCGCCCCCTGGTGGGCGCTGGAACGATTCAGGGGGGGCGATAGTAGCCTCGGTGCAATTCGGGGGTGTTGAATAAAAATAGGGGGCAGTGAAAGAATAAAGAAAGAGGAGAAGATAAGAAAATTTTGAAAAACCGTTTGTACATGTTTCATCTGTTGTGTAACATAGGAAGTCGTAGTGATGAGGTACTTTATTTTCCAAATTGGGGGGCGTTGAATAAAATTATTAGCAAATTAATTAACTAAAAAAAGAAGCCGACTGCAAATAACTAATCGCGGTGATTTAAGAATGCTGCTGACAAAAATAGAGCCGAATATTAACAAATTGATAGCAGCGCACCAGGTTCATCCTTCTCATTAGAATTATTTTTAATGTTATTCGTGATTTTTATTTAAATATTATCCTTCGTTATCGTAATTTTCTGTGTGTAATGCGAATGTTACTATGGTCGATTTCAATAAATAATTTTATAATTTTAAGCTTCAACATGTCTTATTTGCAACAACATCTTTTCTTACTATGTTGTAGGACGTAGGTAGAAATATAGATACATAAAATAACGCAAATTTGTCACTGCATCTTTCTGTTTGTTCACTTAAAGAAGGTAGATTTTCAGGGGGGCGCTGAGTAATTTTTTATCTGAAAAAGGGGCGGTAGGCCAAATAAGTTTGGGAACCGCTGATGTAAGTAATGCAGTGTCTACACACAAACTCTCTCTGCCCATCACCCCCCCAGTGGGGTATGGGCCACCAACCACAGAGCACTCCATCTCTGTTGTTGGCGTTCCAGTAGCAAGTTGGTTCCCTACAGGGTGGAGTTGCTAGTCCCACACGCCTGTTGAGCCTACAACACCTGGTATTCCTAGGAGGTCTCCCATCCAAGTACTAGCCAGGCCCAACCCTTCTTAGCTTCCGAGATCAGACGGGATCAGGCGTGTTGAGGGTGGTTTAGCTGTCTACACACCATCTGCATTGACCTAAGTATATTGACTGACTTTATGCCACTCGGGGACAGAGTGTTATTAAGTTGACATAATGGGGTACAAATTTAAATGTACATACATGTACAACTAGCACATGCACTAACTGTGTAGTGTAGACCAGGCCTTACCGAATAGTAGAGCCAGAATAAGAACCCAAGTGTCCTTCCTGCCAACATTATGATCCAGTAGACTACACTGCCTTCCACATACTAAAATATCAGTAAAGACCAATGATTCGCAGCAATGAATTGAATTGGTCAAGAGTTGTCTAATGAAATCTGGCTTTAGTGAAATTTGTACATAGCTACATACATCTGGAGGATTCAGGAGAAAGAATGAATAAGAAAATTAGTAGAAATAGGAGCAAAAAACAAAACCATGAGCATCAGCTTGGCAAATACACCTAACACATCTGGGAACACATAACTGGAAACACACATACCCAACGGTGAGAAGCAGGAACAGTGCAAGAGACTTAGAGGTGAGAGTGGACAGCAGATCAGATGTGCATTTAAAGTGCAAAATGGATGCAAAAATGCCAGCGCAGTTTGGGGCTATTTATTCCAAGGCGCAGAAAGGGTAACAGTCAGTCTTGATATGGCTTGAGGGTAACTCATTTGGAATTTTGTATTCATTCTGGGCAGCACGGTATTGAAAAATATTCAGAAATCAGCAGGATTTCGAGAACCACCACCCTGATCTAAGTGTAAGGGGACTGTTATCTACTTACTAACATTCAATGGGGGTGTTTTGGTTGGCTAGCTCCCGGTACCAAAAGGGGAGGGGTTGATGGGAAATCAGGACCCTGAGACTGACAGTCGCCAGGAACAATGGTGAGAGGCCAATGCTCCAGGTCAGCCTGATTAACAGGGTGGGCAGGCTAATCAAGGCGTCAGGAGGCCAGAGGGGTCCCGTCCGTGTGAGCTGGAATTGCCTGGGTCAGACAGAGAGGGGCTGAGCTAAGGAGAGCGCAGGGGCCAGAGCTGAGCTGGAGAATAGAGCTGGGACAGATTCAGAGGGGCCAGGAAAGCAGCCCAGAGAGACAGACCCTGTGCTGGGAGCAGAGCTGCAGCCCCAAAGCCAGAGCCCAGCCCAGAGAGAGAGACCTGCCCTGGGAGCAGCCGCAAGAACCAGAGGCAGCGAGGTCAGTGCTGGGGGCAGAGACACAGGAGCTGCCGGCAGAGCAGAGCTGGAACAGCCAGAGGGGCCAGGGCAGCAGACCAGGGGGCTGGAAGCAGCAGCAGCCGTGCTGAGGCAGAGAGGAGCTGAGACCGAGGGTGTAACTGGGGCTGGAGCAGCCCAGAGCCTGAGAGCGTGTGGCCACCACCAGAGCAAGTGTCCAAGTCACAACATCTGCTTTAAGTTGTATGCAGTGATCAGTGGGCCAGGGAAGTGCCCAGTAGAGAGAGAGCAGGCACCCCAGAGTGGGGACACCCTAGCCCCTGACCTAGGTAACCACAGCAGGGCTTGGGGTTGAGCTGACTTGTTGGGGTTACAAGGATTCTGCCAGGCAGGAGAGTGGAAGGGGAGTCCTCAAGGGCAGGGAGATCTCTGGGTAAAGGAAGTGAGAGCGAGGACTCAGATCCTTCCGCTAGCCCATTTCACCGGCGTAGTGCAGAAGCTGGGAAAGTTCCCCACAATAGCGGCGCTCTTCCCCCACTTACACTTAGAAATTTTTAAGGTCAGGCTTGTATAATTTACTTGGGGATTATGTCCTGCTTTGAGCAGGGGGTTGGACTTGATGACCTCCTGAGGTCCCTTCCAAACCTGATATTCTATGATTCTAATGCATTTATCAACCAAATTTGTTGTTGTATCAAAACTGATCATCTAGTGTGTCAGGATCCATTTTCCATGAAGCCATATTAATTAACACTAATTAGTCTTTGTTAATCAAGTCCCATGTCAGCTACTTCAGTTGTTTGTAGCATCCTAGGAGGATTTCGTAGGATGGAGGGAGATTAGCATCTTCAAAGCTCTATTGTTCTCCCTGATGGTCCATTGTATGCTGTCTGGTGGGCATTCCGCAGGTGCAAACACTTTTGTAATATAGATGTATAGTCAATATTCCTAACTTTAGATCCAAATATGATACATGATTTCCAATGATACCTCGTATGACCTATTGTTCTCAAAATACAATATCATATGAAACAATCATAGTATGACTATGAAAAATATGGGAAGAAGTGTCATAGAATCCCCCCCTAGCCCCCCAAAGCCAAAGGACAAGTTTCTGTCTCGGAAACAGCATGTGTAAGTTACAGAGGCCCTGAGGTTGCTTTGATTTTCACCAGCATATCAGTTGACACCAGCTGACAAAAAGGGCACTTTTGCTCGTTGCTCCAGCATTCCCGTGCCAAGCACTGCTCAGCCAGAACTGAAAACAAGGACATAAAAACTATGAAAAAATTCAAACCATAATGATGCCAATTTGCACAACTTTCCACTAGAAAGTTTCTGAGTACAGGTGTTTGTAAACAATGTGTGAGATTAGCTGCTTTCCTTTTGGCTCTCGGTCACAATCAGCTATTTAAGCATATGCTCAACTTCACTAATGTGAGTGGATTTCAAGCATATGCCTCAGTTCTTGGGGGAGCAGTTCGTTAGTGGCTACTCTGTGCGTCTCTTGTATCCTAGAGAGTCTTTTTAGCTTTTACACTTTTAATGCTATTTGGACATATTCAGGGTCAAAATTATGTTTCCTTCCAGTTACCATCTATACTGGTGTCTAAGAAAACTCACATTTGTAGCTTTAGTTAAAAAAAAACAAGACTTAATCTGTATGAGCTTTACACAAATTGACAACAGAGTATTTTTTTCGGGAATTAAACTTTTTATTTTTACAGTGACACGAAACAGAAACAAACTTGAAACTCCCAAACAAGAAAATACTGTGCTCACAAACACAACCGTTTTCTCTGTGCTATAAGTGGAACAAGTCACAGATCACTATTGGTACAAAAATACAACTTTTTTTTTTTAGAAATAAGGTGTGAAAAAATTACCATCCTTGTCTAGTATGTTAGAAAACTGTTCAGGGTGGCAAGTCTTCGAAGCAGCCAGAAAAACCAGTAACTGGGATAGCTGTATAGGTTCTTCCTCAATCAGCTGTTTCCCAACTTGGTTAAATAGAATTTTGGCACAGCAAGTACCAAAGATCTTGCAACTTCCTTAGTGACTAGCCTTCTACTACACGACAAAGTAAAGATTTATAGAAGAAGCTTTAAATTAGAAAAAACCTGCACAGATTTAAGCTATTCCACTTTTAAGAGCCTGAAGAGGCAGAGCATTCGTAGGGCAGAATCAGTAGCTTCTAGTGATTAGTATGCAAGCAGATTCTGATTGTTTACGTTCCCGCAGGGTAAAGAGGATGCTTGTTAAGATTTTCTTTTTGGTGCCCATAGTGTTTCTAAATGTAATCTGTTCTCCTCCACTTACTGTGTAACATGAAAAAACCACACCCATATATGTAGTAATAAAAGATTAGTTATTTGTACTAAAGTCTATTTAAAGATAAATAAGTCATGGCTGCTACAACACATATTGAAGATCTTAGCATTCCCACAGAAGCTCTCATGCATATCCATACTGGCTTCAAGGAGCACAGCAGAGAATACGCACATTGTCAGCAAAGGCGCTAGCTGATACTTGCCATCTGAAAAATCCGAAAAGGGGCATGCACACAAACCATTCCAAAATGTTGCTGCATGCATGCAAAGGTGGCAAATTTACGTAACCATAAAATTAAACCATGACCCATTGCCTGATGCTCTGCACATGGAGGTGTTGCTGACTGCGACTAACAATCCGCACCAATCGCCATCTTCTGCAGGTGCCGTTGCACAAAGCAGAGGATCAGTGCATTGACTATTGAAATATTTTTGATTACTTTTTGCCTCATGATGAATAGACTCCTAGAGTATTAGGGTTGGAAGAGCCCTCAGGATGTCATCTAATTCAACCCCGGGGTCAATAGTTCAAAGGCATTCACGGACTTGGTCATATAATATATATATATATATTATATATAATATATATATATAGGACTATAACAGGGTTTAAAAGAGAGCTGGATAAATTCATGGAGGCTAAGTCCATAAATGGCTATTAGCCGGGATGGGTAATGAATGGTGTCCCTAGCCTCTGTCTGTCAGAGGGGGGTGATGGATGGCAGGAGAGAGATCGCTCGATCATACCTGTTAGGTTCACTCACTCCGGGGCACCTGGCATTGGCCACTGTCGGTAGACAGGATGCTGGGCTAGATGGACCTTTGGTCTGACCCAGTATGGCCTTTCTTATGTTCTTATGTTATGTTCTTATGTTATTCTGCATGTTCATTACTTTTAGCATCATCTTTAAAACCGCTTTTTCAATTTTTGGCAGATAACGTAAAATCAAGCAACTCAGAGTCGTTGGGTGCACTAGTACTAATTGTTAGTACAGGACTTAATCGTTATGAATATAAGTCTAAAGCATATTAGCAGCAGATTAAAAGCACAGGCCTTAGTTTTCTTTTACTTATTTCGGGCCACCTCTTGTTTTTGACAGAATCGGTGTCCAAAATGGGAGCCAATCAGTGCTCTCAAAGCCATGACAAATATGTGTTTTCTTTTAGGGTGAGATTCATTCCTACACAAATGAACCACACAATGACTATTGTTATTATCCAGCTTAGCACCATAGTACCTTATGGCTTCATAACATGGCTTTTTGCCCACACAACACCTCTGGGTGGTAAAGAAGCCTTCTCCTCTTCCAAGAGGCGATTTAATGATTTGCTGAGGTCAGATAAGAAGCCCAAGGTTGAAGCAGGATCTCTGGAATCCCAGCCCAGTGTCCTATCAACAAAACCATCAATCTTCTCCTATATGTCACACATATGCCTTCAATATAGGCTTTATTCTTTCTGTCTGCATATGGGCAGAACGGCAAAATTTCCATTGACTTCATTTGGACCAGGAGCTGGTTTCTTAGAAAACAGGTTTCAGAACAAGGAGTCTTATGACTTTTTGACAATGTGAGAGAAATGATTATAAACCCATCTGTGCTGGGGACAACTGGTCTGGTACCTCTATAGCTTTAATCAAGGAGTCGATGGGAAAAAAGAATACTCATTGGCACAGATCTTCAAATCATTCTGGCAAAAAAAATCCAGATGTAGAACTGGAATGAATTGAAGGAGATGCCACAGCATGTCTCCCTGACAGAGAATAGACGAAGCGAAAGGGACTCTGGTATCTGACTTCCAACACGCATTGGTGATGCAAGATGACATTCAACATCTACCCTGGGAAGATGTTCTCAATGAAGTTAACTCTCCTTAATTTCACAGAAGCTGTCTGCTAAAGTCTGTCTGTCTGCAGCACTTTGCAATCAGTAGGTCAGTTGCCTGCTATAGCCAAAGTGTAACCCAGTATTTGGTTGGCACTTTTGTTATAGCCGTGCGGGTCCCAGGCTATGAGAGAAACAGGGTCGGTGAGGTAATAGCTTGTATTGGACCAATTTCTGTAGCGAATTGTGGAAGGGATACGAAGGGTGCGCCAGATAAAAGGGAAGGGCACCTAACCCCCAGCCCAAGATTCTTCTTCACTCTGCCCCCAGTCAGGGCCCCCGCGTGCACCCCATCCCACATTACCTGGGGGAGGAGCGCTTCCCTCCCAATGCGTTGGCTCCCCTGGTATGTTTGGCTGCTCGTCCCGGCAGCCGAGCCCGGAGCTGCTCCCGGATGCTGCTCTCTGCAGCACAGCCGCTGCCTTGGGAAAACACCTGGCTGAGGGGGAGGAGGCTACCCTCTGCCCAGGCTCAGCTTCCGGGGACGCGAGCCGAAGCTCCTCCCGTTGTTCCCCTTGCTCGACGTTGACGCCTGTCCACAGAAGCGGACCCTGGGCACGGAGCAGGCTGTCGCTGCTGCCACTCCCTGCTCTTTGTCACACCTGAGGTGCAGAAGAGCTCTGGAAGCTATCAAGCTTGTCTCTCTCACCAACATAAATTGATCCATAGAACTGAAGGGACCTCGCGAGGTCACCTAGTCCAGTTCAATGCACTCATGGCAGGACTAAGGGCTGGTCTACAGTGTGTGTGTGGGGGGAGAGAGGGGTCGACTGAAGATCGCTGAAGATAGCTGAAGTCAGCGTATCTTCGGCCAACTTACCTGCCGTCCTCACGGCGGCGGGGGTCGGCGGCACGTCCCCCCCCCTATAAACTCCAGCTTGCGCCTCTCGGTGAGCTGGAGTTCCGGAGTCGACGGGGGTGCTGCTGGCGATCGATTTATCGCGTCTTAACGAGATGTGATAAATCAATCACCAAAAAGATCAATTGCTACCCGCCGCTCCGGCGGGTAGTGAAGACGTACCCTAAGTATTATCTAAACCATCCCTGACAGGTGTTTGTCCAACCTGCTCTTAAAAATCCCCAATGGCAGAGATTCCACAACCTCCCTAGGCAATTTATTCCAGTGCTTAACCACCCTGACAGAAAGTTTTTCCTAATGTCCAACTTAAACCACCCTTGCTGCAATTTAAGACCATCACTTCTTGTCCTAGCCTCATAGGTTAAGAACAATTTTTCCCCCTCTTCCTTGTAACAACCTTGAAAACTGTTATCATGTCCCCCTCTCAGTCTTCTCTTCTTCAGATTAAACAAACCCAGTTTTTTCAATCTTCCTGCATAGGTCATGTTTTCTAGACTTTTAATCATTTTTGTTGCTCTTCTCTGGGCTTTTTCCAATTTCTCCACAGCTTGCTTGAAATGTGGCTTGCAGAACTAGACACAGTACTCCAGCTGAGGCCTAATCAGTGCGGAGTAGAGCAGAAGAATTACTTCTCATGTCTTGCTTACAAGCCTCCTGCTAACACATCCCAGAATGATAGCTTTCTTTTTGCAACAGCGTTACACTGGTGACTCATATTTAGTGTGATCCACCGTGATCCCCAGATCCCTTTCTGCAGTATTCCTACCTAGACAGTCATTTCCCATTTTGTATGTATGCAACTGATTGTGCCTTCCTAAGTGGAGTCCTTTGCGTTTGTTCTTGTTGAATTGAATACAAGATATTACCTCACCCACCTTGTTGGGGCAATGGTTACCTCATTACTGGGAGGGGGGGCACCTGGTGAGGCGGGATCTGGCCAGCAGCAGGAGTAGATGGTACTGAAATTGGGGAGTGGGCAGAAAATACGTGACGATTTGTCCACATTTAACAGAAAGTTGGGCACTTGGAAACGGGCTTAAATATGGGATTGTCCCATTAAAACCAGGATGAGTAGTCAACCTACTTATATGCTGTGTAGCCCAACTCCATGGGTGCTCCCTGCATCTTCCTGTGCAAGAGTTTGGGGGCTGGCTTCGGCAGCCTAAGGTAATTTGAGCCACATTACTTAAATGCGTTAGATTTAAGTACACATTTAAGCACAGATTTCTCGGACCTGAAACAAAGTGAAGGAATTAGCCCCCCGTGAATGAATTGCCCCGTAGAGAGCTATTATACTATCCTTAGAGACTGGCTGGAATTATGAAGGGCAGCAACGTCACCTTAATTCCCTAAATTGGCAAGGTGTTTGGAAACAGTGTTTTCATTCTGACCCATTTGTAGTGACAATTATATTTCAAATATATTATTTACAAGTATATCAAAGTGTAAATAAGCGGCATGCAATAGAGGAATAACAGGGATCGCTTTCCCCCCCCGCATTCATGTATTAATTATACACACAAATCCCATTATGGAGACCTTCTGTCAGGGCAAAAGTCCCTTTGACATCACTGGGAATTTTGACCAATGAAAGGGTGAGCGGGTGCTGTAGTTTTGTCCATAATATACCCAGCATCGAAGTTACTGATGGTGTTTTTATGTTTCATGTACTTAATGAAATATCAGTCGTATGCAGATCACAAAGAATCTGTCTGCCGCATGGAAATCTTTTGAGAAGCTAGGTCTACAATAACCCCAAATTGGCCAGCTAGAACTCATCACAGCTACACTGTGTTGGACTGCAATGAACAGATAAGAAGCAATGTTTTGTTTATGCTCAGGTTTTCCCTGGTGTGGAACTACATGGAACAGTGAAAACTTTATTTTCAGGGAGGCTCAGCTGACTCAGTATGGGTAGGTCTTCACTACCCGCTGGATCAGCGGATAGCAATCGATCTTTTGGCGATCAATTTGTCACGTCTCGTTAAGACACGATAAATCGATCGCCAACAGTGCCCCCGTTGACTATGGAACTCCAACTTGCCACGAGGTGCAAGCTGGAGTCGACGGGGAGGGGGGGGGGGGGGCGTGCCGCCGACTGCTGCCGCCATGAGGACGGCAGGTAAGTTGGCTGAAAATACGTCGACTTCATCTACAAAGTTGTGTATCTTCAGTCAATTCCCCACCCAGCGTAGACCAGCCCTTAGTTTTGACAATCCTGAGGGTTGTTGTTTTTTTGCCCAAATGCCACATCTGAGGAAGCAGTGGCCTCCCTGTGGTAGTGTCTGTAAATGTATTAGCTGAATGCTAGATGATTGCTTGGCAAATAGCCAACAATGAAGGGGACAGAGGCAGTCCGCAAAGCTTTCCTAACACTTGCTGAATGATCCCCGTTTCCTAATGGGACTGACTTGCATCTGATGCACTATACTGACTTAGCCAGACAGTATCTAGCCATTGTCTGATCTCTCTGGGGACCCTTAAAGAACCCAGCAAACTGGATTCTGACCTGAGTCCTATGATCATGGTATTTTAGTGGCCTAAATACATCATGAGAAACCTACAAAGTATTTGTGGGAAAATGAGGGGGATGGAGGAGGAGGAAAGTAAAAGCAGGGCAAATTGAATTCACTAGGAATCTGAGGGGTACTGATGGAAACCATTCTCAGATTACCTTTGCCTGGCTAGAAAACTAGGAAGCAGTAGCTAGAGGATAAATCAGCCAATTCTCCCACAGGTTGAGCAAAAAGGTAGGATTACCTCTAACACTACCCAAAAAAGGTGCTGCTTTTAGGGATACACAGAGTGGACGGCAGAGCTTCTAAGTCTGAGATACATCCAGTCTCTTGCTCCAGATAATACTGTCATCTTAAGTGTGCTACGAGTTTAACGCCTAAGAAATGCTATGCTACATGAATGCTTCTATCTCCTCTCTAACTGCACAAACCAGGTCTGTGTTTGCCAAGATTAAGTACAGTTATTTCTCCACCACCTATCGGAAAAACTTTAGGATCAGTTAGTGGCTTGCATAGGGCCAAAACAATTTTATCTTAGGGGCTAAAAGACCACAATGTGACTATTTCAAGGACTACACTGTTAATATGAGAGGGGCGCTTGGATGAACGTTACTATGGCATGGAGAGCATGATTGGGCATCAGTATGTTGGCGTTTTGTAAAACTGTGTTATTTCAATTTAGGATTAACATCTATAATGAACTAAATTATAAATGCTAAGTCCTGGCTGTCGTATTTGAATTTTAAAAAACTGCTATGGACAAAATGCCAACATATTGAAAATTAATTTGCCTACACTAAAAACACATAAGCAGGTGCGTTGATTTCCACAGTGGAACACTCCAATTCAGTTCTTTGGGTCCAATCATAGTGAATATTAAGCAGCTG
Source organism: Sternotherus odoratus (assembly GCA_032164245.1). Classification (NCBI taxonomy): domain Eukaryota; kingdom Metazoa; phylum Chordata; order Testudines; family Kinosternidae; genus Sternotherus; species Sternotherus odoratus. The sequence goes on along the minus strand of JAVMKO010000019.1, from coordinate 13,871,442 downwards.
CATAAGCATTTGCAGCATCACAAACTGAAATTTTATTTTTATTAAAAACTTTTCTCTATGTGGCATAAAATCACTTAAGAAAATTGCGACAGTATTAACAATAAAGGGGATTTATACAGTAACAAAGTTGTTGCAAACATTTTTACACAGAGGCCAAACTCCTCAAAAATAGGAGCCTAAAATTAAGCACCTAAACAGATATTTGGGGTGGGATTTTTACAATCACTTAAGTGATTAAGGTGCACAAGTTGCTATCAAACTGCAAACCCTGCTGGGGGAGTGTAGCCTGGTCAAAGTATTTCATCTTGCCATGTAGAACATCGCACAAATTATTGGCGTATCACTTTTGTGTTTGTATTGGCTCCATCATGAGGCTGTTACTGAAGCCCTAGACTTAACTTTTTCAGCACAGTGAGCATTTTATGTGTGAAACTTCTTGGTACAAAAAATTCTATGTAAAATCTGAATGTCTCCTAGCAATGAGGAAACTAGTAAAGAAACAAGTACAACACATCCATTTTAGCAGGTTAAGACTATAAAATGGGAAGAAAGAACTAGCAATATGTAAATTGAAAGTCTGATTTTAATTAAAACTGATTTAAATACAATAATTTTTATTTTTAACATTATTTCGGTACACCCTGAATTAAATTATTGGAAAAGGATGAAGGATATTCACCAGCCATAGTCCTAGCCCTTTGAACCTACTGCAGACTTGGTCCGGGAGCGAAGTAGATTCTTGTGGCATGTGAGCTCCAATATTGACAGATCTGTTGGAATATCCATTGACTGTGGCTGTGCTATATTCCGGGGTGAGGCCTCTGATTGGTTCATGGGTCCTGCCAGTGGGCGCTTACAGACTCATAGACTTTAAGGCCAGAAAGGCCAATCTGACCTGGGGAAAACTCATTTCCGACCCCACTGTGGTGACCCTGAGCACATGTGGGGAAGACCCACAGGCACCTGGGAAAGAATTCACTGTGAAAACTCAGCGCCTTCCCACTCCTCCCTCCTGGAGCTGCTGGAGATATTTGCTGCTAGCAGCCGCAGACTGGTTACATGCCATTGTAGTCAGTCTCATCATACCATCTCCTCCATAAACATATTGTGCTCTGTCTTCCTCCCCCCCCGCCACTGCTCCCCTTGGAAGACTGTTTCAGAACTTCACTCCTCCGATAGTTAGAAACCTTCGTCTAATTTCAAGCCTAAATTTACAGATGATCAGTTTATAGTCATTTGGTTCTTGTGCCAACATTGGCCCATAATTTAAACACCTCCTCTCCCTCCCTGGTGTTTATCCCTCTGATGTATTCATAGAGAGGAACCATCTCACCTTATCCTTCATTTAGTTAGGCCAAACCAGCCGAATTCCTTAACTCTCCTCTCATAAGGTAGATTCCTCATTCCACTGATCAGCTTAATAGTCCTTCTCTCCTTGAAGTCATCTTTCTTAAACATGGGAGATCAGAATTGCACACAGTATTCCAGACGAGGTCTCACTGGTTTCTTGCATAACTGTAATACCGCTTCCCTATCCTGAAAATACCTTGCTGAATGCATCCTATCATTGCATTAGCCTTTTTCATGGCTGCATCACCTTGGCAGATCACAGTCATTCTGTGATAAACCAATACAACCAGGTCTTTCTCCTCCTCTGTGGCTTGCAACTGATACTTCCCAGATTGGACTCTCCCCAGAACATCAGCCTGACTCTTTCTTCACCAGATTCTTGCTATGTGTCCGTGTCTGTTTGTTGATGCAAGTTGTGATCGTTGATGCCTGTCCTAATTAAAACTGGGTACCTCTGACTTTAATCCTTGAAGGTCAGCCGTCTTCGTTAGCTCTCTGAGTCCCAGCACATTGGTATGAGATACCAGTCACGATCTTAATCAGTCAGGTCCTGGAAATCCTTCTTCTGTGGCAAATTGACAAGACTTTGTTTGTCCAGAATATTCAGTCTGTTTGACATGCACAAAATATGGGTACAGCTGTCTGCACGCTCAGGGGAAGGGTAGGGTGGGAGAGAAAGGGAATTTTCTAGAAGATATGGCTTGAGGGTCCCTCTGGTAGTGAGAGGAAGAACAGCAGGTTACCCTTATGACTTTTTGATTTCATGTAACTTTCACTAGGTAAGGGGAACCCTGAAGGCCTCCTTCATTCTCTCCTGACTGCGATGCTAAAAGGGCTTTAGGGCTGTGAGGTTTTCTCCAAAGCCCCTGCAGGACAAGGACGAAAGTACCAAGAAGAACTTCACTAGCCACTGAAAAACTGGCCTTGGCATGGAGCTCAATGGATGCTGCACAGCTGCTTCTCCTGCAGTTTCCTCTAACGTTGTGGAGTTTGGTGGAAGGAGAGACTTGGTTTCAGCCCAACAACAGAACGATCAGTTTGGTAGGAAAGAGCTATACCACGGTGTGATCTGTTGGTAGAGATTCTCATCCTTGCCCCAGGTAGGGGAAGACTTGCATGAGTCCCAGATCTGACTCACAGGGAAGAAACCCAGTGGCAGGAGGGACAGAACATCTTAATTTTTGCCTGGAAAAGGTCTGCTGTATAATTCAAGTGAAACCTTCTTACTCTCAGGGCTCTTCAGGGGCTGCCATGCTCTGTTAATGCAGAAAGATGGATCCTGCTGAATTGCAGGAAGGACTGGAGCTACAAGGGGATATTCTGCTGCCATCAGCCTCTTTTCTGAAAGGAACTGCCTACATGTGTTGGAAGAGCAATGCAGCTGCTAATTCATTCGGTACTCATGGAAACGTCAAGTAGAACGACAAGAAGACAACAGTAAAAAGTTAAAGCAGGAAAAACTGCAATGAATTAGCCTGAGATGAATTTTTTATTTAATTTTATTTTGTTTAAAAATCCATTTACTTTGTTAACCAGCTGTGAGCATATTGGACTCACAGTCCAATGTATGGAATGCCCAGTTGGAGCAATGTGATCTGAACTCTCTCTTGGATAGACTGAAATGACTCTTCAGACCAGCATATCTGTTCCTGTTGTCCAGACACATACCGCACGTCTGGATTTTGAGAATATTTTCAGCTTCAATGAATTGGTGCTTTCTCTGGGGGCGGAGAGCTCTTGTCTTCCAGTCGTTCTCACCAGGTAGTTAAGGTGGTAGCTAGGATGAATGGCTAAAATTTCAGACATCTTAACCGTTGAGAATTACAGCAATTTTTAATTTTGAGGCCTGCCATAGGGACCCACATTCAGAGAACTCACGTCTTTGGTAACACTGGGTCGCCTTCATTGCCCTAGATGTCTTTTATCCTTTATTCCTAGTCCTTAATCAAGAACATATAAATAAACTCGCAATAAGATACAGCTGCAAAATCTCATCTGGTAGCACTTTATAATAAATGGACATGAATTAATACTAGATTACAATGAAATTACATATTACATTCACGCCATATCAGTACTGAAAATAGGCCCTTATGCCCATTGCCAGTCCAATAAATTCCCAAGGAATTATCATGGATTCAACCATTATTGTAGATGAGCAAACCTCTCAACTGCTCAAGAGGCAAATGATGGAGCAAACGGGAAACTGTAGTTCAGGGGCCAGGAAAAATCATTGTTACAGAAAAATAATACTTCAAACTGGGATCAGGCGCTGTCATAAAACATTAAACTCACTGAAACTGTTTCAAAACTCAGTGTGTGTTCATTAGCTCCATCAGGAATAAGCTGTGTAGCATAGTCCTTAGTGCTGGGCTGGTGTTGGGGTGTATGCATATTGAAGTAAAAATATGAACCAGAAAAGAAAAGCTTCCATCCTAGTTGTCAGCTGGCTGAAAATTTGTGCCAAACCATTTTTTTCATTCGAAAAGGCATATTTTCCAAACCTATTTTTTTCACCGAAATGCATTTTCAATAGAACGATTTCTTGGGTCCAACATGGAATTTCTGGGAAGAGAAAGAGAGAGAGCGAGAGAGAGAGAGAGAGAACGCCAGGCAACAGAGACACTCTCTCTCTCTGGTCCAATGAACATTTAATGGTTTATACAAAGTTGTACAGCTTCTACAGGTGAGATAGACTGCAGCCATGTCTACGCTACAGGTACTATACCAGGATGGCTATAACATTGACAGTGACACTTTCTGCACTGATGTAAGGGGTACTTCCATTGCTGTAAGCAATCCACCTCTCTGAGTGGCAGTAGGTAGGACACTGGAAGAAATCTTTCATTGACGTAGCCGCATCTATCCTAGGGGTTAGATCAGCATACCGACATCACTCTGGGGGTGTGAATTATTTAAACCCATGAACACCATAGCTATGGTGTCCTAACTTTGAAGTGTAGATAAGACCTGGCTCTTTTAGCAGTTGGTGAGGGCGTTTTCCTAGGATGTGCCTGGAATCTGCCTCTTTTCCCCACACCCAATCTGCAGGAGGGATATCAGTGGTTTGAGCATTGGCCCGCTGAACCTGGCGTTTGTGAGGTCAATCCTTGAGGCGGCCATTTAGGGATCGGGGGCAAAAAATCTGTCAGGGGACAGTACTTGGTCCTGCTAGTGTAGGCAGGGGACTGGACCAGATGACCTTTCAAGGTCTTTCCAATTCTATGAGATAGGTATATCTCCATATATTTAGCCTAACCATCGGGCTTTAGCCAGCTTAAACGGTTGCTCTCAAGTGTGCAAATTTCAGTGTGCTTGTGTTCTTATATTTCAATTGATTGTGGAATGGAATGGAAAATCTTATTTTCTGGCTACCCTAATTCCACTGCATTTTTTGAAAAGGGGAAATGTGATCTAATTATGGTGCTGATTATAAATAAGATTGTTTCTTTCTCAAATTTCTATTAAAACTTTCACTGTCAGCTCATTGAAGGGAGCAATACATTCACTTCAGGAAGCCTTTCCTCAGTCTCAGTTACTGGCTGCTCCTCAAAGGTGGAATTTGGGGCTCCCAGTTGTTTTGCTAAAGGTCATTCTCGGCCTGCACAACACTGCCATTGAAGGCTTGTCACTGAAATTGTTCTCCTACAAATGGACGGAAAGTTCATTCAATGAAATGTTATGGACAACACAACCATATTCAGTTCTACCAATCACTTTCATGGTGTGTGGAGAGAGGAGATTTAGTCCAAGGGATGGTTTGGGGTGACGTCTCTGTCTATCAAGGGGAGATAGACAGATTCCTTCCTTAGATTCCTTCCTAAGGTGTGAATACTAGAGGGCCTTTGTTGCCATTTCTGTGATTATATCCATAATCTGATTCTTATTTATTTACTATATTTGTATGTATGGTATTCAGGTCAGCAAATGTTTCTGATCTCAGGAAATTCTATCTGTGATTAGTTTTGCCAGTATTTCATCAAATGTCTTCCTCATTCAGTGAAGAAAATTTTTATGGCTCTGATCCCACCCTACTGCTATTAAACATGCCTAAGACTATGTCCACACTGCAGCAGGGAGTGTGCTTCCCAGTGTGGCTAGACAGACACCTGTTAGCTCTGCTCAAATAGCAGTGAACCTAGGGCAGCACGGGTGCCAGCTGAGTGTGTGCCAAGCAGGGAGCCGGCAAGTGCCCACTCAGGTGCCTAGACTGAGTCACCAGCAGAGCTAACAAGTGACTGTCTAACCACATTGGGAAGCATGCTCCCTGTTGCAGTGTAGACATCACCCAAATGGCTTCAAGATGGCTTTTTGTCAATCTCTCGGCAGAATGCTTTACATGAGAGGGATAGTTGGTGGGGATTTCAGATGAGACGTTGAAGTACTGCAAGGGGCAATTTTATATTTCACCATTTGGACAGCAAGTTCAGCTATCTCAAAAAACCTTTTCCTAGTTCAGAAATCCCTGAATTCTCAAAACCAGGAGATCCAATAGAGATGGCTTGAATTGTAGCATAGCAGAATATGAGATTGCAGAATTCTGAAAGCAATCTGACTATTTTGCAGAGGAACAAGGCAAATTTAGCATTTCTGTCTATATTTCATTAAAACATAAGAATGCCCAATTATTTCTTGATCGGTTTCTGAGTATTTGTTATCGTCTAAACATTTAATGGTACCTAGATGGCACCACTTGAGGATATTCTTGGTCATTTGACATTGCACCTAGATCCCGGAAATTTCACTAACTGTATCACAATCAGAACATTAAATTAAAAGTTTCTAAGGTTTCAGTTCTCCTATAAAGGCTGCTCAGCTCAGAGTCTGGTGCCCAATCATCAGACCGAGTTACATCAGCATGTATGTGTCCCCCCCCTCCCCCGGTACTTCCTGGCATTTATCACTCTGGTATAGGAAAAGATGGACGTCCGAAGAGTTGACATTCATTTAATCAGCACTAATCAGGAATCTAAGTGGATCCAGCACTAAAGTCTTTCAGTGTTCAGTTTTGAATTCAGACAATTCTGATTTCCCTACATTTAGATATTTATAATCATTACAATCTTTTACTTAAAAAAAGCATCAATCCTTTTGCAGCTATAAATCTTTCATAAAAGCAGTGAAAATGAAACCAGACCTGCCTCTCACCTGCATGTCAAAAAAGGCATTGCATGATAACATCCATCAAAGACTCAGTCATACAGAAAACAGCTTGCCCTAAAAACCACTTTTGTTCTTATCAAAAACAACAACAACGAGGGGGAAAAAAAAACTGGCCACAATATGTGCCTTGTAAACATGTGTCCTTCAATTAAATAATAACCCTGCACATTCGACTGGTCTCTTAAATGTGCGCTCCTGTCCACAACTGCAGCGTATTGCAGGCAAGCAGGACACTTCGTAAGGGTATCATTACTTGATTTTGTCGTACACCATTTTTAAAGCGATGTGAGTGGCTTGTATGTCAAAGATCAGGGTTCCTCTAAAATTCCTCGGGCTGCTGATTTAGGTAGGCAAACATCTTTCCAGGAGGCATCTGCTCTACCGCAAATCAAGGAACCTTCAATTCTTTGCTACTCCAGCGAGTCACTGTGCTCCAAGCCAAGGTCACTGACATTCGTTGTCTGGAGCTCATCGTTATCTTCCTCCAGTTCTTCTTCTTCTTCTTCCTCCATTTCATCCTCCTCCTCCTCGTCTTCTGTTCCATCAAGTGAGTCGTCATGAGCTGCCATCATGGCCTGCTGCATAGCAATGGTAGCATTGTCGGAAGACAGGGACTGCAGGTTGTCCATAATTAAGGAGCCTAAAATAAAAACAACACTTGATATAAAGGATGACATTTGCATATTTTACCTTGCTGAGGCAACAACGCCATCTGACATCACATTGCTTTACCACAGCTGCTGATTTGAGATGGAGAGATCCGCATTGGTTGGCATTTGCTGTCCCTCCCATTCACTCCAAGATGTAAAAATCAAACCTTCTCTTTAACCTAATACATTTTCAGTCCGAATCACAGAATTACACATCGGTATCCTTATATAATAAAAGGCCAGAAGATGTTTGTCCGAAGCCGTCATGCGCAGTAGAGACGGCCCGGACAAACAGCATGCTGGGAGTTGTAGTTCAGCGGCACAAAATGGCCACCACACATGTGCCACCGCGAGCCGTAGAGACAGCCCGGACAAATAGCATGCTGGGAGTTGTAGTTCGGCGGAACAAAATGGCCGCCGCGAGCCATGGAGACGGCCCGGACAAACAGCATTAAGCACTTTGGCCCGTGTACACGGGCTTCTACCCTAGTTTCAGATAAAACAACACAGCAGCGGAATTTTCAGTAACAAGTTTGAATCTGACATATTAATTTTAGAAAATACGACCATCAATACATGGAAGTTTTACCTGAGTCTCTAACAGAGCTTTAAAAAGGTATTATTATTATTATTTTATTATCCATACTGTACAGATGGGAAATCTGAGGGACAAAGGGACAGGGGTTGCAGTGTTCAAACATGTATGCATAGATGTTGAAACTGAAGTTTCACAATTCTGGAGCTTTATGTTTATTGGATTTATTTACATATTTTATTACTACACATCGCCTTATTGACCTAAATGGAATAAAATGTCCTAATGACCAAAACATGAGCCTGGTGAAACTGCAGCCTGGAAGGAACTTTGGGAACATGAGAACGTCTGGTGGACAGGTGACGGAAAGTTTCTTGAAGTTGTGGCCCTTGCTGCTCCGTGTCCAAAGACTGGACAGGAGGGCTGTGATTGAGTTTCTCACACCAGCCCTAGATGGTGGCTGCTACTTCCCTTGTCTGGGAGGAGGAATCAGGCTGCTTCCTGCCATCAGCTGGGAGATGTCCTGACTGGGCTACCAAATATCTAACTGGTTGCTCATTGCCTGACTGGGACATGCTGCTCTTGCTGCCAATCCCTGGTTCCAGCTTGCAGATGCCTCTGGCCAGGGAGAAATGACTCTGGTGTCACGCTAGCCATACCTTCAAGTCTAACCCTGGAGATCCCCCTAGAGCCACTCTGCCCCTGGAGATGAAGCCGAGAGCATCTCTGCAGTTCTCAAGGAAATTTAAGCTCTTCCGAAGGAGCAACTCGGAAGGCAGCTGTAAACAGGAGCCTTCTGGCTAAATCAAGAGTCTTAACGGGTCTGTGTTCACCTGGCGTCTGACAGCGCTACCAAATCTCACAAATTTAGCACGAGTCCTTCACTATTTGATGTTGTTCTTGAAGGCTGGAGTCATGTCAATATGTGAGAATCAAAGCTTTCATTCAAATAAAAAAGATTCTAACCTTCTTGTTTGTGGAGAAAAATCTGACAATGTGACCCAAGAGCACCCAAAAGGCTCAGGAATCAGGAGGCAAATATGAAGATCTTTTATTTATTTGTTGGTTTCAAATATCATGATTTTTAGCCAATCTCATGATTTTGCGGGGCCTGATTTGCGATTTTTGAATGCTTAGATTGATGATACGGCACTGGGCACCCAAGAGAGAGACAAGTCAAGGTTTTCTGGGGTGCTGGTACTAGAGCTCCCACTGACTGTGATGCTGTGGAGTGCTAGTTGAACACAAGCACTCAGGGACATGTTTACGGTTGCTTGAATACATCAGGCATTTCAGAGTCTATCCCCAGAAAAGCTATGCACGCACATTACCAACCTGCTACTTCTTTACACGTTGCTAATGTGTCTCTTCTAAGCAGCACTTTAAGGTTGTCATTATTATACTTTTTTATAACTGCCCACCATTGTAATACCTGGATAACACTTCACCTTCGTTACCAATTACAGGGCAAAACTAAGCCACTACACTTGACCAGAGTTGACCTTTAGCTAAGCTTTTAGAGTTGACCTTTAGCTATCTGCTGACTGTGTATGATGGGACGGAAAGTAAGGGACTTTTTTGACTTCTGGCCTTTAAGCCAGGCTAAACGTACTACTACGTTTGTAACTGCTAACCACAGGATTGCGACAAGTGCCCATTGCTTCAGAGTCCCATAAAATTTTAGAGTAAACATGTGTTTGCTAAAAGCTTATTGGCTAAAGCTAATTGCATTCCTTATAAGGCATATATGGATGTAACTTGCTTAAGAGGATGTACTTGTGTTTCATTGGGGTTTTTTGCCTATAAAAAGTTGGATGTAATTTCTGTTGGGGGGGCTGTCCTAAACATTTGCCTGTGGGCAGTGTTTGTCTGTCCCCTCTTTGCATGGAAAGCTTTACCTACAAGCATACTTAATAAACAAGAGCCTCAGACTATCTGATTAAACACAACGTATGTGGTGCATTTCCACGACACCATCAACCAAAATGATGTAAAACTGGTGTAAATCAGAATAACTCCACTGAAGTCAATAGACCTGCACCAACTTACACCAGCTAAGAATCTGGCCCAATATCACCCCCAAAACACTGGGCAAACATTTTGAGCATCCATACTACAACTGACCAAACATCTCTAAGACTAGGGATGGTAAATAGCAATCTGTGTTACAAGTGCAGAACAGTGTACTAAGTACATAACTGAAAACATTGATGAGGATAAAAGAATCAAAAAGTGATCAAAAATATTGGAGACATGGGCTGAAAATAATTAAAACAGCCTCATCTTGGAAAAATAAATCCAATACTCCTGGGGAAACTAACCAGAGACACAGAGAACACGACAGACTACTGCAATAGTAAAATAGTTGTGCTGAAAATGGAGGCCTGAATCTTGCCATTTGGTCCACTTGAATGCAGACAAATTTGGAACTGCTTCCCTGAAACCTAGCCCAGGGTCAAAACTCTGATCTGCTTCCAAGTTCCTGAGAGAGAAAGGGAAACCCACTGTACAAATGGATTGGCATTAAGGGTCTAGAGTATGACTTTCAGGAATAGCACAAATAAGCTGCAATTTATAAGAGACTGGAAATATCTACAAATATTTACAACACTAAGGAGGAAGAGAAATTACTTAGTGATTTGCCTAACCAAAAGACAGCTGAGGAGAGATATGATTGTTCTCTATAAATATATCAGAGGGATAAATACCATGGAGGGAGAGGAATTATTTAAGTTCAGTACCAATGTGGACACAAGAACAAATAGATATAAACTGGATATCAGGAAGTTTAGACTTTTAAATTAGATGAAGGTTTCTAACCATAAGAGGAGTGAAGTTCTGGAACAGCCTTCCAAGGGAAGCAGTGAGGGCAAAAGACCTATCTGGCTTTGAGGTTAAGCTCGATAAGTTTATGGAGGAGATGATATGATGGGATAACATAATTTTAGCAATTAATTGATCTTTGACTATTCGTGGTAGATGGGCCCGGTGGCCTGTGATGGGATGTTGAATGGGGTGGGATCTGAGTTACTACAGAGAATTCTTATCTGGGTGTCTGGCTGGTGAATCTTGTCTACATGCTCAGGGTTCAGCTGATCGCCATATTTGGTGGTCAGGAAGGAATTTTCCTCCATGGCAGATTGGCAGAGGCTCTGGGGATTTTTCACCTTCCTCTGCAGCGTGGGGCAAGGGTCACTGGCTGGAGGATTCTCTGCACCTTGAAGTCTTTAACCCTGATTTGAGGACTTCAATAGCTCAGATATAGGTGAGAGGTTTATTGCAGGTGTGGGTGGATGAGATTCTGTGGCTTGCGTTGTGCGGGAGATCAGACTAGATGGTCATAATGGTCCCTTCTGACCTTAAAGTCTATGAGTCTATGATAGACAAGAGGTTTAACTATGATAAAATGGATGAAATTAAGACAGGGAAAATTTAGGTTCAACATCAGGGAATCCTTGCCAGTGAGATGAATTTGCACACAAATGGAGTGTTTGGGACACTTAAAATCAGACTGCACAGAATACAGGGAAATACCCTGTAAGGAACAACCCTGTATTGCACCCATCCTTGGGATGTACACTGGATGACCTAACATGTCCTTTCCACCTCTATCTTGTATGACTATATGATTGTAGTCAGTGGGGAGCCTAAAGTGATGAACCTACAGGCTGCTCTAAAAGTGGGGACCCATAGGCACAGGGGCTGGATTGCAGACTTAAAATGCCCTGCTTCCTACTTCTGTGAGTGTCACCCTTCATTCTGCTAACAAGAATGCACCTTCTGAGCACAGTTGTCATGCCGGAACATCAGGGGAGAAGTCGTCTCTGAGATAAATGGGGCCTAGACTAGGGCAGGTTTGCAAAAAAGGCTCCAGAAGGCAAATGAAGTATGGCAAGAATCAGAGAGGTAGCCGTGTTAGTCTGGAATAGCAGAGGTAACAAAGTCCTGTGGCACCTTAAAGACTAACTATAAAGTTTTGAAGCATAAGCTTTCGTGGGCTAATACCCACTTCGTCGGATGCAAGCAGTGGAAGTGTCCAGAGGCAGGTATAGATAAGTAGGCAAGAACCAGGTAGGAGGTAACAAGGTTAGTCCAATTAGGCTGAACCAGCTTGTTATCTCCAATCAGGGAGGGTGGGTTATTCTTCTAGCAGTTGAATAGGGGGTGTGAACTTGGAGAGAGGAGAAGCTATTTTTGTAATTAGCAAGCCATTGAAGGTCTTTGTTCAGTCCTAGATTGATAGTGTTAAATTTTCAAATGAATTGCAGTTCTGCAGTTTCCCTGTGCAGTCCGGACTTGAAGTTTTTTTGCTGCAGTATGGTGAGTAGGTTTTGGGAAAAGGGAGGCTAACTTCCACAGTACTTACATCTCAAAGCCTTCAAAACTCATTAGAAAGGCCCCTCAAAAATCCATGAGATTGGTTCACAAATCAGGAGCTTTCCAAGCTTATGTGTTTTCAGGCTTTTCTCCACAACCACGATTTACTTAAAAATAAAAGGTGGGGGAAGAATGCTGAGATTCTCAGCTAAGCACATGCCTCCACGAGTGTTTGAGAAAAACACCTAATACTGTAAAACTCACAATTAAATCAAGAGCTGGCAACACTGAATGTTACGGCTCTCTGATTTTCCTTCATCTTCTCTCTTTTTCTCACTTTCATTTTCACATTATTTCAACCAATCAGGAAAAAGACCTGGGAGTCATTGTGGATAGTTCTCTGAAGGCATCCACGCAGTGTGCAGCGGCAGTCAAAAAAGCAAACAGGATGTTAGGAATCATTAAAAAAGGGATAGAGAATAAGTCGGAGAATATCTTATTGCCCTTATACAAATCCATGGTGCGCCCACATCTTGAATACTGCGTACAAATGTGGTCTCCTCATCTCAAAAAGGATATACTGGCACTAGAAAAGGTTCAGAGAAGGGCAACTAAAATGATTAGGGGTTTGGAACGGGTCCCATATGAAGAGAGATTAAAGAGGCTAGGACTTTTTAGCTTGGAAAAGAGGAGACTAAGGGGGGATATGATAGAGGTATATAAAATTATGAGTGGTGTGGAGGAAGTAAATAAGGAAAAGTTATTTACTTGTTCCCAAAATAGAAGAACTAGGGGCCACTCAATGAAATTGGCGTGCAGCAGGTTTAAAACAAATAAAAGGAAGTTCTTCTTCACACAGCGCACAGTCAACCTGTGGAACTCCTTACCTGAGGAGGCTGTGAAGGCTAGGACTATAACAGGGTTTAAAAGAGAGCTGGATAAATTCATGGAGGCTAAGTCCATAAATGGGTATTAGCCGGGATGGGTAATGAATGGTGTCCCTAGCCTCTGTCTGTCAGAGGGGGGTGATGGATGGCAGGAGAGAGATCGCTCGATCATACCTGTTAGGTTCACTCACTCCGGGGCACCTGGCATTGGCCACTGTCGGTAGACAGGATGCTGGGCTAGATGGACCTTTGGTCTGACCCAGTATGGCCGTTCTTATGTTCTTATGTTCCCAGTGCCAAATAGAGGGGAATGAACACGTCCTTCAATCATTTGCTGGCCATGCTCCTACTTTCACAGCTCAAAATGCTATTAGCCTTCTTGGCAACAAGGGCACACTGTTGACTCATATCCAGCTTCTCGCCCACCATAACCCCTTGGTCCTTTTCTGCAGAACTGCTGCCTAGCCATTCGGTCCCTAGTTTGTAGCAGTGCATGGGATTCTTCCATCCTAAGTGCAGGACTCTGCACTTGTCCTTATTGAACCTCATCAGATTTCTTTTGGCCCAATCCTCTCATTTGTCTAGGTCCCTCTGTATCCTATCCCTACCCTCCAGCGTATGTACTCCTCCTCCCAGTTTAGGGTCATCTGCAAACATGCTGAGGGTGCAGTGCACGCCATCCTCTGTATCATTAATGAAGATATTGAACAAAACCGGCCCCAGGTCCGACCCCTGAGGCACTGCTCTTGATACTGGCTGCCAACTATACATGGAGCCATTGATCATTATCTGTTGAGCCCAACAATCTAGCCAGCTTTCTATCCACCTTATAGTCCATTCATCCAGCCCATACTTCTTTAATACTGTGGGAGACCATAAGTGCTGACTCCGTGGGTACTCCAGGGATTGAGCTTGCCTTTCCTGCTTCTCCTCCCAGCGCTTGCTGCCGCGAAGCAGCTGTTTCACAGCATAAGAAGCTGTGGGATGGAGGGGGGAGAAGTGGGAACACGGCGCACTCACGGGAGGAGGCAGGGAAGAGGTTGGGATTTGGGGAAAGAGTCCAGTAGGGGCAGGGAGGGGGCAGAGTTGGGGTGGGGACTTTGGGGAAGGGTTTGGAATGGGATTGGGCCAGGAGTGGTAGGGGTGGAGTAGGGGCAGGACCAGGAGAAGTTGGTGCATATGTGAGAGACCGTATCAAAAGCTTTGCTAAAGTCAAGGAATAACACATCCACTGCTTTCCCCTCATCCACAGAGCCAGTTATCTCATCATAGAAGGCAATTAGATTAGTCAGGCATGACTTGCCCTTGGTGAATCCATGCTGACTGTTTCTGATCACTTTCCTCTCCTTTAAGTGCTTCAAAATTGATTCCTTGAGGACCTGCTGCGTGATTTTTCCAGGGACTGAGGTGAGGCTGACTGGCCTGTAGTTCCCCAGATCCTCCTTCTTCCCTTTTTTAAAGATGGGCACATTAGCCTTTTTCCAGTCATCCGGGACCTCCCCGAACCGCCATGAGTTTTCAAAGATAATGCCAATGGGTCTGCAATCACATAGACTCATAGACTTTAAGGTCAGAAGGGACCATTATGATCATCTAGTCTGACCTCCTGCACAACGCAGGCCACAGAATTTTACCCACCCATTCCTGCAAATATACCTCTCATCTATATCTGAGCTATTGAAGTCCTCAAATCTTGGTTTAAGGACTTCAAGATACAGAGAATCCTCCAGCAAGTGACCCATGCCCCCTGCTATAGAGGAAGGCGAAAAACCTCCAGGGCCTCTGCCAATTTGCCCTGGAGGAAAATTCCTTCCCGACCCCAAATATGACCATCAGCTGAACCCTGAGCATGTGGGCAAGACTTACCAGCCAGAGACCCAGGGAAGAATTCTCTGTAGTAACTTAGATCCCATCCCCTCCAACTTTCCATCATATGCCACCAGGCCCTTCTATTATCATAGTTAAAGATCAATTGCCAAAATTATGTTATCCCATCACACTAACATCCGCTAACTCCTTTAGCACCCTCAGATGCAGCGCATCCGGCCCCATGGACTCGTGCTAGTCCTGAACCACTTCTTTCTCCGCTGGTCACCTCCTCCTCATACTGTGGTGCCCAGTGCAGTCGTCTGTGAGCTGACCTTGGTTGTGAAGATGGAGGCAAAAAGAGCATTGAGTACATTTGCTTTTTCCAGTAAGGGGCCCACACTTTCCTTGCCCACCTTCTTGTTGGTAACATACCCACAGAAACTCTTCTTGTTATGCTTAATATCCCTTGCTAGCTACAACTCCAGTTGTGAATTGGCCTTCCTGATTTCACCTCTGCAGGCCTGAGCAATAGTTTTATATTCCTCCCTGGTCATTTGTCCAAGCTTCCACTTTTTGTAAGCTTCCTTGTGTTTAAGATCAGCAAAGATTTCAATGTTAAGCCAAGCTGGTCGCCTGCCATATTTCCTATTCTTTCTACACATCGGGATGGTTTGTTCCTGCAACGTCAATAAGGATTCTTTAAAATACAGCCAGCTCTCCTGGACTCCTTTCCCCATCATGTTATTCTCCCAGGGATCCTGCCCATCAGTTCCCTGAGGGAGTCAAAGTCTGCTTTTCTGAAGTCCAGGGTCCGTATTCTGCTGCTCTACTTTCTTCCTTGTGTCAGGATCCTGAACTTGACTATCTCATGGTCACTACCGCCCAGGTTCCTATCCACTTTTGCTTCCCCTACTAATTCTAGAGCTCTGCCCCTAGTTAGTTCCTCCGGCACTTCCACCAGGAAATTGTTCCCTACACTTTCCAAAAACTTCCTTGATTGTCTGTGTACTGCTGTACTGATCTCCCAGCAGATATCCGGGTGATTGAAGTCCCCCATGAGAACCAGAGCCTGTGATCTAGTAACTTCTGTTAATTGCCTGAAGCAAGCCTAATCCACCTCGTCCCTGTTATCTAGTGGTCCATAGCAGAGTCCTAACACAACATCACCCTTGTTGCTCACACTTCTAAACTTAATCCAGAGACTCTCAGATTTTTCTGCAGTTTCATAGCGGAGCTCTGAGCAGTCATACTGCTCTCTTACATACAACGCAATCCCCCCACCTTTTCTGCCCTGCCTGTCCTTCCTGTACAGTTTATATCTGGCCATGACAGTGCTCCAGTCATGTGAGTTATCCCAGCAAGTCTCTGTTAGTTTTCTCCCTATTTTGTAAGTGTCTCTGCATCTCATCTTCCCCTTTTCCCAAATGCTCCTTCTCATCTGGAGAGTCATGACTTTTGATTTACAGTGTCCTAAAACCCCAGGGGTTTGTTCTGTGGTCACCTGTACCAACTGGTGAGGATATTATTCTCAAGTCTCCCCAGGAAAGGGGGTGAAGGAGTTTGCAGGGAATAGGAACTCTAAGTGACTCTTTCCCTGAATCTTTGTCTAAATCAGTTGGTGGTGGCAGCAATCCCATCCAAGGACAAGGAAAGGATTCGTGCCTTGGGGAAATTTTAACCTAAGCTGGTAGAAATAAGCTTAGGGGGGTCTTTCATGTGGGTCCCCACATCTGTACCCCAGCGTTCAGAGTGCGGAGAGAACCTCGACACAAACACACACACAGAAAAGTCTTGCAAATCAGGTTGTAAAATCTGGCTGTTTGTATTTAATTCAAACAATGTTTAATCTGTTTTCATATAATATTGGGAAAGTGCAGGATAAGAATCTATTCAAGAAAAGCAGTTAACACAGCTGGGACATTCTATATGTTGGGGGAGCTTCCTGTAACCCCCATTTCCCTCATTTATATACAATTGTGATATTACATATAAAGCCGGCCATGTGAGGTATTAGGGGAAAACTTATGATCTGCTGAAAGTCACTGCTCTATTTAAGAATCAGAGAGGTAGCCATGTTAGTCTGGAATAGCAGAGGTAACAAAGTCCTGTGGCACCTTAAAGACTAACTATAAAGTTTTGAAGCATGAGCTTTCGTGGGCTAATACCCACTTCGTCAGATGCAAGCAGTGGAAGTGCCTGCCTCTGGACACTTCCACTGCTTGCATCCGACGAAGTGGGTATTAGCCCACGAAAGCTCATGCTTCAAAACTTTATAGTTAGTCTTTAAGGTGCCACAGGACTTTGTTACCTCTCCTCTATTTAAATAGATATATCATTAATACATATGAAGTTATGCATATGAAGAAATTTTAAAAGGTGATTTTGTTCAATTTTCTTCTTTTTATCCAGTTGAAAAGTCAATGGTTTTATACAGCTTATGTCTCTATATGAGTTCTTAGTGTCTCTCTGACTCTAATCTAGGACTGTCAACTTCATGACTTGACCAACTCTGAAGATATTGCAAGATTATTTTAAAATATCCCTGGCTGATGTAACAGTCATTAGGAAAGCAGTCTGCAGCAGTACATAGGGAATTTCACGAACCTAGTGAGAACCAGATTTATGTTCCACTAATTCATGAGTTGAAGAATTGGTGGATAGAAGCTTGGTCTAGAAATGGTCTAGTTCAACCACATTCCCAGTTGGGTTCCCTCTTCTCCTGTGAGGCACCTAAGCCAAGACGGTCCTTTCTTATGAAAAAGCAGAAGGTGGCATCCAGAAGCCCAAGAGCCAGGAACTTGTATGAGAGACCTGGTTTCAAGTTTCCAGTCTAAATCAAGCAGAACAAGGCTCTGAATCGAGGTCTCCCACACCCTAGCTGAGTGCCCTACTCCCTGCACTGTGTCCTTAAACCAGTGTTAAGGGTTTGGGGATTTTATTACCTGTGGAGTATTACCTGTGGATTACCACCTATCTCACATGTGAGTCTTTTGGGCTGTATTGAGCCAAGTCAGCCAAGTTGTGTATTGCTGCTACGGAAGTGTCATAAGTCTAAAGTAACCTAGAATTCCTGTTTACCTGTAAGGGGTTAAGCTAAGGGAAATCTGTGGGGGCACCTGACCAAAGGAACCAATAGGAACCGAAGATGCTTTCAAACTTGCAGGGAGGGAAAACCTTTGTTCTTTCTCTTTCATTCGCTCTGGAGCTGTCAAGTGAATCAGACTTATTTCTGCTCTCCATCTATCTATAACCTTTCTAAACAGGAACAGTAAGTAAAGTTAGCCAGGCAAGGCAGTAAGTTTTATATCACTTGTGTTATATCACTCGAATTTCTCAGGTTGTTGGGAATTATCACTAGGTTTTTCTGTAACTTTAAAGACTCACATTGAAGGGGGGGGAGGAATTCCTCTGTTGTCTTTCTCTTTGATTCTTTTGTGATTGTAAGTGCTCTTTTGTGATTGTAAATGCTGATTTTTACAAGGGATTTATTCCTTTCTTTTTTCCCCTTTAATTAAAATCTTTCTTTTACGAATTTGACTGCTTGTTTTCCATTGTGTAAGATCCAAGTTTGGATCGGGCTCACCTAGCAGGGTTGGCGAGGGTTTTTTCTCAAGCCTTTCCCAGGGAGGGAAGTATAGGTTTTGGGGGGATTTTTGGAAAGAGAAGGTGGTCTCCAAGTGGCCCTGCCCCCAGTTCTTGGGGAATTTTGTTTGGTGGTGGCAGCGTACCGTTCCAGACACAGAAGAAACTTGTGTCAGGGTGAAGTTTTAACCTAAGCTGGTAAAATGAGCTTGGGGGGTTACTTCTTTTTTTTTTTCATACGGGTCCCCATATCTGTACCCTAGAGTTCAGAGTGGGGAGGAAATCCTGACAAAGATATTGTAGTCTCAGGTCATCAGGGGCCCCTGGGAAGTACGCGTACCAATGGGACACTAAATTTTACTTTTTCTCTACTACGTGACTGGGGACATTCGTGGGTATTATCAGCATGGGCACTGGTGACCATGAGATAGTCTTTTACTTTGTTATATTTACTTTCTTGTTATTATAGTTACTCTGTTGAATAGATTGTATGTGTCTGTGTTATTTCTTGGGAGTCTCCAACTAGCTGACAAGTAAGTGGTGTCCACCTGTGGTTGGAATTTCCATTCCAAGCTGCCCCAGTGACCCTGCCAAGAAGGCACAAGAGGAGAGGAGGGACCACCAAATAAATTCATATGGAAAGAAAATAAGAAAATTATACCCTGCTGAGCTGTCTGCAGGATCCAGATGAACTCAGCCCTGTCCATCAAAACCTGTAAGGAGGTTGGTGCTAAAGGAGGTAACTGGCTGGATGGGGTACAACATATTTTTATTGATTATTCTAGTCTCCCTGTTTCTAACCTCCCTGTTTCTCTAGTAGAATTTTCCAGCCAGGAGGGGCATGACTAACTGGTATGTCAAGAATCAGAGAGGTAGCCGGGTTAGTCTGGAATAGCAGAGGTAACAAAGAGTCCTGTGGCACCTTAAAGATTAACTAAAGTATTGGAGCATAAGCTTTCGTGGGCTAATACCCACTTCGTCGGATTAACTGGTATGTGGTGATCTGAAGTCTCCTCAGTATATGCAGAAGTACAGTGAGAGAAACTGGATAAAATTCAAGAAAGAAGACCTCACACTTCTCTCCACAACTGGCATTACTCCACAGAAACGGAAAGCAAAGAGTGTGAATGTACCGCATGCTTGTTAACAGACATCCTTAATTACTGACATTGAGTACAATAACCAAGGCAGATGTGCTCTACAGGCTTCCCTAGGCAATCCCATGCCACGTCCCTGCCCCATTCTTACCGTCAGGGTTGGTAGTAGGATTGACTCCTTGTTGCTGCAGAACTCCAGCTGCAATAGAGTTGGGCCAGAATCTTTGAGTAGGACGGTGCTGGGATTTGATCTTCTTGGCTTTGGGGGCTGGATCTGGATTGCTCGCGTCAAGCATGGGCTGCAGAATGCGCCGTCGGGCATTGATAAACCTTCCCATAGGGAAAAACAGGGAGTTACTTGCATTGTTGAAGGTTCAGAATTACTACAAGGGTTTAGAATAGTTATCTTCTTTCACTTACTGACTATGGATAACATTTCCAAAAGCAGCTGAGTGACTCAGGAGACTAAGTTCCACTGACTTTCAATGAGACTTAGGGTAGGTCTTCACTATCGCCGGATCGGCAGGTAGCGATCGCTCTTTTAGCGATCGATTTCGCGTGTCTCATTAAGACGCGAGAAATCGATCGCCCGCGGCGCCCCCGTCGACTCCTGTAACTCCAGCTTGTCGCAAGGCGCAAGCTGGAGTCGACGTGGGAGCGCGCCGCCGCCATGAAGATGGCAGGTAAGAAAATACGCCAACTTCAGCTATGTTATTAATGTAGCTGAAGTTGCATATCTTTAGTCGATCTCTTCCCCTCTCCCCCGTGAAGACCAGCCCTTAGGTTCCTAAGGACCCCACATGGCCCCCACCTAGTGGGATGTTTAGCCCTAAGTTAGGCAGTTCAGTTTCACCCAGGCTCCATATGGTGTGCCTGGGGATAGTTAAGTGCTGATGTGAGATTCTCAGATGCTGGCCAGCTAAGTGGGAAGTCCCCTGCATTAGCCAGGAGTAAAATGCCCAGGAGAAGGGCGGGGAGAGCAGAGAGCCATAGTGCATAAGTGGTTGACCTGGTACACCTGGCTGATGGTCCAGAGAGAGGCATCTCCCTTTGCTTGGGATTCTCATCTGCAAACCCTCATGGAGTTAGACCCCTAAGGCAGGTCACCTGATTAAGAAGCCTGTGCAGTCCCTAGCTATGTCGCCACTGCTCCATTGTGTGGACTAAAGGTGTGTGAATTGCAGAGCACACCAAAGTGTTACGGTCCCACTGCCCTGTGTGGACACTGCTAGTGCAAACTAAAAGTGACTTTGTGTTAAAGTAGACCTCTTTCAAACAGAACTATGTTAATGTGAAGTAGGTACTTTTTCGTTCGCTGTTCAACAGACACACTTTGGTGCATGCTGCAATTCACACCCCTGTAGCCTGCCCTGCAGCAATGTAGACAAGCCCTCTGTCTCCTGGTCATAATCAATACCTCTCACATTGTTCAGGCACCTAAATCCCTTTAAAAATCTGGCTCTGAGGGCTGGTCTTCACTGGGGGGGAGATTGGCGATAGATACGCAAATTCAGCTATGTTAATAACTCCAGCTTGCGTCTTTTGTTGAGCTGGAGTTCCGGAGTCGACGGGAGCGCCGCCGGCGATCGATTTATCGCGTCTTAACGAGATGCGATAAATCGCCCGCCAAAAGATCGATCCCTCCCCGCTGTAGTGAAGACAAGCCCTAAGTGACCAAGTTACTTTTGAAAAGGAAACTTGGCTCCTAAACTGTTTAGGGCTTTTCTACATAGAGGAATTACTATGAAGTAAACTAGGATGTGATTTTAAAGCACAATACCTGTTCTGCATTAATTCCCCATGTGGACACTCTTATTCCACACCCAGGGTGCCTTTTTCTGCTTAGTCCACTTCCAAAGTAGTGAAAGCTAAACCAGAGCAAGGCAATGCAGAATAGTTGTTTGGCATTTGCTACTCCATTATAGCTATTCTAAACTATTTGCCGATGTAGACAAGCCCTTATGTGCTTTTCAAAATGTGACCTTATTTCACAAGTAAGTACTTTGTTATAATTAACTAAGCAATATGCTGACTCTTATCCTCTGCAGAAAAATAAAACACTAATTATTGCATTATGTATATTTTCACCAGCAGGGGGCACTGGGTGATTGCAAATGTATACCAGCTACTGTGGCTAGAGTTTACATGATACAGTAGACTCTCGATGATCCAGGACAATACAGGAGACTCTCGATTATCCAGGATTGGATTAACCAGAATGTGGATTAACCAGGATGTCAAAAAAATATATGCGCAACTCGTAGGGCCGGCTCTGGCTTTGCTGGCACCCCAAGCACACACAAAAAACCCCCACCAGGGCACAGGGCAGCCAGTGAACCAACACCTCCTCCCGCCCGCGCAGGGTGGCTGGTGAACCAACCCCCCCTCCCCATATTTCCTATGGATGGTGATTATCCGGGATTTTATTAACCAGAATTAATTTTCTCCCTATCATCCTGGATAATCGAGAGTCTACTGTATTACTAGACATCAGTCAGTACAGGCCTTTGGTAGACTTAATCATAAACGTTATCATTCCATATTTAATCACTCTACTGCTCAGTTTAGTCTGGCATTATTGTGTGCTGCTAATGAAACAGAAGCAGAATGAAATGAAAGAAGTAACAATAAAACATAGTCCTGGCTGATGATGAACCCACGTAATGAGGGGGGTTTCCAAGAGGATGGAGCTTGGTTGTTCTCAGTGGTGGCAGATGACAGAACATGGAGCAATGGCCTCAAGTTGCAGTGGGGGATGTCTAGGTTGGATATTAGGAAAAACGGTTTCACTATGAGGGTGGTGAAGCACTGGAATGGTGGAGGGAGGTGGTGAAATCTCCTTTCTTAGAGGGTTTTAAGGCCCTGCTTGACAAATCCCTGTCTGGAATCATTTAGGTTGGTCCTGATTTGAGCAGGGGGCTGGACTACATGACCTCCTGAGGTCTCTTCTAACCCTAATATTCTATGGCTTGGTCTACACTGGCGGGGGCGGGGGGAGTCGACCCAAGATATGCAACTTCAGCTACTGCGCATCTTAGGTCGACTTACCTGCCGTCCTCACGGCGGCAGCGGTCAGGAACCCCCCCCCCCCCTCTCCCGTCGACTCCACATTGAGGCTTTTGGTGAGCTGGAGTTCCAGAGTTGACAGGGATATAGATCGATCACTACCCGCCGATCCGGCAGGTAGTGAAGACATACCCTATGATTCTATGATAAACAATAAAGTACTCCCTAGTCAATGCTCCATATGATTATCCTGCTCCTCAGTCCATACATACTACACCATACTCGTCAAACAGTGCAACACTCTCTGGATAAACACTCCCATAGTCCTAAATAATTCTACAGCTAATGATTTGTATACATCTTTCTAGGTTGCCTTCCACTATGACATTCAGGCACAATAGCACAGGGACAGATTTTAAAAGGTATTTAGGTGTATAATGATGCTGATATGAACCTAGTGGGATTTTCAATGCTTAGGAGCTCAGCTCCAAACTCCCCTCAGTCTGGTTTCTGTCTCTGACTTTTCGGCCACAGTCTGGTTCCACTTCTATGGAGCAGGGCCCAGTGGAGGCTTGGGGTTAGGTGTGTACATGTTTTAAAAATCAAAAGCTCCCATTGATTTCTTTTGATTGATTGCCTTTGAAAATACCACGTGTGTTTGCATCATTAGATGCCTAAGTACCTTTAAAAATCTGGCCCTCGGGCTCCTAAGTCACATGGGCACTTTCAAAAAGAATTTTCCAGGAATTAAAAGTTTCACTCAGGGCTCAGTTCATCCCTGATTTAACTTCATGGACATCACAAACTTACACCAGCAGCAAATGTGACCCAAAAAGCGGAAATGAAGTAAGTGACTGAAGGTTGAAGAGAGAATATCTTTTATTGGACCAGCTTCTGGTTAAGTTAGTTTTATAAAGAACATGAGTCCCATTCTGCTTTTCCACTGGTGTAAAGCTGGATTCGTGGCAGCACAACTGGGGGAATTGCTGTGGATGAACAAACGGGAGGTAAAACTGATCTCAGAATGTGTCAGTGTCATAGTGCAATTTGCACCGATGTGGTAATTTGCTGGTACTAAATCCAGCCCCTGGTATTAATGGGTGCAATCTCTAGAGACGTCAATGAGAGCTGGCCCTGGAAGTATTGTGTGAGTTAAAGTGTGTGTTTGGCTACACCTTCCTTTTCATTGCTTTCCGTTACACTGCGTTCAGCCCTCTGCATTTAATTTTGCACACATACTGAGTGACGGAGCTGTGAAAGTTATGCTACTTTATGAGCAATAAACAGTGGAGAAGCCTGATTCTCGTAGAGATCTGATGTGTTTACACTACCATTTTTGTCACCATTAAATGCAGCCCAGAGACATCACCATGTCCAGACTGCATTTGCCTGAACTGGACTCAGTGTCTTCTGGATCTGCAGTGTTTCTGAGTTGGGCTCTGCTCTCTTCTGTTGTTTTATTAGCAAATGGGATCTTAGCGAGTCAATCCTAGCCCTAGTGAAGTCAATGGAAGTTCTGCCACAGACTTCAGTGGGGCCAGACTTTGGCCCAGAACAATTTCTAAAACTATTGTATCTTCTGGTTGCTGTGACATCCAATGTGTTATTTTTATTTCACCGTTGTCATGACTGCTGACACTATTACATGGAATGAGACTGAGGCTATGTCTGCGCTACGGGCCTGGGGTAAGATTCCCCTGCTAATGTACGCATATAATATAATAATAATATTACTCATACATACTCGCATACTCGCCCTAGCTCTCATTGAGCTAGCATGGTTATCAATAGTAGTGTAGCCACGGTGGCACAAGTAGAGGCATGGCTTAGCGGTGCCAAGTACCTATCCGCCTCACTCTGGAGGGGGTGGGGAGTGCTCAGCGGTACCGCTTCTGCCACTACCGATGCCACCATGGCGCCACTGCTATTTATAATTATTTACGCTAGTTCGATGAGAGTAGCACAGTATGTGTAAGTGAGCAGGGAATCACAGGCCTGGCTCGTAATGTTGCCATAGCCTAGGAGAGCTAGTGCAAGCATGTGTGTGCGAAGAGCGCAATCACACCCACCTCGCAGACACGGCCTCAGTCATCCTGTTAGTTGATGAACAAAGACAAATGGAAAAGAGTGACCCAAATATCAGGTAAACATTAATATTAAATAAGAATGAAAATGAAACCTTTGTCAATGCCTCTCAGCTTACACCTACAGCTGTGTCTCTCAGTCCTGCCCTCCAGCGTTCTCTGTTATTCCAGTCTGTTGCCACACAGTTCTACCAGGAGACACCTCATCACCTCACCTCCAGCAATGATACGCCTGAACAGAGAATGGCAAATATGGGGTGGGTTTATGAGATAGGTGAACTCCATTCACGCCTGGGTTGAATCCAGTAGGATTTCCAGAGAAAAGTCGCAGCATCATATTGCATTACCTGGAGCACGATTTTAAATGCTTTGTAAGCAATTTATATAGAGATGTTTCTTTTTATGTCTACTTTCTTTTTAAGCACCAGTGAATACAAATCCACTCCTTTGCCTTCAGACGAAGAAGAACCACCCTGAGTCTATCAGGTGCTCAGCTTTGAATCTTGTCTCTTTTTCCCTAAGAGCTACTTCCACCTTACTCTATTGTTTAGATACAACACCACAAAAGCATCTCCTTCGTGGGTTCCGATGCTAATTTTATTCTGGGAAATGGCCAATAAGGGGAATTGCCTCAGTAACTTAATCATAGAATATTAGGGTTAGAAGGTCATCAAAGCAGGACCAATCCCCAACAGCTTTTTTCCCCCCAGATCCCTAAATAGCCCCCTCAAGAATTGAACTCACAACCCTGGATTTAGCAGGCCAAGTCCTCAAACCACTGAGCTATCCCTCCTCCTGCTAGCCCTAGGGTAAAAGTTGTAGGCTAGGCAGGGACACAGCATAGTGAGGTGACTCCAGCAGTTTAATAACTATGAAAGCAGGAAAATTCCACAACTCACACACTAAGGTTCACTCACCAGTTATTGACTTGCAAAAGGGTCAGGTTTGTCTGTGCTGCTATCTGCCTTTTCTCATCCTCCGTTGGGTAAGGGTGCTGAAAAGAGACAAACGGCATAATTACGGTGGCGGAAGGCATTGAGAAGCAGAGGGTCAGGGTCAGCTGTAGTGATCTGAGTCCCACCTCCGTTCTGGGGTGGTTCAACATTACCAAATTTTGAAGTGCTCCTTTCCCTACAACTGAATAATCAGCTCCCATGGGAGTTGAAAGCCCAAATTCTAACCCATTTCTCAGTAGTATGCAAGGCCTCTTGTGATAAGACACTAGACACATTCAGTGGCAGCAGAGAAAAGCCAGAGCAGGGAACCTAGCTGAAACCTTGCCAGTCTGGAAGCTGTCATTTATATTAATATTGAAACTATTTGCATCACAGCTGCAAAAACAGCCATCTTCATTCACCCTCTACCACCAATCCAGAGAAGCACCACTTGCATTGTGCTGGAGACTTTTAGAACACACGCTTGGGAGCTTTATCGTGGTTTGATTGTTATTTAGAGAACAGTAAGTGCTCTTGGTTAATCTCATCTGGTCTCCACTCATTTTGTGAAAACGAGTGTTTGTGATTGCTGGGACATTTTATTCATGGAGATAACCCAAATGCTACATAGGGACTGTGATACTTGCAACCAGTATAAAATGACAAACCCAACAGAATTATTACGGTAATTTATAGAAGCTCTGGGGAAGAAGCTGTGTTACTTACACCTGAAGAAAGGAGGCAAATTAACTGGAAAACCCAAGATTGAGCTTCAAGAACTCAGGTCTTATTGTGGCAATAAGACTGAAATGAACTATAGAGGCCTTACCTTGTATATGTATATGCAGCATGAATTATAGGAAACTTCCTGTGTGTACTACTTGAGTTCAATCACTTTAAGCTTCTAATCTCGTACATACCAATTTTGCACAATGGGTACAAATGGACAGTGGCATTGTGATAAATGAAGTGTGTGTGTGTGGGGGGGGAGGGTAGCTCCCTTTTATGGACACGCAGACAGCCAGCTAGCTATAAAATCCCTGTTAGTAGCTGTTCTATACTTGCTTTACCTGTAAAGGGTTAAAAAAGCCCATAGGTAAAAAGAAGGGAATGGGCACCTGACCAAAAGAGCCAATGGGAGGGCTAGAATTTTTTATAATAGGGAAAAGCTTTCCCTTTGTCTGTCTGTTGTTCTCTGGGGAGGGGACAGAGCAGAGACAGGACTATGCTGTAAAAAACTGTAAACTAGGTATGAACAATCACCAGATCATACCTCGAACTACTCAGTTTGAAACCCCAGATATGTAAGTAGATCAGGAAATGTCTAGAAAGATGCGATTAGGTTTATCTCTTTTATTTCTGCAAGGTTTGTGGACTCCTCGGTGGTAACCCCCAAATGCTTTTGTTTTGCTGCAAACCATTAAGTTTACCATTAACCATTCTTGATGCTGAATTATTATATTTGCTCTTTTTAAATTTAACAAAAGCCTACATTCCAGGTATATTTTCTTTCTTTCTGTTTTTAATAAAATTTACCTTTTTTAAGAACAGGATGGGATTTTTGTGTCCTAAAAGGTTTGTGCCTATGTTGTTTAATTAGCTGGTGGCAACAGTTGATTTCTTTTGTTTTCTTTTCAGCTCTCCCCCGGAGGGAGGGGGTGAAAGGTCTTAAGGGTACCCCACGGGGAGGAATTCCCAAGTGCTCCTAGGTCCAAAGGGGTTTTTTGTACTTGGGTGGTGGCAGTGCCTACCCATCCAAGGTCAGAGAGAAACTGTAACCTTGGGAGGTTAATACAAACCTGGAGCGGCCAGTATCCATTTTTAGAATCCTTGCTGACCCCACTTTCTACATTCAAAGTGCCAAAGAGGGGAATCAGCCTTAACTAGCTACAAACTGGATGATTAAATATTCAGTTACCCCATTTGCTGCAGGACCAAGCACACTTATGTCAATGAAAGTCTTGTCATTAGTTTGAGCGGGAGCAAAATCAAGCCCCTGTTATGCTGTTTGTAGCCACAAATCCAGCTTTAGAGTGCAAAATATGTGTATTTCTGCTGAGACTTGTTTGAGAATGTAGCTCTTTGAGCTTTCTGTCAAACTTTCATAGATTTCATAGACTCCAGAAGGGACCACTGTGATAATCTAGTCTGACCTCCTGCATAATACAGATCACAGAACTTCCCTAAAATAATTCCTAGAACATAGTTTTTAGAAAAATAGCCAATCTTGGTTTAAAAATTGTCAGGGAATCCACCACAACTCCTGGTTAATTGTTCCAGTGGTTAATTACCCTAATTTAACATGATAGCCCTTATTTCCAGCCTGAATTTGGCTAGCTTCAGCTTCCAGCCATTGGATCATTTCTCTGCTAAACTGAAGAGCTCCTTATTAAATATTTGTTCCCCATGTAGGTACTCATTGTCTGTAATCAAGTCACCCCTTAACACTCTCTTGTTAAACTAAGTAGACTGACTATTTTGAATCTATAACTATAAGGCATGTTTTCTAATCCTTTAATCATTCTTGTGGCTGGTCTCTGAACCTTCTCCAATTCATCACCATCCTTATTACACTGTGGTCATTCGAACTGGACATGGGATTCCAGCAGTGCTCACACCAGTGTCGAATACAGAAGTAAAATAACCTCTCTAATCTTACTCAAAATTCCCGTTAATGCAATTGTTTATGCAAACTGCATGTCCAGTTTGTAACTCTTGAATAAAATGCGAATAGCAACAGGTGAGTGGACCTCTGAGTAATGCTACTTTACACTGGGCACTAACAAGACTATGTTTCCGCTGTACTGGGTAAATACATTAATGGAATCACTCCGTTCCCTGAAGCTTTTCAGATCTTCTTAAAATATAACACCATATGCACTGGGACTTCAGTCCCAGGAGCACTCACACCTTTGTCCAAATCCAAAGGTTTGTTACGTGGTTACAGTTTCTGTGTGCGTTCCAGAAAAATGTGCCACTATGAACCTTGTTTATTGGAGCCTTGGAACCACTAGCCACGACCCCAATATGGGAGTCCCCAGCTCCCTGATTAAGAAGAATCCATTCCTTTTCAAACAAAATATTAAAAAAGAGTTGGTTGGATTGTTGGGTCTTTTAAAACTGAAATAATAAAATAGAATAAACATATGAAGATATTAATTTGAATTACATTTTTTTTTGCCAGTTAGCCCATGAGATGAAGTTACTTCTTTATTAATAGCTGATTCTCTGTGTACTGAGCCATGGCAAATCTTGCTGAAGCTTTATAAAATGTGTTAGCTCACATGCTCAGTGGGCTCGGGACAGCATCCTGAAAAAATGCAGACTAGACTGCAGAAGATGCACCTTTCAATGTCCCATGTACTGGGATAAGGAGCTCAAGTTTAGTGGGTCTAGCTGGGATAAAACTGTATACGAGATATAAGTCTTCATCCTGCGCAACATAAAACAACTTTTAAGTGCACGGGCTATGAAGACATTCCCCAGGGGCAGGATATTCCATAATGGTCCATTACAAGTTTTTTGCTGTTGCATTTGGTGTTGGCCACCATTAGAGCCTGCAAGGAGGATAGATGGCTGTCAGTTCGATCAC
Source organism: Sternotherus odoratus (assembly GCA_032164245.1). Classification (NCBI taxonomy): domain Eukaryota; kingdom Metazoa; phylum Chordata; order Testudines; family Kinosternidae; genus Sternotherus; species Sternotherus odoratus. Next base: position 13,842,435 of record JAVMKO010000019.1, on the reverse strand, counting down.
GTTTTGTAATGCCTACGAGCTAGATGCACAATGGTACTTAGGCATGGTGATGCTGAGGGTTGCCATGCCTAACTTTAGGGGCCTAGAAACCCACTGGGATTCGCAAAGCCTGAGCTAGGCCCCTAGGCTCCCCATACAATGAATGGGGTGTTACCTCAGAATGGGATTCACAAAAGCCAGCATGCTGAGCTGGTGCCACCTAACTTAGCCAACGGGAGAGGGCAAGGTGAGGGGTGTATCCTAAACGCCACCCCTCTCAAGGAGTTCAATGCCTAAGTCCAGACTGCTTCGGAGTCTCAGCTGCAAAGCCTCACTTGGTATTACACATCTACAGCATTTTTGCACCAAGCTGGGGGTGAAGGTTAGAGTCCAGTCCAGTGGTTAGAGCACTCACGTGAGAAGTGGGAGATCCCTGGTTCAAGCCCTCCCTTTGCCAGACGGAGAAGATAGGATTTAAACAGGGATTTGCTCCCTCTTGGGGGGGTGTCCTGACTGACCACTAGACAATAGGATTTTCTGATGTGGGCTTTCATCTGTCCCTCCTAATGAAGCTAATTTAAAAAGTCATTGGAACAGCGGGTCTGGATTCCCCATCTCCCAGGGGTGTGCTCTAATCACCAGCCTCCAGAATTGTTCTTGTGCTTGGACACACTTTCTCTCCAGCCCCGCAATTCCTTCTCGACGATGGTACAGTTTCAACAGGGGAGACTGAGACTGAGCCCCATTTCTGCCCCTTCCCCAAATGACCTGTAGCCCAGTGGTTAGGACACGCACCTCAGAGGTAGAAAATCCCTTCTGCCCATCGGTGGAGGGAGGACTCCTCCCATTCCACTGACTACGTCATAAGGGAGATCCTTGTCCCTCCAGCTGTTTTGTGGACGAATGCCTATCGGGACCCAATATGGTAGGCAGCCTCTGAGCCCACTTACTAGATCAGGCCCTGCAGGTGAGCTACATGGAGGAATACCTATCTTCTCCCAGTTCATCCATCGTTATGGGGCTTAGGTGTCCAGCAGTGCACATGTGCAGAAGCAGAAACACAAGCCCATAGGGAATTTTACTGCAAAAAAATCTAGGTGCCAGGTGAGTTTAGTACTTAAAGGGTCTGGAAGAAGCCGGATGGGGGGCTCTGTGAATCCCAGTGGTGCTTGATTCTGGGATTTATGTGCTCAAAGGGACAGTTGGTAGCCTATGTCCTTTTGTGAATCAAGCCCTGTATTCCTAAACCGCTGGAATTCCGGTGAGCGATTTCCATCCGTGGGTAGAGAGTGAGGGTCAGAGTGCACATGCTTAGTGCCTGGCAGAACAGGATCGGTTGGGAGGAAGTGAGAGCAAGGAGGAGGCTGGGTTGGGGTGCAAAAGAGGAATGGAGATGGATGAGTTAGGGATGGGCTCGACAGGAGAAACAGCCAAACTCTGTGAAATTTTGCCACTAACTAGAGCTATTCAAATGAATCTCAGATAACGGGACATAATTGCTAAAATAAAATAATCACCACGTGGTACAAAATTGGAGACTTCAATACAAAATAAACTTGATGAAAGAACTTATCTTTGTGTAACAATTATTTCCCCCGAAACCAGTTATTTTGCAAAGGAGCCAGCTGAGGGCAGTAGTTCCCCTGCTCTCTGCTGGTGGAAGGTCAGAGGACGGAATTAGCAAAATTATTCACTAAATGACAAGTTTAAGTAAATATTGATTTAAGGATTGCCAGCATACAAACTTCTGAACCACATACCATGAGTCATCTGTTTAAAATTATAACAGCTCCTAGCAACTAGACAGAATATCCAATGGTCATGCCAGGCCTAGCAGCCCAGATGGTCCATGTTCCACATTTCTCTCAAAACAGAAGCTCTAGACAGCTTGTTTTCCCCACAGTCTCCCAACTTTAGATTTGGGATATTCATCCATGTTCTTCAGCTGATGCCCATGTCCAACCTACATTACTTTGAAATAGGTGACAGAGAATCTATATGAGATGTGCCACATTTAATCCGCACAGTAGGGAGATATAGCTATATATATATACACAGAGAACATGAAAAGGTAGACCAAAAAAGAACTAAAGGTAAAAAATCCGTTACAATCGACATACCACACAGACTATGCTGAGAGATTGTGCCACACACTCTCAAAGAAACTGCGGAACTCATCAACATCCTATACAGCAAACGGAAAGATTAAGAATGAGCTTTCAAAACTGGATACTCTCATCAAAAACCAACCTTCCTCACAAACGTCCTTGTGGCTGGACTTTACAAAAACTAGACAAGCCATTTACAACACACACTTTGCTTCTTGAACTGGAATTAATTTGCAAACTGGGTATCATTAAATTAGGCTTGAATAAAGACTGGGAGTGCCTGGGTCATTATACAAACTGCAATCTATTGCCCCATCTTAACTCACACCTTCTTGACAACTGTTTGAAATGGGCCCTCCTGATTATCACCGCAAAAAGTTTTTTTTCCCTTGCTGATAGTAGCTCACCTTAATTCAGCGGTTCTCAAACTTCTTGAGACCGCAACCCTTTTTGCTTCTCCGGCGGTGCGGCGCAACCATTGCATGTCCTCCAAAAAGCCGCCAAATTGAATACTTCCGCATTCGGCGGCTATTTTCGGCGGACATGCCGAGCGCTTCCGAGAGCTCTCGGTATGTCCACCGAAAAGCCGCCGAATGTGGAAAAAATCCATTTGGCGGCTTTTCAGCAGCGGCAGGGGCTCGCGACCCTCTGGGGAGCGCTCGGTGACACTCCCGGGGGGGTCACGACCCCCAGTTTGAGAAACCCTGCCTTAATTGATTAGCTACTTAAAGCTGGTATGGCTTTTTATGTTCTCTGTGTGTTTATATATCTATCTTCCTACTGTATGTTCCACTCTGTGTATTTGATGGAGTGGGTTCTAGCCCACGAAATCTTATGCCCAAATAAATTGGTTAGTCTCTAAGATGCCACAAGTATTCCTCGTTCTGTTAGTGGATACAGACTAACACGGCTCCTACTCTGAAACATTGACCCCATAGGAGCTCTTCTGCATTGACCCCGTAGGAGCACTGTAACGGGGTCGGTCACTCACCCGGCGGCGCCCCCGTCTGGTCGTCATGGGAATTAGCTCTTTGACCCCGGAACGCCCTCTGTCGGCCAACGTCCGCCTCTTCACTCTGGCCACGTGTCCCTCCCGGACCCCGGAGCCCCTTGCTGAGGGGGCTGCCCCCTGCAGTACCCCCCTGGTCTTAGGGTCCCCCTCCCGGGAACCCACCACCCACTATCCCCAACTCGCCTCAGAGTGTGCCACTGTCAGTCACCACTTGCCCCCGCTCACTGGGGCGGACTGCAGTCTCATGGCTTCTCATCACTGGCAAGGAGGGTTGGCCTGCTGCTGCTATCTCCAGCCCTAGGCTGCCCCCTGCAACCCTGGCACTCCTGGGTTGGGCCTTGTATCAGGCCCGGAGGCCTGGGGCTCTTGGCTAGAGCCTGCCCCACTCCCTCTGCCCTGCCCCAGCTCTGCCCTAACCCAGGTACCTGGCTCAGCTCCTGCAGTCAGGCCTGTCTCCCTCTGGCTACAGAGGAGACTGACTGCCTCTCTGTCCCCCAGCCCTTATATCCCGGCTGGGCAGTGTTTGGGGTGTGGCTACACAGCTCAGCCAAACTCCCAATCAGCCTGGGAGTTTGCAGGCTCCAGCCTGGGAGTTTGCAGGCTCCCTGCCACAGGCCCTTCCAGCTATTTCAAACCCCCTTTGGGGCTTTTCCAGGCCCCTTGCGGTAGGGGGCGGGTGGTCACCCCGCCACAAGCACATTTATTGTTGGGACAGTTAGATTAATAACAGAGTAATTCATGGGAGACTGCCAGTCTCAGTGCTAGGGAACTGCTCCTTAAGGAACCGTATGGAATGCTACTTTCCGGTTCATTTTTGGACATCACGCCACAGGACTGAGATTATTGTATGCTGGAGAGACAAGAGCAGGGAAGGGCTACAGAAGGATTGACAGACTTTGTATGTCTGTTTAGAACTCACCATCACTCAGTGACCAAACTTTTTAATGCAAGCCTCAGGCAAATCCCATTAAGTAAAAGCTGATTTTGATTCCGGGCGAACGAAAAAACCAAAAGGGCTGCTCTAGACACAGTTATATACAAGGAAACATGGCCACAGGAGCACATAAAGAGCAAATTTGGCTTTGTGATGGCCTTGGACTCAGGAGATGGGGTTAAATTTTTGACGTTGCCACAGACCTCCCTGCATGACCCTGGGCAAGTCACTTACTCAATCTCTCTGTGCTGCCGTTTCCCAGCTGAATGGGCCCAATTCATTTTGTACGTCAGAGGCTGTGCTTTGGTAAGGGACAGCAGATAAGACCATAGATAAACAGCAGGCTCCCTGGGGAGAGAAACCCCACTAAAAGGTGACCCTGCTTGTAACACGATGGGATTTTTTGGATCCCAACTGTCGCATTATAGTGATGCTCCACTGTAGTTAGTTAGTTCCCCAATTAACATCTGAAGAAGTCTGTGATGCTGTAAGACAGGGTCTCAGGGTAGCCAAGACCCTGCTACGAGGGACTTTTGTAGTACTTTTGAACCAGAGGGCCTCAGGGTAACCAACATCCTGCTTTGGGGAACATTTGACAGACCAAGTACTTGAGAGGGGAGAATAAGAGAAGAAACGAAATCTCCGTCTAAGACTGGTAATACCTGCGGGTTTATGCTTGTGGAATTGAGACTTATTAGCGAGACATTTTATATAACCTTTTACTGCTTCTGTGATTCTTCCTCAAATAAACTGTTGTGCATTGAACAAATTGAATCAGCATTTTCACTGGTACCAGTAACAATCTGCCCAGCTGTGGGCCATTAAAGATCCATTTCAACGATCAACTTGAAAGAAAAGGAAAGTACATGGGTGGTCAGTGTCTTGGCTAGTCCTTCAAAGCACTTCTGCCACTTCAGTCTTGCCTGGATTCCACTTGAGTCAGCTGATCATAATCCAAGAACCATCTTTCATCTCTTGTAGGCATTTTGACATCTTTCCAGTAAAGTGGGTGTATCAGTTGAGAATGAGATATATAGTGGAGTGTCATCAACCTACCATCCAGCCCATGGTGTCTGACTTTTTGTCCCAGTGGTCTCATATTGGTCTCACTGAAGGGAAGTGGGGATGGTATGATCTCTGTGGTACCCTACAGGTGAGGGCCTTCAGAGAGCAGGAACTCTGAGTTCTGCTGAAGAAGAATGGTTAAAGCCAGTGTGGTGCTGGATCACTCATTCCTGCTAGGTGTAGGTGGGTTGTGCAGGTGGGTTAGTGGTACCTGGTGATCCACTGTATCAAAGGCTGCAGAAAGGCCCAGAGGTATGAGGATGTAGATCTTGCCTTAGTGATCTTGGTGATGATTAATACTTTTGTAATTATTTTTCCAAGGAACGGGAGGGTGGAGATGGCACAGTAATCAGAGATGTATTCAGGGTCAAGTGTTGGCTGCTTGACAATTGGGTGAACCCAGTAGTGCAGTGGTTTTTTTAAAAAAAGCAGCTAAAATAACCTAAACCAAACTCCATGTTCCTGAAATAAGAAGTGGGTAAATTCCATGTTTCCCAAATGAGAAATGGGTACAATTTACCTGAATTTATCCTCAACTACACTACTGGGTGAACTGTGTTTTTCAATGAGTCTGGTAGTTATTCTTTGCTGAAGGAGACTATTTCAATAGTACTTGGCATAGTTGCTCTCCACTGGCCTTTACCAGCCAGGAGGAGCATGGTCCATGTCACAGGAAGGGAATCAAATAATGTTCAGGGGTTCTTACACTTCGGCCAGTGTGGGAGGACCAAACTCAGTCAGAGATGGGGTGGAATTTCCATACATATTTTGGCTGAACTTAACAGCAAACCTGAAAGACCTTCACATCAGTTGATGCTTGGGTCCGATGCGTGTGCTGTGCAGTCTAGGTTGATTAGCTGGTTGGATATACAGCTCAGCCAGCCATGCTTCTGCTGCCATGATTGCAGAGGAGTAGAAAGCTCTTTTTTGTCTCTTTTACTGAGCTGCTGTAATCCTTTGTTATGGAGCTAATTTTTAATCAGAACGTTGTGTGGTGCTACATGCAATGCTTGTAGAGTCTAAGTATATTATATCAATGCACTTACCTCTATTAACCAAACTTACAATGCCATCAGAAAATATCAAGTCTTACTTTCCATAAGACTATGATGCAAGGCATTAATGATGCTACCATCTTTTATTTTGTACTCAGGCATGCCACATTGGCCTCTCTATGGGTTTCCCCTGGATTATATCAGGCTAATAAGACTGCAATTTTAAAATATTGGCACAACATTAGGTTTTTCTCCTATTCGTTTGGAATCTTCCTAAAATTCCAAGACTTGCTAAAAATCAACATCAGTGGTACAGAGAGCGCATCCTCTTTAAGGTTGCATAACGGTTTCTATTTGGACCCCCTATTTAAAGTTCTCAGAACATTCTGATGCTTTCCCTTCTGGGGCTAATTTTTTGTACAAAGATTAATTAATTTAAAAAGTTTGAGGAAAAATAGCTGTTTGGGGCTATGAAGCGCATGATAAAACAATATACTTTTCCCCTCACAAAGTAAGTTAGATGTTTTATTTTGAACCCTAAAGCTGAAACCAGTAGGAATGTCAATACAAATTGATACCATGTATACAGTGAGGTAGCCAGAGAATGTCTCTGAAGATTCAGCAAAAACATGGGAAAAGGTGGGAGTTGCCTTATCAATTCTAATGAGAAACTGCAGAACTGGATTTGCAAACTGAACACCATCAAATTAGGCCTGAATAAAGACTGGGAGTGGGCGGGTGTGACAGTGCACCCCATAAGGCTTTAGGGGATTATGCTTATGAATGTAGATATGATATAACTGGAATGTTTTATTCGACATATGCCATATAACACATCTCTGTAAAGGTTATGATCTACTGAATCTATTCCTCCTATTTGTATGCATGTATAATTTTTGTAGTTGAAGTTATGAATATTGGCTGTGTACTTGCTTGATTTCTAAGTAGCCTTATTAAAAGCATTTGGTCAGCTTCTTGAGAAAGGAATGTTTAAGTTAAGTGCCCAGTCAAGAAACACATAATGATCAGTTTTAAGATTAGCACTCATGTTAGTCTATATCCGCAAAGAAAACGAGGAGTACTTGTGGCACCTTGGAGACTAACCAGTTTATTTCAGCATAAGCTTTTGTGGGCTATAGCCCACTTCATCGGATACATAGAACGGAACACACAGAAGTAAGATGCATTTATATACACAGAAAGCACAAAAAGTTGGAAAATTACCATAGCAATTCTAAGAGGCTGTTTAATTTTGATGGGCCATTATCAGCAGGAGAAAAAAAACCTTCTGTAGTGAAACTCAAGTGGATCTGTGTCTTGACAGTTGATAAGAACCTGTGGAAAGAAACTTTAACTAGGGAAATGCATTCAATTAGTGTAATGACAAAGCCACTCACAGTCCCTGTTTAACCCTTGGTTGACGGTGTCCAATTAGTAAATTAATTCCAGTTCCTCAGCTTCTCGTTGGAGCCTGTTTTGGAAGTTTTTCTGTTTTAAAATTAACACTTTCAAGTCTTTAATAAAATGGCCAGGGAGACTGAAGTGTTCTCCTACTGGTTTTTGAATGTTATGATTCCTGATGTCAGATTTGTGTCCATTTATTCTTTTGCGTAGAGACTGTCTAGTATGGCCAATGTACATGGCAGAGGGGCCTTGCTGGCACAGATCACATTGCTAGATGTGTAGGGGGGAGGGATAGCTCAGTGGTTTGCGCATTGGCCTGCTTAAACCCAGCATTGTAAGTTCAATCCTTGAGGGGCCATTTAGGGATCTGGGGCAAAAAAATAAAATCTGTCAGGAGACAGTACCTGATCCTGCTACTGTAGGCAGGGGACTGGACTCAATGACCTTTCCAGTTCTAGGAGATAGGTATTTATTTATAATGAGTCTCTGATGGTGTGGCTGATGTGATTAGGTCCTATGAATGGATATGAGGACAGAGTTGGCATCGGGCTTTGTTACAAGGATAGGTACCTTTGTATAGTGTTTGTGGTGTGTGGTTACCGGTGAGTATTTTTTTCAGGTTGGGGGGCTGTCTGTAAGCGAGGACTGGTCTGTCTCCCAAGATCTGTGAGAGCGAGGGATCATCTTTCAGGATAGACCTACAACCCAATTTCCAACTTTTTGTGCTTTCTGTGTATATGACTGCATCTTACTTCTGTGGGTTCCATTCTATGCGTCCGATGAACTGGGCTATAGCCCATGAAATCTTATGCTGAAATAAACTGGTTAGTCTCTAAGGTGCCACAAGTATTCCTCATTTTCTTAATGAACAATGGATCTTGGAAGGCTCCAGTCCACATAAGAAGACTTCCTGGAGACAGTCAAGATAGCACATGGGCAATGGCTGCTGCCTGTAAAAACTGAGTCATGCATGAACATGTAATTTGCCCATCTGACTCCAAAACTCCATCTTGGAGCTGGACTTTGCATAGGAGAGAGGAGGGGGTCTCCACCCACAAAAGAACGTCTATTTAAACCCCTGGATGACCCCTCCATTTTGTCCTTAGCTGGCTCAAGAGATAGTCTCTCAACCCCCAAGGATACCCGAATGAAACTGGAACAAAGGACAGTAACTACAAGGAGTGTGAGTGATTGCTGGACCCAGACTAGAGAGAGCCTAGTCTGTAAAAGGAAGCTTACTGGAGCACCACTGCGGGTGAGTTTTTATCTGTATTCAGTTTTATTATTGTATTAGAGATAGATTTGTACATTTTATTTTATTTTACTTGGTAATTCACTTTGTTCTGTCTATTACTACTTGGAACCACTAAAATCCTACTTTCTGTATCTAATAAAATCACTTTTTACTAATTAATTAACCTGGCGTATGTATTAGTACAGAGGGGAGGGGGAAAACAGCTGTGCATATCTATCAGTGTTATAGAGGGCAAATAATCTATGAGTTTACCCTGTATAAGCTTTATAAAGGGTAAAAGCTGATTTATTTGGGGTTTGGACCCCATTGGGAGTTGGGCATCTGAATTTTAAAGAACATTTCTTAACCTGTTTTCAATTAGCCTACAGCTGTTAGGGGACATGGTTCAGACCTGCGTCTGGGTTTGCAGCAGGCTAGCAGGCCTGGCTCAAACCAGGCAGGGCTCTGGAGTCCCAAACTGACAGGGCAGGAAAGCAGGGGCAGAAGAAATCTTGGCACATCAGTTGGCAACCCTAAGGGGGTTTCTGTGATCGAAACTGTCACAGTGGGTCACTAAAAGAACTAAAAACTAATTTCCCCATGCTAATTTCCCCCCTACTGTTACTCCAGAGGATGGCAACTCACCAGCCCCGCTCAGCCCACTGCCAATCTGGGGTTCTGGCTGCTGGCCCCTTGCCAGCCAGGGTCCTGGGCACAGGCCCTGCTCAGCCTGCTGCCGGCCTAGGTGAACGGAACCCCGGGCCAGCGGTGTAAAATCCGCCTTTTAATTTAATTGTAAATGAAGCTTCTTAAACATTTTGAAAGCCTTATAGAGAGAGACCTTCTAAAAGAACATTGAAATGTATTGCCAGCACGCGAAACCCTAAATTAAAGTGAATAAACGAAGACTCGGCACACCACTTCTGAAAGGTTGCTGACCCCAGTGTTATTCACGCCTTTACATTGTACTGGGTACCTGTTAGTTCTCGCTAGCAGGGTATAGAGGAGGTAGGAGGTAGTAACAATGTAACTCTTTAGAGTGTGCTGCAACTCACACCATTGTCTCACACCATCTCTGGACTTGTCTACACATGGGGCTGTGTAGACAAGTCCAGAGATGAGCTGCAGATGGACTGAAGGAGGTGGAAGGTCACTTACAGGAGAATTGTCAGGGGTTGCATATACCCATAGGACTTAGCTGTTTGGAGGAGGACTCAGGCAAGGCAGAGAATGTGGGTGAGACTGGACACTTCCCCCTCCCGCCCCCATCTGCACCCCACAGAAGCTCAGGTGTGTGTGTGTGGGTGAGACTGGACACTTCTCCTTCCCCTTCTTCCCCTCCATCTGTACCCCACAGAAGTTTGGCTACTCCTGGTTTGAGTAATATAAAAGCTCCATCTTTGTGGGAGAAACTTCCCGGGCAGTTAATTCACCTCAGTTTAACATTATATCCCATATGCAGATGAACAAAGGAGTGGGGGGCTGCAGGGTAGGATGCTACTAGCTGCTAACCCAAGAGGTCCATTTCTGATGGTGCTTCAAATCTTACCCTCTGAAAAGAGACTGAGTTATCCTGATTTGCTGCAGATCTTGATACACAGTTTGGAGCCATCCATTTGAGACCTTGCCTGTCTTACAATGTTAGCTTATCAGTCTATATGGTACATAGACACCTCCGTAGGGACACGATTTCTAACTGTTGAGGACTCTAATATACCAGACAAAGGCATTATGGCTGGAAAGACAAGGTAAACAATTCTGACTAACAATAAGGTGCACTACCAGATAAGGGTAATTAACTGCAGGACCAGCTGAGCAAGAGATGTGGTAGAATCTCTGCCACTTAAGGTCTTTAAATCAAGATTGAACATTTTTCTAAAAAATATGCTCTATCCCTAGCAGTAGTTATGGGATTAACATAGGAATTAATTAGGGGATGACATTTTCTGGCCGGTATAACTCAGGAGATTGGACTAGTTGGTTACAACGTTTTTTTCTGGCTTTAAATATATGAATCTCTGATGAGCTTATACATTTGGCTGATAACAATAACTGGTGTAATAGACATAGACATCAGGAAGCCTTTTGACTTAGTGTAACATGATGCTTGGTTAAAGAATTAACACTATGTCAACACCATATGGCATATATTCAATGGTTAAAACTGCTAACAGATAGTTCTTCAATGTAATCATTCATCAGGGATCATCATCAAAGTAATCTGGTCTAGTGGCCAAAGTTTATGTGAATAACAGACTTTTCGGTTCTCTCGCAATTCTAAAAAAATGGGGAAAACAGTTTTGGGTCAAATGAAACATTTCAATCGAATTGAAACTATACATTATGATTCAAATGTGAACATTTTTGAATGTTTTTACTGATTTGTAAATAAAATTGAAGGACATTTTGAAACAAAACATTGCTTTGAACCAAAAATTTAAACATTTCATTTTGAAAACATCAGCCAAAGTGTTTTGAATTTTTCATATTTTTTAGTTTCACCACATTTTTTTGACTAAAATAAAAAGAAACAGACACAAATTCAAAAGGTTTCAGTGCTACCAAATCTGCATTTTTCAGCAAAAAAGTTTTGTACAGAAAATTTTTGCCCAACTCTGCTTGCGGGGGTCCAGTGCTATTCAATGTTTATCAATGGTCTGGATGAAATTATAAAATGATTGCTTAAAAAGTTTGCAGATGGCACAAAGATTGGTGGAATGGTAAATAATATTGATAAATGGGGCCCAAATGAGAGGTAAACCATCTTGAAAATCTGGTCCCAATTATGTGTGCTGAACACTTGAAAATCTGTCCATGTGTCTCAGCCATTGTATCTTCAGTGATTCAGAGAATAATGGGTCAGGTATTCCATGGATTAAATGATACCGTCTGTTATTTGTATGATATATTCACATACTTGATTTGGCGAGGGTTGAAGAAACAGAGAGGTAATGAAGGAGAATATTGACCTGCCATTGGAAATAAAAGTTTGTGAAGGGAAAAGGACCTGAAATTGAACACAGTGACCATGTAATTACTGGGAAGGAAAATTATTGTCTTTTGATTGGCCTGAAGGTGATATAACTGAATATGGTCCTATAGAATGTGAATCTCAAAATGCTACTGAGAGACTGGAAGAAGAGCAAGAACGGAAAGCTCTGACTGACAGACACCACTGGCGCAATGGAAATGCAGAGCTCACACAAGACTACATTTACTACAAAAATACTGTAGGGGAGGAGTGTAGCATATGTATGTAATGTCATTCTCTTCTGTGTGCTTTTCTTTTACATGTTTAGGAGTCTGCTCTTATCAGCGGCAGCTACCTTTTTGTGAGGCAATGTATGTAGCCTCTTGTAGCATAGGAGAGGGATACCTTAGTGGTTTGAGCATTGGCCTATTAAATCCAGGGTTATGAGTTCAATCCTTGAGGGAACCATTTAGAGACTAGATGATCTGCTGAGGTCCCTTCTACCCCTGATATTCTATTAATTACTTAAGATTTGGCTTATATAATGTGTTAGTAGTGACTGTTGAGCATTTTGGGATCTTTGAATAAAACATACTATATAAACATATTGTTTATTTATTTATTATTATCATTAGCCCCTAGTCAGTTGGACTATTCACATACTTAAATTTCAGACCTCACTCAAGTGCCTTGTTGAATGAGGGCCGTAAAGTTGTACCAGAGTTCTGCGCTTATGAGCAGATTGCACTGGAGTGGATGCAAATTAGTAAGTAGATGCACAGTAAAATTGGATACAGACCTGGATGAGTGGTTTGATAGTGTACCTGGCGTTAGAAAAGGATGTGTGTTATCAACAATCCTCTGTGCACTAGCAATAGATTGGGTGATGAAGCAGGCAACAAAAGGCACCATGGACAGTTAAAATGGGTTATCACAGACTAATTACATGACCTTGGCTTTGCAAGAGGATGTTGCTTTACCTAATATGGCATGGAGCAGAATGATTGCCTTTACATTAGACGTAGAACAGAAAGTAGCAAAAATTGGATTGAAAGTGAATTCAGAGAAAGCTAAGATTATGAAGGTGGGAAACCAGATGCAAAGGTGTACTTGGATGGAAAAGAAATCAAATAGGGAGAATATTTCTGCTATCTGGGGAGTGTGAGGACACTTGAAGGTGGCCGAGATAACAATATCCGTATGTGATTACGAAAAGCAAAACCACTTTTGGAGGGATGAACAACATGGTCAAACAGAGGTCTCCACACCAAACTAAAGGCCAGACTATACCATACAGTTGTGCTGAGCATGCTACTGAAGACAGCAGAGACATGGCCAAACAAGTGGCTAACAAAAGAGACCAGAGGCTGCCCATCACAGATAAAAAAATGTATATATGGATATATACCTATCTCATAGAACTGGAAGGACCTTCAATGCATCTTACTTCTGTGTGTTCCATTCTATGCGTCCGATGAAGTGAGCTATAGCCCATGAAAGCTTATGCTGAAATAAACTGGTTAGTCTCTAAGGTGCTACAAGTATTCCTGGCTTTCTTTATGGATATAGACTAACACAGCTGCTATTCTTGAACCTCTATGATACATAGAGTATTTGTAAGCATTCTCATCCATGTCAGCTATGTTATTCCCATATACACCTGATTTACTTTGATAGTTATGGGTAACTATGTTTTCTGGGATTTGGGACTGCATTCCCCCTATGTGTAAACGGATAGCATCAGCTGCCACTCCTTCTGTGCTCTGCAAAATGGAGAACTTGCACATCTTAGCTGATTGCCATGGTTACAGGCAACCTGCTGGGAGATCAGGAACCATAAATGAAGGTACTTTTACAGCATTTAGGTAAACAAACCTCGACACTGAAACCATACCCCCGGGTTGCTGACACAGCAATTGCATAAAGGTTTATTATTTTGAGTTTCAGAGAAACTTAGCTTTTTACTGTGAGCTCTGAGGGGTAGCGACGGGCTGCACAACCCATTACTGCTCCTCTGGGTCCTTCACTGGCTGCCTATCAGTCTCCTAATATGTAAGGAAATGGCCTTTCTTGTTTTCAGAACACTCAATCACACCGTTTAGCACAAAGATATGCTGGATCTGGAAACTTGGTAGGCATGTAGGAACTGATCCAAAGCCGACTATCATCACTGGGAGTCTTTCTGTGAGTGCCCTCCAGGGCGGAGAATATTCCTTTCCAGGGTATAAAAGCAGGAGGAGTGTGACTTCACTGGAGAGTCACAGCCTTTTGTAGAGTTACAAGATCTCCACACTAATGATGCTATCCTCCAGTCAATCAGCCATGGTTCAGGTGGACCCCAAGGGATCCACAAGATTTAGTGAACACTATGCAACCAGTTTACTAAAAGGGTAGCTACATAGAGTTTTCTTCCCTCTGTGCTCCTTCTATATCTTCCCGTGGAGGGATAATCAGGCCCTGTGTTAAGCACAGTTGTATGGTTTTCTCTATTTGTTTTGTTACTTGTATATCTTAATATAGTATTCCTTATGTTATAAAATGTCCATCTAAAATACACGGGATGTACAACAGCACTGAGGCTTGTCTCCACAGTGCAGCAATGCACACTAGAGGGATATGATCTCCAAAGTGCATCAAGAATGTTGTGCACTAACTAGTCCATGCACAAGCCTGATTGTGTGAACTAAAGTTCCTTATTGCACATTAGCATAGTACTTTAACATAGTACTTTTAGTTTTCACTGGGAGGGTCAACACAGGCCAGTTAGTGGGTAACACTTTGGTGCACGTGAGAAACCACACACCCCTTGTGTGCACTGCCGTGCCATGTAGACCAGCCCTGTGTTAATATTGCTGCACATGCCTTTAGCCTGTGCATTTCCTGATTTTGTGATTTTTGCTATCTAACCATAACTGGTGCGGTCTTTTGCATTTAATTATCCTTGACAATAAATATTCATCTTTGTCATGCAAGACCTTTCAGAGGAGCACATGATAGGCCAAATTGATCCAAAATTTAGGTTTTGTGGAAACAAGCTTTGCAAAACCGAAGCCCAATAGAAAAGTTTCAGAGTTTGTTTTCAAAGAATGAAATGTGTCTTTGTAGCATTTCAGTCCCAAATACTAAAGGTTGTGCAAATGAATGAAGATATAACTGGTTAGAAACTGAAATGAAGTCAATTAGTCTATTTCCATGCTCCAGGTTGAGAGAAATGCAAAAAATAAACAAATGGCACAAGCAGTGTAATATTAATTAGATTTCTTAAAAATCCCTTCATTTACATTCTTAAGGTTTAAACTCATACCATTCTTCCTCTTTGTTAAAGAAAATAAGATTTTTATCAGTATCTCCTGAAGATTTTTGTATATTTTATCAAAGCATGAGCACATATTAACTATTCTCTCAGGAAGAGGCAGTGTTAAGATGAGTACCCTTAAAACCTGTCCCTGCTTAAACACTCTTACAGACTTGTTGACTTCTCTCACCATAAGATGCTGGAAGAGCCAGGATCGCATTATATTGGTAGCATGCTTCGGTAGGACTCCCCGTTTGTTCTTTGACTTTTTATCTTCACTGTCAAGGAGGGAGGTCAGATCCAGGTTAACCTACAGGGCAGGAAAGGAGAAAGAAAAGCTTAAATAACAGTGCAGGTAAAACTGTGTTGCCATGGTGACAAAACACACAATGGCTGCTTGATTTCACAGTGACTCTGCTGGGCTACAGAGCTTTCTGCCACTCACAGAGGTAAAAGCAAGATGGTTTAAGATGAATTTTATTAAAGCCTTTCTTCTGTAAACTGGCATAAAATACTCCGTTTTTCAATGAAGATGTAGGACTGGCAAATGGAAAAAGAGAGATTTTAGTGGTTCTTTACTCGAGGTGATGTGGTAAATAGTAACTAATTTATCACTCTCGTTTGCACCTGTTGTTTTCATTAAGTTCACATCAAAGTGACTGAGCTGTGTCACTACAGGACTAGGTCGATTTCCCTTAATTCGATTTTCTAAACTCGAGTTTAGAAAATCGAATCAGTGTGTCCCCACCAGGACAGCAGGTTGACAGTGGTCGACACTGTCTGTCCTAGAACTTTTGCAGGGGTCGACATAGCCTGCATTGCACTGTGGGTAGGTAGCCCACAGTGCAATGCGTGCCGGACCCCCCCCCCCCCCCGCCTGCCCAAACATGTCCGCGAACCCCCGCTCGCCCAAGCAGCCCCGCGCTGGACCCCCGCCTGCCCGAGGGGAGGGGGGGGCGGCGCCGGGCTGCTTGGGCGAGCGGGGGGTTCGCGGAGCTGTTTGGGCAGGCGGGGGGTCCAGCACGGGGCTGCTTGGGCGAGCGGGGGGTTCGCGGAGCTATTTGGGCAGGCGGGGGGTCCAGCGCAGGGCTGCTTGGGCGAGCGGGGGGGTTCGTGGAGCGGTTTGGTCAGGCGGGGGGGTCCACGGGGCTGCTCGGAGGTCGGAGGCTTAACATCAGATCCCTCTTCACTTACTGACGATAGACGTAGAGAAGTCGATTTTAGCCTTACTTCTCTCATCAAGCAGGAGTTACAAAGTCGATTTTGAGTGCCCTTTAAATCGATTTTAAGGGCATGCAGGTGAAGACAGGTACACGTTTAGTTCGACTTAACGTCGTTAAAGTCGACGTTAAGTCCTAGTGAAGACATGCCCAGAGTCCTTGTCTGCACTTGGGGATATTCTCTATTCAGCAACGGAGGGGCCAGCGTTTGGTGCAGATACACCACTGTTAATCCCTATTGGCCCCAGTTTTTAATCTTGATTAACTCAATCAGTGCAAACTCCAGTTTGCCTTTGTCTATCCTGAGCGGTCAGCAGTGATACAGCTCTACGGGTTGCAGAACTGGGGTTGTTCGAGGAGGTGTTGGTAAAAGAATGTGCTATGTCTCTATATATCCTATATAATAAAAGGCCAGAGGATGTTTGTCCGAAGCCGTCATGCGCAGTAGAGGCGGCCCGGACGAACAGCATGCTGGGAGTTGTAGTTTGGCGGCACAAAATGGCCACCGCGCATGCGCCGCCGCAAGCCGTACAGACGGCCCGGACAAACAGCATGCTGGGAGTTGTAGTTCGGCGGCACAAAATGGCCGCCGCGCGTGCACCGCCGCGAGCCGTAGAGACGGCCCGGACACACAGCATTAAGCATTTCGGCCCAGGTACACGGGCTGTTACACTAGTATGTAAATATTTAGTATCAGGGAAGGTGCCAGTACATGGCAATTTAAGAATATGTAGCAGAGTTCTAGGGTCCTGGGTACTGCAAATGGATTCCTCAGGCAGCTCATTACAGGTGATCTGCAACTACAATGAATCTGACAGCCAACCTTGATCAAACTTTCCTACTGAAAAAATATTACAATTTGGCACCACTGACCCTAAGTCCCAATGCAAGTATCACTCAAATATGTTCCCTCCAGGCCCAAATGCTGCCTGCATTGCCCACATCAGACACAGAATACAATTAGCCTTAGGCAGTAGTAGCGGTAACTACCTTTTTTTTGAACAATCATTTCCTGCTTGAGATGAAAAACCCTTAATCTATGAATGAATTTTAAACATGTGAGTCTCAATCAGATCGTTCCCAGAACAAAAGAGAAACTTGCTTTTAAACAGAAAGGTGTGTATGTATAAATATGTAACCCCCAAGGAGAGTCTTGGGGGTCTGTGTGATGACAGGTGGCCAGACAACAAGTGTGAAAAATCGGGACGGGGATGGGGGGGGTAATAGAAGCCTATAGAAGAAGAAGACCCCAAAATCAGGACTGTCCCTATAAAATCAGGACATCTGGTCATGGTCCTTGGTAGGGTAGGAAGGGGGCCAAGGACAGACTTGGAGTCAGAGGGAGAGAGGAGAGCCACTATGTAGAACAGGGGTCTCCAAACTTTTCAGCCCGAGGGCCGCATTAACTATCAAATAGCAGTTCGGGGGCCGACAACACACTCGAGGTCCAAATAAAAAAGAATCAAAACATGGATGTTGTTTTTAATTATTTATTTAATATTATTTTATTCAGTTATTATTTAATAACACATTGATACACTACACATGAACACCAGTTCACTACACATGAACACTACACATGAACACTACACATGAACACCTGTTCACTACACATGAACACTACACATGAACACTACACATGAACACTACACATGAACACCTGTTCACTACACATGAACACTACACATGAACACTACACATGAACACCTGTTCACTACACATGAACACTACACATGAACACCTGTTCACTACACATGAACACTACACATGAACACTACACATGAACACATGAACACTACACATGAACACTACACATGAACACCTGTTCACTACACATGAACACTACACATGAACACTACACATGAACACATGAACACTACACATGAACACTACACATGAACACTACACATGAACACCTGTTCACTACACATGAACACTACACATCAACCCCCCAACTGACCCACCCAGCCAGGTCTCTCCCCCCAAAACCTCCTTTCCTCCAACCCCCAACTGACCCACCCAGCCAGGTCTCTCCCCCCAAAATCTCCTTTCCTCCAACCCCCAACTGACCCACCCAGCCAGGTCTCTCCCCCCAAAACCTCCTTTCCTCCAACCCCCCCCCCCCAAATGACCCACCCAGCCAGGTCTCTCCCCCCAAAACCTCCTTTCCTCCAACCCTCCCCCCCAAATGACCCACCCAGCCAGGTCTCTCCCCCCCAAACCTCCTTTCCTCCAACCCCCAACTGACCCACCCAGCCAGGTCTCTCCCCCCAAAACCTCCTTTCCTCCAACCCCCAACTGACCCAGCCAGCCAGGTCTCTCCCCCCAAAACCTCCTTTCCTCCAACCCCCAACTGACCCACCCAGCCAGGTCTCTCCCCCCAAAACCTCCTTTCCTCCAACCCCCCCCCCCCAAAATGACCCACCCAGCCAGGTCTCTCCCCCCAAAACCTCCTTTCCTCCAACCCCCCCCCCAAATGACCCACCCAGCCAGGTCTCTCCCCCCCAAACCTCCTTTCCTCCAACCCCCAACTGACCCACCCAGCCAGGTCTCTCCCCCCAAAACCTCCTTTCCTCCAACCCCCAACTGACCCACCCAGCCAGGTCTCTCCCCCCAAAACCTCCTTTCCTCCAACCCCCAACTGACCCACCCAGCCAGGTCTCTCCCCCCAAAACCTCCTTTCCTCCAACCCTCCCCCCCAAATGACCCACCCAGCCAGGTCTCTCCCCCCCAAACCTCCTTTCCTCCAACCCCCAACTGACCCACCCAGCCAGGTCTCTCCCCCCAAAACCTCCTTTCCTCCAACCCCCAACTGACCCAGCCAGCCAGGTCTCTCCCCCCAAAACCTCCTTTCCTCCAACCCCCAACTGACCCACCCAGCCAGGTCTCTCCCCCCAAAACCTCCTTTCCTCCAACCCCCCCCCCCCAAAATGACCCACCCAGCCAGGTCTCTCCCCCCAAAACCTCCTTTCCTCCAACCCCCCCCCAAATGACCCACCCAGCCAGGTCTCTCCCCCCAAAACCTCCTTTCCTCCAACCCCCAACTGACCCACCCAGCCAGGTCTCTCCCCCCAAAACCTCCTTTCCTCCAACCCCCAACTGACCCACCCAGCCAGGTCTCTCCCCCCAAAACCTCCTTTCCTCCAACCCCCAACTGACCCACCCAGCCAGGTCTCTCCCCCCAAAACCTCCTTTCCTCCAACCCCCCCCCCCAACTGACCCGCTCAACCCGGTCTCTTCCCCCCCCAACTGACCCGCTCAACCCGGTCTCTCCCCACAGACCGTTTCGCCGCCTGGCAGTGGGTGGCTCCTTGGTTCACCGCCTGTAACTGGGTGGCGGTGCGGCGCGTCCCGGCCCCAGCTCTGAGCCGTCCCTGGCCGGCGGCGGCAGCGGAGCACGCGGCGTATCTCGGCCGGCGGCGGCAGCGGAGCACGCGGCGCGTCCCGGCCGGCGGCGGCAGCGGAGCACGTGGTGCGTCCTGGCTGGCGGCGGCAGCGGAGCACGCGGCGCGTCCCGGCCCTGCGGCTGGCGGCGGCAGCGGAGCACACGGCGCGTCCCGGCCGGCGGCGGCAGCGGCGCACGCGGCGCGTCCCGGCCCCGTGGCTGGTTCCCGACCCCTGCCGCAGACAAAAAGATCTCCACGGGCCGGATGAGAGGGCCTCGCGGGCCGCATCCGGCCCGCGGGCCGTAGTTTGGAGACCCCTGATGTAGAACAACAGGATCCCTGTTGGTTTGGGGAAGGATTGCAGGAGCCTGCTCAGAGAAAATGATTGACAAGGAAAGTCAAGGAAGAAGAGCAAGTGAGATGCCCTTCCCAGGGAGCCCTGAAGGGGCGAGAAGCCATTTTGGAGCAGTCTGCAGCCAGCTAGGCTAAGGGCAGGACTGCCTGTGGGGGTTGGGGAGGACTGGAGAGTCTCAGTCACTGAGACCTGGCCTCTGGGGACCTGAAAGCAAGATCCCTCAGCTTGAGCCGTTCCTGCTCCAAGGCAACACCCAGTCTGTAGAGTTTTGTTGGGAAAATGTCCCTCAGCCCGGCTGAGTTAGCCCCCCAGCTGCCCAGGGGGGATCAATCACATGGCCAGCTCTCCTCCGGGTGCTTGTCCAGAGCTGCCACCTGCTGGGTGTGTATCTGAGCATTGGGGCAGGAGACTACAGTTTGGAGTTGAGTAGAGTTATCCGGGAGCCCTGCACCCCGGGGTAGGGAGGGGAGATCCTGGCACCTGCCAGCAGCGATCGTCAGCCCCTCTGCAGTGCTGAGGAGTCCAGAGCCATCTGTGGACCTGCGGATCCGTCGTGGAGTTCTGAGTGCCCCATCCTTCAGTTAGCTAGTCAGGGAAACTGTCTGGGAGACCCCTACTCCCTGAGCTGTGTCCTCAAGCCGGGGGGGAAGGTTTGGGGATTGTATCACCTACTGCCTATTAAATCTGCAGAGGGATTTACCACCCTACCACGTGTGAGTCCTGTGGGCTGTATTGAACCCAGTCAGCCACAGAAGATCTCGTGGTCACAGGTCATCAAGGACCCCTATGAAGTACGCATACCAATGGGCCACTAATTGTGCATTTGCTATATCACGTCACGTGACAGGAAATTCACAGGTATTATCAGCATGGACACCAGTGACCCGGAGAATAGTGTTTTACCCTGTTGTGTTATATTTACCTTCTGTTTAACAGAATTACTGTTCACTATATTGTAATGTGTCGGTGTTATCGCTTGGTAGTCTGCAACTATCTGCAAGTAAGTGAGAGTTAGGCCGTGATTAGAATTTTCTTCCCAAGCTGCCCTGGTGACCCTGCCAGGAAGAAGCAAGGGAAGTGGGGGCACTGCCAAATACATTCATACGGGGGAAAAAAGAAGGTACATTCTGTTGCATGGATGGCAGGATCCAGAAGAACCCTGCCATCAAAACCCCTAAGAAGATTGGCACTAAAGGGGGTAATAGGTAGAAAGGGGGCACTATATATATTCCTGGGAAGGGAAAGAGGTTTAAAGCATTAATGAGGTTGCAGGAAACTAGCTGAAATCTCAACATCGACTTACATTCTTTTCTTTTTTTTTTAGGTTCTTCATCAAAACACTTCTGTATGAATTAAACATCAGTATGGCAGCCCTGTGTCAGGTATAAATGATTCCCTCAGGCAAAGACTGTGATGTATTGCAGGGCCTAGGCTGAATAAATTACCCAGGCAGTACAGGAATAGCATTAGGAGGTGCTTGTCCAGGGCTCTGTCACTGCCACAATATTCCCAGCATACTTGTATTTCACACATCTGATCAGTTTCACTGTATGATCTGAGCCAGCAATTCCCTTTATGCATTACAAAGAACCTGGATTGGGATTTTATTTTTTCTTCCTCGTCCAGGCTCAAAGAGCTGAGGACAAGGTAAGGACCAGGGGAGGATTCAGCAATGAAAATGCACTTCCAAGAGTTTCATTAAGCGTTGTCAAATAAGAAATAAATGCATTAATGTGAAAAGAAGGCGAGTTGAAGTTCAAAGGGCTCAAAAGTTGATCAGGTGCTATCTGGTTCCCGCTGGTGCAGTGTGAAATGTTGAAACTGAAAAGCAGGGTCTCACCTGTGTAACACCAGAGGGTATATGATTTTCCCCAAGTCAGAGCATGCCAGGGGATGAAACTAACCAATTCATTTGCAAAGGCAAGAAACACCTACCTGGAATTCATCTGGGACTGTGGCAGGTGAACACAATTAGCTACTCTGCTCTAAAAAGCTAGGGTCAAAAAGGGAGAGGGCTCGCTGTCTGGGAGTAACAGAGTCTGCACTGGGATCGGATGGGGAGAGAAAAGGGGAGGGATCCTTCGGGCTCTTATTCATTCCCAGGGTGGTTTTTCTGTATCAAACAAAGCAGCAGGGGAGTTTGTGCCTTCTGTGTTACCCTGTAAATGCAGTGGCTGCATTATTACTCCCTGGGAATCTGCAACTCCTCAGGAAGTTTGATCCCAAGTCTTATGCTTTGTATTTGAATAGTTTCATGTCCCAGTGATTTTTACCACCCCAGCCCATTCTGTGTTTTTCCATGACCTCCGTGACTTCTGCCGTGGCCAGCAGCAGCAATTTGGGTATGTGGGAGAGGGCTCAGGGCTGGGGTGCGTGGCAGAAAGTGAAAGAAGTTGGAGCTGATATCAGAAGGGGCAACCTGAAACAACCTCCTACCACTGGGGGCAGTCCAAGGTCCCAAGGAAAACCCCAAACACCTTATCGTCCCACCATACCAGTCTCCAGCAACCCACCTCGCCCCAGTGACCAGTCAGCTGGGCGATGTTTTAAATGTAATGAGCTTGGGCATGTGAAGGCCAACTGCCCCAAGAACCCCAACAGATTGCAGTGCATAGCACCGGAGTCACGCTAAAGAGCCCCATGCCCAGATGCCTCCCAGATACCCAGAGCAAAGGGAAACTGAGTGTGGGCGGGAGTAAAGTTATCACATGGAGGGACACTGGAGCACAGGTGTCAGCTATCCCCCAATCCTTAGTGGACCTCAAATTCATCAACCCAGAGGCCCAAGTGACAATTCCACCCTTCATCTCAAACTCTTTAAACCTGCCTACAGCCAAATTACCCGTCCAGTACAAGGGTTGGTCAGGAACGTGGGTTTTTGCAGTCTATGATGATTAGCCCATTCCCATGCTGCTGGGGGAAGACTTGGCCAACCATGTGAAGCTAGCCAAGAGAGTGGGAATGGTCACCCACAGCCAGGCTAAACAAGTCTTAACACCTATCCATGTTCTTAAGCCTTCTACAAGAGCCCCAAACTGAGGTGGTAGAACCAGATCCCCTGCCAATGACTGCAACAGCTGTAGTGGATCCAGTCCAAGAGACCCAACCAGAACTGGAATGGGCAGAGCAACCAGCACCAGAACCATTGCTAGCACTGTGTACAGCACTTGCAACCACATCTACAACTCCAGCGCCAGAGGGCATCACCGAGCCTGCACTGGCAGCAGCAGATAAACTACAAAGAGGCTCAGCTGGAGCCTGAAATACAATATAGTGCAACAGCGGAGAGCGGTTCACAGTCAAAGGAAACAGCCCCATCACCTACATCACTGCCAGAGGGACCAAGCCCTAGTCCGTGGTCCAATGAGGAACTGATGTCTCCAGCATCAAGGGAACAGCCAACAGGAAGCAGATGAAAGCCTCCAGGGAGCTTGGACAGCGGCACGGAGAAAACTCACTGCCTCTCAGTTCTTCTAATTGATCCTGATTTGTTGTAGAAAGAGGATTTTATACAAGGAACCTCTTTCTGGTGGACACCAGGAAGACTGGCATCCTCAGAGACAGTTGGTAGTTCCAACTAAGTACCAGGTAAAGCTCTTGAGCTTAGCCCAAGATCATCCTAGTCTCCATGGTGGGATGAACAGGACCAAAGACCATTTGGGGAAGTCCTTCCACTGGGAGGGAATGGGCAAGGACGTTTCCACCTATGTCAGGTCTTGTGAAGTGTGCCAAGACTGGGAAAAGCCCCAAACTAGGTCAAAACCCCTCTCTAGCCACTCCCCCCAATTGAGGTTCCATTTCAGCAAGTAGCTGTGGATACTCTGGGTCCTCTTCTGAAAAAGACACCTAGAGGAAAGCAGTACATGCTGACTTTCATGGATTTTGCAACCCGATGGCCGGAAGCAGTATCTTTAAGCAATACTATGGCTAACAGTATGTGCCAGGCATTAACAGACATTTTTGCCAGGATAGGTTGGTCGTCCAACATCCTTACAGATTTGGGAACTAATTTCCTGGCAGGGACCATTGGAAGCTCATGGGGTGAACCGCTTGGTTGCCACCCCTTACCACCATCGAACAAATGGCCTGGTGGAGAAGTTTAATGGAACTTTGGGGGCCAGGATACGTAAATTTGTAAATGAGCACTCCAATGATTTGGAACCTAGAGTTAGAGCAGTTTCTCTTTGCCTATAGGGCTGTACCACATCCCAGTTTAGGGTTTTCACCATTTGAACTTGTGTATGACCGTGAGGTTAAGGGGCCATTACAGTTGGTGAAGCAGCAATGGGAGGAGTTCACACCTTCTCCAGGAAATAACATTCTGGGCTTTGTCAACAACCTACAAAACACCCTCCCCAAAACTCTTTAGTCCTTGCTAGAGAAAATCTGAGAGATACTCAGGAAGAACAAAAGACCTGGTATGATAAACATACCAGAGAGAGTTCCTTCAAAGTAGAGAGCCACATCCTGGTCTTGAAGGCACTCCAGGCCCATAAGATGGAAGCATCGTGGGGCGGTCCCTTTATGGTCCAAGAGCTCCTGGGAGCTGTTAACTATCTCATAGCAACCCCTACCTCAAACCTAAAGCCTAAAGTGTACCATCTTAATTCTCTAAGACCTAGTATTCCAGAGAATTAAAGGTTTGTCAGTTTACAGTCCAGGGAGGAGATGGCGCTGAGTGGCCTGAAGGTGTCTACTATGAAGGAAAAAGTGACAGTGGCACGGAAGAGGTGAACCTCTCCATGGCCCTTGGATGTATGCAGTGACAGCAGATCAAGGAGCTGTGCACTAGCTTCATGCCGATGTCCTCAGCCATCAAAAGAATGTGAACATCTGTCAGCTAGGTTTGACTCTGTCTCTCTGCACTGCCAATGGAAGACTGGGAAAGTTCTTTAGTACAGCGAATACAAAGCTCAGTATTCTGAATCAGTTTCTGCAAATGCCTCTAATTTATGAAAAGGGAGGGGGAATAAAAAGGAAACAAACTAGTGATGAACAATAAAACAAATGAACCTTTTCCCTGAGCTCCATAATTCATGTGTGGGGGAGCTGTGGATGAGTGATTATGGCGATATCTTTTGTTGACAGGACAGATGTATTATCCTGTGCACTGCTCTATATTATTGTATCTTTGTTCT
Source organism: Sternotherus odoratus (assembly GCA_032164245.1). Classification (NCBI taxonomy): domain Eukaryota; kingdom Metazoa; phylum Chordata; order Testudines; family Kinosternidae; genus Sternotherus; species Sternotherus odoratus. Next base: position 13,817,339 of record JAVMKO010000019.1, on the reverse strand, counting down.
ACACAGTGCAGATCATTCCAAAATTTGCTGTTGCCTCAAGCAGCGGGGGGCATGGGTCATTTTCAGGTTTAAACTAGTGTCAAAACGGGTGTATTCTCTGTCACCTGAAGTCTTTAAAACATCATTTGAGAACTTCAGGAACTCAGCCAGAGGTTCTGTGGCCTGTGATGTACAGGAGATCAGACTAGATGCTCATGATGGCTTCTTTGGACTTTAAAGTCTGTCTATAACTCTACAATAAATTGCTCAAGTTAGCCTAATTCACATTAACATGTCCGATAATCACTTCAGTTGTAGCTCTGGAATGAGCCAAACTGGGGAATAGCTCAAAGAAATGTTTGTATGGAATTCCTCACAATAAAAGCTTAATTATTGGGTATTTTTTCACTGTAACTCTGCATTTCTGAACATTCTGAAACTCAATGCATTCATTTTTCTTCATTAAGGACATGACTTTCAGAAGTGCTGGGCATCCACAGCTTCTCTTGCCTCAGTCTTATCTGCCAACGAGGTCATAATTGCATTTGAATGGTTGTTCTGTTAAATATTGTCTCTTCAGTGCCTGGTAAACCGAGTACAGAATTTACACTAGGCTTGAAAGTTATCACTATGTTTCTAGCTAGACCAGTTCGAGTACAGTGAAACCTCCATTTAACGGACTAATTCGGGCGAGGGGGTGTCCGTTAAATGAAAAAGTCCGTTATTTAATAATAAAAAAACCCCGAGCTGTCGGAGCAGCAGCCCGACTGCCACAGGGTCGGGGCGGCAGCTCCGCAGCCTGCCCGCTGCTGTGACCCGGGCAGCAGCCGGAAGCCAGCAGCCAGCCCGCGAGAAATGGATTTGAGATGCATCAGACTTGCTCAGAAATTTTGTCCGTTGCATCCGAAGTCCGTTAAATCGAGGTCCGTTAAATCGAGGTTTTACTGTAAATAGAAAACTGATTTTTTTTCTGTGAACTGACATGAAATGTACGTGTGTTCCTGATGGAAGAGTTTATCATTTAATTCTAAACCCCTGTGAAAGCCAATGCATTTTCATGATGATTCTTTGTTCATGGCATGTTGTCTAAGTGTGGTGTTCCACATATGTTTCATATAAATGACTGCTATGGACCCCATATCACTACAAGGTGTTATATGTGTCTATCTGAGGTTGTAGAAAAGACCTGTATGATCTGTTTTGTATTATCTTGAGAAATAGTGTGCGATCATGTTATTAAAGACTGAGCCAGATTCAAAGGTATACTCCAGCTGCTTAGCACCACTGTGATGCAAAGCAGCTGTAAACTAAGACCTTGGCTACACTTGTGAGTTAGAGCACACTAAAGCTGCCCAGTGTGCTCTAACTCACTCCCTGTCCACACTGGCAAGGCATGCAGCTTCCTGAACAGGTCGGTGTTTGGAAAGATGTGTGCGTCATGTACCTTTCCGGGCCAGCCTGTGTTAATGTCAGTGAAATGCCCACGGTGATCCACAAGCGCCTAGAGAACCGTAGAGAAATACGCCTTTCGGTTAATATACTCGGAGGCTAGGTGGGCTGGTGCCAGAATAGGAACATGTGTCCCCTCTATCACCCCTCCGCCGTTATGGAAACCCATTGGTGCAAAGTCAGCCACAACGTCATGCATGTCAAGAATCAGAGAGGTAGCCGTGTTAGTCTGGAATAGCAGAGGTAACAAAGTCCTGTGGCACCTTAAAGACTAACTATAAAGTTTTGAAGCATAAGCTTTCGTGGGCTAATACCCACTTCGTCGGATGCAAGCAGTGGAAGTGTCCAGAGGCAGGTATAGAAAAGTAGGCAAGAACCAGGTGGGAGGTAAAAAGGTTAGTCCAATTAGGCTGAACCAGCTTGTTATCTCCAATCAGGGAGAGTGGGTTATTCTTCTAGCATTTGAATGGGGGCTGTGAACATGGAGAGAGGAGAAACTATTTCTGTAATTAGCGAGCCATTGTAGGTCTTTGTTCAATCCGAGATTGTTTGTGTTGAATTTCCAAATGAATTGTAGCTCTGCAGTTTCCCTTTGCAGTCTGGACTTGAAGTTTTTTTGCTGCAGTATGGTGACTTTTAAATCTGTAATTGTGTGTCCAGGCAGGTTGAAGTGTTCCCCATGTTACCCAGAGTCACGGGTCTTCTGAACAGGATGTGATTAATGATTCTGCAAACTTGCATCAACACGATTCCAACTGGCAGGGCAGCTCTCAGTCGTGTGGCCTTGTGACGCAGGGTGGGGGCCGGGGCGAGCTCCTCACACAGCTCCTTGGAAGTGGCTTTTCTCATCCGAAAGTTCTGCAGCCACTGCTCGTCATCCCAGACTTGCATGACGATGTGATCCCACCACTCAGTGCTTGTTTCCCCAGCCCCAAAGCGGCCTTCCACAGTGGGGAGCATGTCCGTGAATGACGCAAGCAATCTCATGTCATGTGCATGACATGAGTTGATATCGTCAGCATCCTCACCGTAACTCGACTGCCAGACGTCACGTGCTGGCGAGACTCAGCAGTCTGGGCTCCATTCCCGCAGACCGAAACGGAAGACAGAGCGCGCGGCACAAAAACCGTTGAAAGATGGCGCCAAAAGTGGACGGAAGCACGGGGATTGCTGGGATGCGAACTGACGCATCGCAGGGCATTGGGACAGGACTCAGAATGCACCGCGTCCTCCGCACCCTTCCCACAAGCCAGAGTGCTAGAATGGGAAGAGATGATGTGTGTGATAACTGCACCTAATGCACCGCTCCAAATGACACTTCAGGTGCTGCAAATGTGGCTACGCCAATGTGCTTGCAGCTGTCAGTGTGGACAGACTGCAGCACTTTCCCTACTGCACTCTCCGAAGACTGGTTTAACCCAAAGCGCTCTACATCTGCAAGTGTAACCATGCCCATAGCTTAAGTTGCTGCTTAATGAATTCATAGCTACTTTGCATCCCTAAGAGTTGTGCAACACAAGTAGGAGCATTTGGGTGAATCTGTCCCTGAATTTATAATGCATCCAAACAAAGAGGGAGACTTATAGTTGTGTGAGCAGCCTTTAGTTTAACCTCGCTTGGCTTTCGAGTGATTAACTGTACTTTTATCATTAGATTTATGTAGTAGTTTTTGCATTCCATGTGTAGAGTTTTATTTTTTTAAAGAGAAAACTAAACAAGGAGCGTTGTTCTCCCAAGCTTCAAAGCTCTGCAACACAGAACTGCCAAAGAGCTTTGGAGGAACAGAGCTTTATTTCAACAGAGGGCAGTTTTTATTACCAGACCCTGAACTCTCTGAAACATTAGGCCCTAGCTAGTTCAGGACTCTTCAGTGGATGAGACAGCCAAATACTAAGCTAAAGGGGCACATACATATTTGGAATTCAGATCCTTAAAAGTCTTACTGAAATATGTATTACTATCGGGCAAGCACAGAACTCCATCGGTCTGTCACATATATTGCAATAACGTCAGAGAATAACTTCACCAAATCGCCCTGCCCTTCAGAAGTGGATTACCGCGGAATCATAGAAGATTAGGGCTGGAAGAGACCTCAGGAGGTCATCTAGTCCAATTCCCTGCTCAAAGCAGGACCAACCCCAACTAAATCAGAGCCTTCCTTTGACTTATTTCATACAGGCTGATCATGGGTCTGCATCTCCTCAATGACGTTCACATGTCATGGATCAGTTATTTACTAAGAAGGCAGAGTATTAGTGCAGGATCAAAACTCAGATCTCCCTTTGACAGCCCACCGCACTTGCATTATCCGTAGGTCTGGCTTGATGTCCCGGGTCTCATCATGTGTGAATACATAACCCCCACTGATTTTAATGAGAGCTGTCTGCACTCTGGCAGAATGTCTGGCTCCTCATTGCTAAACGTATCGCCAGGAACTGCTGGACCTAAAATCTGCTAAAAGCAGTGGCAGCTGCTGTTTGTAAGTGAGTTTGCCTGTACAATTTACGTGCAAGAGCAGGAATGAGTGCGAGAGGGGAAAGAGCACAAGATAGCATGGAGGAGAGTGTGAGAGGAGGGAAAGTGAGATCACATTCAAAAAGAAAGTGTGAAAGCAAGCATGTGACCAGAGAGAGCCGGAACTGAGACAGGGCGTGAAAGGAGATTGAGGGAGCAGAGGGAGATATGAGAGCAGTAGATGAATGAAAAATGATCAAGCTATTTCCCTGTAGTTGTACCCCTTTAAAATTTTAAGGAGGCCAGTGCTCTGGATTAGGCTTTTCAGGCCTCTCAGTCCCACTCATCTTACCTGTGTGTTCTGGATCTGTATGGCTCCTTGTGGGATTGCTTGGGTTACCACCTGGCCCTGAGATGTTACCATAGTTACAGGCTGGTAAAGGGCTCCACCTGACAAAGATATGATTCAAAGCAGAGTTTTAGGGAAACAGCTGATATTTATCTCTTCAGGCGGGCCAAAGGGAGGCACATGCACAAGGCCAGTGGTTTCACTGGTCCCAGCTGCAGCTCATAGTTGTAGTGAGAAATCAGTTTTGAAAGGAGCATATTAACACTTAGGGTACATCTATACTACCTGCCGGATCGGCGGGTAGTGTTCGATATATCAGAGATTGATTTATCACGCCTCGTCTAGACGCAATAAATCGATCCCCAAACGTGCTCCCCATCGACTCCAGAATTCCAGCTCTGCAAGAGGAGTAAGCGGAGTCGACGGGGGAATAGCGTAGCTGAAGTTGCGTATCTTAACTCGACCCCTCCTCCCCCCTGAGTAGCCCAGGCCTTAGAATCATAGAATATCAGGGTTGGAAGGGACCTCAGGAGGTATCTAATCCAACCCCCTGCTCAAAGCAGGACCAATCCCCAGCCAGGGCTTTGTCAAGCCTGACCTTAAAAACCTCTTAAAAACGTGCTGCGGAGCTGCACACTGTCCAGTACAAAAGCACAGGGATTGGACCCGCTGGAAAAAACTGGGTCTAGATCCATTTCTGTAGTTCAAGCAAAGTATCACAGTAAAAGTATGACAAAACAATGTCATTCTCTTCCGAAGCCAAGAGCTCTCAGGTCCTTGGGCAGCCACAGCCTGGAGGGGCTAAAACACCCTCTTCTTTTCTGGGAATAAGAAGACTCCTGAATCTATAGAATTTGACAGAAGGCCCATCACAGAATATCAGAGCTGGAAATTACCTCAGGAGACCATCTAGTCTAACCCTTAACTCAAAGCAGGACCAGCCCCCAATTAAATCATCCAACAGAGCTTTGACCCATATCCCTAAATGGCCCCGTCAAGGATTGATCTCACAACCTTGGGCTTACCCGGCCAAGACTCAAACCACTAAGCTATCCCTTCCCCTCTCCTGATGCAGCACACTACAGCTCTATTTAAAAACGCATCAATTGTGCACTGGCCCAATTGATCCTGGGACACAGGTCGGTACCCAAAGCAGAACTTGAGTTGCTGAAATAACAGAGACTGCCCAGCTCACAAAGAATGGTCCTGAGATAGTAACATGAAAATGAACCTACTGGCTACCAAAGGGGCAGCATGCAACATTGTGAGCCCTGATCCAAGAAAGAAGAGCCATGAGAGTGCTCCTTCTATGCAATTAATGATCTCAGCTTTAACAGAAAGACAGGTGTTCCCATTTCACAACATCTGGGTCAGAAGGCACTGGGACATGCAAAGTGCTGTCCACTTCCATGCCATACCTTTCATTTCACAGACATTTGCTCTGCCTGTTCTTACTTCAGATTTTTTCCCCCTACCATCTAAAGAAAAGAACCTAAGCATGCAAAAGATGTGACTAACATGGTCACTGATGTACGTTGCACGCCTCCCACCTGATACAACTTGTGAATTGACCGTTGTCATGGAGATGTTCCCTGGCTGCAGCGCTGATGCTGGGACCACAATTCCCTGGGGGTTGTTGGCCACTGCAGTCATCGAGTTCGGAGAATTCTGCAGCAAATCCTAGAGAGATCAACACAAACCTCAGCTCATACAAAGATTCCAGACATAATCAGTAGAAACAAGAATTATTGGGAATTAGCCTTTGATCAAAGGGTTAATTCAATACTAACCCAGTGCTCTTCTGCAGACCCAGATTTTTAGGGGTTTCAAAGCATTTTAGAAAGATTAATAAACAGAGAATAAAACATATTTTTTCCAACAATGATTTTTTGTTGTAAATATTTTGATATTTTTTCCATATTTTTTTCATTTAGATTCCAATTAGAACAATATTTTAGTTCTAATATTTAGAACAATATTTTTTTCATTTAGATTCCATTGTTTTAAAAGGCTTTAGTCCTAACTGAAATTTCATTTAATTTTGATTTTAATTGACATTTACATTTCAATTCAACCTTCAGAAATGAAAACAACTTTTTGAAATTTTGGATTTTTGTTTTCTCCCTTTTTTGCCCCTGAATGGAATAGAATGTTTAGTTATTGAGTTTTTTTTATTATTTTCTTTCTTTTTAACATTTCTCTTATTCTACTCAAACTTTTAAAAATGTCTCCAACTTTGGAAAAGTTACCAAGTTTGAAAAATGAACTTTGTTAACTCTTCCCTTATGTGACTTTTCAAAATTTCCTCAACAGGGTGAAGTTTTGAAGTGTTACTGAGTAGAAAATGAAAAAAATAAAGCAAAAAAAGTCCTACAACAGTGTGGACATTATTTATCAAATTGTACACAACGGCAAAAAAGTGGGGAAGGAGGAAGAAAGGAAAAACAAATTTGAATTTTCAACAAATATCTGGTTTTCTGAAAACAAAGTGAAACAAATTTCAATTGAAATTTTAAAAATTTCCTTGTTTAGAAACTTCCTTAAAAAAAAAAAAGCTTCAAATTTAGTCAAAACTTCTTTTTCCTGAGGGGTGAGACAGAAACCCAAATTTTCAGTGGGAAAAATTTTGATCTAAAAAATGTTGACAAGATCAATTAGTGAATGAAGCCTCAATGCCCACTCAGAAAGGACTCACTCCATTTTATAGATAGAGAAACTAATGCAGAAACAGACCACGTAACTTGCTAAATGGCACTCAGCAAAGCCAGGGGAAGAAATCAGATACTCTCATTTCAAGTTCCCTTCTTTAAAACATTTTTCAATAAAAGAGATTTTTGACAAAACTGTTTTGTAATCTTCACTATCTTCAGATTTTTCAATAAAAACGTATTTGGTTCAGTTCAATTTAAAAACTTTAGCAGGAAATGAAACACTTTTCTTTTTGATAGGAAATTTTCACTGGTTTATCAATTTTTCATCCAAACAAAATATTTCAATTAGGTTTGAAATGAAAATATTCATGTATTCTTAGTTGTTGTTGTTTTTGTCTCTCACTCTTTCTCTTCCTGAGAGTGAGAAAAGAAAAGAAAGGAGAAATAGCCTCCACAAATTAAACCATTTTATTTTGATTTGACTTAAATTACACTGAATCAAAATTTTTCTTTTTAAATCTAATCTATTTCATTTGGATGAAAAATAAAAATTTTCAATACATAAAAAAGAATTGCCACTTTGTGTCTGAGATGGGTGATGTTTCTATTCTTCACCTTCTCTGCTTCTTGAGGCTCTCTCTACACTTCAGAGACTATGGTGGCTTAGATGTGTCTGCATAGCTATACCAGCATAGCTCTCTAGTCTAGACATAGCCTACACCACCATAAGAAACTCTGGAAGAATTCCACCACAATTTCAACAGCTTCCACCCCACCATCAACCTCAGCCTGGACCAGTCTACATGAGAGGTCCACTTCCTGGACACCACGGTACAAATAAGTAACGGTCACATAACACCACCCTATGCCGAAAACCCACCAACCGCTTTGCCTACCTTCATGCCTCCAGCTTCCACCCCGGACACACTACACGCTCCATTGTCTACAGCCAAGTACTGAGGTACAGCCGCATTTGCTCCAACCCCCCAGACAGAGACCAACACCTACAAGATCTTCACCAAGCATTTTTAAAACTGCAATACCCACATGAGGAAGTAAGGAAACAGATAAACAGGGCCAGACATGTACCCAGACGCCTTCTGCTGCAAGACAAACCCAAGAAAGAAACGAACAGACCACCACTGGCCATCACCTACAGTCCTCAGTTAAAACCTCTCCAACACATCATCAGTGATCTACAACCCATCCTGGACAATGATCCCTCACTTTCACAGGCCTTGGGAGGCAGGCCAGTCCTTGCCCACAGACAACTTGCCAACCTGAAGCAGATTCTCACCAGCAACAGCACACCGCGCCATAATAACTCTAACTCAGGAACCAATCCATGCAACAAGCCTCGATGCCAACTCTGCCCACATATCTACACCAGCAACACCATCACAGGACCTAACCAGATCAGCCATACCATCACAGGTTCATTCACCTGCACATCTACCAATATAATATATGCCATCATGTGCCAACAATGCCCCTCTGCTATGTACATCGGCCAAATGGACAATCCCTACGAAAAAGGATAAATGGACACAAATCAGATATTAGGAATGGCAATATACAAAAACCTGTAGGAGAACACTTCAACCTGCCTGGGCATACAATTGCAGACCTCAAAACAGCCATCCTGCAGCAAAAAAACTTCAAAACCAGACTTCAAAGAGAAACTGCTGAGCTCCAGTTCATCTGCAAATTCCACACTATTAGGTCTGGACTTAATATTAGCTGTGAATGGCTCACCAATTACAAAAGCAGTTTCTCCTCTCTGGGTGTTCACACCTCCAGATCCGCTGCTGGAAGTGGGCTTCACCACCCCCACTGATTGAATTTACCTTGCTTTCTTGCCTGCATATTTATGCCTGCCTCTGGAGATTTCCACAACATTCATCTGATGAAGTGGGTCTTAACCCATGAAAGCTCATGAGCCCTAAAATCTGTTAGTCTATAAGGTGCTACAACACTCTGTCGCTTTTTCAGATCCAGACTAACACGGCTACCCTTCTGATACTAGACACCACCATAAGAACTTTTTCTGTCAGTGTAGAACCACCACTTCCCCCCAAATGATGGTAGCTATGTCGACAGAAGCATTCTTTCATTGACATACCTGCATCTTCACCTAAAAGTCATGTAGACGTAACTATGTTGGTCAGCAGCTTGTTTTTTTTTCACTCCCCTGACTGACGTAGCTATGTCAATCTAACTTTTAAGTGTAGACCAAACCTAACTCTAAAAACCCTTCCCAGGGCTCATCTTGACCTTGAGCTAACACATGTTAAAATATAACTCGCCTTGTCTACCCTAACATTTTAAAATGTGGTAGCCAACGTTTAAAATACCCACCTTTTATGCTAGTTGAGTCAGAACCTCAAACTCATCTCTGCCATGATGTCTACAAAAACCTGTTGATTCTGGCTACACAGATGAGAGGAGCTAAGACTGCTCCTTTTCCTTTTCTTTCCTGCTTCCCTACTCATACTCACTTTCACATGCCTGCCCCCATCCCCTTCACTTTCCCTGTACTCCCAGTTAAAAAGCCAGCCAACCAGAAGCATGTAACAAACCAAGCCATGCCAGTGCCACACTTCCAAGAATAAAGGAAGACTATGTGCTAATTAACCTTAGTTGAAGCTTAAACAAGCTTGGTCTTCCTTAATCTGGAAGTGGAGGCAGAACTCTCCCACATACGGGGCTTTGAGCCTCCTGAAAGCACATGATCCTGATCCACACTGGCAGTGTATTCCTGTGTCTTTCTATCTGTGCTTGTGTAGCATCCAGCAACATGGGGCCCCAGTCATTAGTGGGGCCTTTGGGAGCTAAATATGTACATATGGTTATATAGTAATAAGGACGTCACTTGACCTGAAAAGGCAATATACAGCTCCTCTCCCCCATCATTGCTGTGATTCTGCAGGATTGAAATATGACCTTGTATATCAATGTTCCTACCACTGTTATTGCAACAAATCTTATACAACGGGGTGGCCAACCTGCAGCTCTTCAGAAATTAATATGCGGTTGCTTGTACAGGCACCGACTCTGGGGCTGGAGCTACAGGCACCAACTTTCCAATGTGCTGGGGGGGGAGGGGTGCTCAACTGCTCAACCCCTGACTCTGCCCCCACTTTGCCCCCTCCCCTGAGCCTGCAGTACCCTTGCTTCTCCCCCCTCCCCCGAGAGCCTCCTGCATGCCACAAAACAGCTGATTGGGAGGTGCAGAGCGGCGCTGATTAGCGGGGCTGCTGGTGAATGGGAGGCACTAGGAGCTGGGGTGGGGGAAGCTGATGGGAGGCTGATGACATATTACGGTGGCTCTTTGGCAATGTATATTCTGGCTCCTTTTCGGGCTCAGGTTGCCACCCCTGTTAAACAAAGTATGTCACGTAAGGTATGAATGAAAAAAGTTATAATCTATCGAATATTATTATCCTGTTTGTATGCATGTATCATCTTTGCAGTTAAAATTATGAACACTGACTATGTACCAGTATTTCAAATGTATTTGATACTGGGGGTAACACTCACCACATAAAATCTGCATTCAGGCCAGACAGCTTTGTGTTGATAGCCCATCAAGGGCAATTAACTCTCACAGTGGGCCATAAAAGAAACTCATTACACCCAGTTGGCTCTTGCCACAGATGCCTTCACCTCCAGGTGGCCAATGGCTTTTGCTTGTGTGAGTCAGCAATCCATACAAGAACATGTGACTTGCTCATGTGACCCTGGACTCCATCTTGTGCCTGTAATTTTCCACAAACTGACACTGGGAGCTTTGTTTGGGACTGTAAAAGTCCATCCACATTGGAGAAGGTATAAAAGACCCTAGAAATAGCTCCATTTTGTCTTCATTTCCTGCTTCACTTCTCTGGATTTCTAATAAAGAAGCTCTAAACAATGACGGATGACCACCATGCTGATTGGGCAATTTCGGGAGAGCCTTGCAAACTAGCAGTTTATTCCATCACTGCTTCAAACCTGGTACAAGTACTTTGCAATGATTGTATGTATATGATTTCATTCACTATTTTAACTCTCTATTTATTTTCTCTTAAAAGAAAACCTTTAGATTTTAGCTGTTAAAGGATTGGTAAATACAAAGCCAAGAATGATTACTGGGTTAGATCGGAGTTATATATTAACCTGCCTATGTCACTGGTCTCTTGAGATCAGGAGGACTGTTTGATTGATGAAATTGGTTTTCAATAACCACTCATCATAAGTCTAGAGTCTGGGTGATGAAATAAATGCTGGAATGCCTAAGGAGAGTGCATTTTTGATTTATTGTGGGGAGTCAAAAGTTTACTTTTGCTCCTGGCTTGGTATATCTAGTGGTAGAATAATCACCAGTTCGGCGTGAGTTTGTCCTATTTTTCAGCAGTTTGTCCTGAATTTGGTATTCTTAGCTGTAATCCACTGAGGCACGGTGACAATGGTGCGCATCTATCTATCTATCTAAGCAGTTGAAGAGCCTCTTTGCTGATCCCTGGTTCCCTGTGCAATGTTGAAGGTGGGGCTGACAATTTCTTGCTCATACAGATCCAGGCTGCAAACCCCTTATTCACACTGGTACGCTGTTGTTCTCCAAAACAGTCCTATTGACTCCACTGGTGAGTAAGGTATTTACATTGTATAAATAACATCAATTCTAAAACTCAGAAATACATGCTGTACTTAAAGTGCAATATGCAAGTCAACCTTAACTTTGGAGCCACAACCGAGCTCTTTTCACCAAGTACTGAAAAGCCACTGACTCTAGAGCAGTGGTCTCCAAACTTTTTTGATCGCGCACCCCTATCAGTAAAACATTTTTGAGCATGCACTCCCACGGAGGAAGCCCTGTCCCCGCCCCATCCACTCCCTTCCGCTTCCCACCCCGACTGCCCCCCATCAGGACTCCCAACCTCCCACCCCTTGTCCCCTGATTGTACCCTCCTGGGACCCCTGCCCCTGACTGCCCAGAGGATCCCACCCCCTATCTAAGCTTCCCTGCTCCTGTATCCTGACTGCCCCCTCCTGAGATACTGATGAATGGTAGGGTTGGCATTCTGGCCAGTCTTAGGGTGGCGCTCCTTCAGCTGCCCTTTTTCTTTTCCTTCCAGCAGCGCTCCTCCTGCCACGCTGCCCATTTGCTCAGGGGGCATTCCTCCGGCTGCCGCGGTGGTCGGCTCCTCCGGCCAGGGCTGCTGCGGCCCCCATTGGGTGGGCTTGCACATCCCCTGGGGGTGCGCACACCCCAGTTTGGAGACCACTGCTCTAGTGCAAAGCATGACAGCTGATAAAACCATCCACAGCCTAGGGCAATGATCAGCATAGTAGAGAAGAAACTGTCTTTTAATTGAATGAATGGGTAACAGGTTATTATGCCCATGTGTAGAGATGCAGGGCTCCTAAGTAGAGACATCTTGTTATCAGGGTCTTGAACACTGTATGAAAGTTCAAGGTAATTTCAGCAAGCTCTAACTACAGCATAAGACTTGGACCTTCTCTCAGGTCCTGTCTTCGTGCTCTCAGCAGCAGTACGTGACACCAGACTGAAAATAACTGCTGGCGTCGGAGAGCTGTCTACAGTAGGGCTACATGGTACAGCTATGGATTGGGCGTCTGGAGAGAACCAGGATGTGGAGCAGCAGGGTTCCTCAGCAAAAATCCTAGGGACAGCCACGCTAGGGAAGAAAAGCTTCACTGAAGTTTAGTTTGTGTTATTTACATGGCATAGATGAATAGAGTAATTGATTTTAAGGGCACCATTTTGACCATTGAATCTGATCTTGTGGATTAGTAGGTAATAGAATTTCACCCAGTGATTCCTGCATTGAGATCATTAACTTCTGGTTGGGCTAGAATGTATCTTTTAGAAGGACATTCTTGATGTAAAGTGTTCTAAGGACGGAGCTCCGTGGAAAGATGCTCTTGGGTATAGCTACCCACACTGTGGCTGGGGAATGCAGAGGCATATAGCAGGTGCCTTGGCGCAGAGTGGTTGATTGAATCTACTTCTCTCTCTATCAAAAGTCTAAATCCCTCTTATTCCATCATATCCATGTGTCATCACCAAACAGATCAGTACCTTTAAGAGACTATCAGCCAAACACTGTAAGCAACACATTTCAATCAAAATTGCTCTGTAATAGCCACAAACACTTTAAAATTAAGGCAATGAAGTAGGAGGAAGAGGATTCTCAGCCCAGACGAGGAAGCAAATTCTGTTCAGATCCATCCATGTGGAATCAGGTATGAATCTATTACGTTAATTGCATCATTGGGCAGCAAAGGCCTTCTAGTATTCAGAACTATCATAACCTGCCTGCTTCAATTTCACTCCTCTGAACCCCCATGACAGCAGCCATTTCAATGTGAGCACTGAGGAGCTGCTTTCTCACTTCACTCTGAACATGAGTCCCACAGGGGGCCTTGCTTTGTCTTTCACTTTCTGAGGCTGCCAGGGTTATACAATGCCAAGAAGGACAACCAGATACGCTAAAAATCAGGGATTTTAAATGGGCACATCGATTCCCTCACGCTGTGGCCTCTTGATGCTGACAGACCATTGTCCATAATCATAAAATTACTTAGCTTGCAGGACAGAGAATTGTGTGGATCCTGTAAGGGCAACAAAGGAGATTATATCTTTTTACCCCAATTCCTGCCTAGAAACACAAATGGGAATCTCTGCAATAAAAGTATTAAATCTGACCTCTGCAGAACATGTACATCTCAGTTTCACCATACCTAAAACTATACCATTCTACTCTATGGTGGGGACTTCTCTTCTCTGATTGATCTTTCAGGGGTTGATTTATCTAGTCCACATAGAAGATCAGGGTTGGAAGGGACTTGAGGAGGTCATCTAGTCCAACCCCCTGCTCAAAGCAAGACCAGTCCCCAATTGAATTATCCCACAGATTTTTGCCCCATATCCCTGAATGGCCCTCTCAGGATTTGAACTCACACTGCTGGGTTTAGGAGGCTAATGTGCAAACCACTGAGCTATCCCTGCATCCACCCCCAAAGCTGTGATAAATCAATCCCCGAGTGCTCTCCTGTTGCTCCCCAAGAGGCAGCAGTCGACTGAGCGCTGTGAAGACACTGTGGTAAGTTGACTGTATATGTCAACTTCAGCTATGCTATTCCCATAGCTGAAGTTGCGTATTTTAGCGATTCCTCCCCTCAACCCCCAATGAAGACCAGGACTATAGGAGCCACAGTAGGGAGCAGGATTCTAGCTCCCACTTCCCAGCATGTATGCATGTGATAGAGAGAAGGACTCTTTGGTCCCTCCAGGGTTTAGAAGAAAAGAGATTGATGCCCCATGAAGACAGAAAGCTCAAGTGGGTTGCAAGCAGGAGTGAGAGGAAGAAAGGAGAGGAGAGACATTTCAGGGAAGAAGGAGTGAGCAAGGAGGAGGAGGGGATTTGAGGGCATAACAAAAAAGCCAGAGAGGAGATGGGGAAGGTTGAAGGGAAAAGAAGCGACAGTGATCGAAGAGAGAAAAGTGAAGGGGGAATTAATAGGTTTTATGCTGTGGTGGGGGATTGACGGATTTATGACTGAAGATTCATGCAAATACTGTAATGTATATTCATCTGATATAGAAATTAAGACATTATAACATTGACATAAAATATCTAGATGCCCAGACTTACAGTCCTGATAAGTAATGTCTGATACCTGTCCAGGCTTGAGATATGGTATGGCCCAGATACCAGATATGTGCTGGTAGGTTTTCAGCAGGTCCTGAGGAGGAGGGAATGCATCCCAATCTTCATTACCTTCTGACATAGCCACTATTTAAAGAAATGGAGACTTCTTTTCTTTAACCTATTCATTTCCACCTATATTGGTTTATTAACTTATGGCTAATTCTACAACATGTTATGGTTGATTATGGTATATTACGAGAAACTTTTCTGACTTTTTTATTGGCCATGGTATGCATCAGCTGAGAACTGTGTAGTAGCCTTGATAGCATTGCCGCAGCAATGACATTCCACAGCACTTAACGACATCCCAACCACTGATAAGGTAAGTGGCGAGCTGCCCGCTCTAGGGGTTACGACCTCGGATGGCAGAAAAATTATGAGCTGGGGCACCCTTTCTCCTCCACAAATCTCCACAAGCTTTGATAAGGTTTGGAGGAGCTGAGTAATGAAAAAAGCGATCCATACGAGGTTAAAAATGTGTGTGGGGAAACACGGACTGGAATCTGTAAGACTAGGGCAGAGAGTGTAGCTGTAAAAAATAAGAATAATAAATGTAAAATATTTCAAACTATGGCCATGATTGTTGGACAGTTAAGACAACATGCCACAAAATTAGCTGGGTAAATACAAACAAAAAGAGTTAAGAGAAGCAACCAAGCTATGGAAGGCTCCAACTCTCCTGGCATTCCAGAGACATGATACATTACAGCAAGCACAAGAACAGAATAGAAAATTGGAAATAGCTTTAGAGAATCTGAATAAAAAAGAAGAAGAAGGGTCAGCCCCCGTTATAAATCTTGTTGGGCAACAACAGGCTTTGGGTGCTTATATAGTGCCTGAAGAATGAAGATAAGATAGAAAAAGGTGGACCAATCAAAATTAAAAGATGGAACAAGAGATGATTGGATTGGGTGTTGGAATGGGGACACTG
The DNA here is from genome assembly GCA_032164245.1 of Sternotherus odoratus. Classification (NCBI taxonomy): domain Eukaryota; kingdom Metazoa; phylum Chordata; order Testudines; family Kinosternidae; genus Sternotherus; species Sternotherus odoratus. The sequence goes on along the minus strand of JAVMKO010000019.1, from coordinate 13,801,808 downwards.
GGAATGACCCAGACCAAAAAACCACTAAGCCATCCCTGTGCATGGGTGACCACATTGCAAACACCACCCTATGTTAAGAGCTACATTCCGGTAAAACCTAAACTGAGACCTAGACTGGCGTTTGGTAGAATGGGAAGAGTAAGTGCACAGGAGTGAGAAGTAGCAAACAATACTTTCACTAGATTGGCAAATCAGATGAAGTAGAAAATGGAACCCTTCACAGACAGGGCTGTCTACACCTTATGCGTCCTGAGGCACAGCAACTTCAGCACTCCCCTGTCTACAGCTGACTGTGTTGCACATAGTTTTAGAGGGGTAAGGTGCCCCTAGAATACCAGCACACCAGGCCTAATTGGAAATCTGGCCGTGTTCACAGAGCATATCAGGAGATGGAAGCTGCAACTTGATCGCTGGGGAGTGGATTAAAACAAGAATTTCAAAGTGAAAAACTAAAGGGCTGGTCTTCACTAGGGGGGAGGTCGGCTGTAGATACGCAATTTAAGCTACGTTAAGAATGTAGCTGAAGTTGGCGTCTCTACAGCCGACTTACCTGCCGTCCTCACGGCGGCGGCAGTTGGCGGCGCGCTCCCCCATCGACTCCAGCTTGCGCCTTTTGGTGAGCTGGAGTTCCGGAGTCAACGGGGGCACCGCTGGCAATCGATTTATCGCGTCTTGACGAGACGTGATAAATCGACCGCCAAAACATCGATCCCTCCCCACTGTAGTGAAGACAAGCCCTAAGAGTGAGCAGGTTAACACCTAGAATTGATGCATTAATCATGTATGGAGACGCCAAGAAATGGTTAACTACAACAGGGAAGGGCAATCCTGCCATCCATTTGGCATGCAGACAAAAGCAACAGGATACTAGGGGAACTAATTCAGGTTTTCCAAAATTAGGTAAATAACAACCTCCACTCTCCTTTCAGGGGCAGAATAAAAACTGGGGGTTCCGGTTCCCAACCCTCTGCTTTAACCTATGGAGCCCCACTCCTCGTTCAGAGCTAATAATAAAATCTTTTTTCTCAAATAGTTTTATATATAAGTTAAATTTTCCTTTATATCCTCTCTCAGTTTGCAAAACTCGCTGCTGCTGGTACTTCACAGAGTTAATTAATCACTTGGCTCAGGTCTCCCTCCCTTCCTAAATTGCTCTTCTCCCCTCTCCCCCTTCTCTCCTCACCTCTCCTCACTTCTGCACTCTGATTTAAAAGTTGTAGTTATATAGAAACCTGCATCACAGGAAAAAGATGAAGGAACTGGGAAAAAGAGAAAAAACCTACGGTAAAAACGCTACTTTAAATAAGCCCAGTAAATTAATTATTTTAACCCTTCAGGAATGCAACAGCTGCAAATATTCCTAATTTTCTAGATTAGAAGATATAGTTGCCAAGCAACAGAAATGTTAGCTCATCTTCTAATCCTAGCCATTAATTACTATAAGAAACATGAGTTTCTCTTATTTCCATATAGCAGCATTTTTAAAATAAAAGGAATATAAAGTAATGGAAACTGCTTTAAGTTAACTAAATTAATACAACAAAGTGGGCAAATAATGTGGATTTTTATCAATTCTTATCAAAAGTTTTAATAAAAAGGCAATAACTTGCTTATTTAAATGTTTAACTCTTTTGCCCACTTGTCTGTTTTCTAAAATGCAGTTTTAATAACTTTAAGCTCTTAAAGCCTTATCTTATATGGTAATAAATACAATTCTAGTGCTATTCATCTTTAATTGTAAATTTGTCTTGTGTCATATATGTTGTGCTGTGTTGTATGTCGTGTCTGTCATGTAAATATTCTTTGTTTTTACTTTGTAGCAACAAAATTCAATTATATATATTTTTTAAATTGTGTCACCACAATATGTAAATATTATGGTTGAGGTATATCCATCATAATATTATTAATAACAATTTTTTGTTGTAAAGATCAAAAAGGCCTCAGTTATAAATATATGTACATATATTTTTGCCTCAATAAATAATGCAATTGCAGGTGAAAACAATTCTCTTTTATCAATCACAGGGGGTTTTTTATTCACAGGAAAAAATGTAAGGGGACACCTCAACATTAGTGCAAAAGTATTATTAATAATATTAATAAAAGGTAAATTTCTTGTTTGGGTTTTTATAAATTTGTTTGTGCTTTTATTAAATATGAATAGGAATGTTACAGCAAAAATGTTACAAAACATAATATGTACCAGGTGTGGCCAAATTTACTAACCCTCTGAGATGCATAATCTTCAGAAGTTCAAGAGGCGCAAGAGAGACACAACCTTTACACATGCATTTTTAAAAATAAAACATCCTACTTACAGTATCGCGGCTATTTATTGCTAGAGCTAGAGGTCTTGTGAGTCTCCGTCCTGGTCATAAATCTTTGGCAATCTGGATCATATGTTGTCAAGGCGTATGTTGATTTGTAGGGACTGAATGATGTTTCAATTTTACAAACTTCATCATGGAGCAGAGATTCACAGCAGTATATTGTGCCAAAAAATGAAAATGAGTTGCACATTAGTCTTCTTTAGTTGAGGCTTCTTTGTTCCTGGCACTTGCTTCCAGAACTTGGTTGTAGACTGTGATATATGCATCATCTTTAGAGCCTGATCAACCATGAATGGGTTTATGAGAAAGGTAAAGCAGGATCTCAGCTTCTGCAAGTCTTCAAACCCAGCCTGAAAGTCATCAAGCAGCCCTTGTAATTTACCTCTATATTCCTTTAGTTTGTGATTTTCTACTTTGCTTTCAAGGAATGTGTTTATCCTACTCTTGAGACGGGGAAAGTAGTTGAAGTCTCTTGACACTATGTCTGTTTCCAGAAGCTTTAACTTGTTCTGGAAGCTGAAGACTATCTGAGTAAGGCCAGAAATAATCTTATTCTTCCAAATTGAGAGTTTGCAGATGCTGCATAATACCAGTGCATCCATTGCTCATCTTTCAGTGGTGGATAAGACTTTTCCTTTCCTTCAAGGAAAGCACTGATAGGCTCCAACAGTTCCACAAACCTATTTAAGACATTGTTGGTTGATAACCACCTCACAAAACAGTCGAAAGAGACATTGTTAGGTTGTCTTCAAGAGCCAGCTCTTCAATAACATTTTTGATGAGTTTTCCCATTCAAGCAAATGAAATTGACAATTTCTAGGACTATTTTCATAACATTTTCATAAATGAACTATCTGCTTGTGAGATGTTCATGATGGATGATGCAATGAACAAGGAGAAACTCCGGTAATTTTGGATCACTTTTCAAGAGTCCAATAAGACCTACTCTGCCCCCCTCCCATTGAAGATTCATCCATTGCAACACTGACAAGTTTATCCAGTGGTATATCAGCATTTGTCTATGTTTTATCAGGTTCGTTCTTTATGTCAACACTGCGGGTTGTTTCTTTTAGTGCCGCTAAGTCCAACATTTCTTCTTTCAAAATTATATCCACAGAAACATAGCGAACAAATATGGCTAGTTGTGGTTTATCTTGAACATCTGTGGATTCATCGACAGCTAGGCTGAATGCTAGAGAATTCTTTACATAATTTTGCATCTTGTTTGCGACATTGCCACTGAGTTGGGAGATATGCCTCTCCATAGTGTGGCGCGAAATTGGAATTTGCTCTATTAGTGGTTCAAGTTTTGTGTTACTTGGATCTAAAATTGCAACCACTTTTGCAATGTTCTTCTTAACAAATTCTCCATTGCAATATGGATGAGTGATAGTCAGCTTCCTTACTGAATGTCGAAGGTAGTGTCTGTTGAGGCGTAATTTTAATGCGACTAGCTTGTTTTTCCTTAACTCTGGGTATTTAGGGTATTTAGATGAAAAGTTATGGTGTGTGGTGAAGCTTTGGCCTTCTCCCTGTGGGTACTGCACTTCCAGATGGTTTGTGCTAGCCTCAGAGGCTCACTGTGATTAGTTAGGGGAGGTAGAAAGGGGGGGGAGCCCGGACCCACCCTCTACTCCCCTCTACTCCCCTCTACTCCAGGCTCCAGTCCAGGGACCCTAATAGTATCAGCTAAGATGGCTGACCTTTTAGGCACCAAACACAATACAATTCCCTGGGCTACTTCCCCACAGCAATCCCCGCTTCTTCAAAACTTCTCTTCACCTTTACCTCAGAGTCTCCTTCCTCGCGTATGATATGTTGTCCACCACTCAGTCTCACCAACAGCGCAACCTCCTCTCACAGCTCCTGACACCCACACCCACCTGACTAAATGGGAGGGCTTTTAAGTGGTTTCAGCCAGCCCCTGATTGGCTTCAGGTGTCCCAATCAGGCGAGCTGTTTCTGCTGCTTTCTAGAACCTTCTCTGTTTGGCTAGCCAGGGAACAGGGACCTGCTCATCCTGAGGCTGATATACTTCCCTTCCAGCACTCTCCTATACCCTTCTGGTCTGACCCCGTCACAGGTGATTCATTTTATAGTGACGACATTTGAAGTTGCTCGCTTTGTAGTGAGTTAGTGATGCAATTCAGATAAGGCACAGAGTTTTGCCACCTTTACTAGTGAATGAAAATCTTCCTCTCATTCTGGCTGAAAACTTGGGTTCCTTTCTTCATACTTGCTTTCCTTACAGTTTGAAGATGTCATTGTCCTCCACAATATTAACCTAGGGTTAACACTTCAGTCTAACACTATTCAAAGGTGACTTTTGAACAGTAAACGCAGCCTGTAGTGAGCAGCATGCAGGGAGATCACAGCACATGAGGTCTGCACAGCACTACGGTGCCACAATTTCCTGTTCTAATGAGCATGTCCAGCTGAAGCCAAAGCCTAGGCACCAGCTGCAGGGCTGAAGCCCACAGTGCCGGCTCACCTCCTCTTGCAGAGCTGAAGTCCCGAGCAGTGGTGCCCCACCACCATAGGGTTGAAGCCCCAAGCATCAGCGCTCCCGTGGGGCTGAAGCCATGAGCTTGGGCTCATCCCGCTGCAGGGTGAAGCCCCACGCCTCAGCGCCCCTCACTATGGGGCTGAAATGGTGTGAGCACCAGATCTCCCGCTAGGAGCTGCGTGGGGCCCACCGCCTGCAGTAGCTGCGAGCTGCAGGGTTGCCTGCTGACAGCCCTAGCCCTGGGCCAGAAAATGTCACGGATGTCTTTGGAAGTCATGGATTTCGTGACCTCTGTGACATAACTGTAGCCTTAATTGTCCTATCTATATCTATCTATTATCTATCATCTATCTATCATCTATCTATCAAAACACGGAATATTTTTTTGCACCATCAGAAACTGTCCCTGTATCTGTACTTCATGGTTTTAAGGGCCTGGCTACTGAAGAAAGACTGCGCCATTTACAAGGTGCACGACGCTGCTAAAATGTTTAACCAAACACGAGTAAAAATTAACGAATGTAAGGCAGCAAACAATATGGAGGCAAAGAAAAAACAAATTGATAAAGAAACTGTTTGAACTGCTTATGGAAGTTACCTAGTAATTACCATAACCAACTCATTAGGGAACATTAAAAACGGAAAATCGCCTCACTTTATTACTAATAAACAGCTAAACTGGCATTACCTTCAGTGCATAACAAAAACAGTGAGTAATTGGCAATATGTCAGATTACATAGACAAATTCCCTGTTTGTGCCAGTCATAATTTGGGGTCAGTGACACTGCATTGTAACGGAGGCTCATGTTATTCAAAATAATCCTGTTCAGTGTATGGTTGCCAATACTAAATCCTAACAACAATATTTGATAAATTGGTTACTGTACATTCAGTTGATTAGCTGGAAGACACCAACTATAAGAAACAACTGGATCTACATCAACCACCAGAGTATCACACAGCAATGCAAACCTAAAGAACATCACACATGGCCTGTGAGTCCAGGAATGTGTTGACATTGCAAGTCCCGAGGGCGGCCACAATGATTCAGGCCAAACCAATGGAAGAGAGAAGCTGTCTCCTGCCTGGGGAAGCCTACCAGAGTGTGACAACCAGCAGTAAGAATAAACGACAGCATGGATGGACAGTATTTTGTAGTAATTCATTACAAGAAGTTTTTAGATGAAGGCCTCATTTGTAAGGTCACCATTCCAAATTCCTCCTCATAGACAAAGCGCTGCAGGACACACTGTAATAGTGCCTATCCCATTGGTTCAAAATGAATTGAAGACTTCACCGCTCAACTAAAGTCCTGGACCTAATATTCTCAGGCCCACTATATGGTACTAAGAACAACTGGAAAAAGAAAACTGTCCACAGGTTGTCTGAGGGAATGTGCAGATCATTTGACCTATGGAGCATGAATGTATGGATGGGTAAAGTGAAATGGCCAAGAAATAGTGTTTGTCCCAATGGGTCATTTTCAGTGACAATATTATGCTTTTCTGGTATGATGGTGTGGCAGGCTGCGAGTGCGACGCCTCCCACTGGTCCGTCCTGGGAATTAGCTCATCCAGCCTCCGGAGCCCCCTCTGCAGGCCATAGTCCCACTTGCCACTGGCCCTGTGTCCCTCCCTGGACCCTGGTGCTCTCTTCCCAAGGGTGCTGCGCCCCTGCAGTACCCCCACAGTCTCAGGGTCTCCCCTCCCTGGGGAACCCCCACCCCCTATCCCCACCTTGCCTTAGCCTAGGCAACTGCCAGTCATCACTTACCCCAGTTCACTGGAGCAGACTGCAGTATAATTGCCACTCATCAAGGGCAAGGAGGGTTTGGCCTGCTACTTCTATCTCTAGAGCCATGGGCTGCACACTGCAACCCCAGTACTCTTTGTTGGGCCTTCTCCTAGGCCCTGCAGCCTGGGGGTTTCCAGGCCAGAGCTTTCCCAGCTCCTCTTGTCTTGCCCCAACCCTGCTTCCCTCTAGGTACCCTATCAAGCTCCTAGAAGCCAGGCCTGTCTGCTTCTGCAGACAGAGGAGACTCTCCCTCCCTGAGTTAGAAACTCTGGGCCCTTTTCATCAAGGCCAGCTAGGCCCTAATGACCTATCCCTCAGCTGTGGCTGCTCTGCCCTCAGCTGCCTTCTGTTGCAGCCCTCTGCTGGGCTGCCTTTCCATAGCCACAGCCCTTTGCAGGGCTGTTTTAACCCCTTTTTACGTGGAGTGGGGCAGCTGCCCCACTACAGATGGGTAAACGTCCTCCCCCTAAAAAGACAAAAAGGGGGGAATGTAGGCCTTGCTGGAGCCCCAGGCATAATGAACAGCGTGAACCAAAGGCTGTGAACCAGAGTCGGCCTGGCCTTGGTAAAATAGCTACACACTAGGTATAAATGATTTGGAGGCAGGGGTAAACGGTGAGGTGTCAAAGTTTGCAGATGATACTAAACTGCTCAAAATAGTGAAGACCCAAGCAGACTGTGAAGAACTTCAAAAAGATCTCACAAAACGAAATGATTGGGCAACAAAATGGCAAATGAAATTAATGTGGATAAATGTAAAGTAATGCACATTGGAAAAAATAACCCCAACTATATATACAATATGATGGGGGCTAATTTAGCTACAACTAATCAGGAAAAAGATCTTGGAGTCATCATGAATAGTTCTCTAAAGACGTCCATGCAGTGTGCAGTGGTAGTCAAAAAAGCAAACAGGACGTTAAGAATCATTAAAAAAGGGAGAGAATAAGACGGAGAATATCTTATTGCCCTTATACAAATCCATGGTGTGCCCACATTTGAATACTGTGCACAAATGTGGTCTCCTCATCTCAAAAAAGGATATATTGGCATTAGAAAAGGTTCAGAGAAGGGCAACTAAACTGATTAGGGGTTTGGAACGGGTCCCACATGAGGAGAGATTAAAGAGGCTAGGACTTTTTAGCTTGGAAAAAAGGAGACTAAGGGGGGATATGATAGAGGTATATAAAATTAGGAGTGGTATGGAGAAAGTGAATAAGGAAAAGTTATTTACTTGTTCCCATAATAGAAGAACTAGGGGCCAACCAATGAAATTAGTGGGCAGCAGGTTTAAAACAAATAAAAGGAAGCTCTTCTTCACACAGCGCACAGTCAACCTGTGGAACTCCTTGCCTGAGGAGGCTGTGAAGGCTAGGACTATAACAGGATTTAAAAGAGAACTGGATAAATTCATGGAGGCTAAGTCCATTAATGGCTATTAGCCAGGATGGGTAAGGAATGGTGTCCCTAGCCTCTGTCTGTCAGAGGGGGGTGATGGATGGCAGGAGAGAGATCACTTGATCATTACCTGTTAGGTTCACTCACTCCGGGGCACCTGGCACTGGCCACTGTCGGTAGACAGGATACTGGGCTAGATGGACCGTTGATCTGTCCCAGTGCGGCCTTTCTTATGTTCTTATTGACTAACCAAGTAAGCACATTCCTGACCGGAGAGGTTGGTAGAAGAACATCCAGAATTCTCACATAACTACATTAGCACATTCTTAAAGAAGGTAAAAGAACACCCTGGCCCCTCGTAATATAAGGATGGGATGACAGGATAATGGATAAAGATGTTTTGTTCAAACTAGCAGGTACAAGGTGTAAGGTTGGCAACTAACAGCATCTGGAGAGTAATACGTTTGTATCAGCGTATAAAAGGAGAAATCATATGTTTGTGCAGCCTAGGGGAGAGTGTCCTGGTGTGTTGACTGAGTTGGCTCTATTGTCATGGGCATACATGTGTTAGAGTCCCTGTAACCATGGAGCCAGGGCTCTAGTGTCATGCTTCACTGATAATAAGCCTGGCTGATCATCTTCACCACCAAGCTGAACTTGTGGTCCTTCTTTGAGTAACATCAGTGTCTGCTGAATTAGCAGGCTGTGCTCTCTGCTCATGCAGCTAACATTGGAGCTCCAAGAACAGAAGCATTGAGCATCTGTTACAGCTTAGCAACCTTAACAATGTTGCCACAGCAACAACATTACTCAGCACTTAACAACACAGACAAGAGAATTTCAGCTTCCACTGAACTTGGTCACTACTGTAGAAGTCTATTTAGTATTCCAATACTTCTAGTGCTGTTATAGTTGATTTAGTCGGAAGGCATCACAAGAACTCCTGGGGTATTAAGAGAACAAATCTGTTCCTTGAAAATATTCAGATACCCCTGCTGGATGTGGGTAGGAAGAAACATGGAGCCTGCAGGGAGGAACAAATCTTGGTTCCTACCACGACCACAGGAAAAGAGAGATGAACATCATGAACCTGTGGTGGTTCAGAATAAAGTTGTGGCAAAACCAGGTCAACACACAATAATACAATAGAATAAAGGACTGCTTTACTGAACCTCTGGGAGTGTTTCAAGCTATGGATCTGAAGTCAGAATTGTGGTTAGCAGAGTTCTGTTTCAAGTTGTATCAAAAGGGGAGTTTGGGGTAAGAGAAATTAATGTAAGTGACCAGGAGATACAGGGGAGGAGGGGGAAATAGCTCTGTGGTTTGCACACTGGCCTGCTAAACTCAGGGTTGTGAGTTTAATCCTTAAGGGGGCCATTTAGGGATCCAGGGTGAAAAATCTGTCAGGGGACAGGACTTGGTCCTGCTAGTGTAAACAGGGGACTGGACTCAATGAACTTTCAAAGTCCTTCCAGTTTTATGAGATGTGTATGTGTGTGTATATATATGTATATATATATATAACTTAAGACCATTACTCCTTGGTCTGTCATCTGGTCCCACTGAAAACAGTCTAGATCCATCATCTATGGAATCCCCTTACAGGTAGTTGAAAGCAGCTATCAAATCCCCTCTCGTTCTTCTCTGCAGACTAAACAATCTCAGCCTCTCCTCATGAGTCATGTGTTCCAGCCCCCTAATCATTTTTATTGCCCTCTGCTGGACTCTTTCCAATTTTTCCACATCCTTACTATAGTGGGGGCCCCAAAACTGGACACAGTACTCCAGATGAGGCCTCACCAATGTCGAATAGAGAGGAATGATCACAACCCTCGATCTGCTGGCAATGCACCTACTTATACAGCTCAAAATGCTGTTAGCCTTCTTGGCAACAAGGGCACACTGTTGACTCATATCTAGCTTCTTGTCCATTGTAACCCCCTACGTCCTTTTCTGCAGAACTGCTGCCTAGCCATTTGGTCCCTAAGCTGTAGCAGTGCATGGGATTCTTCCACCTTAAGTGGAAGCACAACTTTGCACTTGTCCTTGTTGAACCACATCAGATTTGTTTAGGCCCAATTCTCTAATTTGTCTAGGTCCTTCTGTATCAGTATGGCCATTCTGATGTTCTATGAAAAGGATTTAGAGATCATAGTGGATAACCGACTGAATATAAGCTCCCAATGTGATATTGGGTATGGCAGGGTGGGCTTGACCCAGCCTGCCGCCCCTTTAAGAGGGAGAAAAGCCCTCTGCAAACCTCCCTTGCAGGAAGGCTAATTAGCCACCTGGCCTGCAGGGCAATCAACCTGGATGGGTTGCACCTGGAAGCCTCCTCTGGGGGATATAAGGCTGCCAGGAAGGAAGCCCAGGGTGGTGGTGGTTTGAGCTATTTAGAACTGTATGTTTGAGCTATTTAGAGCTGTATGTTTAGAGCTATTCAGAGCCGTATGTTTGAGCTATTCAGAGCTGTATGTTTAGAGCTATTCAGAGCTGTATGTTTAGAGCTATTCAGAGCTGTATGTTAAAGCTATTCAGAGCTGTATGTTAAAGCTATTCAGAGCTGTATGTTAGAGCTACTTAGAGCTGTATGTTTAAGCTGGACTATATAGAGTCTGTAGAGCTGTAAGCTGTAAAGCTGAACTATATAAGAGTTGTAAACTGTAAACTGGACTATATAGAGTCTGTAGAGCTGTAAGCTGTAGAGCTGAACTATAAAGAGTTGTATGCTGTGAGCTGTAGAGCTGTATGCTGAAGGACTGTACAAAGCTGTATATATTGGTGGTGGGGTCCTGCACTGTGAATTAAAGAGCACTGTTTGGAGCAAAAAGAAGGGTTTCCTGCCTGTTCCTGAGGAGGGGTGAGAAGGCGGTCTGTTACATGGGGAAAAAAGAACTGAAATGTTCCTTGGTATATAAACAGAGGAATATCAAGCAGAAGTCAAGGTGATAGTACCTCTGTATACCGCACTGACATCACTACTGGAACAAGCAGTGTTAAGGTCCACGTTTTAAAAAGAATGTTAAAAATTGGAATGGGTTCAGATAAGAAATGTTCATAGTCTTGAAAGCACACCCTGTGATGAGAGTGTGTCTACAACACAGCAGGAAACGAGTCTTACAGCCTCGGTAGGCAGACTTGTTTTAGTGGGACTTGCACTATCCTACTAAAATTAGCGGTGTGGACGAGCAACGCCAGCAGAGGTGCAAAATAGTCACCTGAGCTCAGACCCTATTTTTCCCCTTAGAGCTGCAGCTCGGCTGGTTAGCCTGAGCCTAACAATGTCCACACTGATGATAGCATGAGCCCCACAAACACGTGCTTGTCTATCTGGACTCGAAGGGGGGGCTTTCTCCCAGCTGCAGTGAAGTCACACTCCTAGGGTATGTCGCCACTGCCTTTTAAAACCCGCAGCAATGAGTCTCTGAGCCCCGGTGTACAGACTTGGTCTCAGGCTATGGTGCTAAGAACAGCTTTGTATTTGTTTGGGGTTGAGTTGGAACATGGGCTCTGAGGTCAAGTGGGGGGGGGGAGGGGGTAGGCGTCAGCCCAAGTTACAACATCCAGACTGCTGCTTTTAGCACTGTAGCACAAGCCTGAGTCTGTAGACCCAGCCTAAGATTTGTTGCTGAGTGGTTTTAAAAGGCAGTGTAGATATATACCCTTGCAGACTATTGAACTAATTGAAAAGAAGCTTAGAAGGTGACGTATTCATTGTAAATCGCAGGGGTCTCAAACACGCAGCCTGTGGGCCACATGCGGCCAGTGGAGTTATTTGCTGCGGCCCGCCAAGCTCCCTGCACCCCATCTCCCCCCGAGGTTCTTCCTGTGGTCACCAAGCTCCCCTCCCCCATCCCCCAGTTATTTCCGGTGGTCACCAAGCTCCCCTCACCCACAGTGCACCGTGTCCCCACTCCTCTGCCTACCTCCAGCTCTTTGGGGGCGCTTAGTGCTTTCTAGGAGGCAGGGGAAGGAGCAGGAGCCAAACATTCAGGGGAGGAGGTGGAGTAGAGGCGGGGCAGGGCTGGGAAGAGGCAGGGCAGGGGCGGGGCCTCATGGAAGGGGTGTCGTGGGGGCAGGGCTGGGGCAGTGGAGGTGAGGGGGGTGTCTGTGATGCGGCCCTTTGGGCTGATGCCTTAGTCCCCATGTGGCCCTCTTGGTCACTTGAGTTTGAGATCCCTGGTCTATCGGTACTTATTACTGATCCTAGAGGTCTTCTTTAATCTAGCAGAGAAAGTTGTAACAAGATCCAATGGCTGAAATTTCAAAGGTTCAAACAGGAAATAAGAGACATTTTTTAAAGAGAGGGAATTTAACCACTGGAGCAGATTACCAAAGGATCTGGCAAATTCTCTATCACTTGAAGTCTTTAAATCAAGATTAGATGTCTTTGAAAAAAATGCTCTAGCCCAACCAGAAGTTATGGGCCTAAAGCAGGAATCACTGGACACATTCTGTGGTCTCTGTATACAGGAGGTCTGGCCTTAAAACCTATGAAATAGTTGTTCTTTCAAATTTCTTAGTATACCATTTACAGTTTCAGTGTCTGTCACTTTTTATTTAATGTTTAGCAAAAACATTCTCTGTTTTTCACGGGTGTTTTAGGTTGATGTTTAGAAGAGATTTTCCATGGAAGCTTAAAACTATCACAAGGGCAAGAATTAGCCTCCTGAATGCTTTTAGACCAGCTATAAGAATGTCTGGTAGCTGCTGGTTTCCTCACGGTAACCACCTCTATGAGCAAAAACAGATCCTTGCAGGATGTTTCACATCAAAAGAACAGAAATACCTAGGGATGAACTGATGGCCAGCACTGGCCAGATATCTGATGGCTAGCTATCACAAAGCTCTTCACAGATACCTTTCTCTAGAATTCCTTCTGTGGCCCAAGAGACTTAGGGATATAGGAGAGAGGGAATTGAAATAGGAAGAAAAATAAACATGTTGGGACAAAGAAACTGACTGCAGAAACCAGAACCACCCCCTTTGCATGCACGGTGGCCAATTTTGGTTGAACGTATTCCTGAAGGTTTCGCCACATGGCAATAACTTTAATCCCTGGAGACTCCAGGACAATCCTGGACGGTTGGCAACCATATGTATGCTGTATAAATACAGAAGTTGAGCAAAGTTGAGCAATATCACAGCTTGTGATATTGTTTAAATGACAAGAGTATGGCAAGTTTATTAAGTTCCATTATGAAAGACAAAATTTGGGTCAGTTTTATTACGATCAGTTTTGTGTAAGACAAAAATAGCTTCTAGATTCACACAGTGTATTTAGTACTAATGAAGAGGCGATGACTAGAATTTGTCATTTTGGGTGCATTTCAAGTAAGTTTCCCAATTATTTAAAAACTTGCTATTTCTAGGGTTTCCAGTAAGTACCACATAATCAGTCATTAGTGACTCAGTCACCAGACCGTACAATGTACATGTTAGCTTCTTTCATTTCTCACTGACGTTAGCTTCGCCACACACCTCTTGGAGACAAACTAATATACTGTGAATGTAGAAAAATTTCATTCCTGGAGCTAGTGCATTATTGTAATGCAGCTTTCAACATCTGGGCAGCTCCAAAATAAATGATGCAGAATAGAATTGTTCCATTATTAAAGGACATAGTCTACTGAGTGTTTGGGAGTAGTGGTCACCATTCAGTTAACAGGTTTTTAGCTGATTAAATATTTGTTTAATCTGCATAAACCAACATGATATGTAGCATCTTTCCATGTATAGTAAGTTCTCTTCATTGCCAGGAAATCTGACAACAGGATATCTGTCTAGAGCTGAACAAATGATTTATTTAATATTTTTGCCTTTTTCGGCTTGTGGAATATTCACACACAAATTGTGAATTTCTTGAATGGATTTGTTAGTCAAAACTATTGGCTGACACTTTTCATGAATGTCCTTGCTCGCACAGTCTGCTCTGGGAGATTCAAAAATTGAGCTGTGGTGCTTAGGGTTAGGTGGGGGATGTAGCAGGAAGAGAGACTCTGGCATGTCCCTGGTACAAGACCTGAGGCCTTAACCAAAGTCAGCCAAAGTTATTCTTTGAGCAAAAGTCAGGCCCTGTGAAAAACAGATGTTTGCAAGTTCAGTGTCCGGAACATGAACTTGTCACCGGTATTGCTAGCATTGTTAAACACACTGAATATGTAAACACCTTACAGCAGGAAGGGTGTATGTACTCCAGTTAAGTTAATAAACTGTGATGTACTGGCTCTTTTAACACAGCAGTGAACTTAATCTCTTCTGTGAATACACAGCGATAGGGCCTATGCGTTCCAGAGAAACAGCCCTGAGAGCTTGAGAGCTGGAGTTCACTGATTGTTACCTGCTAGGCAAGATCTGGGCCAGGAGAATCTAGGTGAGTTTGCTGGTTTAGGAAGATAGACTGGTGAGGCAGGGAGCTGACACACAATCTAGTCCCCAGCAAAGCTCATGTTTGCTGAGGTGAAGAGGTAAGATGGTGGCTCACACCCTTGGCTATCCCCAGCAGCATGTTACAGTAGGACAAGAAGTAATGGGCTTAATCTGTAGCAAGAAAAATTCACATTAGATATTAGGAACATGTTTCTAACTATAAGGATAATTAAATACTGGAAAAACTTAACAAGGGGAGTTATGGAATCCCTGTCTTTGGCAGTTTTTAAGAACAGATTAGGTCATTAGGTCAGGAATTACAGATTAGTTAGCTTAATTTCTGTACCCAGAAAGACAATGAAGCAAATAATTAAGCAATCAATATGAAAACACCTAGAATATAATAAAGTGATAAATAACAGTCAGCATGGATTTATCAAGAATAGTGTCAAAACAACCTGATAGCATTCTTTGACAGGGTAACAAGTGTTGTGGATGGGGGGGAAGCGGTCGATGTGGTATATCTTGACTTTAGTGAGGCTTTTGATACTGTCTCACGTGACCTTCTCATAAATAAAGTAGAGAAATACAACCTAGATAGAACTACTATAAGGTGGATGCACAACTGGTTGGAAAACCATTCCCAGAGAGTAGTTATCAGTGGTTCATAGTCATGCTGGAAGGGCATAGTAAGTCAGATCCCACAGGGATTTGCTCTGGGTCTGGTTCTGATCAATATCTTCATCAATGATTTAGATAATGGCATAGAAAGTACACTTATAAAGTTTGTGGACGACACCAAGGGGTGTCGCGGTTGCAAGTGCTTTGGAGGGTAGGATTAAAATTTAAAATGATCTGGACAAACTGGAGAAATTGTCTGTAGTAAATAGGATGAAATTCAATGAGGACAAATGCAAAGTACTCCACTTAGGATGTAACCATCAGTTGCACACCCTTAGAAAATGACCACTTACTTCAGAAAGGGGTCTGGGGGTCATAGGGATCACAAGCTAAATATGAGTCAACAGTGTAATGCTGTTGCAAAAAAAGCGAACATCATTCTGGGATGTATTAGCAGGAGTATTGTAAGAAAGACACAAAAACTAATTCTTCCTTTCTACTCTGCACTGATTAGACCTCAACTGGAGTATGTACAGTTCTGGGAGCCACATTTCAGGAAAGATATGGACAAATTGGAGAAGAGTAACAAAAATGATTAAAGATCTAGCAAACATGACCTATGAGGAAGATTGAAAAAAAATGGGTTTGTTTAATCTGGAGAAGGGAAGACTTAGAGGGAACATGATAACAGTTTTCAAGTACAAAAAAGGTTGTTACAAGAAGAAGGGAGAAAAATTGTTTTTCTTAGCCTCTGAGGATAGGACAAGAAGCAATGGGCTTAAATTACAGCAAGGGCAATTTAGGTTTGACACTAGGAAAAGCTTTCTGTCAGACAGGTTAAGCCCTGGAATAAATTGCCTAGGGAGATTGTGGGATCTCCATCTTGGGGATTTTTAAGAGCAGGTTGAACAAACACCTGTCAGGGGTGGTCTAGATAATACTTTGTCCTGCGTTGAGTGGAGGGGACTGGACTAGATGACCTTTCCCGGTCCCTTCCAGTTCTATGATTCTATGCTCCTCCATACTCCGACTTCCCTGGAAGGACCCCACTGCAGCCTTGCCCAGCCCTGTATTAGAGATCTATTCTCAAAAGCACCGTAGATTCATGGAGTCTGCGACCAGAAGGGCCCATTGTAACCATGTAGTCTGACTTCCTGTCTAATACAGGCCATAGAAACTCCCCAAAATAATCCCTATAGCAGATCTGTTAGAAAAATATCCCATCTGGATTTAAAAATTGCAAATGCTGGAGAATCTACCAAAATCCTTTGTAAATTGTTCCAATGGTAAATTATTCCTACAGTTAAAACGTAGGTCATTTTCAGTCTGAATTTGTCTAGCTTCAACTTCCAGCCATTGGATCCTGTTGCACCTTTCTTTGCTAGATTGAAGAGCCCATTATTAATTATTTGGTCCTAATATCTGTTCTTATACAGCTAAACCACCCTGAACACACCCGATCCCGTCTGATTTCAGAAGCTAAGCAGGGTTGGGCCTGGTTAGTACTTGGATGGGAGACCTCCTAGGAATACTAGGTGCTGTAGGCTTAACATGGGCTTGGGGCTAGCAACTCCACCCCATAGGGAACCAAATTGCTAATGAAACAACAACACCAGAGATGGAATGATCTGTGGTTGGTGGCCCATACCCCAGCTGGGGGGTGATGGGCAGAGAGAGAATATATGCTCTTATAGACTATAATCAAGACACCCCTTAACCTTCTCTTTGATAAGCTAAATGGATTGAACTCCTTGAGTCTATAAGGCATGTTTCCTAATCCTTTAATTATAACCATGAGCTGAGATTCACAGCATGAAGCTCCTTCTGCCCCCTCAGTAGGGCTCTGCCCCCTAAAGCTTGAGTAAATCTCTCTGGGTTTCTATCTGAAGGGTACCCTAGAGTGCTGAGGAAACTGTTTCTAGGCCTGGAAGAATGGGTCCCTGACTGAGGCTGAAGGAAGGCATGCAATACATAGGTGGAAAAATAAGGGGGATCATACAGGCGGACGGGACTCTGGACATGGGGTAGGGATGGGGAAGACTAGGACACGGGACAGATGGGATGGGCTTCAGGAAGCACTGGGGGCCTCATAAGGTGATGGGGATGAGGATATGGCGGCGGAGTGCTAGGAACTCAAGGGACAGGGAGCAGATAAGGGGGAGTTGCGATGGGGGATAGAACACAAGGGAGCAGAAAGGGCAGGATGCTAGAGTGGGATGCTGAAGGCATGTGGTGTAGTAAGCAAGAGCTTGGAGATGATTTTACCTCTGTATACATCATTGGTGAGACCCATAGTGGAATACTGCATCCAGTTCTGGTATCCACATCTTAGAAAGGATGTTGAAAAATTGGAGAGGGAGCAGGAAAGAGACACAAAAATGATTTGAGAAAGTGCTGTACTGTGAGAGACGTAAAGAGCTAAATCGCACTACCAAAAAGGAAGATTGAGAAGTGACTTGACTGCAGTGCTAAGAACCTTCAGAGACAAAATAAAGGTCTCTTTAAGCTAGCACAGAAAGACAAGAATCAATAGCTCCAAGCTGAAGCCCGGCGAATTCAAATTAGAAATAAGGTACAGTGTGGGTGATTAACCATTGGAACTAACTGCCAAAGCAAGTGGGAAATTCTCCATCACTTTCTTGGCTATCTTTCTAGGACCAGGTCTACACTACCCGCTGGATCGGCGGGTAGCGATCGATGTTTCGGGGATCGATTTATCACGTCTAATCTAGATGCGATAAATCAATCCCCGAGCAGTCTCCTGTCAACTCCGGAATTCGACCGCTGCAAGATACACAGGCGGAGTCGACGGGGGAGCGGCAGCAGTCGACTCAGCACCGTGAAGATGCTGAGGTAAGTCGCCCTAAAATGTCTCCCAACAAACCCACAATCAGCATCCAGCGGCGGCGGCTGCCCCAGGAGAGGCTGAGACTCCCCTGGCCTATTATAACCACCACCCACGAGGATTAGGTTCTTTATTTTTTGATCCAACAGCATTTCGTTTTGTTCTATTAAAATAAAGCTTTCCTGTTTTCCCCATGAGAACCAGCTTCCCGAGAGCTGCTTTCGTTGCCGATGGAGGGCTAGACTGAAAAATGTGTAACGAGCACAAGTCAGTTTTGGTAGCACAGATCAGTTCAGTCACATTTAAATCATCAGTCAAGTAAAACAGCCCAGCTGTGCAGACTACATCCAGAGATGGGAAAACGTCAACGATTTTGAGATTTTGTGACATTTACAGATTAAACTTTGGAATTTTTAAAACTAGTTTAAGAGTCTTTATTTTCCTGTAAACTTAAACCCAAGTTTTTTTTTCCAAAGGTGATTTGATTTATATTATATTATATTATATTATATTATATTATATTATATTATATTATATTCAGAGGTGAAAGTAAGCCAGTATGGTGTACCAGCCACAATCATAGATTTATAGAGTTTAAGGCCAGAAGGCACCACTTGATCATCCTCTCTGACTTCCTGTGTATCAGGCCCTCTCTTACACTCAGTAACTTGTGTTTGTCTAAAGCAGGGGTCTCAAACTCAAATGACCACGAGGGCCGCATGAGGACTAGTGCACTGGCTCGAGGGCCGCACCACTGACACACACACACACCCACACCCTCGTTGCCCCGGCTGTGCCCCCACTCCACCCCTTCCATGAGGACTAGTGCACTGGCCCGAGGGCCGCACCACTGACACACACCCCGCCCTTGCTGCCCCGGCTCCGTCCCCCACTCCACCCCTTCCAAGAGGTCCCACCCCTGCCCCACCTCCTCCTCTGAGCACACAGCTCCCCATTCCCTTCTGGAAAGCGCTAGGCACCACCAACAGCTGTTTGGCAAACAAAGCAAGAGCAATCTAGGAAGTCCAGAGCTAGAAACACGCGCGGCCCAGCCAGGCAGCAGAGAAGCCTCCACTTCTGGCTCCTCCGTCCTGCAAACTGCTATGGGGGGACCGGGGGGGGGGGGGGCGGCGCCAGGAAGCTTGGCGGGCCGCAGGGAAGGGCTTTGCGGGCCGCATGTGGCCCCCGGGCTGCATGTTTGAGACCCCTGGTCTAAAGCATCTCTTCTAGCTCTGGTCTACACTGGGGGAGGGATGGTCGTGGAGGGGATCGACCTAAGATACACAACTTCGGCTACGCGAATAGCTGGAGGATTAACATGGGCGGTGGGTGGAGCCCCACTTCGGGGAGGCTAGCCCCCAGCTTCACCCCTTCCCTGGAGCCCTGAGACCCCCCTGCCCCTCACCTGTGGCAGTAGCCTCGAGACCTCCTGTCCCTCCCATGGTCGGAGCCCCAAGACCCCCTTTCCCTCCTATGGCCAGAGCCCTGAGCCCTCCACCCCCAACCCAGAGGAGCCCTGAGTCTCCAGGGAGATTACTGATGAACCCAGGAAACTCCGTAGCACATACCATCTCCACAGCCATCCTGGAACCTGCCTGGGGTATAAAAATAAGCCTCCCGGCAAGCTGCAGGATCATGTAAAACACCTCAGGCTAAATATGGTGCTGAATGAGACATAACAGAATGTGATAGGATTATATGTAACAAGTCACTGCAACAAGACCCCAGTACTTCCCACCAGCTGGCAGTACAAACATAGCCTGAATCCTTCCTTCCAAACTCCCAAGCAGCTAGATTTCTCCTGGACATTTGACATGCAACAGAATAAAAGGCAGCAAAAAACCTGCCTAACATCAGGGTGGGGCCAGGTGGGGCTTTGAACTTGACATGCATTTTCCAAGTAGATTTCCTTCTCTTTCCTCTAAAACAAATCAAAGTAATTAACAACTTGAGAAAAACATTAACAAGCTGCCTTTAACAAAGCTGGCAGCAGAATGGAAGTTTTATCCTGCTGTATCATTTTCCAGTAGGAAGCAACCTGAACATAAGCACAGACGATGACTCTTCTATTTCAAGCTTCAGGGATTAACCCTGAACCATGACAAATTCTCTCTCTCTCCTTTAAAAATTGTGCATTTAATGCCAACCTTCAAGTTTTCCAATGCCTCTTCACGCTTCGCTGAGATCCAGTCCCACCTTAGATCCCCTTGCGCAGTTATGTTTATGCCCACACTGGTTTTACTGCAAAATCCATTAACCTCAAATGATGAGTAACCCATTCTTTGCAGATGTCAAGAATCAGAGAGATAGTTGTGTTAATCTGGAATAGCAGAGGAAACGGCTTGCATCCGACGAAGTGGGTATTAGCCCACGAAAGCTTATGCTTCAATACTTTAGTTAGTCTCTAAGGTGCCACAGGACTCTTAACAAAGAGTTCTTTGCATTCTTTGCAGGTGTCATGCAATGTATCCAAAAGCAGCTGACTCCAACCTTCCTGTTTACTCAGAATGGAAAATTAGAGCTGTGAGAACCCGAAGTAGCTCTCCAAAGAGCACATGCTGAATTTGCACGGGGTGCTATTGAACGCCTCCCTGGGTTCCCCATGTTGCAGACAATCGAGACACAAGATGAGGTAATATACAGGACAGTCCATTAAGAAACTGAGACAGGCTTTATTCTCCTGCTGTGGCGATGTTTGCTAACAACCTCATCAAATCCAAACTTTTCTATGCATGAAAGAAGCTCTAGGAGAAAGTCTCCGCTTTTGTCGGGAGGATACAGAGCTGGTGCTATAAGAACTTGTTCATACCTCTCACTTACTTTAAACCCCCATACGTAAACCAGAACTTGCATGATACTTTTTCTACTGTCACTTATTTTTAGCTCACTGCCCAGTTGCTTGGTGTCTCCTGGAGCCAAGAGATTTGCCTATGTGTTTAAGGTTTTTAAGTGAATTTTGGGCAGGTTAAAAGTGCCAACCTCACAGCCCTGGACAGCAAAGTTGTATCTATTATTTCAAACACTGATTTGGCACTGAGGTTATTTGGGGCCACGTCAAAACGTTCAGACTAGGGAAGTCAGCCAGCAATTCTCCAAAAAGGGCCATGTATCCACCCTACACATGCCCACAGCACTTATCATTTGAAAGCTTATTTTATGTACTTTAAAAAGACTACGGAGCTGTTGTATTGTAGGTGAGGAACAATGACACCCAAACAGGGCCAGCTCAAACGTTTTTGCCACCACAAACAAACAAAAAACCAAGTGCCGCCCTGCCGGAGGAGAAAAAAAACAACAACCCCGAGCGCCGTCCTGAGATTTGTTGCCCCTTAGAAGGCGCCGCCCCAAGCACATGCATGGTGGGCACCTCAGTCTAACCAGCAAAGAGAAGTCACTCAGCAAATTCCTACCAGATGAGGACCCTTTTGAGTATGTCAAAAGAGCATCTTGGCAAACAAAAATGTGGATGTCTTTGCGCATAGGTAAATCATTGCAACATGGATGGAAAAATATGGATGATGAACTACTTCCTGTATTCTTCAAGGACCCAATGGCATCTGCACTTCTACAAGATCTTATTGTACCTGTACCAATACGTGTTGCTACACAACTGTGTGTGCAGTGAGAGCAATCTCCCCTGCACAGAACTATGCACATGCAAGAAGTGCAATGAAGGTTGTGGTAACCCACAAGATGATGAAAATGTGGATTAGAAATGTCACCGGCACTATTACATTTCAAATATGTGTGTACAAATTTATTATTAGATTTTGCTTTGCCCTTTAGTTTGTTGTTGTGATGCTTTGAGGTTAAAAACATCAAATATTTTGTTTTGAAATAACACGGAGAGTCATGAAACAAACAGGAATGAATGGAAATATTTCAAAACGGTCATTTTAACATGTTGATGATGTCATTGTTTAGCCCCATTTCAATGGCAGTAGCACCACTTGACAACTCCACATCACAGCTCATCTTAAATCAAACGAGGAAGACTTTGTAGCACCTTAGAGACTAACCAGTTTATTTCAGCATAGAAATAAACTGGTTAGTCTCTAAGGTGCTACAAAGTCTTCCTCGTTTGATTTACGGATACAGACTAACACGGCTGCTAATCTTAAACCCATCTTAAATCAGACATAATAAGCTTTCAAATGATGTATGATGTGTATAGAGAGAATACAGTAAGTTGACCATATCAGGGCCTCTGTCACGCACCCACATGTGTGCATCTCTCCACTTTATCCCCATCTCCACCCCAGCACTGAGACTTTAAAGAGCAGAGACAGAGGAAGATCTAGGGAGTAAGCTACACTCCAGGCATTCCAGAGCCCCCAGTGAGTAGAAAGCAAAGGGCAACTTGCAACATCAATTGCCAGGCTTTTGTCCACTGGGAGCTAATTCCAGAAGTGGCCTGACATCTGGCCTGACAGTTGTGCATTTGGTGGCCCTATCGCATGTTCCCACAGCTGGGTGGGAA
The DNA here is from genome assembly GCA_032164245.1 of Sternotherus odoratus. NCBI lineage: Eukaryota > Metazoa > Chordata > Testudines > Kinosternidae > Sternotherus > Sternotherus odoratus. The sequence continues at coordinate 13,779,461 of JAVMKO010000019.1, read as the reverse complement.
TCTCACATCTGGCTGAGTTGCAGGCAGGAGCTGTAGTTCCCCCATGCCAGTCACTAGAGGCTGCTGTGGCATCTGGCTTCAGACAGCCAATATTATTCGTTAGCACTTGAAACAAAGCACTAGCAAAAACGGGTTTTAAAATAACAAACAGCCCATATGGATATGTGATGTCTTACTCGTCACTGTAAGCTAAGTTAGGCAGGCTTTCCTATTCAGTGACAGGAACAGAAGAAAACCAAGTAATAGTTCCTTAAAAAAACCCTGTGTTGGTATGTTCTCAATCCCCGACTAGATGAAGAACTGTGTGGCACAAAAGCTTGTCTCTCTCGCACCAACAGAAGTTGGTTCAATAAAAGCTATTACCTGACCCACTGTGTCTCTCTAATAGCCTGGGACCAACACTGCTGCAGCAACACTGTCTACATGTCTCTCAATCGGAATCTCTCAGGGCATGTCCGCACTACAAAATGGAGACAACTTAAGTCAAGTTGACCTACAGCCACAGCAGTAATTAAATGAGCTCTTCATATCCATACTACACTCCTTCTGCCGGTGATGTGCATCTTCACCACTAAAGCCTGCTCCAACGGTAGTGTGGCACTGTGGGGCACCGACAGCTGGAGCCCCACAGGATAACAGCTGGAGTCCCAACACCCAGGGCTGACAGTCGGACACCCTTCCCCCAGGCTAAGAGCTGCAGGTGGGGCTCTAGCTGTCAGCCCTGGGAAATGGGGCTCTTGTTGTCAACCCAGCATGGTTCCAGATTTCAGCGCCTAACAGCAACAGACGATGTAAACAATGAAGTGTCTACACAGACACTGCATCGACCTAACTACATCGTCTTATGCATGACGCCTCTCTAGAGGTGGAGTTCTTCAGGGCGACGTTCCCTGTCAGAAGGCAGGTTTCAGAGTGACAGAAGGGGACCTTTTGGTGTAGAATGCTTACAGAATTCAGTTGACCTTACGTGGACCTAACTCTACAGTATAGACCAGGCCTCAGTCTGACTCACCTAATTTAAGCTGGTTTTGGTGCTCCCTCAGGGGAGCAAGCTTCTTCTCTGTTATTGTCTCTTAATGACTCTTAAGTGTAAGCTGTTAGGAGACTGTTAAAAAGAGTCTTCTCCCTCTTCCTCTAGTTGGGTAGGCTCAGACCTCTAAGGTGAAAGTCTGTTCCATTGTATGATACAGAAGCACAATGCTAAAGATAGATCCATATAAAATAAAAATAATGATTAAAGACCAACTTCACATCTCTCACAATTATCTTTGAACCCTCTCCAATATTTCAACATCCTTTTTAAAGTCCACACGTCCAATTTGGATGCAGTATTCCAGTAGTGATCTCACCAATGCTGTATACAGAGGAAATACCATCTTACTCGTATATGATATGCCTGTTTTTATACATCGAAGGATAGTGGCTTCCCCCTCTTTACCCAATATTACACTGAGAGCTCATGTTTAGTTGATTATCCACTATGTTAACTTACTATGGTTGTTCAGAGTCACTGTTTCCCAGGATAGAGTCCCCCATCCTGTCAACTTGGCCTACATTATTTGTTCTGAGATGACCTTGTATTAAAATGCATGTTGTTTGATTGCACCCAGCTGACCAAGCAATCCAGAACCCGCCAGATCAATGACTTGTCCTTATTGTTATTGTCCATTTTACCAATCTTTCTGTCATTTGCAAAGTTTATCGGCAATTACTTTATCTCTTCTCCAGATCACAGATAAAAATACTGAAGAGGGTTGGGCAAAAAAACCAATCCTTCTACTGATACTAGAGAGACCCTGCCAGAGACACCCCTTCTGGCTGATAATTTCCCAATAGCAATTATATTTTTACATCACTCATCCAGAATGTTAGCCCCTGAATGTGTGTCATGTTGTTTCTCTATGTTCCTAATTTTCTAATCAGAATAGCATGTGTTCCTAAGGTAAAAATCTTTCAAAAGTCTTAGCCTGTTATACCAGCAGTTATCTTTTCCCACCAGACTTGTAATCTTGTCAGAAATGATTGATGTTAATGATGATCCTATATTTTAGGAAACCAGGTGGACTGGTATTAATTATATTTGCATCCTTTAATTCTTTACTGCTAGAGTCTTGTATTGGCAATTTAATTATTTTACCCATGTTCAATGACAGGCTGTGAGGACAATGATTTCCCAAGTTATTCCATACTGGTACTACATTAGCTTTCTTCCAGTCCTCTAGAACTTTCCCAGTTTTCCAACACATTAAAAATTAACATAAACAGCTAGAGAGCTCCTCAGTCAACTCTTTTAAAACTCTTGTGGGTAAATTATCCAGATCTGTTGATTTTAAAATATTTAGCTTTACTAGATCTATTTAACACCATTTGTAGTTATAGTTAAAATAAAAAGTATTCCATCCTCATTACATGATACTGATACATCATCCAGCTGTGTTCCAAATACAGAAAAGAAATATTTATTGAAAACGTCTGTCTTTTCTGCATGCCTATTGATATTGTTAGCATTTGCCTCTAATAATGTGCTATTCCTTTTGTTCCTCATATATTTTTTTTAATCCTTCATATTATCCTTAAATCTATTGGCCAGATATTTTGATACTTTTTCTTGACTTAACAATTGCCTGAATTTTTTAACTTCTAACTTACGCTTATTGCTGTCTGTTCTTTTTTTCCATTCTTATATGACTTATTTGTAACTGCTGCTCTGACATCCCCCTTCTCTCTTAACCAAGTTGGTTTTAACTAAAAAGTTCTTTTTTGTGGTGACAGCTGAAATGAGAAACTGAAACTGAACTAGAGAAAGAGATAATGTTAAGACAGGTAACAAAGAGTCCTGTGGCACCTTAAAGACCAACTAAAGTATTGAAGCATAAGCTTTCGTGGTCTAATACTAACTTCGTTGGATGCATCCGACGAAGTGGGTATTAGCCCACGAAAGCTTATGCTTCAATACTTTAGTTAGTCTTTAAGGTGCCACAGGACTCTTGGGGCTTGTCTTCACTTGAGCCGGCAGGGATCGATCTTTTAAGACGCGATAAATCGATCACCAGCGGCTCCCACGTCGACTCCGGAAGTCCAGCTCCTGAAGAGGCGCAAGCTGGAGTCGACGGGGGACCGCGCCGCCAACCGCCGTGAGGATGGGAGGTAAGTCGGCTGCAGAGACGTCGATTTCAGCTATGTTATTAACGTAGCTGAAATTGCGTATCTACAGTCGATTTCCCCCCCTAGTGGAGACCAGCCCTTTGTTACCTCTGCTATTCCAGACTAACACGGCTACCTCTCTGAATGTTAACAAAGGACATAGTTACAGAGCAGCTGATGGTCACAGAGCCAGGTCTCTCTGCTGAGACTGAAATATTGCATCCTTTGCCACACATCCTATAGTGTGGAGAATCTTACTGAAGATTCTAATTATAGTTTTGTGGATTCAGCAGCAAATGTAACACATCTGAAAGTATTAAAGAGCATTGGACTGGTGGCAGAGGAAAGCAAAATTAAGTCAATAGCTGACACAATATTTAGAAAACCACTCTCGCTTTGAAAAGGTCCTGCCCATGGGGGAATATGTATACTGCTATCATTGACATCAGGAAGAATGATCTGCCAGGCCTCACATGGTCCAAGTCTGAGGCTATAATGAGAAGTATGCAGATGGTACTTCATATCTGCTATGAAGGAGCAAATGCTGTGAGCAACAGAAGGTAAAACGACAGAAAAAGGAAGTCACACTGCAAGCTCAGAAGTACTGGTTGCCTCCCCTGTCCTGAGATAAAGATTATAGTTAGACCCTACTGTACTTTTAAATATAAATATAGTTAGATAAAATGTAAATGCATATGTTTATATAACGTTTACATGTTCTATAGTATATAGCCCTGGGCGCTCAGAGACTGGGCTTTGGGATAGGTCTGTACCCCCTGGGTATGTGGGGACTGGGCCTGTGTCCCAGGTGTTTAGAAACTGGGCTTTCAGGTCCTGGGGGTATGGCCCTGTGTGTATTGCTGATAGATCTGGAACTAGACATATGCCTCTGGATGCCCAGATACTGGGTCCTCAGAGACTGGACAAGTGATCTTGGGTGACTGTGGGACTAGGTGGGTAGCTGTCACGGAGTGCCCGGGCGATGGTCTGGAACTGCTCCCTAGGAAGCCAGAGAGGACTTCAGGTGAAGGGCCCCTTCTCCATACACAGCCTGTTTCCAAGGCTAGGAGCTTCACGGGTACCCACTTCCACCTTCCTGCGTCTGACCTCGGAGCATTCAGCATCTTCTGCCCCTTCGTGTGCTTCCCCCAGCGAGCCCACCTGGGCGGGGCCCTGAGGTAGCCCATGGGTTCTGCACCCCAAATCCACAGTCAAACGTGACTCTCAGCCAGCCAGTAAAACAGAAGTTTATTCAATGACCTTTATCTGGTCTAACACAGACCATACAGCGAGCGTGAGCCCTCAGTTGGATCCATCTTGGGGGCCCGAGAGCTAGGACAGCTTGCCTGTAAGCTCACTGCCTCTTCCCAGCCAGACCCAGACTAACAACCCCCCCATCCAGCCCCTCCTCTGCTTCCTTTTGTCTCTTTTCCCGGGCTAGGCAAACATCACCTGACCTCTCTCCAACAGGTTCAGCTGAGCTCTTTGTTATTCTTCACTTCCAGCCTTGAAAGGGGGGAGGGGCCCGGCCCTCAATTGCCAAGGCAGGTTGGCCACTATCAACTACACACCCCTATCCCTCCACACAGACACTCAAGAAATGCATAGGGGAAACTGAGGCACACACACACAGTACTCCTACTTCGTCACAGATCTCCCCTCTTCGAGAACGAACTGAGCAAGGTCACTTTGCCAGTGACCTGGGGAAGTTCGACCTCACCAATGTTTTATGGGTGCCCCATTATCTTTCCCACTCCTTGGTAGGAGTCACATCAGGCCCTGGATTAGCGCCTTCTTCAGTGCACAGAAAGCCCTCTGGCACCCTTGTTCCCAGACCACCTTGTCTGGCTCACTCTTCTTCCCTAGCTCCGAAATTGGGCAGCTAGGTAGCTAACCTGGGGTACAACCTGCCGGTGGTACCCCGCTATCTCGAGAGAGGCCTGGAGAATGGCCAATCTCTGATTCTCTCCACCTCCTGCTGAACACTCACTTCCCTTGCCCAGCAGTTTCTCTGTCTTGCCTGTGCCAATATTTTTGGGCACCAGCTGCCGCCTCCTGATCCTCCCACAGTTCCACTTTCCCTCTGGGAGCCCATTCCCGGTACAGGACTCCCGTCTCCTCCAGGAATCTGTCCCTGCAGCCTTTCCCAAAGGTCTGCAGTGCTGCCCTGGCTGTCCCAGGGGAGTCATGCTGTGAGCTCCATGCTATGAAAAATCTATGCTATGAAAAATCGGGATGAGGGTGGGGAGTAATAGGCACCTATAGAACACAAAGCCCCAAATATTGGGACTCTCCCTGTAAAGTTGAGACATCTGGTCACCCTAGTTTGGAGAGGCTCATGTATGTATTTGACCTGGGGTGGGGAACACATCTCCCAAAACCCATTAGTCAGTGTCTGAGAGGAACATCAGTTTCACAAAAGATGCTATTTAACTAATTTTAACTGCAAGTGTGAACTCCTTTTTGGCAGGCACGAGAAAGTGCCATCACTACAGCTGAACCTCTCTCTCTCCCTCCCTCTCACTCGCTCTGAGAAAATAAAACCAGGCCAGCTCCGTGATTGCAGAACAACCTGTAAAATCAGAGGGCACCAAGAGAAGAGGTTTAGTGCCTCTCCGAGGGCCTGATTATTTCCAAAGACTTGTGCTAATTTTCTGATATGATCCTCACATCTTTGTGAGGCGCTAAAGCCCTCATTACTTTTCCTGACCGATGCATTCTAATTAGATCAACACTTAAAAAAAATTCACAATAGCCACAGGACGGCTTTCCATCTCATTAACTCCTCACTTATTATTTTCAGGAAAATTACTGATAAAAATGTGCATCTCCATTTGCTGGGACTTAGAGCCTCGTCGGCTGATATCTAACATCTCTCTCATCACCCTGGTTGCGAGCCGTTGCTATAGCGACTCACAATAATAGAAACTAATAAATTACAAACGAGATGCTCGTCGAGCAATTATTGTTCTCTTTTATGCAAGTTTCTTGCTAATTTTGATCATAAGGGGAACTACAATAAAGCATCAAAGGAATAATAAGTCCATTTTTAGAGAATATTAGAAAACAGAAAAAGGGCAGATTTTTAGATCCACGATTAAGTGATCTGGCTATTTCAGTAAATCTAAATAAGAAATGAACTTTTTATGGCATTATTTTTCTCTAGACTTCTCCCTGCTAGTGCAATGCCACATGACGTGCCTTGAACTCTATGTGAGTCAAAGTCAAACAAGCTGCCTGGACTCTCCAAAGTGACCCTTTTGTGGACAGAATCCTCTCTCTGTTCCTGGAAGCATGGTCATGGCAAAAGGGTCTTGGTAACATCTGGTAACATTACACTGCTGAGACTGCTCTCAAACCATCTCTATCCAGGAGATGTGTTTTCTTCGTCCACAGCTTCAAACCCCCTAACAAAAGAGGAAGCACCCTACCTGCTTCCCAACCCACTCCGTCACATGTACCTTTCCTGAAGTAAGGAGAAAGACTACCAGTGGAATGTATTGGTTTCAGAAATGCATGAATACAGCCACCAACTTCCTACTACCCAGCACTAGTGCTCCACACACTTCTACATGATGAACTGGGGGGAGTGGGGGGAGCAGTATGCAAGTCAAGTGGGACAGCTGAGAAAGGGCCTCTGGAGACCCCACTCTTAGAAATTCAAAGTCAGGTGGGATACAGAGCAATACATGCTTCTGCAAGTTGCAACTAATACAGTGACTCCTCACTTAACGGTGTAGTTATGGTCCTGAAAAATGCGACTTTAAGCAAAATGATGTTAAGCAAATCCAATTTCCCCATACGAATTAATGTAAATGGGGGAGGGGGTTAGGCTGCAAGGACATTTTTTTCACGAGACAAAAAACTATGTAATGTAGATATACACACAGTATACGTTTTAAACAAACAATTGAATACTGTACACAGCAATGATGATTGTGAAGCTTGGTTGAGGTGGTGAAGTTAAAGGGTGGGAGAGGGTGGGGTATTTCCCAGGGAATGCCTTATTGCTAAATAATGAACTAGCATTCGGCTGAGCCCTCAAGGGTTAACACGTTGTTAATGTAGCCTCACACTCTAGAAGGCAGACGAACGGAGGGAGGGGAGACAGCATGGCAGACAGAGACACACACCCTGTGTGTGTGTGAGAGAGATGTGCATTGCCCCTTTAAGTACGCTGACACCACACTCTAAATACATTTCCTTTAAAAAGATCAGGAAGTTGAGACGGAAGCTGCAGCCAGCTCTTTCCATCCTCAGCCCTGTTGTCCCCCTGCTCTATATGGAGACATTGTAAGCAGGGGGCAAGAATAAGGGGGTGGGGAACTCCCTGACATTGGTCCCTCTCTTCTCCCCTCCCCTGCACAGCAAGCAGGAGCTCCCAGGAGCAGCTCCAAGGCAGAGGGCAGGAGCAGCACGGGGAAGGGACAGCTGAACTGCCGGCATAATAACAGCCATACTGGGTCAAACCAAAGCTCCATACAGCCCCGCATCCTGTCTACTGACAGTGGCCAATGCCAGGTGCCCCGGAGTGAGTGAACCTTAACAGGTAATGATCAAGTGATCTCTCTCCTGCCATCCATCACCCCCCTTTGACAAACAGAGGCTAGGGACACCATTCCTTACCCATCCTGGCTAATGGCCATTAATGGACTTAACCTCCCTGAATTTATCCAGTAATCTTTTAAACCCTGTTATAATCCTAGCCTTCAGAACCTCCTCAGGCAAGGAGTTCCACAGGTTGACTGCGCTGTGTGAAGAACTTACTCTGATTTGTTTTAAACCTGCTGCTCATTAATTTCATTTGGTGGCCTCTACTTCTTATATTATGAGAACAAGTAAATAACTTCTCCTTATTTACTTTCTCCACACCGCTCATGATTTTTATATACCTCTATCATATCCCCCCTTAGTCTCCTCCTTTCCAGGCTAAAAAGTCCTAGCCTCTTTAATCTCTCTTCATATGGGACCCGTTCCAAACCCCTAATCATTTTAGTTGCCCTTCTCTGAACCTTTTCTAATGCCAGTATATCCTTTTTGAGATGAGACCACATCTGTATGCAGTATTAAAGTTGTGGGCACACCATGGATTTGTACAAGGGCAATGAGATATTCTCCTTCTTATTCTCTCTCCCTTTTTTAATGATTCCTAACATCCTGTTTGCTTTTTTGACTGCCGCTGCACACTGCATGGATGTCTTCAGAGAACTATCCACGATGACTGCAAGATCTTTTTCTTGATTAGCTGTAGCTAAATCATCATATTGTCTGTATAGTTGGGGTTATTTTTTCCAATGTGCATTACTTTTTATTTATCTGCAGGGAATTTAGGGGAGGGGGGAGCTGATAGGGGAGTTCACCCTGGTTCCAAGCCCCCACCAGCAAGCTGCAACAGACTGCTCTTCCTGCAAGCAGTCACCAAAGCAGCCAAACAATGTTATAGGGGAACATTGCACAACTTTAAACAAGCATGTTCCGTAATTGATCAGCAATGTAACAATGAAACAATGTTAACTGGGATGACTAAGTGAGGAGTTACCACTCATCCTCCCTCTCATGATCACACACAGACATCCCACCCACTGCTCTGGTTTGCTGAAGTAATGGTCAGGTATCACTCCAGATCCTGGCTCTGCGGGACAGTCTGGTGCAGGGCAATTAGCAGCCCATTCCATGCCTTTTAAAACCAGGCCAAGATTTAAAGAGAGGATACAGAGTGACTCTGCTAGTCAGCAGGTTTCAACAACTAGATTTAGGAAGAGTTGCCTAGTCCTGGATTAGTCTTTTCATATAAATTAGCATTTGAAGAGATGGATGATGCACCAAACTGGGATTCAGGCAACTTGGGTTTTATTCCCAGCTCTGCTACTGACCTTCTGTGACCTCTGGCAAGCCAGTATGCTTCTTTGTGCCTCAGTTTACCCTCCCACCCTTTGTCAAATTAGACAGATATTCTTTCTTGTTATGTGTGTGTGCAGCACCCAGTGCAATGAGTCCTTCGAGTACAACAACAATCATAGTAAGTAAGGATTTTGTCTCTTGCTTCCCCCCCCCTTTAAACCTTCTCTCCCCTCTGTTCCTTCTTGTTCCTACCTTTTATAGCCTCCTTTGCTTCCTCTTCTTCACAGAATATCAGGGTTGGAAGGGACCTCAGGAGATCATCTAGTCCAATCCCCTATTCAAAGCAGGATCAATTCCCACTTAACTCATCCAGATTTTTGCCCCATATCCCTAAACGGCCCCCTCAGGGATTAAATTCACAACCCTGGGGCTTAGCAGGCCAATGCTCAAACCACTGAGCTACCCTTCCCCCTCCCTCTTCCGCCTCTGCTTTCCCCCATCTTAGTTCACCTCTTTTTCTCAGCCTACTGCTTTATTGCCTGTCCCTAATTCGTCATAGAAGTTCAGTGAGCCCTTGAATCACTCTGTGCAGGGAGCAGATATCTGATGGCTCACAGTCAAAGTGAGACTTAACTACCCCCTAGAGAGATTCACTGTAAAGTCCCACTGCGCTGATGACACAGCAGGCTGAGGGGGAGCTTGGTAGGTGCCAGGCAATGCAGGAGATAGGGGGAGACTGGCAGAATGGAGGGGAAGGTTCCACACAGGAGCTTTGACAAGAGATAATCATTCTGGATTCCCAGCTAGCCTCTGCCTACTGACTGACTTGCCCTGAGGAATACCCTACCAGCCCCCTGTCCTAGCTCACCTCAACATTCGCTTCCTGAACCTTCCCAGAAAAGCATCTCTGGTGGGTCTCCATGACCATGCTGCTCTACACAGCTGTTCTCTGCTCCTTCAATTCTGCCATCTTCTTAGAAAAGCACCTCTACTTCTGCACGCAAAGTGATTCTCACACCCAGAACCCCAGCCAACTTTAACAGCCTTTCGCTCCTGCCCTGGGCCTTGCCCCCAGAAGGGCCGGGGCTGGGAGCAGAGCCTTCCAGGGATTGAGGTCTGGAGCATGGCTAGGGCCACAGCCAATGTTGAGAGTGGAGTCACATCTGGGCCACAGTTGGGACCTCAGGCTGGGCCCAGCACTGGGGCTGCTCTTGGGAGTGGAGCTGCGGCCACAGCTGGGTGCAGAGCTACAGCCGGGCCCGGGAGCCAGGGGCCAAGGCCTGGGTCACATCTGGGGGCAGACCGGGAGCTGAGCTGTGGCTGGGAACCGGGGCTAGAGCAGATCTGGGGACAGAGCCAGGCTGGGTAGCACTCCCTTCCAGTCCCCAATGGGCCTCGCTGCACATCCCCATATGTTCCTCTGCGCCCATGTGGAGGGTGCGACCACTGCCCTAGAACATCACATTCAGACTGCTTCTAAATCCTCCAGATTCTTTCTGCATCACATCTCTAGGACAGGGCCTTCCCTATCCATCCACACGAATCGCGTATCCCAGCTTTCACCAGCTTGCGTTGATAAGGACATCACCCTCTTCTCTGACCTTGACAAAAGCAGTCTCGCCCTACGCATGTCTATTCAAAATGTAGCCACAAAGATCATTGCCCAAGCCTGTCGCTTTGACCACGTCACCCGTCTCTTCATTCTTCCATCGCCTTCCCTTTCCCTATCACATTAAACATAAGCTGCTCAAATTCACCTTCAAGAGTCTTCCTGGCCTATCTCCATCCGACCTACCATTTCTCGTACACTGTTGAGATGCTGACTTCCACTCATGCGTGAAATTTGCAAACTCATTGAGAGATGCCTCCTATAAATTTCATCAGAACCATCTCATGGTCCTCCTTCAATCCCTTCTTAAAACTCTCCTTTGCTGTGACGCCTACAAAACAATTGTTTGCAATTGTTAGGCAGCTGTGAAGAGCACTGCCTATTATCCTGACAAGCATTGTTTTACTGTCTCCTTATGCCCCACCTTCGGACTTTCTGTATCCACCCATTGTCTCTTGTCTTATATACTGTAAGGTCTTGCTTGTGAGAACCACCTTTTGGGTCTCTCTTTATACAGGGCCTAGTACTAGAAGGTCCTAGTCCTTGGCTGGGGCTCCTAGGTGCAAAGACAATACAAATAAATATTAATAGTACATGGCCAGATGATTAATGGTTAATGCTTTTCTACCTTTTTCACTTGGTCCTCTTGGAAGAATCTCAGATACGCTCTGTGACAGTTATTGCAGCCCCATGCAAGACCTTTGGGAACCATACTGAATGGTTTATATATCACGGTAGGCCAAAGCCTGTATGCAACTCCAGGGGGGGAAGGTTACCGCAGCTCTGCCAGGAAACAGAAACAGTGGGTGTGATTAAGGTGAATCACTTAGGTTGTAAACACCTCCAGAAAGGCACCACCCCCGGGGAGGCTTGCAAATCCTGCCTCAAACTGTGTTTTCCAGAGACTAACAGACAAAGAAAGGGCTTTTGATTTTAAAAGGTTACGTTTAAAGTGGACCAGGGCCTTTTTACTATCCACCAAACAGGACCTCCAGTTCAAGGAAGGGTTGAAAAGACTTTGGCCAACTAGGGTTCCTTATGATTGATAGGTGACTCCTGGTATGTTTAAATCTGTTTATGGCTTTTATTATGTTTTTTCTGTCGTGTTTTAACCTTAAAAATAAATTAGATTGCTTAGAAAAAGCTGCGTGGTAACTTGTAGCTGCTGGCAATACACTGTTCATAGCCTTCAGAGAGGAAACACTGCACACGCGCTGGCTATTAGGTAGACTGGGAATATCATCATGTAAGGCGGTGAGCTGTGCAGTCTTAAAACTCCCCGTGGTCAGAAGTGAATGGCATCTGGGTCCCCGTCTTGAGATTAGTCACAGCTGGAGAGCGAAGTCCTGACTAGATGCTCCTGAAGTGGACCACAGAGAGGGAATGCAGCTGCAACTCCTTGGCAACCGTGACACCCTCTTTCTTGCAGTCCGAATTATTCTTTCCCAAAGTTGTTGCTCATTTCAATTTACATTTAAGTGTGAAATTGAATGATACTGCTGTGACTTGAAACAAATATGTAAAAACTCTGTAACCCTTCCAAGCTCTAATTATCCCTCACTCCTTACTGCCATACCGCTACCACCAAGATGGTGCAGTGCTTGGACAAGATCAGCTCATGGATAAAGAAGAGCTGGTTGATGCTGAACACAAATAAGACAGAAGTGACGCTGATGGGACAAGGAAAGTTCTTTGAAGATTCTGCAACCATGGTGAAGTCTAATTTGGTTGCAAGCTCATACCCACAACTGGACAATCCAGTCCATAATTTAGGATGCTCCTTGATTTCTTGGTGATGCTAAGCTACGACAAAGCGGCGTCCGTGAGTATTGCATTCTACCATTACTCTTTGGATAGGCGAATCCATCCCATCCTGGCAGATAATGACCTGGCCTTAGTTATACACCGTTTGTCACTCCTTGTCTGGACCACAGCAATGCATTCTACCTGGGAATCAAAACTTCAGCCTTTAGAGCATTCCAAGTAGTGCAGAATGCTTTGGCACATCTCCTCAGCAACATGGGTTACAATGAGTACATCATACTTGTCCTCCTCTCTCTACGTTAGCGACAAGGAGTCCTGTGGCACCTTATAGACTAACAGACATCTTGGAGCATAAGCTTTTGTGGATGAATACCCATTTCATCAGGTGCAACTGATGAAGTGGGATGCAACGGATCTCTCTACGTTGGCTTCCCTCTCTTGAATGCTGAACTCCATGGTGGTTCTTCAACCACACTGTGAGTTGCCCACCTCCCATCTCAGAGGCAAGATTCAGCAGCAGTGGAATAAGATGAAGTACTGGCTCCACCCACCTCCTTTCTTCAGTCACAGAGCCTCCTTCATCCCACCAGAGGGGCTCAGTCCTCTTGGGAAGCTGTCCTCTTCTGACAGGCTAAAATTCCTCATGCCTGGAAGGCTTCCATGGAATGAGTGAAATGACTACAGCTGCTCTCCAAGTGGACCATTTTGGTGAAACTTTTTCCTCATTTCCTTTTGAATTTCCTTTTGAGAGAAATGTCCTGATGGTCTTTAGAAATGGCTCCAGTCAAGTACATAAACATAAGGATGATAGGTACACGCTCGGTAATTGTGCTTGGTGAATTTGAAGCCCAGTCACATATTCTATCAGACTCTCTAAGAGTATGGCACATTTTCTCAGTTATCAAAAAAATCCAAACCACGATTAACACTTGAAACCATTCTAATGCTATATGAATATGCACAATAATACAATTAGATGGGCAGGGCACCTAAGCTAAGAGGATTCTTTTCATCCTAAAGCTTTGCACATGCTTAACGATGATTTCCACGTGCTCCCAACAACTGATGTATGACATCGGGCAAGGGTGGAGACAAACTGCACAAAAATATTTAATGAATCAAAATGCTTTCTGAGTCCTGTAAACTTTCAAATGGGCTAAACAAACATACTAATTCCTGCAGGCTGGAGGAATATTTGGTTCACTCTAAGTTAAATGGCTAGTCCATGTCAAATAGAACAGAATTCTGTACTTGAAATGACTGGCCTTTGTAAGCACAGTCTGAATGAACTCTCCCCTGACAACTATCTGGGATGGGGGAAGAGACTTTAGAAGCAAAATGCATTAACATATCATAGAATCTCAGAGGTAGAAGGGACCTCAGGAAATCACCTAGTCCAACCTGCTGCTCAAAGAAGGACCAATCCCTATTTATGCCCCCATCCCTAAATGGCCTCCTCAAGGATTGAAGTCTCAACCCTGGATTTAGTAGGCTAACACTCAAACCACTGAGCTATCCCCCCAGAGGGGACAATCCAGTATAGCACTAGCTGGGAATTGAACCCAGGTCAACTGCTTGGAAAGCAGTTATGCACACCACTATACCACCAATGTCTGAGCAATCAACCTTGGCTGGTGTTGGGTTATAAATCACTTTAGCACTGAATGAAGGGGTAGTGAAATGCTGTTATCAATGTTGTCTTTATTTTATGAATAAAGGGGAGCAGAACGGTGCTTAAAATGTCCAAATGAGTGGGTCACCCTCAGCTGAAAGGACCTTATTAAGCCAGGAGCTCGAATGCCAGAGTACTGTGAAAATAAAAGGGGAGGGGACAGGTGTCCCAGCCAGGCAGTGTGGACTGTCCCTAAAGGTTCCCAGTGTGGTTTAACCTGTTCCTCACCCAAACTGTTTAAAGATAGAGCTAAATAGGCTCCATTAGGAGCCTGTTATTTTAAGTACTGAAATGAGAGCTGGAAGCACTTGTGATGGCACAGCATTTCCGCCCGGTCTGATAAGAGCTGAAAATCACTAGGAGCTGACAATCACTAAGAGACTGACCTGCAGAAGTCACAGCAGAGAGGCAGGTGGCAGCGGAAGTTAACTGACAGTCAGCTGGCGGGAGTGGTGAGCTGTCGGCTGGCAGGAGCAGCTGGCGGGAGTGGCGAAGAAACAGCCAGAGAGAGCGGCGAGAGCTGGCGGGAGTGAAACGAGCGGCTGGCAGGGCAGCCAACCAGAGCAAGTGCTCAGATAGTGGAGCAAGCCAGGAGCCTTCTTCCCTGGGTGGGAGGTAAACTCACAGATGCACCCTGGGTCCTCACTGACCAAGGACAACCACTGTAAGGGGGGGTGGGGTGTTGAGGGGCACAGAAAAGGAACTTTTGGTTGTAGAAGTCAAGAACATGAGGTGGTAGGCTCTGCCCCCCGCACTCTGGGGTAGGTGTCCTGCTCACAGCTTCACTGCAAATCCTGCTTGTGGCATTTTCCCTAATTAATGTTGGGTGACTTCCCTCCTTTCATTACACGGGTGTTTTTCTATACTCAGACTCTGCTTGTGAGTGGGGAAGTATTGCCTCTCAAAGGCGTCCCGTGTGGTGTCTAATTTTCCCAGGTTACTGCCCCCAGTGCGTGCTGGAGCCCCTCTAGGTAAACGGAGGGGGGGGGGAGCAGGGAGCGTGGTGGGCCGCAGATAAGAGACTCATGGGCCACATGCCGCCCATGGGCGATGTATTTGAGACCCCCGATGTAGTGGACAATGATACAATATCCAATGGCTAGAAGTTACGGTAAACTAGAGAAATTCATACTGGAAATAATGTGTTCATTTTTAACAGAGCATAGTTAACAACTTAAACAACGTATCATGGGACGTCATAGATTCACTATCACATATAGTCTTTAAATTAATATTTTCTTCATTTTTTTTACTGTTCTGTTCTATTGTTGCTCATTGAGCAGAGGTTTCCATTGAACTGTGCAGAAAGACTCCCTGATCCTTTTCCTTATTAATTACAGTAATTCCTTTAAATGTACATTATATAGATTTTTTAATTAATTTAATTTGCCATCCATGATTTTACCAAGCTGCCCAGCTTTGGTAAATCCTTCTACAGTTCCTCATAGTTCTCTCTGTTCTTGACTAATCTAAGTAATTTTGAGTTATTTGCAAATTTCAACTCTTCACTTATTCATTTCCTTTTCCAGACTATTAAAAAAATAAAATAAAACCAAACAAGTGCTTTGGGGCATTGTTGTAATAACTGGACCGACAGACTCACCCTAACTGTGAGTTCAGTTATGAAAATTGAGTGAAAGATAAAATGTCACAATAACCTAAACATAAATTATGGGGAAAGGTGCAAAAAAGAGACAGAGAGATCAAATTAGTCTAAATAAAAAAGCCTAATAATATAACTCAAGGACTGAGTTACAATCATATCTAGTAAACAAGAGAAGCACGGGACTGGAAATCAATGAACCAAAATTGGTATGTCAGAAATCAGGCCTCATTGGTGAACAAAATAATGAGGGGGTTGGGCTATTCCATCACACCCTTTGGGGGTCCTTAAAATAAAAGACTTTGGGAAGGAAACGAGAAGAGATGTGGACAATGGCTGACTGGAAGACAAAAGAACAGGAAAGAGCGAGATTCACCATAATGGCTGTCACCGTCACTGTCTCCTGGAACCTTGGAATCTACCCTGACACTGTCGGACTGTCTTTGTCATAATTCTCAGAGATCTCCTGACCAAACCAGGCAAGAGAGAGGGAGTTAGATGACATGGCACCTCCACTGGCACCAGTTAAAACCTAAATACTGTACCACCTGTAAAGTGAGATTTTGTCACACATTGTCCCCCTCCCCGTGTGTTCTATTCCTTCCCCACCGTATTCCTTATTTTACCTATCACTCGACTAATAAGAGTTAGCCAGCCAAGACTGTATTTCACAACACAGCTGTGAGCCTGTGACAAGAAAAGCAGCCAAAAGCTGTGCCCTAAACAGCCTGATGCTGTTTACAGGTCTTGGAGTGGCTGATAAGACCACAGGCCTGGCCTGTCTTTGTCCAGCAGTTTGGCTGCAAGTGAGGGCCAAGCCCAGAGCCAGAACCTGCCTCTTCTATCTTTGCTGTTCTTTTCCTGCCCTCTCTCGTGTGCGTTTGTCATGATTTGCCTTTTTTAGGAAATGGAATCAGAATTTAACAACAACAGCGACAATAACAGCTCCGGCTCAGCTCAACTAACTTCTCTTTTCCCTGGAAAGGCCAGTTAGTAGCATCCTTAATACTATCAGAGACTGTCAGATGGTAGAAAGGGATGGTCTTTCTAAAAACTCTCTCCAGGGAAAGGCATAAGAGATGCTGTTAAGATGAAAACCTCCTTGAATCGCTTGCATTTCAAAGGCTTTAACTATTTTCCTTTTTCCCCTCTATCTTTAATAAAAGGTTACAAGGATTTTTAAAGGTGTGTTTCTCATGGTACTGAGCAGGTTGAGGTTAAACCAAATCTGGTATAACACTGCTCAGTGCTGGCCAGTGACGGGGTCATGTCAATACATTTTATGCTTTGGGCCTGTATATTCCATCAAATGAACCCAGTACACCCATCTGTAACCTTGTACTATTTTGGAAAATGGTATGTATTCTTTCTCGGGCTCTTCTTTAGTTGACATGATCAAATATTTGACTAGATTAGAAGCCCTCAGGCTTTATCATTATCACAGCCTATACACTTACCTGCACCCTATACACTTTGTACAGGTGGGTTCAACAGTTGCTTCCCTCCTGTTCTCCAGTATAACTGTTGAGTTTATTGAGGAATTGCATATTTTTGTGATCAGATCCGCTCTTTTAGGCTCTGTCTATACCATGAGCCAGGGTTGTGATTCCCCTGCGTGTGGGCATTACTTCTGCTAGCTCTCATCATCAAAGACTGAGGGGTCTGTAGAAGAGGCACGGCTCAAGTACAAACCCTTCTGACACTGGTGGGCATGGGTCTGCATCCTCTGGTGAATAATGAGACACGGAAATCATTTAGCTTCTCAGCAATGTCATGATCTTCTGCAGTTTCTCCTTTAGGGATATTTGTGTGCCTTTAAGCTCATCCCTGTGTGAATTCCTTCCCTGCTCTCACCTTCTCCTGGGTGGCAGCACTGGTCAGCAGCTTCAGCAGAAGCAGATCACTATCCTGTCCCCTGTGCCGGCTGGATTGGCTAACACACCGGGAGTGCAATCAAAACTTGGACAGACAGCAGCCTGACAGAGTTTGCATCTGTCTTATCCTCTGTAATTCCTTGCAAAAGCCTGGGTCACCGTCTGGTCCTTCACTCCCTAATAGTCCAGTAGCCCAACAGCCTTTTAGTAGGATGGATAGCTCAGTGTTTTGAGCATTGGCCTGTTAAATCCAGGGTTGTGAGTTTAATCCTTGAGGGGGCCATTTAGGGAGAGGGGACAAAAATAGGCATTGGTCCTGCTTTGAACAGTGGGTTGGACTAGATGATCTTCTAAGGTCCCTTCCAATTCTATGATTCTGTTCTAGGGAAAGAATCTCTTGGTAGGTTTTTAAATCTTCAGCTAACTGGACTTCAAAACCCCTCTTTGCTCTTCAGTTCCTTCTTGCATGTCACCGGCCCCGGTTTGTTCATTTCTGTTGGCTTCACTAAGGTTTGGATTCCCAGTTTTTGAAGGATACCTATTTTCTCAAATAGTGTTACCATTAAACCAGATTTGCTTATTGTTTGCCTTTCTATGCTTTGTTTTTATTTTTATTTTTTTGCTTAGGGGGCATTCAGTGACTCTACTGAGGAATGTTTAACTAGCCTCCATGCTGAATCGAAGGATTTCAAATGCATTTTGATTTTATGGATAGTCAAACCTTTTACATTTTAGATTTGCTTTTCACAAATGTTTGTGCTGGAAAGCGCTCAAAAATTTGCAGAAAGCTACCATGAAAGGGTCATAAACACAGTGGGACTGTAACACAAACAGAAAAAAAAACCCTCTTCTTCGCTAAAGAAAGCAGGAGAATGCCATATTGTGTGACCAAATAATCTGATAATGCAGCCTTCAATGTCAGATTTAAGACAAAAATCATTTGTCCATTTCAAACTAAGGGATGCTCACACTGTCAGGTTTATGCACTAAATATGGCTTAGTGCAGTGTACATTGGGGAGCCATTATTTGAGGAAAATGCTTTACTTTGCATTATTCCAAGAGCTACTATATAAATATTTGAAGTCCTACTGGACGCATAGCACCCTTGGAGACTGCGTCGTTTGGCAGAGGTTCTTCGGGGCGGTGTGGGGGTATGTGCAAGGTCACATTACCAGGCAGCTACCCATTGAAAGTTTCTAGTGATCATAATGGCAGAAAAAGGCTTGAAATGAGTGTTGCGAAAGGCAGAGAGCTGTGCCTAAGTTTGCAACAACAGCTATAGGAAAGTGGCAGTTGCCTGACTCAGCTCAATGGAGTATTAACTCCATGTCCTACATCTTGGGGGCCCCCACCAGTTCCACCCCTGCAGAAGACAATGTCTAGGGCAGGAAGACAGGACTGGGCCCTGTGTATGGCACTAATGAAGATTACACTCTTCCCTTCACCTGACACACACATGGAATGTAAATCCACTGAATTTACATCCCAAGACACACCAGGATGGAACTTGGGTTGGGCCATTTCAGCTGAAATTTTCACAGATGTTTAAGGACAAAAGGGAGCTCTTGTGGCATTCTCTGTTTGCCAGTCTGTCTGTCTGTAAAATGATGACTTTTCGATCCTGCAGGTGATCCATTCCAAAATTTCAGGGAGTGTCCTAGGCATCAACGGCCAGAACCATATTGATTTGGAGAAAATCAGGGAGAGAGGAATGGACACGCTGGGGGAAGTGAGGGAGGAGAGCCCCTGCAAAGTTCCTATTATGGGGATGAATGAGGGATCTTAGAATGGGGGCACAGAGATTGAATAGGAGGTACACAGATTAGGGAAACCTGCTATGGGGGAGGAAGCAGGAGCAGAGGGCATGGAGGAAAGTGGAAATGGGGGTGCACTCAGCGCTGCTGGCCTGGGGACAGATGGGGGACCCTGGCCCAGGAGGAGGGGGAGTGCCAGGCACACAGAGCTCCCAGATGGGGGAGCCGCAGGGAGTCCCTGCAATAAGGGGTGGGAGGATAGCACCCAGGGAATCAGGAAGCGGGAGTAAGGGTGCAAAGAGTCCCTGGTGGGTGCAATGCACTCGGCCTCCGCAAGCAATGATGTGTGCAACCCCCTAATATAGTTCCATATTTCATAACTGTTACAATTTACACCGTACAGACATTCAGCTCACTGGTCAGCTCCAAAATCACTCCAAACCCACTGCAAAAATAGAAGTACAGCATTTGCAGCCCTGTAACTCTCTTGTATGGCAGTCAATGGCCATAAGAGTTTTTATATTTTTGCTACCAGCTCAGTCACTTCATGTTGAACTTCCTTCAGAGTGTTTGCGTGGAACAATTTGGACCTGGTTACTGATTTGTACCGGCACCTCTTCTTCAGACCCCTCAGTCTTTGATAGTGACCTACTGCTGTTACCTGAAAACACCTGGTCCAGGGTAAGTATCTTCCCATCATCCTCTGTGGTGAAGACTAAGGCTGTGCGTACATTACAGGGCCTATGCCGGCATAGCCCCCTAGTGGAGATGCAGTGAATGCCGACAGAAGGGTTTATTGGTGCATTAACACCACCACCCCAACAGATGTTAGCTATGCTGACAGACGGTCTCTTCTGTTTGTATAGCTGTGTCTACACTGGTGGGTTTGTCAGCATAGCTATGTTGCTACCGGGTGTAGTGTTTTCACACCCTGACTGACATAATTATGCCAGTATAAGTTTTATGTATAGATAGGCTGACCATATGTCCCGTTTTGAACGGGACAGTCCCGTTTTTTACATATTTTTGGACCGTCCCGTCTTTTTGACAAAAATATCAATTTTGTCTCATTTTTGGGGAAGGTCCCAAGTTGCTTTCTAGGGGGAGGTTCTTTCTTTGCAGGACTCGCAAGAGCTCAGGTGAAGAATCTTGCTACCTAAGGACAAGTATCAGATGTCAAAATCTCCGATGAGCAAACTGCGCTCATCGGAGATTTTGACATCTGATACTAGTCCTTAGGTAGGGAGAGGAGGCAGCGGATGGAGGGAGAGAGCAGGGAGGAAGGGAGGGATGGAGAAGGGGGATGGAGAGAAGGGAGGGATGGAGAAGGGGGATGGAGAGAAGGGGGGGATGGAGAGAAGGAGGGAAGAAGGAGGAATAGTGAGAAGAGGAGGCAGCGGGCGGCGGGCTGAAGCCGACGGCGGAGCAGAGCTGTCCGGAGCTGCAGCCGGGGGCCGAGTGCGCCGGCGGGGGGCTGCCGGCCAGGTTTTATGAGACATAATCACATAAATTCACCCCCCCAGCGCCCCTCAGCCCAGGTTCTGCAGCCACTGCACCGATTTCATCTGGTGAGACCCCCCCCAACTCCGTCCCGTTTTTGCCATCCCAATGTCCCGTTTTTGTCTCAAGGAAATATGGTCAGCCTATGTATAGACCAGACCTAAGGGGAAAACTGCTTAACTCTCCGGCAATTTTCTTAACGCCCTAAATTTCTCCCTGGTGGTGTAATGGACCCACCGATACTCTTGCAGGCATCTTGCTTCTGATAGATGTAATTTCTTGTTATTTTTAAATACCTTGAATTATTTACAGTTCAAATTCTATTTTAACCTCTTAATTTTTTTTCTCACATGTTGCCTGATGTAGCTGATCTTCCATTTCATGGGCTTCGCTAGCATTGGATTTCCATTTACTACGTGACTTCCTGGGGAAGCTACTCATCCAGCACCCACACAGAAATTTCAAGCAGAGGACCCTACAAAAAGCCTTAGGATGCACTGAGACATTAAGTTAGTGGTCAGCAGGCAGGATGGACTAATATAGACGCAATACACTCCGATGCCTGTCCCAGCAGCTATCTGTACTGCCTTTGAAGGAAGACGTAGAAGACAGTACTAGTGAGAGCTGTGAAAGGAAGTTCACTGTATTATTGTTCTGTCAAGGGCACAACATGTGCTGGATTTCTAGACTTTTTTTCTAAAAGAAACCCAGCCGAGCAATTCACACGGACAAACTCTGACCTGAGTGAGAGGAAAAAGAACAAGGGGTGGTTTAAAAAAATGTTAATAGGGATTAGGCTTCGTGACATTTTTGTGCCAGGTTTTTGTTGCTACAAAATCCCTTTTTCTATGGTAATAATAGACAAATTCAACAGTTTTTAACTCCAGCAACTTTAAAATGTAACCCCAAATCTGTTTTTTTATGTAAAATTTATTCAAAGTTAGGATTTGTTTTTATGCAGAGTTAGCGTGCAGGGTTTCAAACACCAGTACATTGCAGCGCACAGTTAGTGTGCAACACGCTAGACGACTGCAGGTTCACACCTCAGCTTGCTGGGCCCTAATTGACCATATAGACAAGCAGTAAGAATTCCCCATGGTTCTAATTAGTTTGTGCCCCCTCTGTAACTACCACTGCACACTGATATACAGCCGTATGCAATACTTTAGCCGACATCTCATCATCCATAAACTTTCATGGTTAAACATCTACCCATCAGTGGCAGTCTCCTACTAGAGTCACGTGTCTATGGAAGAGTGCTCTGCTGCAGGACGGGCATTCATAGCAACCCAGTGAAACACACTCAATCACCGCACTATTTCCACCTACAGCTTTGTGCTTATTCATTATGGGAGGAGGACTTGGGTCATCACCCCCTCCCCCCCCAATTAAGACTTACATTTTCAAGAGTGCCCCTAGTTCTCAGAGGTAACAAAGTCTAGTTCTCAGGTGCTTCCATTTTTAGAGCCCGCCTGGAAACACTTTTTGATTGATTCCAGAGCTGTTGAGCAAGTACAATGGGAAGCCAATGGGAGCTGCAGATAATGAGCGCCTCTGAAAATCGGAACCAAAGTGTCTTAACTCTCCAGGATTCCTCTGCCAGGCTCACACAGCCTGTTAGGAAAATGCACCTCCTAGCAACTGGATCAAAATGAGGAGGAACTCTATAAAATGGAGTGACACTGTCTGTAGAACACTAAGGCCCAAGGGGAGATTCTAGGAAAGCATGTGTGGTGGACATTTTCAGCCATTACCTGTGGGTGTAGGTTTATGGAGGGCTGGTTTGGGGAGTAGGGCCCCCCAAGATCATTCCTGAGTAGGTTATCGCTGTGCATCTTTGTTTTGAGGCAGGTGATATAACGGTTACAAAAGTCCTTGCACAATTCATTCACCTTCTCCAGCTCCAGCAGATGAATTCTCAGGACCTGAATTGCTTTCACCATCTGAGAGGGATAAACAAAGAGAGGAGGTCAGTGCATATCCCTTGGTTTTCTAGTAACTACTAGAATATTGGGCAACCTAAGGAACTGCTAAGGATGAGAATCTGCAAGAATTACCTAGGAACTGCTAATGATGACAATCTGATTAAGTAACCTAGTGTACAATTTACCACATAATCCTTTTTCGGACTGCAGTTCAGATCTGTTGGTGCAGCCTTTTCAAACAGTGCATTTTTTCACTAGTGGTAAAAGAAAACAAATATTTTTGTTGCCATGGAATTCACCAATCTGATTCACCCCCAACTACTCCTGCTATAGGTTACACTTGGAACTTCGCTAAGGACAAAGTGGAAACTATAGAATCTGTGGCAAAAACAATCAGTTATTCAGTATATTTATCGAAGTACCTGCAGTTCTTATTTCAAGACACGTTAAAAAAAGTAAAATATTGAGCTGAGAAAATGAACTAATCTAGACCACTTTCACCAACTGAAAGTTAGTAATCAATCACTGCTGTTTTTGTTTCTCTGCTAATCACTAAGCTTCCCAAATAAGGGGTAACTACTGGTTGAAGACTATCTTGCTAGTCAGCATCAACCAATGAACCATCCAGCTCACAGCGGCTCAGCATGAGTTTTTACCGCTCATCTCATCTCCAGTATTTGGAGACCCAGAAACTCACTGTAATTACCAGCCTAACTAAAAGAAATGCCCAAAGAAATTTTGGAGACTAAGCACTGGATGTAAAAATGTGTTTGATTATTCTCCACTGGCCACTCTCTCTAAGAAGATTTCAGAGCAGTAACGTGTCTGGAAGCTTTTCCTAAAGGAAAGCTCAGGCCTCATTAAAATGTACCCCATAAATGTTAAAAAATGTACACATAAAACATTCCTCTCGCGGAACTGAAACTTTAAGTTTTACAGCTTCAGTTTGAAATCTTGCATAATATATAAAATTCCAGCTATTCACTACGGGGTGATAAAGCCAGTTTTATATAACAAAATGTCTTTGCGTGTAAAAGGGATTTTTCTTAACTTGCAAATTGTGGTGATCATCTTTACGAATTGTTAGTCACAGACGGCTCCTGGGTTGAATGGCTACACACATTTCAATGGCCTTGCCATCAATTGCCTGATGAACCTGCAGTGGCAATAGTAGGAGAAGGACCTTTGGAACTCTGCTGCTATAATGAGGTCTTGCTCCCTACTAGCTCAGAGATTTATAAAAGTGGCATTAAAAAGGGGAAGGAGGAAGGTGAGGACCTCAGGAGAGACCCACATTTCTCTGTCCTAATGCACCCTGAAGGTTTTCTCAGCTGAGTCCCAAAGCCATCAGGGAGACAGAAGAACGGGCGCCGACGAGGCACAATTAACAGCAAGAAGAGATTAATCAGAAGTATGGTTAACCAGGGCATTTGGGGAGGAAGAGGTTGAAAGCCCTTTGCCTCTCGGCTCCTGCTGCAGCCCCGGTAATACTGGTTCATGTCGTATGCTACTGAACACTTGCACCCGCATGCTCCACATTCTTCTTCTTTTCTCTTGCAGAAACGGAAATAACGCACAAGGTAAAAAAAGAAAAAAAACAACCACCCAACCTGACTAGCACACAAACTGGGAAATTAAGTTCTTCAGAGCTACTCAGTAAATGGACACGAGAAAAGTGTCACTCCAGAGAGGGACAGAGATCCCTCAGACCAGTGCATCCATCCAACAATCACATTTATGAAAGTCAATATTCAAGGGCAAAGGCAAGAAGACCTGACACACACATATATATAAAAAATAAATCTCTCAATTATCTCAGCTCATTTGCTTAGGGTCTCTCATTTTATGTTCCTGCTTCACTGCGTAGTATATCTGTCCAGAAAAAGAGTTACAGTCCAATGGAATACGTGTGCAGGGTTGTAAAAAATACAGATGCTGAATTAATTGACTGTGCGGCACTCAGCAGCTGATTGAGTTGATAATGGCAAGATCTGACCTTTTTCTAATTTCTAATTATATGCATCTCAGCTGGGAGGAATACATGATTCTTATTCTAATGATGGCTAATGTTGCTGGCCTTTTCATCTCCTTTTTGCCATCAGCAGTGGTGGACAATTTGCAGGGAATTAGTGGTATTAAGAAATCCCCCAGACAACACAAACAAACCCCATCAGAAGATGTTTGCCTTTACTTGTTCCAGACACAGTGATTGCCTAGCAAATCCCACGCAGGAGGGTAGTGTGAAGTGGAGAGACACACACACAGAGGAGTGAGAGGCGGAAATGCTGCACTCCACACAAAAGGAGCCGTATCTGCCAAGGAATATGGAACAGCTCCAGATTATACATGAGCAAGTAGAAAATTTCATTTCTGTCACTCAGTTGCAAACTCATTACAGCCACTTCCTTCACTTTCCCTGTATAAACAAGGGCATTGTCACAAATCACCCACTGCTGATGATGCTTGGGAGAGGAGACACAAAGGTGTTTTGCTCTGGCCAAACCCTGTGAACATCAGACCTCTAGGTCCCTCTCACTGAAGAATGAACATGAAGAATAAGGCAAAGGCCTACATGGATAATAACAATAGTTAATAAAACACCCCAGCAGCAGTGACGTCACCATTTCTCCTGAGAGTGAGCGTTCTGGAGGGTCACTTCCCAGTGTCACTGCGCAAACAAGGACGGCTGCTCCACTTCATCCCCAGTTAGAATCCATCGGACGCACAATCTCCAAACTCTGCCCAAGGTTTATGTTGCTCTTCAGCCGATAGCTCTTGCTTCCACAAGTAGCCCTTACCCAAGTGCCATGACTCAGAACCAGGCTTTACAATCGTGAAAGAACCTCATTTCCTCGGAAATGGCCCCCACTTACTGACAATTTTACTTACCATTCCTCTAAACTCATTTCCCAGGGGTCTCACAACACTCCGTTCGGTTTAATTGTCGGGGGTTTTAGCTCTCTATTTGCATAACTTTAAAGCAGGTGCAGTCTAAGTGTTCTCCAGTTGGCCCATAAATGTTAACTAATCAGAACATTAGACCCCTGTAGGCTACATTAAGGGGCTGATCCTTCAATCTTTATCTACAGGAACATGGGCTGCAGGATTGGGCCCTAAAATGCTGCCCTGGAGATGAGTCCACAAACCACAGAACAATATGTTTTGTGTAACAAAAAATACTAATTACTAACAACTTTGCGTTGCTGAATATTTGCAGAGTTCCTTGCGTGAGGGCTGATTCCACTCTGAATTGACAGATTTTTGAGTCTGATCTGCTGAGTGCAGTAACCAGAGAGGAAAGTTATGAGTTTTACTCCTTCAGGTCTAACTTTGCTCAGACAGAGAGAGTAGGACTCTTTCCCACATCAGCCACGGTCCCAATGACAGAATATCTATCAATACATATTTATTTATTTGGCAACAATGCCAAAGGAGGAAAGAACTCAGACTCTGCTAGAAAATCTTGACCCTGCTGGGTTTAGGGGCTTTGACGGGGTAAAAAGAGACTGGAGTTCCTGGCATGGAAACATGCATTTCTGCTGGGATGGAAGGTTCTCCTCCTGTCTTCTCTGCACTCACCCCTCTCCCCCTGACACCCATACAGCACTCAACTCTAGGGGCTGGGAAACAACATGAGTCAGCATAAGGTAGAGGATACATATGTGCCACTCCTGGCCCCATAAGATCATGACTAGAACTGGACGAATAATTGCTTTTTTGGTTTGGTGGCCAAAATGAAAACCCTGAAAACGTTTTTGTTTTGGATCCAAGTTAACATTTAGACATTTTCAGACTTTTTTGTTCCAAGTTTTTTTTTTTGTCCGAAACTATTCACCTAATTCAGCCCGACTTTGTGA
The DNA here is from genome assembly GCA_032164245.1 of Sternotherus odoratus. Classification (NCBI taxonomy): domain Eukaryota; kingdom Metazoa; phylum Chordata; order Testudines; family Kinosternidae; genus Sternotherus; species Sternotherus odoratus. Next base: position 13,752,917 of record JAVMKO010000019.1, on the reverse strand, counting down.
ACAGTTTTGGTTGATCTGAAACAGCATTTTTTGGCAAACTTTATTTGCCAATTCCCCCCCCCCCCCCAGTTCTAGTCATGAGCAAAGAACAGCTATGTCTCACTGCAACCAAGGAGGAAGAGTCCCCACAGACAACAGTCACAGATTTCTGCACACTAAAAAGTAACAAGAGGGAAAGTTGTGAGGAGGAAGATATGGTGGGTACTAAAAAGGAGGATCCCACTGAGAGAAGCATAGCACAGGGAGTAGATGAGAGGACAAGTACCCAGCAAGGCTCCAGAGAAGTCAAATGCACCCTAAGTCTACTTGTGCTCATATTTATAGCCTCATCTCTACCACTGAATCACTGGGACAAATACGCAGGATACACCAATGAGAAACATCTACTTTAATATAAAATATACAAAAATGGAAGCCAGGAGAGAAAAATGAAACAGCAACAGATAGGCGGAGTTTGTACAGCATTCCTGTGATAAGAGAAAGCAAGACGAAAAGAACAGAAAAGAAAAGGGAGCCGGTACGTACTCTCCTATCAGCTGCTTGCAGGCAGTTTCCAGAACAGTAACCTGCAAGAAGGAAAAAAAGCAGAGGAAGTGAAGGACAAACAGTGACAGCAATGATACAATCACATGGGTATTAACTAGTTAAATTGCCCGCCCCCATTCCATAGGCAAATTAGCACCTACCTCCTCTAGGAGATCCAAGCATCAAATATTTCCATCTCCTCCAACTGACATGTGGATTGGTTGCTGAGGTCTCTGCCACACAAATGGCGGGGGGTGGAAAGGACAACAGCAGAGGGGCTCTTTGGGAGGTGGCTGCTTTCACACACCCCGCCTGGATTCGACTTCCAGTCCTTGAAATAGATGGCGCCCTACACGCACTGATTCACAGGATGGAGATGACTGTCCCTCAGAGACCCAGGACAGGGATATGGCCTGGCACTATAGGCCATTAGTGACCTGGGGAAACAATAGGGTCCCAAAAGAGCAATCCGATCCACACAACACCTGCACGGGCATGTGGACTGATGTGTAAATGGGCACATTACCTGTGGAAAGTGCTTCCAGGCTTAGCTATGTAGCAGAGGAGTCGAAGGAGAATAAGAAATACACAGACAGCAACAGATGTCCCAGAGGTTAGTTCACAGAACTCCATCACACAGTCCTGGGCAGATAAAAAGTCACTCAGCTGATGACACAGAACACCCATGTCCTCATTTATCATGCTTCCTCACACAATGTAGTTCATCTTCAATGTGCAGGAGACCTGCCTTCGGACCCTGCTGCTAGATAACCTTATCTGCTCAAATACCTTTAACTACCACCGATTCATTGATGACTGAGGGGAAGGATAGCTCATTGGTTTCAGTATTGGCCTGCTAGACCCCGCATTGTGAGTTCAATGCTTGAGGGGCCATTTAGGGATAGGGGGCAAAAATGGGGATTGGTGCTGCTTTGAGCAGGGGGTTGGACTAGATGATCTCCTGAGATCCCTTCCAACTCTGTGATTCTATGACTAGAGCTTTATGAAATGTACCCAATGAGGAATTTTTTGGTTGAATGATTACCTTTTGTCTACAACAAATTTTAGAAACAAATATTGTTGAAAATTTTCATTTTTCTTAAAAAATCTCATGCCTTCAAAAAGACATAATTATTATTGAAAACATTATCAAAAGGGCTAGAGAATGTTTTGTTCACCAAATATTTCAATCACATTTTTGTAATATTTTTTATTAAAAAATTGCAGAAATTTCTTGAAAAAAATGGAAACTATGAACACTTCAGCATGAAAACAACTTAAAAATTTTGAATTTTTTCATGAAAATAGTTTTTTTTTTAGCTCTACTCCTGGCTCACAAATCTACCCACCCACTCCAAACTGGAGCTGGTCGGGATTTTTTTTAGGGAATGGGTTTTGTCAGAAAATTCAGATTAGTCCAAACCAAAGCTTGGTGTGGGGATATATTTAAATCAACGCTGTGGGCAAGAATGGCTTCTCAGGAGCCAGGATGGAACATCTAATTAGGTGTGCTGGTAGGGTGACCAGATAGCAAATGTGAAAAATCGGGACAGGGAGTGGGGGGTAATAGGCGCCTATATAAGAAAAAGACCCCTAAATTGGGACTGTGACTATAAAATCGGAACATCTGGTCACTCTAGCTGGATTTGGAGCAGGGACTTTAACCAAGGTCTTTCAGATACCCAGTGAATCATAGAATATCAGGGTTGGAAGGGACTTCAGGAGGTCATCTAGTCCAACCCCCTGCTCAAAGCAGGACCAATTCCCAATTAAATCATCCCAACCAGGGCTTTGCCAAGCCTGACTTCTAAGGCCCTAACCACCAAGGACCTGGAATCTCTGCAGTAGCTGTGTCTCCAGTGTCCCCTTTTAGCAGGGCAGTTTGCCTGCTCCTGCCAAAGGTAGGTGGCTTGGGTGTGGCTGCAGTTGTGGCCGCTTCACTGGTCAGGCCACAGCTGGCCCTGATAAAAGGGCCGAGGGTGGAGCTAGGCCAGTCTGTCTGTCTGTCTCTCTCCCTAGCTGCCTGAAGGAGCAAGGGTCCCTGGAGTGGCGCAGGGCTGGGGAAGGGCAAAGAAACTGGGGATCTCCAGCCTGGCAACTCCCCAGGCCAAGGCCTTGGTTAAGGCCTAAGAAGGTACTGAGGCTGCAGAGGAGCAGCCCGGGGATAGGCAGAGCCGCAGGCAGCTGGTCCAACCCCCTTGTCAATGATGAGTGACCATTAGCAGTTTGTCCCGGTGAGAGGGGCCTAGATGACAACTGGCACTAGCCACTGAGGCAAGATGGGGCTAGAGGGCTGGGGTTTCACTGGGGAGGGGAGACCCAGAGTGTGGGGGTACTGCGGTGGGCAGGACCCCAGGATAAGGGGCACCACAGTCCGGAAGATCTGATCCTGAACGTTTACTCATGTGAGGGGCCCCCTGAGGTTATCAGGTAAGGAAATGCTGCTTATCCCATAGTTAGTGAAGTCCAAGGTGAAATTCCTTCAAATGACCCCAGTCCTGTTACCCCACTGTTACCAACCGGCTATCTGAGCCCCTAGAACTTGTTCCAGAAGGACAGAATGGGGGAAAGGGAGGTGGTACCACTCTATATCAAAGACAGTGTTACCGGTTACAGAGGCACAGACAATTCAGAATCACAGGCCCTCAAGCACTTACGGATTAAAGTTCAAACTAGTAAAACTGAAGATGGGGTGCCAGGGGACATTTGTTACAGGCAACCAACTACAGTAGACTCTCGATTATCCAGGATTGGGTTAACCAGGATGTCAAAAAAAATATGCGCAACTCGCAGGGCCGGCTCTGGCTGTTGCCTCCCCAAGCACACAAAAAAACCCGCCACACCAGGGTACAGGGCAGCCAGTGAACCAACACCCATTCCCCGCATCACAGGGTGGTTAGTGACCCAACTCCTCCCCCCCCCCCCCCCCAATATTTCCTATGGATGTGATTATCTGGGATTTTATTAACCAAGATTATTTTTTTCCCTATCATCCTGGATAATCGAGAGTCTACTGTACCAGTAGGGGAGGATGAACTGCTCTGTAGTCCATTATGTATCGGAATAAAAACTGTATTATCATGGGTGACTTCAACCCATGGGACATTTGCTGGCTATCCCATGCAGCCAGTAACAAAACTCCCTTGAAGTGTTTTTTAAAATAGATCATCATTTCTTAACACAAAGTCCTGTACTCAATATGGAGCAACTCAATACTGGACCTCAATCTACCGGACAAGGAAGAGTTAATCACAGATCTAAACATTAGGGATTGCCTTTGTATGGGCGACTATGATCTGGTTACATTTACTTTGTGCACACTGAATATTTGTGCACCATTCCTCCAAAGCTTAAAGCAGTTGTCAGCATAACTTTCTGTAACACAAATGTAACGTGGAAAGTGTTAACAAAACCTGGGGATTGTGCAAGGACATCTTAATGGAATAGCTAAAAAACCCAAAATATATCTTAATGTCCCAACTAGGCCCCGCCTGGATCTGTGGGGTGGATTCTCTGGCACCAGAGTTCAACTTCATAGAAGAAGGCACATTCTTTGCTGATTCAGGTCAATGTGCAGGAGGTGGGGGGTTCCCTGGCCTCGGTTCGGATTGGGGTCTCATGGCCATCCTATGAGATATCTGTGGAGACAAAGTGCCCACCCTTCTCGGGTATGGCTGGGGAAGGAATGACAGATTCTGCACTGAGTGGCAATACGAGCTTCTCCCAGGCAGTAAAGCAGGGGTGGGGAACCTCCGGCCCGCGGGCCTTATACGGCCCGCCAAAGCCTTCCGTCCGGCCCGCGCGCGTCCCTGGCCGGCGGCTCCCTGAGGTGCTTCCCAGCCCCTTCGCCGAACGCGGAGCCGCCCCCCCCGGCGGCCGGGGGGGCTCCGCGCTCCACGCTCGGCGAAGAGGCTGTAAGTGCCTCAGGGAGCCGCCGGCCAGGGACGCGCGGGGGCGGCTCTGCGCTCCGGCCGGCAGGTGGGCGTGTCTCTGCACTCGGGCCGGCAAGCGCCTGGGGGAGCCGCCGGCCAGGGACGCGCGCGGGCCGCCAGGTGGGGGCGGCTCCCCCAAGCGCTTCCCGGCCCCTTCGCCGAACGTGGAGCCGCCCCCGCCTGGCGGCCCGGGGCGGCTCCGCGCTCGGCAAAGAGGCCGGAAGCGCCCCGGGGAGCCGCGGGGCCACACTCAGCCCAGCGGCGAAACGAGGAGCCACGGGGAGCCGACGGGGGGAGGGGGAGGAGAGACCGGGCTGGGCGGGTCAGGGGGGGGGGGGGGAGGGAGGGAAGGAGGTTGGGGGGGGCGGCTGAGCTGGGCGGGTCAGGCAGGCGGCCGGACCCTGTCTGGCAAGGGGCCAGTGGGGGAAACCCCAAAGCAATGCAGGGCTAAGCACTCTGCCTGCCACTGCTTTGGGGTTCCCCCGCTGGCCCCTTGCCAGCTGGGGTCTCAGCTCCCGTTGCCAGCCTGGGCTTCGGGGGGGGGGGGAGGGGGAACGGCCCGCGGTTTACATTATAACTGTCAAAATGGCCCTTGGCCGAAAAAAGGTTCCCCACCCCTGCAGTAAAGGGTCATCGCTGACCAAGAAGGACTGCGAGTGGAGGGCACAGAGTTTGAAACCCATAGTTCTGGGCATAGTCCGATCCCCAAATACAGAAGTTCGGGCAGACCCCTGTCATCTACTCTACAACTACTAAAACTATTCAAACTGGTAAAACTACTAATCTACACATCATTTAAGAATTAATAAAACTATTACAACTGTTTATTTAGACCATCAGAGATGAGGACACCGAAGTTTCTGATGCAGACCTTGCAGCACTGAGAAGGAACAGAAGAAGCAGCAGATCCAACCCACCCTTTCTTGCCTTGGTTGGAAGCACGAGATGAGCCAAGGTGCATGCACAGACCAATGGCGACTACTTTTAAAACGCTCTGACTCCGAGCGCATGGTGCGCGTGCACAACCCCACTGGAACGCAATACGGACAATCACTTGAAGAAGAGAAATAGTTTGCCCTTCCTTTCAGCTGATGGCATCAGGAACAAACTCAGGAGTAAGAATAGCAAAGTTATCACAAAACTCTTTGGTAAGAAAGTGTTTCTTGTTCTTTATATATATACACACAAATCACAGGCAAGTAATATATGCCAAATGGTGACTACAAAGTTGAGGTTTCATGGTGGAAATTGCAGAGAAATTGCTCATGTTTCTTAAGGTAACCACTGATTAACAGTGTGTAAGGTACTGGCAGTAAATCCAATTTCCCTAGGCGAGAAGCTCATGTCATTGCAGTTTCTTACCTGGAATGTTTTACAAACCAAAAATTACAGCTTGCTGACAATCAGACATAAAAACTAATTTAATAAATCAGAAGCAAGTTACTGACGGTCAAGGGCACTTATATTTAAACCACACATTTGCACTTTGTAGATGAAGCAGGGGCTATTGGTACAATCAGTGAAATGACTAAAGTGGAGTCCAAATTTGCCTCATGGGGGTGCAAGGTTAGTGCAGTTTGTTGCTTTTAATAGCGGTAATAGTGACCAAAATGTAACTAAATTGAACATCCTTATGTGGAGTGGGGAATACCACTATAGCATTTAACTTCAGAAAGAGAACTATACAAAAATGAGGAAGCTGGTTAAATGGAAATTAAAAGGAACAGTCACAAACGTGAAATGCCTGCAAGCTGCATGGAAACTTTTTAAAAGCACCATAATAGAGGCTACCCCAAATTTAAAAAAAATAGTAAGAGACTAAAAAAACCCCTCAACCATAGCGAAACAACCAAGTAAAGGAAGTGATTAGAGGTAAAAAGGCATCCTTTAAAAACTGGAAGTCAGATCCTACTGAGGAAATTAGATAGGAGCATAAACTCTGTCAAATCAAGCACAGAAGCATTATTAGGCAGGACAAAAAAGAATCTGAAGAGCAACTAGCAAAAGACTCGGAAACTAACAACAAAAACTTTTTAAAGTACATCAGAAGCAGTAGGTCTGCCAAACAATCAGTACATCCACTGGACAATTGAGTGCTAAAGGAGCATTCAAGGAAGATAAGGTCATTGTGGAGAAGCTAAATTAATTCTTTGCATTGGTCTTCACTGCAGAGGATGTGAGGGAGATTCTCACACCCGCGCCACTCTTTTTAGGTTACAAATATGAGGAGCGGTCCCAGATTGAGATGTTGGAACAAACTGTTTAATTAAACAGCAAAAAGTCACCAGGACCACTTGGTATTCACTCAAGAGCTCTGAAAGAACTCAAACAAGAAATTGCAGGACTATTAACTGTAGTCTGTAATCTATCACTTAAATCAGATTCTGTACCAGATGACTGGAGGATCGCGAACGTGACACCAATTTTTCAAAAAGGCTCCAGAGGTGATCCTGGTAATTACAGACCAGTGACGTACTTAACTTCAGTGCCAGGAAAAGTGGTTGAAATTACAGTAAAGAACAGATTTATCAGACACAAAAATGAACACAATCTGTTAAGGAAGAGTCAACATGGCTTTTGTAAAGGCAAATCATACCTCTGCAATCTATTAGAATTATTTGAAGTGGTCAACAAATATGTGGACAAGAGTAATCCAGGAAGTATAATGTACATGGATTTTCAGAAAGCCTTTGACAAGGACCCTCACCAAAGACTCTTAAGCAAAGTAAGCAGTCTTAGGATAAGAAGGAAGTTCCTCTCATGGATCAGTAACTGGTTAACAGATAGGAAACAAAGGGTAGGAATAAATGGTCAGTTCTCAGAATGGAGAGAGGTAAATAGCAGTACCCCTCCATGGATCTGTACTAATACCAGTGCTGCTCAACATATTCAGAAATGATCAGGAAAGACGGGTAAACACTGAAGTGGCAAAATCTGAAGATAATACAAAATTACGCAAGGTAAGTAAGTTCAAAACAGACTGGTAATAGCTACAATCACAAAACTGGGTGACGGGGCAACAGAATGGCAGATTAAATTAAATGCTGATGAATGCAAATTAATGCATATTGGAAAATATAATCCCAACTAAATATACAAAATGGTTTAGATTAGTTGTTACTACTCAGCAAAGTGATCTTTAAGTCACTGTGGATAGTTCTCTGAAAACATCCACCACTCAATGTGTACTGGCTGTCAAAAAATCTAACAATGTTAGAAATTATTTGGAAAGGGACAGATAAGAATACAGTAATTTCATAATGCCACTTTATAAATCCAGGGTACGCCCACATCTTGAATACTGTGTGCAGTTCTGGTTCCCTCACCTCAAAAAAAAAGACATATTAAAATTGTAAAAGCTACAGAGAAGGGCAACAAAACCTACTAAGGGCATGGAACAACTTCCATGTCAGCAGAGATTAAAAAACAAAGAGGGAATCTGATAGAGGTCTATAAAATCATGACTGGTGTGGAGAAAGTGAAGAAAGAAGGGTTATTTACTCCTTCACACAACACAAGAACCAGGGTCACCCAGTGAAGTGAATAGGCAGCAGGTTTGGAAAAAACAAAGGGAAGTACTTCTTTGTACAATGCACAGTCAACCTGTGGAATTCATAGGGATATTGTGAAGGCCAAAACTATAACCAGGTTCAAAAAAATAATTAGATAAATTCATGGAGGATAGGTCCATCCGTGGTTAATAACAAGACTCTCAGGGAGGCAACCGTATGCTCTGGTGTCCCTAATCTCTGACTACCAGAAGTTGGGAGGGGATGACAGGGGATGGATCACATGATAATTTCCCTGTTCATTCCTTCTGAATCATCTGGCATTGGCTACTGTCGGAAGATAGGATTGGTAAGACTATGTTTTAGTCACGGGTATTTTTAGTGAAAGTCATAGACAGGTCACAGGCAGTACACGAAAATTTATGGCCCATGACCTGTCCATGATTTGTACTTTATACCCCTAACAAAACTTGGGTGGTCTGGGGCAGAGGGCAGCCCAGGGGCACTGTGGGTGCTCTGGGGGAGGGAGCCATGGGTGCTGTGGGTGCTCTTGGGGTGGGGACTGGGAACACTGCAAGTGCTGATTAGGGGTGGCACATGGGTCGGGACCCCCACTGAGGGAGGGCGGGTGGCAGTGCACAGCCCAGGACCCCCATTGCTGCTGGGGGGGAGTAGGTAGGGCTGACAGGCTCCCTATCCAGTTCTGCATGACTCCCCAGAAGAGGTGACATGATATCCCTCATCTCCTAGGCAGAGGCATGGCCAGAGGGCTCCACATGCTGGCCCTGTCCCAGTTATGCAGCTCCCATTGGCTAGAAACCGTGGCCAATGGGAGCTGTGGAGGTGGCCCTGCGAGTGGAGGCAGTGCGCAGAGCTGCCTGGCCGCGCTTATGCCTAGGTGATGAGGGACATGTTGCCACTTCTGGGGAGCCTCCCCAGCCCCTGAGGTAAGCACTGCCCAGAGCCCTCACCTTCACCCCCACCTGCACACCAACCCTGAACCCCCTCCTACACCCAAACACCTGCTGCTGCTGGGGGGGTTGCAGTGGCCTGTGACTGCCCCTGCAGTTCTCGGTGCGCCTGGCCCAGGGGTTGCCCGAACTGCTCAGGTCATGCCCAGGACAGACGCATTGGCTGCCTGGAAAGTCACAGAATCCATTCCCTCCATGACCGCTGTGACAGACTTGCAGCCTGAACCGTTGGCCTGACTCGGTGTGGCCATTTTTTGTTCTTAAACTGTTTCTATAAATTTTAGACAAACATTTATAATTACTTCTTTTGAAAAATCACAATTGCCAAGTTGATCGAGACTCCTCATTGCTCTAACACAGTGGTTTTCAAACTTTTTAGACTGAGAACTTCTTTACAAATACAGTGGTTTCCGGTTGATTGGGACACATCAGGACCAGAACAATTTGGCCCGATTAAGCAGCTGCTGCAAGTAATGTGTGGCCCAATGAACTGGAATCCACTGTAATGCAATATACCGCATACCCCATTCTGAGAGAGGCAGAGGTGACATGTGCCACCTCAGATTTCTGCCTTCCATTTAGCAACAGCTTTGAGAGGCTTGCAAATGGTGGGGTGTGACCCCCCCAGGGGGACACAGAGGAATGTTCAAGGGGGTGGGCAGCGACGTCCCATGGCTCAGGGATGGAGCGCCACCGTAGTCCCTTGACTCACCTCAGTGGGGCACCCAGCCTGTCTGGGTTTGCCGGAAGGGGGGCACAACCAAAAGCTGTAACTCAAAGGAGGCTCAGCTCAAAACCTGAGCCGCCCTGCATCGCCGCTCACCTCACTGAATGTTCCTCCAACACCCCTGGGGTGCGTGCCCCCCAGCTTGTAAATCTTACTACTAAATAAAATGTATTGTCCACCATTACAGGATTTTTCTCACGTACCGCCTGATAAGAGCTCGTGTACCCCTAGAACTAGGTGTACCCCAGTTTGAAAGCCACTGTGAACACATGCTCGGTAAAACACATCCAACCTGAGACTTCTCTAATCTGCTGCCCTTTGGGCTTTTAGGTTCAGATGCCTGAAGGGTAAGAGCAAAGCTGTTGTGTCAAATGCTGAACAAAGCAATGGGGCTGGGACTGGTCTGAGCCAGGGCTTTACCAGGTTGTCCAGTTCGGGGTCATCACTGAAGAACGGTTTGTGTTCCTGCTCCTGCTGGTGTACAAAGTTCTCAATGTCCACGTCAAAGCTGGCCGAGGTGATGCACTCGGAGCCCTGCGTCGCCTGCTCACACTTCTCAAAAAGCAGCGTCAGGAGTGGGAAAAGGGGATGCCTGGAGAGACATGAAATCACAACATTCCTTCTGTAAAGCCACCTTGCTATGCATTTAACAGATTTCAGCTTTCTGCGCCAGAGTGTGGGCGCGGATTCCATTCACTCACCAGCTAAACAAGGGCATTCTCTTTTCCAGTCTCATTCTCATCTTGTTTGCTAACCTTTAATTTACACTTCCCTCTGGGAGGCAGGGGATTGCTTATGCTGCTGAAATGTCAAAATGGCAGCCAGACCAACATGTAAATCTCCCACAGGTATCTGTAGGCACCCTATTCTGATCAGTCCTATAAAGCAAATTCCACCGGTTGTAATGTCACTGGGTCAGTTACCAACATTACTACAGGCGAAGTTGGTCTGATGGTGCCATAACTTATAGTTGTTTTGAAGAGGTTTTGAGCAGCTGAATTTGGATGCTCTAGAAACAGGGTAAACTTTCATAGTAGTGGCAGTTATATTGCCTATAGGCCAGGGATCTCAAACTCAAATCACCACAAGAGCTAATAAAAGTCAATGTATTAACTTCTTAAAAACTGTAATGCGAAGAGGGGTTTGAATAAAATATACACATTCAGTAATGCATCTCACTCAAACGACAAAACACACCTTTGCTATTAGGATTACTTCGGTTAAAGCCCATCCACTATCCCCATCCCCGTCGCTACTCCACCCCTTCCAAGAGCCCCCGCCCCATGATATTGAATCCATAGGTGTTGGACTTTATTTGGTTATAATTCAAAATTTCAACCAAAATAAAATGATCCAAAAAATTGAATTTGGACGCTGCTGCTCCCCCGTTGACTCCGCTTCCACCTCTTGCGGAGGTGGAGTTCCAGAGTTGACGGGGAGCATGCTTGGGGATCGATTTATCGCGTCTACAGTAGACGCGATAAATCGATCCCCAATAGCTCGATCACTGCCCGCCAATCCGGCGGGTAGTGAAGACGTACCCTTAGTTAGACTCTCAGTTCGACAGGGCACAGAATGTGTCTCTTGTGTTTGGAAAATGCCATGTAATTTAGAGTCCTCCATCAATGGTTTGTAGTAACAAATGTTAACCATATGTACCACTCCAATATTATTTCATGACCTGCTGCCCTGTGAGCAGTCAACATACTGCCTTGTGGTTTCTGCAATTTGCTACCCTTGCTCTTTGGATGGCTGAGAATGTCTTCACAGATGGTCACCCAACAGGTTGCAGATGGGGCCAACATCTTGTCCATTTTGAGCCAAAAGTGCCTGGGCACCAAAGATAACATTGTCAAATGTGGCCTTGGACTTCGGGTGTTTCACATGGTTGGTGCCCAGGATGAGACTTTCAAAACACTCTCTCTCTCTCTCCCCGTCACCCCCCAGCTGGGGTATGGGCCACCGACTGGTGTTGTTGTTTCAGTAGCAATTGGTTCCCTTACGGGGTGGAGTTGCTAGCCCCACACCCATGTTAAGCCTACAGCACCCGGTATTCCCAGGAGGTCTCCCATCCAAGTACTAGCCAGACCTAACCCTGCTTAGCTTCCGAGATCAGACGGGATCGGGCGTGTTCAGGGTGGTTTAGCCATAGCTAAAACATTGGAATGCCCTAAATCAGGAGCTGTTTATAGGTAATTTCAGCCCAACTGACTGGAATGTGCTTCATGTTTTAATAACTGAATACCTATAAACCTACATTGTATTCTTCTGAATGTGTCTAGCTATGAAATAAGAACTAGTCTTCCAAAATGCACCACATCGCCCCCCAATCTCCCCACAACTGGACAGACAACCCCTTTTTAAGTACAACAGAAAACCAAAACACCTGTTCAAACCAATCAACCATCTTCTAACCCTGAACCCCTTAGCTGTGGTCAAGATTACCCCTTAGCAAAAGCAGGGGAGGGTGAGAGGTCACCTCAATACCGTGTTTCCCCGAAAATAAGACAGTGTCTTATATTAATTTTGGCTCCCAAAATTACATTACATTATATTACAGCGAGAGGCAAAACTGGAAGTATGTCTTATTTTCGGGGGATGTCTTACTTTCGGGGAAACAGGGTACACTCCGAACCTTACAGTATCTTTCCCACAAGGGAGTGGATACCTCAGACATGGGCTCATTGTAACATTCTGGAATGTTGTCTTTCTTGATCTTTTAAGGGTGTTTGAACCTTTGAAATAATAAAATAAAATAATAATAATAATAATCCTATATAATAAAAGGCCAGAGGATGTTTGTCCGAAGCCGTCATGCGCAGTAGAGACGGCCCAGACAAACAGCATGCTGGGAGTTGTAGTTTGGCGGCACAAAATGGCCGCCGCGCATGCGCCGCCACGAGCTGTAGAGACAGCCCGGACAAACAGTGTACACGGGCTGTTACACTAGTAAATAATAAATTAATACCACCAGCAAACAATAACAAGGAGCAAAATAGAGAAGTAAAAAACCTGCCAAACTTGCTACACTTTGGGACATCTCTGCTATCAAGTTATTTATTACATAGACTCATCTGGTGCAGGTGAGAACCCATTCACCTGAGTCCCTCTACCTTCCCAGCCTAATCAATTCACTTAATTCTCTTGCCTCTCAGTATTTAGCAGCCTCTGCCCTGGAAGGATTCACACCACCTCTATCCTTCCTCTAGCTCACAGATTGTGACAGATTTCAGTTACCAATCGGCGGAAGGCGTCAGTTGATCAGGCTGAGCCTGCAGGATCATCAGGGGCAGAGATACAGGAGCACAGCGAGTGATTACATTTTAAAGCTTTATTAATAGAATAATAAAACAACAGCGGAGAGTGTTGGGACTTCTCCCACGTCACTCAAAGGAAGGAAGAAAGTGTTACTGCCCCAAGCCCTAACCTACTTTCATACTCACTCACGCACTACCTAGAACTAGAAGAAGTTCTTACTTTACACCCAGGCTTGGCCAGCCTCAGGTAGTGCATGTGTGAGTATGAAAATGGGTTTGGGGTGGGGGGGAGTAGATAGGAGTTCTGCCCTGTACACAGGTCATCCAGGGTCCGCTATAGATCTTCAACTAGCTGCAGTTTTTGGGAGGGTTTTTAAGCCCTGGGTGTTTCTGGGGGCATTTCGGTCTGAGGGGCCCTCCACGTCCCCCATGTTTTTGCTCTCTGCCCCAGTCTGAACCAGCTTTTTGCAGCTTCCTCCACTTCCCCCAAACACACCAGGTAACCTTTCCAATTTTGCTTCCACTGCAGCTTTCCTGGCAAACAGATAGTGTGTCTGTGTCAGTTCTGAGCTGTGTTAATTGACCTTGGGCGCCGAACAACTTTCTCTCTTTGGGCCTGGTTGAATTTTCAAATGAACCCATTTCTTTCCCCCCTCAGCCTCCTGAACCCTGCAAAGGAATCTTCCATTCCAAATTCACACCTTTAACCCTTCCCAGAATGCTTTGCGAAGCTTGCAACAGCGTTAGCAACACACAGGCTGCCTGATGAGCCTGGAGAAGAGACCACGCTGACAGGAGCTGCCCATTTGAGAATCCCAGAGACCCAGGGGAACCGTGGAACATTGCAGAGGGTGCACCCTTACAGAGCTCAGGGATAAGCCAGTCCTTTTTAACTCGAGTATAAATGATAGTGGAGAGGATGTAGGTGAAATGGGCTTTGAGTCACACCAGAGTTTGAATCTCTTCCACTTTTGGACATGTGTGTGGCTTGTTTCCTGCTATGTAACAGCACTATCCATGTCCTTAGAACGGGTTGTTTCTAACCTCTTGAATCGTCTAGCAGCCATGCCTTGAACCTAGAGATTGGGGAGATGAATTTGACCGGCATCCTGAGAGAGGAGATGGGGAACAGGCTGGAGAATGATTGTCTGACAAACAGTGAGCTGACATAAGGAAACCATATTTGTCTTAGGGCAGGTCCCCACTACGGCTTAACGTCGACTTTAGCGACGTTAAGTCGATATAAACATGTACCCGTCCTCACATGCATGTCTTTGAGTCGATTTAAAGGGACCTCAAAATCGACTTCTGCACTCCTCCCTAACGAGAGGAGTAGCGCTGAAATCGACCTCTCTGGGTCGATTGTGAACTAGTGAGGACGCATGTGACAGCTAGCCTCCAACCATTCACAATGCCCGTTTGCTCCCCAGGGGACCAGCCACCACTACAAGCAGCTCCGCGGCCACCCCGTGCCCGCCCGAGCAGCCCCGCGCCACTCCCCCCCCGTGCCCGCCCAAGCAGCTAGCTCCGCGCCGGCTCCCCCCCGCCCGCCCGAGCAGCTCCGCGGACCCCCGTGCCTGCCCGAGCAGCTCCGCGGACCCCCCGTGCCCGCCCGAGCAGCTCCACACTGCCCCCCCCCCTGCCCGGCTGCCCCGAAATGGTGCCTACTGAGGACTCCCGGAACGGTGGGATAGCTACCCACAGTGCAACACTCCCTATGTCGACGCTTGCCACAGTTGTGGGGACAGACACTGCCGACTTGCTGTGCTTAGTGGGGACGCACAAAATCGACTCTATACAGTCTGCTTTAAAAAATCGACTTAAGGGAAATCGACCTACTGCTGTAGTGAAGACATACCCCTAGCCATGTGGGCACCACGGGAATAACCTTGGCTTTTTCTTTCTTTAACTTGAGCAGCACTTTGGATATTAGGGGACTGGCAGAAAGGCATACAAGTGTCCTCAGTTCCAGTGGAGGAGAAAAGAGTCTCCCCGGGAGTGGTGACCCAGGCCAGCTCTGGAGCAGAAATGGGAGCACTTCTTGTTCTTGGCTTTGGTGAACGAGTCTATCTGTGGGACATCCCAATGAAGAAATATGCAGGGGACTATACTGGGATCTCTCCCATTCATGATCTTGCAAGAAGCATCTGCTGAGAGCATTCACTGGGGTGTTTTGTATGCCAGAAGGTAAGTAGCTGAGATGTTGATTTGGTGCACAGGACAGTTTATGTAAAACATACATGACACGCTGTCCATCATGATCTTTATATGTTTGCCCCTAATCAGTGGCATGAAATGAACACAGGAATTTCCGAGTGCTTGGAGTTCTAGAAAGTTGATGTGAACTGTGGACTCAACAGGAAACCAGGTGTCTCGAAGAGTATGGGTGTTCAGGTGGGCTTCCCATTCCAATAGGGATGCATCCATTGTTATTATTGATGTTAGGAGTGGCTGAATGAAGGACATCCCAGCACAAACATTGTGAGGGTTCTTTAACCATTCAAGGGACCCTTTTTTCCCCTTTATTACCAAGGACATAGAGAGTAGTTTGTTTAAGATGTGTTTGCTTGATGAGTAAATAATTCTGAGCCACCTTTGACGGCAACACATGTGAAGTCTCATATGATTTATTACAAAGGTGCCTGCTGCCATGTATCCTGATAGCTGGAGACAGTTTCTGGATGATGTTTGATGGCTGACTTGGACTGCAGAGAGTAAATTGACTAGGTTTCTGAACATGTGTGAGGAAAGGAATGCTTTGGCTGTTACTGCACTGAGGTAGACTCCTATGAACACGATGTTGTACTAGAGTGAAGGTGGACTTTTGGATGTTTAATTGTAGTCTCAGTCAAAGGAATAGGTCCACAGCCTTCTGAGTGGCCCATCAAGCCTCTGTTGAAGGACCGTGCATTGAGCAGGCAATCATCTAAGTATGGGAAGGTCAGGATTCTTTGTTCGTGGAGATGTGTCACGACCACAGAAAGGACTTTTGAGAACACTGTGTGCAGAGTTGAAACTGAACAGGAGCACTGTTTGTTGAAAGTGCTCTTGACCCAGGGTGCATCACAGAAACCTTCTGTGGGAGGGGTGGATCGCCATATGGAATACATGTCCCGGTGGTTGATGGCTGAGAACCAGTCCTCTTCATCCAGTGTTGGAATCACTACTGCAAGGGTTACCATTTTGAACCACTAAACCTTTACAAATCTGTTGCATGATCTTAGACCTAGAATGGCTCTCCAACCGCCATTCTCTTTTGGTACCAGGAAGTACCTGGAGTAAAATCCCTTCCCTCAAGCCCCCTGATGAATATAGGAAATTCTCACACCTGCTAGAAGAAAGGGACCCTGGACATTTAGGCCAGATCCAAAGCTCACTGAAATCAAGGGAAATACTCCCATTGATTTCAATAGAAAATAAATGGAGCTATACCTATCTCAGAGAACTGGAAAGGTCATTGAGTCCAGTCCCCCGCCTACACCAGCAGGACCAAGTCCTGTTCCCAACAGATTTTTTCCCCCAGATCCCTAAATGGCCCCCTCAAGGATTGAACTCATAATACTAGGTTTAGCAGGCCAATGCTCAAACCACTGAGCTATCCCCCCGAATAGGCACTAGATCAGTTCCTAGCAGTTTAACTTGGGTTGCTAGTTAACAGGATAGCGAGGTAATGACTGAGCTCAACTAATGACAGTCTATTATTAGTTCTGTATGTATTATACATTTTGGGCCTGATTCTTCATTGTGTTGCTCCTTGTTATTATTCTGCTTTGGCAATATTTTGCACCCACGTTGCATAGGTGCAAATGGCTTCCTTAAACACCAGGAAGAATCTGGCCCCATATATCTCCATAGATTATAATAAATGAATCATCTGTTAAAATGGACGTTGTCTAACATTTTACTTTATACACAATACATTAATAGAATACAAAATAAATAAATATACTACCTGGTACAGTGAAACAAATGAACAAAACTCAGATTGGCAATAAATACAGTAACTTATGTTCCAGTTATGTTCCTGAAAAATGTGACTTTAAGTGAAATGATGTTAAGTAAATCCAATTTCCCTATAAAAATTCATGTAAATAGCGGGGTTAGATTCCAGGGGAAATTTTTTTCACCAGACAAAAAACTATATTATATAGATATACACACAGTATAAGTTTTAAACAAACAATTGAATACTATACACAGCAATGACGATTGTGAAGCTTGGTTGAGGTGGTGAAGTTAGAGGGTAGAAGAGGGTGGGGTATTTCCCAGGGAATGCCTTATTGCTAAATGATGAACTAGCATTCGCCTGAACCTTCAAGGGTTAATACATTGTTAGTGTAGCCTCACACTCTACAAGGCAGCACGAATAGAGGGAGGGGGGACAGCATGGCAGACAGAGACACACACCCTATGTGTGTGAGAGAGAGAGATGTGCATTGCCCCTTTAAGTACGCTGACACCACTCTCAAAGTACATTGCCTATAAAAAGATCAGGAAGTTGAGAGAACAGCTGCAGCTAGCTCCTTCTGTCCTGAGCCCTGTTGTGTCTCCCCCCTGCTCTATATGGAGAAGTTGTAAGGGGGGGGGACAGGAGTAGAGGGGTGGAGAACACCCTGATATTAGTCCTTCTCTTCCCTCCTTTGCCGCACAGGAACAGCTCCAAGGCAGAGGGCAGGAGCAGCAGCACATACCACTCGGGGGAGGGACATCTGGACTGCTGGCAATTGATAGCCTGCTGGGCAGGTGCTGCACAGGGAATTTAGGGGAGGGGGGAGCTGATGGGGGCTGCCGGTCCACCCTCATTCCAAGCACCCACCAGCAAGCTGCAACAGGCCGCTCTTCCTGCCAGGAGTGGACAAAGCAGGTGGCTGCCAAACAATGTTATAAGGGAGCATTGCGCAACTTTAAACGCACATGTTCCCTAATTGATCAGCAATTTAACAATGAAACAACGTTAAGAGGGACAACTTTAAGTGAGGAGTGACTGTAGGACATTAAATTAATTATTACACATGTATAATTTTTTTAAAAATGTAATAACTCCTAGGCAAGAATGGTAAAACATGGATACTTTCCCCTACGGAGCACACAATAAGTGCACAGCAGCACTCTCTGCTACTGGGACAAGGGCCAGACATTTCAAAACACTCCCCTATCATAACCCTTCCCCCGTAGGGGTTCATTGTGGCCTCAGTAAAGTTGCTATGTGAGCTGTGGCTCTTACATAGATTGCACGGCTCTGTGGGAAGCAACCTGGCTCTGCTAAGGTCTCCTAAGCAGAATGCAAAATCAATAACATCAGAGTTCAAACCTAGGTGAGGGGAGTTAAGCCCTCCATGTGGCAGTGTATCACCAGCACCAGGGAACACTCAGCAAATGAAAACACCGCCACATCCCTACACCAAACTCATCTGGTCTATGTTTGGCTGATGATAGATGTGCTTTTAGTGACATCCAGATATCTGCAGGCCCCTGAATGTGAGGAAATTAGAAGAGTCACTAAAACAAGCTGGATTGAAGGGGTGCCAGTCAGAAGGGGGGTGGGGCAGTGTGACATACTTCAATTGTGAAGCTGCCCTTCAGAGGTATGAACCTCACTCCCCTTCCCATTATCCCCGGGTAGGGATGACTCTGCCCAGAGACCTACACACTCTGTAAGGCTACTTGCAACTGGCCTTTCATTTATCTGGTTAATCCCAGATCGGAGAGTTGCCATCTTTTTCCTGTGAATAAGGGCAGTTAAATCTCTGGCAGTGAAAATGTAATAAATAAACACTCTCCCTCCTGAAAGAGGAGCTAAATCCAAATACTAACTGTGTAAAGCCAGGGATTCCAAATTGAAGTTGCATTTCAACATGAGATAGTAAAACTTTATTTGGCTGCTCATACTTATCAAATCCTGAAGAAATGGGAAGGAGAGGAACTGTGTTACAAATACATTAACTACTCTCCAAATCCAGACAGGAGATTGGCAATGGAGCTGCTTAAATTATTAACACATTCCTAACATGACACCAGATAGCCGGTCTCTGCCTCCCTATACATTTGTGGGAAATTGAAAAAACATGTACCTGTTACACCAAGGTCTGAAAGAGGTAACAAAGTCCTGTGGCACCTTAAAGACTAACTATAACGTTTTGAAGCATAAGCTTTCGTGGGCTAATACCCACTTCGTCGGATGCAAGCAGTGGAAGACTGCAAGGTCTGAAAGGCACCTTATTTAATCAAAGCCAGTGTGCTTTAATTTTTTTTTAAGTCTTGGACACTTCATGCTCCCAGTAGTCCAGCAAGCTGAAAGAGCTATTAAACACATCAACAAATCAGAGGAAGCAACGGATTAGCCAAGCCTTTCAGGACCAAGCCAAAGAGAAAGTCAGGTGAAGGGGTTAAACTCCGGTATAAGTATTCATTTGCAGCCACTAATACTGCAGCATATTACAGTCTAATCTAGACTGATCCCAGTTTAATGCAAGATTCTCCAAGCCCTGAATAGAATAAGAACAAAAGCCTCAGCGGTCATAATTTAGGCAGCCCTGCAGAGGCTTAGCTGAGTGATATGAAAGGCAAATTCCAGACGGTGTTATGAATTATTGCACCTTATGAACCTTCCAACTCTCAACAGATGCCTGCTGCCATTTAAACAGCCACTAGATCAATTAGAAATGAAAGGCACAAATCGACCCTGTGCAAGGGCATTAAATTACCAGGAACTAATAATCCAAGCAGTAATGCCAGGTGGTAGGAGTTGAGCAGCGCACCCCTCCCAACCTCTGCACACTGTGCAAATTCCTTGCTCAATTTTATGAAGAGAATTTAAGTGCACACACTGGGTGGAGAAAGGACCAATTTGTAAACCCCTGGCAAATGCTCAGCAAGCAATCTCTCGGACATGCCTACAGCTCAGGCACTTTCCTTCAAAGAGTCCTAGAAGTTGGAGATAGAAAGTGACAATTAGACTAGCTAGCCCATCTGCCTGGGGCCAAACAAGGCAAGATTTTTCTATACAGGTTATATTTATTATTATTATTGATTATGGAGTGCATAGAAATCACAACCAGATTGGAGCTCTTTTGTGCTAGGAGATGCCCCAAAAACATACAATTGTAATTCAGGCAAGCAGGTGGGTAAAATGAGCAAAGCGTAGAAGAGGTGGGGCAGCATTGTAAACTTGGGTTTGCACTGACTAGCAGCCTGCGTGAACAATTTGTAGGCAGAGATTTTCCTTAGTTATGTTCTGTTTTCTTAAATACAGACAAAGAAGCAGATCAGTTGCACTACCTCCAGCTCACCACTTAAAAACAGCTTCCACCCCAACATCCACCTCAGTCTGGACCAGTCCACACAGGAAATCCACTTCCTAGACACCACAGTGCAAATTAATGACGGCCACATCGACACCACCCTATACCGAAAACCTACCGACAGCTATGCCTACCTTCATGCCACCAGCTTCCATCCCGGACACACCACACGATCCATTGTCTACAGCCAAGCACTGAGGTACAATCGGATTTGCTCCAACCCCTCAGACAGAGACCAACACCTACGAGATCTTCACCAGGCTTTCTCAAAACTACAATACCCACACAAGGAAATAAGGACACAGATCAACAGAGCCAGACGTGTACCCAGAAGCCTGCTGCTACAAGACAAGCCCAAGAAAAAAAACAACAGAACACCACTGGCCATCACCTACAGTCCTCAGTTAAAACCTTTGCAACGCATCATCAGTGACCTACAACCCATCCTGGACAATAATCCCTCACTTTCAAAAGCCTTGGGAGGAAGGCCAGTCCTGGCACACAGACAACCTGCCAACCTTAAACAAATTCTCAACAGCAACAGCACACTGCACCACAATAACTCCAACTCAGGAACCAATCCATGCAACAAACCTCGATGCCAACTCTGCCCACATATCTACACCAGCAACACCATCACAGGACCTAACCAGATCAACCATACCATCACTGGCTCATTCACCTGCACATCAACCAATGTCATATATGCCATTATATGCCACCAGTGTCCCTCTGCTATGTACATCGGCCAAACTGGACAGTCCCTACGAAAAAGGATAAATGCACACAAATCAGATATTAGGAATGGCAATATACAAAAACCTGTAGGGGAACACTTCAACCTGCCTGGACACACTATTACAGATTTAAAGGTCACCATTCTGCAGAAAGGGAACTTCCGATCCAGACTGCAAAGAGAGACTGCAGAGCTTCAATTCATTTGCAAATTCAGCTCACACACTTTGGGATTGAACCGGGATCTACAATGGTTGGCTCATTACAGACATTGTTTCTCATCTCTCCATGTCCACACACCCCATTCAAATGCTAGACGAATAATCCACACTCCCTGATCGGAGATAACAAGCTGGCTCAGCTTAATTGGACTAACCTTTTCACCTCCCCCCTGGCTCTTACCTACTTTTCTATAACTGCCTGTATGTGAACACTTCTACTGCCTGCATCCGACGAAGTGGGTATTAGCCCACGAAAGCTCATGCTTCAAAACTTTATAGTTAGTCTTTAAGGTGCCACAGGACTTTGTTAACACTTAAAAACAATAATTCCGGCTAGATCTTTACATCAGTAGAGCTCAAACTGCTTTACAAAGAAGGTCATTATCATTGCTCCCATTTTACAGATGGGGAAACTGAGTCATGCAGCAGTGCAGTGACTTGTCCAACGTCAACTGGCCAGTGTCAGAGCCAGGAATGGAACCCAGGTCACATGAGCCCTGGTCTAGTGCTGTGAGTGTTTGGTAGGCATCATGGTAATAATGGAAGTTGGTGAGGGAGGATGGCACCATAGCTGGAGTACAGGAGGAAGCTTACAATGAGATAAGGCAGTGTTTCCCAAACTTTTTTGGCCACGGAACACTTTTTAGCCTGGTCTATATTTACGGAACACTTATAATATTATTTTGTAGTCGTTTGGTTTTCAAATAAAAATGGCGTTATTTACGCTCAAATACATTTTATTTTATAAAACAAAGCAAAAATACAAATTTAAAATAACCTGAACTAACAATTTTTAACTGGAAAGCGTGCATAAAGCAGAACAAAAATCAAGTGCAAAAGTCAAAATTAAAAACAGTGTTCTACTTAAAAAACACTGTTTTTATATACACACAAACACCAAACAAATTAGATTTTTAGTAGGAAAATCTATTTTTATAAACAGAAATACAAATTTGGATTTAATGGGATTGGTGTTTCTGCATTTTTGTATCACAAATTCACTTAATATTAGGAATAATGCTGGAAAGTTGAATCCTCATGTCAGGTGCCTCCTCTCCACCTGGTTACCTCCTTTAATACCAAACCGCTTACAGGTTTCGATGGACAGGTCTGGGTGCTTTTGGATCCCACCACCCACTCAGCCGGGTGTACCTTTCTTTTTTAATAGGAAATTATTTGGCGGTGCCTCCACTCCGCTCACTCCTTCCTGGCAGGGTCACCTGGGCAGCTTGGAGGAAAATTCTAACTACAGGGTAATCTCCACTTACTGACCAGATAGTTGGAGACTTCCAAGAAATAACACCAATGCATACAATATATTCAACACAATAATTATATTAAATAGGAGACAAATACAACATAACAGGGTAAAACACTATTTTTAGAGTCACTGGGGCCCTGAAAATACCTGTGACTTGATGTATCAAATGTAAAATGAGCATCCTGTTAATATGTGTGCTGTGCTGGGGCCCTTGATGACTTATAACCACAAAATTCTTCACTGCAGTGGTTTAGCAGTGTGGCTGGCTGGGCTCAGTACAGCCCAAAGGACTCACAAGTGGGAGAAGGGGGTAAGTTCCTCCTTGGGTGTAGTATGCAGCAGGTTATAAAATCCTCAAACCCTCACTCCCTGGCTTGAGGACACAGTTCGGGGAATAGGGGGGTCCCCAAAACAAATTACCTGACTAACTAACTAAACGATGGGACACTCCGTCTCCATGAATGATCCTCAGGTTGGAAGATGACTGGACTCCTCAGTCTCTGCAGAGGGGCTGCTCTCTGCTGGCAGGGATCCTCCTCAGGCAGGAATCAGGCTGCGTCGGTTCCAGGATTTCCCCTCACCACAAAGGGGTGCAGGGCTCAAGGTGTGGGTTACACAACAACACTAACATCCAAACTGAGCTGTAGACATGTCAGAGAGATTGCTTGCTGAGCTTTTGCCAGGGGTTTAAACCTGGTCCTTTCTCCACCCAGTGTCCGCACTTTAATTCTCTCCCCCTGAAGCTACTGCTTGAGAAGGAGGGGTTCCCATGCCTTTTCCCTGTCTCTACAGAAGAAGAGAGGGTGTCCTACAACCACACCTTCAAGTGGGAGGCAGGAGGGTGGCCTGAGACGAGGCTACAAACTTCACTTTACTAAAGTGAGTGTCACTGAAAGCCAAATAACAAACAAAACCCACATTGGAATGTCAAGCACTCAAAAGTTAGGAAACTCTGCAGTTAAATAAATTTATCAGTGCACCTTTACTCCCCTTCTCTCCCCTCACCCCGCCCCAACTCCATGAGCATGCATTATGTTACAGTCTTTACTTACAGGATCCATGACTCTTTTTTTCCAGAGGCCCCTCCCTCATAGAGTGAAGCTGGACAGGGCTCAGTGATTAGGGAGTTATTCAATCTTTTTATCCACCACAGTCACTGTATGGCCCTAGGCCTTCTACAACACACACCAGCCAAACCAGGCACTGAGTACAACATCATTAATTTATTCATGGGCATTTCTATGGCGTTTGCAACCAGATTATCCGAGTGCGTCTCAAAAATTAATGAATTTATTTTCATCACACCCTTATGAGATGAGCGTGATATTATCCCCATTTTGCACCACAGGGACTGAAGCACAAACAGGCCAAAATTGTCAACTGCGTTCACGCATTTTTGTTGTTCAACTTGAAACACCTCGGGCCTGATTTTTCAGAGTACTTAGCATTTTATAGAAGAGGTAACAAAGTCCTGTGGCAACTTAAAGACTAACTATAAAGTTTTGAAGCATAAGCTTTCGTGGGCTAATACCCACTTCGTCGGATGCAAGCAGTGGAAGTGTCCAGAGGCAGGTATAGAAAAGTAGGCAAGAACCAGGTGGGAGGTAAAAAGGTTAGTCCAATTAGGCTGAACCGGCTTGCAACCACTGCTTGCATCTGACGAAGTGGGTATTAGCCCACGAGAGCTTATGCTTCAAAACTTTATAGTTAGTCTTTAAGGTGCCACAGGACTTTGTTACCTCTCCTATTCCAGACTAACACGGCTACCTCTCTGATTCTTAGCATTTTATAGTACAGTATAGTTCACTCCCAGTGAATTATTTGGGCAGGTCTCTAGCCTGTGTGATATAGGAGTAGGGTTTCCAGGTGTCCGTTTTCGACCGGAACACCGGTCCAAAAGAGACCTTGGCGGCTCTGGTCAGCACTGCCAACTGAGTCATTAAAAGTCCTATTGTAGGTGCTGTGGCGCTAAGGCAGGCTAGTCCTTACCTGTCCTGGCTCTGTGCTGCATCCCAGAAGCGGCCAGCAGGTCCGGCTCCTAGGCGTGGGAGCCATGGTGTTCTGTGCACTGCCCTTGCCCCAAGCACTGGCTCTGCACTCCCATTGGCCGTGGTTCTGTGGGAATGGGAGCTGCGGGGGATGGTGCTTGCAGGTGAGTGCAGTGCGTGGAACATCTTGGCCACCAAACCCAGGAGATGGACCTGATGGCCGCTTCTGGGGAGCAGTGCAGAGCCAGGATAGGTAGGGAGCCTGCCTTAGCCCCACTGCGCTGCTGACCAGGAGCTGACCAAGGTAAGCCTGTACCCCAACCATAAGTGCCAACCCCCTGCCCCAGCCCTGAACACCCCAAACCCAGAGCCCCCTCCTGCAGTCCAAACCCCTCATCCTCACCCCAGAACATGCACCTGCAGCTCAGAGCCTCCCAGCCTGGAGTCCCCTTCTGCACTCCAAACCCATCATCCCCAGCCCCACCCCAGATCCCACCCCCCCTAGCTGGAGCCCCAACTCTCTCCTGCACCCCAACTCCTTGGTCCATCCCAGAGCCCCCACACACACACACACTCTGAACCCCTCATTTCTGTCCCCACCCCAGAGCCCGCACTCCCAGTTAGAGCCCTCATCCCCTCCCATACCCGAACCCCCCGCCCCATCCCAGTGAAAGTGAGGGAGGGTAGGGGACAGCCAGCCACCAAGGGAGGGGGAATGTAGTGAACAGGGGGCGGGTCTCAGGGAAGGGGCAGGGCCATTTTGAGCTATTCGAATGGTGGCAGCCCTATACAGGAGTTCAGACTAGATGATCACTGTAGCCCCTTCTGGCCTTGGCATCTAGGAAGCTATGAAAGCCCAGCTCCCAGTGACTTCAGGTGCAGCTGGGAATTGCTCAGCATTTCTGCAAAGCTCCAAGTGTCTCACGTCGGACCCAGAGACCGTGAGGATCACACAACTAGTGACTCCCTGTAAAAGGTTGGGTTTAATACTAATAAATAAGAAGAGCGGGCAGCTGATTGTGAGATGACAGGGGATTTCCACTGTCCCAGAAGATATAAAGCAGAGAACTGGTTCCGTCTGCCAAAATGCCGCCAAAAGAGCTTCGGTTACGTGCTTCACTGATTAATCCTGCGGCGGCGTTTCGGCAGCAGCTCCAGCAGGTGATTTTTTTGAAGTACAACTGGTGCCTTTTTCTTTTTCGGTGGCGCCTTTTTTTTTTTGGAAGTTGCGCCTTGTTTTGTTGGCACTTTTTTTTTTTTTTTTTGGTATTCGCTCCCCCTGCTGCTCAAACCTGGCTACGCCCCTGGGCTGAGGACTATGGGAAGGAGCCAAGGCTGGTCAGGTTCATTTCTCCCCCCTCGGCCCTGTCCTTTCCCCAGGAGACAGCTTCATTGGGAATTTTGGACTTCGTTCTGGGCACCCAGTGTCCAGACAGAGATGAGGAAAGTATAATAAGTGCAGAGCAGAGCAACGGAAAAGGTCCGAGGGAGGGGAAAGCTCACATATAAAATGAGCTAACTCTGCCGAGTGTGGCTGAGTTCCTGCTGAGAGCGTGGGGTTAAGGCAGGTGTGTACGAACACCAAGATGAGAGAGGAATGATGAAGTAACAGTATATCCCGGCATGTGCCTACTGGCACTCCTAGAGTTCCTCCCACCCTGTATCTGAGCACTGATCAACAGGGTGAAAGAACGAAAGGAGAGTCTAGACAATGTCAGGAAGCTTTTCTTCCTACTGTGATGTGTGCAAGGCTGTGGCCAGCTCCCCAACCAGGATATGCAATGCATTTGACACTGCTGCTTGTATGCCAGCAGGCAGACAAATCATCCAGGACCACACTGTGCATGGCTGCTGACGTGACACCAACAAGCTGGTTTTCCGCCTCTGTTTATATTCTACAGGAGGCTGCCATGGCACGGGACAATCAAAGCAAACCAGGCCATTTTCTCCAATCATGGGAATGAAAAGCTTGGGCGATGACAGAGGATTAGTGGCTGCCTTCACCTTCGCCTCATGGGTAGAAGTGGGGCTCCCTGTTCATTCAGTCAAAGCAGGAGTCCTTCCAAAGTCCAATGCAGATGCATATGACCTACACTGGAGCTGAGCAGGGATTTCGCTCACTCGTTCCCCCTCCCCTCCCCAGCTATTCAAAATTTGGAGGAAATAAATCTCGACACTAATTCAGAGAGAGTTTGATCCTCGTCAGCGCAGAACAAATAAAAGGGCTGAACTGGCCTGACATTTTACTGCAGAAGAGAGGTCGTTTTCAGCCACTAATAAAAAGGATTTGACACAGGCTAATAAAGAGAAATGAATTCCTCTAATGGCCTAATTTAGCACATTCAGCAGAGTTCTGCCTGCAAGCCAGGAGGGGAACGGCAAAGAGACAGGCATGGGAGAGGAGAGCAAGAAACGGAGGGAGGGAAAGAGCATTTCAAATTCCATTTCCTCTTTTAACTCTAGTAAAGAGCAGCGGAAGAAAAACAGGGCTGGGAATATTCGGTTCTCCTCATTAAAGAGACAAAGAAATAAAAGACCCTTCGCAACATGAAAATTACTGTCTTGTGTCATTGATGTAGGTGATTAAAACGGATGCGTTTATTTCTTAGGGGGCTTAAGCCTTTATTTGGTTAAATTACTTCTGTCTTAGTTCCGGCATCTACAAAGATTCCACATATTCCCATGTCTAAGAGCAGGTGGGAGTGCTAGCTATTAGAGGTCAGCAGAGCCTGGCGAACTTGCTGTCAAAGAAAAGGATTCACAATTCTGGGAGTAACAATGACACACACCACGAATGGAAAGTGTTTCCTCAAGACTCCGCTTTATGCTTCAAATGGCTGAGTGATTGTAGAGATGGGCCAGGAGCACAAAAGCAGAGGAATAAAACGTTCCACTAACATTCCCCCTCTTTAGCTAAGTCAAGGAAGAGACACCGTTTACGCCAAAGGCAAAGAATCCCGTTGACTGTGAGGAGCGTTCTATCATTGCTAAACATGAAGGCAGGCCTAGAGAATCAGGCCCAGAACTGCGGGATATGCACCTTGCCACTTGGACTGGAAGAAAATAGGGCTGTCTGCTATAGGGAGTTAAAAATAAAATCTAATTCGCTGGGACTCTTGATGCGTCCTTGCTGCTCCCTCCCGAGACAGGTGCCCAAATGCCAAGTGCAGATTGTCTAAGGGAGACCTGCCGTATCTGGACTACACAGAGTGCCCAAGAGAGACATCTCCTCACTGAATAGCAGAGCCCTGAGAACATACTTTGTAGAGTGAGAGTAAGAAGGAGAAGCGATTTTGTAAAGTTCTTTTTATGGGTGATAAAACTCCTGATACATTATAAAACCGAGCAGTAACTTCACAGTCACTCAACCATTTTTTTCAGAGTGACCTTGGCAAGGAAGCTAAACTTCAATTACCAACCCAACCAACTGTGCAGCAATCTAGCTGCTGGCCATGGCTTTCCTTCCCCCATGAGTGACCTTGGAAACCTCTGTTGACTGTAGGGAGTTCAGGGATGTTCAGTAGTTAAACTTTTACAGCCCACACTAATGTTTAAGGTATGTCTAAAGTGAAAATGCTACAGTGCCAGTGTAGTGCTTCAGTGTAGGTAATCCATCTCCCCAGTAGTTGATAGCTAGCTCAAGGTAAGTATTCTTCCATTGCCCACACACTGTTTACACTGGCGGTTAGGTCAGCTTAGCTACGACTCTCAGCGGCATAGCTACATCTCAACGTCACACCCTCGAGCAACAAATTATGTTGATATGAGTTCCCAGTGTAGACCTCGTAAATAATCATTTAGCAGGGCATTAACTTCAGAATTGTAGCCCAGAAACCAAACACTGCTTTCCAACTATCAATCACTCCAACCCAACTGTTCGCCTTCACTATGGAGCCAAACCCATTAGAAGAAGCCTTCATTTGGAATCTTGCTAATTTGGGATCGATAGAGGGAGCTGGCAAGAAGGGGTCAGGCACTCAGGCTGGGGAGGAACTGGGTGGAAGTATGATAAGACAGTGGGAAACAGTTGTGTGCCCACTACAATGGAGCCCTGCTCCATCTGTTCATCCTATTATCTCATTGCAGGCTTGATTCCCACCTTTGTACGCACAGAGAACCAACCTCGATCACCTGCTTTTCCACTTCTCCCATAAGCACCATTGCAGTTTTGCCCTTGCCACTCCACCCCACATGCCCAGGGAAAGCTGCCTGTGCACTCAAATACCAACTATCAAATCACTGTAAGCAGAGACTGAGTTTAGGGTGAACATTCAGAAAGTCACGAAAGCAGTGAGTTAGAATGGAAACTACTCTGCAGCCTTACCTAGAGTGGTAGACACTCAATCTCCTGCTATAGCAGTTCTGGCAAAAGAGCAGTTAAATAAGAGAGTAGTTTGAAAAGTAACATAAAACTTCAGGAAGGAGGGTCTTGTGGTGGAGGCACTAACCTTGAACTCAGAAGCTCATGGTTCAGTTCCTGGCTCTGGCACAGATTCCCTGTGTGATCTTGAACAAGTCACTTGATCTGTCTGTGCCTCAGTTCCCCTTCTGTAAAATGGAGGCAATAATACTTTCCTATCTCAAAGGGGTTTTGCAAGGATAATGCAAAAATCCTTGCGAATTACTCAGGGCTTGTCTATACCACAGAACCAGGATAGCTAGGCTGACAGAGCCCACTAGTGGAGATGCAGTGGAAGTCAGCAGAAGGAGTTCTTCTGCTAGTTCTCAAAATACATTAGCTAACGTGACAGAAGTTCTCGTCTCTACACTAGGTGTTTCTCTGGCATAGCTGTTTTGGCTCAGGGGCTGATTTTTTTCACACTCCTAGCTGATATAGCTATGCCAACAAAACTGTAGACCAGGTCTTAGCCCTGGTTTACACTACAAACTTACATCAGCATAAATACATCACTTAGGGTAAATCCACACCTCCTAGCGACGCAGGTATACCGACCTGACTCCTGATGTAGACAGCGCTATGTCAACAGGAGAACTCCCATCAACATAGCTACCACTTCCCAGGGAGGTGCAGCACTTACGTTGATGGGAGAAGCTCTTCCATCAGCATAGGTAGTGTCTTCACTTCAGTGCTGTAAATGTAGACAAGTCCTGAGATAATGTAGTAATAGGGTCATAGATAGCCAATTCCAGTAGGATTAGGTGTACTAAAGCATTAAAAAGTGAATATTCCATACAACAAAGGAAAGCTTTTTCTGCAGGGAAGAGGAAACTGAAACGTCTCTTTGGCCTTACACCCAGGCACAACCTTTCTGCATACGGCCTGTACAGATTCCTTTTATGTCTTTGGTTTCATTTTGCTCAGAACCCTGGGCAACGTAAGTTGCTGCTAATCTCCCTGCAGATCCAGCTAATCTCCCTGAAGGTCCAACCATGCTTATGAAATTTCATGCCACATACATAATGACTAAAAAACTCCCTCTTTGGATTGTGGAACAGGCAGCTGGTGATGATGTCATCTGACCAGGCACGGTACTGCTGCTCACAGAGTAGACTACAGGAAATGAGTACTCTTCAGAGGCCTGTGGCCTTAACTTGTTCAGCTCTGCCTGGGAATGGCAGGTTCCCATTTAGCTCTGAATTTGATGGCTCTTGCTTAGCTCAGACCATTACCATGACTTTAACATTTTTCAGGGTTTAATTCATGATGTTCTTAACTAGGTAGAGTTAAAAGGCCAAAAAAAAGAGGAGGTTGGGGAATCACCCCTCAACAGGAGTGAACAAGAATTCTTATGATAGACACAAACAGCTGCATAATTATAATACATAAAATGTGTATTGTATACTCAATGATTCATAGACTCAAGGTCTGTAGGGACAATGATGATGCTAGTCTGACCGCTACCATAACATTGGCCTAGAATTCCACACAGAGATTCTAATACTAAGGGTGGAGGGATGGCTTAGTGGTTTGAGCATTAGCCTGCTAAACCCAGAGTTACATGTTCAATCCTTGAGGGGGCCATTTAGAGATATAGGGCAAGAATTTGTTGGGTTACTTAGTTGAGGAGTAGTCCTGCTTTAAGCAGGGGGTTGGACTATAGAGGATCGCCTAAGGTCCCTTCCAACTCTGATATTCTGTGAAGATCAATAAAGTATGACTTAACTAGAGGAGAATTATTAAAAAGAAGACCAGACTTGATTTAAAGACTCCAAGTAAAGGAAAATTTACCACACACCTTTGATCTGTTCAAATGCTAACAGATCAAGGGATGTGATTGTTCCCCTCTATTTGACATTGGTGAGGTGCCTCATCTGGAGTACTTTGTCCAGTTTTGGGGCCCACGCTACAAGAAGGATGTGGAAAAATTGGAAAGTCCAGAGAAGGGCAAAACAAATGATTAGGGGTCTGGAGCGCATGACTTATGAGGAGAGGCTGAGAGAACTGGGATTGTTTAGTCTACAGAAGAGAAGACTGAGGGGAGATTTGATAGCTGCTTTCAACTACCTCAAAGGGGGTTCTAAAGAGGATGGATCTAGACTGTTCTCAGTGGTACCAGATGACAGAACAAGGAGTAATGGTCTCAAGTTGCAGTTGGGAAGGTTTAGATTGGATATTAGGAAAAACATTTCACTAGGAGGGTGTGAAGCACTGGAATGGGTTACCTAGGGAGGTGGTAGAATCTTCTTCCTTAGAGGTTTTTAAGGTCAGGCTTGACAAAGCCCTGGCTGGGATGATTTAGTTGGGGACTGGTCCTGCTTTAAGCAGGGGGTTGGACTAGATGATCTCCTGAGGTCCCTTCCAACCCTGACATTCTATGATTCTATGAATGCTTGATTACCATCACTGTTAAAAAATCTGTGATTTATTTCTACTAGGAT
Source organism: Sternotherus odoratus (assembly GCA_032164245.1). NCBI lineage: Eukaryota > Metazoa > Chordata > Testudines > Kinosternidae > Sternotherus > Sternotherus odoratus. The sequence continues at coordinate 13,721,650 of JAVMKO010000019.1, read as the reverse complement.
ATTTTTCTAGATATCAACTTCAACTTCCATTGGACCTTGTTCTGCCTTTGGCTCCTAGTTTAAGGAGCCCTCTGTGATCAGAAAGCTTGTCCCCATGTGCTGCTTTCTGTGGCAAGGGCCAAATTAACCTTTTAGCCATCTTGTCTAACTGCAGAATGTGCCTCTTCAGGTAGTGAACTTAAATATTAGGGATGGTTGACTATCTTCCATTTCAACTGCAGGTCAACAGAAAGTTGTGCTTTCTCTTGTGAAACACAAGGTTTTGTGGAATGTGTCTGTCTGAAAAACTAAAAACCTCAAAACCAAAGACTTCTTGGACAAAAAACAAACTATTTGTCTGCTATCATCATTTACATCGGTGCAAAGTGAGTGCAAATTGGCTGTAAGAACCTATGCAGGCAGAATGGTGCAGGTGCAAGTTATTATATATGGTTCAATCCAGTGGACAATCGGGTCCTTACAGAGCAAAGATGGCTGAGTAAGAAATGCTATTTTTGATGTGTGATGAAGAACACAAAGAATGAAGAAACAGGAGGGACAAAAGTCCAGCAGCATAAAGGTAGTGAGAGGGAGCTGTTGAAGGTCATTGTGAAGGCTGAGGCAGTGGAGAAAGATTAGATGAAAGGGAGTAGATTTCATTTTATATTCAGAGTTTTATTTCTATCTTTTTCTTCATTATACAATGAACCATGCAGGACATTTTCACAGGCTATTTGTATATAGCTGTTAAATTTGATCTGCACTTGCTTTTATTTCAAAGGAAGACAGACTCCATGCATATCTTCTTACACCATGAATTTGTATAATCAGACTTGGTGCTGGTCTGAAACCTACCATATGTTGATTCTGTATGCATCTCCTGGTGTTACCAGGGAAAGACACAGACAGTCTTTCTTTGCCTTCAAGGAACATATTTTATTTTTGTGCCTTTTCTTTTATGCTTGATGGTTGTGATTTTTACTTTGTATTGTTATGGCAGGTGTTATTACACATAGTCTCCCCATTCTTTTTCTTAGTCTTTAAGCTAACATTTAGTTTGGTGAAGATATGCTGTGGTGGTGTTAGTTTTGGAAATGCAAGACTGTGTAGAGGCAGTAGTCCTTGGATGGGAAGCTGGGTCAGCAGCAGGATAATTTTCTTTCTGCTGTGGTCTCTGATTCGAGTTAATTTTGAGGCAGAGTTGCTCTCTGGGAAATTCATATTGGGCTGAGATTCCTCAAAAAAGAGATTGCCCTGCATTTTGTTTGCCTCAGTTCCAGGACAGGTATATATGTTTCATTAAAACAAATTATACTTACTTGTCTACACTTGACAGTTGTTTCAGATTAAGGTAGAGTGTGAATTTAGAAAGTGAAGTAGGTATGCCCATATAACATGTGTGTGAGCGTTCTTATACCAGAATAAGAGTACCTTTTTCCTGTTTAATTACCCACTGGCCTGTTCCTGGAATCTATTCCAGAATAACTCTACGAGTAGACAAGCCCTTAGGGTATATGAAGATTTTGGATCACTGATTTCTCCTCCACTGTGAAGCTGACCTGAAAGGTCTCAGACAGTTGCCACTACTCAGATGAAGGAGTTCAGTGGCATCAGAAGAAGGAGATATTGTATATTTGAATAGAAAATAACATAGTAACATAAGAACGGCCATACTAGGTCAGACCAAAGGTCCATCCAGCCCAGCATCCTGTCCTCCAACAGTGGCCAGTGCAAGGTGCCACAGAGAGAATGAACAGAACAGGTAATCATCAAGTGAAACATAGTCGGGACTGCATTGGTCTCATTTTAGGCCGGAGGGCCACTTGGGATTGAATAGGCACCAAGGTGTAATCTGTGCAGTTACTTTTCAGTTGACCAGATCAAAAAAAAAAATTCAATTAAACTTTTTTCTGTTGAAACTGAATTTTTTTTTTTGCGACTGTTTATCAGTTTCAACAAAACTTTTGTCCAGAAGGTTCTTCGGGTCCAGGATGGAATTTCTGGTCAAACTAGAGATAGAGAAAGATGTACCCAGGCATGGCCAATAACCTCATGGTTAAGACACTCGGTTAGGATATGGGAGACCTGGTTCCAGATCCTAGTCTGGATCAGACAGAGCAAGGACTTGAACTTGGATCTCCCACAGGAGTCCTCTAATCACCATGCTATTGAGGTAGGGTTTGTTCTTTCTGTAGAAAAAATGTTTCAGGACAGAAGGTTAACATGGTCTGGACATGTACAGATGTAAAAAAAGTGTATTCCTAGTCATGTTCCCGGATACCACCTGGAGGAACATGAAAGAGGTGGACAACAGATGACGTATAGGAAAACTATTAATTAAAATGCTGCTGCCATGAAAACAGACTTTGATGGAGCAAGAAACGTGACAGTAGCCTGTGAGAAGTGGAATCCCTGACTTGTTCTTCTGCCACAAGGCAAGGTGCATCTGATCTTGTCCTCTCGTGCTTGTACATAGTTTCGCAAGGCCTCATTTCCATTCTGCAGTGGAAAGAGAATACAGTCTGACATCTCACCATTTTTTCACAAAATAGAAATGTTGTTTCCAGCCTGTCCTACTTGCAGCATTAGGGCACTTCACTCACCTGCCAGACCTCAGAGAGGCTTCAGGAACTGTCTTGACTTCATTTTTACGGACTGTGTGTCCATGCAAGGAGCTGGTTTGATTAGAGATGAACATTGCTTTTAAAAAAAACCATTGTGGCCAAGAAAAGTGTAAATTATCAGCAGCGGCCATCAATTTGTCAGAAAACACATTACTTTGGATGTTCAAGGGAAAGCACTAACCACTCACTGTCAGAAGAAAACTTCTTAGCACAAATGGCCATATAACTAAATGGTGAAATAAGCGCAGATCAGCATTAAATATGAGCCACTTCCCTAAATGAAACAAAGATACTTCTTTCCATTAAGATGAAATAGATTTAGCAGCTGAAAAGAAACATGTTTATTTTTAACCAACCCATTACACTCAGAAAAAGTCTTTCTGCTTTTTTGTCCCTCATCGCTTTTCTGCTAAACTCACTTTGCTGTTCTACCAGTCTGCTAGCACTTCTTCCCACCAGATCAGTTCTAGTTGCCTCATTTCCAGTAATGCTAATGTTGCATATTGCCATGTCTATCAGTGGACAATGGGCAATATGTCTTCTGTGACAGAAATGATAATATCCTGCAATATCTTTGGGAGAGTTTATTGAATAGTTTCAATAGCTTTGGAGTCCATTGCATTATAAATGCAAAATGTATGTATTATTGTGGGATTATATGTAACTTCTCTAGGGGGGAGAGGTGGCCAACGTAAATCCTGGGAAGTGTTATGAGCTTCAAAGGGCTATTTTACGCAATGTGCCACACACAAAAGAACTTTTGGCACAAAGATTCCCTCACAGGCTTTCTGCTGCAGAGATATTGAAAGGTTTTTTTATAATTTGTTTTGATACCTTTGGTTAACTGCTCTTCAAATTCCTTTAGCTTTCAAATTCTCTAATTTTTATTTCGCCTTTTACCTTTTGTGGTTTATGTTTCTTTCTATGAACTTGACCAGGGTTAGATTTACATTTCTTGAGTGCTACATATTTGGTTCAATTAACCGCTTTAACTTTCCCATTAAATCAGACTGGTTTATTTCTCACCTTCCTGATCCCTTTGTGTGGTCTTTGGGACTCTACTACTGTTCCTGGAGCAGCCTCCAAGAATTTTAATTCCCTCACTTTGATGCTAGGGCAGGTCCTCATCTTTTCCAATCCCCCTTTCTGAAAGTACATGACTAATAAACCTTTGACTATGTGTGTGTACGTGGGTCCGTTGGCAAAAACGCTTTCATACAGGGGGGGACATAGATGCTACTGCAGCTTTAGAGCTCCCCTGCCCATCCCACAGTCTTCTCACAGGAGGCCAGGTTTGTCTATCTGATATATTTGTAACACCTACCTTACACTACATGTGACTGCAATAGACGTTTGAATGGAAATCCCATTTCCATTCAAAGTAATCATAGAATATCAGGGTTGGAAGGGACCTCAGGAGGTCATCTAGTCCAACCCCCTGCTCAAAGCAGGACCAACACTCAACTAATCATCCCAGCTAATCAAAGTGTGAACCCCACCTGTGAGTGTTCATCCCATGTGCACATCCTCCCTGCTAGTACTGTCACAGATAAAGTAACCTTGAGAATTTCCCAAACCCAGGTATCCGTTATTAACTGGTTTTACATTACATCTGAAGACATTCTAAGTTCCTCCCATACTGATGATACCACTGTTTCCATAGTAACTAGTGTATTTCAGATGGGAAAAGTGTGTGTGTGGGGGGGGAGACTGAAGAGCTCAACACAGTAAGTAGCGTGAGCAAAATACGTGATGATATGAGGAGTGCTACCAAGTTTCCTGAACAGTTTTGCCACCTGTGAGTAATGTTGGCATCCCAAGCTTATGGCAGTGAAAACTTCAGGGCACCGCATTTTGAGTGCTACAAAAATAAATACAATTAGCACAGATGTGCATCTGATCCTCAAATCTTCTAAGATTATTTTGCAATCATTAATCTCAGCCAAAGAGGCTCTTTAGTGCTGCTGCTTGCTGATTAACTAAAGAGAAGCTCCCATATGATCCAATTAGAATCAGAGCCTTCTTTCCCACATTTCAGATCAGAGGGAAGAGATACATTTTATTAACACATTGCTCTATACACAGGCAAGCTAGCAGAAAGCCATGTGCCTGGTTCATCTTCCCTTCTCTGTCTTTTGCAGAACAAAAAAACCTCTCCCAGAATGATTCTACTGGGGTTTCGGAGTGTGTATGCGTGTGTAAGTGTGAGAGAACAAATTAAGCTCCCCAAATATTGCTCCTTTATCTGTGTTCTTTAAGAGCAGAGCATAAAACCTAGGAGCTTGAATTGAATGGGGTTTTGTTAAATTTATTGACATGAAATGAAAAATCCCCAATGTGGTTCTGAACTGTTATGCTATTCAGAGGCAAGAAATTTTAATTCAACCCTCCCTCCCTCCCACCCCAAAAAAACCCTCCAGGCATTCAGTGTGATATACAAGGTTTCCAGTGAACCATTCAATTCTTAACATTCTTCATCCTGGCTCCATTTCTCTTTTTCTATCCTGAATGACAGCAACTCTTCCCTCAACTTCCTTTTATAAAATACAAATATACCGCCTATTTTAACAATGTTAAGGGACTGAAATGAACACAAGCAGAAGATGCCGGAGTTCAGGCAATTTCACCACCGGCTGCAATTCGACCTGGTTTTGGCACACAGTGGGACCTGTCCCAAAGAGGACTACACAGGTCAGATACACGTTGTGATCAGATTCACTAACCACATACTCTGCAATGATGCCTAAGCTCATCAGCTGATGCCTTCAGCTTCACATGACTGAATCCACTCCCCACATGACCTGAGGTGCCTAGGCATCTTGCTTGATTGGGCCAACATGTCCTGTGGTGGCTAGGTAGGACATGTAATCAAAACCACTTCTTCTGGTGCCTGTCTTTGGCACATGATATCAACAATCCTTACCAGCACTGCAGGGATTAGCTACAATGTGTGAGTAGAATGTGAGTATAGAATGTGTGAGGATAGTGAAATGTCCACCCAGGCAGGCGGGCCTGCTAGTCGGGCCCATATTCCTTGTCTCTATAAATGGGGGGGTGTGTAAGTATATGTGGGAGCGCCCTTGAGTGTGGAAGGTGAGATAGAAAAATCATAGAATCTCAGGGTTGGAAGGGACCTCAGGAGGTATCTAGTCCAACCCCCTGCTTAAAGCAAGACCAATCCCCAAACCAGTGTGTTCTAATGCAGTGTGATGAACAGAGGGACTCATTAAATATCATATGGATATGTAACCAAAATATGAATGATGCAATGAATTTTTAAAAGGATGGCATGTAAGCGAAGACAAGTATGTTTCAAAGCAGAGATGCAGTCAGGGTCTATTAACTTTTCCATCCACAGGCCATAGGACCATCAACAAAAAAATACCACCTCCATCAAATGAGACATTAAACAGGACCGTCTGGTAGCCAAAAGCAAGTTTTTGGCAGTACCTTGTTTTAGTGCCCATACAGTTGTTCTTTTTTGTAGATTCTGAATATCAAAACCTTAAATTAAAGAAACTGTCTGAGCACCCTTGTCACTGGTAAACATTCTGAAACCTGAACACTTATTACCACTCCTCTCATGATTCACAAGCCAGATGCCAGTGAAACCACTTTCATTTCATTTAATTATTTTTAATGAAAACGTCAGACAATTATTTTGTTAACAAACATAATTAAGCAGGAAGTATGTATGTTATGTCTGTATTAGCTATATATCCTACCAGTCCCCATCCTCCCTCCGGAATGAGACACGGCAGGCTCCCCCAACAGGCTCACGTAACAAATTCTTACATATTCATTCATGAGAATTCCTTTGCAAATATTGGACAATTATAGACTGTCACGGAGTGCCCAGGGCGATGGTCTGGAACTGCTCCCTATGAAGCCAGTCAGGACTCCGGGGGGAAGCTTCCTCTCCATAAACAGTTTGTCTCCAAGGCTAGGAGCTTCACAGGTTAAGGCTTCCACCTTCCTGGGTTTGACCTTGGATCATTCAGCACCTTCTGCCCCTCTGTGCACTTCTCCCAGCGAGCCCGCCCAGGCGGAGTCCTGGGGAAGCCCGTAGGTCTTGCACCCCAACTCCACAGTCAGACATAACTCTCAGCCAGCCAGTAAAACAGAGGTTTATTAGATGACAGGTACATAGTCTAACACAGACTATACAGTGAACATGAGCCTTCAGCTGGATCCTTTTGGGGGGGCAGGGAGCCAGATAGCTCCTCAGCCCTTCCCTGCCTGATTCCAGCCAGCTTCAGACTGAACCTCCCTCTCCAGCCTCTCCCCTGCTTTCCTTTGTCTCCTTCCCGGGCTAGGAGATCAGCTGACTTTCCTCCAGCAGGTTCAGCCGACACCTTGCAGAGGGGGGGAAGGAACAGGGCGACGGCTACTTGCTTACACTGCCTCTCTGCTCCGCACCAACTACATACCCTTATCCCTCCACATAGACACTCAAGAAATGCACTGGGGAAACTGAGGCACCCACACAGTATTCCCACTCCGTCACATAGACATTAACAGATTAGAGACCAAAAACATGGCCAACTGTTTTCTTTGTTCATCTTTTATACTTCTGGAGTGACATGTGCATTGAAGTCACCTTCATGAGCTATGGACTGAGCCATCATGGCATATCTGGGATCATCCTGAAACCAGAGTTGCTCAGGACTTAGCCTCCACACATTCTGTGGCTGGTGGAAGTCACTGCAAACATGAATGACACCAAGCACCATGCCTAGTCGCCACAGGACATTGTTGGTCCAGTTACACTCCATGTTCTTGTGAGAGTGATGCACCTTTTACATCTATGAGATGTGTCTGTAACAATCCCAAACTGCCATGCCCCATATTCTATGCATACCAAGGCAGTGTGGGGTGTTGCACAGACCTAACAAAATCTGCTTCAGTATTTGCAGATAGAAATGGCAATGACAAGTAGAGACCTGTATTAAGAACATAAGAATGGCCCTACTGGATCAGACCAAAGGTCCATCTATCCCAGTATCCTGTCTACTGACAGTGGCCAATGCCAGCTGCCCGACAGGGAATGAACAGAACAGGTAATCATCAAGTGATCCATCCCTTGTCACTCATTCCCAGCTTCTGGTAAGCAGAGACTAGGGACACCATCCCTGCCCACCTTGGCTAATAGCCATTGATGGACCTAGCCTCCATGAATTTATCTAGTTCTTTTTGAACCATGTTATGGTCTTAGCATGGTATTATGGTATGCTATGATCTTAGTAAGGTATTAGTCGTTTAAGACACAGCTGCAGTTTGATTCTTCAAGGAATCAATTCTGAAGCACTTAGTGGAGAGGAAAGTGATCAGGAACAGTCAATATGGATTCACCAAGGGCAAATCATGCCTGACTAACCTAACTGCCTTCTATGATGACATAACTGGCTCTGTGGATGAGGGGAAAGCAGTGGATGTGTTATTCCTTGACTTTCGCAAAGCTTTTGATATGGTTTCCCACAGTAATATTGCCAGCAAGTTAAAGAAGTATGAGCTGGATGAATGGACCATAAGGTGGACAGAAAGCTGGCTGGATCGTCGGGCTCAACGGGTAGTGATCAATGGCTCCATTTCTAGTTGGCAGCTGGTATCAAGTGCAGTGGCCAAAGCGTCGGTCCTGGGGCTGGTTTTATTCAATATCTTCATCAATGATCTGGAGGATGGTGTGGACTTCACCCTCAGCAAGTTTGCAGATGACACTAAACAGGGAGGACTAGTAGATACGCTGGAGGGTAGGAATAGGATACAGAGGGACCTGGACAAATTAGAGGATTGGGCCAAAAGAAATTTGATGAGGTTCAACACGGACAAGTGCAGAGTCCTGCACTTAGGACGGAAGAATCCCATGCACTGCTACAGACTAGGGACCGAATGAAAAGGCAGTAGTTCTGCAGAAAAGAACCTAGTGGACGAGAAGCAGGATATGAGTCAACAGTGTGCCCTTGTTGCCAAGAAGGCTAACCGCATTTTGGGCTGTATAAGTAGAAGCAATGCCAGCAGATAGAGGGATATGATTGTTCCCCTCTATTCAACATTGATGAGGTCTCCTCTGGAGTACTGTATCCAGTTTTGGGCCCCACACTAGAAGAAGGATGTGGGCTGGAGCACATGACTTATGAGGAGAAGCTGAGGGAACTGGGATTATTTAGTCTACAGAAGAGAAGAATGAGGGGGGATCTGATAGCTGCTTTCAGCTACCTGAAAGGTGGTTCTCAGTCATACCAGATGACAGAACAAGGAGTAATGGTCTCAAGTTACAGTGGGGGAGGTTTAGGTTGGATATTAGGAAAGCTTTTTCGCTAGGAGGGTGGTGAAGCATTGGAATGGGTTACCTAGGGAGGTGCTGGAATTTCCTTCCTTAAAAGTTTTTAAGGTCAGGCTTGACAAAGCTGTGGCTTGGATGATTTAGTTGGGGTTGGGGTTGAGGTCCCTTCCACCTCTGATATTTTATGATTCTGTGTAATTTAATGGGACTCTTTTTTGTTTGACTGTTTCTCTTCAGTTCCTACCTGTCCTTTACCATCTTCTATCCTCTCCTCTTTGCTAGGATATAGAGAATCCCCATGAATAGATCCTCCCGTATCTGAACTGTGTTCTCCTCCGTGTCTGTTGGCTTTCCCCTAGCCCATAGTTCCTTTTTAATTTTACATGCTAGCAACCTGATTCCATTTTGGTTTAAAGGGTGCTCATCCTTCCTGTATAGGCTCCCCCTTTCCCAAAAGGTTCCCCAGTTCCTAATAAACTGAAATCTGCCCCCCCCCAATGCCATTGTTTCATCCATGCATTGAGGCCCTGCAGTTCTTCCTGTCTAAGTGGCTCTGCGCATGGAACTGGAAGAATTCAGAAATTTCTACTACGGAGATTCTGGACTTCTCTCCAACCTCTCTCCTGCCTTTCCCTATGTCCTTGGTACCTACTCCCACTGGTTTTAATAGGACACATGCAGTGAACTCACTTTGCACTGCCATCATGTCCAGCCAACATTGGAACATGTAGGGCAAAAAAATAAAAATAAAAATTGATATAAAAGATATAGAAAAATGCATTCAACAATCCCTTGGACATACATCGGTAAATCCCTAAATTGTAACCCCCCAAATACATCGCCATCGTATTTGAGAGAAATGCTGCTGTTAGAAGCTTGCTAACACTGATTAAAATTATGAATCCTGCTTACACTGTTGTTAAAAAACCATCAAGCAGTAAGTTACAAACCCCAAAGGTGAAATAATAAAGAGACTGATCTCAGATGAGCGCGAAGGAGAGAAGTGGTGCCTGCAACAGGGTGCCAGCAATCTGGAAACCTCAAAACAAAGTCCCCAAAGTCTAAGAGCCCCAGGTCTTCAAACAAATACGGAGGTTTGTGCCTGTGCAGGAGGATATGCTTACTGACACTAGCTGAATCTTCCTTTCTGTACTAGGGTTTCCAGCAAGGGGAGAGAACTGGCATCTCTCTTCTCCTGCTGCTTCTGAAAAGACTGAGGGGAAAATTGCTCAGGGGTGGTGGTTGTTTTTTTGGTGTGTCTTTTTTTAAATGGACATGGAGCATTTCATCTTCTTGTGTCCAGTACACCTACACTCTTCTCAGCTGCACATGGCAGAATGCAAAGGTCAGTATAAATTAAACAAGACAGGGTCATGACCGGTGAAGATCAAAGATAGCCATCCCCTAGGAGAGGGATGGGGAATAACAACGACCACAGCTTTTATTTCAAAATACCCTCCACTGCCATTCAGGAGCTCAGGGGGCTGAACTACATAATAGACATAAATAAAAACACCATACAATATAATTAACAATACAGTGGAGCCATGGTATAACGCGCCCCGCAATAACGCACGTTCGGTTATAGCGCGATTATACCGTGGCTCCCAAGTCCTTGTTTTCTGTCCCCGGCAGGCGCGGGGGCCACAGCTTCTCTCCCCTGCCGGGCAGCGCGGACAGAAGCTGCAGCCTCCCCTGCCAGGGACAGAGAACTCAGGACTGCAGGCGGGGGCTGCGGCTTCTCCCCCCGCTGCCCAGCAGGGGAGAGAAGCTGTGGCCCCCACCTGCCTGGGAGAGAGAACTCCGGGGCTGCAGACTGCAGTCCAGGAGTTCCCTGTGGAAGCCGCGGCTCTGCACCTGCTGGGACCGGGGGACTCCGGGGCTGCAGACTGCAATCCCGGAGTTCTCTGTTCCAGGCAGGCACGGGGCCGCAGCTTCTCTCCCCTGCTGGGCAACGGGGAGAGAAGCCGCAGCCCCCGCCTGCTGGGAATGGAACCCCGCTATAACGTGACCCTGCATTTAGCGCGATGGGATTTTTTGGGTCCCATTGGTTGCGTTATAGCGGGGTCCACTGCATCTGGAAATTCACAAGGCAAAACTCCCAGGGGGTTTGTCCCAGGGTGCCTGGCCTCTGTCAGTGAAGCAGGTCCAGCTCCCCATGGCCAGATCAGATGCTCCCATTCTGCCAGTTAAGAGGGCAGGGCAGCACCTAGGGCCTATAAATGGTCAGGGTGGCTCTAAGTAGGGGAGACAGACTAAGTCAGAGCTACCTGGATCAGTCAGGAAGGGCAGTGGAGAGCTCCCAGAGGGGCAGACAGAGAAGCAGAAGTGTTCCAGGGGCGCTGGATCTTCAGGAGTAGGAGAATGAGGAGATCCTGCCTCCTCTGTGGACCTCACCCTCCTCTTTGCTCCAAAGCCCTGGCCAGGCTGCAAGGCAGAGCCTGGCCAGAGTAACAACCATACAGGCTGCTGTGGGGAGCCCTGGCAGACCCTCTACCTGCTCTTGGAGCCCAAGAGCACAGGGATGGGTCACATCAGAGTCTGGTGAGGGGGCGGGCCCAGCAGAGAGGCTGGTGAGGTCACCGGAGTCTGACGAGGGTTCGTGCCCAGCAAAGAGGCTGGTGAATCGTTCCTGCAATGCAGAGCAGGGTTTTAGGACTATGTTTGGGACTCTTGGTGTCAGCGTATTTGCCTGATGTTTTTGTAATAAACCAGGCCCAAGGAGCGGTACTACTGAGGCAAGGGAGACTGTGGTGGAGTCTGGGGGATTTCTGAAAGGCAAAAGTGAGGCAGGTGCACCTGGCACGCCGTGACCTGCTGCAGGAAGACGCTCCAGGTGGGGCTGCCCTATGACAAAGGTCTAATGAAAGGAAACGAATACGGAACAACCTCTAACACCTTTGGGAAGAAATTGACTTGGCGCTTTTTAAAATTCAGGGCCACAGGAAGGCGGACTTCCCAGGGAGCAAGTTCCATACCCGAGGGCCAAATACTTCAGTGATATCATCTGCTAACATAACATACAGTGGCAGAGCATCATGTAACTGAAGATGGCATCATATTGTGTACACAGAAGGGAATACAAGGAAGAAAAAACTAGTAAAAGAAAGGAATTCCATCATGTGAAACCAGAGACTCCCAGCGTAAATCATCAGCAGGGTTTGAACCCAGAACATTCAGCGCCACACTACTGACTTCAACCACCTGAATTGAAGAACGAATGTCATTAGCTTGCAGCAGTAGTAGGCTATGGTTCTCTATGCTCTCCGGTCACTAGAAGGTGAGATGACAAACACTTGGCCTAGCTGTTTATTCTACTTCAGTGCTCACAAAAAGACATCAGTTTAGCTTTTACACAGCTACAAACACTTCACCAGAAACGCCGCTCAGTTTCCAGGCCTTGGTGGAGGACAGTTGGGACAGAATGCTGCCATTCTGGTCTGATAGTCACCTACTTTTCACAAAGTTAAATGACTGACTCAGGGACAGAGCAGGGCAGAATCTCTATCTCTTCACCAAGGAGCCCACCTCATTGTCCAGTATGTCAGCCAGTTGAGTCGGGGGCCAGACGCACTGAAAACTGAACTGGTAGAATCTTTTCCTTAGATCACAAGAGGAAATAAAGCCAGGTGTAAAGGTGAAAAGGTGCCAGATGAACAAGTAAAGGTGCCAGATCCCCAGGTCCCCTTGAGCCTACAGTATCAATGCAGGGATTGTTTTCTACTGTTTTCTCATCTGTGTTTAGCAGTTAACAATACCAGGGCTTTGGAGCGGAGCCTGGAGTAGGAGCGCGGAGCAGTGGAGCTGCCGGGTTTTTGCCCGTAGCTGGAGCACCGCTCCACAGCCCTGACCAATACAGACAATTTATAGTTTTAAAAAGTAAATGTTCTTCTCATTCTCTTGTGTCTACACATGGAGCCAGGGATGGGAAATGACCCACAAGGGTCGATGCCATGGCTACCCTGTTGTGATGGCTGAGGGGTTAAGGAGAAGATGAGCCCACTGCTTTGGATGATTACATGGGTTATCTGGGCTAGCTCTCTGCCCTGAGATGTGGTGATTACTGCTAGTGTGAGCCTGCTGCCCAGGTGGGGCTTGGACAGCAGGGGGAGCCCCCATGAGGGCAGGTCTGGCTGACGACTTATGTCACAGAAGCAACCAAACAGGCATTAGATAGCATCTCGGTATCCAGACATTCCCCTTTAAGGCCTGGTCTACGCCAGGGGGAGGAGGTCGACCTAAGATACGCAACTTCAGCTACGTGAATAACATAGCTGACGTCAACGCATCTTACCTGCCGTCCTCATGGCGGCAGCCGTCGACAACGGGCTCCCCCGTTGACTCAGCCTTGCGCCGTTTGGCGAGCTGGAGTTCCGGAGTCGACGGGAGTATCTCTGGGGATCGATTTTTCGCGTCCTGACGAGACGCGATAAATCAGTCTCCCATAGATAGATCACTACCCGCCGATCCAGCCGGTAGTGTAGACAAGGCTTAAAAAAGCAAAGATAACTGAATCCCATGGTCATTTTAAACCAGTGAGGTATGAGGAATAGCCAGGTGAGGAATCAAACAAATTAGGAAAGGAAAGTAACGGAGGGAATTCAGAACTCCCCAGTATCCACTGAGCATTTCACCCTAATATCTTCCATCACATTAATTGTTCTCTGGCATATGGTTCTCTATAGGGTCACTTTCCCCTATCTATTGTTCAGCAGGATGGGGTGTGGGCACCTTTAATTTCTCCAACAAAGAGAGCAGAACTCTTTCTGCTGGAATGTGGGTCTCACCTAGTTTAACCTGCACTGAAAGCTGCCTCCTGAAAAATCTATTGACAAGGATGCCTAAGCAAATGCCTCTCTGTAGACTCCTGCTGACATGTTAGCCCCAGGCGGCCAGATTGCAGTAATAGCTCAACATGCCACTCCGGTGATGGGAAGGAACATTAAAGAGCAGCCTGGTAGTAGTTTCTCTGTACCTGTAGACAGCTCGCTTGTCAGCCTCCAACTGCGCCTGAGGGTCAATAGGAGTGCTGGGGACTGGGGTGTTGGCTGCTGCCGAGGGTGTTGTGATGTGCACTGGCTGTGCCTTAGCCGGCTGTTGCGCTGTGGCAGTCATCTGTTAAAACAAGACAAGAAAGCACTGGGGTTTATAACAAACCAGATCTGTGTGTACGTGAAAGAGAGGGGGAGGTACTTCCTTGGGACTGTGCGTGTGTGCGATATCAATATTGCATCATTTGCATGTGGCCATCTAGGTGCTTGCATGTGTGTGGTTGTAGCTCTGTGTTTATGTGCCACAGGTCCTGGGTGTGTCTCTGTCTCATCTTTTGTCTGTGTTTTTGTGTGTGTGTGTGTGCGCATTTATATGTGTGTGAATTGTGGGTGTTACTGCTTCTGTATATATGCATCTCCCTGTGCAAGTGAGTCCATGTTTGAATGTATGTGAATGTACTTGAATTTATGGGTCTGTCTGTCTCCTTTCTCTGCAGTGTATCATTAGGGCCCTACCAAATTCGTGATCCATTTTAGTCAATGTAACGGTCCTAGGATTTTAAAAATCCTAAATTTCATTATATCAGCTATTTAAATCTGAAATGTCATAGTGTTGTGATTGTAGGGATCTTGATCCAAAAAGGAATTGTGGGAGAGTGGCAAGGTTATGGGTGTGGGTGTGTGTTGTGGTACTGCTACCCTTACTTCTGCGCTGCGGCTGGCGGCAGTGCTGCTTTCAGAGCTGGGCAGCTGAAGAGTGGCAGCTGCTGGCTGGGAGCCCAGCTCTGAAGGCAGCGCCTCTGCCAGCAGCAGCACAAAAGGAAGGATTGCATGGCATGGTATTGCCACCCTTCGGTGCTACTGCCTGCAGAGCTGAGCACCCAGTCAGCAGCTGCCACTCTCTGGCCGCCCAGCTCTGAAGACAGCAGCGCAGAAACAAGGATGGCATGGCATGGGATTGCCACCCTTACTTCTGTGCTGCTGGCGGTAGGGCAATACCTTCAGAGCTGGGCCCCGGACGAACAGCCACCATTCTCCAGCCACACAATGGGTGGCAATATTACAACACCCCTCAAATAACCTTGTGACCCCCTCAATTACCTTTTGTGCAGGACCCTCAATCTGACACATGCTGGTCTCCCCTGTGCAATCTTTATAGTATAGGGTAAAAACACACAAAACACCAGATTTCATGTGGGGAGCCCAGATTTCACTGTCCAGGACGGGGTTTTCACGGCTATTAATTTGGCAGTGCGCTAGTTGTCACGTACCATCTGGTTTGTGTCTGTGGTTTTGCTGATCTCACTGGTATCTGTGTGACTTTTGAAGAGTTGTGCCGGTGTACTTGATTGCCTCAGGGTGGTTTTGCATGTGTCTCTGTATCAATGTTTCTTGGAAGCTATTCCAGGGGTTAGCACATAATTAGAGGATGCCAGAACCATCAGAAAAGACAGACCCCTCCTATTTAGTCCCATTCCCCATAACAAGAATTTATTGAGATTCCAGCCTAAGTCTATTTAGGACAGGAAGAGTCTGACATGAATAATAGCAGGAAATTACTTGTTCCTCCATTGCCTTGCATCTTGTATCATCATTTACAGCCATGCAAAGTCTGTGTAAATCTCTACTATTCTGAATACCTATTGGTTCATGTATTTTGATGTAAATAATAAAAAGCAACACTTCTCCATGGGTTTAGAGACCCTAACACATCATTAGCATTGCAGCAAGCCCAAGAGCATGGAGTGAATCATTTAGACAGGAGCTCTGGTGGTCAGCTACCTGCAACAAAAGCTCTATTCCACCCTGAACTGTCCTAGGCAGAACACCCTCTATCCCTCTACCCCGGGGGAGGGGGGTCGACCTAAGATACGCAACTTCAGCTACGTCAATAGCATAGCTGAAGTCGAAGTATCGTTGGTCGACTTACCTGACCGTCCCCACAGCGGCGAGTCGACCGCGGCTGCTTCCCCGCCCACTCTGCTTACTCCCCTGTGCCACGATGGAGTTCTGGAGTGGACGGGGAGTGCGTTTCGCGGATCGATTTATTGCGTCTAAATGAGACGGGATAAATCGATCCCCGATACATCGAGCACTACTCGCTGATCTGGCCTTAGGAGAGAGGAGGCCAATGCAAAGGCCTCCCCATGAGTCAGCCTTTAGGCTTTCTGAGCTTTCTGAGTAAGTCGGAGCGGCACAGCTCTTCTGAAAGCCCAGCTCTGATAAGTGAGTGCTGCTGCAGCCCAGAGCTGGCCAAAGTTGGGGTGAAAAATCATCCATTGCACCCCATCCTAGACCAAAAAGACAAAAGAAAATGAAACAGGGACTGGTGTTTGGGGGAGGGGAAATGACAAGCCATGGAGAAAGGGGAGCAAACGAAGACCAGGAACAATAAAAAGAACACATTAAAGGGCTATTTTTATTTGCAGATGCACACATACTGCAAAAATCAGATTTTTCAAGCTGCATTTCAGCTCACATTTCTTCCCACCCTGGAGCTCTAACAACCAACTGATAAACTCTTCCCTCACTGTCAAAGATCTCTGACATGCACATGTCAGGCTTCACCTGCACAAAACAGCTTGAAACACTTATTACCACAATGCAATGTCAC
Organism: Sternotherus odoratus; assembly: GCA_032164245.1. Classification (NCBI taxonomy): domain Eukaryota; kingdom Metazoa; phylum Chordata; order Testudines; family Kinosternidae; genus Sternotherus; species Sternotherus odoratus. The sequence continues at coordinate 13,705,159 of JAVMKO010000019.1, read as the reverse complement.
ACAGGAATGTTGTTGATGCAGCTGCGCAAGGAAAGAAGGGGTAACAAAGTCCTGTGGCACCTTAAAGACTAACTATAAAGTTTTGAAGCATAAGCTTTCGTGGGCTAATACCCACTTTGTCGGATGCAAGCAGTGGAAGTGTCCAGAGGCAGGTATAGAAAAGTAGGCAAGAACCAGGTGGGAGGTAACAAGGTTAGTCCAATTAGGCTGAACCAGCTTGTTATCTCCAATCAGGGAGGGTGGGTTATTCTTCTAGCAGTTGAATGGGGGGGGGGGGGGGGGTGAACATGGAGAGAGGAGAAGCTGTTTTTGTAATTAGCAAGCCATTGTAGGTCTTTGTTCAATCCTAGAGTGCAAATGAATTGTAGCTCTGCAGTTTCCCTTTGCAGTCTGGACTTGAAGTTTTTTTGCTGCAGTATGGTGACTTTTAAATCTGTAATTGTGTGCACACAACCTCAATCCTTCGCAGGTAGCCGCACGAGAAGGACAGCGCTCCCTTGCACAAGTGAGGAAGAGCGGATGGTGCTGTGTGGGGAGCGGTCAAAGCCTTGGCTACACCCCAGTGCACTGGCTATGCTGACATGCTAGGTATGGATCTGGAATGGGGATATTTCCCCTTTAGAGGAAGTGGGGACCCATCCCGAGAGGAGACGGTGTCTCTGAGCCACAATCTGCCCCTTGGTTTGCTCCAGGGGCAGCTTGACCACACACTGCCCCTCGCTCACAGCTCATGGCAAAACCACAGTTCACCCCTTTGTCATTAAAGTTTGAAAGACAGAGACTCCAATACAGTAGGGCTGGCAACCAGAGCTCTGCTACCAGGCTGGGAGTTTCCTGATAGTCCTTACCCTGTAGTAAAACACAAGGACATTCCTTTCACAAGGAAAAATGTACCGATCTGGTGCTTCCCCACTGAGGCAAGGTGGGGATAGGGAGGGGGGGTTCCCTGGGGAGGGAGACCCTGAGACTGTGGGGGTACTGCAGGGGTGCAGCACCCTCGGGAAGAGGGCACTGGAGTCCAAGGAGGGACACATGGCCAGTGGCAAGCGGGACATCGGCCTGCAGAGGGTGCTCCGGATGCCGCAAAGAGCTAATTCCCTGGACGACCAGGGTGAGTCGCTGCTCTGCTACAACCACCCATTTGTCTCTCTCTCCCCCAGAAGCCGGGATTCAAATAAACCACTGAATTTCCACACTAGTATTTTGGGGAACAAGGAGCTGCAAAGTCAGTACATTTAACAATACAAACCCCGAGGAATTGGCATCTGGACAGGGATAGGACTGGGACTATTGCAGAGAAAGAAGCGGGGACAATGGACCCAGCATATACAGAGGTTTTCTTTGCTGAAAGCTCTTGTGCCGTCCCGGCTGGTCTCTGGTGCCAGGGTCCCGCCAGAAGGGGGAAGAAGGAACACAGGAGAGGCATGATACCTTGCTCCGTGTGGTCTGGGAGAACCAGGAGAGACAGTGGGAGCTACAGTGGGGGCCTTGCAGGCACAGTTGGGGCAGCTAGCTGAGGAGCAGTGGACCCTGGTGACACTCCTGCGGAGGGAGTTCCAGAAAGACCACCGAGACTGGGAGAAGCCCAGCGACGGGGCCAGGAAGCCTGGGGTGGGGTGCAGGGCTTGTTAAACCTATGGGGGGTGTGGACATGTAAGGGTGAACTGTCCATACTGAGATGGCAGCAGGAAGCCTGAATCAGAATGGTAGAAGGGACGAGACCCTACGAGTGGTCACCTGGCGTGGGAAGTCAGGAGGCGACGAGGGAATTGGGCCTGCGTTGTGTGTATGTGGGGGGAGAGACATTGTGTTTTGGGGCGCAGAGAGTGTGTCAGCCTACTGTCTTGTAAGTTCAGACAGCAGCAGACTCCCACACACACCCTGCGTGCCTCTCTCTCTCTCTCTCTCTCTCTCTCTCACACACACACACACACACACGCCTGCCTCTGCAGCGGGAGCATTCCACAGTAATGGTCGCTTTGCCCCCCAGCTGGCTGTCAGAAAGGGAGCTTTGAGAGGGGATATCCACATGCCTGCAGCCGAGTTCAAAAACATTACCAGAGTGGCCCCTTGACTTCAGGGGATTATGGGACGTTTCCGGAGGCCGATCAGAGCGCAGTAATGCAACATGTTCTTAACACTGACGCTCGGGCATTTCAGCCAGGGTGCAGCAAGCTATTCTCGTGGAGGTGGATTACCAGGAGCTCTCCAGCTGCAGAGTCCAGGCGCTCTACTTGCCTTGCCAGTGTAGACAGGTCAGGAGTTAGGGCACATGGTTTAATGCGCTCTAATTTGCAAGTGTAGCCAAACCCTAAATGTATACATCTCCCCCATGTTTCTATCGGGGAAACTCCCTGAATTAAGTAAAATGGTTTGGCTCCAATCCTGGTCTGGAATGGCAGGAGACATGGAAAAAGCCTGAGGCTATTGAATACAAGTGGGACAGATATGGAGCTGCCCGGTAAGTCAGAGAATACTGTATGTTGGTCTCACTATTGGAATGGTGTTTCCTGTTTGATTAGCTGGGTTGACCCAACAGGGGTTTGTCTGAAGTAGAGGCAGGAAAGAGAAGAGTGGCACCAGATAGTGATCTGCCAAACACAGAAGTGTTTTTAAGGGACAGTGCCAAAACTTGAGTTTTGATGATTTTGCCTAGGAACAACCAAGGCAAACGAAGACACAGGAGAGAAAACTTGGGCTGGGATTTAGAAAGGACTCTCTCGGGAGAACCAGCCAAACCAAACTCAGATCCAGGAGCCTGCTGGACGCGGGGTCTGAAAAAGCTAGGCTTTCTTAGGTCATCACTGGAGGATAGCAGGACTCTAGGTAAATTAGGGTTGCTACTGTCTAATTGCATAAACCCAAACACGCTTGCCCTTCCCTGAGGCGCTGGCCCCTACTCACTCCACCCCACCCCACCCCCGTCATTCGCCCTCTCCCACCCTCACTCACTTTCACAGGGCTGGGGCAGGGGGTGGAGGTGTAGGGCTCTGGGAGGGAGTTTGGGCGAAGAGGAGGCTCAGGGCTGGGGCAGGAGATTAGGGTGTGGGAGGAGGTGACGGCTGTGGGCTCCGGCCGGCACTTACCCCCCTTACCTCAGGCAGCTCCCAGTCGGTGGTGCAATGGGGCTAAGGCAGGCTCCATACCTGCCCTGGATCCACTTGGCTCCTGGAAGTGACCAGCATATCTGTCTGGCTCCTAGGCAGAGGGGCCAGGGGGCTCTGAATGCTGCCCCTGCCTGCAGACACCACCCCTGCAGCTCCCATTGGCCACAATTCCCAGCCAATGGGAGCTGCAGAGTTGGCACTTGTGGAGTGGGGGCAGAGCACAGACCCCCGGCCACCCGTGTACCTAGGAACCAGATGGACATGCTGGTCATTTCTGGGAGCCATGTGGACCCAGGACAGGTAGGGAGCCTGCCTTGGCCCCACTGTGCTGTCTACTGGACCTTTAGCAGAGCCAACTGTCTAACTGCACAAACCCAAACTCCCTTGCCCTGCCCCGCCCCATCCCTAAGGCCCTGGCCCCCATTCTCTCCATTCCCCTCCCCGGATTGGTTTCAGTAGCCACCGGGAGATCAATTCTGATTTCAGGAGACTCCTGGCCAATCCAGGAGGGTTCGCAATCCTAGGTAAGATAGACAGATGTGTAGACTGTTCAATTTAGTTTTTTCCCCTCTCTCTCTCTCTCTAATGCTTTGTTCCTACTGTTAAATAAGCAGTACTGTTGTTTTAAAAAGGGTGTTTGGTCATCTCTGGTCACAGACTCCTGAAGGGAAAAACTCAGACCTGTGGGGTAACAAGCATTTGACACACAGAGCACTGTACCCCAGCTTAGAACACTGAAACACTTCGAAAGACTGACAGAATCTCATGGCTCTATCTTGAGACTGGTAAGAACATAACATAAGAACATAAGAAAGGCCGTACTGGGTCAGACCAACGGTCTAACTAGTCCAGTATCCTGTCTACCGACAGTGGCCAATGCCAGGTGCCCCGGAGTGAGTGAACCTAAAGATAATAATCAAGTGAACTCTCTCCTGCCGTCCATCATCCCCCTCTGACAAACAGACGCTAGGGACACCATTTCTTACCCATCCTGGCTAATAGCCATTAATGAACTTAACCTCCGAGAATTTATCCAGTTCTCTTTTAAACCCTGGTATAGTCCTAGCCTTCACAGCCTCCTCAGGCCAGGAGTTCCACAGCTTGACCGTGCGCTGTGCGAAGAAGAACTTCCTTTTATTTGTTTTAAACCTGCTGCCCACTAATTTCATTGGGTGGCCCCTAGTTCTTATATTATGGGAACAAGTAAATAACTTTTCCTTATTTACTTCCTCCACACCACTCATAATTTTATATACCCCGTCATATCCCCCCTTAGTCTCCTCTTTTCCAAGCTAAAAAGTCCTAGCCTCTTTAATCTCTCCTCATATGGGACCCGTTCCAAACCCCTAATCAGTTTAGTTGCCCTTCTCTGAACCTTTTCTAGTGCCAGTATATCCTTTTTGAGATGAGGAGACCACATTTGTACACAGTATTCAAGATGTGGGCGCACCATGGATTTGTATAAGGGCAATAAGACATTCTCTGTCTTATTCTATCCCTTTTTTAATGATTTCTAACATCCTGTTTGCTTTTTTGACTACCACTGCACACTGCATGGATGTCTTTAGAGAACTATCCATGATGACTCCAAGATCTTTTTCCTGATTAGTTGTAGCTAAATTAGCCCCCATCATATTGTATATATAGTTGGGGTTATTTTCTCCAATGTGCATTACTTTACATTTATCCACATTAAATTTCATTTGCCATTTTGTTGCCCAATCACTTAGTTTTGTGAGATCTTTTTGAAGTTCTTCACAGTCTGCTTGGGTCTTCACTATTTTGAGCAGTTTAGTATCATCTGCAAACTTTGACACCTCACTGTTTACCCCTTCCTCCAAATCATTTATGAATAAGTTGAATAGGATTGGTCCTAGGACTGACCCTTGGGGAACACCACTAGTTACCCCTCTCCATTCAGAAAACTTACCATTTATTCCTACTCTTTGTTCCCTGTCTTTTAACCAGTTCTCAATCCATGAAAGGATCTTCCCTCTTTTCCCATGGCAACTTAATTTACATAAGAGCCTTTGGTGAGGGACCTTGTCAAAGGCTTTCTGGAAATCTAAGTACACTACATCCACTGGATCCACCTTGTCCACATGTTTGTTGACCCCTTCAAAGAACTCTAATAGATTAGTAAGACATGATTTCCCTTTACAGAAACCATGTTGACTTTTTCCCAACAATTTATGTTCTTCTATGTGCCTGACAATTTTATTCTTTACTATTGTTTCAACTAAGTTGCCCGGTACAGACGTTAGACTTGTAAGAGTTTACAAGCCAAAGACCTGAGGGATACATTCAGACCAGAAAGGGGACAGAAATTCAGCTAGTCCTGTAACTAGAACAAAAAGTTTGCTCCAACATTTTAAATCTGCCGGAATAGTGTATAGTTGGTTTAACTGTACGGAAAGATGTAAAATAGACTAGATTACCATCAGCCTATGAGGCCAAGCACTGAGATGTGATCATTGCTGCAGCCTATGTATTTAGGATAAGGTGTCTGAGCCAGTGGCTTTCATGTACTAAGGCAAAAGAGGAGGATGAAGAAAACGGATAACAAAGGAGGAAAAAGTAGTAAGAAATCATTATGGCCATATGCCGGGGAAAAAACCCACCAAAGAAAGTCCATCTGAAAAACTGGAAAGTCAATTCCAGAAATGCTGGACAGGATGTATTGTTCCTGGTGTGGACCGGACAAATGAATCACTGTGGGTTACAAGACAGCAGAAAAAAGCTTTGGGAAAGTCTAAACAGGATTTAAAGCAGTTGTATTAACTCTATTGCTGCGGACGGAATGTATTTCACAGCCAGCTGACCAGAGGTCTCTGTAATGCAGCTTTTAAAAAGATGAGAAGAATGAAAAGTGGATCTTAAAGGCATTTTAACACACAGCTGTTGTCACAGTTACACAGCTCTGTGGTGAATCTATTCACCTACCTCCCCCTTTCCATCTTAGAATTAATTAAAGCAGCATGCTGATGCTAATGACTGATCAAAGCTTGGCTGCTGACTTAACAAACGGCTCTTTGGGCACCTTCTTCTGGCTCGCTAGCTCACTGCTTCACTGGCAGGGAAAGTTTGCCAAATTCATGTTGATAGCGGAAAATGTAAAGATTGTTTAACAGCCTGCTTTTTCATGGAGTTGGTTCCAGCTCCCCCAATACCTAGCAAGCTGTGTATTTGCATGTTCCTCACACCAGTCTGCTCTTTTGCTTAGATGCAGGTTCACTATGATTATCTAGTCTGACCACCTGCAGAACACAGGCAGAGGCAAGGTGGGGGGGGGGGGGGCATGTGGAGTCATGTGCCCTCACTCTGCACACACACACACCCCTATCAGCCGGCAAGGGTCATCTCTGAACACAGGCCAGAGACTATCACCCAGTTCAATTCTTGCATCAAACCCAGTAACTCCTGGATGAGGTAGACTGTACAATTACTATTATTGTTCTAGCACCTAGGAGTGTAGGACCTGATGGTGATAAGCACAGTGCAAACACAAAGATGGCCCCTGTCCCAAGTAGCTTATCTTTCTGAAAGACATCCAATCTTGATGTACAGACTGTCTTAAGGAGAATCCACTGCGGCCTTAGTAATTGATGTCAATGGTTAATTACACAGTTAAAAAAATTCAGTTTATATTTTACCATCTTCAACTTCCAGCCATTGGATCTCATGCAGCCTCTGCTAGTTTAGAGAGCCCTCTAGTATCCGGTATCTTTCTCCTGGGTAGATAATTGTAGACCAAGATCAAAAATTTATTGATTAACTGAATGGATTGAGCTCCCTTCTTGTACATGGAATGTGGTTTCTGAACTTTGAATCATTCCTGTATTTCTTCTCTGAAGACTTTCCAGTATTTCCTTTATAAAACCCTATGATTCCTTAAGCTCCTCTCCATTTAACATCTTTAAATATTGGCACCGGATTGACATTAGTACAGCCCTCTGGAATGTCCCCAGTGTTCCAAGATTTTTATAGAAATAACACTATTATTTCAGAGATCTCCTTGACCAACTGTATTGTAACTCAGTTGCAAGTTATCTGGACCTGTTGATTTAAAACTAACTAACATTAGCAGATGCTATTTAACATCCTCTTCTACCACTGAAAAAAAAATTTAGTTCCAAATACAGAAGTTGAACAACACTTCTGGTTTTATACATCATTGACAATTTTACCACTTCCATGTAGTATTTGAGAAACTGACCTATAATATTGTTAGTTCTTTTAGTCCTGGTATTTTTTTTTAAAAAATCATTCATTTTGTTCTTAGTCCTATTAGCCAAAGGTACCTTTAGCTTCTGAGGTGTGGATGGAGGTACAGATTTAAAATAATCTACGATTGGCCCCAAAACTAAATGACTGCTCAGGGCTAGAGTGCCAAAAGAATATAATCACCTACCAGACGTGAGATGCCTAAATCCTAAAATCAGGTGTAAGAGATCGCCTTCTCGCCCCAATCCACAAACAGGCAGGAGACTCCTCAGTGCTCTTTATTCCATCCATGCAAACCCCACCACCTGCTATGTACAGCTCTATAACACAGCTCAGTACTGTAGCTCAGGGAGACAGGCCACAGCTCAGGAAGGTAATTCCCTCCTTCCTGGCTCACAGGGATCCAGAGTCTGCTTTACTCCTCCCTCCTGTTTCCCTAGCTTCCTGCTTCCTTCTCCCTCTATCTCCTTCTCTCTACTCCTCCACCACACCACCACCCTGGGCTTCCTTCCTGGCAGCCTTTTATCCCTCTGGAGAGGCTGCCAGGTGCAACCCATCAGGCTAAGCCCTCTGCAGCCCAGGTGGCTGATTAGCCTTCTCTTGCAGGGAGGTTTGCAGAGGGTTTTTCTCCCTCTTAAAGGGCCCAGCGGGGCTGGCTCAGGCACTCCTGGCCAGCGCCCTGCCACACAGGCCTCACTGGGATTCACAAAATCCTTGCTCAGCTGTCCCTGAACACTGTAGGAACCTAAACACCCCCAGTGCCTCCATTTTTTACAGCAGAAGTTCCCTAGGTGCCTATGGTTCTGTCTCTGAACATGTGCACTGCTGCTCCACACCACCCATCTGGGTACCTGATACACAAACTGAGGGGAAGCTATAAGAAGTGGGCTCAGAGCCTGTCTACCAGATTGGGCCCCTGTAGGCATGGATATACCAAACAACCAGTAGAGGAGGCTCTCCCTCATAACTTTTAGCTCAGTAGTTAGGGTATTTACATGGAACGTGGGAGACCCCTCCCCTTCAAGTCTCCACTCAGTCTGAGGAGAAAAAGGGATTTGAATGGTGATCTCACCCAGCCACCAACCTATGGGATATTATGATGGGAGAGCAGGGTGACAAAGTGGAAACTGCTCCAACCTGGGACAGAGCCTAAGATGGGATCCACCACAGCTTGGCTGATGGACTGTTTTAACCTTCATTGCTCTACACTAACCTAAGGATTGTCAGTGCTGTGTTCCACTTGACTAATCATAGAATCTCAGAGTCAGAAGGGACCTCAGGAGATCATCTAGTCTAATCCTTTACTCAAAGCAGGACCAATCCTATTTTTGCCCCATATCCCTAAAGAGCCACTGCAAGAATTGAACTCAGGATGCTGGGTTTAGCAGCCCAATGCTCAAACCACTGAGCTATCCCTCCTTGCTTACCACTACACCCCCCCACACACCCCCAACCTACACTGGTTTGAAAACACTGTTTGCTGTCACTGCAAATGCTTGCTGAGGTGCAAGTCCCTAAAGAGCACACAAGTTGTTAGGGGCTTTCCCGTCACCTCGCCCCTATTCCTCCTTCTTGCCATGCAGGCAGAAAGCAGAAGACCGGAAGTCCCCACAAACAACGCACTGTTTATTGGGGTTAGTTTCAAACAGGCATATTCATAGCTCTGATGCCACAGAACCTTTCCCCCAATGTCCCTGTTTCCCCCTCCTTACCTGGGATAATTACACCTGTGGTGCATGCCCTTGGTCCCAGCCCGTACAATTTATGGTCATGTTCTGTTCTGGAGGGTTGTGAGTCTGAGGGCATCGCTATCACCTCTTTTGTATCCCCTGGGAGGGGTAAGAAGTGAGGTTGTGCTTCAGAAAAGCCAGGGACAGGTATTTCTTTGGCTTTTATTGTTTCTTATGCTCCCCACCCCTTACTCCCTTTATCCCTCTGGACTGCTTGCTTGACCTTGGCTTGAGGGATGAGCGAAGCAGCCTTCCAATGTATAACATTTTAGATAATGCTACCCAGTAACACTTTAGCTCTATTCCTTATCTTTTTTCATTGTACTAAAAGCCCCATCTGGCTGTGGGAAATGCAACCCACGGTGTTTGGTTCACACATATTAGTAAGGATATAAGAGCATCAAAAACCAACCCCCAAATTCTATCTCGGGCTAACAAACAGGCCAATATGCTGACATGAGTTCTATTGGACTTGAGGGCAGACCTCATGTCATGAAGAAGAAGGGCTGCAGCTCAGAGGCAGTGGGCTTACCCTTAAGGAAGAGTTAGGCCCCGTGGGGGTCTGGCACACTCCAAGATGCTGTTTAAAAGCTGGGGCATAGCCGTGGTCCTGTGGATCCGTGACAGGGCTCTCTTGATCTCTCCTGTTAAAGCTGTTCCACTATATAATCTTTTTAAAAGCCATTGAAGTGGGGGTCTGGATTCTAGGTCTCCTACCTCCCAGATGGACACTCCAATTTCCAGACTGCAGAGTCACTATCACTTGCTCTCTCTCTGGCCCAATGATTCTTTTATTATCTAGGTCTGAAAAAGCCCCACCTCAGAATATCCCATAGCTCAGTGGTTAGAGCACTGAGGGAGTAGGTGGTTCAAATTCCTCCTTCCCCTCAGGTGGAGGGGGAACTTGAACCAGTAGTCCCCAATTCTTGGGTGAGTACCCTAACCACAGAACTAAAACACCATAGGTGCCTAAGGCCAACAGAGGGTTTACAGCTGAGAATCAGGGGGAGGCACTTATTTCCAAGAGAGGGGCGGGGTTTAGCACACACCGCTTGGCTCGGCATCTCTTATTGGCTACTTTAAACAGGGAGCCACCTACCATGCTGACTTTTGTGACTCGTTCTGAGGCACTGTCCTCTCCCCATTCATTGTACAGCAGAACCTCATGTATCCAATCCAAGTGAGAATGGGGCCAGATCGGATAATCCAAAAATGCAGATAATCCGGAGAATGGGAAAGGCTGCACTGCCATCTAGTGGTCCCAGGAAAGATCACCTGCTTCTTGACTTGTATGCGCTGGTCATTTGGTTAATATGGAGAGCAAGATAATGGAGGGTTGGATAAATGGGGTTCTACTGTATAAGTAGCATAGCACTGAACTCAGTGATTTTCTAGGTACCTACAAATTAGGCATGGCAACAATGAGTATCACAGAAGCTAAATTTCTTTGTGAATCTAGTCCTCAGACTTCGATAAACATAATGAAGAAGACATGGGCAAAGGCAGGATGGCTGTTAGGAATGAGTGCATTAAAATGGAAATTACCACATCCAAGGTGGAAGCAAAACATAAAGACCTCACTGTGTTCAAACCTGGGGCACTGGATAATCTTCATCCCAGAGTATGGAAAGAACCGGCACATGGCATTGCAACTCCAATAGGAAGGATAACTGCAGAACAGCAAACATGGTCCGTACATTTAGAAAGGGAAAAAAAGTGATCTGGGTAATTACCAATCCATTAATCTAACCACAGGAGTATACAAGGCTTTAGCACAAATTCTGATACAAAGAACAAAGACGCTGAAGTAAAAGGAAAATGGGAGACAATGAAACATGGATTGCATTGTGCTGGACTAAGCCAATGTCCGTCTTTGATCAGATTACTGAATTCTTAAATAAAGGGAAATGCTGCAGATCTAATTTATTGGCCTTTAGTAAAGAATGACATAGTACCAAATGGGACTGTAGTTAAACTGGAGAAGATGGTGTTAGTACAGGCATTGTAAGATGGCGACAGGGGAGACAACAACAGGTTGTGCTGAAAGGAGAACTATCAAACTAGAGTTAAGTGACTAGTGGAGATTTGGCTTATCTGGGTGTCAGTTGTCAACCACGATCCTTCTTCATGGCGTGAGCTCTGCCCCTCAAGTCCAATAGAACTTGTGTCAGCATATAGGCCTGTTTGTTAGCCCGAGATAGCATTTTGGATTTTGTTTCTTATACTCTTATATACTTACTAATATATGTGAACAAAACACCCTGTGTTGCATTTCCCACAGCCAGATGCCTGAGCAGCTATAGTGGCAGCCTGCTGGAGGAAGAAACAGAACTTTCCCAGGATTAGGAGTGAGTAGCTGTAGTGCCAAATACTATCTTCTGCACTGAGGATACACACTGCATCCAAGGCAAGCCCTGATCACATTATTGCCTTGGCAATAAAAATGATTAGGGGGCTGGAGCACATGATTTATGAGGAGAGGCTGAGAGAACTGGGATTGTTTAGTCTACAGAAGAGAAGACTGAGGGGGGATTTGGTAGCTGCTTTCAACTACCTGAAAGGGGGTTCGAAAGAGGATGGATCTAGACTGTTCTCAGTGGTACCAGATGACAGAACAAGGAGTAATGGTCTCAAGTTGCAGTGGGGAAGGTTTAGGTTGGATATTAGGAAAAACTTTTTCACTAAGAGGGTGGTGAAGCACTGGAATGGGTTACCAAGGGAGGTGGTACAAAGCCCTGGCTGAGATGATTTAGTTGGGGATTGGTCCTGCTTTGAGCAGGGAGTTGGACAAGATGATCTCCTGAGGTCCCTTCCAACCCTGATATTCTATTATTCTATTCTCTGGATCAGACAGCCTGGAGTGCTCTTTGGTGAACAATATCTGGATTCCTAGTGAAAGGTCTTAATTTATTTTAAAAAAAAACCTGATTGGCCAATCGTGCATACACTGTCATACCTCCATATGTCACAGATGTATTTCTGACTTTTTTGTTAAGTTTTATTCCACCCAAACTTGAGACGCTGCGCGACTGGCAATATCTTCCTAGAAAATAAAAGTTCCAAGCTCAGAAAAATCTCCTGGATCTAGCAGAAAGGAAATTTAAAGTTGGAAGTGACAAGAGATCTTTAATATGCCGCAAGAGTTCTTCTCATCACTAGCTATAGTGCAGCTGGCTCTGGCATTATAGGCCTCCCAGTAGAGGTGGGCAGAAAATTCCCAACAAAATATACTTTAATCAGAGTTTGCCAGTTCATCAAAATGTTTCCTGAAAAGGTTCAATTCCATCAAACTTCTGACCGAATCCTGCCTGTTTTCCTGCCAGCTCCCGCAGCCCATTCCTCTGCAGTCCACCAGGCCGGGCAGCCCACCATGCAGATGTCCTCCGAGTTGGGGACCTCGTGGCTTCCAAACTCCAAGGCCAGGTGCCTCCCCAAGCTGCCTGATTCCCAGGAGTTGGGCAGTCTGGGGGGAGCCAACTGTTCCAGGAGTCTGCCATCCCGTGTAGCCAGCTGGCCTGGGATTTGGAAAGCCTTTGGAATCCTAGTTTCCAGGCTCCTGACTCCTCCACCATTCTCCAAGTGGTTTCCTGTAGAGCCAGGATCCTAAGGCTTCCAGGCTCCCAGTTCCCCTCAGCTTACCTACAGCAGTGGACCTGGGAGCCTAGGAAGAATTGTCAGCCTTGGGTGAGCCAGGAGCCTTTGAGCTTGGAAGCCAGTACTCCAAGGACTTCCAGGCTCCCCACTCCCTATCAGTGACCCCAGAACTGCAGGCTAATTTGCCCAGTTTCATTGCTGCTGCAGTGCTGGGCATCACTGAAACTGACAAGAATCATATCAGTTTTAGTCACCAGCTCTGCATCACTCTATTTTTTGTTTTAGAAACATCACGAGATATGGCAAGATTTTAATTCTGCAAAAAATTGAGTTTTTGGCTTTTCATCCTGACCCAGGATGAAATTTTCCAAAAACTGAAATTTGTCTTTCCAGACAAAACTACTTTCCAGTAAAGTGGAGTTTGTTCTTTCTTGACTGTGCTGCAGTGGAAATTAATAGCAAATGGAGAGATATAGGATGAGGTAAAATTCTGCTCTTAGTAATTCCACTGAGAAAAAAATCATTATCTGGGTTACACCAGTGTAATGGAGAGCAGAATTTTGCCCATTGTGCTTCATCCTCAGAAGATAAACACCAGCATATTTTTAAAAGAGAAGCTTCCATTTTTCAGAACTTTATTCCCCAAATTCCAAAAATAAAGTTGCAGTGAAAGAACATCACTTGAATTTTTAAAAATTTATTATGAAGAACATATGAGACCCTGGATTTTTTTATGCAGATTCCTAATTTCAAAAAACAGATTCTCCTGTGCATTTAAATAGTTTATGTTCGATATTACTAGCCTTTAGCCGAGTCAGAAGATTATTAAAGAAGTTGCTCTATCCTCAAAGGAAGTTTTTCCCTTTGCTTCCTATGTATTTTAGGAAAGTCAGTCTTTTTGACAGTCAACTCTGTTGCCTTTGAAAGGACCTGTCAAGCAGCATCACAGCTAGCAGAAAAGATATTAATGCTAAGCTACCAAAGAAGAGATCTGATCTTTCTTTAGTGCTCCTTATCTCCCCTTCCTCTTTTGCCTCCCTGTGTAAGCTGCTTTGGGGAAAGGGAGTGCTTACATAAGGAGGCCTTTCAGCAGTTTGTCACATATACATTTCACAGGAATGGGTAGGAAGTGTGCTAAACACTAGGGTTGTACATTGGTTTATTGCATAAAAGGAAAATGAAGAACTGTAGTGCTATTTGTCGGCATGTTCCTCTCCATCCCCAACCCCTGTAAAAGGTTATAAAATGCTCTCTCTCTGCAGGGCTAGAAGGCCTTAGCATATCATAGAATCTCAGAGTTGGAAGGGACCTCAGGAGATCATCTAGTCCCGGGGTTCTCAAACCGTGGGTTGTGACCGCCTTCCGAGGGGTCATGAGCTGCTTCTGCTGCCGAAAAGCCACTGCCGCGATCACTTCCGCATTCCGGCGGCTATGCCAAGCACTCCCGAAAGCACTCAGCACGTCTGCCGAAAATAGCCACCAAATAAGGAGTTAATTTATTCGGCAGCTTTTCAGCAGACATACAAGGGTCCGCTAGGGTCACAGTTCTCAATAGTTTGATAACCCCTGATCTAGTCCAATCCCCTGCTCAAAGTAGAACCAATCCCTTATTTTTGCTCTATATCCCTAAATGGCCCCCTCAGGGATCAAACTCACAGCCACGGGTTTAGCAGGCCACTACTCAAACCACTGAACTATCTCTTCCTCCTATCAGTGGTAAAGAGGGAAAGGAAGTTGCACTGGAGGTCACAGAAAGACCTGACTACAGACAAGTGCTCCTATTTAACAATTCTTTCCACTGCAGGGATATTTCATTCCGGTTTGCATTTCCCTTCGGCTTCTACCACGCCAGCAGAAAACAAAAGTGCAGTGGAGATCATCCCAAAACCATGTTCGACTCAGAGTGCTCACAAAAGGAAACCAAGAGGAGTAGGGATCATGAGCTTTCGTGGGCTAAGATCCACTTCATCAGACTCTTGGTCGCTTTTGCCAATCCAGACGAACACGGCTACCCCTCTGATACAAGAGGAGCCGTGAAACAAGCCATCAAATCCACACCAAGGTGTCGTTTGTGCAAAGTGACCTTTCTCACTAGAGGGACACATTATGGAGATGAGCATAAAGGGGCCGTGGGACTCACACAGGCTCATAATGTGCCGATTTCACTCCATCATAAAAGCCTCCCAAAGGTGGCAAGCAGGTCTCAGCACTGCAGAGTACAGCTCTTAGTCCCATAGGTGAGAGAGCCTGAGGTGACAATCATCTCTCTCGCTTAATCACATCTTCGCTGCGAACAATTAACATGCCGGCCCCTTTCCCCTCACACTCCAAACAACACATCAGGTGGAACTGACTCCAGGTGCTTTCTGGGGAGGAAGGGGATTTCAGTCTAATTCTGACCTCAGACCAGGCAAACCCACAGGACATAGGAGGGGGAAATGGCGTACTTCTCCTCAAGGAGTTCCCCAAAATGTGTCAGGGCAGGGGTGGCTTTGGCAGGGGGTTCTGCTCCCACATCTTGTGATACTAGGACGTGTACAGGACACTTGTTCAGTGGGGTCCTGTGTCTTCCACTTCATTACTGGGGCCCCAGGCCCACTTTTCTGGCTCTCAAGCAGCAGGCTTCAGGGTTTCCTTAGCCAGCCTCAGGAACACCCCATGAAAAATTTCACAGCATGGGAATGCAAAGCTCTAGAGGAGATAATGAAGCATCATCTACATTAACAGTTCCATGTTGTGGGGGAGGACAATATCTATCCCCCATGTCCTTTCCTCTGGCTCACTCCCTCCTACCCTCGATTCTGATCTCAATGGGGCTACTTACGTAGTAAGGCACTATTGAAGCACAATCTGACCCATGATCAGCAGTGAAATTGCGATCAGTGTTGGCACTTAAATTGTCATCACAGGCTTCAGAGCTAACACACCCTGGAGATGAACAAGGCTGGTCACGGATCTCAGTTTTGCCTGTCTGCAGATTCATTCACAGTCACAGAATTCCCTTTTGGATTACAATACATAATAATGCTGAAATGAGATGAGAGGACGATGTCGTAGGAAGAAAGCCTAAGCCCTTGTACCAGAGGCCTAGTATGAGGCCTGAGGCCTGAACTAAAGTAATGGTCAAACCTTGCTAATATAAAGCAAAGTTAAGTTGTAAGCAAGAGGCAGGTCCTGCTCATAGAATTTGGCAAGCATAGGGCTGATACTGCAAAAATACATACTCCTAAGAGGTATTAGGCACAAAACACTTGAGTAAAAACATTCCAGAAGGGTGGTACCAGAACAGCCCAATAAACACATTCCCCCAAAATAACAGGAATAGTCTGACCCATCTTAAGGAGGTCAGGAGAACGGCATGATGAATCAAAACTGATCAAACCTACAGGCACAAGGGAATGGGTGGCACCCTAATACGTCTAAGGGTGGCACCCTGATAAGTCAAGGGTAATATGTAACTTGTTTGTATTGGTGTATAAAGATGTATCTCAGAGGGAGTGTCTTTGTCTGGCCTATGGGATACGGAAAAGTCCCACCGCTACTTGACCCGGTCCATTGTCACAAGCATATGTGTGTTAGTGTACCTGTAACCATTGAGCTGGGGCATTAGCACCATGCTTCGTCAGCAAAAAACCTGACCAAGTGCCTTCGCCACGAGCTAAGTCTGTAAATTTATAGGGTGGTTCACTCGAGATCTGCTGTGCCAGCTGTCTGCGCAGAGCTCGGGCAGCACACGGTAGAACACACTGAGAACACAAAAGCAGTCAAACATTCGACAACACTGGTGACATCTAGGACAAATCTCACACACGCGTGCACATACATAAACACACATGCACACACGCGTATTTGTATCATGCTTGCGCACACACAGATATGTTCATGCATCCCCCTCCCCCAGACTTAAGTGTTCTCTGGGTCACAGTATAAAGTGCAGGTGTTTCTCATCTGCAAAACATGAGTTGGCTCCAAGTCTCTCAGGGATACCTATTCATTTATATCAGCTTCTCTAGTTGTAGTGAGAACTTCTGAGGAATGAACCAAATTCTCAGAGCACGCTTGAAATAAACAAACTGGTTCTTAGCAAAGACACAAAAGGGACATTCCTATTTTTGCACCAACAAAGCAGGTCATTTACAATAGAAACTCAGAGTTTTGTCAGACCAAGGCAATCAAGTTCTTACTGGGCATCACATTTCGGAACAACTTGACGTGCTGCCCACTGAACCTAGATATTACCATGAGTGTGTGGTCGGAGCCTCCAGCGCCGTGGCTGAAATGGTGCGCCAACATAGAAATGCATGTTTGAAGCAGCGATTGATTTCTCCTGGGACGCAAGAGCGTTTGGCATCCTGACTAGCCATGAAAACCCCTTTCAGCAGCTGTGATTTGTTAATCCACAGCATAATGTGAATTAAATAAGGCTCTTCACACTTAACTAACCCCCTTCTCTGCCCCCAATCTACATTCTTTTGTAAGGTTTGGGTCTCTCATGCAACTACCTCCTAATCCCTGCAACCCTAAACATTTCCCAGCTGCTGCCTGCAGCCATTATGGAGGAATTCCAGCAACTCAGACCCAGGGAACATTTCATCCTAAAGCTGTTAGACTCTTTGAGGAAATGGGCCCCTCCAGTTTAAAACTGTTACCCTTAACGAATGGAAAGGGAAACATTCTGTTTATGTCCTAAGCATACCGCAGAGCCTGAGAGCTCAGGCTCTTGCTTACTTTACATGTTGTATTTGTCTGCGCAAAGAGTTCACGGAAGGTCACTGATGTTTGGCTTGTTTGGAAGAGGCAGTCAGAAGCCGGGCAGCAAAAGGCAGCAGCTCTCTGCATCCCGGGCGGGACTATCTCGACTGCCCCAGCCCTCTGTAGTGATCAGTACGGGCAGGCAGACAGTAACCCTTTCTCTAGCACAAATGAGAGATCTCCAGCTCCCGGTTTGCAGGAGAGGAAATAGCTTCACAGGGATGTGCCTACGGTCGCAGGTTGGTCACTAGTAGAACTGGGCACAGAACCCAGAACTCTTGATTCTCAGCACCACACTAACCATGACTGGCTAGGTTCTCAAAGGAGCTCAGCTTAGCTCCTGCTGTGAGCTCCCCAAGGCCTGAGCAAGGAGTAGACCTGGTGGCTTTGTGCTCCTCTCTTGCTCCAGGAGGGCAGTGATTTTCTATTTGCCTCTATCTGCAGCATATTGCTGTCCACTCTGCCCTACACATTCTTCTGTGCTGGCTAGTTCCAGAGGTGAAAGCAAGAGCCGGTGCACCGCACCAGTGTGGATCAGCTTCCCCAGGCAGCAATTTAAAGGGCAATGGCTACCGGAGCCCTGGGCCCTTTAAATTGTCCCCGGAGCCTGCCGGAGCCCTGGGGTAGCGGCAGAGGGGGCTCCAGCAGCTATTTAAAGGTCCCAGAGCGGTAGCAGTGGCCAGAGCCCCGGATCCTTTAAATCGTTCCCAGAGCCCTGCTGCCGGAGCCCTAGGAAAGCGGTGGCGGAGCCGGGGGCAGGGGGTCAGTGATGCGGCCCTCGGGCTAATGTACCAGTCCTCATGTGTCCCTCATGGTCATTTGAGTTTGAGACCCCGGCTATAGGACTTCTCCCTACCCAACCCCATTTGCAGCTGCACTGTGAAACCAGCTCAGCATTTGGATGGGCATCCAAAGAGAGGAGAAAATCCTGTGCATAGTTCTCACTTCATGCCCACTGCCACGCTCACTTCACTTCATGCCCACTGTGTGTTCGTTTCCCACTGCCAAGTTCAATTTTCATAGAAAATGCCACCAACTCATTTTTAGTTTTCTTATGAATACAGTCGGACCCCGCAATACCGCGATGATCGGGATCCAAAAAACCCCGATCGCGATAAGCGTGGGGTTGCGGTATTGCGGGGTTCCGCTGCATCAAAGCAGCGCCCGCTGCTGACATCGGGAACCCCGCGCGCCCCGTGCTATAAACAGATTCGCGCTATCGTGGGGCGCAGTATTCCGGGGTCTGACTGTATTTCAACAGCTCCACCTTCTGGTGGCTTCAAGTGCATTGAACCTAGTGGTTCTCAAATCTTTTCCATACTGTCAGCCCATGTCACAAAAGAAGAGTTTCTGGACCCAACTCTATCTTGCCACAGTACCCCTAGACTTGTTTGTCACCTGCTGCGCCCAGGGTCCAGCAAAATAAAGAAGCCCTGAGATTTCATTGCATATACTTGTCCTCCTAGCAAACTCTTGGTCCAATAGATCTGATATTCAAAAACTAGCATTTTAGCATTGTGTGGTCTACTTAATCTAGCTCCTGATTGGTAAATATTAGAATGGAATTTTTGTCATTCTGTTCCTGGCTTGAACTAGACAGTCAAAATTTATTAACAGTGGTTCTGAGCAAATAACTCACAGCAAATCATTTATTTACTGATTTTTGCTCTGAGTGGATCACAGTTTCCTCACACTTTCTCATTCTCCACATTTATTCAATTCAGGTTGTAGGGATTGGTTTTTTAAAGTGAATTTTGTGGTTTTATAATGAAGAATTTGCTGCCAGTATCTGATGCTTGATATGCAAATCTGAGCTGGGTTGATTGGTTGATATTGGGCCCATAGGCCACATGCTTTTGTCTCCTGTGCCTTTTGGGGTGAGTGTAACTGCTGGAACCAACAACAGGGCTTGAAGTAGCAACTCAGGAAGAAAGAGCAGATAAACAGGATTGGGGGGGTTGCAAAAATCAATCCCTTCCTTTTGTGTTCCCCCCAGGAACTCCTTCAGATGTGGTTCCTAGGAACATCAGGCTATTGTAATGTTTACTGGATGGGCATAGAGTGGCCCATACATTTCTCTGTTTGTCATGCTGGTACAAAGTAACTGCTTGTGAATGTGCTGCCCAGGGGTTAAGAGTTTGTTCAGGTCCTTGTTTGGCTAGTTTAACTGGGGAGGGTATTTGGGAACGTATTTGGGTATCCCTGCTGCCCCACTGCTTATCATTCAGACTACTCCCGCCTGGTGTGAGCACCGGAGCTTCCGCTTTACTTTATATGACACTGTTCATAAGTCCCTGGAAAGAGACTATAGAAGGGGCTTGAGCAGCATCAAAGAAAATTCACCCAGGTCCAGTACATGTGCGGTACTATTGGTGCTGCCTTCTGAAATACAGGCTGATCCCTTAGCCAGCTTTGAATTAGATCTTTCTACAGGAAAGCACTTGGCTAGGGTTTTAGCTGCCTGAGGACTTCAATGGGATTGACATGGTATGGTGCAGGTATGTGTCAGAGTTGCTGAGAGACCACAGCTGTCTTTTCTAAGCTTGTATCTTTTATAGCTCTCCAAGGAAAGAATTAACTCAGCAAGGCTGCAGTGTCTCCTTTCAGCTGGCAGGCCTCCAGCTCCCCTCCCCTAGCCCTTTCCTCCCGAGTACTGTGTATGCCAGCTACAGAGAGCTGAGCACTTCTCCTGCTCATCCCAGTGTCTGGTAAAGAAATTCCTCTTTGGAAGTGAGGCCGAATTTAAAAGGTCATCTGATGACTAGTCACTACTCACCCTTCTTTCCTCAAACAGATTAGGTGCAAAAGTAACCATTTTAAAAGGCACCCACAGTCATAGAATGTCAGGGCTGGAAGAGACCTCGGGAGATCATCTAGTCCAACCCCCTGCTCAAAGCAGGATCAATCCCCAATTAAATCATCCCACAGATTTTTGCCCCATATCCCTAAATGGCCCCCTCAAGGATTAAATTCATAACCCTGGGTTTAGCAGGCCTATGCTCAAACCACTGAGCTATCCCCCCACGCCTCCCTCCCAAGTCACAGTGTAGGGGTGAAGTTTCACACTATCTTGGCGTGAGTCCCTTCAGATCAAACATACTGTGAAACCAGCCATTCTCTGTATATCCTCTTTACAAGCTTTCCCTCTTGGGAAAAATATCAGATGACGCTACTGGCAAAACTTTTGAAAGTGTGTAAGGCTCAGATTTGTAAAGTGATTTAGGCGTTTCTGTGCTCAGTGTCCTCCCAACATCTAACTGATTTGGGAGCTTAAATGGCATTTTCAAAAGGGATTTAGGAATTTAGGAGACTAAATGCCATTGACTGTCTCCCAAACCTGTGTTCTGGACTCTGGCACAAAAGATCCCACGGTAGCATGTTCAAACTTGGGACTCTAAAGTTAGGCCAGGCCAGATTTTCAAAGGCGCCTAAAGATGAAGCTAGGTGTCGAGTGGGTTTTACAAAGTCATATGAATAGGTTAGTCCCATAGCTCCCATTAGAGTCAATGGCAGTCAAGCTTATTCAGTAAAGAAAACAAGGAATACTTGTAGCACCTTAGAGACTAACCAGTTTATTTCAGCATAAGCTTTTGTGGACTATAGCCGACTTCATTGGATGCATACAATGGAACAGAAGTAAGATGTATTTATACACACAAAGAAGAAGAAGAAGAAGAAAAAAGTTGTACATTAGCATACCAATTATAAGAGGCTGTTAAATCTGGATGGGCCATTATCAGCAGAAATAAACTGGTTAGTCTCTAAGGTGCTACAAGTATTCCTCGCTTTCTTTATGGATACAGACTAACATGGCTGCTATTCTTAAACTTATTCAGGTGTGTCTGAACATCCCAGGAGGTGCCTATGTGTATTGTGGGTACCAAATACCATTGGTAATATACCGCCTCGAGTATGACCTTGGCATTTGGGGATACATTTGGTTAGAGCAGGGCACAGAACAAAATCCAGTAATACACTGCAACTTTATCTGCATTTGGTTCTCGATAACAATGTGAGATCCTTCCATTGCTCGCCAGAATCAATTTTGCTTTGCACTTGGCAGCATTTCCGATTCAGAAGGAATTTTCTCTTTGACGCTAAGTCCCCTGCTGTTTTCCTGCAACCCTCCAAACTCTTCTACAAAGGCTACACGTGGAAATGCATGGAAAGCCCTAGGCCAAGCCTCGCTGCGGCTGCATGTTTGAAGCGTGGTGTTGGTATGTGAGCTCTGCAGCACACTCACCTGCTGGCTGTCTTGGTAAGGGGGAGGGGGCACACTCTGTGTGGCCATCATTGTCAGAGCTGGTGCTGGGGAGACATGTTGCATCATGGGATTGATTCACATCTAGAACCTGTTGATGGGAGAAAGTTCAGCTTGATTAAAAAAAAAAAAAAAAGGACAAGTCAGTCACAAGATGAGACACAGCCTCTCCTGAGCGAACGCTGCCTTCAGGGCAGGAAGCAGCACCCCTTCTCCAGCCTACACTGGTCCTGCCAATGGGCTCGGCCTACTGAGTCATTTCCCTATGTGGCCCCTACCAATGAGCTTCTGCCATTAGAATTACTCAGACTCAAAGCAGTTCAGTGGTGACGCTCCAAGATGGCTGCCCTTGGTTGTTGTTTGAAGCGGCATCATTGTGCTAACTGTACAAATCCAAAATCCTGACTCCAAGACACGCTATGAAAACACAAATCCATCTCAATAGTCAGGGGGTGGTCGTGTTGCCAAAGGAAACTGGGGGTGGGGGGGATGTCCTGAACTATTTCAAGCTCGTGATCAGCTCAGTCATTAGTCAAATATTAGTCAAAAGTAGATGTACAAGAATTGTTATTGTTCACTGCCAGCTGCCAGTGTGCTCAGTGCTGTGAAGGAAAGGAAAGGCATGCATGGCTCCTGCTTGGAAAAGCTGACAATCTGAATCAGACATGGGATGAGAGCTCCACGCCAGTGGCTAACAGGAGTTCAATCAGAAGATGATCAGTGACCATGGCTTGTTTTTAATTCTCAGCTTCTGAATGGCCATTGAAATTGTCCTGGCAATGGCATGTGTAAAACACAGAAAACCATGAGTTCTGGGGCTTTCCACAGAGCCAAGAAACTTCTCAAGTGCACATTAGAGGAGTTCATCTTAGAAACACCTGAGTTTTCAAAATCATCTGTATTTGGAGCTCTGAAACTCACCCTTCCTCTCCTCCAGGCAGCCTGGGAACTCTCCTTGGCCTTTCAGACATTGCAGATGGGAGTTCTCAAAGGCGCTAGGAGCAGAAGGAGCGTTCCCGTTGATGCGGCAGGTAACGGAGAAGCTGTGTATTTGAAAGCTCATACAAACTCTTGCTTTATTGTGCGAGTGAACAAATACAAAGCCATTGCGTCAACCAACTCTACTGTACTTTTAAAAATATTTCTAGAGCTTCATGCATTCTCCCCATAGGTAGGCCTCATTTATCTTGTGGCATATCAACCTGGGACTAACATTAGTCACAGTACAACTTGCAACAATATATTTGAAAATCTGTCAAGAGCACAGAGTCACCAGTTAGGCAAACATTGAGTGACTAAGTCAGTTCCATTCCCATCTGCTGTCGTCTGATTCAAACCTTTTCCAAACATAATACATTTCTAGGATTAAAAAATAACCCCAAACAATGCTAAATCTAGGAGATTTACTTCTTTAGGCAATCTGAAAAATCTCTCTACCTTTTTACCTATCATCATGTAATAGACATATAGAGATGACATTCTTTGCTCCCCAGGTAACTGTTCTGCCTGTGGGATTCAAACAACTATGAGCCTAACTTCAAGTGAGGAAAATATCGAGAGGAAGTAGTCATGTTAACAAGAGAAACTGTTTTCACACTAGAAACACAAGATCTGATTTTGCATAAACCCAATCTGTCATATGCCCAAAACCACAAAAAATGCAGAACAAAAATATTGAAGCCTTTTTCAAAATTGTGTTTTCCACAGTTTCTCAGAGTCCTATTCCTAACATCCCAGAGGCAGCAGAAAAATTATTTTTTGCAGTAACTTCTTCACTGAATTTCACAGATAAATTTAACCTGCTATCTCTAATACTAGTTTACCTTAAATAACTGAAGAAAGTTGAATGCTTGAATTTGATCAGCAGTGTTTTGTCTTCCAACAGAGCTTCCCCAATTTAGTCATTCAAGGACGCAACGATCTTGGACTAAATTAATCCCTCCAGACCAAATCAATGGAGCAGCCCTGGGATGGGACCAGTTGTGGCCCCTTGTGCTGATGACATTGCAGTATCAGTCTGTTGCCATGCACTGACTGTGACATCACCAATTCAGAATCATGACTTCAATAAATAATCCTGGAGGAAGGGAATCGAGTTGGCAGAGAGCAGACACTGAGTTATTATTTGACAATGAACAAAAGCCATGGAGGGAAAGCTTGTGGACAGTAAATAGATATTTGTTGAAGTGTAAACCCTTCAAAAGGTTTCACCTTTGCTATAGTCTGGCTTTGACTCATAAATGACCTGGAAAAAGGAGTAAATAGTCAGGTGGCAAAATTTGTAGATGATACAAAATTGCTCAAGGTAGTTCAGTCCAGAGCAGACTACAGCTCTCACAGAAATGGGTGATTTGGCGACAATGTGGCAGATGAAATTCAATTTGATAAATGCAAAGTAATGAACATTGGAAAACAATCTCAACTATACATACAAAATGATATGGATCTAAATTAGCTAATACCACTCCAGAAAGAGATCTTGGAGTCATTGTGAATAATTTTCTGAAAACATCCGTTCAATGTGCAGCGGCAGTCAAAAAAGCTAACAGAATGTTAGGAACCATTAGGAAAGTGATACATAAGAAGGCAGTAAATATCATAATGCCTCTCAGGGCATGGATCACTTGATGATTGCCTGTTTTGTTCATTCCCTCTGAAGCACCTGGCACTGTCCACTATTGAAAGACAGAATATAGGGCTAGATGAACCATTGGTCTGACCCAGCACGGCCATTCTTATGTTCTCTATACAAATCCATAGTACACCCACATCTTGAAGACGTTCACACAATGCACAGCCAATCTGTGGAACTCGTTGCCAGGGGATGTTGTGAAGGCCAAAACTACAACAAGGTTCATAAAAGAACTAGATAAGTTCAAGAACTAGATAGGTCCATTAATGACTGTTAGCCAGGAGGGGCAGGGATGCAACACTATGCCGTGTCTCTCACCTCTGTTTGCCAGAAGCTGGGAGTAGACCACAGGGGGATGGATCACTCAATTGCCCTGTTCTGTTCATTCTCTCTGAAGCATCTGGCTTTGGCCATTGTCAGAAGACAGGATCCTGGGCTAGCTGGACCACTGGTCTGACCTGATATGGCTGTTCTTATGACTGTTATTTGCCTGACCTAGAGTGACCATCTGCACATGTAACAAAGAGTCCTGTGGCACCTTAAAGACTAACTAAAGTATTGGAGCATAAGCTTTCGTGGGCTAATACCCACTTTGTCAGATGCAAGCAGTGGAAGTAGCCTGATTCTTGACTATTTATCTATACCTGCCCTTGGACACTTCCACTGCTTGCATCCGACAAAGTGGGTATTAGCCCATGAAAGCTTATGCTCCAATACTTTAGTTAGTCTTTAAGGTGCCACAGGACTCTTTGTTACCTCTGCTATTCCAGACTAACACGGCTACCTCTCTGATTCTTGACATCTGCACATGGAGGGTCTCGATACTCCCTTCTGTACAGTCTTATGCAGGGTTTCTAGAATGAGTCAGATCAATAGAAAAACTGTCAGTGTTCAGTGAATTGTAGATCTAACAGGCAAAGGGCAGAGGTAATTCACACAGTCAGTGCTCTGTTAGGGATATTCAGAAATAGCGAAGGGGAAGACAGCAAAGAACTAAATTCCTAAGAAAAAAAGGGAGCAACAGCAAAATACCCAGATCTTGGCAGGTTCCAAAGAAAGAACATGGCATATCTAGGAATCAGAAGTACCAGTGAGGCAAAGAATGACTTCTGTAGAACCACAGAATATCAAGGTTAGAAGGGACCTCAGGAGGTCACCTAGTCTAATCCACTGCTCAAAGCAGGACCAATCCCCAATTGAATCATCTAACAGATTTTTGCCCCATATCCCTAAGTGGCCCCTTCAAGGATTGAACTCACCCCACTGGCTTTAGGAAGCTAATGCTCAAATCACTAAGCTACCTCCCCCCCGGGCCAAGCCAATTCAGTCCTGACACTGGGCAACATCCCTACATGTGCTTGAAGACCAAAAGGACCCTATAATAATTAAATGTAAGTTGGTGTCTCTTCTGGGGACCCAGTGCCCATTTAATTTAGTGTAAATATTTCCATTGACTTCCATAGGCTCTGGATCAAGCCCTAGAAGAGCTGAATGCTGTTCTGGAACAAGTCAAGGAAAGTGAATCCTATTGGTCAGCATCAGGGCACATGCAGCAGGCTGAGAGCACAGGCTGTGGATGCGGAAGAAGACAGTGAAGGATGAACACATGTCTCAGGACAGAGGAGAAGAAGGGAATTTGTAATCATTCACTGTAGAATGCCGGAAATCAATGACACAATGGGTAGGGACTATTGCCAAGCTGTTATAACCTGCACTAGAGTCAGAGCAGAGACTCACTCTCCAGCGCCTCTCCTCTCAGGGGCTCTCAGTGGGAGCTAAGTGCTATAGAGAGCTGTGAGAACAAAAACTTACTGGAAGTTCAAACCATAAGATACCTTGCTTTGTCTGGCTTTAACTATGGGCTTGATTACACTTACAGCTTTAGACTGGTTTTGGTTATACCTGCCATCGCATACGGCTACAGGGATAGTGCTATAGCGCGTCCACACTGAGACCCGCCAGCAGTATAGCGTGGCCACATTTGCGGCACTTGCAGCGGCACGGGAGTGGTGCATTATGGGCAGCTATCCCAGCATTCAGTTGGGTGCAACGTGCTTTTCAAACGAGCGGGGTGAAGGGGAGCGTGTTGTGTGTATGTGGAAGGAGAGAGCGAGTGGATTTTTGGCGTGCCGAGAGTGTGTCTGCAAATTGTCTTTAAAATGCAGAGCCTACTTAGCTCGTCTGCTTTTAGCTTGCTCACTCCGTAAACATTTGCATTGTTGATTGGCCGAGTTAGAGATAAGCTCTGAAAACGTACTTCCGCATTCCTCCAGCCGAGTTCAAAACAAAGGGAACAGAGGCTTAACTGCCTTAAATGGCTTACAGATCACTCAAAGCAATGTATTGTTAATACCCATTTACACTGGCGTGAAAGCGGAGCTCCCAATATGCTACAGCTGTTAATCCTTTGGCAAGGAGGATTGCCAGGACAGGTATAAATGTGGACTTATAGCGCTCGATGTGCCTCGCCAGTCTGGACAGTTATAGTGCTCCTGGAGGTTTTATAGCGCTATAAAGTGCCAGTGTAATCAAGCCCTAAGTTTATAGGGTAGCAAACGGAGTGATGGCAATGAGCACCCTCCTCAACCAAAATGCAGAGAATTGGGCAGAGGAGTACTCATCTTGAATCTACCTCATTAAGAGGAATTAATTGTTCATGACTGTGGAAGTAATCCACAGGATTGCTAGCAGTGACCATTGATTTAGCACAGGGGTAGGCAACCTAAGGCACGGGTGGCAAAGGCAGCACATGAGCTGATTTTCAGCGGCACTCACACTGCCAAGGTCCTGGGGGCTCCTCATTTTAATTTAATTTTAAATGAAGCTTCTTAGCCATTTTAAAACCTTATTTACAACAATCGTTTAATTATATATTAGAGACAGAGACCTGCTAGCCCCACACCCATGTTAAGCCAACAGCACCTGGCATTCCTGGGAGGTCTCCCATCCAAGTACTGGCCAGGCCCAACCCTGCTTAGCTTCCAAGATCAGACAGGATCGGGCATGTTCAGGGTGGATTAGCCATACATAAATATGGAGCTATAAAATCTAAAATTAATGTATTCCAAAAAGGAAAAGTGCGAGGAAGGATGGACTCAGGGTGGGTGTTTCCTCTACTTTTTCCCACCCATGTGTGGAATGAATTTTGTTATGCACACCACATCACCTTCATATTAGTGCACATAATAAAATTCATGTGGTGGGGGTGGGGCGGGCTGTGCCTGGATCCATGCTGCCCTGGGCGCGGCTGGATTTGGGCCGGGCCACACCACCTCAGCTGCAGCTGGGTCTGTGCTGTCCTAGCCACAGCAGGTTGGGTTCCCTGAGCACCTGCACGGCTCTAGAATCATAGAATCTCAGGGTGGAAAGGGATCTCAGGAGGTATCTAGTCCAACCCCTGATCAAAGCAGGACTAACCCCAACTAAATCATCCCAGCCAGGGCTTTGTCTAGCCTGACCTTAAAAACCTCTAAGGAAGGAGATTCCACCACCTCCTCAGGTAACCCATTCCAGTGCTTCACCACCCTCTCTAGTTCTCTGGAGCCTCCCCCAATCACCATGAGTTTTCAAAGCTAATGGCCAATGGCTCTGCAATCACATTGGCCAACTCCTTTAGCACCCTCAGATGCAGCGTATCCGGCCCCATGGACTTGTGCTCGTCAAACTTTTTAAAATAGTCCTGAACCACTTCTTTCATCATAGAGGACTGGTCACCTCCTCCCCTTGCTGTGATGCCCAGTGCAGTAGTCTGGGAACTGACCTTGTCTGTGAAGAGAGAGGCAAAAAAAGCATTGAGTACATTCGCTTTCTCCACATCCTCCGTCACTAGATTGCCTCCCTTGTTTAGCAAGGGGCCCACACTTTCCTTGACTTTCTCCTTGTTGCTAACATACCTGAAGAAACCCTTCTTGTTACTCCTAACTACTTCTTGTTACTCCTGCTAGCTGCAACTCCAAGTATGATTTGGCCTTCCTGATTTCCCTCCTTTATGCCTGAGCAATATTTTTCTATTCCTCCCTGGTCATTTATCCAATCTTCCACCTCTTGTAAGCTTCTTTTTTGTGTTTAAGATTTCACTGTTAAGCCGAGCTGGTCGCCTGCTATATTTACTATTCTTTCTACACACCTGGATGGGTTGTTCCTGTAACTTCAATAAAGATTCTTTAAAATGCAGGCCCTCTAAAAAGGCTGCCGCACAGCTTACAGAGAACTTAGCTCAGGGTTCAGGCCCTGGACTGGGCCTCAGGAGGTACACTACTTGTGTCACTTTAAGCAAGTCCCTTAGATAGAGATTTTCAAAGGCATGGCCGGCATGTAGGCAGCAAACTGCACTCTGTGCCTTTGAAAATCTCCTCCTTTGTGTGACAGTTTCTCAACTTGAAAATAAGGATAACACAACTTCCTTTCTCCCTCGCTTTATCTGTCTGTCTTCTTACACTCTATGGCAGCAGTTCTCAAACTTCAGCAACCTGCGGATCCCCATTTTGATTTAAAATTGTTCGTGGACCCGCAAGATCTCAGCTCAGCCCCAGGGCACACCCCCAATACACCCCTTCCCCCAACGTCCCACCGCTGCCCCACCTCTTCATACTCCCCTCCCCTCCTCTTCCCGCCCCATCCCTGCTCCTCCCACTCCTTCCCAGTGCCTCCTGCATGCCTCTGAACAAGCTGTTCCCCGGCGTGCAGGGGCACTGGGAAGGAGGGGGAGGAGTTGAGGGAGGAAGGAGGAGGAGTTGATCAGCGGGGCGGGTGGATGGTTGGAATACCCTTGTGGACCTTCAGGGGTCCCCAGACCCTAGTTTGAGAAACGTTGATCTACAGGCTTTTGGGCAGGGGCTGTCTTTTGCGAAGGATTAATTCCACCTTGGTCAATGCATGTTTGAAAGGCACATCCTCAAACACTTGAATTAGTGATGGACTATTCCTCCAAGCATAATGAACAAAGTCCAGCTGTGAACTCTCAAGGCACCAGGCCTAGCCAAAGCAAGGGAGAGCTACCTCCTCTGAGTAACACAGAGCAGCATTTACACTGGGTCGAGGACTCTTCCAGAGGTATGTGCAGCATTCTCCACTTGAGGGCCTTGGAGCTCTTTAAAGCTTACATACTTGCAGGGGTAGAGCGGGAGGGGAGGAAGGTCTGAAAACATAAATTTATTCTAGAGATTTTCCAAACCCCAGCAGTGGGGTTAGCGTTGAGGCAGTAAAAGCCTGGGCAGGATTTTGTTTGCAAAAAGAGAACCAAAATCAGAACTAGTTTAGTTCCAGGTTCCACTGTATCCAACCCAAAAGGTTCAGAAGGAAAGAGGGTTTGGGAAAGGGATTTCTGGGTTCAGTCCTCTGGTGAGTACTGTGCTAAAACATCCCTTCCTACGAGCCCTTAGGTAGAGTCATAGAATATTAGGGTTGGAAGGGACCTCTGGAGATCATCTAGTCCAACCCCCTGCTCAAAGCAGGACCAATCAGCAACTACATCATCCCAGCATGTCCTCCCCACTAGGGTTTCTAGACGGGAAGTCTATGGACAGCTACATTGATCTGAGAAAAGTGTTTGACGTCCTGTTTAATTGAGTTCTGATGCAGTTTCTTTTTAGATGCAAAGGTAAAAAACTATAGGGGAAGTTGAACTCTTTGGAAAAGCTGTTTTATTGGAGCTCCTGCCTAGCTGGGCTTCAGATTCATCCATCAGGCAGTCGGATACCAAAATAGAGGATGCAATATAGGAACGTTGACGGCCAGACAGACTCTGGGCAATGGGTGTTGGGGTAAGACAACAGGAAAATGTCGAAGGTTGTCTGTGTCTACCTGTGAATTTGGAACATATTGTTCCAGATGACTAAAACCTTCAAGGTAACTGGGAAACTTCCTTCTATGGGGAACCCTTGGCCAGCAACAAGAGACCCCAGCATTGAAGGAGCATAGAATGCAATGAGATCCCTAAGGAGTTTTCAAGAAGTGGAGAAGTTTAGTCAAGGAGAGCACCTAAGTTGCCACTGCTGCTGACCCCTGGAAAATGCTCCTGGAAGAGAGCTGAGGAATACAACCAAAAGCAATTGTGAGACTCTGCAATTCTTCTTGCAGTAAAATCCTGCTTAGTTCATCAGATAAGTGTCCTGCCTTCTCTCCTTTCCCAGAATGCTACATTTTGTTCATAAGAGTCCAAGACCTGGCTGGAAGAGGCATGAACTCAGACTGGCTGCTCATACAGGCCCTGCTTTTGCATTGCAATGGCTGCTCAGCAGTTTGTGTCAGAATCTCTGAGTTACATTTTCAATATAGCATAGAGAAAAATCCCCTGCAGCCCCCTGGAAAAGTGCTTCTCCCTCCTCTGCTGTCAATATATGGAATTTTCCAAACAAGATACAACCTTCCCTCTGTAAGCCAGGGACTGACTGAGCTCTCCCCTGCCATCTGTTGATGAACTGAAGAAGACTGTATTTGCATAGACACCGTCTACTCCGCTGGGTGCTCAGCAGACAGACCTGCTTTGCCAAAATGTTCAATTTTGGCTGTTTGTGGCCACTAGGGGGAAAGGAACAAGTGTTCCTGTCTACTGCTATGGACTGTGTTTAAAGAATCCTAGATAGTAGAAAATACCTTCAGTATTAAAAGGTCAGACTCATTTTAAAGTCCTTATTCCGACTCAGTGTTCAACAGAGCTGTAATCACTACTGAGCAGGTCTAGGGGGCTGAACTCTGGACCTTGTGGGGACAGTGTGGACAATACAGAGGATGCAACAGCAGTGAGGTTGCTCACTACCGGCTGAAATCACCGAGAACTGGGCTCAGTGGTGGAACCTCAGAATGTGGCAACAAATCTAGAAGCAGAAGTGACAGCAAGCAACAGCAGTGAGTAGTGGCACTGACAGCAGTGAAGAGCAGCAAAGGCAGCTACAGTTAAACGTCATATATATGCACACTCACATTCATATATACTTGTGCACACTTACACACAGCATTGAGACTGTGCTTCACATCTCCCTCCCACCTCCTCAAGCACAAGAGGAGTGGAGAAGATTTTTTTCAGCCCCTCTCCATATCCCAGAGGAGTCCCTGCTGAACGGCAGACAGAACTCTCCCACTCTCCACTGCTGGCTGCAGCCCAGGGGAAAGGTTGGGGGAGAAGGAGACCAGGAGTTGTTGGAGCAAAACAATTTTTTTAATTACAAAGATTTGTTCAAACAAAGATCATCAGGAACTAAACATTTTCTTCAAGGGGGCTTCCTAATTTTCTGACTTTGTGAAAGCGTCAAATATCACCAGCAATGATGAGAACTGTGAATATCTGCTGGAAATTCTGGGTAAAGAGCTGCACAAGGGAAGCAATTTGAAGATCACAAGTTTATGGATCCTATAAAACCTCTAAGGATGGAGATTCCACCACCTCCCTAAGGTAACCTATTCCAGTGCTTCACACCCTCCTAGGGAAATAGTGTTTCCTAATATTCAACCTAGACTTCCCCCACTGCAACTTGAGACCATTGCTCCTTATTCTGTCATCTGCCACCCCTGAGAACAGCAGAGCTCCATCCTCTTTGGAACCCCCCTCATTCTTCTCTTCTGCAGAATAAATAGAATATCGAGGTTGGAAGGGGCCTGGGGAGGTCATCTAGTCCAACCCCCTGCTCAAAGCAGGACCAATCCCCAATTAAATCATCCAACAGATTTTTGCCCCATATCCCTAAAAGGTCCCCTCAAGGATTAAACTCACAACCCTGGGTTTAGCGGGCCAATGTTCAAATGACTGAGCTACCCCACCCCCTCAAGCCCAACTCCCTCAGCTTCTCCTTGTAAGTCATGTACCCTAGCCCCCTAATCATTTTCATTGCCCTCCGCTGGATTCTCTCCAATTTGTCTACCTCCTTTCTGTACTGGGGGGACCCAAAACTGGACACAGTACTCCAGATATGGCCACAGGAGTGCTGAATAGAGGGGAATGATCACTTCCCTCAATATGCTGGCAATAGTCCAAAATGCCATTAGCCTTTGTGGCAACAAGGGCACACTGTTGACTCATATCCAGCTTCTCATCCACTGTAATCCCAAGTCCTTTTCTGCAGAACTGCTGCTTAGCCAGCCAGTTCCCAGCCTGTAACAGTGCATGGGATTCTTCCTTCCTAAGTGCAGGACTCTGCACCTGTCCTTGTTGAACCTCATCCAATTTCTTTTGGCCCAATCCTCCAATTTGTTTAGGTCACTCTGGACCTCATCTCTACCCTCCAGTGTATCTCTCTCTCCCCTCAGCTTAGAGTCATATGCGAACTTGCTGAGGGTGCAGTCCATCCCCTCATCTAGATCATTAATGAAGATGTTGAACAAAACCACCCCAGGACAGACCCCACGGCACTGTCCTCTTGATACCGACTGCCAACTAGACATCAAGCCATTGATCACTACCTGTTGAGCCCGACGCTCTAGCCAGCTTTCTATCCACCTTGTAGTCCATTCATCCAGCCCATACTTCTTTAACTTGCTGGCAAGAACACTGTGGTAGACCGTATCAAAAGCTTTGCTAAAGTCAAGGAACAACACATCCACTGCTTTCCCCTCATCCACAGAGCCAGTTATCTCATCATAGAAGGCAATTAGATTAGTCAGGCATGATTTTCCCTTGGTGAATCCATACTGACTGTTCCTGATCACTTTCCTCTCCTTTAAATGCTTCAGAATTCATTCTTTGAGGACCTGCTGCATCATTTTCCAGGGATTGACATGAGGCTGACTGGCCTGTAGTTCCTCGGACCTTCCTTCTTCCCTTTTTTAAAGATGGGCACTACATTAGCTTTTTTTCAGTCATCCGGAGCCTTCCCCTGTTGCCATGAGTTTTCAAAGATAAAGGCCAATGGCTCTGCAATCACATTGGACAGTTCCTTTGGCACCCTTGGATGCAGTGCATTGGGCCCCATGGACTTGTACTTGTCCAGCTTTTGTAAATAGTCCCGAACCACTTCTTTCTCCACAGAGGGCTGGTCACCTCCTCCCCATACTGCGCTGTCCAGTGCAGCAGTCTGGGAGCTGACCTTGTTTATGAAGGCCGAGGACAAAAAAAGCTTCTCTGATATCTGTTGGAAGATTACTACTGCAAAACATAATATGTCCTGAAAATTCTTAGTGTGAGTAGGGGACAACTTTCTGATTCAGATTATTGAGGAAACAACTTCAGGGTCATTCATTTTGCATCTGGTTTTGACCAGCAGGGAACGCGAAGGGGGTTCGGACCCTGGGAGGAAGTGATCATGATCTGATAGAATTCAAGATCCTACGGAAAGGAAGACAAGAGGACAGCAAAAGAAGGACACTGGACTTCAGAAAGGCGGATTTCAACCAACTCAGAGAAACAGTAGGCAAGATCCCATGGAACGACCAATTAGGAAGAAAATGAGTTGAAGGGGGCTGGCAGTTCCTAAAAGATGTAATACTAGAGGCTCAATATAAAGTTATTCCAACATACAAGAAAGATAAGAAGAGCCACAGGGGGTTAATGTGGCTGCACAACTAGTGTTTTAGCTATCTGAAAATCATACATACAGGGAATCGAGGGAGGGGCATGTCACCAAGGGGGATACATGGGAATAGCATGAGCAGGTGGGAAGAAAATCAGGAAGGCCAACGCAAGGAATGTGTTACAGCTGACAAGAAATGTGAGAGACAACAAGAAGGGGTTGTGTATATATGTGTGTGTGTGTAGGTTTCATCAACACTAGGTATAGCATGCAAGTCCTGGGAGATGATTGTATTCCTCTATTCGGTCAGTGATGGTTAGACCTCAGCTGGAGTACTGTGTCCAGTTTTGGTCACCACTGTATAGAAAGGATGTGGAGAAACTGGAAAATATCCAGAGGTGAGCAATAAGAATGATCAAAGGGATGGAAGGCAAGCCATGCGAGCAAAGGCCGAAGGAACTGGAGGAGCTTGGAAAGAGGGGAGTTTGGAAAAGAGGAGATTAAGGGGGGACATGAGAGCAGTCTTCGAATCCTCGAAAGGCTGCCATAAGAAAGATGGAGAAAAGTTGTTCTCTCTTGCCAGAGAGAGGGCAGGACAAGAGGTAATGAGTTCAAACTACAGCAGAGCAGATTTAGATTAAATCTGAGGAAAAACTTCCTAATGGTAATCCCAGGAGGAGAATGGAACAGACTGCCTAGGCAGGTTGTGGAAGCTTCTTCACTGGAGGTTTTAAAAAGGAGGCTGGATAGCCATCTGCCTTGGGTGGATTAGACACAAAAGATCCTGCATCTTGGCAGGGAGTTAGACTACATGACCCTTGCAGTCCCTTCTAACCCTGTTCTATTATTCTAACTTGAGTTAACACTCATGTGTTGCCCCTAACTCAAATCCCAATCACTCACAAAAATCCTTCACTCTAGTTGGCTGGACCAAGAGGAGGCTAAAACTTGGGTGAGCACAAGTTAACCACTAACCTGACCACTCTACAGTGTGGATGCAGGCTACCTGCAATCGAGTGCCGCTGCCCCTCCAGTACCTTCCCACAATTTCTGCCATGTGCCCACAAAGGACAGACAAGTTCTCCCACAATTCACTGGGGAAAAAATAATACAACGGCTAAATTTACTGCACTGCTAAGAACACCGGCATGTGCCTCCAGAAGTCTTAGTGCCACATGAGTACGTGCAATGCCAGCATGGACACAACAACTTCAGTGTTATTGTGCAGTATGCCCACTCTCGCTTAGGTTAGAATAACTTGAGAGGACTAATTTGAGGGTAGAAAGCTTGAATGAACAGGAAGACAAACCCAAAATCTAGGACATTACAAACATCTAAAACAATCACAACAGCCATATTAATATAACTGTTTGCTCTGAAACAAATGACGCTTTGAGGTCAAGATTCTAACCTAAGATACCTGCAATATGTCCTAGGGGAAGTGAGCTTCCGTGCAATGTCTAGTGACTGTCATGAAAATGCAGATTAAGAATTGTGTCGAGAGAAATGGCTGATAATCACTAGGCAAAGATTTCAAATGTCTGTAGTCATAAGGAGTCACGTTGTATTTGAGGTAATGTCTACGCTATAGGGCAGGGTTTCTCAAACTGGGGGTCGTGACCCCCTGGGGGGTCGCCGAGCACTCCCCCAGGGGGTTGCAAGCTCCTGCTGCCGCAACTCGCAGCGGCGGGGCCGGGGGGCTGGCGCGCAGTCGGCAGCCCGCCCGCGGCAGGGATTGGGGCCGGCGCGCAGCCATCAGCCCGTCCGCGGCGGGAACGAGGGGGGCCCGGGTGCAGCTGCCCGCCCGCCCGCGGCAGGGATGGGGGGGGGGGGTGTGCAGACGGCCGCCTGCGGCAGGGGGGTCCCAGGCACAGCAGGCTGCCCGCCCGCGGCGGGGACCGGGGGGGTCGTGCTGCAGCCGGCTGCCGGACCGGAGGGGTCGCAGCGCACCAACGGCGCACGAAAAGGGGTCGCGGGCTCAATAAGTTTGAGACACGCTGCTATAGGGGATACAGCTGCATAGTTATGGAGCCATTACTGTGCTGCTGTAACTCCTTAGTGAGATGCAGACCACAGAGATAGAAAGGAATTCCACCTCCCAAGGAGATGGTAGCTTGATCGATGGAAGCATTCTTCTGTCACCCAACATGTGTCTACACTAGGGATTAAGTTGGCATAGCTATGGCATGCAGAAGCTTGGATTTTTTCCACACCCAAGTGCCATAGCTCTGTCAGTCTAAGTCTCTGCTATCAAACTGCTACTAGATATAGCTGGTTCCACACAGTGTCTGCAAACACACAAAATATCATGATTCTACATAATGCTAAAGTATTATTGGCAATGAAAGAAGCATCACAGACCGTCCTTGATTGTTTGGGGCAAGGAAAGTAAAACTTTAAGCACAATTACATCTTAACCTATTCTGCCTTATTACCAATGACTTACCGGAATGCGGGAAGGTGTCCCTTCTCAAAACAAAGGGAAGGAAGATTATATGCAAGGAAATATCTTCCACCATGTGGAAGTAAAACTACAGCTTTTGCACTTGGGTTATGGAAAACACCTAGTGAACTCCAGAAGCATCAGGTTTGTAGGAATTATTTTCTTCATTGTTTTCCATTTTGCTATACTGTGAAATAGCATGAGAAAAACTTAGTTACTTACAAGGAGAACCTGTTGCTTTAAATCTTAAGAATTCTACATTAAAACTTAGATTTCAGTTGAATAAACACCAATATTCATATCTCTAAGGGTTAATAATGATACTTGGTGTCATTTGCATGAATATTGATGCTTAATACCAATAGTGCTGTTGCCAGGTCTGTGGCTAGCAAATATAAATAGAAGGAATAGTGATGTCGCATGGCAGCATGTAGAGAGTAGCACAGAAAGCTTGTGCTGGCAAATGAAATACTTCCATCACTAACAGAGAGAAAGAAAGAGATTTGGGAGAAGTAATCAGATTCCTTAGCTTCAAATTGCTCTGGTCGCTTTCAGAGGCGTGAGGAGCCCTTGTGAGTCATTATCAAGGATGCATTATTTTAAAATGTTTAAAAACAAACTCACCCTGCCATTAAGTGGATAATGTCAGATTTCTCAAGAGATGTGCTAACTCCACTGACTCCCTGGTGGATTAAACCTTTCGACCAGAGCCAGAGCATTAACAGTCCCGCTGCAATGCTTTGTAATGTAATGCCATCCCTGCTAGAGAAAGGTGAACAGGTCAGGGCTGTAACTCTCTAGACATAGGGTGGGAGGCTACCCCTCCTCCCCCCCCCCCAGAGAATTCATTTTGCAGGGGGAGGGGAATCTCTGCAGAACAGTTGCTCAGCTGGAGTCCACTGGTCACATTGGAAGAGTGCGTATATCCCTGGAACATGCCAGCCATTTATTTGATTGCAAATGATCATATAACTTGCTACTTTACACACTGCTGGCTTCCTTTCTGCATATTTGCAGAAGGTGGCAGTGTGGAGCATTATTTAACCGTGTTATATAATAAATATAACGTGTTTACTATAACATGGAGTCAGTTGTCTGCTTTTGATGTGTTTAGATCATTGGACGTATAGTCAAACATAAAACAAATAAAAACGAGAGACAGCTGTTGCTGATAGTGTTATACTTATCTTTGGGAAACAAAATTATTCAGCCACCATAAATATTCCAGTAAGAGTGTTTAGTTGGTTGGAAAGACATGGACAGTTCCCTCTCAATGAGGCCCTACAGCTATGAATCTTGAAACAATGGTGTAAACCTGTCACAAATTTCATGTGACTCCATAGATTTATCTGAAGAAAAACACATGGGATCTGCTCAGCAAAATCCACGAAGGGCTATAAATAGCTGAGTTGACTAGCACAGCATTGTGCGGCTCAGTCTGACTTGTGGCGGTCGTCAATCAGCCCTTCTACTGAACGGCACTGCCTTCTGTTCTTTCTCACCGCAGTGTGTCAGAGAAAGCCTGTTTCCTTAGTCAGATAGACTGATCTAATGAACCTATCCCATGCTGAAGGTACAAATAAAAAGCCATAGTTTAAGAATAACCGCAGGAATATTCAAATCAACACCATGTCAAACACCAAAAGACTCAAAGGCCACAAAACTAAAGACCAAGCCCTATCTCTTCAATACTTTTCCCACCCACATGACTAGCCGCATGCCCCTGAGTCAGCAAACTCGGGATCTGTTGGTCAAAAGCCCCCAGTAAGAATTTGATGAACTGTCCCAAATGGAGCACATTCAAGGAGCGTATGGTTGAGCCTTTCAGCTGATCTCAACTACCAGAAGTTAAAATGATGACAGAGACCTCGCAGGAAGGAGTGCCTAGATCAGGGATTTCCCTACACGCTCTCCTCCCCCAATTTCACCAACACCCATCCCAGTTTTGTGAACTAGTTACATGCTGTGTTGCCAATTTGGTGATTACTTGGAAATTTCAACTGAAATTGAAACATGAATACACACTTTAAAAAATATAAAATGTATGATAAAATATGTGTATCTGGAAAAGTATAATAGATTTGAAAAACATGAGCATAGACTAGCTTCCTTGTAGAGTTATTGTTTTTTCTGACAATGTCAGTGCATTCATTTCGGTGACGTTGGCCACGTTATACAAGACACTTCGGCTGCATCTGTGACAACCCACACCTTAGAAGAGTTAAATGCTTGTCAATTGGACCCCAAACAGGTGGCTGCTTGTGCATTTGATGGAGCTGCAAACTTCTTTGGAAGACACAAGCTTTGCTCAGAGAAAAGTGTAACCTTAATCTCTCCTATAGACACTGCAGGGGCCATCTGCTCTAACGAGCACTAGCATGAGCTGCAGACTCTTCAAAATCTATAAATATATACGTTGAAAAAGCTATACATTTAATGTCTTCATTATATTCCTTTTTTAGCAAGAGTCCAAAAAGACTGAGTATCTCGGAAACTATAGAGGAGATACTGGGACTGACGTTCAAATTAGTCCAACCTGAGAAAACCCTCTGGCTTTCTCATGAGTGATCCTTAGCTGTTGTCTTAACATTACTCCAGCCGTTATTACTGGCTTTGGAAAGTATCTTCCATGATGAGATGGATCTAAGTAGTGAGACTGGTGGATTACTTTTGCTACTATGTACTATGCTACTACTCCTCATCTTACATCACGCCAACCTGTGCAAGAAGCCCATCATCAAATACCTACTCCCCATGAATATTTATAAACTGAGCAAGTCACCCCTTAATCTTCTCTCGGTTAAACTAAATAAATTGAGCTGCTTGAGTCCATCACTATAAGGCGTCTTTTCCAATCCTTAAATCCTTCTCGCGGCTCTTTTCCAACCCAACTCCAGCAACGGTCAAACCAAGGCCAAATGCAGAGGTAAAATAACCTGGCTACTCCTATTCGAGATTCCCCAGTTTCTGCATTCCAGGATCACATCAGCGCTGTGTATTATCCACCACAACCCGCAAACCTTTTTCAGTCGCTGCTTCCCAGGACATCATCCTGGGAACTATCTTTCTTCTTCCTTGGTATTTTGACCAGACTGAATTTGTTTGTTTTAATGTCACACATTTTGACCCAAGCAATGGAGAGCTAGAGTCACAAAAGGCTGGTGAGATAGTGGCTTCCCTGTAATCTTGAGCCTGATTCCTGGGGGCTCCTCTGGAATATAACACACTGAGGTTTAATTCCTCCCCTGATATGGAGAAGGGATCTGGTTCTCCCATATTGCAAGAAAGTGCCATAATCAATGGACTATACAATATTCTGATATTGAGCTTTTTCAATCTCTCCTGTTGAAGCCGGTTTACTGTATACAGCTTGTTGAATAGTCATTGGAGCAGGGACTTGCACGTGAGTCTCCCACAGCTTGAGAGATGGGCTTAACCACTTGGTTATAGAATCATTCCTTCTTTCTCCCTGACCCAAGGACTAGTCGCTGTCCTGATGAATGACTATGAATTGTCATTAGGAATGTGGATTAAGAGCTGGGCATCGCCCCACAGCTTCTAGAAGTAACCTAGGCAGCAGGGGTAACACCAAAGCAACACCTTTGGGGGGGGGGGGGGGAGGGGGAGCAGCAATAGCTCAGGGGTTTGAGTATTGGCCTGCTAAACCCAAAGTTGTGAGTTCAATCCTTGAGGGGGCCATTTAAGAATATGAAGCAAAAATAGGGATTAGTCCTGCTTTGAGCAGGGGGTTGGACTAGATGATCTCCTGAGCTCCCTTCCAACTTTGAGCTTCTATGACACTACCAGCAGATATACCCCTGATGTAGGGCTGCCAACTTCCTAGTCCCACAAAATCAAATGCTCTAGTCCTACCCTGACCCCATGCCCTGCTCACTACATTTCCCCTCCCTTGGTGGGGGTTGGGGCACCAGAGGGGGAGAGGGCTCTAAGTGGGGTATGGGGCAGGGAGTTGGGGTGTTGTAGGGGGTAATGGCTCCAGCTGGGGGTGCAGGCTGTGGGCTGGGGATGAGAGGTTTGGAGAGCAGGAGGGGGCTCCAGGGTGGGGGCCACAGGATTTGGACTGTGGGAGGGGGCTATGGGTTGAGGCAGGGTGTTGGGAGGGAGAGAGGACTGTGGGGTGGGGGCCCAGGGATGAGGGGTTTAGGGTGCAGGAGCATGATCTGGGTTTGTGCAGGTGGGCTTGGGATTGGGGGCATGGACTTACCTGGGGTGGTTCCCAGTCAGCAGCCCAGTGGGGAAGCTAAGGCAGGCTGCCTGCCTGTGCATGCTCCAGAAGCATGGGGGGGCCCAGGAGGCTCGACTCTCCACTCTTGCCTGCAGACACCACCACTCCTACTGGCCCATGGGAGAGCGGAGGTAGTGCTCGGGCGGCACACAACCCCGTGTGACTGCTGCCAAAGCAGCCGGACCCGCTGGCCACTTCCAGGAGGCAGTGTGGTGACAGGTAGGGACTAGCCTCCCGCAGCACCGCCACCAGACTTTTAACGGCCTGGTCGGCGGTGCTGACCAGAGCCGCCAGGGTCCCTTTTCGACGGGGCGTTCTGGTAAAAACTGGAAACCTGGTCACTCTACCCCAATGACCTATTTTCAAACAACATAAAATTAATCCATGTTTACCATAGTAACCGGGGCCTCAGTGGGTTGGCAATGAGGGAAAACGTGTTTATATTAATCGGAGTATCGGCAATTTCCTAAATTGCACAACTCTGGGGATGTTTCTAAAGGATTGTGACGTACAGTTCTTTGCACTGCTGTCCTATGTAACACACTGTCTACAGTGTGGCATACACAATACATCCAGCCATTGTGGGATGTGGGCAGAACAGATGCTGGATTAGAAAAAGTCCTTTCACTACTTTTTTCCCATATCCCTCTGAAAAGCCCTTAGTCTAAAGAATTTCTACACAATTAAAAGGCAGGTGTAGGGATGGGTGTGGGTGTGTGCGTGGGGGGGGGGGGGGGCGGTGCTTGTGGCAGAGCCGGGGGTTGAGTAATGAACCCTTCCTGGCACATTGGAAAGTTGGCACCTGTAGCTTCAGCCCCAGAGTCGGTGCTTATACAAGGAGCCACATGTTAACTTCTGAAGCACAGGTTGGCCATCCCTGTTGCTGGCCATGGCCCTGCCCCTTTCCGCACCAACCTTACAGTAGGCCAGGACACAAGCACTGAGAGGAGCAGACTTCGCCATCCCGGGGATTGGTGTGGAGTAGCCTGTACAGCCCCACTATGTACCAGGAGCCTTGAGGAACCATCCCCAAACTCCTTTCAACCACTCCCTATCCATGCTGTGCCTGTTTGTCAGAATCTAGCTCAAGATGTTCCAACAGGAGGTGTCTTCTGCCAGACCTGGCCATACAATGCAGTCACACTCCTTCCACGCACCACGTGCTTTCACCGGGGGAGGTGAAATCCCTCCCATCGGTATAAAGAGGAGTATCAGTAAAAGATTTTAAATTACAGCCCCCTCAGCTCTGTGAGGAGAAAGGTGTGTGAAGGGGGAGTCGTTACAATGCATATCTGACAAGAACAACAATTACAGCTAAGTCATTCTCTCTTTTCTGAAGAAACTCAACCCAATGCATCTCAAGACTAAACTGCTCCAGGGATATCTCAATAACATAAACACTAGAATAAAAACTGTAACAGCCAATCAGAACTTTAATAGACAAAGTTAATGAACCTTGAATAGCAACATTAAACAACTTTGCTCTTTTTTTTAAGTGGAGGCCTGAGGTACCTACAGACATTTTGAAGTGTTATATTTATAGAGAGAGAGCATTAAGATACCTTCCAAATCCATCTGGCATGGGAAATCCTCATCAAAGACACACCTTCAAAGTAAAGTAAAAATACTATCCGTGGTGTTTTTGTGTTGCAAGAGTTTAGGTGACCCTTGGCCCAGCAAAAGTTTCTGTAATGCTGATAGAACATTTTTGACTCTCACCTACAAGTGAAAAGGCTTTACAAAGTGAAAGGGCTTCAAGTAAAAATACAGCTTAAATTTAATAAAACTGGACAAATAATTTTTTGACAATTTTCTTTTCCGATCATGAATTGTCCACCAGAAGCTTCTGGTTTTCTTGAAGGTATTTGTTATTTGAAATTATTTGTTGATTAATTTTTCAACTGTAACTCATTCAAAATCTCCCTTTGCGTTATGAATTCAAAATCTGATTTGCAGAAATATTTTTGTATATTTGCTTGCATACTTCGATGAAGTGAACACAAAGGGGCTTAACTAGCCTGAAAATGAATGAATTAAATATTCATTAATCTTTTGAGAATCTGTCCCATTTTTTCAGGCTATGTTTA
The DNA here is from genome assembly GCA_032164245.1 of Sternotherus odoratus. NCBI lineage: Eukaryota > Metazoa > Chordata > Testudines > Kinosternidae > Sternotherus > Sternotherus odoratus. The sequence goes on along the minus strand of JAVMKO010000019.1, from coordinate 13,662,643 downwards.
AACTCAAGATGAAAGCACTTGTATTGGTTCATTTCAGTAGGTTTGTGTTTGGATCATTTACTTCTATGGGCTGGAAACCTTTTGATTCCACAGCACAATTCTGCAGTGAGAACTGGACTTTGCAACACATTTATTACATTATCTAATGCAGGGGTAGGCAACCTTTGGCACGCATGCCAAAGGTGGCACGTGAGCTGATTTTCAGTGGCACTCACACTGCCTGGGTCCTGGCCACCGGTCCGGGGGGCTCTGCATTTTAATTTAATTTTAAATGAAGCTTCTTAAACATTTTAAAAACCTTATTTACTTTACATACAACAATAGTTTAGTTCTATATTATAGACTTATAGAAAGAGACCTTCTAAAAATGTTAAAATGTATGACTGGCACGCAAAACCTTAAATTCGAGTGAATAAATGAAAACTCGGCACACCACTTCTGAAAGGTTGCCGACCCTTGGTGCCTTTACCTTGGCCCTGACTGAGCAAAGCACCGAAGTACATGTTTAAGGTTAAGAAGGGAAGAAGTAAATTACGAAGTTAAAAGGACTCTAAGGGACTAACATCTCTGCAAGCCACTTGGCTTCACTCTCATTGCTCCCAATGGGAGGCAACAGCCATTCTGAAAAAAGGCAGCTGAGTGATAGCCACTGTAGCTTCTCTCTTGTTGAGAACAAAAAGGAAGTGACAACCGTTTTGAAAGAAGGCAGTTCTTTGTGGAACTCTCTGTAATGGAACATTATTCACCAGCCTCCACTGACAGGCAAACTTTCAGTTATGAAGATAAACAGCAACAAATGACAATAAGTCCTAACCCCCCTTCACCCCCCACAAAAACTACTCATTTCCCGCCGATCTATTGAGCGGACAGGAGGGGGAAACTCAAGAGGCATATGAGAGCAGGTGAACATGGGGGCTGGAGGGAAGAGGAAATGTGTGCGTGAAAGAGAGAGTGTAGGCCACATACTCAGCCACAAAGGAGTGTGACGGAACCCAAAAAGAAATTATAGAATGGAAAGACCTCCAGATTAAAGAGATCTTACTCATGGTTTCATCACTCTTGAATAAAGTAACAATACTACACACATGCCTGATACCTATAAGGCCTCAATGCTTAATATCCGGTTCAGTAGACAAATGTCAGTACCTAATGTCTCCCTTGAACAAAAAGTTATGACTCCCTTTTGTATTTATTGATTTAGCATTTTTGGCTTTTGTCTGGTAACAATTTGCTTATATTTCCTAAGTCAATGGAATGACTCACATTAGTAATGTTATGCATTTGAATAGCTGTTTCAGGTTTAGGGTCTTAAATGGTCACAGCTCGCCGCCTCCCTCTCCCCTCATGGCCAGCACAAAAAAACAACTAACCAAACACCAGCACAACCCTGTGGGCAAGAGATAATAGGATTCTGAACACTCTCCTCAGCTCCTCATACTGAAATGTTTGATGCTTGGTTTTGCATCAAATTCTGGACCTTACAAGTTTAACAGTCACTGTGCAAGGTAACAGTATTGCCTTGTCTCACCAGCTAACAATAACAACTTATGCTATTTCTCACCCCAGGTGGGGCTTGAACCCACACTCTTGGGCTTAAGGAAGCCAATACCTTATCCTATCCATTAGGCCACTGAAACACAGCTGACCCTCTGATACCCTCTAAACTAGGCTGGTATCAGAAACCTCTAGCGCTGAAAGCATGAATTTCCACAGCTGTGAGCTGAAATAGACCCATATTCCCTTTGGATTGGGCACAGAGGGAGACACTTTACACACACTGACCAGTGGGTTACATACTTCATCCTGCAAGGCGTTTGTCCCAAGCTGTTCACACACTGGTCAATTCTCCCACGTGTGTGGCAGCACCGTCATGGAAAACTTATGTCAGAACAGTCAGTCCACCTCAACAATGCGTGATCAGTACAGTTACAATGAACATTGATGTAGGAGAACTACAGTACATGGATATAGCTATTTATCTCTATCTACTAGAAAATAAGATATAGTCTCTTTTTCTAGCGTGAGCTAAATAGGTGAGTGCTACAAGTGAGAGCTGTTAGAGAGCCCTACCTATATGGATCCAGCACAGAGAGGGGGACACAAACTACACTGCTCAGGGGGTTATAGAACCAGAGCATTTGGGCTGGAGGTTGTATACTCCAGGTCCTGACAGACTCTTAAAGAAGTCACTAGCTTTCAGGCACTGATAGTTTGATGTAGTCGGTGCATGGAGATACTGTTACCTTTACTGCACAGTATGACTAAAACATCCAACTTTCAACACTCACTTTCCCCAGTCACACGCATCAGCAAAGCCATTACTGTTCTTGAAAGCAGCAGTATGACTCACACCTTCAAATGTGCCTTTTTTCACACCCAGCAGTGTTGCGGGGATTCCTGTCGGACAAGAGTATAGTTTAAGGCAAAAAGAGAAAAACACACGACCAAACTATTCTAGTCTCATCAAAATTTAAGCAGCCTCATCCTGCATAATTCCTGAAGTTTTCCATGCATAAGAATATTTGAGACAATGCACTGGGCAATTTTAGAGCCCAAATATATGTTTGGAGACAGACATGGGAGAGGGGCCATTAGTACTCACAGACAGTGATTACTGGAGTCAACTGTCTGCTCTGCCAAAGAAGACCAGTTCTCCAGTCTTCCTGTGGTTTGGGGGAACTGTTCCTTTAAGAAGCACTGGTAAGAGCTAGTTTGAACTGGTTGTTATGTTACAGAGGCTCACGTTATGCTACACCGATCATTTGGAACTCAGACACTGAATGAAGCAGAGCTCTGTCAGATTGCTTGGCTCTGAGTGATCACTGAACACCACATGGTACCAGGAGTAAAATGAACTAAGAAAACTCGGAGTGGAAGAATGGAGGAGTGAAAAGCTCCCCCCATCCCTTCGTCCTCCCCTCCACCCCCGAGCTGAAACCTGCTGGAAATGTGGAAGACCATTGGAGAAGGGTTCAACAGCACTATACTCTGTAACCCACACACCTCTGGGGTGTGGCACTCCGTCCCACCATCTAGTGACACAGAGACCACTTAGAGAGAGATAAAATGAGTCTGTTTTACAGCCTTAGCCGGGATGAAAGGAAGGTGGTACGGGCCAGTACAGTGTACCGGTAAAAAGTGGTTGCCTGTACCGGCTCCTACCTCCTTACTTGAAAGCGCTTTAACGTCCCAGCCCCTTTTGCCCCCTCCCAGGCCACCAACGGAGAGGGGTGGCAAAAGGAGCCGCTACCCCAGATCTGGAGCCCTGGGAGGTGCGGGCCGGCTGGCAGAGAGATGATCCCCAGCCCCACCCCTTCCGTCCGAGGACTCACTTCTTCTGTGGTGGGGCAGGGGGAGTTGCCCCCATGTACTGGTAAGAGAGAAATTTTACTTTCACCTGGCCTTAGCGAACAGGCACATATGGCTTTTAGCTCATGCAGTAGAGGCTCACGCACTAAGCTCCACAGATCCTTGGTCCAATCCCGCCCACCAATGAATGGGGTCTGTCGGCGTCATACGAGCAGTGGGTAGCCCTAAAAGGGGGACAGTCGTCAGAGAGCTTTATTTTTGAGAACAGCTGATTCTGAAGTCCTTGATGCATTTGACAGTTAACTCAGGCTGAGGAGGCTCACCATAATACGGTATTATAGAAGTCTGAAGAGTACTGCACTCCATGTGCAAAGGAAACCCAGGAGAGAGATGGTTTCAAAAAGACAGTACAAAAACGAAAAGTGAAACCATAGAAGAGTTTGTGACTGATCTGAGGCTGGAGAGCCCATCTTGCCAGTTTAGGGAACTGATAACATACCACATTGTGATTGGGATCTGGGAAAAAAAACTCTCAAGAGAGACCACTGGGAGACCCAGAATTAACATACGACAAGGCAATCAGAATTTGCCAAGCAAAGGAAGTCACCTCCGGTAGTGGAGGATCTACTAATGGGGATTTTCTATATCCTAGTAGAGATGATCGAAGTTGATAAAGTACAGGTAGGAACTGGAGAGAAACAGTAACATGAAGAACGTGACATTGTCTGTGAAGACCGAGGCAAAAAAAGCATTGAGTACTTCAGCATTTTGTACATCGTCTGTCACCAGAGTGCCTCCCCCATTCAGTAAGGGTCCCACACTTTCCCTGACTTTTTTGTTGCTAATATACCTGTAGAAACACTTCTTGTTACCCTTCACATCCCTTGCTAACTGCAACTCCAATTGTGCTTTGGCTTTCCTGATTACTCCCTTGTATGCTCAAGCAATATTCTTATACTTCTCCCTAGTTATCCGTCCAAGTTTCCACTTGTTGGAAGCTTCCTTTTTGTGTTTAAGCTCATCAACGATTTCTCAGTTAAGCCAAGCTGGTCACCTGCCATATCTGTTATTCTTTCTGCATATTGGGATGGTTTGTTCCATCACCCTTTATAAGGCTTCTTTAAAAGACAGCCAGGTCTCCTGGACTCCTTTCCCCCTCATGTTATTCTCCCTAGGGATTCTGCCCATCAGTTCCCTGAGGGAGTCAAAGTTTGCTTCTCTGAAGTCCACGGTCCATATTCTACTGCTCTCCTTTCTTCCTTTTGTCAGGATCCTGAAGTCGACCATCTCGTGGTCACTGCTGCCCAGGTTGCCTCCCACTTCTACTCCCCTACCAATTCTTCCCTGTTTGTGAACAGCAGGTCAAGAGAAGCACGGACCCTAGTTCTTTCCTCCAGCACTTGCACCAGGAAGTTGTCCACAACACTCATCAAAAACTTTCTGGATTGTCTGTGCACCGCTGTATTGCTCTCCCAGCAGATGTCAGGGTGGTTGAAGTCTTCCATGAGAACCATGGCCTGTGATCTGGAAACTTCTGTTAGTTGTCCAACGAAAGCCTCGTCTAGCTCTTCCTCCTGTTCTAGTAGACACCCACCATGACATCACTCTTGTTGCTCTCATCTCTAAACTTAATGCAAAGACTCTCAACAGACTTTTCTCCAGTTTAATAGAATCATAGACTATCAGGGTTGGAAGGGACCTCAGGAGGTATCCTATCCAACTCCCTGCTCAAAGCAGGACCAACCCCAACTAAATCATCCCAGCCAAATCATTGTCAAGCCGGACCTTAAAAACCTCTAAGGATGGATGTCTACCACCGCCCCTGGTAACCCATTCCAGTGCTTCACCACCTAGTGAAATAGTGTTTCCTAATATCCAACCTAGACCTCCCTCACTTCAACTTGAGACCATTACTCCTTGTTCTGTCATCTGCCACCACTGAGAACAGCCAAGCTCCATCCTCTTTGAAATCCTCCTTCCCAGGACACTAGGAGGATGGCTGGGTGGGCATCTGAGCACCCAGACACTCGGCCTGTGACCCAGGTTTTGAGAAGGAACTGTGTAGTTGACCTCATGGAGGGGAGCTGTCACACGGCTGACTTCTCAGGGACAGAGAAAGGGGTGGCAGAGGACACCCCAATCCAGGTCCCAATTCTTCAGGATGCTATTTCTGATCAGTTTTTGGAAAGTAACTTGGTCTCTTTAAATCAAGCTGCAGCTCCAGTGCCTGGGACCAGGAAATTGCCAGATGGTAGTTTGCCAGAATACAAATGATCCAACTGACAGAGAAGGGGATGTTTTCCCCCAGGCTGGTGAAACACACAGAGCAGTTATGGGAAAGCTGCTGGAAAAAGGTGAATCTGATCAAAGGTAAACACCCATAGCCCAGAGAGCACAGATCACAACCCTCTAGGGGAAGCACAGGGGAGATGGATTTTCTACATATGTACAGTGGTGGGGTTGGGAGACCGCTCCCCACAAGACCAGCTAATGTGCAGGATTCCCCTGGACCCTTATCTTGCCAGACCCTGAGATATCAAAATGGCAGAAACATGATTAAATGAAGAGCCCACACAGAGGAGAACACTGGAGGGAAAGAAAAGCCACTGTCTGATTACATGAGAGAGAGTCAAAGGACACCATGGGTAATGAACAAAGTAACCTCAAACTATAGTATCTGAACAGGGGGTGTCATCATAAAGATACTTGTAAATACCCATCTGTGATAATTTAGGTATTAATGATTAATAAGTTTTGGGCCTAAGAATTTTGACATGGATGCTAAACTTTATGATAATGCTACTTTAAATTAATAGCTGTAAACAGGTTTAAAGCCTATCTAATCATTATATAAAGAAAGAAAAATAGATACAAACTCCAATTAAACCATGTTTAAAGTTTATATGTAAATTTAGAACAATCAGGGAGATAATACTGCAAGATATTCCCAATCCAAGCCTTGAGGTATCAGTTCTGGAGCTTTAACACAGATATCAGAAACACTTTTGATACTTTGCACGCTATCTTTAGTAGAGATAAATAAAAATAAATAATTGCTTGAAATCTGTTTACTTTCCCCAACAGAAACACTCGGTGTTACTGACATTATCTCCTCTATGTTAGTCAATTTTTTTTCACGCCACTAAAAACATATTTAATTTTAACATGCATGATTATGGTTCTTTTCTCTTTTATTAAGAAAGGGAATTTATTTTTCTAATTATTTTCGCATTTCTGTTTACTGATCACAATCATGTATGTGACTCACTAACATTTGACTCCTTCATTGCTATTGATATCATAGTTGGAACTGCATTTATTTTCATACAAATTTTAAGTTATCTTACAGATCGAGCTAAAAATACAATTTGTAAAATAAGCCACCTTCAACTGCCCAGTGTCTAAAATTATGTGTTTCACTAATGTTCTTTCAATGGGCACTGCTAAGGTTAGTACAAGCTAAAGTTACATTCTGGAAGGATTCTATTATTTGATTGTACCACTTTGGATAATGAATGACAAAGCACAATAGGAAAATAAAGGTAATAATGATCATTACTTCAGCCAGGACAGATTAGGCAAAAGAATAAAATTTAAGCGCAAGAGAGAAATAAAATTATGAAATGCATAGACCAGTCAAAAAATAAAATAACAGCACTTTGAAATAATAAAATTACAGAGACTATATGTGCATTGCAGGAAGTACCAAGAAGTAACAACAACAATACTACTACAAGTATGTATTGGGGGGTGAGTGAGAAAGAGACAGTGTGTATGTGTGTGTGTGTGTGTGTGTGTGTGTGTGTGTGAGAGAGAGAGAGAGAGAGAGAGAGAGAGACAGAGAGAGAGAGAGAGAGAGAGAGAGAGAGAGAGAGAGAGAGAGAGAGAGAGAGAGAGAGAGAGCTTGGCTACACTTGCAGGTTATACCGCAATAAAGCCTCCCAGAGCACTCTACCTTAGTCCCTGTCCACACTGGCAAGGGATGTAGAGCGCTCTAAGTCCCTGGCTGGAGCGCTCCTGGTACGCCACCTCGGTGAGAGGATTAACGTCTGATGCACCCCGCTGGAGTATTTGTTTCAACAGACATATCAGGGTGACCATCACAAATGAGGGAGAGGGCCTACTTTGAAAAGTGACTCTCTGAGAATGGAAACTTCTCATTTCACAGATGTGCTCCTGGTATGGATACAGCACCAGATCTGCTGATCTGAAGGGATAATATGAATCGTCATTGCTTCTCACTCCAGTTTACCCAACACAACAAAGAGGAAATGAGCTGGATTCTACGTTTTCTTGCATATCACTATGTAACCATTTCTACCAAGTTTCAACACAATGTTGATCATTTACAACTGTGCAAACTACTGAAGTGTATGGGCACGCAAAAGTGTCACCGAGAATAATGTGATGAAAACCCTTAACAGTTAGGACTATGCAAAGCCCCTGGCCAGAGCCCAGGTAAAGATGAAATTAAATGGACGATATAAGATCTGGCCACATCCTAGCCAGCTAGGACCAGATGTTCCATGCAAACGCCCCCCCGCCCGGCTCCCCGTTGCGGGGAGCCGGGCGGGGGGGTTGACAGCTCCCGCTCGGTTCCCCCCAGTGGGGAGTCGGGCGGGAGCTCTCAACCCCCCCCCCCCGCTTCCCGTTGCGGGGAGCCGGGCGGGGGGGGCGTTTGAGAGCCTCCGCTCGGCTCCCCGCAGCGGGAAGCCGGGCGGGGGGTTTGAGAGCTCCCACTCGGCTCCCCCCAGCGGGAAGCCGGGCGGGAGCTGTCAACCCCCCCGCCCGGCTCCTCGCAGCGGGGAGACGGACGGGGGGGGGGGTTGAGAGCCCCCGCTCGGCTCCCCGCAGCGGGAAGCCAGGCGGGAGCTGTCAAACCCCCCCCCCCCCGCAGCGGGGAGCCGGACGGGGGGGGGGCCGCTGGGGGGAGCCGGGCGGGAGCTCTCAAACCCCCCCCCCCCCGCTTCCCGTTGCGGGGAGCCGGGCGGGGGGGGGGGGGGTTTGACAGCTCCCGCCCGGCTCCCCCCAGCGGGAAGCCCGGCGGGAGCTGTCAAACCCCCCGCCCGGCTTCCCGCTGCGGGGAGCCGAGTGGAGGCTCTCAAACGCCCCCCCCGCCCGGCTCCCCGTTGCGGGGAGCCGGGCGGGGGGGTTTGACAGCTCCCGCAGGGGTCCCCGCTGCGGGGAGCCGGGCGGGAGCTGTCAACCCAGCCGGCTCCCTGCGGCGGGAGCCGGCAGCCCCCAATAACGGATTTCGGATGCATCGGAAATTTTGTCCGTTGCATCCGAAGTCCGTTAAATCGGGGTCCGTTAAATCGAGAGTTTACTGTAGTGCATATTCAATCTAGTACATTAAGCTTAGTTTGCGTTTTTCTTTATTTGCTAGGTATTCTGCTTTGATCTGTTTGCTATCCCTTATAATCACCGAAATCTATCTTTTGTAGTTAATAAGCTTGTTTTATGTTTTAATTTAAACTCAGTGAAGTGTCTGGGGAATAATCTCAGTTTAGTTTAGCACAGCCTTGTTGCGTTTCCTCTCCACATTGAGGGGGAGGTGAACTGGATAATACATTCGTACTGTTTGAGGTTTGGACCACAGCAGGACGGTACAGCTGTGGTCCTAGGGTGGGAAGCTGGTGGTTATTTTGGCTGTAGCCTCTCTATTGTTGGTTTATGCAGGGGCTGGTCAGAGAGCATGTAACTGTAGCTAGGTGTGCCCCTACCTGTGTGAATTCTGGAAGTGTAGGAGCAGGAGCAGATCTGCAGCTTGTCACAGCAGCACATTGTGAGAGGGATCCCAGGCTGGTGGGTCAGAGGGCTAAGTGGTACCCCAGTCCCGGGTTGCACCCTGGGGGAAACCCATCACAGGTAGCACTCAGGATGAAGCAAGTAACTTTCAGATAACTTTGTGGTTTCTTTAGTGCCCCCAGAGCATCCTGAGTTGGACACCAGTTTGAACACTGTTCATGCAAACACTCAGATGAACAACTTTGTACATGTGAGCAGTCCTGTTGGAGTGATTACGAGTTCAGGGCCTTACACTGCATAGAGAATTCTGATAGCACTGATTTCAGACACATTTCATTTGATTGTTTTCTATAGTCTTAGGGTTTGTGTTTTCTAACAACCGACAATTTTTGCCTCAGATCACATCCTATTGCTCTTGTAAATGTGGCAGTAATAATGATGCACACTTTTGGTTATTTGCTTTTTAACTTTTTATATTTTTTAAATCCAATTGGCCTTTTGGAACAAGACTCTCGATATGGTCTGATTTAAAAGCTTGTAAACAAACATGTTTAAAAACCCGGCAAATGTCCCACAGGTAGCAGTAATAGTTGGGCTTATGGCATCCTTCCAGGCTCCAGCCACTAGGAGCTGAGACAATTAAAAGTTTGGATTTTCCCCCCAAAACTTTGTGTACTTATTTTAAACAAACACCAGTAACCAAGCACTCATGAGGAACCGTGTTATAATATGATGGATTAACACCAATTTGCTAAGTCAGGATCTGGCTGCCAGGGGGTTATTTTATTACAATTATATTCAAAATTATGATAAATATATTGCCAGTGTCCCCATTCAGTAAGGTCACTCCTGGTCTATTCCGTGCGTAAAGCACCCTGCGTTGTTAATTTATTTGTGCCACTTATTGAAATGATTCGGATTTGTTTGGTTCATTTGCTTGAAGCTATAGAAGTATGGTGAGTCTTACTGTTTGTAGTGTGCTCTGGGAGCTGCCAGTCCTTTGAACCTCGACCCTCTTCTCTTCCTCTGCCAGTAAAACAAAACTTCCCTCTGTCAGTCAGAACCAAAGCACCTGAAAAGAGAAAGAGAAACGATCAACTGAAGAAAGAGCATGTCCCCCATCAGAAATTCATTTCTATACAAGTGAAAGCAGCAGAGACCAAAACAAAGCTGCAAAAGCAGGCAAGCAAAAGGGACAATGTCCGACCAAATTTGGCCTTGAATTTAGGAATATTTTTTAGAAATTCCAGTGGAAACAGTTTAACCCTCCACAGAAACCGTAAATGGTTCCCTTGCAGTGTTTGCAACACAAATGTCGTAGTGCTGTGCTAGCGCACGAAATACCCTCTGTGAAACTGGCCAATTACTGGGCACAAAAATGAAACCGATCATCATGTTTCATGGTCCAAGCTGTGAAAGCAAGGAACCATCCGATACGGCCAAATCTACACCACAGACGTACTTTGGTAAGCACCGGGCTTGGGAGTGTGAGGAATCCACACCCCTGAGCGATGCATTTACAATAACCTAACTACCCTGGCACAGACAGTGCTAGCTCGATGGGGGAGCTTCTCCTGCCAACATAGTTATTGCCTCTCGCAGAGGTGGACCAATATGCCATCGGGCGAAGCTCTCCCGTCAGTGTCTCCCGGCTTTGCTAACGTGCTGCAGCTGCAGCTTTTTCAGCGTCGACCAGCCCACGGACACCAGGCTTTTAGCAGAACATTCCTGCCTTGGAATTTCTCCCTGCCTTTATTAAAATCCACATTATTCAGTCCTTCTTGGGCGCTGGAAGACCAAGAGCGTTACGATTTTAACGCCACGCTGGCGAATGTGTGTGTAAAATCATCGTTCTCTACTGGGTGGAGTATCAGGCCTGAGGAAATGTGGGGCATTGCTCTGTCTCCAGTGTGACCTATTTCTAGTGGATGGAGGAGTATTCCTTTTTCTCCAGAGAATGAGGGCCAGGCCTATGCTTTGAGTTCATAGACTCATAGACTTTGTACAGTCCTCCAACTTACAGCTCTACAGCTCACAGCATACACTCTATATAGTTCAGCTCTACAGCTTACAGCTCTACAGACTCTATATAGTCCAGCTCTACACACAGCTCTAAACAGCTCCAAACATACAGCTCTGAATAGCTCAAACCACCACCACCCTGGGCTTCCTTCCAGGCAGCCTTATATCCCCCAGAGGAGGTTGCCAGGTGCAACCTAAGGTCAGAAGGGACCATTATGATCATCTAGTCTGACCTCCGGCACAACGCAGGCCACAGAGTATCAACCCACCCACTCCTGTAATAAACCCCTAACCTATGTCTGAATTACTGGAGTCCTCAAATCATGATTAAAGCCGTCAGGGTGCAGAGAATCCTCCAGCAAGTGACCTGGGCCTCATGCTGCAGAGGAAGGCGAACCCCGCCCCCCCCCCCCCACACACACACACATACTCCAGGGCCTCTGCCAATCTGCACTGGAGGAAAATTCCTTTCCGACCCCAAATATGACCATCAGCTGAACCCTGAACATGTGAGCAAGACTCACCAGCCAGACACCCAGGAAAGAATTCTCTGTAGTAACTCAGATCCCACCCCATCTAACATCCCATCACAGACCATTGGGCATATTTACCGCTAATAGTCAAAGACCAATTAATTGCCAGAATTAGGCTATCCCATCATACCATCCCCTCCATAAACTCATCAGTTTCTTCAAGTTCTGCCTGTGCCGGGCACGAGTGGTGGGACTGGTCTCGACAGCTCGGACGGTGCAGTGCTAGGTAAAATGTAAAAACCTGAATAGGGAAGTTGAGGATGTGTCTACCTTGCAATCTGAAATGCGACTGCAGCATCTGTAAACATACCGGAGCTAGCTTGAGTCAGCCCACCAAAAATAGCAGTGGTGGTGGCACAGGATAGCCACCTGGGTGCAAGCTCACCTGCTGCATTCACTGCTAGTTTTAGGGTGTGTCTCCAAAAGCTGCGGTCATACCGCTGCTCACAGTGTAGCGAGAAAGGGAGAGAACGTGGTACACTCGGACCCCACAATACCGCGCCCAGCGATAGCGCGAATCCGTTTATAGCGCGGGGCGCGGCTGGCTCCCGATGTCGGCGGCGGGCGCTGCTTTGATGCAGCGGAACCCCGCAATACCGCGACCCCGCGCTTATCGCGATCGGGGGTTTTTTGGATCCCGATGGTCGCGGTATTGCGGGGTCCGACTGTACTTTGCTCAGGCCCAATGTAATCATTATAGTAGCTCCTCGCTTAATGTTGTAGTTATGTTCCTGAAAAATGAAACTTTAAGCGAAACAATGTTAAACTAATCCAATTTCCCCATAAAAATTAATGTAAAGGGAGGGTAGTTAGGTTCCAGGAACATTTTTTTCACCAGACAATAAACCCTCTCTCTCTCGATATACAAATACATACACAGACAACTGAATACAAACAAACAATTGAATACTGTAGCCAGCGATGATGACTGTGAAGCTTGGTTGAGGTGGTGACATTAGAGGGTGGAAGAGGGTGGGATATTTTCCAGGGAATGCCTTACTGCTAAATGATGAGCTGAGCCCTCGAGGGTTAATACACTCTACAAGGCAGCGGGAATGGAGGGAAGGGAGGCAGCATGGTAGACAGAGACAGAGACACACACCCTATGTGTGTGTGTGAGAGAGAGAGATGCACACTGCCCCTTTAAGTTCTGATCCCACTCTTAAGTACATTGTCTTTTTAAGTGGATGAGGAAGTTGAGACAGCAGCAGCTGCTGCCCCAAAGCACTCGCCCTTTCTATCTCCATCCATGTCCCCACAGTGCTCTATATGGAGAAGGGGTAAGCAGGGGTGCAGGAGCAGGCGGGAGGGGGACACTCTGACATTAGTCCCTCCTTTCCCCTCCTCCACACAGGAAGCAGGAGGCTCCCGGGAACAGGACAGGAGCAGCACATGACAGTGGGGGGAGGGATATCTGAACTGCCGGCAATTGATAGCCTGCTGGGCAGCTGCTGCACAAGGAATTTAGGGGAGTGGGGATCTGATATGGGGACTGACGGTCCACCCTGGTTTCAAGCCCCCACCAGCTAGCTGCGGGTGTATTGGCAAGGCTAGAAAAGAGTTTGCCCAGCACCCCGTCTGCACGGTCCTCGGGTTCCCTCCCAGTGGAAGCTCAGGCTGCTCCTCCTATCAGCTGACATTTTATAAAGAGCACCTCCGCGACACTGCTGCAAGTGCCTCCTCCAGCGCTGCTCCAGCACAGACCTGCGGAGCTGCATGGAGGGATTCATTAAGAGCCTCCTTGCTTCGCAGTCCTTCCTTTTCAGTCCAGCTGGAATGGAGGTTGCCCTCCGTTTGTTTTCAAGGGTTTGTATTTGATCAGCTGGGCTGAAATCCAGCACACTGCTGGGGTCAGGGATTCATTATATTCCAGTTCTGAAAATGAGAAATAAAAGAGAGGGCTGATCTAGCCACGAACTCCCCTCTCACATCTCTGCTTGCAGGGCTTCGGTTTAGCACCTCTTTTTGTCACTGTGCAAGTTAATTACAATCTTTACTTGGGTGTGAATGTGTTTCCACACTCAGACTGAGATGGTGTTAACTAGGAAAGAGCTGTTCACATCAGAGAGCAGTTTACTTGTGCGCTATATTCCCAGCCGGCCCAGTCTGAAAACCACAAGACTGACCCTTCTCCCCACAAATAATGGGTCTGACTTAAACATCATGAACTCGTAAAAAAAATCAAAGGGAGAGTTACTGCTTTGAGAGAGAGAGAGAGAGAGAGAGAGAGAGAGAGAGAGAGAGAAAGAGAGAGAGAGAGAGAGAGAGAGAGAGAGTTTGTGTGTGTGTGCGTGCGAGCGATCAGCCCAACAGATACATGTCTTGGTCCATCAGGCAATTCACCAAAATGTGCACAAACTATGGAACACCCCACTGCTCCGTGCGACTGGTGACACTTGCTCACGCTGCTCCTTCCCTCTGAGCCCCGGCCCTTGCATCGCCCCTTCCCCCGACGCCCCACCCCTGCATCGCCTCTTCTACCCTCACCCAGCCCCCGTCCCTCTGAGACCCTGCCCCCACACCGCCCCTTCTCCCTGAGGCCCCACCTTTGTGCTGCCCCTTCTTCCGGAGCTCCCGCCCTCATGCCACTCCTTCCCCGAGGCCCCTCCCCTGCACCGCTTCTTCCCCCACGCTCACTCCCCCCCCCCATTGCTTGCCCTTATGGATGATAAAAAGGGGGGGTGGCCTCCTGACCCTCCCCACCTTCCCCAGTCCAGTGCCCCTGGGGATGGCACTGCATCCCGGTCTTGCATCAGCCACCCTGCCAGGGTGTGATACTGCCACTTACCAGTACCCCCCAGGTACCCCACCAATGCATACACGTATCCAGCAACCTCCCCCCAAATACCCTTCCCAGTGCATGCCGGGCATTCGCCCCAACACATTCCACTGCTTCCTCACGGGCACCGTCCCCAGCTCCCCCACCCCTGGACACTGTCCCCAGCACCCCCACCCCTGGACCTGCACAGCTCCCCCACCCCTGGACACTGTCCCCAGCTCCCCCACCCCTGGACCTGCCCAGCTCCCCCACCCCTGGATACTGTCCCCAGCTCCCCCACCCCTGGACCTGCACAGCTCCCCCACCCCTGGACACTGTCCCCAGCTCCCCCACCCCTGGACCTGCCCAGCTCCCCCACCCCTGGATACTGTCCCCAGCTCCCCCACCCCTGGACCTGCACAGCTCCCCCACCCCTGGACACTGTCCCCAGCTCCCCCACCCCTGGACCTGCCCAGCTCCCTCACCCCTGGATACTGTCCCCAGCACCCCCACCCCTGGACACTGTCCCCAGCACCCCCACCCCTGGACCTGCACAGCTCCCCCACCCCTGGACACTGTCCCCAGCTCCCCCACCCCTGGACCTGCCCAGCTCCCTCACCCCTGGATACTGTCCGCAGCTCCCCCACCCCTGGATACTGTCCCCAGCTCCCCCACCCCTGGATACTGTCCCCAGCACCCCCACCCCTGGACCTGCCCAGCTCCTCCACCCCTGGATACTGTCCCCAGCTCCCCCACCCCTGGATACTGTCCCCAGCTCCCCCACCCCTGGATACTGTCCCCAGCTCCCCCACCCCTGGACACTGTCCCCAGCTCCCCCACCTCTGGACCTGCCCAGCTCCTCCACCCCTGGATACTGTCCCCAGCTCCCCCACCCCTGGATACTGTCCCCAGCTCCCCCACCCCTGGATACTGTCCCCAGCACCCCCACCCTTGGACACTGTCCCCAGCTTCCCCACCTCTGGACCTGCCCAGCTCCTCCACCCCTGGATACTGTCCCCAGCTCCCCCGCCCCTGGATACTGTCCCCAGCTCCCCCACCCCTGGATACTGTCCCCAGCTCCCCCACCCCTGGACCAGCCCAGCTCCCCCACCCCTGGATACTGTCCCCAGCTCCCCCACCCCTGGACCTGCCCAGCTCCCCCACCCCTGAATACTGTCCCCAGCACCCCCACCCCTGGATACTGTCCCCAGCACCCCCACCCCTGGATACTGTCCCCAGCTTCCCCACCCCTGGATACTGTCCCCAGCTCCCCCACCCCTGGATACTGTCCCCAGCTCCCCCATCCCTGGACCTGCCCAGCTCCCCCACCCCTGGATACTGTCCCCAGCTCCCCCACCCATGGACCTGCCCAGCTCCCCCACCCCTGAATACTGTCCCCAGCTCCCCCACCCCTGGATACTGTCCCCAGCTCCCCCATCCCTGGACCTGCCCAGCTCCCCCACCCCTGGATACTGTCCCCAGCTCCCCCACCCCTGGATACTGTCCCCAGCTCCCCCATCCCTGGACCTGCCCAGCTCCCCCACCCCTGGATACTGTCCGCAGCTCCCCCACCCCTGGATACTGTCCCCAGCTCCCCCGCCCCTGGATACTGTCCCCAGCTCCCCCGCCCCTGGATACTGTCCCCAGCTCCCCCGCCCCTGGATACTGTCCCCAGCACCCCCACCCCTGGACCTACCCAGCTCCCCCGCCCCTGGATACTGTTCCCAGCACCCCCACCCCTGGATACTGTCCCCAGCTCCCCCGCCCCTGGATACTGTCCCCAGCACCCCCACCCCTGGACCTACCCAGCTCCCCCGCCCCTGGATACTGTCCCCAGCTCCCCCGCCCCTGGATACTGTCCCCAGCTCCCCCGCCCCTGGATACTGTCCCCAGCTCCCCCTGGATACTGTCCCCAGCTCCCCTGCCACTGGAGCTGCCCCAGCTACCCCACCATTGCTCTCCCCCTGGGCATTGTCCCTGGCTGTTTGTCTTGGCCCCTCCCTTCCTATTCTGGGGAGTGGCCTGTATCCTCTCCCTGTCCTGCCCCAGCCAGCGCCTTCCCTCCCTGTCTCACCTACTCCCCCTCCCCCCTCCTGTCAGCACTGTCTGGCGAGATCCCACGTGGTAGTAAAATTGTCACTAGCAGGACTTGTGACATCTTGTGGCAGTCAACAGTCCTGGGTCCGGCCCCATCGCCCGGCCACATCCCATGGCCTGGGGGCATTTCAAGGCAAGCAGGAGATGGCAATAGCTCCTCCCAGGAAGAGCTGTTGGCATCCTGAGGCTTAGGTTACACTTACAGGATTATAGCGCTTTTGGTTATAGCTGTCCCCATATACAGCAATAGGTATTGCGCTATAGCATGTCCTGGCGTGGCCACATTTGCGGCAGTTGTTGCGGCACAGGGAGTGGTGCATTATGGGCAGCTATCCCAGCATTCAGCTGGGTGCAACGTGCTTTCCAAACGAGGGGGGTGAGGGGGAAGTGTTGTGTGTATGCGGAGGGAGAGAACTTCATGCGGTCAGTGAGTTTTATCTAGAGAAAAGTAGCAGGCTCTGAATTTCAGTCACACACCTCTGTCCGTAAACATTTTCACTGCTTAACTGCTGAGTCAGAGAGTAAATCTGAAAAGCTACTTCCGCATTCCTTCTTCCGTTTTCAAAGCAACACAAAGGCGTCAATTGCCTTAAATGGCTCGTCAATTGCCTTAAATGGCTCGGAGGCGTGCCAGAGATCCCTTATAGCGTAATGACTGATTACACTTGCCATAACACGCTACAGGGAATACGCAACAGCCCTTATTCCCCTTGTTCCTGTGGTTTACCAGTAGCGCAATATGGGCCTTGCCAGTGTGTTCGGGGACAGAGTTATAGCGCTCCTGGAGGCTCTATAGCGCTATAAAGTGCCAGTGTAACCAAACCCTCAGATTCATCCCCCGGCACTGGAGCAGCTCAGGGGAGTCTGAAAGCTGCCATTGCCCTTCCCCGCATTCCCGCACCGCCAGGCACTGGGCCTACACCGTGGGAATCCCAGGTGAAGCCTGGCTGAAGATGTGGGCGGGAGTGGCACAGCTGGGAACCAGCCTCGGGGCGCGGCTGCGTGGCTGCTAATGTCGAAGGCCTGAGGATGTGCAATACTCCGCTCTCCCTGCAACTGAATGATTTAGGCCTTCAGAATGAATGAACAGCGTGGTGAGAATGGGAAACCAGCAGACACTAGAGAGGGTGTGTCTGGGGCGGGGTGTCTGCGTGGCTGGGTGAAGGTGTGTACTGGAGGGGTGCGTCTGGGCAAGGGGGTGGGTCTATGGGGATGCACAAGTGCTGTGTAGGGGGATGGGGATGTCTGAGTGAATGAAGGGTGTGTGTGGATATAGGTGGGTGGGCAGAGTGATGTGGGGTTGAAATGGGAAAAGGGGTGTGGGCTGGTGAACCGGTGCGTGGGGGACATGGAGAAAGGTGAGGAGGGGCATAGGATGGACGTAGGAAGGGGGTTGGAGGAGGGGCATAGGATGGACGTAGGAAGGGGGTTGGAGGAGGGGCATAGGATGGACGTAGGAAGGGGGTTGGAGGAGGGGCATAGGATGGACGTAGGAAGGGGGTTGGAGGAGGGGCATAGGATGGACGTAGGAAGGGGGTTGGAGGAGGGGCATAGGATGGACGTAGGAAGGGGGTTTTAGGAGGGGCATAGGATGGACGTAGGAAGGGGGTTTGAGGAGGGGCATAGGATGGACGTAGGAAGGGGGTTGGAGGAGGGGCATAGGATGGACGTAGGAAGGGGGTTGGAGGAGGGGCATAGGATGGACGTAGGAAGGGGGTTGGAGGAGGGGCATAGGATGGACGTAGGAAGGGGGTTGGAGGAGGGGCATAGGATGGACGTAGGAAGGGGGTTAGAGGAGGGGCATAGGATGGACGTAGGAAGGGGGTTGGAGGAGGGGCATAGGATGGACGTAGGAAGGGGGTTGGAGGAGGGGCATAGGATGGACGTAGGAAGGGGGTTGGAGGAGGGGCATAGGATGGACGTAGGAAGGGGGTTGGAGGAGGGGCATAGGATGGACGTAGGAAGGGGGTTGGAGGAGGGGCATAGGATGGATGTAGGAAGGGGGTTTGAGGAGGAGCATAGGATGGACGTAGGAAGGGGGTTTGAGGAGGGGCATAGGATGGACGTAGGAAGGGGGTTGGAGGAGGGGCATAGGATGGATGTAGGAAGGGGGTTTGAGGAGGAGCATAGGATGGACGTAGGAAGGGGGTTGGAGGAGGGGCATAGGATGGATGTAGGAAGGGGGTTTGAGGAGGGGCATAGGATGGACGTAGGAAGGGGGTTTGAGGAGGGGCATAGGATGGACGTAGGAAGGGGGTTTGAGGAGGAGCATAGGATGGACGTAGGAAGGGGGTTTGAGGAGGGGCATAGGATGGACGTAGGAAGGGGGTTTGAGGAGGGTTACCATATTTCAGGTTCCCAAAGAGGCCACTGTCAGAGGATAGGAGGCTGGGGACATTTGCGGAGTTGCTAGAGGGATGTGTGTGCACTGGGAAGGGTATTTGGGGGGAGGTTGCTGGATACGTGTATACATTGGTGGGGTACCTGGGGGGGTACTGGTAAGTGGCAGTATCACACCCTGGCAGGGTGGCTGATGCAAGACCGGGATGCAGTGCCATCCCCAGGGGCACTGGACTGGGGAAGGTGGGGAGGGTCAGGAGGCCACCCCCCCTTTTTATCATCCATAAGGGCAAGCAATGGGGGGGGGGGAGTGAGCGTGGGGGAAGAAGCAGTGCAGGGGAGGGGCCTCGCGGAAGGAGTGGCATGAGGGCGGGGGCTCCGGAAGAAGGGGCAGCGCAAAGGTGGGGCCTCAGGGAGAAGGGGCGGTGTGGGGGCAGGGTCTCAGAGGGACGGGGGCTGGGTGAGGGTAGAAGAGGCGATGCAGGGGTGGGGCGTCGGGGGAAGGGGCGATGCAAGGGCCGGGGCTCAGAGGGAAGGAGCGGCACAGGGGATGTGGGGCCACGGTACAGGCCCTGGTGGCCCCTCCACTTTTAGGACGCTTCTGTTGCTCCTGGTCAGCCCATCAGTCAGCACCTCCCTTCACACCTCTCCCTCTCCCCAGGGCTGGGAGTTGGGGTCTGGGTGGATGGGATCCCAGCAGCTGTGGCTGCAGGGAAAGGCTCAGTCAGCTGCGGACCCAAGGGAGGGACCAATCGGAGCATGGGGATAAATCTTTCTGAGCTGCAACGTCTGCTCTGCAACAGTCCTGGCCGTTGCCTCTTCTTAGAAAAATCGGCCCAGACAGCGGATCAAAAAAAGAGGCAATGCCTGGGAAAACCGACATGTACGGTCACCCTGTGTTGGAGGATGTTTGTGCGTAAGCATCTATGTTATTTATGGATCAGGCGAACTAGATTATTCCTGTCAGGAGCATCGTTACTTTTAGGGATGGGTTGTTCTCTGCCTAGCTGAAGACCACAGCTCTGTTTTATACGTGAATCGGAATAAAAACTCCTCCGTGCCCTAGAATGGTATAAAATATTCCAGGAGGGGAGCTGCTTAGTGCATTTATCATTTCCCTTCCTCAAGAACGACCCTGTGTTAGAGCTCACTGCAGTGGTACTGTTTTCTGCCGTGCACACCGTACGCTGTCACTCCGTGATGAATGAAAACCGACAAGGCTAGAACGATGGGCCCCGTCAGGCCATTCCTATGGACACCTTCAATGCACAGTAATTTGGGCTGCAAGGGTCTCGACTGGCTTAACTACTGTACTATATTGTGTATGGTCATTTCTAAGGCAATCACCATCATCCATGCTTTTAAGCCTCCAGCAAGCCAGTGCAGTAGCTATGATTGTTCCCATTTTCCAGGTATGGAAACTGACATACAGCGGAGAAGTGATTTGTCCTAGGTCCCACAAAACAGGACCAACATCACTTGACTCCACGTCCTGTGCTTTATCTCCTGGACCTTGTTCCCACCCATCCCTGGGATGATTTAGTTGGGGTTAGTCCTGCTTTGAGCAGGGGGTTGGACTAGATACCTCCTGAGGTCCCTTCCATCCCTGACATTCTATGATCCCCTCCAACCTATGGCATTGTGATAAATGGAGAATACCACATAGAAGAATCTGTTGATAAAATGAGTGTTTTCCTCCTTCCTTATAGCTACCCACTGTGGCAGGGTGCTGGCCAGGAGTGCCCGAGCCAGCCCTGCAGGCCCTTTAAGAGGGAGCAGAAGCCTGCAAACCTCCCTTGCAGAGAAGCCTAATCAGCCACCTGGGCTCAGGCTGGATGAGTGACACTTGGCAGCCTCCTCAGGGGGATAAAAGGCCTGCCAGGAAGCAAGCCCAGTGTGGTGGGGATGGTATAGAGTGTGGTGTGGGTTTGAGCTATTCAGAGCTGTGTGTTGGAGCTGTTTAGAGCTGTATGTTAAGAACTGTATAGAGTTGTATGCTGTAAGCTGGACTATATAGAGTCTGTAGAGCTGTGAGCTGTAGAGCTGTATGCTGAAGGACTGTTTAAAGCTGTATATATTGGTGGGGGGGGGGCTGCACTGAAGAATAAAGAGCACTGTTTGGAGCAAAAGAAAGGTTTCCTGCCTGTTCCTGAGAGGGGTGAGAAGGCGATCTGTCACACCACGTGCTGTGACACTGAGTTGTGGTCAAATCCTGACACATCTGAGGGTACAAAATAGCTTCTCTGATGGTCTGTGTCTGGCCCATCCAAACCACTGAAGGAACAGATTTAATTCAGAGCAGAATTATAAAACCTCGATGCTCATGATACGATGTATTAACCACTGGAGCAACTTACCCCAGTTGATGGTGAATTCACCATTACTGGCACTTTTTAAAACCAAGATTGGATGTTTTTCTAAGAGGTCTGCTCTGGGAATTATTCTGGGGAAGTTTGCTGGTCTGTGTTATACAGGAAATCACACTAGAGGCTCATAATGGTGTTTTCTGGCCTTGGAATCTCTAAATATTTTAAATTTGAAATGCTTTAACTCTTACCTGGGGCATATCTAAGCTAGAAACATAAGTCAATCTAGGTTAGGTCGATTACAACCACCACAATGATTACAGCGCTGGTTCATGTCCACACTACCCTCCTTCTGTTGGTGGTGTGTGTTCTCACCCAAAGTACTTCCACCAACTTAGAAGGGCGGCAAGGAGGGCTGAGAGCCTGTGCACTCAGCTCCAAATGCAGGCTCTCAGCTTCCAGCTCCTGGCTGGAGCAGGGAGAGAGCCCCCACGCCACCCCGTGACAGATCGACTTTCCTGTCAATTTCAGGCCTTCAACATGGAGCCCTAAAATTGACAAGAAAGACAGCCAACAGCCGCTGAAAGTAATGCAGTGTCTACATGGACACACTGCGTCACCCTAACTACAGCAACGTAAGCCTTACGCCTCTTGCTGTAGTATGGTACTTACATTGGTGGGAGTGAGGCTGTAGTGTGGACACTGACATAATTAGGTCGACATAAACTGCCTGACATCAACCCAACTGTGTAGTGTAGACCAAGCCAAACGATGCGGGGGTGGGGAGTGGGGGAGGAGGAAAAAGGGTCAAAAGGATTTTTAATGAACTTTGTTTCAAATGGGTTGATGTTCAACAGTTTCGGGGTCAGGTTAACACCTTGAACTCTTTGGGCCCTATGTCCTGCTGCTCACTCTACTCCTCCGGTCTTCATCTTAGACCCTTCCCAATGGCTTCCCAGATAAGGGAGTGTGAAAAATCAGCACAGGGTGTGGGGGGTAATAGGAGTCTATATAAGAAAAAGACCCCAAAATCGGGACTGTCTCTACAAAATTGGGACATCTGGTCACCCTATTCTCAGAGGCCATCCTTTTATTTGCAACACCTCATCTACATGCATGTTCCCCACTTCCTTACCCTCTGAACCACTTCCTCTCTTGAAATTGCATTCCTTGGTTAGTATGTGATTGTCTATTGAAGTAAAGGATTTTGTGATACCACCCATTAAAGATGTTGCATTGTTCTGCACTGCATTGTACTAGCATTTGGAACTTCAATTCTCTCTGTAATCTAAACAATTGGAGATTAATAAAACACAAACTAGAAACTGAAAAGAGGCTCACAGGTGACACCGCAGTCATGGTTTTATTTGGGCTGTGGAGATGAATAGATTTGCCCCCATAATTAACAATTTACCTTGTTCTTGTTATTTTCCCTAAAGCCTGAAGAAAGCTTCCAAGCTGAAATACAGCCTCTCGGCTCATCTTCTATCCCCAGTAGCTATTCCTCTGAGCCCAAGCATGACAATTTATATGGCAGAAAGAGAGGAAGCAAAACTAAAAGGAGACAGTAAATGAGGAAACTGGCCAATATCAAACCACCATAATAGACAGCACAGTGCTATTAGCCATGATTGCTGCCGCAATACTGCAAAGCAAGCAACAGCTCCGACAAATCCACCCGACAATAAGAGGACTCAGCAGGTGTTGTGCTCTCTTACACCAATGTTTAATTTGGTCCCATAAGAGTGTTGCTTCTTTTAGAGCAGTGTCTCAGGTGGGACATTATCTACCACCTTTAATCAAAGGTAAAATCGTATCACCTGCAGAGATTAAGATCAACCTCCACCTACAGCCTGAACCAGAGGCTACAGAATGGTCAGTGAAGCTGATATGAGGCTCCACTCCCCGAACACCTCATTAACAGCAAGACTGACTGTATTAGAGCTCCAAGGGAGATGAGATCTCGTCTGCAAACTGTGAGGGGGAGAGGTAAGGGGGGAAGAGAGGGGAGATGCCTCCACTAATAAATGTGCTTCAGTTCAGACCATCCCAGGCCTGCTCTGCATTACACATGAATGCTTGTGAGCGGGCGCAGTTGCGAATCACGCATCCCACATCAATGTAGTGACTTCCCACCTGTGTGAAAAACAAACAAGGCAGCAAGTCAGAGAGGCACAAAATGGAATGGATCTAAGTGGAAGGGAGATGGTGCCGGGACACGACATACGGTGAAAAAGGAAAGGCAGTAAAGGGCAGCTCCCAGAAAGACAAATCCCAACTCTCTTCTCGGGGACCACAATGCTGGGCTGGATTCCTGCCGCCCCAGGCTTCAGGGTCGAATTACTAATCACCACTTTGTTTTCAGGTGCCTTTATTAAGATGTGAAAACAAGGTTTCAAATGTGATGAAGCCAGAGGTTCAAATGTAGGGCATATTTTCAACGGGTGCAGCTCTGTTGAAATCAATTGAGCTGCACCCCTGAACATCAGCACACAATATGCCCCAAAGAGAAAGAATCGTATACAAAACACAGAACATTCTGGTATATCTAGCAAATGGAAACACAGAAGATTAAGGTTGGAAGAGACTTCAGGAGGTCATGTAGTCCGACTCCCTCCTCAGAACAGGACAAACACTAAATCATCCCAGCCAGGGCTTTGTCAAGACAGGCCTTAAGAACCTCTATGGATGACGATTCCACCACCTCCCTAGGTAGCCCATTCCAGTGCTTCACCACCCTCCTAGTGAAATAGTTTTTCCTAATATCCAACCTAGACCTCCCCCCACTGCTCCTTGTTCTGTCATCTGCAACAACGGAGAACAACCAAGCTCCATCCTCTTTGGAACCCCCCTAAAGGTAGATAAAAGCTGCTATCAACTCCCCCCTCTCACTCTTCTTTTCTGTAGACTAAATAAGCCCAGTTCCCTCATGTGCCCCAGCCCTCGAATCATTTTCATTGCCCTCCATTGGACTCTCTCCCATCTCCTTTCTATAGTGGGGGACCCAAAACTGGATGCAACACTCCAGATGTGGCCTCACCGGTGCTGAATAGAGGGGAATAATCACTTCCCTCTGTGTGCTGGCAATACTCCTACTAATGCAGCCCAATATGCCATTAGCCTTCTTGGCAACAAGGGCACACTGTTGACTCATATCCAGCTTCTCATCCACTGTAACCCCTAGGTCCTTTTCTGCAGAACTGCTGCCCAGCCAGTCGGTCCCCAGTCTGTAGCAGTTAGTCTGGAATAGCAGAGGTAACAAAGTCCTGTGGCACCTTAAAGACTAACTATAAAGTTTTGAAGCATAAGCTTTCGTGGGCTAATACCCACTCTATCCCCATGCCAAGCTGCAGATGGCAATGCAGCCTCCTTTTGAAAGCCTCCAGTGAAGAAGATTCCACAACCTCCCTAGGCAGTCTGTTCCATTGTCCTCCTGTTCTTACAATTAGGAAGTTTTTCCTGAGATTTAATCTAAATCTGCTCTGCTGTAGTTTGACTCCTTTGTCTCTTGTCCTGCCCTCTGTGGCAAAAGAGATCAACTTTTCTCCATCTTTTTCAGCCTTCCAAGTATTTGAAGACTGCTATCATGTCCCCTGTTAATCTCCTCTTTCCCAAACTAACCATATCCAGTTCCTTTAGCCTTTGCTCACAGGCTTGCATTCCATTCCTTTGATCATCTTTGTTGCTCCGTTCTGGATCCTTTCCAGTTTGTCTACATCCTTTCTATACAGCAGTGACCAAAATTAGACACAGTACTCCAGCTGAGGCCAAACCAGTGCCGAGAAGAGTGGTACTATCACCTCCTGTGACTTGCATGCTATATCTCTGTTAATGAAATTACATTTGCTTTTTTTGGCAACAGCATTGCATTGCTTCCCGACAGCGCTACTGCCAAGCCGGTTATCCCCCATTCTGTTTTTATGCATTTGGTTTCTCTTCCTTGAGTGGAGGAGGACCTTACATTTGTCTGTGTTGAATTTTATTTTGTTGTCTATCGCCCAGTTCCCCAGATCCCTCTTAATTTTAGCTCTATTCTCCAATGTATTGGCAACATTCCTCCTCCCAGCACTGTGTCATCTGCAAATCTGATCAGTATACTCTCTATATTTAGATCCAGGTCATTACTAAAGTTGTTAAAGCACCAGCCCAGATACCTATGTTAGGGTCGACTCAGTTTCCCTTGCTCCTTCTCCTCGTATATTCTTCCTCACCAGCAATCACATAGTTAAACCCCCAAGAGTTGCAAAGCATTCGCTTGAGGCTTTAGACATTCAGTGTAATAGTGCTGCACAACAAGTTGTTTCTGTATTGTTATCTATACGGAGAATGTGACCTTGCCTAGACAATCACAGGCTGTAGGCCTCACTAGATGAGTTAATGTGTTATATCTCCAGATGGCATTATATGTATGTAACGACTTCGCTAGAGAATGAATAGACTCTTATTCATAAGCTTGTTGGCATCATGTAAACGGTCTCAAGGTCTACACACCAGGTGCCTCAAGAGGGCAGTGACCTAGGCGTGATGTAAGGGTTTGCTGATGCGCATGCTTCAAGTAGGTCTGTCCCTCCCTCCACCCATTCCCCCTCCCCTTTGAATATACTCTATAAACGTTTGCTTAGTATTGATAATAAACGGAGCTGCTGCCAACCCCCTTTCTTGACCGAGAGGAGGGTGCCTCAGTTTCCCCTTTGATCAAAGTTAACTTGTGTGTTTCTTCAATGGTCTCTGACAGCTTGTGAGCTCCTTGCCTCAACGCCGCCACTACTATCCGGAGTGTACAGTAAGGGGGAGAAACGTGCCATTAATTTTCCCCTGACACCTACAGAACCATACTTGAGACCATACCTCCAATCTGACATAACTCCATTAATAGTTAACTTTTGTTTGTTCAACCAATTATGCATCCCCTTAATGGTAGTTCTGTCAAGCCCACATTTCTCCAACTTATCAGAATGTCATAGAATCTCAGAGTTGGAAGGGACCTCAGGAGACCATCTAGTCAACCCTCTCCTCATAGCAGGACCAATCCCATTTTTGCCCCATATCCCCTAAATGGCCCCCTGAAGGATGGAGCTCACAACCCAGAGCTTAGCAGAGCAATACTCAAACCATTGAGCTATCCCTCCACCCTCCCCATATGGGACTGTGTCAGAAGCTTTGCTGAAGGCCAGGTATGTCCATCGTATTCCCTCATCCACCAAACTTACCCTGTCAAGGAAGGAAATCAAGTTGGGTTTGGCAGGATCTGTGCTTAGTAAATCCATGCTGGCTGCTACTGATCACCCTTCATCATCTAGGTATTCACAAACTGAATGTTTTATATATTGCTCTAGTTAGTAGCTTCCCAGGTATCAAAATCAGGCTGACTGGTCTATAGTTCTCCATCTCCTCCCTTTTCCCTTATTTAAAGAGGGGCACTACATTAGCCCTTCTCCAGTCTTCCGGGACTTCTCCTGTCATCCAGGAGTTTGTAAATATTATTTCCAGTGGTTCCGAGATTTCTTCAGCTAATTCCTTCAGTACCTTTGGGTGAACAACATTAGGCCCTGCTGATTTGAATTCATTCAAATTGGTCAGAAGATCTCTGACGTGCTTCTTACTTATCCTGATCTGCATCTCTTTCCCTTTATTGTCTATGGTAACTTCGCTAGTTCTCCGGTCATCTTCCATGACCAGACTTTATATGACGGACTTTATATGATCTTGCCCAGGAGGGTGCTGGGCAGTACAAGACACACATTTCTGGGGAAATGTCTGGGACTGGGAGTTTGCTGGCGTGGCCCTGCAGTGTAATTCATAGGTGGATGACTAGAACACTCATGAACTATAACTGGGAGATATTTACATGCTGGGTGTGAGCAGACCAGGAGTGGTTGCTCTCACAGCAAAGTAAAAGGCGCCCCAAGATGGAGAATAGAGATAACACAGGTGTTCAAACAGTCTAAATTATACACTGGGAAATGTCACATCCTCCCATCATCCTTCCCATCACTCCAGAGGCTCCCTTACCAATTGATCCTCTCCCAACGCAACCAGGTAGACACCAAAAAGCCACAACTACATATCCAGCTACCTCAGCAAACATTCAGGGATTTGTTCTTGCCCCTATGCTATTTAACATTTTTATTAATGACTTTGAAAAAACCATAAAATCATCTCCAATATAGTTTGTAGAACGGGGGGAGTAGTAAATAATGAAGATGACAGGTCGGTCACTGATTCAGAGAGATCAGGATCACTTGGTAAGTTGAGTGCAAGCCAACGCTATGACTAAATGTAAATGTATGCATCTAGGCACAAAGAATGTACCGGTAAGCCATACTTACAGGATAGGGGACTCTATCTTGGGAAGCAGTGACTCTGAAAAAGATTTGGGGGTGATAGTGGATAATCAGCTGAACATGAGCTCCCAAGTGTGATATTTTGCCCAAAAAAGCTAATGCAATCCTGGGATGCATTAACACAGGAATCTCAAGTATGCATAGCGAGTTATTTTACTTCTGTATTGGGCACTTGTGTGACTGCTGCTGGAATCCTGTATCCAGTTCTGCTGTGCACAATTCAGGAAGGATGTTGGTACATTGGCGAGGGCTCAGAGAAGAGCCAAAAGAATCATTAAAGGATTAGAAAACATACCTGAGGCCAGGTCTACACGACAGACCTACATTGGTATAACTATTTCGCTTAGGGGGTATGAAAAATCTGCACCCCTGAGCAACATAGTTATAATATGCCCCATATAAACAGTGCTATCTTGACAAGTAGAGCTTCTCCCATTAGAATAGCTCCCGCCTCTCTGGGAGGCGGAGTACCTGCAGCGATGGGAGATGTTGTCTCGTCGGTGTAGTAACATCGTCACTAGAGTGCTACAGCTGAAGTGTTGCGCATGAAGACAACCTCTTGTAGTTACAGACCCAAGGAGCTCAGTTTTTTTATCTTAACAAAGAGAAGATTCTCCATCACTGACACTTTCAAATCAAGTTTGGAAGTTTTTCTAGAAGACCTGCTCTAAAAATGATTGTGAGGCACATTTATGGTCTGTGCTGCACAGGTGGTCAGACAAAATTGCCACAATGGTCCCTTCCGGTCTTGGAATTTGGCCACAATCACATATCCAGCTATGCACCAAACTTCCACAACTACACAACCAGCTGCACACCAAGCTGCCACAACCAGCTCCCCACAAAACAGCCAGAACTGCCAGAGTTTGAAATGGTAATGCAAATAATAATTGTCACTTATCACCCCTCATAAAGGGATGTGTGCAGAAGAAGCAAAGAATTCAGGTGGCTACAACTGAAGGCTTGCTGTTGGGTCACTCCACCATTCATTTCCTTGCTTTTGTGGATGTATATGCCATGTGCAGAGCAGCCCCAGAGGAATGTTTCTGTATACAAATTATATGACAGGTTTTAGTGAGCTTGCTTACTGGTAATTGTGACAAAGAGTCTTGTAGCACCTTATAGACTCTGTTACTGAGAATGGCATCAATAACTTGAGAGAAAAAGGGGTGTTCCTGCTAACCATCACCTAGCTTTAGAAGACTTGATAGCTAAATGCTGTTGATTCAAGAACCCTCTGTTTAGATTTCTCTTCCTCTCACTGGGCTAAGCAGAGACAGAGTACAGAAATCCTATTGTTGCCTATAAATTATAGCAAAACAACTTCTGGACGTCCCAGGAATACCCATGCGAATCTCGTCTATGTGACAGCCAAGAAACCTCACAGTAGCTCTTCAGTGCATGTGCACACATGAGGTGTGGGTGTATATGCAGGGGGCATATACATGCATGTATGTGTATGTGTGTGCATGCATGAATACATGTGTGTGTGTGTGCACAAAGATGTGTGAGTGTGTCTGCATTTATGTGCTTGAGTATATGCATGTGCATGGATGTGAATACCTGCATGTGAGCACATGAGTATGGAGTGTGAGTGCCCGTATGTGTGTGCATGAGTGCATACAAAGAGTGAAACACTAGTGATGAAAGCTTAGCAGGCACTCACTGTGCAAAGTTGCCTCACTGCACTGGGCCAATAAATAATACAAAGTCAAAGTACCCTGTCGAAGCAGGCACCATACTGTTTGGCCTCAGGCAAAACAGAGGAAACTTGGTGCCCTGGAGGTCTAGAACAGTGGGATTAATAACACATCAATTTTAATGCAGAATTTTTTTTTTCTGCTTCACAAACAGCAAAGTGAATGTTTGAGCATCTCAGTAGGGGGTTAATGAGGACTCTGATTAGTTATTCAGGTTTCCTTACACTGCCTCAATCCATCCTAGTGCTGGAGGATGAAAGGAAAGAAGGATTTGCAAAGAAGCTCTTAAAGGTATATTGCTCTGATTTCATCTGTAGGAGAACTACACCTGACAGGAGCCCCTAAAATTCAGAGCACCCCAGTGGTTCAGCTTGCTAGGGAGCACAGTGTGTCCAGAGCACCCCAGTACATTAACCCCACCTCTCTTATTCCACACAGCATCCACCTTTTTCCTCTCCATGGGGGGGCTGACAATTAGAGAGAGAGACTTAAAATGTGGTTCAGTTGGGCTTGAACCCAAACCTGTTCCAGTTTGATGTGCACTGGACTTTCTGTAGAACATCCCAGAGTATGCAGAGCCTGCTTGCTGTCCAGTTCATGATGATTAACTCTCAGACAGCTCATCTAAAAAGACTAAAGTCAAAGGCCCCTTTACATGGGTTGGCTTCACAAGGGCTGCTCAGAAATCGGAGGATAAAAGATAAACCTGTTCTGCAAATGGAAAAGAGGGAAGCAACCAAGCAGGGATAATAAAGATAATGGAAAGGGAAGCCAAACAAGTTAATGATGCCAAAGGGGTTAAGGAAAATAAAAAGGGACTTTTACAAACATATCAGGGAAGACAGAAATACAGAGGAAAGCAGGCCTATTAATTAGTACAGGAGGGAGGGGATGAAATTAACAATGATGCTAACATAACAACCTGCTTTTAAAATCTGCCTTAAGAAAGATAAGCATAGAAAATAAAATTGAACATATTAGTATGGAAGGGAGAGCCGGAAAAAATAATTTTTGATCGAGAACTGGTAAATGAATCTAGGGGAAAAGGAACATATGCAAATCAGCTAGTCCAGATTAAATGCATTTTAAGGCTTTCAGGTAATGAACTAGTTGAAGCACTGACAATTTATGGCGAGGAACCATAAGGCAGGTGGAAAGCCACTGTGGTACTGATTCTCAAAAAGGAAAGGTTAGTGATCCTGGCAATTGCTGTCCAGTAAATCTAACTTCTACTACTAGCAAAATAATAGATCAAATATTAACAGCCAATACTGCTGAGCATTTAGTGGGTAATAAGCAATGGGCAGCCTGTATATATATATATATATGTGTGTGTGTGTACTCTTGATATTGTTTTGTAATAAAAATTGAGACCAACAGCCTTCCCTTTACATTGTGTAGCTCTCTCCATTCCACACACCCAGTCCCTCACTACTTCAGAAAAAGGCAGGTTATACACCTTTCAGTTCTAGTTCAGCAGATTTGGGTCCCAATGAGTCTCCCTTCTAGTTCACATGGCATCTTCCCTAACAGAAGTTAGAAGCCAGCTAGTGCTTCGTCACGGCAGTGACAGGCCTGGGGTAGGCAGAGAACAAGATCTGCTTTTGCTGAACTCCACCAAAGCCAGATGCCAGAAGCTGCCCCATTCCTTCCTGCGCTGATGCTGATTCTGGATCCCAACTTGCCTTGCATTCCTGGGGCTCTGGAAAATCACTGAGCCCATTGAGCCCATCATTCATTGAGCCCATCAGAATCAAAGCGTCACCCCCAAATGAGGGCTGAGGGATGAGAAAACGTGTGTGTGTGTGTGTGTGTGTGTGTGTGTGTGTGTGTGAATACAGGGTTGCAGGGATGGAAATGAAGTTACCAACAGCAACTGAAATCTCTGCTTCTACTCACACCTCCCATTTTGCAGTAGCAGGAGGAGGGCATAGACTGTGTCGCCAAAGAATCTAAGCATCAGCATCAAATCTGTTTCCTCATGGAGTAGCGGGGGCGGGGGTGCAGTTCTGGCTCTGGAACTGACCATTTCACCCAGTGACACAACTGGGCGAGCCACTGACTGAGAGACCAGGGATCGAAGGGGAGGATCTGAGGAGTGAGTATTCAGCCACCACTTGTTATTCATGGGGATGTGTAGTTGGTGCAAAAATATGTATGTTTGTGTGCCTCGGTGTGTGTGCGCATGTGTGTGCACATATCTGTGTGCATGCACGTGTGTGTAAGCGTGTATGCATGTGTGTGACTATGGTGGTGGCCAGGAAGTCAGAGCTCTGGAAGCCGTTCCCCAAGCAGCAGGCATGGCAGGTATTACATCCAGAAGACATTTGGACTTCATCCACCAGCAGATCACGCCCGTCAAAGAGCAACAAGGGCATTTGTCAAGCAGCTGGGGTCAGCTGACTGACTAGGCCCTGTTGGTGATAACCTATGGCTCAGAACGGACGAAGATCCGGATTCCCTCATGATTATTTTACACTTGTCAGCAGCCTTTCATACTTTTCACCAGGAGGTTTAGAGAGGGTCTGTGTGAGGCACTTCTGCACTTTCCTCCTAGAAAGATGCCAGAGGGTGGTTTGGGGCAAATGTCCACCAGGCCCTGAAGGAACTGATGGGGAGTTCCTGGTCCATTAATAAATATAAGATATATGGAGATACACCTAGAACTGGAAAGACCTTGAATGGTCATCAAGTCCAGTCCCCTGCCTACACTAGCAGGACCAACTACTATCCCCCAACAGATTTTCTGCCCCAGATCCCCAAACAGCCCCCTCAAGGATTGAACTCACAACCCTGCATTTAGGGGGTCAATGCTCAAACCACTGAGCTATCCTGTCTTTCCCTCCTTTACTTGCTTCCCGCTCCCCCCTCCTAGCAGAAAGGCACAGGGGAGAAGGATAGAAAGCAGAAGCTCATCCGTCAGCAGTGTGCCAATAACATACTCTTGGGCTTCATGCAGCAGTCTCTGAGTGGGACTCTCTGGCCTGCATTATGCTGGAGGTCAAGGTAGAGAATCACAATAGGCTAGAGTTACCAATCCTCACTGATTGGCCTGGAGTCTCCCAGAACTAGGTTACTAAAGCCAATACGGGAGATTCTAGGCCGCTAAAAGTCCAGTGGCGAAGCAAGGCTAAGGGACAGTCCTGGTGGCGGCGTCAGCTTTTTTGCCACCCTAGGCAGGAGCGGCTGTACAATTTTTGCCGCTCCAAGCGCAGCAGTCGGGTGGCCTTGGTCCCTCGGGTTCAGCGTATCCGCCACTGAAATGCCGTCAAAACAGTGGCACCAGTGGGCCTCCCGCAGGCGTGTCCCTGAAGGACGCCTGACAGGCTGCGTGCCTGGAGCCGCCGAAATGCGCCGAGGAGGGGAGGGGCACCGGCCCTGGAAGGAAGCTGCCGCCGAAATGCCGCCCTGCAAATCATGCCTCCTAGGCGACCACCTGGTGACCTAGTGCTTGCGCCGGCCCTGGCCTCTCCCTACCTTCCCTGGCTCTGTGTGGATCCCAGAAGCAGCCGGAGGGACAGCGAGGGGGTCTTTGCGCGTAGCCCCCACCCTGAGCCAGGGCCTAAGAATGAGATTCTATGAGAACAAACTGGCTGAGGAACAATCCAGACATGCTGGAAGTTATAACGGTAAGTGAGGAAAATGTAGCTACGTGAGTGGCTTCCTCTTTGGGTGGGTTCACTGTCCATGTGGACAGGGCCGGCGACAGAAATTTGGAGGCCCCTTACTCTGATAGTTTGGGGGGGCCCCCAGCCCAGCCGACAGCGGCTGGGGCCCCCCCCAGCCCAGCCACAGCGGCTGCCCTCCCCCCCCGCCCAGCCGGCGCTCCCCCCCCCCCCCCCAGCTGACAGCGGCTGGGGGAGGAAGTCCAGCCGGCTCTCCCCCCCCCCAGCCCAGCCCAGCCCAGCCCAGCCGGCGCCCCCCCCCCCCAGCTGACAGCTGGCGGCAGCAGGAGCGAGAGCCCGGGAGCAGCGTGAGCCACCCTTGCTGCCCCCCCCTCCTCCCCGCCCTTTCTCCCCCGGACTGCGCCGCTGCCGCCGGCCGGGCTCACTGCTCCTGCCGGGGCCAGGCGCGCTCGTCCAGAGGGAGCCGCACCGCCTCCCCGCCCCTTCCCCGCTCTCCAGGTCCGGCGACAAGGGGGGACAACAATGGGTACAGCTGTGTACCGGGCCCCCCTAAAGTCGGGGGGCCCGGTACAGCTGTACCCATAGTACCCCCCTGTCGCCGGCCCTGCATGTGGACAGCAGATAGCAGTTGGGATGGACGGGGCCGTGGGGACCCCACTGACCCAGACTCTCAGATAGTGCTTGTAAAAAAATGTTTTTGCCTCGCCCTGGAAAGGTGTGGAGCAGCTGTTGTTGTGCAAGGCTGTAGGTTGGGGGTACCAGAAGTCAAAGGAAGGGGTCACCCTCTGTATTGAAAGACGGGGGCTTGCCTTTCAGGGACAGAGCGAGTGTTTAGAGTTCCATCATCCTCATGCTCTCGGTGTTTCACTGCCAAGAATAGCACATGGAGGTAGCTGTGACCTTTCCTCTCTGAAATGGACCTTTCCACAGCTATCCGTGCCCTGGTGACATGCAGGCTGCTTTCTGCATGGAGCCTTGCAGCCTGCGAAGAATGTGGCCAACCACCAAGTGTGGGATGCAGGAAGCTATGAGATCCGTTCTTTGAAGGCTGCTTTGGGGTCCCATTTGCTTCTTTGTACAACTGAATAAACTCACATGGATCTATAAGGGCCTGTATGGCCTATATGGCCTGGATCCTGCTCTTCTGAGACACTGCCTCGCCCCTATATGTTTCCATAGCGACTGAGGTCAGCTGGGGCTCTTGGCTCTGGAATTTACTTCCTCCACTGTACTGGCACCATTCTAGTGTGCTGGGCCCCAGAGTACAAGTCCCTCTTCTGCCCAAAGAGGGTGATTGCGAAGGGTGGGTGCACAGTTTATAGGAGAACAATACGCTGTCCATTTGATGCTGCTCAACAAATTCAGCATCATATTTTTAAATAATGCATGGTCTTCAGAACCTGACTGCTGGGTGTAGATAGCCAGACAGAGACAGAAAGATCAGTGATGTGCCAAGGGACATACTAACCTGGCATCACGTTGTGGCCCTTTACGGCTGAGCAATCACGTGGCGGTTCTAAGCGGAGGGGCAGGAACTGAATGAGCTCGGCTCTTGCACCAAATCCCTCCCTCCCTCTAGCTGATCCCCACCCGCTCTGCTTCCCAGCCCCTCTCCCTCCTGCCTGTCTCACGCTCTGCTTTCACTAAGCGCTTCTCTGGGCTCTGGGCCAGTTTTGCCCAATTTCAGTCAGTTCAATGAGATGGCAGGTGGGGAGAAGGGAAGGTTCTTGACAGGGAGAGGGGACCAGGTGGACTCCCTGGACCTAGAAGTCCTGACCAGCCCTTTTCTTCTTGGTCATAAACCCACTTAACATCCCAGCTCAGCACCCCTAGTGCCTCCTCCTAATGAACATTAATGTGTGTTTCCTCTCGCTGCCACAAGGGGTTCTCTGGAGCAGGGACGCGAGGTTATTCCCTCCCTGGCCATTGAACTCCCGGCTGCTGGTCTCTGGCTTCATTTCCACAGCTGGAAAGTTCAGACAAGGGCACCAGCCGAGTCTCTGCTGTGATCTGGTCTCAGTCATACAATTGCGGGCTGTGGGCTCAGTAAGAGTGAGGGTGTGATAGAGACGAGGGGAGGGCAGGATGCTGGTGTTCTCAGCGCTATGGAGTCTGAGCAAGCAGGACTGGCTTTGTGACAGGCTGACAAACCAAAAGATTTCCTTTTTGACGAGAACGTGGTTGGTGCCAGGAGGAGTGTTTCTTTCCATCTGTGACCCAGTGAGAAGCTGCTCTTGGAAGTGAGCTATAAAGGCAGAAAAAGCTGAGACTCCTGCTAGAAAAAAGGGAGACCCCAAAGCCACTCCAACACCTCCCTTCAGCTCAGATCTTATGGGAAAGACAGGCAGGGAGAAAGGCTTTTCAAAAGGCACACCATTTCCATGTTGGGGTGAGGTGCAGCAGAGATAGGCAGGTTGTCCTACCCATGTCCCCCCACTTCATTCCATTAATACTACATCTGCATTTGAGAAACAAGTTAGCAGGCTGCCCCCGTTTCTGAAATCTTGTCCCAGAGTCTCTGTGCTGCAGGTTTCAAAAGCATGTGTCAGCCACCCAAGAACTCCCCCAACTGCAATGAGGGGCACATTCCCATCCAATGTGGTGGCAGTGCCATCCAGTAGTTGTAGATACCATCAGGACAGGTGCCTTTGAAATAGAGAGCTGCATAGAATCTCAGAGTTGGAAGGGATCTCAGAAGATCTAGTCCAACCCCCTGCTCAAAGCAGGACCAATCCCTATTTTTGCCCCATATCCCCAACTGGCCTCCTTAAGGATTGAACTCTCAATCCTGGGTTTAGCAGGCCAAGGCTCAAACCACTGAGATATCCCTCCCCAAAATACAAATACATTGTTTATAGGGGAATCATAGAATCTCAGAGCTGGAAGGG
Organism: Sternotherus odoratus; assembly: GCA_032164245.1. NCBI lineage: Eukaryota > Metazoa > Chordata > Testudines > Kinosternidae > Sternotherus > Sternotherus odoratus. Next base: position 13,626,972 of record JAVMKO010000019.1, on the reverse strand, counting down.
ACCTCAGGAGATCATCTAGTCCAACTCTCTGCTCAAAGCAGGACCAATCTCTATTTTTGCCCCATATCCCTAAATGGCCCCCTCAAGGATTGAGCTCAAAACCCTGGCTTTAGCAGGTCAATGCTCAAACGAGTGAGCTATTCCTCCCCCAGCTTCCAGGTATAGCTGGACCAGCAGTGGATGTGCCGGGTGATAGAGAGACTCCGTTCAGGGCTGAGTGCTCCACTGCACTGGGGTTAGGGGAGGGGAGGAGAAAGCAAACAGGCCAGGAAGAGCATCCTCATGTCCTGCTCCAACGGCTCAATTTTCCATCTTAACTGAAGCCTCCCATTGGCAGCCATATTCTCTACTTTGACCCAGTATTTTCCTTCTCCTCTCTCATAACCTATGCCTACACACTGACAGGTCACCATCACTGCAACCTTACCATGATATTTATATGGACCCCAAGAATATCAAACACAACATTTTGGAAGGGATGTTAAATCTCCTGCTTCTGGGCTTAAGCCAGTCTCTGACTATTAGAGTCCAGGATGAGAGTTAGCGTATGGGGCAGATTATCCCACATCTGCTGCATGGGGCTCTTACCCTTTCTTCTGAAGCACCTAGTTCGGCCACCCTCAGAGTCAGGACCCTGGACGAGACGGACCTCACATCTGATCCAATCTACAGTTCCTATGTACCTCTGTTGTACATCCCTATCCCAGGCACACACACTGTGTCTATTGGATCGTTTTTGTCATGAGCTGGGTGAGTAGCATCTGGCATGAGAATGACAACAGTTATCTATTAGTATATGAACCTGTTGCACTAGGCACCGTGCATACACAGAACAAAAAGTCAGTCCCTGTCCCAAATATAGCCATATCCAGGTCTCTTTACACAGTGGAGACCAGTAGTCTAAATGTGGAACAGTTGGTAAGAAAAAGTCACTCAGAGAATCATAGACTATTAGGGTTGCAAGGGACCTCAGGAGGTCATCTAGTCCAACCCCCTGCTCAAAGCAGGACTAACCCCAACTAAATCATCCCAGTCAGGGCTTTGTCAAGCCTGACCTTAAAAACCGCTAAGGAAGGAGATTCTACCACTTCCCTAGGTAATCCATTCCAATGCTTCACACCCTCCTAGTGAAAAAGTCTATCCTAATATCCAACCTAAACCTTCCCAACTGCAACTTGAGATCATTACTCCTTGTTCTGTCATCTGCTACCACTGAGAACAGTCTCGATCCATCCTCTTTAGAACCCCCTTTCAGGTAGTTGAAAGCAGCTATCAAATCTCTCTTCAGTCTTATCTTCTGTAGACTAAACAATCCCAGTTCTCTCAGCCTCTCCTCATAAGTCATGTGCTCCAGGCCCCTAATCATTTTTGTTGCTCTTCTCTGGACTTTTCCCAATTTTTCCACATCCTTCTTGTAGTGTGGGCCCCAAAACTGGACACAATACTCCAGATGAGGCCTCACCAATCTCGAACAGAGGGGAACAATCACGTCCAGGTTCCTACCTAGGCCCTGTACCTATTTCCGTCTAATCTGTGTTAAAAGCAACCAGTGAAACAGGAGCAACAAGTGGGAAATTACCAAGCATAAAGGCACTTCCTTTCCAACAGACTGGTCATGGAGGGAAGCCATGTTTCCAGCTCTTGGAGAAGGCACCTCAGCCCCAGCTTCTGGAGTTTTAGAAAAGGAGTCAAAGAAAGCTCTGCTTACATCTGCCCTTCCCACTCCTTTAGCTAATGCCGCATCATATTTTTGGCTAATGCCAACAGGAGTTTTTATGGTGGACATAACATTTGTATGAACTTTTTCTCTCATAGTTTTTACTACGTTAAAAAAAAAAAAACCCACTGCCATCAGAGCGTTTGCAATGGCTTCCTTAGCCTCAGCATAAACTTTGCAGGGTGTCATGGGGCAGGAGCACCGGCAACCTTGTTGGAATCATCCCAAACGATGGAACCTCTTTGGGGTTGCCATTTGTAATTGGGACTCTTAGCACAGACCAATTAAACATTTCTGCTAACTTCCAGGTCTGCAGCCAGCTGAGCTCAAAGTTAATATGTGTTTATGAAGGAGCTGTTACAGCATACATAGTGTTGTTGCAGCAACTCATCTTGTGAGCAGCAAAAGGGGGCTGCCAGGAAGTGACAGCCTCAGCCGGTAAAATATCTCTGAAATTGACAGTGTCTTCGGCTGAACTTTGGGGTCTCTCTTCAGAGGAATATGGGTAATTATTTTAAGTGATTCTCATCTCTCTCTCACAAAAATACTTTCAAAGTGGCAATATTTCACACGGACTTTCATAAAGGTCTAATAAAGCCGGTGTTTGCTAATTTTATATCCTTGCACAAAAATAATGATCTTGGCTCTTTGCTCCTCAATGCAGAAATATTTTAAATAGGTTTAGGTCTCCCACCTCTGGAATACTGTTAAAACGACTGACTTTATAGCTTTGTTCTTTACCTGCCCTCAGCTTCAATTTAAGCCTTATAACTACTACATTATAGGCAGACTGGGTCCTTTTTGTTTCACCTGCATTCAGGGGTTACATCATTTCATTATTCTTCTAGACAGAGTGCTGTTTAGCCCCTGACATTGCTAGTAATGGCTGGATGCCTAACAGCAGTTTTACAGCAGTTAGGTTGACAGTGTCAAAGCAACAGACCCAGAGGAGGAGGGGAAAGCCTGCATAAGTGACCTGGTGGCTCTCTCCAGAAGAGCTATGTCACCCTAGGAATATTCACGGCAGCAGTAGACTATTCTACTGGAAACGTTCCTGTCAAACATCACTGCAAGAACCCTGCACCGGTGTGAAAACAAACGATAGAAACAACAAACTCTTGAGATGTCGCTTTCCAAGGGTAGCCAGCCCCGATGTCACAGTTCCAAAGCGAACTTCGTTATCAAAGAGACACACCGTGTATTAAATAAACTGCTGTATGCCTGACACTTGTTCTTTTTACACGCAAATACAATCTTCTAAATCAGCCTATTTTGGCTTCTGATTCCCAGAGTCTGAAGACTTGATGTTCAGGAGAGTAAAGTTTTCCACAAGAAAGCCACCACTGGATTTAACCAGAGATGCTACCTGTGTTAACACATCTATAAGTGGTCATATAAGATGGCAATAGGAAAAACTGAAGCTTTTGATGATTTTAGAGTTGGATGAGGGGCTGTCTGACATGTTGATGTTAAATTTTTAATAAGTCATGGCAAACTGGGTAAGTTCAAGAAGTTTAGAAAAAAGTCAATGTCGTGGCAGTATTTACAAAAGAGTAAGCAGGATGACCTGGGAAATTATAGGCTTGTTAGTGTGACAGTGATCACAGGCAAATTAATGGACTGGCTGATATTGACCTTAATGATAAAGAATTAAAGGGTGGAAATATAATAACATTTAACATGGTTTTACTGAAAATATCTTTTGTCAAACAAACTTGCTCTTTTGATATGCTGAGTTTACAAGTATGACTGATAAAGAAAACTGTGCAATATACATTGACTCTGTAAGGCTAAGTAAATAAGACTACCTCACAACATTTTGATTAAAAATAAGCACTATGCAGAAGAAACATAACACATATTAAATGGATTAAAAACTGGCAAAAGGATAGTTCTCAAAGTGTCATTAATAATGGAGAATTATTGATTAAAGGGGATGCTTTTCAGTGAGGTATCACAGGGATCAAGTCTTGACCACTGTGATTCATTATTTTACTCAGCTATCTGACAGAAAATATGAAGTTACTGTGGATGACCAAAAGATGGATGGAATGATAAAAACACTGATTGGACAGGTCACTTACATGATCTAATCTGGATTGTTCAGTAAAATGGGCTCATGCAATATATTCATAAATGTTAGGGTCAGAAAGAATCATTAGACCTGTTACTCGGTCATTGGAGGAAAACAATGTGTGGAAATGGCAGAGGTGCTTAGTGACTTCTTTGTTTTGGTTTTCACCAAGAAGGTTAGTGGTGATTGGATGTCTAACATAGTGAATGCCAGTAAAAATGAGGTAGAATCAGAAGCTAAAATAAGGAAAGAACAAGTTTAAAATTGCTTAGACAAGTTAGATGTCTTCAAATCACCAGGGCCTGATGAAATGCACCCTAGAATACTCAAGGACCTGACTGAGGAAATATCCAAGCCATTAGCAATTATCTTTGAAAAGTCATAGAAGACGGGAGAGATTCCAGAGGACTTAAAAAGGACAAATATAGTGTCCATTTATAAAAAGGGAAACAGGGACAACCCCGGTAAATTACAGACCAGTCGGCTTAACTTCTGTACCCAGTAAGATAATGGAGCAAATAATTAAGCAATCAATTTAGAAGATAGAAGATAATAAGGTGATAAGTAACAGTCACCATGGATGTATCAAGAACAAATCATGTCAAACCAACCTGATAGTTTTCTTTGACAGGGTAACAAGCCTTGTGAATAGGGGGAAAAGCAGTAGACGTTGATTTAGGATGGCTTCTGATACTGTCTCGCATGACCTTCCCATAAACAAACTAGGGAAATACAACCTACATGGTGCTACCATAAGGTGGGTGCATAATTGGTTGGAAAACCTTTCCCACAGAGTAGTTATCAGTGATTCACATCATGCTGAAAGGGCATAACGAGTGGGATCCTGCAAGGATCAGTTCTGGGTCTGGTTCTGTTCAATATTTTCATCAATGATTTAGAGAATAGCATAGAGAGTACACTTATACAGTTTAATCATGATTAATTGCACGATTAAAAATTAATTGCAATTAATTGCACTGTTAAAACAATAATAGAATACCATTTATTTAAATATTTGTTGCTGTTTTCTACATTTTCAAATATACTGATTTCAATTCAACACAGAATATATTTGATTACAAGTTTTTGCACTGTAAAAAGACAAAAGAAATAGTACTTTTTAAATTTACCTAATACAGGTACTGTAATGCAATCTTTTTCATGAATTAAATACTGCATTCAAAAATAAAATAATGTAAAATTTTAGAGCTTGCAAGTCCACTCAGTCCTACTTCTAGTTCAGCCAATCGCTCAGACAAACAAGTTTGTTTAACATTTGCAGGAGATAATGCTGCCCACTTCTTGTTTACAATGTCACCTGAAAGTGAGAACAGGTGTTCTGCTGTAGCCGGCATTGTAAGATATTTACGTACCAGATGTGCATGCTTCAACCACCATTCTCGGGGACATGCATCCATGTTGATGACGGATTCCACTCAAAAACCATCCAAAGAAGTGTGGACCGACACATGTTCATTTTCATTATCTGAGTCAGATGCCAGCAGAAGATTGATTTTCTTTTTTGGTGGTTCGGGTTCTGTAGCTTCCGCATCACAGTGTCCCTCTTTTAAGATTTCTGAAAGCATGGTCCACACCTCATCCCTCTCAGATTTTGGAAAGCACTTCAGATTGTTAAATCTTGGGTCAAGTGCTGTAGCTATCTTTAGAAATCTCACATTGGTACCTTCTGGGCCAGTCTTCTGGATCAGTCTTCTCGGTACCTTCTGGGCCAGTGTTCTCAGGACAGCTCTCAGCATTGGGATGACGAAGGTCCGAGGTCCAGGAGATGGTGGCATGGCAGCCATGATGGTCAGGCCTGCTCCTTCCCTTTCTCTTCTCTTTCAGGCAGCCAGTGTCATGGTGTCCTTTGCCTTTCCAAAGGTTCTTTCATAGAAACCAAATGGAAGTGAGGGGCAGAGCAGCCCATCTCTTCATTGTTCTCTCCACTATTAGTTTGGCTTAATTAGCAACACCACCAATTTTGATTCATTGATTTATAATCCCACGCTTTACTTCTTTACCAGGCATGATCTTAACTCAGCCTTGGAATTATACCAGTAGCCTTTTCTGGTCGGACTAATTCAATCTGCCTCTTTTTTGCATCATTTCCCAGCAATATTTGTTATTATAGGTTGTTGTGAAACTTGATAAACTTTGACTCACTTTTCACAGCTGATCTTGCAGGGTAAAGCTATAGGTCCAGTTATCACAACACGGAGGTGTGTGGTGAGGACTCAGGACCAGCCCTTAGGGTAGCTGTGGTTGGTTGAGGACTCTGCACACCTGCTGAATCCCTGCTCATCTCATGCAGGTCTATCCGGAGGATTGTCCAGACCCCTTTCTGCTGATCCCATGGTTACTGAATGGGTAAATGCCTACACTGTCTGCTTATGCCATTTGGATATTTTTGGACACACACATCTGTTTCATCTCTCTCTTTTGTATTTTGTATTCTGAACCTTTTCCCATTTTTACTGTACCACTTGTGCATTTGCTAATAATCTAGTCTGACCTCCTGCAGAACATCAGCACCGGGATTTCATTCAGAGATTCCAGCATCAAGCCCATGACTTTGAGTTAGAGCATATCCTTTAGAAAGATATCCAGTCTTGACTTACAAAACTTCAAGGGACGGAGAATCCCACAGTAAGTTTATAAATGTTGCGTGAACCTCACTGTTAAAAACGTGCACCTAATTTCTAGTCTAAATTCATTGTGCTTCAGTTTCCAGCCACTGGATCTCATTTTGCCTTTATCTGCTAAAATAAAGAGCCCTTCTCCCAATCTTCTCCCAATGGAGGTTCTATTGCCCATGATCAAGCCCCCCTCTTCTCTTGGGTAAACAAAACAGATTGAGTTTCTTGAATCTCTCTTTGTAATACAAGAGATTTAAGGAGCTCAATCTATTTAGTTTCTCAAAGAGCAGGCTAAGAGTGACCTGATTCTATTCGATAAATACCTAAATGGGAAGGTGATTTCTGATTGTAAAGGAAGAATCCAGAAGAAAGAGGGCTGAACCCAAGAAGTCTCACTTCACTGACTAACTGTAAACCTGTTAGAGCCAGTAGAGATGGTAGCTAGAATACATGCAGAGATTGTGTGTCTGTGAATTTACCATTGCAGATCGTCTTGAATTGGTGAACTAGAATCAACCACAATCTTAAAATGAAGATGAATTGCTGGAGTGTGTATGCTAGACATTTGTTAAGTTCCCTAAAGTAAATGAAAGCTGGTGCACCTGCTCTTAAGTAGCTCAGGTCCTGTCCAATTCTGCCTCCCTCCTGCTGGAAACAGCCTGTTTCCCAGACTCCCTATCTGACACTAAAGAGAAGCTGCAACAGACTTTTTTCTTTGGGACCATTCCATATGCTTCATTTCAGTTTTAACCTGAACAGTAATTGTTCAGAATTAACAGCTCCACCTGGAAAAGCAAACAAGCAATTCGCAGACCTTAAGATAACACCCAACTTATCTTAAGTGATTTAAATTTCACAGGGAATCTCTCCTTTCTAGATTATAGAATACAAATAGGACTGGTACTTCTAAACAGCTTTCACACCATGGGTAAAGCTCTCTGTACTACTCTTTTCAGTTCACTGACAGGCCGGTGAGAGGAACCCTGCATCGTCACTGCCATATAGTCCTGGTTTTGGAAAGAGAGCACTAAACTCTCCATTGCTTCCAGCCTAGTGCCTCTCCCCAGCACTAATCTTGAAGAGAACATTTGGAATCAGCAGGGAAAGGTTGGACAATTCAAACACAACAAGTCAAGGATGGGACTTGAGTTCCAGCACTTTGATATGGAAAACAATTCCTTTTTGGCTGCAATTTTTAAGAAGAGAGTGAAGTACAATCCAGGTTAGCTTAAAGCTCATGTTCTATCAAGACAAAGTCTTCTCCTGTACGTTATGATGTATAGGCCCTAATGCGGTTTACAAGAGCCAGTGTATAAACGACCCTCTGCAGAATTAGAAAAGGGTGAATGAAGATTTTGGTTTAAAAACTGATACTGCATCAAAATGCACTTTTGAACTAAAAAGTCTTTCTTTCAGCGTCTGCCCCCTCATGGTAGCACCTGTGAAAAGAGATAGGAAAAGTCCAAGGACCCCGAACAACGAACGTCTCTGTGTATCTAGAACTTGCATGTCATTCAGAATCCAACAGTAGCTCCCACTTTCCACAGTACCAGGTCAGCCTCACTCTAAGGAAGGGCCTGACGGGCAGCACAAAATACAAGAGAAACCCATATGTCATTTCTGCGCAGCCTGGGGACCCTGTTAGGAACACCAGACCTCAATAAAAGGCCAAATTCAAGAGTGAGACAGCTTGAAAGTGCAGCCTGTCCCTATTCCCAGAGTGCCCTGTTACACAGATTAATCCTTCTTGATGGAGAATTACAATTAGGGCTTCGTTTTAAGGAGGTTTCAGCAATCAGATAGCTTATCAAATGCCACCTCAATTATTCAAATAATCCCTGACTCTACACTTGGGTGCTGTTTAGGGAAAGTGGCCCTATTAATGTGCTGCTACTTCCCCATCACGTCCGACATTCTGAACTTCATGTCTGATTACAGAATTTGCATTCAATTTAATTTTTTCCATCTGGAGTAAATGAATAATCCGAGTACCTACCCCAGCCTTAATTACATTTGTTAAATTAAAAACGGGAATGTGAGAAATGTAAATGCATGTGGCTCTGAGGCCAGACAAACTGCATGTTCAACCCGCTAAAGCCCTTCTATCTCCTGCTCCAATTTCTTTCCCTTCCCCATAGCCATGCATCAAAGAAATTACAACTGGAAAACAAAAATTCTTTATAAATGATGAAACAATAGATGATCTTTTGACATTTTCAGTGCTGTTTGCAAGAGAATGAGATAAAATGTAATAAATTCATATGCTCCTGTGTGTTTCTTGGCTCCAGCAGTTAAAATTTCCATCTCTTTATGCAGAATTCCTGGGGAGCAGAAATCCTTGATAATGCCAAACAATTCAACATTTTATTTTCTCTTTACTCTGCACCACACAAAATATAGACTTCAAGCTGCCAGCTGCTGGAAGTGAAACAAGGTGCCATATTCCTTTTGCATATGGAAATAGTGTTCAGACTCAAAGGCTGCACATAAGAAAGCCATATAAGGATGAGTTTTAATTTCAGAATCAGAACCTGCCCCTGACCCCAAAGAGGATACTAGTTTGCTGAGCCAGTCAGATATGATTTCTTTTTTGCAGGTGCCTTCATACAGTATAAAATTTGCATTCTTTTTATTTCCACTAAGCAGCCTTTTTCTCTCTGCGGTGGTGCTGCCTAGACTGTAACACTTTAGGAAGCATGATGGCCAACACAAGAACTTGAAGGTGTGTGTTCAAATGAGCATTTATGTGCCGATGTGTCACAAAAGAGCATGACTTCCTAGGCATTTTGTGCCGTGCCATGCTACAGGGTAGCTGTTGCAGTGCCCTGTACTGCTCACACCAAACCAGAGACCCCTGGTGAAGGTCCTCTTCCAACTGGAAGGTCTCCAATGATTAGTCTATGACGGATAGAAACCCAACAGCCAAAATGCAAGCCACAGCAGTACAAAGGAGCATGTGGCAATGAAGGGCCTGAGATGGAGCAGGCAGCAAGCAGAGAGACCTGCATGGTAGATCAATAGGGGAGTGGTAGCATCTTTGAGCACAGAGCATAGGGATGGGCAGTGGAGCACAGGGCAATGTGTCAAGGCTGAGTCACAGGCAGCCGGACCTACTGGCCAAAGTTGGAGTCCACAGTAAGGAATCGAGCATCAGCTGGGCCAGGATAACAGGAGACAAACTGGAGATCAGAACCACACGCGGGTTAATCAGAATCCGGCCACGTGAGGATATTTGCAGGTCGGAGGCAGGAAGCAAACCAGAGACAAGAACAACACATCAGAGGTCAGGAGCCACGCCAGCTCATGATGCCAGTAAGTCAAGCTAGAGAAGCAAGAGGTGGAGGCAAAAGGCACACAGTCCAGAGCACAGTCAATCCCAGTGGTTTAAACAGCGTCTGTGCCTGTTAATGGCCTAAGCAGGGCCAGTGTGCTAGCCAGCAGCTCTGAGATTCCACCAATAGGATGTGGAAGTGGGGCTGGGCTTTATGGGCCCTGGGTCAGCAGTTGTCAGCGGGCTGCCAAGTGGAGGGTTGAAGTGTATGTTCATTCATCATCCTCTGGATGCTAATTTTGAAGTTTTTGCCTCCTATTAATGTACCAACAATTCTTAAGATTGATTTTCTGTCCTGGAGAAAATGTTTGAACCAAAACGACTGACAATCTCTCTCCAGCCTCAAAACCAAAACCTTGCAGAAAAGCAATACTGCAATGCAAGAGCCTGGCAGATTTCTGTACCGTCATCCTGCATCTCTCCATCAATTTCCGGTCAGCAAAAAAGAGGATTGCTGGGAAGGTTTTCGCTAATAGCATTTTATGTACACGGGAAGCAAGGGAGACAGCAAATGCCAAACAAGACCATGCCGCACAGAGATCTCATGAACAAAGAACAAAATCTGTGGACAGAACTAAACAGTCAGCATTTGCCAACCGTTACCAACAGTTATTTCCTTTTCAGAGGATAAGGAAAATGGCGGACTCTCGGCTACTGCTGTGCATAGTAGCAGCTGGCAGATACTGAGTGTTTAAGAGTGAGAACTGTAAATTCAGATTATCAAGGGAGCATAAAAGTGAAGATTGCTCTAAGGTGGTTTCAAGTAGACAGGGCTGTCTTCTAACAGGAACATTTAAAATGCATATCCACATAGGGACAAGAACAATCATTCATTATTTAGTCTATTTGAGTGATTTATATGACTATAACAGGGTTCAAAAAAGAACTAAATAAATTCACGGAGGTTAGGTCAATCAGTGGCTATTAGCCAGCATGGGCAGGGATGGTGTCCCTAGCCTCTGTTTGCCAGAAGCTGGGAACGGGTGACGGGGATGGATCACTCGATGATTACGTGTTTTGTTCGTCCCTTCTGGGGCACCTGGCATTGGCCACTGTTGGAAGACAGGATACTAAGCTAGATGGACCGTTCTCGTGTTCTTATACAACAACTAATACTAAAGCAGCCAGATATTTTCTTACAAAGTGAAAAGAATGAACTGGATGCAGTGTTAGACCGTGGGACTGAGAGCCAGATGCTCTTGGATTTCCACTGCAGCTCTGCCACGGTCATATTAGTACCTATCCAGGGTAGTGCTAAAAACTACATACGTAGACTACCAGGCCAACCTGTCTATGTCCTAACTGGGGGCCCAATCCTGCCCCATTAAAGTCACTGGCAATGAGACAAATTCTGTCCTCACTTACAGGAGTAATTACACTGAGGACAATGAGGCAGGATCAGGCCCCGGGAGAGAGCCCCTTGGCAAGCAGCTAGGTCAGCCTCCAGCACATTCAGCCTGTGGCTGATGCTCAGAGTTCAAGCAAAGAGGCCATTCCCCAGTGCCAAAGTGGTCACAGTTTGGTGAGGCTGACACTGGCTTGGGTCACTCCTAGCCAGGGTGGATCTGGTGACCTAGACTCACAGGATCTAGTCGAGCAGCTGGTGCAGAGTGCTGCCCAATGCCTCCCCGACTGCTTGGTGCACAGGGGAGTCACCTTTCTGAGGGTGGAGCCATCTTTCCCTCTACGGCTGGCCCATACTGCTGGCCGGTACTGTAGGGGCCTGAGTGGGACGTGATCCTGCATGCTCCCACCATTAATCTTGCACACGCTTGTGCTCAGGTGAGCAAAAGGACAGTGACCGCTGTCAGCCCTGGTGTGGGGATCAGGGTGAGGGCGGGGCACTGTAACGGCCGGCGTCACAGCAGTGAGATCACCCAGGGCCAAGGCAGAGCAGCTCCTTACGGAACAGCAGCTGCTGTTTGGTCCGGTCTAGTTTTAAAAGTCCCAAGCAATACGCTCCTACCCCAAGGGGGAGAGATAGCTCAGTGGTTTGAGTATTGGCCTGCTAAACCCAGGGTTGTGAGTTCAATCGCTGAGAGGGGTCATTTAGGGATCTAGGACAAAAAAATTGTCAGGGGACAGTACTTGGTCCTACTAGTGTAGACAGGGGACTCCACGACCTTTCAAGGTCCTTCCAGTTCTAGTGGTGACAAAGAGTCCTGTGGCACCTTAAAGACTAACTAAAGGATTGAAGCATAATCCTTCGTGGGCTAATACCCACTTTGTCAGATGCAAGCAGTGGAAGTGTCCAGGGGCAGGTATAAATAGGTAGACAAGAACCAGGATAGCGATAACAGGGTTAGTCCAATGAGGCTGAACCAGCTTGTTATCTCCAATCAGGAAGGGTTGAGGTATCAGGGAGGGTGAAGTATTCCTCTAGCAGCTGAATGGGAGGTATGAATTCTAGGTAAGTATATCTCCATATACCCCTTCCTCCAGGAGCACTTTGAGTCTAGAGCAGTCTCTGTGGCCCTGCATTCTACATCCCTCTGAGCAATAAGTTACAGTGCCTCATTCGTTCCATCTGACAACAGTTACAACTTGTTCACCTGACCATAAAACAGCTGAACATGCCTCACTCCTCATAGGACCTCCACCGGCAGCACCTGGGAGATGGGAAGCCTTCTCCACGTTTCTGACTCATTGGGAATACAGTTTAAATTGTTATTAAGCAATAGGGTGATAAATGGAAATGACCAATATGCCTTAAAAGGCAGAAATGAACAGTAACTGGGACAGGCTAATCGCAACAAAATAAGTTTGGCCTGATATAAATAATAGATAAATGCAAAGGGAAGAAAAGAGGACTGTGTTCAAATTCTTAGAGACAAGATGGGTGAGGCAGTATCCTTTGTTGCAGTGGTTGTCAACCAGGGATATGTGTACCCTGGAGGTACGCAGAGGTCTTCCGGTGACACTTTGTATGTTTATTTCTGATTCTGGAAGCAAATCCCGAAAGGGGTACAGTAGTCTGGAAAGGTTAAGAGCCGCTGTTTTATTATTACTCCGAGTGTCACAGGTAAATACAAGGTGGCACATCTCTGCACCCTTCTGCAGGGGCACAGAAACCGGCCACAGCACACTCCCAAAGGGGCTCAGTGAGACGAGAAACCCCTCCCCAACGGGGGGAGGGATAGCTTAGTGGTTTGAGCATTGGCCTACTAAACCCAGCATTGTGAATTCAATCCTTGAGGGGACTATTTAGGGATATAGGGCAAAAATAAGGATTGGTCCTGCGTTGAGCAGCAGGTTGGACTAGATGATTTTCTCAGGTCCTGTCCAACTCTCAGATTCTATGAATGCCGGGAGAATGCAAGAGCAAGGACAGATGAGAGGGCAAAGCTACAAGCATCTCCCCCTTTTTGTGAGCATTTTCAGCTCACAGTAGACTCATTTCCCAGAACCGGAGTTTGATGCACTACCAGAAAAATTCTCTAGGAAACAAGTCACTAGCCACATCCAGCATTGAGATTTACAGCCGGCACTTCCCCCTGCACCACCAGTAAATCATCCCTGTTGGTACGCTGGCTCTGACAGAAGGAAGAAAGAATCCCACCAAGCAGTAATCACCTGAGTCTTGCCGGAGGAGGCTGTCATTATAACTTCAGTCCCCGGCCCTCTGATTTACATGCATAAATAATCCAGCTCGGTGACATTAGCCCCAGAGACCAATAATAGATTTCGGTGGGAGCAGATGCAGAAAATACAAATAAGAATGAGGCACACCAGGCCAATATAAAGTGATGATGACACGAGCACAGGGGAGAAGCCAACTGGGCCCCGGAGGACTACCAGAGTGGGATCCGGCCAGCCATTACGTACATTTATTGGTCAATTCAACTCTGCTGTTGCAACGGACAGCAGGATTTTGTGAGAGCAAATACCCACTCTAAACGGCTGGCTGCTGCTTTATGTCATGCTGGTGTCTGTGAGTGCTGCAGTTAAATGCTGGGAACATAAATGTGATTGTTTTACAGCAAGCCCTAATGCAGGGCTGGAAACCAGAGGAAAGCAGGAGTTGACTTGGAGCAAACTCACATTTATATTTCATCAAGAGCATTTTGCTACTGCAGGTTGAGGCGCTGCCAGGCAGAGTGCTGTGTAGGGAATGAATGCTGCACCTTTTCGGGCACTGAAGGATCAATGCCGGGTCTATGTAAAATCTTGAGGTGGGGAGAAATGGCACAGGAAACGTATCGTCGGGAAATAAAACTGCCTGAAAGGAATCCAATGTCCAGGTGGTTCAAACAGATGGATCTTTATTAATCACCTCCAGGCCTCACTCCTGGGACTTCCAATTCGGCAGCTTTCATGATGAGAAAAAAAAAATCCCAGGAACCTTAATGTCTCATCTGTGCTCAGCATGGCCTAACCCTCTGCTGAACTACATGGTGCAGCTTCTCCGTGGGGGCTCCGGAGTCCAAAATGGTGGTTTCTCTGGATCCATTAGTTGGTGATGGTCCTGCTTTGAGCAGGGGTTGGACTAGATATCTCATGAGGTCCCTTCCAACCCTGATAGTCTATGATTAACTAAGTGTCCTGGGAGAGCAGAAGTGGCTTCCCCAGCATCAACAAGAGGAGAGTGACAGAAGGGAAAGGCCTGGGCTTAGCTGCACCAGGAAGCTAGCAGGCGCCACTCTAGCTACAAGCAAATGAGGCAGCTGCCTAAAGCGGGAGATTCTTCCTGGGGGCAGTGCTGCAAGCCCTCCTGCTACTCACTCAGATTTGGCCTGGTCCCCTCCCCCTCCCCCCCCATGCTGCCATCATAACAGATGTGGGTGGCTGGGCCCAACCTGAGTGAATAATGCTGTGATCTGGCACTTGGCCCCTCACTTCTATCATAACCACCACACCCTCAGGATGCTCGCCAGCCCCCCTGAGAAAATCCTGCTGACTGAGAACTTCTGTTCTAGTGGGAGTGAGGGAGGCAGCACACTGAGGTTTTGCCTAGGGCAGCAGATTGACCTGAGTGGTCTCTGAAGCGAGCCAACCAATCTAGACTGCCCATCATCTTCGAATGCCTGGGCCCAAGACTGCTCTCAGTGGGCACCCAACTCAGAGGACACAGATTGGCTAGTGTGATTTCCTTCCCCTGGTCTTTGTAGGGGAGGAGGAGGGATAGCTCAGTGGTGTGAGCATTGGCCTGCTAAACCCAGGGTTGTGAGCTCAACCCATGAGGGGGCCATTGAGGGACATGGAGAAAAAATAGGGATTGGCCCTGCTTGGAGCAGGGGGTTGGACTAGATGATCTCCTGAGGTCCCTTCCAACTCTGATAGTCTATGATCCCCAGGGACAGCTCTAACTTTTTTGCCACCCCAAGCAAAAAAAAAAAAAAAAAAAGCGGGGGAGGGGCACAGCCAGAGGAGTGAAGGGGGGGGGGGGGCACAGCCAGAGGAGTGAAGGGGGGGGCAGCCAGAGGAGTGAAGGGGGGCAGCGTGGCCAGAGTGCGGCCCCTTACAGAGTGCGGCCCAAGGCATGTGCTTGCTATGCTGGTGCCCTAGCCGGCCCTGGCCGTCACTCATCTCTCCCACTAGAGACACATCGTGTGTCCCACCTTGATGCTCATCCCCGTGTTTTGGTGGCTGCTGTCCTGTAATTGTTAAAATTGTCTGAAGTCCCATTAATACTTTGCTAAGACAATCGAACAGATTGTGTCTGCCAAGACAGACCCGATCTTCACAGCGTTTTTTCTGTTTTGTTTTAGATTCACAGTTATTGTGCTGGAGGATAAAATATCGTGTTTTAGCAATGAGGTCCCTAGTGAGTCTGTTTAAAAATTAATTAGCATTACACAATATACTAGCAATGAATAGCAATTTTATTTTTACATCGACTTCACCCTATCATCTACTGCAGCGAATCTACCACTTTCCTAGCAATTCCTAACCCTGGGCGCCTCTGGAGCCTTGGAGATTGCTCTCCATCCTTGGCTAAGAATATCCTTAACGGGGACGCTTTACATACAGAACTGCTCCCCTTGTATTTTCAGTTTCAAAATTCGTCACCTGCCCAGTAGTGTTCAGTTACCACTCAGAGCTTCTAAATAAACCACAGCTCAGCTCTGAGAACAGCAGGACAACTCATGTTTGCGGGTCTAGCTCCCTGCCACAGAAGCAAGCCATTGTGCCCGACAAGCTAGCTGCAACGCATGCTTTCCTAGGTGACTGGCTTACCCGCCCTTACCTACCTTCCTCATTTCTATCATCCAGAACTGCATTTTGAGTAGCCCGGCTCCTGAAACCCACTTGCCCTTATTTTATCTCTTAGCTGCAACAGTAGCTGGGCTGCATTCGGACCCCACTGGAACCTCAAGCAAGGAGCTGGGAGGAGACCCGGGAACTTTAGAGCAACACACTTGCCGCACAGTTTTGAGCTAATAAATTAGACTATCCTGGCATCAAGTCTTAATCAACCGATTCATTTGTAATGCTTCCCGGTCACAGGCTTTGGTGCACTTACTAGAGGCCACTGGCACTAAAATTAAAGACTATTCAGCTGTAACACTATGCACAGTATTAGTCATAAGTGAATCCCAAAGAGTCCACGTGCCGTGTCTGATATGAGAACAGAGGTGCTGGGACATTTTGAGGGTGGGGTGCTGATGAGGGAAACCATATAAATCATTTATTTCGTGTCTGTTGCTACTGCTCCAACAGTTGGTGCGCACGCACACACACACACCCACACACACACACACACACACACACACACACACACACACACACCCCCCTACCTCTCTCTCCCCTAGTCCCAGAACCACTAGGTGAGACTGCAGGCCTTTCCCAGTGCAGTGATTCAGCAGCACAGGAGAGAGCCGAAGTGTGCAGAAGCAGGTCACGGCAATTCACCACTAGTCCAGGTGGGGGCAGTGCAGAGCTGCACTGGTACAGCAGGGACTCTGCACTGGTGTGGAGGGGATGATGGAGTGATGGCCCTTTAGAGTTGTGTGGGGGAGGGAGCAGTCCCTGCATGCCTCGGAGGGCAGAGTCCAGGCAAGCAGGGCCCTGGCGAGGCTCCTGGCACCCTCCAAGCCCCTGGCACATCACCCATAGCCCAGCTACAGACTGTCCCACCTATAGTTACAGAGCTTTCCATAGCAGGGCCAACAGGAAAGAGACAGGAGGACGGTCAGAGGCAGGAGGGAAGGAACATTCTGCTGGAGGCTTGTGTGCTGGAGAGACAAAGCCAGGGAGGCAGTGTGAGGGGCATGGATCCCGTGCCAGAGGAGAGGATGAAGTGCGGAGAGCGAAGAAGCAAGTAAGAGTGTGGCTGCAGCACACGGAGGGAATGTTTAAAGCTACAGCGGGCAGGACCTGTGCTCTGCAATGTCTGGGGAGCTCCTGAAGCTGTCCCTGGCGAGCTCATCCCTCTCACGCGGAAGCCCAAAGCATTTCAGCAGAAAGGGGGAAACCAGCACAAAGCCAGTCAAAGAGGGAAGAAGGCCTGACTGTGGATTTCAGTCCACGCTGAGTCAAGTAAGCTGTGAACAAAGGAATGGTGCGAATGAGGAAAGAGGCAGATTTGCAGGCCTGGGAGGAGATGGAATTTCTGCGGCACGCTGCCGTTTGGTGGTGGGAGGCCGGGGTGGGGGAGAAGATGGCGTTGGGTTCGGAGATGCTGCTCTTGCACTAGAAACAGGGTCGGCTCCAGACACCAGCTTAGCAAGCAGGTGCCCGGGGCGGCAAACAGCAGGGGGCTGCATTCCGGGCGCTGTCAGGGTGGCACCTCAGGCGGCTTTCACCAGCGGCAGCTCCGACACTCTTCGGCGGAGCTGCTTGGGGCAGCAAAAAAGGCAGTAAACAAGGTAAAGACGCCCCTCTCCTGCCAGGCCATCAGCTGCCTCCACAGGATCTCCTCCCTGCTAGCCATGCAGCGCTCGCGACGCGGCAGGTGAGTGGAAGATGTTATTTAGAGTGACTCGGACTAACTCAGCTGGAGGGGCCAGGGAATGGGCAATGGACCTGGAACCCTTCACTGAAGGAAATCCTGCCATCAGAGAGAGGCCAGCTCCTGTGCCGTTCTGCCAGATGTTTTTGCTCTACAGAAGTTGTTGGCCCCTGACTTCTTGAACAGCTGGATCCTCCCTTGCACCAACTCCCCCTCCTCACATGCTGTGCATTCTGTCATCACAGGGCGAGACCCTCAGCTGGAATAAATCGGCGTGTTCCTGCTGACATCAGTGGAGCCACTGATTTGCCTTGGCCCATACCAGGGAATTCCCTCATCCCAGGGACAACACATGCCCATATGTGATCATCTCCAGTTCTGTAGTTATAAACTCTTAGGGGCAGCGCCACCACTACCTCTGTGGCTGTGCCATGTGTAGCAGAATGGGGCCCGGATCCTGAGTGGAGCCCCGGGGTGCTACAATAATATGTGCAATAATAGCAACACACCCTTTTTGTTTCTCCTCCTTGAGGCTCATTTAAAGGTAATGGGAGAAGGTGCATTTACATGGTTGTAAAATAGCTTATGCAAGTCCCGAAATGAAGAAAGTCTATTATTGCAGATTACTTCTATTTCCCTCTATCTTGTAACCCCCCGTGGAGACATTTGTTTTGCCTGGGTGTCCGTCACTTGGGTGGGTTTTGTACTGGAGTGGAAACTTCTGTAATTTGCCTGGCCGGTGTGCAGCACAGTTGGATGGGAAATGAAATGGGGGGACCAGGCAGGTAGCTGTCTTCACTAGAAAGCCACTATCCAAAATCAGCACTGACTGCCACCATTTTTGGCACTCTCCGCAAAGCCGACAAAGCCTGGGCGCAAGGAACTCCCCTTCCTGCCCAGAAGGCGGTGCTGGGTGTGGGGTGAGGAAAGCTTGCACTGATGGGTCTGGGCTGTTTGGGTCAGATTCTCCACACCCAGCGTGCGTCCAGGGTGCTGAGCGCCTCTGAAAAGCTGCACCTGCCTGACCAGTACCAAGAGGGCCGGGACTCCTGAGCACCCTGCGTCATCCATACTAAACTCACTGGAAATGCAAAGCCGATCTCTGCAAGGGATCTTCCCCCACGTCCGAGGAGAGAACTCAGGGTTTGCCGGGGAAGAGCGCTTACCTCTCTGCTAGTGACCCCCACCCCGGTTGGAGCAGCCCGGGGATACGGGTTATGGGGCCTTGTGGCGGATAACACACGTGCCTAGACATTGCCCCGGGGTGGTGCCCCAGTCCTGACCCTGCGATTAGGGTTCAGTAACACTGCATAACCCCCAGCCCCTCCTAGAGAGCATGAGAAGAGCCCCTGGGCCACATGCGGGAGCCCCCCTGGCAGCTCCCGGCCACAGAAGAGAGAGAGGAAAAACATTTGAGATTATTCTGCCAGGGAGGGAGAAGTCAGGGAGCGGGGCTCTACCCCCAGCCCAGTCCTGGGGCCAAGGCCAAACCCAAAGCTGGAGGGTGCTAGGTGGGGGGAACAATCCTTGGTTTCAGTCTCCTTGACTCATGCGCTTAATCTTCTTGGTGACAACCTGGGCCATAGCTCAATGCTGGGCCATGGTTTACTCTCACAAACACTCACTGACTGAGCAAACTGGACAGTCCCTAAGAAAAAGGATAAATGGACACAAATCAGATATCAGGAATGGCAATATACAAAAACCTGTAGGGGAACACTTCAACCTGCCTGGACACACAATTACAGATTTAAAAGTCACCATACTGCAGCAAAAAAACTTCAAGTCCAGACTGCAAAGGGAAACTGCAGAGCTACAATTCATTTGCAAATTCAACACAAACAATCTCGGATTGAACAAAGACCTACAATGGCTCGCTCATTACAGAAAGAGTTTCTCCTCTCTCCATGTCCACACCCCCCATTCAAATGCTAGAAGAATAACCCACCCTCCCTGATCGGAGATAACAAGCTGGTTCAGCCTAATTGGACTAACCTTGTTACCTCCCACCTGGTTCTTGCCTACTTTTCTATACCTGCCTCTGGACTTCCACTGCTTGCATCCGACGAAGTGGGTATTAGCCCACCAAAGCTTATGCTTCAAAACTTTATAGTTAGTCTTTAAGGTGCCACAGGACTTTGTTACCTCTGCTATTCCAGACTAACACGGCTACCTCTCTGATTCTTGACTGAGCATAGTTCCTTTTCAACCTCTCTCTGCCATGCAATGAAAGGCCCACCTGACAAGAGTCTTCTCCCAGCTAGCGATGGCACATCCGGGGCGAAAACTCAACACGGTGAGCTCAGCAGCAACCCTCTCCCCTGGTGAGACTCACATCCCCGCCCCAACCTCCCCATACCCGTGCTGGGAATTGTTCGTTTCTTTCTCGCGCTGCAGGCAGAAGGCAAGTGGGATGGACCCCCAGCGACAGCCAGAAGGTGTGATGCTGACTAAACCCATCTCAGGGCCTGGTGCTAGCTGAACACGGCAGCGGCGTGAAGGAAGCATTCCCAGTCAGGTGGGTGGAAGGGCTGATGAGAATTCCTGGCTACATCTGGAATACATTTGTTTTATGGCATGTTTCAGATCCCAGGCAGGTCCTTTGAACTGGTAGCTGGTAGCAGGACCGCAGGTCCCTCTGGGTGGGCTGCAGTTTATTCTTTCAACCAAAGCTGTATTGACGTGACAAAGGGGCTGGGGACAGGGAACTGACATATTCCAAACACAGCTTTCTGCCTCTGGGGGGAATCCGAAAACAAATTACAAACAAAACATGAAAGTCTTTACGTGATGCTGATCCCCCCATCAAGCCATTAGCAGTCCCATCACAAATTGTAAATGACTCGGATAAATTAAATGACTTAGCAGCTGCTAGGAAGGAGCCTTCTGAAGATTCATTTGTTTCATGAAAAAGAAATTAGTCAGGAATTTAAAATCTTTCCAGCAGCTTGTAGCAGAAGCCCACATGGAGCAGCCTGCGTGGCCCTGTGTTGCAACTCCTTGCCATTCAGCACAACTGCAGACGTTACATGGGGAAGCTGGAAAGCCAGAGCGAGTCAGGTTTAAAAATGCAAAGGGGGAGGGGAGAATTGTATTTCTAATTACTCTGCACACACACACACACTCACAGACACAAACACACGTTGGCACAGTCACAAACAGAGACACAAAGACCCCTGCATACACTCACAGGCACAAAGAGAAGCACTCAGACACACACACAGATGCACACTCATGCACTCACAAGCAGATGCACGCACACACAGATGCACACACATTCACAAACACAGGGGCACACACACACACGCTCACATAGACATGTGGACATGCACTCAGATGCCCATGCTCATACATGCACTCACAAACACAGATGCACTCCCACAAACACACCTCCTGGAGTTCTACTCCAGTGTCCAGTTGCAGAAATCCATTCTCAGTTATAGCACAGGAAGAGATGGACCAAACCCTGAACTATGCATATTGATAGGGAGGGATCTAGTTCAAATCAATCATTTCCTTATTAGCCCTAGGTCAGAGTCAAAACAGGGGGGTTTTCCAAGTATTGTTCTGCTGCTGTCAAAATCTACTGAGAATCTGCTCTAACAGGCCACGAGATCTCCACTAGTAGGGAGAAATCTCAGCAAACTCCATGAAAATCTCCATCTGCAAGAGAATCCACACTGGGGTGTATGTGCAAATCAACCAGGAACCTCAGGATTCCTGCACTAGAGCCCCAGAAATTTCCCCTGGGAGTGAAAGCCTTTCCTGTTTGTCCCCCCAGCAGAAGCTTGTACATAAACAACGGAACAGATGCCAGCTGCATCTCTGTCCTGGGAGCAGGCATGTGCAGAGAGACTGGAAAGAGTGAGCTGGGTAGATTTCCTGGGCGAGCTGATCTTTGCAGGCCCCTCAAATTCATGAGAATCTGAAACTGTGGCAGCAACATGTGGTGTCTTATAATCTAGTCTGGGAACCCCACATCCCACCGACTTCCTTTACACCTCCTTAGACCTCGCCTGTTAAGAAAGGGTTAAAATATTTATAAGAGCTCTATATATAAAAAAGCAAACAGAATGTTGGGAATCATTAAGAAAGACAGAAAATATACCGGAGGTAACAAAGTCCTGTGGCACCTTAAAGACTAACTATAAACTTTATAGTTAGTCTTTAAGGTGCCACAGGACTTTGTTACCTCTGGTATTCCAGACTAACACGGCTACCTCTCTGATTCAGAAAATATACCGCCTCTCTATATTTCCTTTTTTGGATGGAAAATCATTTTGTATTTGCCGGTCCAGGAACCATGCTAAAGGGCCAACAGAGTAAAATGGAGAAAAAGTCGAATGAGAAGAATTTGTGCTATAAACTGGGGATGTATCAGTTGGAAGTGACAGACCAGGAGAAAGACCTGGTTGCATTGGTCGATCGCAGAATGACTACGAGCCACCAGTGCGGCTGTGAAAAAGCTGATGCAGTCCTAGGATGCAGCAGATCAAGTATTTCCAATAGAAAGAGGGAAGAGTTAGTATCATTATACCAGGCACTGGTGAGACCCCTTCTGGAATATTGTGTCCAATTCTGTTCTTCCGTGTTTAAGAAAGATGAACTGAAACTGGAACAGATGCAGAGAAGGGCTACCAAGATAATCTGAGGAATTGAAAACCTACCTTAGGAGAGGAGACAGAAGAAACCTCGCTTGTTTAACCTAACCAAATGACGGCTCTGGGGAACTGTGATTGCTCTCTAGAAACACATCAGAGGAGAGAGGAGTTATTTAAGTTAAGCGCCAATATGGACACAAGAACAAATGGATACAAACTCACCATCAGCAAGTTTAGGCTTGAAATTAGATGAAGGTTTCTATCCATCAGAGGAGTGAAGTTCTTCAAGACTGAGCTTGATACGTTTATGAAGCGGATGGTATGATGAGACTGACTACAATGCCACGTAGCCAATCTGCGACTGATAGCAGTAAATATCTTCAGTGGCTGGAGATGGGGCACTAAGTGGGAAGGACTCTAAGTTACTACAGAGGTGTCTGGATGGTGGGTCTTGCCCATATGTTCAGGGTCTAACTGATCACTCTCTTCGGGGTTGAGAAGGAATTTTCCCCATGTCAGGTTGGTAGAGGTCATGGGGTTTTTTCACCTTCCTCTACAGCATGGGGCATGGGTCACTTGCTAGTTTGAACTAGTTTAAATGGTGGGTTCTCTGTAACTTGACGTCTTTAAAACATGATTTGGGGATGTCAGTAACTCAGCCAGAGGTTTGGGGTCCGTTACAGGAGTGGGTGAGGTTCTGTGGCCTGTGATTTGCAGGTCGGACTAGACGGTGATGATGGTCCTTTCTGGCCTTAAAGTCTGTGAGAGAGAGGTGATGTCAAATCAAGGAGGAGTTCCCCATTGCACACTCAGTCCAGCATTAGAGAGCTGTAATATTTACAACGTGCCCTAGATTCCTGGGCAGTCAGCCATCTTTATTCCATGGCCTCATCAACCTCACCACTAGAGGACAGTATGGCCACATTTCCCCCTTCCACATCCCGGTGGCTTACTCAAGCATGTCTCTCTCACACAGTCTTACCCAATACAAACCAAACAAATCTGTCACTGATGCTGGGAAAGTCATTTAGAGGAAGCAGCTGCAATTTGCGTCCCTCCTCCCTGCAGCCACTGCCTCCAGCACAAATGGGAAACAAGAGCAAGGCTATTACTTAAACACACCACCACTTCGTCACACCTAGAATGGCCCATTTCTGGCTCTGTCATTTACACTGTAAGAGCTTCGAGGAAGGGGCTGAATATCATTGTGGACTGTGTCGTGCTCAAAATAGCGTAGGAGCCAAGGTCCGGGGTTCGGTGTGTGTCTCGGGAGCTTTACACACTGCTTCCTGACAGCACCAGCCAAAGCAGATAGAGATGGGCAAAAAATGGAAAAACAACTGAGTGAAAAACTCCGTCACTTCTAAATTGTTTCTGTTTTTCACGGTTTGGAACTCAGCCATTTTTGTTTATACAGTGAAACCTCCATTTAACGGACTAATTCGGGTGAGGGGGTGTTCGTTAAATGAAAAAGTCCATTATTTAATAATAAAAAAAAACCGAGCTGTCGGAGCAGCAGCCCGACCGCCACGGGGTTGGGGCGGCAGCTCCGCAGCCCACCTGCCGCCGGGACCCGGGTGGCAGCCAGGAGCCGGCAGTCAGCCCGCCTGGGTCCCAGCTGCCGGGAGCCGTCAGCCAGCCCGCGAGAAATGGATTTGGGATGCATCAGACTTGCTCAGAAATTTTGTCCGTTGCATCCGAAGTCCGTTAAATTGAGGTCCGTTAAATCGAGGGTTTACTGTATATATACAGGCCTGAGACTCAGACTTTACAGCCCTCTGGGGTGTATGTGTGTATATGTATGTGTGTGTATACACACATATATACACCACATATACATATGTATATATACACATATATACACACACACACCAGAGGGCTGTAGAGTCTGAGTCTCGGGCCTGTTCAGTACAGATGTGGAAACCGGCCTTGCCAGAGCCCTGGAATAGCAGCCGAACAGAGCTAGAGAAGCAAGGAGAACCACTGGAATCAGCGTTTTGGCTGAGCTGTTCTTATACCATCAGTCTGTGAGCCGGTTTAAAAACATGCCCCTTTCTGTGTAGTCATTTTATGTCCTTCATGGCCCTCAAGGATGGGCATCACCCAAAGGTAGTTATGTACAAAGGGCCAGCTCCACAATCATTGAGGAGCATGTGAGGTTTGCCATTGCTGTCACTGGGGGTAGAGCAGGAGAAGTGTAATCACTCAGAGGCACAAAAGAGGCTGGGAAGGAGCGAGCCATGTTACTGTACCATGACTCCCCTTCGAGTAAAACAGTGGCTGGGGGTGTGTTGGGTCAAGACTGCTAATGTCTTAGCTGGCTGGTGTTTCCTTACATGGTGAGCATGGACCACTCGACTAGGAAGGATTTCAAGCATTTTGCCTGAACAGTCCAGAAAGCCTTGGGAGAAGTTTACTGTTATGGTCCATTCTGGGACGAAGCTATGCTCAGCCACCTTGCTGAATTTTCAGCATTTATGTTAAATATCTGGTGGGAGACATATGGGTTCTCTTTTAAGAGTTTAAGACTGTTTGACTGGTCTGATTAAGGGCTCTGATTTCTTCTTCGTGTCTCTCTCCATGCAGAACGTCTCTAACAACCAGGGACGCAACAAAGAACTTTAAAGGAAAGAAGTGAGAAGAACTCACATGCTCCACGGGGCTGCTCAGCCTGCTGAATTGCACACATTCCAACATGGCCCCCAGTACTAGTTAAAAGGGGCAAAAAATAAGAGGCAACCCCCCGATAAATCAGAACTCAGCTTGATACTCCTTAATTAATTAGCCAGCAACAGTATTTATATGCTGCTGGCATTCTCAGAAACACAGCTCCTAAGAACCGAGGTCCACATCAATATTAATGCTGCTGCTCTCCTATTAGTACCCGGAGTCTCCTAGAGACAAAGAAGCATCAAGGCAAAAAGAGGAGGGAAAAAAATTCCCAAATTCAGAAGATTTATTTAAAAAGAAAAGAAAAGGGAGAACAAAGGGCATCAGAAGTACCAGGTACTGAGTAACTGGATTTCTATCCACTCGTGTAAGGAATTAACCCAGATATGAGAATTACAAACCAGGGCAAAAGGCTCCTAGTTCCATGAAATACAGATAAATATTTGAGCTGAGGAAATAATTCACAGTTCATAATCTAGTCATCAGATTTTGTTTTTACACTGTTCATGATTGGTTTCCATTTATTATTCCATTATTTAGTCAGGATTCAAAAATATTTGTGAATTTCAGCATGAATTCTTCCTCGTGTATGAATAGCTCAGAAACCATTTATTGCAAATATTCCATATTGGAACTTTCAAATTCATACTGTTTTGGCCTGTCACACAAGCCATGTGGCAACTGTTTCTGTTCTCTGATTCAATGTGGAAGACTTTGTAACACCTTAGAGACTAACCGGCTTATTTCAGCATAAGCTTTATTTTTTATAAATTTATAAATGCATCTTACTTCTGCTTCATTCTATGCATCCGATGAAGTGGGCTATAGCCCACAAAAGCTTATGCTGAAATAAACTGGTTAGTCTCTAAGGTGCTATAAAGTCTTCCTCGTCTTATTTACGGATACAGACTAACACGGCTGCTAATCTTAAACCTGATTCCATGAGTTATGCAACAATACAACACAGCCCAGCATCTGAGTTCTGAATATGACAATGAAATGTACAATTTCAAACTGGCATATGCTAAGCCAGGGGTAGGCAACCTATGGCATGGGTGCCAAAGGTGGCACAAGAGCTGATTTTCAGTGGCACTCACACTGCCCGGGTCCTGGCCACCGGTCCGGGGGGCTCTGCATTTTAATTTAATTTTAAATGAAGCTTCTGAAACTTTTTTAAAACCTTATTTACTTTACATACAACTCTAGTTTAGTTCTATATTAAAGACATAGAAAGAGACCTTCCAAAAACCTTAAAATGTATGACTGGCACGTGAAACCTTAAATTCGAGTGAATAAATGAAGACTCGGCCCACCACTTCTGAAATGTTGCCAACCGCTGTGCTAAGCATTCTAGCATCTGAGCTTCAGATCCATGTCTAGTGACTGTTCATGCCAGTAAAGTTGGAATGTTCCTGGAAAGTGAACTCCAAAGGGTCACATAGCCATTTGAAATTTGAAATTTAAAATAAACGGCAATTTGCAGAAATGTTTGCTCAGCTCTAATGAATATGCAGAGAGAGCAGCAATTTGGTGACACTGCCGAACAAATTTTAGAATATTTCCCTCTACAAAAGAGATCACTGAGTGAATTTCTCTGATCTGTGCTATGCAGGAGGTCATTCTAGAGGATCAGAATGGCCCCTTCTGGTCAGAAACCTATGGATGAAATTTGGGCCCCACTGTGTCAATCCACCGAGTCCTGGGAGACAGTCACAGTATGTTGCAAGCATGTCCCGGTTCCACTGTTTAATTCTACCTGAAATCTCTTTTTGAAGTCATTTTTGTTCAATCTTATTTTATAAGGTTGCACTCATACATAGTTTATAAAGGGTTAATGAATTATTAATAGAATGTAATAAGTACACTATAGATATAAGCACATCACTACAATGTGTTATTGATGGTTAAAAGTAGAGCTTTCCATTGAAAAATGCAGTTTAATCAAACGAAAAAATGAAATAAATCAAAATGATAAAGTCAAAATGAAAAGATTTTACATTGCTGAAATGAAAATGTTTCAATTGTCCCAAATTTATAATATATGGAATTTCCATTTTGTGGGAAATTTTTTAATTTTGGTTTTTCATTTCAGTTTGTAATGTAAACCAATAATAAAATAATTGGTGCTTTAATAGGTGCATTTTCACAAAGCAGAAAATAATTATGAGCCAAATAAGTTGGGGGGGGGTTCGAATTTAATAAGAAAAATATGAATGCTAATTGGTAATTGTTTAAAAACACTTTACTAGATGACCAAAAAGCCACACTCCCACTTTTGATAAAGAAGGTCATAATGATTTTTAAAACAACCTGGTTTAGAGGCCACTGCTTGCATCCGACGAAGTGGGTATTAGCCCACGAAAGCTCATGCTTCAATACTTTATAGTTAGTCTTTAAGGTGCCACAGGACTCTTTGTTACCTCTGCTATTCCAGACTAACACGGCTACCTCTCTGATTCCTGGTTTAGAGGGGAAGTTTTAAAAAAAATTCTATCAATTTTTTAATAGAAAAATAAAAAATATAACAGCTATAAAAATATAACAAATGGAAGAAAGACAAAGTTGATAGCAATTAATATAAATCAGAAGTTAGAAATGGTAGAAAAATTATAAGGGAAGAAAAGGAATAGAAAGAGAAATCTATGGACAGAAGAGTTAAGGACATTAAAAAGGAGTTTTAAAAAATATATTAGGAACAAAAAGAATCCAACAATGGTACTGGTCCATTACTAGATGGAAATGGTAGAATTATCTATAATGCAGAAAAGGCATAAGTGTTCAATAAATATTTCTCTTCTGTATTTGGGGAAACATCAGATGATGTCTCATCACATGATGATGACGACAACATGGTTTCCATTCCACTCCTATCTCTAGAAGAGGTTAAACAGCAGCTACTACAGTTAGACATTTTAAAATCAGGAGGTCCAAATAACTTGTATCCACAAGTTTTTAAGGAGCTGGCTGAGGAGCTCACTGGACCATTAATGTTGATTTTCAAAAAGTCGTGGAACACTGGGAAAGTTCCAGAAGACTGTAAGAAACCTAATGTTGTATCAATTTTTTAAAAAGGGTAAAGAAGATGACCTGGGTAATTATAGTCTCATCAGTCTGACATTGATCCTGGGCAAAATAATGGAGCGGTTGGTATCGGACATAATTAATAAAGAATTAATCTAGGGTAATGTAATTAATACAAAACCACATAGGTTTATGGAAAATAAGTTAGTTTGACGGGATCTATCTTTTATTGATGTGATTACAAGTTTGGTTGATAAAGATAATAGTATTGACAGAATATACTTACACTTCTGAAAGGCATTTGACTTGGTACCATATGATATTTTCATTAAAATCTAAAATGATATAAAATTAAAATGCACACATTAAATGGATTAAAAACTGGCTAAGTGATAGGTCTCACAAATGGAACTGTAAATGGGGATTTGGCATTGAGCAGTTGTGGTTCCAGTGGGATCTTGCAAGATCAAGTTCTTGGCCCTAAAACTATTTAACATTTTTATCAAGGAAGAAGAGAGGTCATTGATTCAGAGCTATCGGGAGAAGATGGTGAATTGGCTCACGCAAACAATCTGTGTTAAAATATGACTACATGTAAATGTATACATCTAGGAACAAAGAATGTAGGCCATGGTTACAGGATGGGGGACTCTATCCTGGGAAGCAGTGACTCTGAAAAAGATTTGGGATCATAGTGGATAATTAGCTGAACATGAGCTCCCAGTATGATGCTGTAGTCAAAAGAGCTAATGCAACCCAGAATGTGTAAACAGAAATCTCAAATAGGAGTAGAGCCATTATTTTTTCAGGGATGGTTACACTTACAGCTTTATAGCAGTTTTGGTTATACCTGTCCTCATATACAGCTATAGGGATAGCGCTATAGCGTGTCTACACTGAGACCTGCCAGCGGTATAGCGTGGCCACATTTGCACACTTGCAGCGGCACGGGGAGTGGTGCATTATGGGCAGCTATCCCAGCATTCGCTTTTCAAACGAGGGGGGTGAAGGGGAACCTGTTGTGTGTATGCGGATGGAGAGAGGGAGGGGATTTTCGTCCTTCAGAGAGCTGGTCAGCAAGCCTGCTAGTCTTCTCTGTCACACAGCTCCCTCCGTAAACATTTGCATTGCTTATCTGCCGAGTTAAGAGAGAAACTCTGAAAAGGTACTTCCGCATTCCTCCAGCAGAGTTCAAAACAAAGGAAAGAGACGTCAATTGCCTTAAATGGCTCAG
Organism: Sternotherus odoratus; assembly: GCA_032164245.1. NCBI lineage: Eukaryota > Metazoa > Chordata > Testudines > Kinosternidae > Sternotherus > Sternotherus odoratus. The sequence goes on along the minus strand of JAVMKO010000019.1, from coordinate 13,597,797 downwards.
GGCGTCTCCAGAGATCACTTAAAACGCTTGAAGTATTAATAACCATTCACACTGGAGATAATACGGAGCAGTCAAAACGCAATAGCTGTTAATCCTCGTGGAAGGGAGGATTACCAGGACCGGTATAACTGTGGGTTTATAGCGCTCGATGTGCCTTGCCAGTGTGGACGGGTAGAGAGTTATAGCGCTCCTGGAGGCTCTATAGCACTATAAAGTGCCAGTGTAACCAAGCCCTCAGTGTTTGGCATTGGTGTGACTGCTGCTGGAATACTGCATCCAGTTCTGCTACCCACAATTCAAGGGGAGGGGTAATTGGAGAGGGCTCAGAAAAGAGCCATGGGAATAATTAAAGGATTAGAAAACCTGCCTTCTAGACTCCAGGAGCTCAATCACTATCTATTTAGCTTAACAAAGGAAAGGTTAAGAGGTGACTTGATGACAGTAAAGTACACAAGCCACAAACCTCAAGTACAAGACAATAAGCATCTATATGGTATTCTCTAGTCTAAAGAGAAAGGCAGAACATGATCCAATGGGTGAAAATGGAAGACACATTCAGACTGGAAATAAGGTATAAATATTAATGGTGAGAATAATTAACCATTGGAACAATTAACCAAGGGCCACAGTGGATTCTCTATCACTGTCAATTTTTAAATCTAAATTGGCTGTTTTTCCAAAAGACCTGCTTTAGGAATTATTTTGGGGCAAGTCTGTGGCCCATAAAATACAGGAGGCCAGACTAGGTGATCACAATCGTCCTTTTTGGCCTTGGAATCTAAGAATCAAACAATCTTAACTGTAGAGTGACACAATGCAACAACCACACAAATGCCATTAATGTATACTACAGCGTGGGTTCCCAGACTAGATTAAACTGATTTTTAAAGTAGTTGTTTTTCGCTTTTTGTCTTTATTTTGTTATGAGGGAGTCTCGAGTGATTCTGCCTTTCCACCTCTGAGTTGTTTCAGGGTTTGCATGTTCTCTAAAGTTTGTTCTTGGTCCTTGGCTAATACAAACTGCAGTTATTCCTTATTTCTTGAGGATCACATTTCTTTTGCTTGCAATAGGAGGCTTGTGATTTCTATCTGCATATTACTATGCATTTTCTTCTCTGTTCAGAAGCAGTCAGACTCCTTAGCAATCGATACAAACAATCACAGTGGTTAGGAAATTCTCCAAATTTACAGGGCAAAAAGCATGCAGGGCTTTGGCAAATGCTGCCTGCCTAGCCTGCTCCATTCCCATTTTAACTGAATGAATGTATGAATGTTGTCATCTAATTACTCTTTCAGAGCTAAACCATGGGGCTCGGGGAGGGGGGGAGACATAAAATGGACGGAGTCCTAACTGAGCAATATTAAAGGCTTCTGCTGAAAGAAATTGTGCATTGGTTTAAATAAAGGAGAATTAATGCTGCCTTCCCCATCCTCTTTGTAGAGAAAGCCACAGCATGGGGAAGATCCCTGGCTCAGGTTAACTATCTCCAAGTTATCTATGAGTCCTCATTTTTCATCCTACCTGTCGCTCTTGCCTGAAGCAGAGCAAGGAGATACAGCTCGTAATCACACACACTTCAGAAAGATCCGCTCCTTCAAGGCAAAGCTGCATTCCTACTCTTTTAGGTAAACTACATTCCCAAACAAGCTTTAAACCAACGCAAGTGCTGACAGGAACAATTGGGAATTGAATTCTCATCTGTACAGGCCAAATGAGAACACATTCGTGTTTCATTTGCCATGGCAGCTAAACCCGGCAAATGCTGTTTAGAGGGCGACTGCAGGGTTAAACCTCAAGAAGGCAGACAACTCTAAAAGTTACCATTTCTGCTATAGCTTTAACTTGGGGCCTTAGAGCACATCTCTATATTCCATGGAATGGATTTAACAAAAGAGGACCAAAGCTTGGACTATTCTTGTGTGGCCTTAATGGGTCTAATGACCCAGTGCGAATCAAGAGTCTTCTGACAATATATCCCTTGCCTCCAACAGAGCCTCTAAGACCCATGTCGGTCTTGAGGGTCCATAGGTTTGGGGCCCACCCCCTAGGGGTTGAATTAGGAGAAATAACGAGTTCAAACATACAAGGGCTGGATCCTGCCGTCGGTACATTGAGTAGCACCATGGAAACCCATAGGATTGCTTGTGGAGTAAGGCACCGCTCCGTATGAGCAGAGGTGGCAGAGTCAGCTCAGAGTTTGCACTGCCCCCTGTGGGTTCTTCTTGCCTTGGTGGCCCCAGGGCCAATGTTTTCAAAATGGTCCAAACTTCATGCAAAAGTGAGTAGCCAAAGCAATTCATTTTATTATGCTGGCACAAGAGCTCCCTCTAGTGGTGGCAGTGTTATTTGGCCCGTTGTGTAATTCAAATACTGCGTAGTAATAAATAAGGACCCAACATGGCTTTCTCTTGAATGCAGCACTTTACTTTTTAAACCTAGGAAACACAATCCAGTTGAGTGAGGAATAATTCCACCCTACATCTGAGCTTTCAGAGCTTACTGGTTTAGAGTTATCTATATGGACACTCACACAGCTGGACAGATTAGGGAATTGTGTGTTTTCTCCCCTTTTGTATAAACACCAAACAGCGAAACACAATTGATTCAATCAACAGGGACACTTGTCCTGAGTTCAGTGCAGCTCACATCCCTATATCACCTTTGAACGATGCACCCTGAATGGCTCAGCAGCAGCAGAGGTCAGGCTTGACAAAGCCCTGGCTGGGATGATTTAGTTGGGGTTAGTCCTGCGTTAAGCTGGGGGGGTTGGAGTAGATAGCTCCTGAGGTCCCTTCCAACCCTGATATTCTATGATTCTATGAGAGTTTGAACCTGGGACTTCTGGATCTAACAGCAAGAGCCTCCACTTCCTGGACTAAAACATCACTTGCCCTAGCTACAGCCAATAGCTGAGGGCTTGATTACACTGGCACTTTATAGCGCTATAAAGCCTTCGGGAGTGCTATAACCTCCTACCCGTCCACACTGGCGAGGCACATAGCACGCTATAAGTCCACATTTATACCAGTCCTGGTAATCCTCCCTTCCCTGAGGATTAACAGCTATAGCATATTGAGTGGTCCGTATTATCTCCAGTGTGAATGGGTATTAGCAATACATCGCTTTGAGTGATTACTGGAAACGCCTCTAAGCCATTTAAGGCAATTAAGCCTCCGTTCGCTTTGTTTTGAACTCGGCTGGAGGAATGCGGAAGTACGTTTTCAAAGCTTAGCTGTAACTCCACAACTCCGCAATGCAAATGTTTACGGAGTGAGTCAGCATGAAATAGAAGAGTGAAATACAAAGCCTGCTAAAAACAGTGTGTTGACACACTCTCCTCGGGCGGAAAATCCACTCGTCTCTCCCTCCACACACACACAACACGCTCCCCCTCGCCCCCCTCGTTTGAAAAGCACGTTGCCCCACGCTGAATGCTGGCACAGCTGCCCATAATGCACCACTCCCCGTGCTGCTGCAAGTGCTGCGAATGTGTCCACGCTATACCGCTGACGGGTCTCAGTGTGGACGCGCTATAGCGCTATCCCTATAGCTGGATACGAGGGCAGGTATAACCAAAACCGCTATAAAGCTGTAAGTGTAATCAAGCCCTGATTCGTAAATGTTTACATGGTTCACCACTGGAGAGGGACACCGCTCAGCTTGCATTATGCAGGAACAGAAAATTTCTACACAGTAGAACATTTTTCAGAAAACAATGTGTGTATGAAATAGGAGGTAATTCAAACTATTTTGCTATTCCTACAATATTTACGTCTCTGCCAGCAACAACCAAAGCAAGGCATGAATCCCAGAGAGGTAAAATTATCTTCCACTCCATTGCATTTCCACATTGCATGCAATGCCCCTTCCCAGTACCGAAACTTACAACAGTGATCCTCATGCCAGCCCTGGAGCCCGCATCAGCAAGAGGGATTCATTGTAGTGACTCGTCATTACAACTGATCAAATAATTTACAACAAAATAATATCGCTATTGATAATGTGTCTATCGAGCTCCTTTTTTGGCTAACAGGATATTTAGGAGCAGATATTGTGATTCCCTAAAATTTATACAATATTTGAATTTGACAGAAGAAAAAGCCAGTATTTTTAGTCTGCTGTCTAATTATGAACTGTATCAATGCTAGAAATTCTAGCTATTCCATTTAAGTGTGATTGCTTACTTAAATAACACAACATTGTCTTCTGTTATCTGGACGGATGAGTGTAAATGTATTTAAAATTTGGTTTTCATCGTGAGACTTTGGACTTCACTTTCCAGTCATGTCAGTAGGAAGTGGCCCTTCACATGGGCATGGAAAGTAAACAGAAAAGAATCAAAGCAAATTCACTAACATACAAATGAATATGAAGATACTGCAGTTTTATTTACTACTCTGCTCAACTATAATGGAGAAAGGTCAATTTCACGCTCATTTCTTTATCCTGGGAGGCCAACATTGGAGACAAAATTACTCAGTACCAGTGCTGCTCAAAAATTTTCCAACCAAAAAACTTGTCTGATAATATGGTTTAATCAAAATTAATATTTTTCACAGGGAAATGTCAAGTTTGACAAAAATCTTCCATTTTCCAAAACAACATTTTGAAATGGGACAAAATGTTTCATTTCAAAATGTCAATTTGAAATTAAATATTTGGTTTGAATCAACATTTTTGACTTGAATGTCAGGCTACCATCATATACTACATAAACACAACATAACATAAATATAACAGCAAAGAAAACTATGCTATCTCCTCATCAAATTTCACAAATCCTTTCTCTGCTAGTTCTTTTCAGAGCTGATAACTATTTTTTTGCTCCTATTCTTTCACAACTAGTTGAAACTGAGTTGCTGGAAAATATATCTCAGGACAGTCTAGTCAGGATGAAACTAGGACTGTGGACCAAAGACTATAAATGCAAATATTTAACAAAAGTGTTCATCAAAGATCAGAACACGATTTACTGTTACACTGATTGGTAAATGTGATCTATACATGTACTTGCTATACTGAGTGATACATTTGTACAATATGTTTAGGGCCCTACCAAATTCACGGTCCATTTTGGTGAATTTCAGAGTCATGGGATTTTTAAAATAGTAAATTTCATTATTTCAGGTATTTAAATCTGAAATTTCACAGCGCTGAAGTTGTAGAGGCCCTGACCCAAAGAGGAGTTGTGGGAGGGTCACAAGGTTACTGTAGCGGGGGTTGCGGTACTTACTTCCGTGCTGCTGCTGGCGGCAGCACTGTCTTCAGAGTTGGGCACGTGGAGAGCGGCAGCTGATGGCTGGGAGCCCAGCTCTGAAGGCAGAGCCAATCACCAGCAGCATAGAAGTAAGGATGGCCTGGTATGATATTGCCACTCATATTTCTGCGCAGCTGCTGTCAGGACACGGCCTTCAAAGCTGGGTGTCTGGCCAACAGTCACCGCTCACCAGCCCCCCACCTCTGAAGGCAGTACAGAAATAAGGGTGGCAATACTTCAACTCCTGTAGAATAACCTTATGACCCCTCTGCAACTCTGTTGGGCAGGACCCTCAATTTGAGAAACACAAGTCTCCCCCATGAAATCTGTATAGTATAGGGTAAAGCACATAAAAGAGCAGATTTCATGAAGGGGGACCAGATTCCACAATCCTCGATGCGTTTTTCATGCCCGTGAATTTGGTAGGACCCTAAATATGTGATTTGAACGTAGTATTTTGTCTCTATTTCATATATATCATACTGCACATCATATATTAGGGTTTGCGCTACTTTGATTTTTTCAGTGTTGAATTGAAATCTGTTTTTCTGTTGGTTTGGAGGTTTGTTAACCTCCAAACCAACCTTTCAAATTGCACAGAAACTGCCTGTTTTTGTCGATTTTCTACCAGTTCTAGATTCTTACATGGCAGGTGCTATGCAGATATTCCCTGGTCTGAGCTGGCTGATTGGAGGACTCACAGTCTCTGTTGACTATTCAGTATTTGCAGCATTGATGAGCGAGGTTAGGGCTCCCGAGGCTGTGAATATGGGGCAATGTGTAACTCAATATCTGAGCTATCTGAAGCTTTCTGGCTCATGGTAACATCTGCCTCAGTGTTGATATATGTAGGTTAACAGCCTTCGAGATGTGCGTTGAGATGGGATTGAAACATCCCACCAAAGCTTAGTTCAAATGAGTGATTCATCCACTTCTGCACCAAGGCCATACAAAACTACAGATTTCATATGATTTCCAGCCCATATTGACTCAAAACGGTGCCCATTCTTGACCAAAAATCTTTAGCGTCTCAGCAAGTCTTTCTGTGAACTTGACCCAGGTGTCCAGGTTGTAACAAACAGGTCATGCATGGCTTCAAGTTTCACTTGTTAGTATTAGTACTAGTGATTTATGGGGTGCCTAGGAGTGCTAGTCGAAAATCACGCCCCTTGTGTTTGCTGCTGTATGGACAAATAACAAAGACAACAGTGTCTATTCCGAGAGCTCAGTGGGACAGAGGGGACTCCACAGATAGGCCAAAGAGACAAGGGGGAGGGGAGGATGAGATGCAGAATTCAGCTGGAAGGCTTCTCACTCACCAGCACAGTGCCAAGCGGAGGGGGGTGGGTATGTGGCAGAGGTGGGTTGAGGAGGGGTTTAAAGGCAGACAACAGCAGGTTAAGGCTGATGAGTTTTTCCCAAGTCTAGTGGGCAGCATGGGGATAGCGTAGAGGGGTCCGAGGAAGAAGTGTCCAGGTGGGTTGGGGTGCGGGAGGTAGGGGATAAGGCTGCTATTCCAGGCACAGCAAAGACAGAGTCAGTGGCTTGCTAGTACAGTAATGCCTCACTTAAAGTCGAACTGGTTAACGTTTTTCACTATTAGGTTGCTGATCTGCTAGAGAACATACTTGTTGAAAGTCGTGCGATGTTCCATTATAAGTTGTTTGGCTCGCCCCTCTCCGCTCGCCCAGAGTTCCAGCCAGGGAGTAGGGCTGAGGTGTGAGGGCTTTCCCCGAATGCTGGGCAATGGAGTGGGGTAAGCTCCCGTGCCCCAAACCCCACTATGCCCCTACTTCAACCAAACTTCATACTCATCATTAGTGAGTACAGCATTAAATTATTTGTTTACAATTATTTAAAACTTATACTGTATATGTATATAACGTCTTTTGTGTGGTGAAAAAAGATTCCTTGGAACCTAACCCCTGCTATTTACATTAATTCTTATAGGGAAATTGGTTTCGCATAACATTGTTTCGCTTAAAGTAGCATTTTTCAGGAACATAATTACAACATTAAGATAGGAGTTACTGTACATCTGATGGGAGGGGCAACATATAAAGAGCCCTAAAGGCAAAGAAAAGGAGCTTGCATTTGATGGGGGCAGCCGGGGAAAGACACAAAAAGGGGTGATGTGGTTGCAGGGGTGAGCTAGGAAGAGGCAGCAGTGTTTTGAATGAGCTTGAGTGTCAAAACCGGATAGGAGTTGATAATAGAATCAGCCAAGAGACAGGGAAGCCAGCATACGAGTCATCACGGTTGAGCTCCCCAGGACAGTTCAGTGTGAACTGGGGAAAGCAGGAGGAGAATGACTGGTTAAAGATCTTTGGCAACATCTAGGTTTTCATTGTAAATCCAAGTGTTCCCAGGTCTGAAGTGCCTACTACTTCCTTTCTTCTGCATCCACCACCACCCAGCTCTGAGCCAGTCTCTCTGTTGTTGTTCAGGGAGGTCTGGCTGAGAGCTCCAGGGCCTGCCAGCAGTGACAAACAACTAGATTTCAGGGCTAAGTTAACAAAGAAGTGAAGGAATCTCACAGCAAAGAGAAAGTGCCACTTTGCACTGAGGTGCGCCTGACCTCCATGTGCCAGAGGAAGGGTCACAGAAACAGTAGGGGAAATATCAACCTGCCCTGCACGGGTTGCTAGACGGCCTGTGAAGCCCTTTCCCCCTTAGCACTATTATTTAGCTGGCTGCCTGCAGAAAGCAGGAGCACTAGTCCTTGCTGCTGGCCCCAGAGAAGGATTTCCTGGTCTGGGAAGTGGTGTCCTGACCCAACCACGCTGCTCACTGGTAGAGCTGTGCTGGCAGAAGCACTGGCTACATCCTTACCAAGATGCAGATGCTCCAGCAGTCCCCACCAGGCCCTGGAGACATTAAGGCCCTAAGCTGTTCAAAGGCACCATGCCTCAGCCTCTGCCTCCATTGCAGCCCTTCCACCCACCCTCACCCCGGTGTTCTAATGTTCTCAGAAGCCATAACTGTGGGGAGGGATAGCTCAGTGGTTTGAACACTGGCCTACTAAACTCAGGGCTGTGAGTTCAATTCTTGAGGGGGCCATTTGGGACTATGGGGCAAAAATAGGGATTGGTCCTGCTTTGAGCAGCGGGTTGGACTAGATGATCTCCTGAGGTCCCTTCCAACTCTGAGATGCTGTGCTGAGTTGTACCTACACTTGCAACTGGACCTCTCTGCATCAGAGCATGAGGCCTTAAGGTCAATCCAAAGGAGGACAAAACAGAATATGCCTAAGTGAGGTGATAAAACTGTAAGTTATTAGCTTGGCTCCTATGGCAGGAGTGAGAGCGCCAGTGTGATTCAGTCCATAAAGTGGGGGATGAGACTTCATCTGTAGCACACCAGTCAAGAGTCTCACAGCAGATCTTTAATGCTGTGGACAAGTTCAGTTCAGTGTGCTGAATTACTTTGGAACAACCAAAGCATGCTGGGAGAAATGCTATCTCACCCCTTTGCCTGGGCCACCATTCCTGACAGTAAATGAATGTGAGTGAATGCTGCTTTCTGATTAGTGGGGTAAACTGGCTATGGACATGGAAGCAAACAAGCCTGGTCCCAGTTTACACTGGAGCTTACACTGCAGAATCACCAGTGGAGAACACACGTTCCCACTCCACACAATCGGGATAACACATGTGGGCAGGTCTAGGTAGCTCCCTGCTCAGAGCTGGCTCCTCCGAAGCACTACCAGGATGTCCTCTCTCCTAACCCACACTGCTCTCTCACAGTACCCTTGGCAAAGGAGAAGGGTGCACAGTGGACTGTAGTTGCTCCTTCCGGCAGGATGGCTTTGTTTCTCCTCCACCACATAGGCTCGGTCTACGCTAGGATTTTTCTTAAAGTCTCCTTCCATTGACCTTCCCCTGAGGCAGTTTCATATCCAGTTGCCGAATTTTAGCGATGTTGCACTGCTCCTAGAAACAACCCTTGTGCCCAGCACCCAGCTTCAGTAGCGAGGCAAGCGACTGGGAGACAAGCAGCGGCTCCAACACACGTACAATCACACACACAAGCTATTCTTTGGCCCTCCACTCCTGGCTTCTTCCACATCAGGCCTGCTCTTGTTCCCACCGTGGCTGAGACCAGACGTTTTGGCTGCTACTTTTTTTGACAATACAGATTTGGGTCAATGTGAAACATCTCAGAAATTCCTGTCGATTCCAGAGAACTGTTTCAATCCGAAAAAAAATCAAAACTTTTTTTTTTGGAAACAGGAACCATTTCCAAAACAAAATGTTTTGATTTCTGGGTGAAATTCACAAGGGACGTAGGATTTGTCTACACATCAAACAAACACCCAGGACCGGCCCATAGTAGGAGACTCCCCGCTCCTGGGGTCCCAAAGCTTGGGCTCCCGCTGGAGCCTGCAGTTTTACACTGCGGTTTTATAGCGTGGCATCCTGAGCACCAGGAGTCTGCACCAGCTGCCATTTAACTGATGTGTAGCCAAAACCTGAGGCACTCTTCACAAAACCAAGGACGGAGGAGCAGCCTGTTATACCCAATAGTCAGGGGCATCACCTGGCATGTAGGTTTGAATCCCCATTCTAGAAAAGGGACTTGGATTCAGACCCTCCTCTCCCCCAGGGAAATACATTAATTGCCAGCCTATTTTCTAATCTAGAGTGGGTCCCTCTCCTATTGAAGCTATCCCACTCTGCATAAATAAATATTCAACACAGCTGAGACTGTAACCCAAGTGCCCCTACCCAGCTTCGGGCCATAGCCACTGGGCTCAAGAATCCTTCGCTCTGGCCCACTGAATGTTTCACTATTTTTTGCATTGCACAGAATGTCTCTAGAGACTTCTGCTTGGACACCTTGATTTGGCACAAACAGGGCCGGGTACTTATCGAAGGTCTGCAGCAGGGTGTCCCTTACACTTGACCCTTATCTTCCCCAGGAATGAAGGCGAATGATAATATCCCTTCATGGGGGGAGAGGAGAAGAAGGGCGCTGCAGTAAGACATGCTCTAGCATGTCCCAAAACTGACCAAAAAGAGGGCTTTCAATATTTCTATAAAAGAGAGATTGATTTTACATGGAAGAACTGGAGAGAGAGAGCCTTGAAAGACAAGACTTCAGGCATTTAACTGCAAAGCAGGTGGCTTTGCCCGAGGCTGTCACTATAAGCCAGCAAAAATCGTGATTACAGACCAAATGAATATTATTTAGAAAAATGAGACACTGAATGTTGCTCAATTCACCTCCGTCCAAAGAACCCTTCTTTCACTGTTTCCTGCTTTCCAACACACCATCCAGATGCACCCCCCTCCCGTGCTCATGTCTCATTTTGGGGAAAAACTAGGAATACTTGTGGCACCTTAGAGACTAACCAGTTTCTAAAGCAGAAGCTTTCGGGGGCTATAGCCCACTTCATCATCTCTGAGGTGCCACAAATACTTCCTCATTTTATTTATGGATACAGACTAACAGGGCTACTAATCTTAAACCATTTTTGAGTGACTTCCCTCTCTAGATCTGGCGTTATGTAGTAAAGATCTTTTAACACCTCCCCAGAGAGGATGCCAATTAGTTGATTTGCATATTCACTTTTTATTCACATGACTCTGCCACAATCCTTTCCCCTCAAACCTCAAACGCACCATGACAAAAGCTGCATGTTGAAGTTTCTCACTGCTACAGAAAGGAGCAACAGCCACTTGTAAATTAGCAGGATTGTATCCTCCATGCATATTCTCAGCTGGGATACGCTGCCTGGTGATATTTCAGACTGATACCAGCTGTTAGTGAGTTTCCAAAAAGGAATATTTTACTGTCTCTGTGCTGGTACTGCACTCAGAAACTCTTCACACAGCTTCCACGGACTCATTCACCTAGGGACAATGAGCAGGCTCCACCTGGCCACTGCCTGTCCTAGCCCCCCTTCTCTTTGCTAGGTTTAAGAATAGCAGCCGGGTTAGTCTGTATCCGTAAAGAAAGCGAGGAATACTTGTAGCACCTTAGAGACTAACCAGTGTATTTCAGCATAAGTGTTCGTGGGCTACAGCCCACTTCATCGGATGCACAGAATAGAACAAACAGAAGTAAGATGCACACAGAAAGCAAAAAAAAGTTGTAAATTACCATACCAATTCTAAGAGGCTGTTTAATTTGGATGGGCCATTATCAGCAGATTCTGCACGCTCAGGACAGTGAAACTTGACTGTAAAAACAAATCTGAACAGGGCAGTAGGTTCCCTTGCATTGGCTTCCTGCAAACCTACTTCGGAGCAAGTGTTGTTAACATAAGCATTTAGAGAGTGAGTGTTCTGCTTGCGCGCTGTCAGCAACAAAGCCCTGCAGCTGTGCCTGCTCAGTCTCCTGGCAGCCTAAGGAACGGAGCTGGGCGGCGTCAGCTGGACCACCTGACTGAACGCCCTGTCTGATTAGCTGGTGGAGCTCACTGCCTTGCTCTTAAGCCCAGCAACAGCTGCAGTTCAGCAGTTGCTCAAAGCATTTACCCACAACTCTGCTAGCTCCTTTGCCAGCTTGTTCCCAGCCTTGCTCCTGCCCTGCCTCACTCCAGGTAACCCGGCTCTGACCCTTGGCTCCAATTCGGACTTTGACTCCGACCCTTGGCTCAGGCTCCTGGCCTCTAACACCAGCTCTGAGCCTTGGCTCCGATTCCTGGCTACCACCTCCATCTCTAACCACCAGGCCCGATCCAGCTCCAAGTAGGCGCAACTGCGCAGGGTTTGAGCAGCCCCAAAACAAAAACAGTGAGACAGGGTCCAGCCTGATGTCCAGAATGACTCCCTCCGAGGCCAACAGCTTCCTGCTGGAGATAGTGGGTCTTACACACCCTACAGTTCCTGGTCACCATATCTAACATCAACCGCTACGCCCTATGAGCTGGGGATTCCCTGCCTGACAAGTCTGACATGGGCTGGAGACATTTTAGCAGGGGTATTTAGCAAAGGAACATCAGGAACTCTGGATACCACAGATCATAACAAGCTTCAACATCACTTGACCTTGGAATGAAGCAACTCCACAGCGCATCTCTCCGGGTTCTCCACAGAGCCCTACACTAGGGATACTCCTGTTCACTTCAGATACAAAGGCCATCTTCCCACTCAGCTGTGCTACCCGCATGACAGCAGGCCTGGGCAATTCCACAGGTGGAGCCAGCAGGGGACAAACCATTAATGCCAACAGAGTCTCCCTGAAACACTGGCTTTTTGAAGTGTGTCTAAAGTGGAAATTGATCCTTCCACGCCCATTTCCTCATCACCCCCTGCACACAACAGCACCATATTCACTGACTTCAGTGGAGCAGGTCTTGGCCCTTTGGGGCATCTGGGCACTAAACTGGGCCACAGAATCATAGAATATTAGGCTTGGAAGAGACCTCAGGAGGTCATCTAGTCCAACCCCCAACTCAGAGCAGGACCAACCCCAACTAAATCATCCCAGCCAGAGCTTTGTCAAGCCAGGTCTTAAAAACCTCTACGGACAGAGATTCCACCACCTCCCTAGGGAACCCATTCCAGTGCTTCACCACCCTCCTCATGAAATAGTTTTTTCTAATATCCAACCTAAACCTCCCTCTGAGAACAGCCGAGTTCCATTCTCTTTGGAACCCTGCTTCAGGTAGTTGAGGACTGCTATCAAATCCCCCCTCACTCTTCTCTTTGCAGACTAAATAAGACCAGTTCCTTCAGCCTCTCTTCATGTCATGTGCCCCAGCCCTCTAATCATTTTTGTTGCCCTCCACTTGACTATCTCCAATTTGTCCATGTCCTTTCTGTAGTGTGGGACCCAAAACGATGCAATACTCCTGATGTGGTCTCGCCAGTGCCAAATAGAGGAGAATAATCACTTTCCTCGATCTGCTGACGATGCTCCTACTAATGCAGACCAATATGTCATTAGCCTTCTTGACAACAAGGGCACACTGCTGACTCATATCCAGCTTCTTGTCCACTGCAATCCCCAGGTCCTTTTCTGCAAAACTGCTGCCCAGCCATTCAATTCCTAGTCTGTAGCAGTGCAGGGGATTCTTCAGTCCTAAGTGAAGGTCTCTCTCTCCACATGTCCTTGTTGAGCTTGAACTTGCTGAGGGTACAATCCATCCCATCATCCAGATCCTTAATGACAATATTGAACAAAACCGGCCCCAGGATTGATCCCTGGGGCACTCCGCTTGATACCGGCAGCCAACTAAACATCGAACCATTGATCACAACCCATGACTGGGCCATAACTCATTGCTGCTCCGCTATCTGAGCTAGCAGATGGCAGGAGTGGCACCAAGAGTACAGCATGAACTGTGATGATCAGAGAGGACTGTATCCCTGTGTTACCAGTGCCCGGTACCGTGTTACTGGAAGGGGTGCGTGTGTCCAGATATATAGTCTCTTACTATGAAGCTGCCAGTCTTGGAAGCTGTGCCACTTATTGCAAACTGACAAGAGAATATTTTTGTCTCTCAGTTTTTACAACAACAAAAAAATTTAAATAGAAGATTGGTCAACATAGTGAATCCATTTTCTGTTATAAGAGTCTTAGTACAGAAAGCTGCCGACACACTAATTAACCTTGACCATTTCTTCCCTAGATTATCTCCCCAAATTTTTCCTTGGCAATCGCTTACATGGCATTCCCTTCTCTTGCGCCTCTCTTCAAATACCTGCAAGTTATGAGACAGTGGTACAAACTCAGCCCTGAGCCATTCAAAGCACCTAGGTGCGGGTTCCTTCTGTCAGGAGGTGCATATCAAAGCCAGAGTTTAAAAACTGTATTGGGAATAGTGCAATTATCTCGTCTCACCACATGTCTCAGCCCTGACTGAGGTTTAATTAAAGCCAAGTAAAAACACAGAGGAGAATCACTATTTCAGATATCACCCCACTGCATGCTGGTAAAAAAGAAAACCTTTATCACAGAGTTTTTAACTTTTTAATTTACTGAGAGAACTTTCCAGCTCAGCTGGATATTATTCCTTTATAACATTTCCTTTAAAGAATATATATATATATATATTATATATATATATAAATTAGCTAATCCCCCATAATCTCCTTGAGTTGCACTTAAAACACAGTTTCTAGCATGTGATCTTTTCACAAAAGGCTGTTCCTATGGCAACGGCATTGTTTGATTCAGTCAAGAGAAAAACACTACATGAAAACGTATTTATTTTTGCTTAATTTGATGTCATATTTACCACTGACACATGTTGATGGTGCAGCAAGACTCAGCTGCTAGGCCAGCTCTCCAGTACCAGTCAGAGCCAGATCCAATGGGAAAGCAGTGAACACACCAGAAAATCTCCACCACAACAAAGAACCATAGAGTTTTAGGCCAGAAGGGATCATTCTGATCTTTTAGTCCGACTTCCACGGGCCAGCCCAACGATTCCTGCATTAAACCCAATTAGCTTATGTTTGAGCTACAGAATTGCTCTTCCACAGACATCTAGTTTCAATTTAAAGACTCCAAGCAACAGAGAATCACTGCATCCATAGCTATCTTGTTCCAATGGTTAATTACGCTCCTTGTTAAGGATAAGGCTCTTTTTGCCTTATTTCCAGTCTGAACTTGTCTAGCTCCAACATTCCAAAAACGTGGAAAAGTTCCAACCTATCCGGTGTGATAAACGGGATCTAGAGGGCCTCTGACACCACACGTGCGTCTCTACTCACCAGAGGCCAATTTCTCCCCTCCCCACACATCACAAATTCCCAGCTATGGAAGGGGTGCCAGAAAGCAACCCACTCTCTCTTCCCCGGATGAAGCAATAGGAATCTGAGCATGGGATAGTATCACATTAGCTGGTATCATAGGGGTGCCTTCCCAGGGGATAGGCCTTGAGAAAGAAGAGGGTGCAGGAAAAGTATGCTAAACCCAAGCTATGTGTGTACCATGGGAGACTGTGGGGAAGCATTGGCTTTTCTGTAGCACCAGCCTTCTTCTGTAAGGCTAAGATTTTGCAATATCATCAGTAAAAGTCACAGACAGGACACGGGCAATAAACAAAAATTCACAGAAGCCATGACCTGTCTTTGACTTTTACTGCTGCACCTCCCTGGTTTCCCCTGCCAGTACTGTGGCTGGGAGCTATGGGGTTCCCCCCACGGCAGCTGGCAGCTGCAGTGTAGCCCTTTGCCCACAGTGGCTGGAAACTGCATGGTGACCATATTTCCCATTAAGGAAAGAATCCACTATCCTAAGATTTCTTGGAGGAGGCACATACACTGGGGAGGAGGGAATAGACCAGGGTTAGGCAACCTATGACACGCGTGCCAAAGGTGACATGCGAGCTGATTTTCAGTGGCACTCACACTGCCCAGGTCCTGGCCCACTGGTCCGGGGGGCTCCTCATTTTAATTTAATTTTAAATGAAGCTTCTTAAACATTTTATAAACCTTATTGACTTTCCATACAACCATCGTTCAGTTCTCTATTATAGACTTATACAAAGAGACCTTCTAAAAACGTTAAAATGTATGACTGGCACATGAAACCTTAAATTCGAGCGAATAAATGAACACTCGGCCCACCACTTCTGAAAGGTTGCCGACCCCTGGAACAGACTAACCCACCTCACAGCAAAGACCTTTCCAGTGAGCTGGAAGAAAGTATAAAAGAGGGGAAATGACATCATCATAGAATATATGGGTTGGAAGGGACCTCTGGAGGTCATCTAGTCCAAGCCCCTGCTCAAAGCAGGACCAACCCCAACTAAGTCAGCCCAGCCAGGGCTTTGTCAAGTGTGACCTTAAAAACCTCTAAGAAAGGAGATTCTGCCACCTCCTGAGGTAACCCATTCCAGTGCTTCACCACCCTCCTAGTGAAAAAGGTTTTCCTAATATCCAACCTAAACCTCCCTCACTGCAACTTGAGACCATTACTCCTTGTTCTGTCCTCTGGTACCACTGAGAACAGTCTAGCACAGGTTACATACCACCGTTAATTGGGACAAATCATCACACTGAGAGGGCATCACTTCCATTTCTATGATACCCATATACCATGAACAGGGAACTGGCTACAAAACTCCGAACACAAACCACTGGGCTCAGAGCCAAAGCCCCAAACCAGAAACTTCCATTCTACTCCCAAAAGTTACAGATCAATCAATCGCATGCCAGCTGTTAGTCTAAACATATGGTCCTTTGACAAGGCGTAGCTAGTAGTTCAGTGATGCTCCTGTATTTGAACTCCGCTATGGAATTGTTACTGTTTGTGTTGCGAATGGCAGGATATTTCTAGGTTTGACTTGTAGCCTTTTTCTCATCGGAAATTAAAACGGTAGATTTACTAATCTAAACTGAAAGCAGAACAGCTTCATTCCTCCCTGTCTTGACAGCTTTGTCCAAGCCCTGGCAACCAAATGGAAACCCCTTCATGTCATAGTGCGGCCTTGCCAATACATTTCCTATACATTATTTCTTTGCCTTGGGCTGGAGAGGGGCTGTCATTTATAAGCAGCTTCTCTATAACAGGTTAGAAATCCTCCTGCAGGTAGAGACACCTGGGCACAACCCATTTCCTGTGTCAGTACCTCAGTACCCTGCAGCAGGACAGTGCAGAGGGGAGTCCAAGTGAGGGCCTGACAGAGTCTGCAACCATGAGAGCCAAAGTCCCAAAGCTGGCTCTGTGCTAACCCCTAGGCCAGGTTGTCCCCTGAACCCACATTAACACAGGGAGGGCAGGAAGGCAAAGGAGGCTCTCATGACCTTTGGGTTTCCCTAATTCTGGCTGTTCTGGGGAGATTCCCAGCCCCCAGGGCAGTTTAGAGCAGCCTCCTCCCTGGATCATTATTATGACATGACCCAGCGTGTAATCTGGACCAATTTGGACAAGCTGTGTCCCCTCAGTTCTCCAACTGGGGTGTCTTTTATCCTGCTTTGCTGTGCGAGCAACCACTCCTGGTCTGCTCATACCCAGGCTCCAGTATATGTAGCCTACCAGCTACATATGAGTGCAATGGCCAATCACTCTTGAATTACACTTCAGAACAACACCAGCAAATTCCCAGTTCCAGACTCTCCCCCAGAAATGCGTGTGTACTGCCCAGTCCTCTCCTGGACAGCACAAACTCATATAAAGTCCGATCATTTTATTAATAGAAAATGATATGCACAATTCCTGCTCCCTCAAATGAAGTTTCCCAAAGACTTCAGTTAAAGCACACTGTTTTAGATAAAACAATAACGCAAGTTTATTAACTATAAAAATAGATTTTAAGTGACTACAAGTAACGAGGCATAAAAGTCAGAATTGTTTACAAGAAAATAAAGTATATTACAGCTAATGCCTATCTTAACAAGTTAGGGTGAATTCAAAGCAAAAGGTCTCTCTCTCGCCACATATTACAGCAGTTTTACTGGCTGAATTCCTTTTACTCAGGATCCCTCCCCAGTCCAGTGATGCTTCCTTTGTCCTTCAAGAGTTGTCGATGCAATGAGCAGAGATGACAGGAGAGAGAACTAGGGGCATCTCTTCCCCATTCTTATACTTTTCCTCTTCTTTGAGAAACTTCTCGTCATCCTTCCTCCCCCATGCCATGGTCTGATCTGGTCTCACGTTCGGTAATGCCTTTGGGCTGAAAAGTCTTCAAACCGATACCATCTCTGTAACAACTGTCCAGTGACAAATCCTGGTCCATCCCATGCCATCAGTTGCAGATTCACTCTGTATTCATAGGCATCCCCAGAAACAGTTATATGTTGGCAGGCCACTCAGGGGATTCTTGCCTATTGCATGCTAAATCTGCTGTGGTTTCTGTAGTGTCTGCTTTTGTTTTCCCTGGGACCCCAGGTTTTGTGCTGACCCTTCAAATCGAGGTTCCCCCCACCTCTCTCTGGCTCAGCAATACTATTTCTGTGCTGTTGCTGGGAGTAACAGCCTGCCAACCAACAGGCGTACAGCAGTGCTGAGAATTTGGACATAGATTGTCTTGTAATGTGATATACTTTTTGGCATGCAAGTTATGGGACCATAGGGCCCTATATTTGGGGTTCTCAGCTCTTTGGTGTCACTAAAAGCAACACTCTAGAGATAAGCAGCAGTAGCAGAGAGCTCAGATCCCGCCTATGGACTCTAGAGAACAACATGTATTGAACTTTTCCCATAGCTGAGATAGGATAACGTTTGGGTTTGGTGCGCAGGATGGGCAAAGACTGGAGACGGCTGCAATTTGCCCAAATTGGTTTGCCCGTTCCTAACTGTAAAACCTATCTGCATTGCAGTTAAGGATGGTAGGGATATCACCACAGGAACTTCCTGAATCTAGGGGTTAAATTCTCAACCTTAACTTTGTATTAATGGAATGTTTCAGTGGGAATTTGTTTGTTTAAGAAAAGGAATACTCATCACAATGCCAGACTCTTCTAACTCATACTCTCCCTGAGCCTACCACGACACACCCAAACACAGAGCTGTCAGCTGCATACACAGTATTGCTGGCTTCCCCAAGGGACAAATACCAAACTCAATTCCCTTCCTATCCCAGTCTCTGGCAGTGAAAAACTATCTCAAATATAGAGGGACAGGAAAAGGGGCCAATTGTCAAGACAAGATTCTAAGACGCACAGAGGAAGGTGGGATGTATTTGTTTTGAGTTCTTCCATCCCAGTACAGACCGGGCCCCGGATGAATCTGCTTACAATGAGACCAAGACCCAGAGTCTTTCTGGATCCCTATGATCATGAAGGCAGCCAATATTTTCTGGTGGATGAGTCCCGGAATGCACAAAAATAAGAGGATAAAGATACTGTTGCCATAGGAACTTTATCTCCATTTCCTGAGTTTTAAAATATAAAAATGATCTGTCTTGCACTAATATGGTTTCTTAAATGACATGGTATTTTCTGTTTTATTGAGGGAGGAGTTTGAGAGGGATCTTCTCAGCTGCCCTTACACAAATCACTCTGCTGCGGAGCCAGATCTATTGTGTCTATGACTGGCATGTTTTCACAAAGACGGTGAAGATATAGCGTATCTCCCCTGGGGAGCAGGCCAGGTGGCTTCAGGCCCAATTAGTAACCATCTCCCAGGGGATGGTTCTGCAGCCTCAGCCTTCTCCCTGACTGGCCTCTTTCCTGATACTCAGCTGCCATGTCAGTCCTGTATTCACAGTTATTGCCCAGGTCTGGCTGAGATGTGTGGGGCACAGAACTTGGGGGCAGGGAATGTGACTCTAAGTGAACTCTGCACTTCCCCAACCCTGGAGCCAGCCAGAGGCGGAAACTAGGGTGACCACACAGCAAATGGGAAAAATTGGGACAAGGGGCGGGAGTCAATAGGAGCCTATATAAGAAAAAGACTCAAAATTTGGCATTGTCCCTATAAAATCAGGAGCAGAAACAGTCCCCGGAATACATCAGGGCACCCTAAGGGCAGCTCTAAATGTCATTGGCTTTGGTGGTCCTCTATGGGACTGCTCTGCTGGATACCCAGGGCACACCCCACCAATGACCTGCTGCAGCCTGTCCAAGAACTCCCCCATGCCATCCAGAGGTTCCCTTATATCAGGGGAACCCTCAGCACCCTCCGAGAGCAGCTCTCCATCTCCTTTGAGCTGGAGGGATAGGGCTGGGGTCAGGTGCTGGTCCATAGTGTTTACCCCCCTTTGGCCATTTGAAGGGTCTTACCCTGCCCCCTTCTTAGTCAATGCTTAGTCCCATTAGATGCAGGACCCCACTATGGTCCAACCCTAACAGCCCCAGCTGGCAGAGCACTGGGGACATAGGACGCTTCCCAGCCTCCTGCTTCTCAGTCACCATTACCTCATCTCTCACAGCTTCCCCCTCCACCACACCAGCGAACTCCCTCCTAACTGGTCTC
Organism: Sternotherus odoratus; assembly: GCA_032164245.1. Classification (NCBI taxonomy): domain Eukaryota; kingdom Metazoa; phylum Chordata; order Testudines; family Kinosternidae; genus Sternotherus; species Sternotherus odoratus. The sequence goes on along the minus strand of JAVMKO010000019.1, from coordinate 13,577,722 downwards.
CCTGCCTTGCCTGGGTATTCTGATTTGCTGGTGGCGTTGCTCATCAGGTGACCTGCAGGTGTTTTCCCGCCCTCTCCCCCCTGGCCGGTTTCTGCTATTCCCTTTTCACAGAATCAGAGAATCAGAGAAGATCAGGGTTGGAAGGGACCTCAGGAGGTCATCTAGTCCAAATCCCCTGCTCAAAGCAGGACCAATCCCCAACTAAATCATCCCAGCCAGGCCTTTGTCAAGCCTGACCTTAAAAACCTCTAAGGAAGGTGATTCCACCACCTCCCTAGGTAACCCATTCCATTCCCATTTCCCAATTCCACTCCCATCCTCCTCCCTTCGGTGTTCCGCTGCACTCCCTCGTTCTGCTCTACTGCTCCATGATCTTCTCCTGACCTCATGCCAAACTAGCCTCTCTCATCATTTATCCAAGAAACCCACACTTTTAATTCACAAACCACAGGGACACGGTGTTGCCAGCGCTTGAGAGTTTATTGCGAGACTTGCAATATTTGGTGTTTTTCTTTAAGTCCCGGCCCCTGGGATTAGGTGAGGATCTCAGCTTCCAGTAAAAAAATAAGGAAAAGAAAGGAAACCACAGTGTAATGTGAGGGTAACCTCAAAGACTCATAAACCAGAAGGCAAATAATAAGGCCCGAACATTTATTTTAAAGCTCTTGATTTTTAAATCAACCCCCTGATTTTTGAGGCCTGACTAATGATTTTAAATCCATAGGGTTAGCAACACTAAGATGAATTTCTAAAAAAACCCTTCTCTAAAAAGACTCCCCAGGTGAGTACGTAGCAAAGCAAACAGCAGCCACAAGGCAGCAATTGTTCTACACTCCTCTCTGCGTTGTGTCTCATGAGGGTGAGATGCCTCTCCTATGGAAGATGCCATGCGGAGGGCAGAGTTAAACCTCACAAGGTTCCTGGAGGAAGTTATCCAGTACATGACTGGCAGCTGTTTGCGGGGCTCTGGACACCACTTTCCCTTCTAACCCACACGTCTCACCAGAAGTTCTCTTTTCATTTTCTGGGCTGCCTATAGTTCTTTCTTTGTAACAAAATTTCAGCAAAACCAACTTTGCTTATTCTGAATTGACAGTCAAGCCTAGTAGTCAACCATGCCAGAGACCCTGCTAAGGACTCTACGGAGAGAAAGAGAGTCTGTCCAAAGAGTTTCCAGTCTAAATAGTCAAGACTCTGAGTAGGCAGGGGAAAGGCAGGATTATTATCCTCATGTTACAGATAGAGCCGAGGCCCAGACAGAGTAAGGTCATGATGCAACAGGCATTGAAGTCAATAGAAAGACTCCAAATTACTTTAGCAGCAATCACAAGGAGTCCGTGGCACAAGAACTTAACACAGCTCTCTTGGGTGCAAGGCCAGAGCAAGAACCACGAGACCACGGATACTTAAACCTCCAGCTAAATGTGAACTGCAAAATTGCATTCACACTTCCCCGCTCTTTGTAACTTCTTTGGGATGTAGCAGAGGCCTGGAAGGTTTGCTGGTTTGTTTTTAAAGGGCTTTTTCTCTGCTTGTTTTTACTGCAGCAATCTCAGGAATGCTCAGGCCTCCCTGCTTGGTTTGCAGGACAACCTCTTGTGGGCCACACAGATGCTTACTGTGGGGGCAGGCTTCAACCAAAACTGACTTTCTCCCACGTGTTCACTAGGCCTTGGCATTTACACGGGTCTTATACAAACAAGCAAAATTCTGAGTTATAAGCAGTCAGTCCCTTTTCTGCTGCTCATCTCTGAGGCTTAGGTCTCTGTTAAGACCTGAATTTCTAACGTCAAAACAAGCAGAAATCCAACGTCTTCATTTTGTTTAGAGAGAAACCAGCCCTTTTATACCAAACACATAAAACCACCTTTAATTGTTAATTTGATCTCTCTCTATTTAAGGTCTGGCCCCCATTATCAGAGCTTCTGAGCACCACATAACCCTTAATTTATCATCACAACACTCCTGTGATGTAGAGAGATACTACTGTACCCATTGTATAGGTCAGAAACCGAGGCAAAGACCGACTAAGGCACAGATGCTCAAAGGGAAATCAGTGGAACCTAGGAGTCCAAATACCTTTGAGGATCTGGAGCTAAGAGACTTGCCTGAGAGTCTGTGGAAGATCGGACCCTAATCACTGAACCATTGTCTCTATTACATAGCAGCTTTCCCCCTTCTCACCTTAAAGTCTATGACTTTGTGACGCTATGTAAGTATGTTCTGTAGTTCAGTTACTATTGTCAGATGAATGCATAAGGTGAATTTTCAAACAGTCTTCATTCGGTTTGTACCAAGCACAGTGGCAGCATTTAAAAAGTATCACATCATAATAGATAATTCCTAAGTAATCTCACTGCCAAGTAACAATGATTTATACTTCATAGCTGTGACATCGGTAAGATTAATATAAATTATGAGTATGATTCATAATCATCCATATGAAATTATACTGATATGAGTCAATATTAAAGATATTCATAAATAACTAATAATTGTCATTCTAAATAATGTTAGTTTTAAGTAAAAAAAAACAAATTTTAAACTTTTAACTAGCAGAATTGCAGGAAAGGCAATTGCATGTGAATCAATTGGGTTTTCTCTAATAGTGTTATCCCATAATAAGCAGACCTATCTAAATAAAACTGTAAAGTACAAAAAAAACTTTGGATTTTTTTAGATAGTTAAGAACAATATGCAGGGAATTTTCCAAAGTGCTTTGTTAGGGAACAACCTAATACTGACTCATGAAAATTGATGGGTCAGTCTTTCCTAAACTGAACTGAAATACTATGAACCAATCCAAGCAGTATTAATCACAGAATCATAGAATCTCAGGGTTGGAAGGGACCTCAGAAGGTCATCTAGTCCAACCCCCTGCTCAAAGCAGGACCAATCCCCAACTAAATCATCCCAGCCAAGGCTTTGTCAATCCTGACCTTAAAAACCTCTAAGGAAGGAGATTCCACCACCTCCCTAGGTAACCCATTCCAGTGCTTCACCACCCTCCTAGTGAAATAATGTTCCTAATATCCAACCTAGACCTCCTTCATTGCAACTTGAGACTATTGCTTCTTGTTCTGTCATCTGCCACCACTGAGAACAGCCTAGCTCCATCTTTGGAACCCCCTTTCATAGAATCATAGAAAATTGGGGTTGGAAGGAACCTCTGGAGGTCATCTAGTCATCTAGCTCAAAGCAGGACCAATCCCCAATTAAATCATCCCAGCCAGGGCTTTGTCAAGCCTGACCTTAAAACCCTCTAAGGAAGGTGATTCTACCACCTCCCTAGGTAACCCATTTCAGGTAGTTGAAAGCAGCTATCAAATCCCCCCTCATTCCTCTCTTCTGCAGACTAACCAATACCAGTTCCCTCAGCCTCTCCTCATAAGTCATGTGCTCCAGCCCCCTAATCATTTTTGTTGCCCTCCACTGGACTCTTTCCAATTTTTCCACATCCTTCTTGTAGTGTGGGCCCCCAAACTGGACACAATACTCAAGATGCGCCCTCACCAATGTCAAATGGAAGGGAACAATCATGTCTCTCAATCTCCTGGCAATGCCCCACTTATACAGCCCAAAATGCTATTAGCCTTCTTGGCAACAAGGACACACTGTTGACTCATTTCAAGCTTCTCATCCACTGTAACCCCTAGGTTCTTTTCTGCAGAACTGTTGCCTAGCCATTCGGTCCCTAGTCTGTAGCAGTGCATGGGATTCTTCTGTCCTAAGTGCAGGACTCTGCACTTATCCTTGTTGAACCTCATTAGATTTTTTTTGGCCCAATCCTCTAATTTGTCTAGGTCCCTCTGTATCCTATCCCTACCTTCCAGCATATCTATTCCTCCTCCCAGTTTAGTGTCATCTGCAAACTTGCTGAGGGTACAGTCCACACCATCCTCCAGATCATTAATGAAGATATTGAACAAAACCAGCCCCAGGACCGACCCTTGGGGCACTCCACTCGATACCGGCTGCGAACTAGACATGGAGCCATTGATCATTACCTGTTGAGCCCGACAAGCTAGCCAGTTTTCTATCTACCTTATGGTCCATTCATTGAGCCCATACTTCTTTAACTTGCTGGCAAGATTACTGTGGGAAACTATATCGAAAGCTTTGCTAAAGTCAAGGAATAACACATCCACTGCTTTCCCCTCATCCACAGAGCCAGTTATCTTATCATAGAAAGCAATTGGGTTAGTCAGGCATGATTTGCCCTTGGTGAATCCATGCTGACTGTTCCTGATCACTTTCCTCTCCTTTAAGTGCCTCAGAATTGATTCCTTGAGGACCTGATCCATGGTTTTGCTAGGGACTGAGGTGAGGCTGACTGGCCTGTAGTTACCCGGATCTTCCTTCTTCCCTTTTTAAAAGGTGGGCACTACATTGGCTTTTCTCTAGTTCTCCGGAACCTCCCCGATCGCCATGAGTTTTCAAAGATAATGGCCAATGACTCTACAATCACATCCGCCAACTCCTTTAGCAGCCTTGAATGCAGTGCATCTGGCCCCATGGACTTGTGCTCATCCAGCTTTTCTAAACAGTCCCAAACCACTTCTATCTCCACAGAGGCCTGGTCATCTTCTCCCCATACCATGCTGCACAGTGAAGTAGTCTGGGAACTGACCTTGTCTGTGAAGACGGAGGCAAAAAAAAGCACTGAGTTCATTAGCTTTCTCCACATCCTCTGTCACTAGGTTGCCTCCCTCATTCAGCAAGAGGCCCACACTTTCCTTGACTTTCTTCTTGTTGCTAACAGAGTCAAAGAAATCCTTCTTGTTTCTTCTAACATCTCCTGCTAGCTACAACTCCAAGTGAGATTTGGCCTTCCTAATTTCACTCCTGCATGCCCGAGCAATATTTTTTATACTCCTCCCTGGTCATTTGTCCATTTGTCTACAAAGGACTTACAAGAAGTTTCTTTTTTGTGTTTAAGATCAGCCAGGATTTCACTGTTAAGCCAAGCTGGTCGTCTGCCATTTTAATGTTCTTTCTACACATCGGGATGGTTTGTTCCTGCAGCCTCAATAAGGTTTCTTTAAAATACAGCCAGCTCTCCTGGACTCCTTTCCCCATCATGTTTTTCTCCCAGGAGACCCCGCCCATCAGTTCCATGGGGGAGTCAAAGTCTACTTTTCTGAAGTCCAGGGTCTGTATTCTGCTGCTCTCCTTTCTTCCTTGTGTCAGGATCCTGAACTCGTCCATCTCATGGTCACTACCGCCCAGGTTCCCATCCACTTTTGCTTCCCCTACTATTTTTTCCCTGTTTGTGAGCAGCAGATCAAGAAAGCTCTTCTCCTAGTTGGTTTGTCAAGCACTTGCACCAGGAATTTGTCCCCTACACTTTCCAAAAACTTCCTGGATTGTCTGTACACCGCTGTATTGCTCTCCCAGCAGATATTGGGGTGACTGAAGTCCCCCATGAGAACCAGGCCCTGTGATCTAGTAACTTCTAAATGCTAAAACCCAACATGCAAGGATGGATAGTTGGTGGATGATTTAAATCCTGGTTCAAAATCTTGAGAGAGCCTTTAAGTGTGTAAAAAAAAAAAATAGCAGAGAGAAATTGGGAATAAACATCTCCCTATGTCTCAAGTTTTTGGTGATGTCACAAACCGCTCAGGTTCACTTTCATGATCATTTAACCCTCTCGAAGTGAGTGTAGACTTCCAGTATACTGATAAAAAGAGAAACACACACATTACAATGATGGTGTGTCCTGACATAGAGCTTTTATTAGAATAAGTTTGAGATTAGAGTATGACTAATCTGAAGTGAATCGCAGGCCGCCAGTATGCACAGCCACCAAACAAACCATCTTCTATAGGTTTTGTTTTAATTGTGGACGTTTCTGTGAAATTCATTAGGTTCTGCCATTTCTTACAGATTCAGTTACAAATTACCTTCATCATCAATGCTGAACTGATTAGCTCTAATCAGGGCCCAATTCAGATACAATTCCCTCCACCCCCATGCCCACAACCCTGCTTATCCAGAAATGCCAGCAAATCAGCAATATATGAAGGGTGCCAGGCAGTATGTATCTCTGGCTTATTTTCAGAAAGGATTCAGGGAGACCCTTTAAATGGCACATTCTTTTCGGGAAGGTCCTCTATTTCTTGGCATCAGTAAAACAGATTTTTGCTGAATTAGTATCAATGAATAGAAAGAAAAGTACAGAATAGCCTATGTTGCCCTGTATTAAAAATAGGGCTGTCTGAACTGATCCATCTGGGACACCAAGTTGTCATCCTTGAAAATGATCTTTTCATGCAAAATGATAACCATTTGCAAGCTGGGTCAGTCTGTGGTTTAAATTAACACATGGCATTTGTCTAGATCCACAAAGGATGTTGTGACTAACTGCCACTGTAGCTGCTTAAGTAAAAGTACATTTAGGCATCACTGAGATCCTCAAAAATCCCACTCAGCTGCTACCTAACTCTATAGGTGCCTGAAGTTCCTCTGCACCTATATTTCCACTGTTAAAGTCCCTGAAATCCCCAAGCTTCTGCCAATGATCACATGTTCTGCCACCTCCCAATAAACATCTCAACGCCTAGCTCACATCAAAGTCCCAGCAAGTATTCCCCCCACCTGACTAGCCTGCTGGCCTCGAGACAGTGGACGTTCTCAGAGCATGTCTAACCTTCCACAAAACAATCAGCCAAGGAGGTTGTGCTTTATAACTTTGAGTACATTGGTTAGTGCCCTCACCCAGGATGTAGGAGAACCAGGTTCAATTCCCCTTTTCCCTGATATGGAAAAACGGATTTGAACTTGAGTCTCCATTCTCTCTGTAGAGGCCTGGGATAAGGGTACTCTGGGACAGGGCTCTCTGTTTCTCCAATTAAATAGCCACTGGACCAAAATGAGAGTGAAAATGACTGTACAGCTCCTTGGGGGGGGGGGGGACCCAGGTCCAGTCCCGCTGCCCCAATCACTATTGAATTATTTATACACAATGGAACAACTTTAACAGGTGAGTCTGTGAGTAACCCAAAGACCAGTGGTTAGGGCACACTCTTGAGAGAAGGAGACACAAAATCAAATCCTCTCCCCCACCAGGCAGAGGGGGAAAATGAACCTGGGTTTCCCTCACTGCATGTAAGTATCCAAACCCTGGACTAAAAGTCATAAGGGGAGTGCAGGGCAACCCGTCCTCCGTCATTTCTTGACAAGAACAGGTTAGGTACCTGACTCCAGAAGAGGATTCCTGGCTCTGAATCACAAGCCGAGATGGCTGCACATCTCCAGCCAGGCCGTAGATGCCGAACTCCCTTTGTGCAGAGGGGCTTTGACCACCCCCCTCTCCTCAGATTTTCCTGTTGTCTATCTTGGGCAGTGCCTCACTCAGCTTGCTGACTTTAGTGCATCCCCTTGCTAGGTCTGTACAGGGAGAGTGGGTGCTTATCTCAGGACTATGTACTGTTGTTGTAGCCATGTTGGTCCCGGGACATTAGAGTGACAAGATGGGTGAGGTAAAATCTTTGACTAGACCAACTTCCATTGGTGAGAGAGGCTATCTGACAAGCCACACAGAGCTCAGAAAGCTCAAAGATGACTTCTACTGGGTGACTGGGCACCTAAAAGTTAGATGCTGCAAAGTTGATCATCCAGCAATTATCTGAAGTGAGGAACACTTGACAGATCTCCCTAAACAGGGAAACAAAACAAAATTCAAATCCCAGTTCTTCCAATAAAGAGGCAGATTTTAGATGGCAGGTAACTAGTTTAAGCCTAAAGCTACTGGTTCAAATGATGTAATTTGTGCAAGAATCAAAAACATGAATGAAAGTGGCAGCTGTCACTTTACACTGTAAAGAATGCAGTAAATATTTGTGTTTATAAAAGTTGGGCTCTCGAACACCAGGACATGAATTCTCTTTCTTCATTTGCCTCTCCTCACAAACAAAGGAAAAGTCATCACTAAAGCTAACTCTAATATTTGTCAAAATATGGGACCTGAAATATTGTCTATAACTTGAGCCAATGAACCTGCCTATAAAAATGTGAAAGGAAAATAAACGGTGTTGGTGAAAAAGGGAAAGGGAAGAAATGAAGTCCTGTTTTTATCTGCTGTGGGTCATTGAACTTCCCAACTCCTTGTTCAGACCCACACTTGCCTGCTCACTCATCACAAACACTGCTGAGACTATCAAACTCACAGTACCTGGAACAGCAGCTGTGGTACAGCAGTTCATCTATCCATAGATTTTAGTATCAGAAAGGGACCCTTCTGATCAATTAGTCTGACCCATAACTTTAGATTGAGCTAGATGAGAACAATCTTGATATTAAAATTTCAAGTGTTGGAGAATCCACCTCATCCCTCTGTAGGTTGTTTCAATGGCTAAATAATTAGCTTCATTGTTAAAAATGTGTTTTCTGTTTCCAAATTGAATTGGTCCAGCTTCAACCTTCAGCAATTAGATTTTATTCTGATTTTATCGGATAGATTAAAGAGTCACCTATTATCAGATGGCTTCTCCCCATGCTAGTATTTATAGACCAGGATCAAGTAATCTCTTAACCGTCTCTCTATTAAGCTAAATAGATTGAACTTCCCAAGTTTTTCGTTGTAAAGTAAGCTTTTTAACTCTTGACTTGCTTTTGTGACTCTTCTATGAACATCCTTCAATTTCCCGACATCCTTTTTAAAGTGTGCAGACCAGAACTGGACACACTATTCCTCTAGTGATCCCACCAGTACCATATCCAACTCAATGTCACCCATTTATAGATATAAGCATTGCTATTTGCCCTTTTGGCCACAGTATCACACTGAGAGCTCATGTTCAGCTGGTTATTCATCATATCAACTAAATCCTTTTTGGAGTCACTGCTCTCCAGAACCCCATCCTGGAAGTGTGACCTACAGGCTTTGTTCTTAGATTATGACCTTGTATCTAATTGTATTAAAATATCTGTCATTTGTGATCACTTACTGAACTATCCATATCTTTCCAGAACTGACTTGATCTTATTATTTACTTCTCCACCAATTTTTGTGTCAGCTACAAGCTTTATAATCAATGATTTTATATTTACGTTCATATTTCGATAGAAATATTCAATAGCACCGGGCTAAGAACGTTTGCCTAGGAACACCCCAATCAACAATGACTTGCCATTAATGGCCACGTTTTGTAGAGTAACAAGGTTACCTCCTGAACCTCACATGGGGTCTGATCCTGCCAGGTAGTGAGAGCCACTTGAGAGGTACTGAGTTAATCACTGGAAGTGTGAGTCCTCAGTATCAGGCAGGATTAGTCCTCATGGACACTAGGAGCCAAAGTCTGATCTCACGTACATTGGTTTTACCCCAGTGATTTACAACAGCATAAATAAGACTCAGGCCCTAGGTAGCCCAGGGTTAAGAGCATCATTATTACCTTCCTAGAACATTTCTAGATCTACAGTATTCCCATGCTGATCTTCACAGCTCTTGCAACTTGGTTACAGAATCACAGACAGTAAAATCAGATATGGCCCTACTGGTGTAGATGAACTTGTAATGATCCAATTATTTAAATGCATTGATTTTGTATATAGCTTTCTTACAGATATCGATAACATACCTAAAGTGAATGGATATCCTGGCATTTATTATAAACAAGGTTCAGACATAACATGTGTGTTTTATTAAGAGAGGCTTAAGTGTTCAAGTGGTTATATTTTGTTTAGGTGTTATTCTTTTAGCTGGGTATGTTGTGTAGGGGTTGCCACATGCATGTCTGTTGCTGTTACATGTATGGGGGGATTGATCAGTGGTTTGAGAATTGGCCTGCTAAACCCAGGGTTGTGAGCTCAATCCTTGAGGGGGCCGTTTAGGGATATGGGGCAAAAATCTGTTGGATGATTTAGTTGGGGATTGGTCCTGCTTTGAGCAGGGGGTTGGACTAGATGATCTCCTGAGGTCCCTTCCAACCCTGATAGTCTATGATTAGTGCCCCTGTCAGGACGATAGTGGGAAGTGTCGCTGTTGGTTGGGTGTAAGTTGTGTATGGGTTGTTCGACGTGTGCTTTAAAAGAACATGTTAATTCACAACTAAGAGGAACCCTCTGCCCCTCAGGGCAAAGAGAGCCACTAAAAGGGCACTGGAAACACAAGCCGAATTGAACAGACAGACAAGGCCCTTCGTTCCTGCACGGAAGGTGAGCTCTAGCATGAGGTAAAGAAGGAAAAGCGCAGCATGAGGGAACAGGGGCAGCCTGGCCCTTCAGTGGGATGTTCGTTCGCCGCCCCTTCAGCTCTTGAACTGCAAGCTGCTATCAGTCACGGTACTGCTATTGTAGTCACTATTCCATCGGAAAGGCTGCCATGCAGCTCCCAGAGCCCCGGGAGGAGACTGCCACAAGGAGACAGCGAGGCAATTTTCAGGGACCTCCTGGTTAATAAAATGGAGCTTTTCAAGGCTAAATCTCCTCACGCAATTCTGCAAGTTTGTTATAAACTAAGGAGCGGGCTGCGGGGTAAGGTGAGATGCTAACTCAGCGCTCTGCAGCCACATACTCTTCAGCTGAGCTAACTCCACAACTCGCTTGAGGAGGGGAACTGTTCTGAGAAAGTGGACCTTTGGCTGGTTGCTATAGAAACCGACATACCACAGCTCTGACCCCAGAGAGGTTTAGCGCTCTCCTCAGCAGGGTTGCCAGCAGCTGGACTGCAGCTGTTACAGAGGTAGAGGGGCCTGAGAGGAAGGCAGAAATCCCTGCCCGACTGAGCACAGAATGACCATGGCCAGAGTCGCCCCCCTGTTATTGCTATTGACTGAATATTTGTTTCAAGGCAGCACTATGCTCTGTGCTGAACAACACCCCAAAGAGCTTATCACCATGGCCTCCAAGACAGTGGGACGCAGTGGGGAATGTGGGGCAGAGAGTGACTTCAAGCTTTGTTCACTTCACGCCACGCTAACAAGAACATGGTCGTTTCTCCTGGTTTGAGGAAGAGCTGCAAAGAGGTCATGCCTTGTGCAAGGACAAAAGCTGGCAAACAGAAAAGGGCGTCATACCCACAGGCAGCAACAAGTCTCTTTCATGCGAAGCTCCTTGCAGAACTAAGAGAGAAGGTGCCCCTCGCTGTTATAATGCTCTGTGCAGGGGCTTCTCCAACCCTGCCATTTTCTTGAGTTCTTTGCATTCTTTCTGCAAAGGATCAGCTCCACCGACAAATCCTAATGCACCTGAGCTGGTAGCCAGTACCTAGGCGATCCAGCTACTACACTTCATTCACCCAGATCTTTATTTTAACAATCTTGATGTCAGAGATAGAACAAACACTCCGTTTAAGGAGTAAATTGTTCTGCGCTGGATACCTGGAGCCGTTTAGAGAAAAAAGATTAAAATTTATTTCAACTAGGCATTTTCTGCAGTGCCCATAATCCCCTGCTCTCCCCAAGTGGTCTTATGCAAACAGCGCCAAGCAGGCTGCCTATAAATGGAGAGCAGCGGGGCTCTGGTCAGGCTAATCTGTGCTGGGATTTTAAATAAATACACTAAATGCAAGGAGAGGTGAGATAGCTTTTTGCACAGGAGCCTAGTATCAGTGTCATCAATCAGCAACTTCCTGGAGGACAGAACACTATTCATTCCACCACATTTTGTTGCCTGCCTCGTGTCCCACCCACCCATCCTGCTGCCCAGCGCGCTGACAGTTCTTCAAACATTCATTTTAAAAAGGCACAAATGCAGTTTGCAAGTCTACACTGCCAGGTTCTTTCAGCTGTCAGTGCTCATGTGCATTCATGGAAAGCTTCCCAGCCCCTTGCCAGCAGACGGCATGCCTTGCGATTTCCACCAGCCACGGCCTGTTTCCATTTGAATTGCAAGGACTTCTCACACCTCACCCCGATGAAACACGGGTACTGACTAAAAGAGTCTCTTTGGTATGCACCAATAATCGCTACGTTCAAGAACTGAAGACCTGACTGAGCTACAGACTTAGCAGATTGCTTTTGCACTTATCACCTTTTTAATAAAAATGCTGTGTCTCAGATGAGTTATTTATACTGTACCTGCCGCTCTACAAGGACAAGATTACAAGGACAAGATTAGAGTGACCCACTCGCTCTACAAGGACAAGATTAGAGTGACCCACTCCTCCATATGCCCCTCTGAACAAATTGCTGGTTATTTACTGACACTTAGCCTTGGAGTGACCAGACAGCAAGTGTGAAAAGTCAGGACGGGGTGGGGGGTAATAGGAGTTTATATAAGAAAAAGACCCCAAAATCGGGACTGTCCCTATAAAATTGGGACATCTGGTCACCCTTCTTAGCCTTGGAATAGAAAATAAACTAAACCTAGTAACAACTTTGGACCCCTCCCCCACCCGCAATAAAATACCCAAACAAGACAGGAAGCAAATTACCATATCAGACAGAGTATACCCAAAATTCTGAAGAGAGGTCACTAATTTCGGCTTTCTCAATTTGGGAGGTTCCCAAGCTGAGAGACCTTGAGCCTGATTTTCAGAGGTGCTGAGTACCCACAACTCATTCAGGGCTCAACATCGATGAAAAATCAGTCCCTAGGTGTCTTGACTTGGGCATCCCAAAACGGAGTCACCTAAAATCAGTGGCTACTTTGGATAGGACTGAGCTATCCCTTTTCTGTTACAATCAAACTATCTGAGGGAAGCCTGATGCCATTGGTGCAAGTAGGGCGGTCTAGTCCGTACAGTAAGCCCCTCCCTACCCCAGAAATGTGGGATGGATGCGGATCATGGGGAGAGGACGGGGGGGGGGGGGGGGCAGGCTGGGGGCAGGGCGGGGTCATGTGGGAGGTCACATAGGAAGGTCATGTACCCCTCCTTTGTGTCCCTCCCATGGGTCCAGCATATGGGCAAGAAATTATTTCTACTTGCACCACTGCCTGATGCAAGCAGCACTCAGTGAGCCTGAGACGGGATGAGCAAGCCTTTAGGAAGCAAACTCCCCCAGAAACCCATCCAGGCTGAACTTTCTCTCAGCTGGAATTCTCCCGCTGGTTAGCCATGAATCAACAAGTAAAACAACTCTTGGGCTGGAAAAGTGGCTGTGTCGGTGCCAGACCAAATTCCAGTTGTAGAAAGCAAATTCAACTGTGGTTTGTTCTCCTGCTCCCCTTGGGCCTGACACCAGTCCTGTTCTGTCCAGAGAAGGAAAACAGGCAACACTCAATTCACACATCATTGGTTTTGCAGCAAGCCCCGTGTGCCCTCTGTCGCTCAGTAATTGCAGCCCACTTGCCCAGCTGGGATTGTTTCAAAGGCTGAGCGTGCTTTCAGAAACAAGGGACATTTTGAGCACCAATAAATGAGTATTCAATGTAGATTAAACTTTGGCTTGTCACCCTTTTATTATTAGTTCCTGACTTCTCTAGTCACCCTGTTCCTGAGGAGATTGGTTCCCCTTATAATGAGGTGGAGGCCATCCAAACCATACATTTCCTTCTTCCCACGGAAGGTGGACCAACGTTCCACAAAAACGTATCCTTCCCCACTTCCTTAGTTCACTTCTCGCATCTTCTGCCTCTGTCTTCCTTTGCTATATAGAAAGGAGAAGAAGCCAAGCACCACGACCAATATGAGATACAATGGGTAGAGGAAGCTGACTTTGCTCTTGACATCACTGGCTACAGGAATGTGGAGTAACTTCAGCTTTGCCCTGTAGTCTTGTGGCTCCTGAACTGGAAGACTGCTGAACTTTCCCTGATTCTAAGGCAACAAGAGCAATAAAATGAAAAAAATAAGGCCACAGAGTCTTCTTGTTTAGCAGGTCAAGTGAAACTGAGAAAGTTTGGGGGATCGGGACACTTCATACTGTGGTCCAAATCCAAACCTGAGGTGGCTTGGGTCACAGATCAACCGAGAAAACATTCTCCAGCCAATGGCGCCATGAGTCGCAAGCGCAAGGAAAAACTGCAGGACAAACTGTGATTCCCAAATGCATATTTTGCAGCTGCACACCCAGGATATGTTTTCTGAACACTTTCCCCCATTGTAATGTAATGGATGCTAGAAGTGTCAGCCCAAATCATCAGACAGGAAAATTTCTCTACATGAAACTTATATTCAGTAGATAACCAAAGCCATTAAAACAGAGACCACTTAAAAGGTTACACTCTCCATCAGCCAGAAGGGGTCTGGAGGCTGCCACTCTCTCTGTCTGCCTGTTAATCTAGACTGAGTGCTTCCCATATCTCCTTCCTCCTCTTTTCCTCATTGCAAGACTAAGGTGAAAGAAATGTAATCAAGCTACTTCAATGGGAAATCGCATCAGTTCCACTGCTTCTGCATTACAGCAAGCAGCACAGTAGACAAGGGCTCCTTGTTAGATTCCAAGTTTGGCCCAGTATCTAAATATCAAGATTGCCTTTAAAAGCTGGCCATGCTTTCCTGGACATTGTGCTCTCTATGTCTCATCCTTCCTACTTTGGTGCTCCTCATTTAACTTTCTTTTCTCGCCCCCACTCTCTTCTGTCTCTTCAGCGCACTCCCTGAAATGGACTTAAATGTTTACTTCAGCATCATTGCAGAGATTTAAAAACTACACAGGACTATGATTCTCACTGGGTTCTGAGCTTGTTTCTAAGTTAGATTTGCTCTCTTTGGGGCAAGGACTATGCGCAATAGAAAATCTGATCAATGGAAATGTTTTTTCATACAGTGCACAACTGGTGTATGGAACTCATTGCCACATGAGATCATTAAGGTCGAGAACTTAGCAGAATCCAAAGAGGATTGGACATCTACATTGATCACAAAAGCATCCAGAGACAGTTGAGTGAATATTAAAAAAACAAACAACAAATCTGAAAGGATAAAGAGTCCTGTGGCACCTTAAAGACTAACTAAAGTATTGAAGCATACGCTTTCATGGGCTAATACCCACTTCGTCATTTCCATTGAATGCATCTGACGAAGTGGGTATTAGCCCACGAAAGCTTATGCTTCAATACTTTAGTTAGTCTTTAAGGTGCCACAGGACTCTTTGTCACTTCTACAATTCCAGACTAACACGGCTACCTCTCTGATTTTTGAACGGATATTGGCCACTAGCCCATGGGAATTGGAAGAAATCTTCCCCGAGGCAGTTATCTGATAATTGCCCACTGCAGGGCTTCTTCCTCTGAAGCATCTGGTGTGGACACTATCAGAGAAAGGATACTGGACTAGATGGACCCTGGTCTGATCCTGCATGATAGTTCCTATACCCTTATCAATCTGTCATGCAGGGTATGGTACTATATGAAAGTTTAATAACATTCAGACCTGGAGATGCTGACAGTCAAAACAGTATTCAGGCGGTTTGACTCCTGATTAACAACACTAATCCAAGTGCTATGGAAATGGGATGTTCTTTATTGATTGAAGTGCATTATTTATTAATATGAACTAATTTTATTAATAAGATCAACAAGCATACGATCTAGATATGCCATCATCTGACTGGTATGGAGTTAGGCAAGAGATCACAAGTAAAACTGGGCACATTTTTCAGCCCAAACACTTTTTCCACACAAAAAATATTAAAAAAAAAAAAAATGCAGATTCAGGGCAACTGAAATATCAATGTTGGCAATTTGTTTTGGTAAAAATAATAATCAGAAATGTCAAGCCAGTTCATTTCGACATTTCTGAAACAAAATGTATACATTTCTCAGGGTAGACTCATGAGGGGTCTTAGATGCCATTACACCCAAGAGCCCACTGGTTACAGCATTCATAATCCCATGTTTGAATCCCCACTATGGAGCAGACACTAGGAACTCAGGTCTCCTCCATACAGGTTATATACAGTCATATTCACTGCATCGCTCTCTGACCCAATGGGATAAAGTGGAGCCTAAGAAAAGGAGGGGACCAGACAAGAACTTGGTAGGCTCCAACTGAGAGTGGGAGAGGGAAGAAGAAGGGACAGCCAATGAATGGAAGTGTGTGATTCAAGAGAGAAACGGATGGAGTATCTGGAGAGCTAGGAGAGGAACCAGTCAAGCACGGAGCTGTGAAAGACTAGGGAGCTGAGAGTATTATGGTGGACGGTGTGTCGGGCTGGTGCGCGTGGCAGAGAACTCAAGGAGAATGGGCTACAGAAGAGGCCCTTGCATACAGCTCATCAAATTTGTCAACACTTTTACTTTTGTGAAATTTGTCAAATTTGTCAAAATTTGTCAAATTTGTCAAATTTGTCAACACTTTTACTTTTCTTAGTTTTAGGTCTGAAATATTGTGAAAATCTCTGACATAAAATTTCCCACATCACAAAAGGGTGCCCAGCCTTGGTGAGAACGAGAACGCAGCCTTGCCAGAAGTCAGATTGCAGAGATCCCAGTGGCTAGGGAGTTAACACAGTGGGATCTAGAGAACATGCAATGGAGGAAGGCAGTGGATCAGGGACTATATCTGTGCAGCTCCCCACCGCCCGGGGCCGTTGGGCAAACAACTAATAACACAAGACGGGGCAGGAGTGGGGATGTCACTTATTCCATATCTCACTTTGGAATGAAATAATATTTTGGTAGGTAATCTTTCCCTGAAGATTTCTCTTAAAGTCTGATGGCAAAGACATCTTTAATCTATTGAGGCTTTGAAAACACTTCGAGAGGGTGTCTCAATTATACCTGAGGAAGAGAAGGGAAGAGAATGGGTATTACAATGAGACTGCAGATGAAGTCACAGTAGGTGTTAGAGAATAATCATTGAGCAATAGGAACATTTACAGTAAATGTCAGTGACTCTAGTACTGACGAGGTTCTGGATAAACAGCCCTGCAGACTGATGTCCTTAATTTCTCCACAGAGCGTGCGCAGCCTGGGAAGCAGGAGTGCAAATTCCCTGCACTGCCCCACCAATGGGCAAAAGTCATGTTCTAGAGACTTCGAGGAGATGAGCTTCATTCTCCAGGCGCATTCCAGACTGGCCCTGTTTGCTGAGTCTGCTAACATGGGGGGTGGGGGGTGAATTGTAACGGTGAGTTTAGTGATGGGGACACCTACACATCAGCAACTGGCCCAAATGTATTGCACAGAAAGCAGGGAACAGCTGCCCGAGAATAATGGCTCTCAGTCAGCATTGACCAGAGCAGATTTCAATAGCTGACCTGAAGGTCAGTCCCAGCCCTGAGTCATCAAGTGTTCTGGCTTCCCAGTCACTCCTTTCTAAAGTCAACAGGAGAAAAGACGCTTGCCTCTAGAATTCACTGTTTCTGAAAGATGTGATGCCTCCCGTAAAGAGGAGAATGCTTGTATTCTAATGTCTGGGGCTTAAGAGTTCAAACAGCTTCCCCACTGTGTTCCCAGTTCTTATTCCATAAACAGGAGACTTCCTTATTCACAATTATTCTTATTAAAGAGAGAGAAATAGAGATATAATGCCTCTTACAAGAACACACTGTGCAATCATTTCATCTGCAGGTTTTTAACTGGACCTGTGTCTTAGACCTTCAGGAATAAAAACAAGCCAATAAAATGAACATGGAAATATATTCATTAGGATTTATAATGCTCATTAAAACTGCCTGTGTATGAAAGCATGACTGAGCTCCACAGAAGTAGAGGAAAATGCAAATTATACTGCATGAGAAGAGGATATTTCCCTAATCATCCAATCAAATGCTAGCGCAATTATCTGTGGCCAACCCAATGGGTTAAAATTATACTGTTCATCCTTGGACACAGTGAGGAGTCTAAAAGTGTTTCATTTTAATAAAAAAGAAATCTGGACCCGGCAGAAACCAGCTTCACTAATGACGTGTTTACACAGAAAAAGACAATTTCTATTTAATGGTGATTACCATCGAGAACAAATTAAACTTCCTGGAGTATATGGGTTAGAGATAATGGGAACAAAAAAAAGTTATGGTTTTACTCTGTGTGTATCTGTGTGCAAATCAGTGTGGGTGAGAGTGAATCTATATCTACATATGTGTGTGTGGACATTTGTGTGTGCCTCTGATTATGTGCCTGCATTTGTGTGTCTGTCTGTGTACACATCTGTGTGTCTGAATCTGTGCATCGCAGTGCGTCTATAAGTGTGTGTATGTGCATGAACGGGGGAGGGAAGGGGAGTGTGTGTGTGTGTGTGTGTGTGTAACACAGTAATGCTGTCATAAGAAGTTAAAACAAGGAGGAAAAAACAAAAAGCAATTTCAAATGTCAGGTGGTACCAAATGAGTTCTGAACAGCATTGGAATATTTGGACCCAGGGAAACATCTGAATGTTTTTTTCTATGCTCCATGTCAATTCATCATAACAACATCACCCAGAACGCAAGCTGCCAATTGATCCTGAACCAAGATAACAACTCAAGACTCCAACTTTCAGGTAAACTGATTTCCAGTGTTTGACTATCATGGCAAAAATATGCAAAATACTTCCCGCAGCACTTCAGCAGCTCCATAATGACACTTGAGGCCATAGGCTGGGAACCCCCGGGGAAGAATTAGCTTGAGACAAAGCAAAACAAGAAAACATTTAGAAAGCCACAATCTGTGCAGTGAACAGGTATAAAGTGTGCAACATAACCCGAGTCTTTTTCAAAGCCAAAGTCCACAGTCCCCTCTCCAATTCCTCTCTACTTCTTTGTTGTGTAACTTGAATGGGTGAACAGAGGGTTAGATGTTTTTGCTACTTGCTGTATAGGATTAAATAGATTCTGCTATTCCTTTTTCTGCCAAGGCCATTCCAAACAGATTGTGTTACAGCATGTACCTGTGCAGACCTATCCCAAAGAGGTATGGGAAATCATTTCAACATTCAGCTTTAATATCTATTCCTTTGTAAAGGAGAACAATCATTTGCAGAACAAGCCCAGATGTGAGCAGTCCCTAATGCAGGAATTTAAGCTCAGAGGCACAAAATAATGTTATGTCTGGGAATATTTAATAATAGTACAATGAAAATTGTAACGGAGAAGAAGGCACTACAAACAGGCTTGCAAAAACCCAAGATTAACCACAGTGGAACAGTGATTGGTTCAGAGCAACAGTAAACAATGCACAGAAATGTAACTTCATTATCTTTTGATTCACAATATGCAACCAGATGCAGAGACAATCCATCTAAGGAAGTGGAGGCTGAGAGAGATTAGAAAAAGGGCTGGCGTATTTCACAATTCAGGAGTAGAGAGCTTGTACATAAAGGTCCTCAGTCAGGATATGTTCAATAACTACAATCATCAAAATAATAATAATATAATCCGTGTGTGCCTTATTCTAAGAGCTACTATCACTCACTCAGAAATAAATAAGTGGTTAAACCTGAGAAAATATCGAGGAGAAAAACATCCCTCATGGGGTTATAAGAGTGGTTTGCTTTCCCAGTGACAACAAAATAACTTAGTTGCACCGTGAAAGCCCTTTGAAAGGATTAAGAAAACTGAAATGACTAATGGGAGCTGGGATTTGCACGGTCATTTGGAAAGAGTTAGAGAGAAAATACTCCGCAGAAGTGCACAAAAACACGCCATAGGGAAAGACAATAGACAGTGGCACCTTCTCAAAGGATGTGCAGACTCAGCCACAAAATCCAGCAACTGCAGATGCAGTTTGCAGACACCTCCAGGATTACATTTTCAGTAGTCAGCAATTTTGTGGTAGATGGCCCAGCCCTCAATTTCAGGGGGCAAGGGAATCTTCCAGCTACAGGTAGGGTACAAGCATGTAGGGTAGGGTGCTGCTGAGTCAAGAGTTTTCATGTTGAAAGAACTAAACCGAGTTCTGCTCCGTCTGTAATGCTCTCCTCTCAGCTCCAAGGAATCAAGTTTTGGATGGAGACACTTGACAGGAAACATATCCAGAACATGTTTTCGCAGTTGTTTCTTAAACTTCCTTTGTATTGAAGTGGAACAAAGTTAAAAAGGTCAGTCAGAGTAAGCAACGCTGCATTAGTCTGTAGACATTGTGATAGAGGAAGGTCAGGGAGCTGTGGCAGAGTGTTTGAGGGGAGATATATCAGCTCCAGGTTCATCAGGGCGTGGCTCCCTGTAAACTAGGGAAGCAGGCAGCAGGTTAATTAGGAGCACCTGTTGTCAATTAAGGCCTTAATAAAAACCCCTGCCTCATGCAGACAGGTGTGGGTGTTTGGAAGGAGTTTGGAGGTGTTGGAGCAGAGAGCAGTTTGGAGGCATTGGAGCAGAGAGCAGTTTGGAGGCGTTGGAGCAGAGAGCAGTTTGGAGGCGTTGGAGCAGAGAGAGTTTGAAGAAGTGCTGCGGTGAGCTAAGAAAGACCCAGACCTTAAGTAAAGGAACACCTGGCTTGTGCAGAGAGAGGGCAGGAAGCCCCCACAAGCTGAAGAGTAGGAGAGGGAAGTAGTCCAGGGGAAGGAGTAGCTAATCCCAGTGGTTTACCGCTATCCTCAGGGCCCCTGGGCTGGGACCCGGAGTAGAGGGCGGGCCCGGGTCCCTCCCTCTCCCCTTCTCCCCTCTAGGATACTTGTGGGACAGTTAATACCCTGTTCAGAGGCAAGAAAAAGGCTCCCTGAATTCCCCCACAAGAAGAGAAAGCGCAGGACCCATCAATATCGTGGGAGTAATTTGCCACACGATGTAGGGGTAGGAATTGTCTCCCACACTGATGATCATCATCATCTAGTATGCTCTAGTACATTGGCCTGGGGAACAAGAGACCAGGCTCCTCATCGTGGCTCTACCACTGATCTTCTGCGGGCAAGTCACTTCCCTGTTCCATTCATCTGTTTCCCTCCCACCCACTGTCTGTGTTGTCTCTTTACACTGAGAGCTCCTTCCGCAGCATCTGTCTTTCTGTATGTGTTTGTGCAGGGGCTGGTACAAGGGGGCCCTGATTTCTTTTGTGCCTTTTGTTCCTCGTGTAGTAATAACAATATAATAATAATTATAATTATAATTGCCTAAGCATATGCTTAACTTTCAGAAGGGCTAATCACATGCTCACTGTTGAGCTGGTGCTTAAATTCTTTGCTGGATTGGGACCAAATTAATTGAAAAATTAAAACTCTACTAAACTAAACAATGTAAAACCAATCCTAAATCAGCCATTATAAAAATCTTGTATCTATGTTTGATCTACTAACATATACTTATTTAAAATAGAGAGAGACCTACATTCAATGCATATCTAACAGTCCAAGTAGATGTAACAAGGCTGTTAACCCATTTCCCTATGAGTTTATGAGTTTGTTGTATGGAATAAAATGAAAAATAATGATTTTTGTACAAATCTTACAGGTTATATAGTTAAAAGCTTCATACCTTGATGATTTGATTACAGGACAGTTGTGAGAACAAATGTTTGCTCCTGATTTCTGTGCTAATTGTTGGTCAGATGTTGTCCCAGTAATCTTAGGCTGCAAAACAATGCCCTCAATACATAGAAAAATAATTTCAGTTCTACTAAGTACCTCAGTTTCTGGCCTGAAAACTATTTGAAAATCACCCTATAAATACTGGCTGAATCATTGGTCAATGACTCTCCATTTTGTTCATGACCGAAAAACTGCTAAACTTGGTGAAACTGTTAGAATTATTATTATTATTATACTAGGCTTTTGTCAGCCCATGTGGGACTGATTGGCTCTGAGTTGCTGTCTATGGTATCAGACCAACACCAAATGAACCTAAAGTAGCTAACATTATCTGCAGTCACAAGATTTGTTACTTGAGACTCCTGATTAGATGAATGTATGAAAAATTAGATCTCGAAAGGAATGCTTATTGTCAGATATGATGCAGAGATTCATAGATATTAAGGTCAGAAGATTATGATCATCACATCTGACCTCCTGCAAAACACAACAATTTCACTAGCAATTCCTAACTCAAGTACAGTGACTTGTTGTTAAACCATATTTTAGAAATACATCCAGTCTTGATTTAAAGACTTCAGGTAATAGAGAATATACCTCATCCCTTGGGAATCTGTTCCAATGATTAATTATTCTCACTGGTAAAAATTTGCATCTTATTTCCAGGTTGAATTTTTCCAGCTTCAGCTCCTACTATTAGATCTTGTTATGCATTTATCTGCTAGATTAAAAACTCCTATGGTATCAAGTATCTTCTCCCCATGTAGGTAATTATGACACCTAAGTCATTTACAGAGTCTGTACCCTCCTTTCTGGGATACAGTCTCTCATCCTATAAATGTGAGCTATATTCTTTGTTCCTAAATTTATAACCTTGCATTTAGTTGTATTAAAATTCATGTTGTTTGTTCATGTCCAATTTACCAAGCGATCTAGACTGCCCTGTATAACTGACCCTTTCTCACAGTTATTTATCACGGCTGTGTCATCTGCAAACTTTATCAGCAAATATTCCAAGCACATTAAAATGGAGTTAAGGTTGACACCACATGTCAGTAGTATAGGGTACACTACATTACAGGGATGTGGTCATTGTCCAAAACCAAGTCTTATGAACCCAGGAAATTTACAAATAAGGTTAAATTGAAAATAAACCCAACACGTTAATAACTGGAAATGTTCTATTAGGGCATCTAAAGAACCTTAACGCTGCCCTGTCATAGACAAGTCCCTGTATCATTAAAACTTCCTGAAATCTTGTGCATACGCTACATTGGAATATGTATATTTTTAGAATTAACGGTCCTTTTCTTCCCTTTTGTTCTTCATAGTCAAGTTTCAACTTGAGCAGAAATCTTAACTTTGCCCTGTAGTGACACTGAGAGGAAAAGATGAAAAAATCGAATGTGTTTTTAAGAAGCACATTATTGTAATTACAAATTATTGTAATCTGAGTCCACAAACACTCAAATGTCTTAACCTTTGAGTATGATACATAAGGAATCACAGGAAAAGAAGCTACTGGGCTTGTTGCAGGTATCACTGGGTGAGAGTCTATCACTCGAGATACGCAGGTCAGACTAGATGACCACAACGGTGTCATGAGACTTAAAATCTATGACTATGTGAAAGTATAACTCATATGTGTCCCATGTCCACTTCTGCACCCGATCCACACAGGATGTGAGTCTGTTACAGCCCTCAGCCAGCCAGCTGCAGTTCAAGCTATAGCAGCTCCTGCTTTGTACCTCTGGAAACCCTGGTTCAATCCCTTCTGCTGCCAAAGTGGTGACTTTCTCAGAAGTACCTCTCCCTGCAAGACACATTGCTACTCTCTGGGGTACAGGCAGGAGACAGAGAAGGAGGATATAGTGTGTATATATCCTCCAAGAAAGCTAGTGTCCTCCTAGTGGAGTAAGAACCTCTCACACAACCCTCTATGAAACAGAAATTCTTGCCAGCAAGTTATAAAAGGATGGATTGGATGAAAGGACTGACTATAAGGTGGATAGACAGCTGGCTAGATTGCCAGCCCCAACGGGTAGTGATCAACAGCTCAATGTTTAGTTGGCAGCCAGTATCAAGCAGAGTGCCCCAGGGGTTGGTCCTGGGGCCAGTTTTGTGCAACATCTTTATCAATGACCTGGATGATAGGATTAATTGCACCCTCAGCAAATTCACAGATGACACTAAGATCAGGGGAGAGATAGATATGCTGGAGGGCAGGGATAGGGACCAGAGTGACCTAAATTGGAGGATTGGGCCAAAAGAAATTTGGTGAGGTGCAACAAGGACAAGTGCAGAGTCTTGCACTTAGGAAGGAAGAATCCCATGCACAGCTGCAGGCTGGGGACCAAATGGCTAAGCAGAGTAGGACCTGGGGACTACAGGAGACAAGAAGGTGGATATTAGTCAGCAATGTGCCCTTGCTGCCAAGAAGGCCAACAGCTTATTGGGCTGTATTTGTAGGAGCATTTTCAGCAGATCAAGGGAAGTCATTATTCCCCTCTCTTCAGCATTGGTGAGGCCATTGGTGAGTACTGAATCCAATTCTGGTCCCCCCACTACAGAAGAGATGTGGATAAATTGGAGAGTCCAGTGGAAGGTAATGAAAATGATTGGGGGTCTGGGGCACATGACTTACAAGGAGAGTTTGAGGGAACTGGGCTTATTTAGTCTTCAGAAGAGAAGAGTGAGGGGGAATCTGATAGCAGCCTTCAACCACCTGACGTGAGGTTCCAAAGAGGATGGAGTTTGGCTGTTCTCAGTGGTGGCAGGTGACAGAACAATAATCAGTGGTCTCAAGTTGCAGTGGGGGAGGACTAGGTTGGATATTATGAAACACTATTTCACTAGGAGTGTGGTGAAGCACTGGAATGGGTTACCTTGGGAGGTGGTGGAAGAGGTTTTTAAGGTCCAGTTTGACAAAGCCCTGGCTGGGATGATTTAGTTGGGGATTGGTCCTGCTTTGAGCAGGGGGTTGGACTAGATGACCTCCTGAGGTCCCTTCCAACCCTGAGAGTCTATGATTCTATGGAAGGGGTCTGATAAAAAGAATTGTCCTACACCAGCAACTGTGAGGCTAGCTCTTAGAACCAAGCTCCCCGGCAGAGACCATGAGCCAAATACTTGCCCCTGCTATCTTTCCAAAGGCCTTTTTATCTTCATTCATATAGGAGTCCTGCTGCCTTGCACATGAATCTAAAAATTCTCATATTGGATCAGATCCAGTGTCCCATCTTGACAATGGCCAACACCAGATGCAGAGCAAAAATTCCTGAGGGAGAAGGCGTGTCATGGGGCGCAGACTCACTCCTGCGGCACCTCCTGCTGGTCATCCAGGGAATCAGTTCTTCCAGCTCAGAGCACACTCTGAAGGCCAGTGACTCGCTTGCTGTTGGCCCAACTACCTCCTCAGTTAGAGGAGTCGTGCCTAGCAGCTCTTGTTATAAGGGCCAGCTATGGCCTGATTGGAGTGTGGCCCACCTGCCCCAATCAGCCCCGGCTTGCTGCTTTCCCTTGCCGCAGACCTCTGCCGGGATGTTTTAACCCCTTCAGAACTGGAGCGGGTAGCCACCCCTCTACAGGGCAGTTATGGGATACCGTGGCCTCAGGAGACGTTTCCTTTATGGCTTGAAGGAGGATGATTTATATCCATACCAAAGCTCTTGTCTTTTTTAGAATACGTACTATTATAACTGGGTATTTTTGTTATCTCGATAAATGTCCAATTCCTCTTTGAACCTTGCAAACTTTTTGACTTTAACAACATACTGTGGCAATGAGTTCCATCGTCTAATTACCCAGCGTTCAAAAAAACATTTCCTTTAATCAGTTTTCATTTTGCTGCCTTTCACTTCAGTTGAATAACAGAGAGAATAGACGTTTCCTATCCACCATCTCAATATCATGCATTATTTTGGACACCTTTATCACAACCTCTCACTGGTTTCCTATCTAAGATAAACAATCCCAATCTTTTCAGTCTTTCTTCAGAGGAGAGTTTTCCCAGGCCCTTAATCATTCTCATTGCCCCTTTCTGAGCCCCGTCCAGCAATATCCTTTGGAAATGGGATGACCAGGACTGCACTGTCTATTCTAGTTGATGCATTGATGCGTATAATGGTGTTGTAGTATTTTTTGTAGTATTGTCCATCCTGTTCCTTTTACACCTTAGCATTTTGTTTATGCAAAGCTGCACACTGAGCGAATGTTTTCATTGAGTTCTCTACAATTATGGCCAGGTCCATTCCTGACTTGATGCAGTTAATTTAGAACGCAACAAGGGGCATGAGTCGTTCACAAGTTCCCCTCCAACATGTATTACCTTACATTTATTGACACTGAATTTCATCTGCCGTCTTGTTGCCCGTTTAACTACCTTGGTTAGGGGTCCCCTGTAGTATGTCACAATCCTCTCTGGACTCAACTAATCTACATACTTTTGTGTTAGCTTCAAAGTTTGCCACTCCCTGGTCACTGCCTTTCCCAAATCGTTACGGAAGCTACTGAACCAGACCTGAGCTGCACTATCCTAGTGGGAGCTGTAGGAGGCAGACAGAGAATATCTCCAGGCATTTCTGATGTGCAGAATGAGTGTGTCCAGTGTTATCCACCCTACCAGGGAGTGCAGATTATTGTCCCTTATGTGTATGCCATGCTATGCTGGTTAGGGCAGGGGACACAGGGCCTGACCAAACCTCATCCCTGGGGTTTCTTCAGCCCCAGGTGTCATGGAAAGGGTGCATTCCCTGCACTGTGCAGAGCATGTGGATTGCAACTGTGCCCAAGTGCTGCACGGAGATGGAAAGGGAATGTGGCTGCTTGCACCCTCCATCACATAACCATGACACACCCAGCACAGTTTGACCCTTTTTGTTTGTACAAGACACCGAGGGTACATCTACACTGCAATGGAAGTCAGGGACCAAACTCAGGCTCAAGCCTAACCCTCCTTCCATCTATACATAAAATTCACTAACCAGAGACGTGGACCCAGGACTCCATGGGAGTGGAAGGTCCAAGCCCGAGTCAAGACCCATGGCTCAGGCTCTATTGCTTTGCAATGTGGATGCAGCCCCACTGGACTCATGCTTTGGGAGTCTGCCAAAAGTATCCCACAATCCCATGGGCT
The DNA here is from genome assembly GCA_032164245.1 of Sternotherus odoratus. Classification (NCBI taxonomy): domain Eukaryota; kingdom Metazoa; phylum Chordata; order Testudines; family Kinosternidae; genus Sternotherus; species Sternotherus odoratus. The sequence goes on along the minus strand of JAVMKO010000019.1, from coordinate 13,551,317 downwards.
GACTTTTTTTGTCCTCTGGATAGCCACATTTGGTGGAGAGTCATGTGTTCCCACACTGCACCACACTCAAGGGGCTAAGAGTAGCCACATTTGGGGAGGAGCTAGGAAGTCTGGGATAAGGGTGGTGGGACCTGGGCTCACATAATGCAGTGTAGACTCAGCAGCCCAGGCTGGGACCCAGGATCCAACCATTACGATCATAGAATCATAGAATATCAGGGTTGGAAGGGGCCTCTGGAGGTCATCTGCTCAAAGCAGGACCAATCCCCAACTAAATCATCCCAGCAAGGGCTTTGTCAAGCCTGACCTTAAAAACCTCTAAGGAAGGAGATTCCTGGGTAACCCATTCCAGTGCTTCAGCACCCTCCTAGTGAAAACGTTTTTCCTAATATCCACCCTAAACCTCCTCCACTGCAACTTGAGACCATAACTCCTTGTTCTGTCATCTGCTACCACTGAGAAAAGTCTAGATCCATCCTCTATGGAACCCCTTTCAGGCAGTTGAAAGCAGCTATCAAATCCCCCCTCGTTCCTCTCTTCTGTAGACTAAACAATCCCAGTTCCCTCAGCCTCTCCTCATAAATCATGTGCTCCAGCCCCCTGGTCATTTTTGTTGCCAATTTTTCCACATCCTTCTGGTAGTGTGGAGCCCAAAACCAGACACAGTACTCCAGATTAGTCCTCACCATTCTGAATCTGGGATTACAACTGAGTATAGACTCTCAAGGCCTAAATTAACAAGCCCAGGGTTGCTAACTTGTGATCTACTAGCTCTGGATTTACAGTGCAGTGTAGACATACCACTAGGGTGAAATACTGGGCCAGGATTTCACCTCTGGACACTAGGATGATGGGAGCGCTGGACTGCGGGCAAACTCATACAAGGAGGGGGAAGGATCTTGTGGGTGAAACACTAGACAGTGACACATCAAACAAGCTCCCAGGCCAGTCACACAGAGCCAGATTTCCCAAGGCATTGGGCTGCCTAAAGATGCAGGTCTGGTGCCTAGCTCTCATTGAGAGGTAGTGGGAGTCTGGCACCCAAAAGATGCTTTTGAAAAATCCCACTGGATACCTATCTGTACCTTTAAGTGCCCTCCCATACCCACTCTGTGCCTCTGTTCCCCATCTCTTATTTGGGAGCAATAAACCTACCTGCCGCTCTGGCATGTTATGAGGGTTAGTTCATTAATGTTTGTGAGACCCCAGATTCTAGGATGGTGGGAACCCCTGAAGTACCTGCAGGTACAAGAAGATAGACTGGGGAAAGCGGGTGTTCTTGCCATAGTAGTAAGGTTCAAATTTGTTTTCCACTATAAACCCAATTTTTTCCTGGCTCCAAATCCTCAGAAAAGCACTTCTTACTTCACACTTTGCACTGTAGTCTACAATCATCAGGGTTTTTGTTTGTTTGGTTGTCCCCTCATTACCAATGAGGTAATTCAGCCCAGTTATTTTTGAGATTTATGGGACTTGGAAAAAAATCAGTCATACTCATGTTTTGCAACGCCTTCAAATGCTTTTTTGCCTCCTCATTTTTAAAAGCCTTTTGCTAGAAACTTCAGATCAAGCTGATTTATGATATTCCCTTGACAAAACTTGGCAAAACTCTAGTGCCCAAGATTAACTCAGAGATGAGGAAAGACATATCTGGGTGGTTAGTCCCTGGTGAAATAAGAACATCAATCAGAATGGTTCACTGGGCTTTGAAAAACATTTAAATGGTGGATCCTTAGCTTCAAACCAATGCCTCATCTCCTAGGAAGATAGTTTTGACTTATAAAGAGGGAGGATTTCTAGGGTAAACATAAAAACTACGCAAAACATAAAAACGCCACTGCTTGCATCTGACGAAGTGGGTATTAGCCCACGAAAGCTTATGCTTCAATACTTTAGTTAGTCTTTAAGGTGCCACAGGACTCTTTGTTACCTCTGCTATTCCAGACTAACACGGCTACCTCTCTGATTCTTAACACGAAAAATGTTCCCCATGTACTATTCTTACCAGCTATGTTCATATCCGATTTCCCAAGAGAGCTAAGAACATACTACAAAAGATAGTCCTTCCTTGGTGGAATTTGTAAATGAACGTGACCATGTTGTGACCATTTCTTGTCCTGTCTTTGAGATGTTTGTAGCCACAGTGTGGAAAAATCACTATACTTGTTCAGCTTACGGGTGACATCAAAAATATGCACCACAGAACACTGGCTTTTTAATTCATTTAATAAAGACACGTCTCCAATACTAAGCGTGATGCTTCATAATCATACTTCTTTCATGTAAGTGCAATAATTTCATGATCTGTGTCTAGGAGGTTTGTATATGTATATACATTAACTCTGTGTTTAATGACATTTGTATAATTGGTGACACACGGAATCCTAATGAAGATGATTGCCTCTTTAGAATGCTATTTGCAAAGTACATCCTTTTCTGTGTACTGTGTATGGTTATAAAGTAGCTGAAGTTGGCACAGCCACTGTATGAGCAGGATTCGAACAACTCAGTGTTTCGGTTGATGATGAAATGGAATAGAGTTTAAGGATAAGGTTGTCAGAGAGTTTCTAAATTTGTTTTTTCCAAAATATTGCAGTGGGGGCACAGTTAAGGTTGTTTGGGGGCCTGGACTGCATTTCCATACTTTTGATTATAAGATTTCTTTTAAGTTGCACCCTCCCTCCAAGATTCACAATCTTAATTGGTATAAATCATTACATTCAATAAATATATGTCAATTTACATCATCTGAGGCTCTGGTACATTTTCTAGGTTTCTGATGCTTGTTTTTGACAACTACCCTATTCTTTGGAGACTAAAAAAGTTACTGAAATGAACCTCAACCTTAATTCCAGCTTAACCAATATTTTTGTCTTGGAATGAGCAGCTACCTGAAGTGCTTGAGGTCAGAGTGGAATAAATGATTGATGTGCTTCCCCCAGAGCCAAAGGGCTCCTTTTTCCAAAGCACTTGCTTAGCCTGTAGTGGAGTAAGCCAATGCGAGTGAGGCCTGTGTTGTGTCATGCAGTCTCTGAGCTGGAAGGCTTGGCTTTATTCCACATTGAAACATGATCACAGGGGCAACTCCACACTGCCAAGAACAGCTTTCGATCACATGCCAAGCTAGCACCCTGCCTAAATATTTAATTTAGATGGATATTGGTGGTCACCGGCAGGAAGAAGCTTCATAGCGATGCGCAATCTGGGTTCCTCTGCAGAAAGAGAGCTCTTTCTCCTGTGCAGCGAGCTTTTCAAGCCAAGGTACCTTGCAATGCAGTGTCTCTGCTTTGCCCTAATCTGTTAAAAGTATTTTTAGATCAGATATAATCTTGAAATGGGTCTGTCGACGAATGGGCAATCAATGAAAAGCACAGGGCACCCGTATGAAGCACTCTTATTAGAACTTCTTGTCTGGGAGGTGGACTCCTGCACGCAGAACTATCTGTCTGGCCTCCACAGTCAGACCCAGGTCAAGTACACTGCCAAATGTACCAGGGAGGTGAGCGAGCACAGCCTGCTCAACAATGGGTGAGGTCTGTGAGCTCGCCAAAGACGGATGAAGCTGTTTCCCAGCAATGTTACTGTCTGTGACTAAGGACGGTAATGAGTCCCATGGGTGCATCCCTTCTTGCCATTCAGAGGGATGCCGCGCAGGGTGTGCAAATGGGAATACGGATCTGGTTTCAGAATGAGGTACAAGAACCCCATGTGAGAAGTTAGTGAACAGCCGGCCTCATCTCACACTCAGTACAGCTCGAGGAGAGGCCTTGATTTTGTTCCTATGGCAGTTGTGGAGAGGCTGGAAGTCCAGCCTGCATGAAAGGGCAGCACAAAAGGAGTTGTCTGAGCCATCAAGGCACAAACGTGACTAACTGTAGGGCGGCTGCAATCCCCTTTCTGACAGTTACTCCAGCTCTGCTGTTGCAGAGCTCAGTGACGGCAGCACCAGAGTTCACAAATCACAGGCTAGTCTAAGAGCAAGGAGAAGAGAACCATTTTCACACCCTGACCTCCAACACTGAAAGAGGCTTTGGAAGTGCAAGGCCACTGACCAGCCCCTGCCTTGTATCTCATCTGATCAGCTCTGCCACACACGCAGGGCTCGTTCCAGTCAGGAGGCTTAAAAAGCAGAGTCAAAGTGCCCTCATCCCTTTAAGAACATGAGAACATAAGAACGGCCATACTGGGTCAGACCAAAGGTCCATCCAGACCAGTATCCCATCTACCGACAGTGGCCAATGACAGGTGCCCCAGAGTGAGTGAACCTTAACAGGTAATGATCAAGTGATCTCTCTCCTGCCATCCATCACCCTCCTCTGACAAACAGGCTAGGGACACCATTCCTTACCTATCGTAGCTAATAGCCATTAATGGACTTAACCTCCATTAATTTATCCAGTTCTCTTCTAAACCCTGTTATATTCCTAGCCTTCACAACCTCCTCAGGCAAGGAGTTCCTCAGGTTGACTGTGTGCTGTGTGAAGAAGAACTTCCTTTGATTTGTTTTAAACCTGCTGCCCATTAATTTCATTTGGTGGGCCCTAGTTCTTATATTATGGGAACAAGTAAATAACTTTTTCTTATTAACTTTCTCCAAATCACTCCTAATTTTATATACCTCTGTCATATTCCCCCTTAGTTTCATCTTTTCCGAACTGAAAAGTCCTAGCCAAGGAGTAATGATCTCAAATCACAGGGGGGAAGGTTTAGGTTGGATATCAGGAAAAACTTCTTCACTAGGAAAGTGGTGAAGCACTGGAATGGGTTACCTAGGGAGGTGGTAGAATCTCCTTCCTTAGAGGTTTTTAAGGTCAGGCTTGACAAAGCCCTAGCTGGGATGATTTAGTTGGGGATTGGTCCTGCTTTGAGCAGGGGGTTGGACTAGATGACCTCCTGAGGTCTCTTCCAACCCTGACAGTCTATGATTCTTTAATCTCTCCTCACATGGGACTGGTTCCAAACCCCTAATCATTTTAGTTGCCCTTCTCTGAACCTTTTCTAATGCCAGTATATCCTTTTTAGATGAGGAGATCACATCTGTACACAGTATTCAAGATGTGGGTGCAACATGGATTTATATAAGGGCAATAAAATATTCTTTGTTTTATTCTCTATCCCTTTTTAAATTATTCCTAACATCTTGCTTGCTTTTTTGACTACCACTGCACACTACATGGACGTCTACAGAGAATTATCCATGATGACTCCAAGATCTTTTTCCTGATTAGTTGTAGCTAAATTAGCTCCCATCATATTATATGTATAGTTGGCGTTATTTTTTCCAATGTGCATTACTTTACATTTATCCACATTAAATTTCATTTGCCATTTTGTTGCCCAATGACTTAGTTTTGTGAGATCTTTTTGAAGTTCTTCACAGTCTGCTTTGGTCTTAACCATCTTGAGCAGTTTAGTATCATCTGCAAACTTTGACACCTCACTGTTTACTCCTTCCTCCAAATCATTTATGAATAAGTTGAATAGGATTGGTCCTAAGACTGACCCCTGGGGAACACCACTAGTTACCCCTCTCCATTCAGAAAATTTACCATTTATTCCTACCCTTTGTTCCCTGTCTTTTAACCAGTTCTCAATCCATGAAAGGATCTTCCCTCTTATCCCATGACAACTTAATTTATGTAAGAGCTTTTGGTGAGGGACCTTGTCAAAGGCTGTCTGGAAATCTAAGTACACTATGCCCACTGGATCCACCTTGTCTACATGTGTGTTGACCCCTTCATAGAACTCTAATAGATTAGTAAGACATGATTTCCCTTTACAGAAACCATGTTGACTTTTGCCCAACAATTTATGTTCATCTATGTGCCTGACAATTCTATTCTTTATTATTGTTTCTACTAATTTGCCTGGTACAGACGTTAGACTTACCAGTCTGTAATTGCTGGGATCACCTCTAGACCCCTTTTTAGATATTGGCGTTACATTAGCTATCTTCCAGTCATTAGGCACAGAAGCCGATTTAAAGGACAAGTTACAAACCCTAGTTCTGCAATTTCACTTTTGAGTTCTTTCAGAATTCTTGGGTGAATGCTGTCTGGTCCCGGTGACTTGTTAAGTTAAGTTTATCAATGAGTTCCAGAACCTCCTCTACTGATACTTCAATTTGTGATAATACCTCAGATTTGTCACCTACAAAAGACAGCTCAGGTTTAGGAATCTCCCTAACGTCCTCAGCCGTGAAGACTGAAGCAAAGAATTCATTTAGTTTCTCGACAATGACTTTATCATCATTAATTGCTCCTCTTATATCTCTGTCATCCAGGGGCCCCAACCCCAGGGGTTGTTTAGCAGGCTTCCTGCTTCTGACGTATTTAAAAAACATTTTGTTATTACCTTTTGAGTTTTTGGCTAGCTGTTCTTCAGATTCCTTTTTGGCTTTTTTTATTACATTTTTACACTTAATTTGGCAGTGTTTATGCTCCTTTCCGGATACCTCACTAGGATTTGACTTCCACTTTTTAAAAGATGCCTTTTTAACTCCCATGGCTTCTTTTACATGGTTGTTAAGCCACAGTGGCTCTTCTTTAGTTCTTTGACTGTGGTTTTCAATTTGGGGTACACATTTAAATTGGGCCTCTATTATGGTGTCTTTGAAAAGTGTCCATGCTGCTTGCAGGTATTTCACTTTAGTCACTGTGCCATTTAATTTCTGTTTAACTAACCCCCCTCATTTTTGCATAATTTCCCTTTCTGAAATTAAATGCCACAGTGTTTGGCTGTTGATGTTGTCTTCCCACCATAGGAATGTTAAATGTTATTATATTATAGTCACTATTTCCAATCAGTCCTGTTATAGTTATCTCTTGGACCAGATCCTGTGCTCCACTCAGGACTAAATCGACAGTTGCTTCTCCCCTTGTGGGTTCCTGTACCAGCTGCTCCAAGAAACAGTAATTGAAAGTGTTGAGAAATTTTGACTCTGCATTTCGTCCTGAGGTGACGTGTACCCAGTCAATATGGGGATAATTGAAATCCTCCACTATTCTTGAGTTCTTTATTTTGATAGACCCTCTAATCTCCCTTAGCATTTCATCATCACTATCACTGTCTTAGTCAGGTGGTCAATAATAATCCCTACTGTTATATTCTTATTAGAGCATGGAATGACTCTCCATAGAGATCCTATGGAACATGTGGATTCATTTGAGATTTTAACTTTATTTGATTCTGTATTTTCTTTCACATAAAGTGCCACTCCCCCCACCACCTCATCCCCCACTCAACCTGTTCTGTCCTTCTAATATATTTTGTACCCTGGACTCATTGTGTCCCATTGATTGTCCTCACTCCACCATGTTTCTGTGATGCCTACTAGGTCAATATCCTCCTTTAACACGGGCACTCTAGTTCACCCATCTTATTATTTAGACTTCTGGCATTTGTGTACAAGCACTTTAAAAATGTGTGACTGTTTATTTGTCTACCCTTTTCTGATATGTCTGATTCTTTTTTATGTGAAAGTTTCTCATCTAATCTGGCTCCTGCTCTATCCTTTTCCATCCTCTCCTTCTGACTAGAGAATTTCTATCAATAGTCTCTCCTCTAAATGCCCCTAGCTCGGTACCATCTTCACAGCACTGACAGCAAGCACAGCACTTGCCCAGGCTCACTCCTCAGATGCCACCACCTTTGGAGAACCCACCCAGCTCCGTCCTCCTCCAGCTCTTCCTTCCTGCCTTGCTTCTCCACCACCCACCTCACTGTAGTGCGCTACCATTTTGCTTCATTTGGAGTTTTGCTTGGGAACCAAGGGAAGCTGTCTAAAGCACAAGGGTACTGTCTGATCTGACGGTTTGCTCATGTAATTCTGCACACTGTGTGTGTATGTGTCCATGCGTGTGCAAGTACGTGTGTCCACTCACCAACACCTCCCCCAAACCAGGGGCTTCAATACACAGTGACTCTTAGAACGACTAGCAGAGAACAAGTGCCAGTGTGCAGATCAGGGAGACAAGGGATGTGGCGCACAAGGGCTGGGAAAGGAAAGACACTTCACATGTATGAGGAGTTATTCTCAGGCATTCGCCTTCTTACCCACGGGAAGTGAAAGATGCGTTAAATGCCAGCCCTCATGGCAGTGCCTATCCGGAGGGCAGGTGAGCTCCCCTGGCTCTATTGGCACCACCCCCAAGCTGGGATGTGATCTACAATGTGAGGGGTAAGTCAGGAGGTGACAAGGCTGAGAAAGTGCTGGCCTGGCAGACTGGGGGGTCGGGGGAGAGGGGGGGGGTCACTGGGAGACTCCACTCCCCAAACACCATCATCAAGGAATTTATTAACTTTATTAACCTGTTCAAGTCCAGGACAAGGAGAGACAAATGATCCTGTCCAGACGTCTGGATCAGACCACCAGGACAAGAATGAGTCTGCAACAACAAAGCAGCTGCCCCCCAGGCAGTGACTGGGCCAGATTCACCCCGTCGAGTTCCACTGGGGGGACTGAGCTATGGGCTTCCAGCTTCAGAAGAGAGCAACCTCTCCTTGGTGGCCTCCCTCCAAAGTGCGAGCATCTGCCAGCGAGGTTCTTATGGAGACAGGGAAGAACTGAAAGCTGTAGCCCACCACTGCCTGCCTCCCCTCCGGACTGGACGACTCCCCCAGTATAATGCCCTCAGGGCAGAGGGGAGTTCAGTTTGCATTTCCTGCACCAGTGTGTTGGCATACAAGTGTGTTTCTTTCTAGATAGACTCTATTCATTGCCAGAGAACCCTCCCTCCTGTGTGACTCAGGAGATCTCGGCAGAGACGGGCTCCTTTCCATTTCTTCATCCAGTAGTGAATGGACTATCAATGCGGGGAGACCCACACAGGTCTGAATGACCTCCCCGGGGCTGTTCTCCGGGAGCCCCCCTAAGGGTGAAATTCACCCCATTCTGGGGGCAGCACAAGGCCTAGCCCCCTCTCATTCCTGGGCAGGCCTCACTACGAGGCTTTCCCCTTCCCCAACACCTTGGAGAGGACTGGCAGGAGATCTGTGCCCCACTGAAAATATGGTTAAAATGCTATTTAAGGGGTGCTCAGGCCTTCTGCCCTTAAAAGTGTAAGTTGTGCATATGACCTTGTGGGCTGGGATGAATTTCAGCCTCATAGGGGAGATTCCAGTCAAAACTGCTGCAGTCAGGGTTTTAGAAGAGTTTCCGTTCAAAGCCCATATTCCAGGTTCATACACACGCTAAGCCTTTCCCCTTTGGGGCAGTAATTTTTCCTGCTTGAGCTGCCTGAAAGGTGGATGCAGCCATTTTGGGAGTTCTGGGCAGATAAAGCTAATGTGCGTTTCCATTGTAAAAGAATTCATACCACCGTTTTTCTGTGGTGATGATGCAAATATAGTTGAACTTATCAACTTAAGATTTGTCATATAAATAGGTCTCATAAGCAGTATAAATTCTGTCAAGGGCCCAGGTGCAATTCAGAATATTAATAATGATCTTGAAATCCCTGAATGGTCTGGGATTCAGCTATCCAAAAGATTTCTTGGCATCACACCAGCTAAGCTGGTTTCTGCTGCTGGGATGGGGAGCTACTGACACTCCTTGCTGTGAGTCCTCTCTCCCCTGTGGCCAACACAGCCCCTGATTTTGGTAAGTGTCAGGAGAGATTGCAAGGTGCACCTCTTAGATCAGCCTCTTAACTGAATCCATATGTATCAGCTCTTTTGGTCACAGTGTCAGCTAATTATCCACCACAACCCCCAAATCTTTTTCAGAGTCACTGCTTCCCAGATTAGAGTCCTCCATCCTGTAAGTGTGCCTGACATCCTTTGTTCCTAGCTGTATTGAGCAGTATTAAAATGCTTATTGTTTGTTTGCATCCAACTTACCAAGTGTCCCAGTTCGCTCTGTATCAGTGATTTATCTTCTTCACTATTTACCACTTCCCCAATTTTTCTGTCATCCAAAGATGTTACCAGTGATAACTATTTTCTTCTAGGTCACTGATAAAAAGGTTAAATAGTGGCCAAAAACTTATTACTGAGTAGGGCGAAGAATGGATCATGAGGAACATGAGAAGACGAGATAAAGTTCACCCCTTTTGCAAGGGACCAAAAACGGGGCAGAAACCCCATTGCCTGCAACTTTTAAAACTCTTAAAACTAGACTGGACAAAATGTAGGAAATGTTCCAAATTGAACAATCCTGCCTTGGCAGATATGGACGGGATGATCTACTAGGTAGTTTCCACTTCTCTCATCAATGATTCCATACATGAGTAGATGGCAGTATCTTAGTCCAGAGCAGAGGATCAATATTTCCACAAGGATAATATTTCAAATATTATTTCTCAGCTTTAGAGGCAAAGAACAAAGAAGCCTGTGTTAGAGGAGGAAGAGAATCATCAGCTGACAGGAGGATCTGGTCTTGTCTTGTGTGATTGTTTTCATTTCTATTAATCTCATGGAATTGTTCTGGATTAGTGTTATTTTGTTCACAGCTGGATACAATCCTACACTGCACATTTACATTTAATTTTAAACTGGGTGACTTTTACTGTAAAGTACTTAATCGTTACTCACTTGATTCACAAGGTGTCAAACAGAAACTGTATAACTTCTGTTAGTACTAATTAGATCCTATAGAATTCAGGTTGGCGTCATTTTGGGATATTAGTGCATTTTTGTTAGCATCAGGATGGCAGCAATATGTATACTTGTGCATGGATGGGCTTATTCTAGGTCTCTAATTATGTGTTTCAACAACAGTCTCTGAAGTCCGGGTTCATTCTCTTCTTTTGTTACACTATCAGATTATAACATGGTTCTGTTTTGCAAAATAAGATGACGTGCCGAGTGCCACATAAGGAGTTACCTGATGGACACATGCCCAACTAAAGGGGAAAAGATCATCATCTTCCGAACGTGACATTTTGATTCTTGAGGCTAAGATTATTTCCTCGAAACTGGTGTAACCATTTACTGGAAAGATGAGGTAAATTAACAAGACTGAGCGTTTCAATGAAATCACAAATCATTAGGAGACAAACAATGAATGGCAGAGCCCCTAACTTTAAGACTTTAAGAAGCAATAGTATTGTCAGATAAACAGACTTTAGACCATTTTCATATTTACTGTCCGGTCAGCCTACTCATGTCCAGATTCTCGTCCACTGTAATCCCCGGGTCATACACTAAGGGTATGGTTAGAGTGGCGCTTTGTAGCGCTAAAACCCTCCAGTAGCGCTATAATTATCTTACCCTACACACTATCAAGTGACATTTTGCGCATTTAGTCACCGTTTAAAGCGCAACTATAAAACCACCTCTCCGAGAGTCAGAAGGCTTTTTGCGTATTCCCTGTAGCGTGTTAGGGCCAGTGTAATCACTCATCTAATGCTATAACGCTATAAGGCGGGGTTTCTCAAACTGGGGGTCTCGACCCCCGGGGGGTCGCCGAGCGCTGAGCTCCTGCCGCCGCAACTCGTGGCGGTGGAGCCAGGGGGCCGGTGTGCAGCTGGCTGCCCAGCCACGGTGGGGACGGGGGGCCCGGGCGCACCCAGCAGCCCGCCCGCAGCGGCGGGGACCCGGCAGCCCGCTCGCAGCGGCGGGGACCCGGGCGGACCCGGCAGCCCGCTCGCAGCGGCGGGGACTCAGGCGGACCCGGCAGCCCGCTCGCAGCAGTGGGGGGGGGGGGGCGACTGGGGGCTGGGGCGTGGTGGGGGAACTGAGGCGTCCGCGCTTTTTTTAAAAAAAATTCTGCTGCTTTTCGGCGGAGGGGTCACGGGGAATGCTTGCGGACAAAGCTGTGTGGAGCCTGTCAGTTTTCGGGAAAAGTCACTGACCACCTGAACTTGTCTCCCTGCTGAATGCTGGGATACCTGCCCTATCGCGCTACTCTCACTGCCGCCAGAAGCGCTGCAAATGTGTCCATTCTTTAGTGCTGCAGAGTTTAAATGTGCACAGGCTCTAGCGCAAAACCTATTGCGCTAAATGGGATGCGCTACAAACAAACGCGCTATAATCTTGTAGTCTAGCCATACCCTAAGAACTGTCCACCCTGTGTGCTGAATGAGGCAGAGATCTTGAGGAAAAATTATATGTGATCGTCTATTTAAAGTCTGTATCACAATGCGTACACAGGTGGGGGCGGAATGAAGGTTGCACGGGCAGTCTTAAATTTTGCCTTGTTTTGCAACATTAACAACATTACTTTATCAAAATGTTTTGTTTATTTGTAACAGAAAAACAGACGGACGGAGAACAGATACTTATAAACATATGAAAGAAAAGGCTGACAAAGATCTGGAAAAACTGAGAAAAGAATTCGGGAGTGAAGTGAGAACGAAACAAAGAGCGTACATTAAGTTCATTCTTTTCATTATTTTTAAATTATGCAAAAGTAGGAGCCAGTTATTTGATTTTTCTGTGTTTATAAGCAGTATTTGCCATTATAAAAGATTAATTTCTTTTGGGTTACAGTTATCTAGAAATGTAGTATAGAATCAGGCATATTGGAATGAATGAGGCAGACCATATTGTCTAAAACATCCAAGGAACTTCCATATAACCCAGTCCAAGCCCTCAGCTAGCAGCATCATTCACCAGAGCTTTCACTTCCCATTGCTCCAGCCTCACCTTCCTGCAACTCAGCTAGTGGGGAAGGGAAATCCCACTACAACAGTAATGCTAATACCACTGTAAAGGAATTAAACGTCTCCGTTTTAATGTCAACTAAGATACGTCACACGAGGGTGTATTGGGGGGCATCTATGTAGCGAGTGGGAGGGAAGGAGAGGGGACTGTGAACACACAAAAGAACACATTTCCCTTGCATTATGAATATTGACTCCCAGAGTCCCAATGTAAGTGTAGATCAAGCTGCTGCTATAGAATAACAATCAGAGAAACCTGGCGGGGCTTCTTCTGGAAGGAAAGGGAAAAGGAGCTTGTATGTGAGTCATCTCCCTGGGCCCCCAATACCCCAATATTTGGACCAATATTTGTAGATATTTTTCTTTTTACACTTAATTTCTTTTTAATGATTTTCATGTTAACTTACTGGGGTGCTGAATATCACTATCAGTGTCTAAGGGCCCAGTTCTGCACCTCTTACTCAGGCTGAGTAGCAGTTACTCATGGGAATAGATCCATTGAATTCTATTGGATTACTTGCAGGCGGAAGTATTACTAAACACAAATAAAGTTGAGCCCTATGGCCCCTGCTCAGAAAAGCAATTGAACACATGCTTAACTTTAAGCCTGTACTTAAGTCTCCTTAAACATAAGAATTCTGCATTAAAATCCCAATTGGACAAGATTGGACAATTGAAAAAGGAGGGAACATGAGACAGTTGGGGTGGGGGGGAATTCACAGGATAAACATAATTTTTGTAAACAAGATCTATGCTGAAATAATGTCTGTTCAGAAACAAAAAAAAATCCAAGGACCCTTGACGTTTCAGCTAAAAAAGCTACCCTTGGCTGACAGGCAAATAAAACATTTATTAACACAAAAGGCTTTTTATACTAGTCATTATTATTATTTAGGCAAAGAAGGTAATACAGAAGAAAAGGCAGGGTTCACACAGAACGACAATCCAACCTCTTTTAACTGTCGGACCTGCAAAATAGTACTAACAGGTACAGTGCTTCATGCACTACTTGCTCAGTTTCCTTAAAATTAGTTCGTAAACTCTTTGGGGCAGGAAGTATCTTTCTATCTGCTTGTACAACTGCTAGCACGATGGACCTCCAATCTGCTGCACAAATTATTTAGTTACCATTATCATACATCCTTGCCTTTGAGTCTCCCACTCAGTGGGCGGAAGGAGCATGTGGATTTAGGTGCAGACGGGCTGACAGGACCAGGGACTTTTTAGAACATCTTAACCCTTTTCTTTCCAGGCCCCCTTAGTTATGCTTTGGCCAACAGCATGACAGTTAGGAAAGGAGGTAGTGTAATATCACCGGCTGAGGCCAGATTTACAATTAGTTTTCCCATCACATGCACACAAAGTAATTGTACGTGAAGGGTGCATCTGTGTATAATGATGCCATTTAGGCCGACAATGGAATTTGAATCTCAGACCAACAATGTAAAAGCATGAGCCGCTACTGCTCAGACTAGAGTAATTCCATTAGCTGGCAGTTCAGAAGATTCTTATCCCCTGCTTGCATCCAATGAAGTGGGTATCAGCCCACGAAAGCTTATGCTTCAATACTTTAATTAGTCTTTAAGGTGCCACATGACTCTTTGTTACCTCTGCTATTCCAGACTAACACGGCTACCTCTCTGATTCTTATCCCCTTATGTGGTCCAGCCACTATATCAGGAGTAATAGCCAGACTCTGCCGGTGTGGGTTAGATGGGCACAGTTCCAACACTAAAGGTTGCAGCCAGATCCGTATGTGGCTGTGGCTAGGGGATTGCAGGGCTGTAGCTATGAAGGGTGTGTCTGTCTCTTTAAATTTTGGTGATGTCAGGGATCTGGGGAACATAGTATTTCTCTATGGTGCAGTGTTGTGTTACTAAAAACAATATATCCCATCCCTTATATCACTAATCTCTTATTTCTAGCCTTCCAAGGCTGGAAGACATCAGATGTTAAAACCACAGCCTTGTTATAGCCAGAAAAGCTTTTATTCATCACGGTCTGAATCTTACACATCCTAGACCTCTGTCGGGGATAATTTGGGGAGGAAAACGCTACATCTGCGGGGAGAAAGAGAAAACATTTTTCTGGCAGCCTGACTAAAAAAAATGGCAGCTATTTGAATTATCTGGGGTTTTTTGTTTGTTTCTGATGTTGAAAAGGCCTCAGAGACGGATTTAGTAAGAAGGAGCTGTGGCTATCGGTAAATGTACTGATCACACGGCATTCTAATTTATCACGTCACTGAGACGGCCAAGAATGGGGTGGGAGGTCATGGTGGGAGGCGTGCCGGCGCCTGGAATGATGACGGGACTTGGACCTGTGGTGGCTCCGGCCCGATCTCGAGGAGCCTGCGACCGACTCCAAAGAATACTCCGATGTTGACCAGGGTGGTGCGGAGCCTTACGGTGCCAGGGACTGATGCCGGCTAAAAATGGTCGGCTTCCCCGGGTGCCGTGGAATTGGGGACGAATGACAAGGGGCTTGGCTCGACGCCGTGGAATTGGGTGCTGGAAGACATCGACGGTCCCGGTGCCGGGGGAATCACCTGCCCTGATGTTGTCAGTGTTGGTCGGCGCCGCCATACCCGGGTGAGGTGGGATAACCGGTGCCGTGGGTAGCAGTATTGGCGCTGGTGGGGCAAAGGGTGCCGGCGCGGTGTCATGCATCATATCAGGTCCAGGCCCTCCAATGCGTCTCAGGTCGGTGAGTCCACACCCATGTGAGACTGAGGCTTGGGCACCGAAGTAGATGTATCAGGCGTCGGTTCCTTCAGGAGTTGACGATGATGCCCCGACGCCGGGCGTGACTTGGAGGGCTCACCCTGGGTCTTACGTGCCAGGGAGCGACCTCTGTCCGATCTCTTTCTTGGATGGCACCAATGACTGGGACTTGTGTCTCCGAGGGGTATTATCATGGCGAGTCGGAGATCGATGCCGGTGGGGTTTAGAAGGTTCTTTCCTTGGTGCCGTGGAGTCACGAACAGAAGCCGGTGCGTTACGCACCGTAGCGGGAGAGGGATCTGACTGGGGCTGCAGGGCCGATTCCATAAGGAGGAGTTTAAGTCTGGAATCTCTCTCCTTCTTGGTGCGAGGTTTAAAGCTTTTACAAATCAAGCACCTCTCGGTCTGATGTCCCTCGCCTAAACACTTAAGGCAGTTAGAATGCGGATCGCTGTTTGGCATAGGCCTCCCGCAGGCTTCACAGTTTTTAAACCCCGGCGCCTGAGGCATGCCCCGGTGCCGGAGTCGCTAAAGGTGGGAAACTGGGGAGGTTTTCCCCTAACTAACACTAACCTACAACTATATACTAGATAAACAACTAACAACTATAAAACTATCAACTATAACAATTTAGAGAACCGCTAACAGTGTACCAGAGATACAAGACTGTTCCAGCGACCGCCACGAACGGTAAGAAGTAACTGAGCAGGGGGCGGGTCAGCAGGGCCATATATACGTTGCCATAAAGGTGCAACTCTAGGGGTCTCCCCTGCCAACCCGACGTGTACCGCTAGGAAAAAGCTTCCGGGATCGTGCACACGCGGCGCGCACACACTTGTTAGAATGCACATGAGCAATCACTCAAAGTATCTAATGTTATCACATGTGGTGTTCCATATGTAAATTTAAAAAATATATATTAAAAAAAACCCAACAGTGAACTGACAAACAAAATCCCTCCAGGCCAAGGCCTGTCTCCTTGGATGCTGAGCAGGGATGAGGTTCACTCCTGGGGAGGATAAGGGAAAGGATGGGTACCATTCCCCAGGGGGGCAGAGAGGTATACTGACATCTTGGGAGAGGATTGATTTCATCCCGGCATCCAGATAAAGGCCATAACCTTCCAGGTAGCTCCCTCTGCTCCTCTGGACCCAACCAAGCCACGAAAGGATGGATGATCTGAAAAGTCTGTGAGGAAGGAGAGCAGCTGGTCCCAGTCCACAGATACACGATCCGGCCAGTGGGGCCATATTGGATGTTCACCCAGCTGTCATTGCTCTTGGGTGGCTGATGCTCTCTGGGACAGATACCCTGTCCCTGCTAGCAAGGAGTCCAGCTTTCCCATCAAGTCCTGCATCTCATGTCTGTGATGAGCCGCAGGTGAGCACAGATCTTCTGTGCTGGGGGCCTAGAGACATGCAGAGTCAGTCCTACTCCCAGGCCTATCTTCCCTCCAACTACAAGCCGGCCCACTCCCCCTCTTCCCTTCTCCATTCTCTCCCACTCTGCCTTGCATCTCCTCTCCTCCTTCACAAATCCAAGAATAAACAACTGAGTTGGTCGCAGCACTTTTTCGGTTGCCACATGGAAGGAATGAGCTTTATCGTTAAACTAATATTGTCTTTGAGCCTGAAAATTGTTTTCCATGAACATTCACATAAACAAAATATCACTCCTGTGTGCCTTTGTGAGAAGAGATTGCAAAGTGAGGTGTACTTCTTAAGACTGTGGCTACACTGGATTAATTGCACTGACTTTTGACAGTCAGTTCATTGAACTGAAGGGCTGTAGGATGGATAGCTCAGTGGTTTGAGCATTGGCCTTCTAAACCTAGGATTGTGAGTTCAATCCTTGAGGGGGCCATATAGGGATCGGATGGGGAAATCTGTTGGTTGATTTAGTTGGGGATTGGTCCTGCTGTGAGCAGAGGGTTGGACTGGATGATCTCCTGAGGTTCTTTCTAACCCTGATATTCTATGAACAGTTCTTTAGTCTGATTCTTCTCTCCCATACACTTCTATATCAGTTTAACTCTAGCTTGCTCTCAGTGTACATTGGTGTAGTGAAAGGTCCCTTTTATCCACACACCAAAGTGCTTCATTGATTGCTGAGGAAGCAGAAATTGATGTAACTTGCCCCAAAATGTACTAAGAGGAAGCACCGCGGTAGCCTGGATCAGTGACAGCTCCATCAGTCACCTGCCAGTTCTGTACAACACACTGGCACAGTTAATGCCCTATCAGCTGACATCTGTCACCTCTGACACATTACTTTCCCATACCGCTTGAAGTGTGCATACTGTGAAGGGCATCTTATGGGGGTGCATAGACAGGGAAAGGAGGATACTATGGGTGCAGCATGACAGGGTAGAAAATGAATCCCAGCCCCAAGACCCACAGATGGCTCAGCAGCTGAGTGCCAGTGGAGCTGAGTTTATTTTGGGGGCCGTAGCAGATGCGGGGGGGGGGGGGGAATTACTGGATGGGAGTGGAAGAGGGAGGACTTTCAGCTGGGGAATTAAGGAAGTTTGCTAGCTAAGGGAGCTCTTATCTGCATCCAGATTTGTATTAGTTTAACTAAAGGTATCGTAACCAGATTTAGTTAAACCAGTGCACATTTGTGTGTAGACATTCTTATTTTGGTTTAAGAGTGGCTCATAGTGACTTGGATTAAATCAATCCTTTACCGTTTTAAAAGAGCCATAAAACCAGTCTTAAAGTGAAATAACAATTTCTTGCACCAATTTAACAAAATTCCATAAAAAAACTGAGTTAAGTTAAACCGCTGGAAACTCGATATGTAGAAAATCCCTCTGACAACTGTCAGAGATGACAGCCACCCTGTCTGAACTGATGGAAAGCAGCCCTGTTGTGGTTGCAAGGGCGCACTTGACACCTATGCCGGAGGAGTAGTGTGCACATGCTTAGTTGTTATACTTCAACCAAAGCAAAACAGCCAGGGCTGCAATGCAGAAGAGAAAGCCAAGTTGCAGAAATGTTTGTGGATTTTTGTTTCCAATTCTTTACAATTTTACTGTGAGTTTCCTAATATTTGGTATTTTACACAAAGCCCCAGCTTGTGGAGACAAGTGATTAGGCAAGAATCTCAGCTTTCATTTTTTTTCTTTTTTAAAAAACAACTTCTAGCCCCCATGGTTGTAGAGAAAAGCCCCAAAACATAGGTTTCGTAGGGTTTACGAATTCATATAGTTAAAGGCCAGAAGGGAGAACTGGATCATCTCATCTGATCTCCTATGTCACAGACCATTAAATGTCATCCACTTTTCCCCTGTATTGAGCCCAACAACTTGTGTGTGGCTAAAGCATCTCTTCCAGAAGTGTGGTCTGAGTGCACCCCCAAAAGCAGAAGGCAAATGAAAAGAACTCAACATTTGTTGGAATTGTTACATCTCATGATTTTAAACCCAATCTCGTGATTTTGAAGGCCGTAACGCATGAGTTTTGAATGCTTCGGGGGAACAATATACTAGAATGAATTATAACCCGCTCCCGTCACCCCAGCTCCAGCCAATCAGTCTAATTCAACACTGAAAAGTTCCATTCCACAAAGTACAGGTGTGATGGAAAACAACCTAAAAATTCTTTTTATGAATGAGCCTATTTCATTGTGTTAAATTCAAGAACTGCCAGGCTACTGCACAAATACTTAGTAAATTAGGCCCATTGGACCCGTGGTATATTCTATACCTGCCAGCCAAGCAGCCACCAAAGAAACTGAAGGAGCATATCAAATTACCAGCCCCCTCCTCGTTAGGGAAAATGCCTTCTTCTTTATATAAACCATTCCAAATAGAAGATGAAGCCCTTACGATAACCGCCAAGAAGCGGCAGTTCTTTCATAAACTTTCCTTAAATTATAACTGTGTGTTGGGTACCACGCACACACACAAGAATCTTCTACCACTGAAAGTTGGTCTCTATAAAATAAAAGAAGCTGTTTAAATGTCTCTTTTCCAAGCCAGCCCCACAGAGCTGGAGCTGAGAATACATTAGCCTTTAATGAAGTGAAACTCTCATCTTGCCGGAGACACCTCATTTAGCGCAATTGTTTCAGAGCCATTACAGAAAGACAATTACAAGGAAGCGGCGAGAGTAATTGGAAATGCTGGCAGGAGCTGGGCGAAATGATAATAAATAAAAATATTCACCCTAATAAGTTTCCAGGAGGGGGTGGGCTGAAGAAAATCAACATAATTAGAACTGAACCTTGGCAAGGAAAAACAGACAGCAGGGTAGCAAGCGCTCGACATGTACAGGAAGAGGAAAGAGTGAACGAACCCGACTATTTACTTGATCTTCAGCTCTGAGCACCGAACTGACCTCTAGAGAAACTGCTTCGCACTTTATGAATAGGAAGAGTTGCAACATGCCAGGAAGAGTTACAAAAACCTCTCTTTAAAAGTACTGCTATGACAAGCCTTCCGCGCTGTTGTATTCATTGTTTAAAAGAGGAACTACATTGTTATTTTAAGATTAATCAAATCTTTTTTCCCCTCAGTCAATCCCATTTTCTCTCTCTCGCACACACGCATATTCAAATACTCAGGTGAGGAAGGAATATGCATTTTCAGGTGAAAAGCTCTGCTGTGTCTTTTCAGTGAGAACATAAGGAAAGCATATTGCTGTTGGGTACCAATGAATAATGTACAAACCCTCTTGGATGCCCAAAGTAGGACCAATAATTCTTCTTCCTCAACCATGTATTCTCATACTGAATTCAAGATAAAGAGTTAATGATAGTTCTTTTTTGTTTGCATCGCATTGTCCCAGTCTGTGATGCTGAGCAGAGCTGCAACTGACAAACACTCCCAGAAAAATGGTCAGTTCTAAGCGTTCAAAAGTGATTTATTATAGACAAAAAGTGTTTTTTTTTCAATGACAAACTACTTTTTACAGTGTCCTTTTAATTATGCCCAAATAAAGGAGGAAAAAAATGCTTCACTAGGAAGGCTACCCTAAGGAAATATTCTCTCTGTCTCTCTGTATGTTTCAATTTTGGAGGGCAGAGAGGATGCTACAGAGTTGATTCAAAGTTTCTTTTGTTGGAGAAAGTGATTCCCAACCATAACAAAATGACATGTGAAGATTTAACTAATTCTGTTTGATCACAATCTTGTTTTGAATTATTAGATCCATGAATGTTTAGCTTCATTAACAGCAGGGTTCGGCAACCTTTCAGAAGTGGTGTGCCAAGTCTTCATTTATTCACTCTAATTTAAGGTTTTACCTGCCAGGGGGAGGGGAAGGTGGGTGTGTTTGGGGGAGGATGTAAGTAGGGGGAGGGGAAGGTGGGTGTGTTTGGGGGAGGATGTAAGTAGGGGGAGGGGAAGGTGGGTGTGTTTGGGGAAGGATGTGTGGGGGAGAGTCAGGGGAGTCTTGTTTTTCTGGGGGGCATTGGAAGGGGGCAGGGTGGGTGCTGTGCGTGTGGTATGAGGTGATAGGAAGGGGAGACTGGATGTGTGTGTGTTTGAGGGTGGGTGTGGGGATATGATTTGGGGTGGTAGACAGGAGTTGTGTGTGTTTGGGAAAGCAGAGAAGGAATCACCTGTGTGTGGGTTTGCTGGGGCCATCAGTGTCTTGAGATCATCCGTCTGGAGCTATGAAACTTACAAAGAAAACACTATGATGGAACTTCCCTTTCTGTTTGGGGGTTCTGTAAGGCCAGGCTGGGTGACAATGCCCCCATGAGAATATTTTGCTGGATCTGAAATCTCCATATAAACACTGCTAATAGTTTGAGAGTTTAACCCATGTATTGTTTCACTTAAATGCTTTTCAGCTTGCTGTGAAGTTAAATGCAAATTTCCCATTTCTCCTGCTGGTCAGCGGTTGGTGGGGATGGCACACAGCCCAGATCCCCAGGAAATCTCCTGCTGTAATCTCCAGCAAGACGTGGAAAAGTTTGTTGTTAGTCAGGAGCTTTCAGAGCAATGTTTTGATTGGCCTTGGGTCAAGTCTGAGCCGGAACCGTTTTGTTTCATGGCTCTGGACTTGGCCCATGTTATAAACAAGCAATATTTGGTTTTGCTTTGGGTCTGGTTTTTTTTTTTCTTTAACTTTTTGGCTGGTGTTTGGCAGTCATCCCTGTAGAGAGAGGCAGATTCCCGCTCTGGCAGGAGATGCATGGAGAGTCAGGGCTATTCTCTTTGCTTGCTGGGTGCAAGGCGGGGTCCATTTTCGGGGGAGGCTTTATTATCAGTAGCGCTTATTTCAGAAGCATCATGGCCCCTAAATTTCATTTCCATTTTTATCCTCGTTTCCATTGTCTTATCCTCGTCTTACCGTAGGTTGTTGAATATCATTGCCCCGTAGCAGCATCTGCTGTGAGAGGTGGGAGTGGAACAACTGCACATTCTGCTCCAGCTGTTCCCTGCTGAAGCTGGCTACCGAAGCAGCATTGTATGAAAACAGCCCTGCCGTGCCCCTCCATCATGCCATTCCTCTCCTTTTCCCTTAGGTGCTAATAGAGCTCTTATTCTATAGGGGAACAGCTCATAGAAACAGCACGATACTAAATATCCCCCGGAGAACCTATGCACCATTATCCGTTCAGCATGCTTTTTTATAGAGAGATAAAAATAGACATAAATCTAAAGCCATAGAAACATATATCCTCCCTGCCTAAACACCAGAGATCTTGTTACAGGTAACAATTATTATGCATTTATAGTATGTGTAATTTAAAATATATAGACTTCAAAAAATGCTACCACTGGGAAGCTGTCAAGCCAATGACTGTTACATTACTCTAGTCTTGGCTGGTTCAGTTAAATAGGATGGCTGAATATCTAATTCATGGTGACTGTCCTTACAGAGATGGAGCCACTTATGCTATGTAAAATTAAAAGGCATTTTCAGGTGTATCCCTAAGTGCAGGTGTAAACTGGATTTCAGGGGAGCTTCTTTATCACTAAAAGCCATTGGAAGAGCTGTCAGATCACAAGGAGTTAGGGTCACCTCCCCTCATTTCTGTATATCAGGGGTAGGCAACCTATGGCACGCATGACAAAGGCGGCACGTGAGCTGATTTTCAGTGGCACTCACACTGCCTGGGTCCTGGCTACCGATCTGGAGCGGGGGGGCTCTGCATTTTAATTTAATTTTAAATGAAGCTTCTTAAACATTTTATTTACTTTACATACAACAATAGTTTAGTTCTATATTATAGACTTATAGAAAGAGACCTTCTAAAAACATTACATCCTCCCCCAAACACATCCACCTTCCCCTCCCCCTACTTACATCCTCCCCCAAACACACCCACCTTCCCCTGCCCCTACTTACATCCTCCCCCAAACACACCCACCTTCCCCTGCCCCTACTTACATCCTCCCCCAAACACACCCACCTTCCCCTCCCCCTACTTACATCCTCCCCCAAACACACCCACCTTCCCCTCCCCCTACTTACATCCTCCCTGAAACATGGCCTGTCCCATCCCCTGCTCTGTTCACATACCCAGCAGACACCTTTCCCCCCCTCCCTCCATTCACATACCCTCATATGTCCCCGGCCTTCTCTCCCCTCCCCCATTCACATCCTCCCCAAAACACATCTACCCTTCCCCCTCCCCACTTCCATACTCACAAATAGCCCCCTGCCTTCTCTCCCCTCCCCCATTCACATCCTCCCCCAAACACTCCCTGCACCCCTGTCTTTTCCCCCCACTTATAGCCTCCTCCAAACATGTCCTGCCTCCGTCCCCTCCACCACTCACATGCCAATACAGCCAGGATTTGGCAAGGAAGCAGCAAAGGGTAACAGGACAAAAGCCACACTGACTGATGTCAAAGCAACACAATGACACAAAACATGAAGCAATGACAGACAATGCGGGCTTGGCATGGCTGCCTGAACCAACAGCCACCAGCAGGGATCGGACTCCGGCAGGCCCGGGGCTGCAGGAGTGGGATTCGAGCAAAGCAAGCCGGAGACTTATTCGTTTATACCCCCACGTGACTTCCAGAGCCAGTAGCAAACACAACGCTAATAAAGGGAACCATTTTGTACAAGAGCTTAGCAAGAAGCAAAAAAAGGCTCGGACCTTTCCGTGACTAATGAAAACACCCACAATCACGTCCGAGTTCGATTATTTCCAACCTGACAGATATAACCCTCCCAGGCCACAGCGTGAACTGGCCTCTAGCTCGTGGGGTTAAGAAGAAACTTCTCCTGGAGCAGGTTAGCTCACAACTGTCCGTCACCTGGGGCCATCCTGAAACCGCGTTACGTTAACAGCGCCATGGATAACAAAGTCCTGTGGCACCTTAAAGACTAACATGGATGTGTCTACACAGCAACTAGACATCCACAGCTGGCTCATGCCTGCCAACATGGGCTTGCAGGGTTGGGCTGCGGGGGCTGTTTCACGGCTGTGTAGACCTCTGGGCTCAGGCTCTAGGACCCCGCAGTGTGGAGGGTCCCAGAGCTCGGGCGGCAGCCCAAGCCTGGACGTGCACACTGCAAGGAAACAGCCCAGCAGCCTAAGCCTTGTGAGCCCGAGTTGGCTGGCAGGGGCCAGCCGGGGGGTTTTCTTTCAGGGAATGAGCTTGCTCACCTAGCCAGCAGCCCCCTGTGGTTTGGAAGGAGCTCAGCCAGCAGCGGGCTGCGTCTCCCCGCGACACTGCCAGGGACTTGGTTAACACTGATGACTGGACACTAAAAATCCGGTTACCACGGGAACCCGTGCCCGCTCTGGGTGTAGTCTGAGCAGGCATTACTCCCCACCCCAATTTCTCCAGAGCTCTGATTCGCTGTCAGGGAGGTAAGAGGTTCCCTCTGTCCCTCCCTCCTGGGCTGAGACAGGCCGGCAGCTCCAGAGCGCTGTCTCCCGGGCCCTAGTGCCATCACCGTCATCTTCTATGTGAGCTGGGGCCCGTTTCTGGACAACTGGTGGGCGCCTGTAGGGGGTTCGGGAGAGGAGACAGTACCGGAGCGGTAGGATGGGAAGTTTGCACAGAACTTGCACACGTTCTACCCAGCTCCAGGCAGAACTATTGCCCCTTCTGTGTATAAGGAACAAATTCCCACACATTTGTAGGAAAAACAATACAAAACAGCTCATTCTGGATACAAATACTTTAACTTTGACAGTACCTTCCATCGAGGGGCTTCAGCCCTATGATGCACTGTGTTCAATATTTTATTGAACTCTATTAAAAATCAAACAAATCCCATTTTTTTCTTTGATGTATTTTTTCTGTCCTGGGATGCACAGGCAACCAAGTTCTTTCCTTATGCTCAGCCTAGTTCCACAGGCCAACGCATCTTTGGACTTTTAAGGAGTTGCAAAAGCACTGGAGGATGCTCAACATACAATGTTGCCGGTTTCTCTCTCCCCTCTCCCTCAAGGATTTTAAATCCACGTCTCAACAGACTATGATAGAAAGAATGGCTGAATAGGCTAAAGGCAGGTTCTGTCCATTTGCTGGTTCTCTAACCGTTCAATCCATCATAAAAGTACCTCATCTTTGATTTATTTTGAGTTTCATTCCAGAAACTTAAAGCTAAATAAACCTGAAGTCAGTCCTCATTTTTCTGCCCCAACTCAAACTAACTTCTTTCCCAAGTGGAAAATGTTGGGTAAGCATGAAATGTGTGTGATCCGAGAAGGGAATGAGAACACAGGCCAATTCCTGCTGACAGTTACACCTGTGTAGCCTTATTGACTTCAGGGAGAAGACATTTTTGCACGAGTAGAGATTTTGGTCCCTTCTGCTTTTTTCACACCTGGTATAAGTAGAATCTCCCTCACTTTCCTCCCCTCAATTCTGAGTACTTTAAGGGGGGGAAAATAAACAAGGTCTGCTTGATTTACACATGCAAACGAAACAGGATTCCTTTCATTCTACACCAGCCTTAAACAAACACCAGCCCTGATGTAACAAGAGTGTCACTACAGCAGCCCCGGTTGGACTGTTCTTTTGAAATATCCTTAAAGGTTCTTTTCAGATGCTGATTTTCAGTGAAGTCTTTTTATTCAGGGGGGCAGAGAACACAACAGGGAATAGCTGTTTTGTCAACTCCTAGTCATTCAAAAGCCGAAAGGCTGTAGATTAAGTTTATTTAAAGTTGGTACAGTGATTTTGAAGAACTAACATAGTACAGAAGTGCCAAATATTATGACTGGTCAACGATCTAGAGATATGTGTCACTTCTAGTGTCACCTTTTTCTTTAAGAAAGCTTAAAACAAACAAATGCAAACCATGCACACAGAACTCATGCTTAAGAAATCTCACGTCAGAGCTGCTGATCACACATTCAAGAATAGATAGGACTTAGTCCTGCCATGCGTGCAAGGGACTGCACTAGATGACCTCTCGTGGTCCTTTCCAGTCCTATGATTCTATTTTATGGTTCTAATTGTGGAAGAGTTTGGTGACAGAATGGCCTGACGTGGTGAATCACTGGAGATTAACTACACAAACTGGGTATCATCCCACAGATAATATTTGGGTTCAATGTGAAAACAGTAATTCATTGTCTTGGGAGGCAGCTTTCAGAGCAAACAGCCTAAAATGCAATGCCACCCAATGTAATTTCCCCACTCCTACTTCCTCTACTCCACCTGAGTGGTTTTCTTTTACATAATAAAAGGTGGCTGATCCCCGGACTGCAGTCAGAGGGAGATAGGCTAGGTGGTGAACATCCATAGCTTGGGAGAAACCCCTCAGGGCTTGGCTTTACACTGTGCCATGTGGAGGGCTGAGGGTAGAGACACATGGTGGAAAGAGGATGGGCAGTGTTGCAGTGTTCATTCACCCTCATACAGATGAGCATTACAGGAAGGAGTGAGGAAGGAGGCCTACGAGAAGGACAGAGTAGCATCCCTCCTGCTACCTCTTACTCAGAAGAGTCTGTTTGGAGAATTGAGTGTCGTGAGAGTAGAATAAGCGTGCTGAATTTACATAAAGAAGTAATATGTATGTAGAGAAATATTTGATGACTTTATCATATTTTCTGCAATATGTAATTCATACTTAGGCCCTCCCCTCTGATTAGCCTTAGGCCCCTCGTAACCTTAATCTGGCCCTGAATGTGAGCCCCAAACTTGACTTCCCGCACAACACGCAGACCCTGCCCTCAGAGCAGAAGTGAATTTTCTCCTCACACTGTCTGAGGGCCTCTGTTCACGACACTTTTCAAGCAGGGCGGGTTTTGTAACCAGGGAACTAAGACCCAGGAAGATTACAATCCCTCCCATTTTTCAGTGTACTTCAGTGGTTTATCGGTTCAAAGCCTCACATTACAGCTTAAAGACTAACTATAAAGTTTTGAAGCATGAGCTTTCGTGGGCTAATACCCGTATTAGCCCACGAAAGCTCATGCTTCAAAACTTTATAGTTAGTCTTTAAGGTGCCACAGGACTTTGTTACCTCTGCTATTCCAGACTAACACGGCTACCTCCCTGATTCTTGACATTACAGCTTGGAAACCTGCGACAGAGACACAAAGGGACTTGGCCACACAGAGAGGCAGCGGCAGTGGCAAACTGGGCACCCAGAAGGTGAGAAACACACAGTGGCCACCTGGGAAAGTTTTGGGTTATGTGACGTACCCAGCATCACAGAGTGGCTCTGTGGCAGAGACAACGATAGAATACATTTATCCTGCATAGCGTTAAACCGTGCTAAGGACATGCCTTTTTCTTCCTGCAGCCCCTGGCCTATTTTGAGCTGCTTAAAAGCCTCTGGACTCTAGCAACTATGTGAGGGAGAGAGAAACTCCTTCACTCACCCTGGACAGACATTTTTGCTCAGTATTGGTTTCAGGGCCTGCAGGTATGTTATCCCCACAGCTTCATGGCACTGAACAGCCACAGCATGTGCTGTCCTCACCAACCTCTGCCATTTGTGGGATTTGGGGCATGACACATTTTAGGGTCTCAATTACACCTGGCACCCAAATCAGTTTCCAGGGATTAGGAGCTTCCCTCGGGCAGTGAGATGGAGGCTCACTGATGGGGTGGTGGGAGGCATGAAAACTGCCCTATCACCAACTCCTTGAACATGGAGAGTCTTGGCTGCTGATGAGAGGGCAGCAGGAGTTATGTTTAGCGTCTGGGACATCTGCTGTGTGTGCGGTTGCTTAGGGAGAGACCAGTGCGATGCTAAATATATATTTTAAAAACAGGAGTGGTAAAAGAGTCCATACATAACCCTTTATGTTTGCCAGCCAGAGGGCACAGAACAGACTCACCCCGAGAGATTTAGGGGGACTCTCCTGAAAGAAGTTTTTAACAGTTGCAGCTCAGTATGAACTCCCTACTCTCCTTTGGGTACCTGAAGATCGGGCTTGAGATACGGCACCTTAATCCCTTTGTCTCACTGTTGCCTCCTCACCTGTACCCCACTCAGTCATCTAGTACCCTTTTCCTCTCCTCAGCTCATTCCTGTGGGGTTTTTTGTTTGTTTGTTTGTTTGTTTGTTTGTTTTTTGCCTTGCTTTGGCCATCTGCTGAAGAAAGGTCCTGGGTAGAACTGGGCAACCATTTTGAGATTCATAGTCGATTTGCCAGACAACGCAGTTACGGTCGACCTGAACCTATTTGCAAATTTAACACAAATTTGGCCAAATAGTTTTGGCTGGGGAAAAAACCAATCTGGTTAGATTCACAAAACAGCAAGAGAAGGTGGAGGAGCCTACCTTATAACTTTTAGCCTAATGGTTGGGGAGCTCACCTGAGGGTCAGAGGCTGTGAACCAATCTCAGGCCATGCGTTAAAGCAAATGCTTACAAGTTCACTGTCCAGTACATGTACTTGGCAAAGTTGTGGTTAGCGTACTAAGCATTAGGTATTTATGTAACTATATTCCAGATAGCATAGATACACCCCAATCTAGTGCAAGATAAGATGGTTTGACAAAACAATGAATAGACATGTTTTGTCAAGATATCAGGAGCAAGGAGAGGAAACAAACAGATGTCATGAAATACGTCAGGTGGTGTGTAAGTTGCGTATGTCAGTTTTTTAGTCTCTAAACCTTGCGTGGCCTAGGGGACGTCAGAAACCCCCACTGCCAACTGAGCCAATCCTTGTGTCATGTGTCAATGTACCTGTAACCAGGGAGCCAGGGTGCTGAGACTGTATCTAGGGGGCAATAAACGTGACCGAGTGCCTTTGCCACCGAACCGCGCCTGCAGTCGTCAAGGACAGAACCACCGAGCAGCCTAAGCAGCACTACTGAGGCAACAACTTTCCAGCCACCCACGCTTAACCACACTGGATAGTACTATCGAGGTCTGCTGAACCAGCCATTTGCGCACAGCTGGGAAAGCACACACATACGCAAGCCAACTGACAACACTCATCAACCTACGATAGCGAACACAAGCTCATCAGGTCTATATTGACTACAAAGACACTGTCCGTATTGTGCAAGCTAACATAAGAACATAAGAACGGCCATACTGGGTCAGACCAAAGGTCCTTCTAGCCCAGCATCCTGTCTACCGACAGTGGCCAGTGCCAGGTGCCCCGGAGTGAGTGAACCTAACAGGTATGATCGAGCGATCTCTCTCCTGCCATCCATCACCCCCCTCTGACAGACAGAGGCTAGGGACACCATTCATTACCCATCCCGGCTAATAGCCATTTATGGACTTAGCCTCCATGAATTTATCCAGCTCTCTTTTAAACCCTGTTATAGTCCTAGCCTTCACAGCCTCCTCAGGTAAGGAGTTCCACAGGTTGACTGTGCGCTGTGTGAAGAAGAACTTCCTTTTATTTGTTTTAAACCTGCTGCACGCCAATTTCATTGAATGGCCCCTAGTTCTTCTATTTTGGGAACAAGTAAATAACTTTTCCTTATTCACTTCCTCCACTCCACTCATAATTTTATATACCTCTATCATATCCCCCCTTAGTCTCCTCTTTTCCAAGCTAAAAAGTCCTAGCCTCCTTAATCTCTCTTCATATGGGACCCGTTCCAAACCCCTAATCATTTTAGTTGCCCTTCTCTGAACCTTTTCTAGTGCCAGTATATCCTTTTTGAGATGAGGAGACCACATTTGTACGCAGTATTCAAGATGTGGGCGCACCATGGATTTGTATAAGGGCAATAAGATATTCTCCGACTTATTCTCTATCCCTTTTTTAATGATTCCTAACATCCTGTTTGCTTTTTTGACTGCCGCTGCACACTGCGTGGATGCCTTCAGAGAACTATCCACAATGACTCCCAGGTCTTTTTCCTGATTGGTTGTAGCTAAATTAGCCCCCATCATATTGTATGTATAGTTGGGGTTATTTTTTCCAATGTGCATTACTTTACATTTATCCACATTAAATTTCATTTGCCATTTTGTTGCCCAATCACTTAGTTTAGTGAGATCTTTTTGAAGTTCTTCACAGTCTGCTTTGGTCCTTACTACTTTGAGCAGTTTAGTATCATCTGCAAACTTTGCCACATCACTGTTTACCCCTTCCTCCAAATCATTTATAAATAAGTTGAATAGGATTGGCCCCAGGACTGACCCTTGGGGAACACCACTAGTTACCCCTCTCCATTCTGAAAAAGTTCCATTTATCCCTACCCTTTGTTCCCTGTCTTTTAACCAGTTTTCAATCCATGAGAGGATCTTCCCTCTTATCCCATGGCAGCTTAATTTACGTAAGAGCCTTTGGTGAGGGACCTTGTCAAAGGCTTTCTGGAAATCTAAGTACACTATGTCCACCGGATCCCCCTTGTCCACATGTTTGCTGACCCCTTCAAAGAACTCTAATAGATTAGTAAGACATGATTTCCCTTTGCAGAAACCATGTTGACTTTTGCCCAACAATTTATGCTCTTCTATGTGTCTGACAATTTTATTCTTTACTATTGTTTCAACTAATTTTCCCGGTATGGACGTTAGACTGACTGGTCTGTAATTGCCAGGATCACCTCTAGAGCCCTTTTTAAATATTGGCGTTACATTAGCTATCTTCCAGTCACTGGGCACAGTAGCCGATTTAAAGGATAGGTTACAAACCCTCGTTAATAGTGCCGCAATTTCACATTTGAGTTCTTTCAGAACTCTTGGGTGAATGCCATCTGGTCCCGGTGACTTGTTACAGTTAAGTTTATCAATGAGTTCCAGAACCTCCTCTACTGATACTTCAATTTGTGACAATACCTCAGATTTGTCACCTACAAAAGACAGCTCAGGTTTAGGAATCTCCTAAACTTATTTGCTGTGTATAATGTTTAAACACAGTCAGATTCCCCAAGGTAAACAATCCCAATAAGAGTTGTGGGTCCTCAGCTCCTCTGACAATCAGATCCAAGATGCCGCATATAAGGCAACCAAAAAGTAATGCACTCAAAATGTGTGGCTACTTTTTAAAATTCTGTCTCCAGGCCTCCCAGCTATGCACACTAGCACAGGGTGTTCACTTGGACCTTTTCCTGCCTTTCCTCCCCCAAACACAATTTTTTCTAAAACAATATTAATTTAAAAGTCACACTGATTTTTTAACCTACTATGGTTACAAGAATCAGAGAAGTAGCCATGTTAGTGTGGATCTGCAGAAGCGACAAAGAGTCCGGTTAGTCTTTAAGATGCCACAGGACTCTTTGTCGCTATTGTCACAAGAATCACCTAAGATCACTGTCCTGGAAAGAGACTGGAGACAAGATATTTCTCTTTGCTTTTAGTTGTTTTATGTCGGACCTGACTATCAAGCGTGCTGCATGCCCTGCGCTCTCCTGGAAGTCAACTGGAGTTGGGAGTTAATGTTTCATTAAATAAATTATTTTCCGTATTTCTATTTAGTAGCGAATTATTTTGTTCTCCAAGGAGATAGCACAATTAACTGCACGTTTCCTGGAACGTTTGCGGTTTTACTGTCCTATCTCAAGGCGAATGTTTGGAGACATGACACAGTGTGTGCATCTGAAGAGTTAAGGCAGATCTTGACCTTAGTTACTGTGAGGAAACAGAGAAACCGCCAGCCAGTACAGCAGGGGCTACAGAGGCCCAGCTAGCCCCACCACACTATACCTGCCGCCAGTGCCAGGCCTAGAGGAGGGAGAAAAGAAGAGAGCCTGGCTCAGGGTGGGGCTGACTGGTGAAGGAGCAGGAGCTAGCCCCCTCTCTAAGTGAGGGGAACATACATGTGACGGTGTACCCCATAAGGCTTTATGGGGGGTGCCTGTAAATATATGTATGACATCACTGGAATATGGTTTTGCTACATATGCCATGTAACATATCTCTGTGAAGGTAACGATCCACTGGATCCGTTCATCCGATTTGTATGTATGTGTCTGTGTTGTATTCAGAGTTATGAATATTGACTAGGTGCTTGGTTGGTTGTAGGTGGACTTTAGAAAGCAGCTGAGCAGCTCTCTGGGAGAAGACTATTCTCAGTTAAGCCCAATTGAGAGCCAATCAAGCAAACAATGGACTTTGTAGACGCCCGTCCATACCCGAGCTTCCTCAGGAATGCAGCCTCCCTGGTAATGAGCAGAGTCTGGTTCAAACCTGCAACTTTGTCCATGTGCTCTGAGAGTCCATGTGGAGTCTGGATAAGAAGGAGGAGGGGCTCTCCACCCATAAGAGGAAGTCTATATAAACCCAGGAGAGACCTCTCCATTTTGTCTCAGCTGGCTCAAACAACAGCCCCTCACCCCCCCCCCAAGGATTCCTGGAAGAAACTGGAACAAGGATTCCTGGAAGAAACTGGAACAGAGGACTGTGGCTGCAAGGGGGGGGGGGTGCGAGTGATTGCTGGGCCCAGGCTAACTCAGTTTAGCCTGAAAGAAGGAATTCAGAGGGTGAGGCTTTTTACTGTGATAGTGTAAGATTTGCGTGTTCTGTTTATTTTGTTTGGTAATTCACTTTATTCTGTCTGTTACTACTTGGAACCACTTAAATCCTATTTCCTGTCTTTATTAAAATCACTTTTTACTTATTAATTAACCTGGAGTACGTGTTGGTACCCGGGGGGGGGGGGGGGCAAACAGCTGTGCATATCTCTCTATCATTGTTATAGAGGGTGAACGATCTATGAGTTTGCCCTGTATAAGCTTTACACAGGGCAAAACAAATTTTACTCAGGGTTTGACCCCATTGGGAGTTGAGCATCTGAGTGTCAGAGGTAAGGATACCTCCTGCCTGTTTCCAGGAAAGCCCATGTCTGTTGGGGGACGTGGTTCAGACCGGGCAGGGTACTGATGTCCTAAGCTGTTGGGGCAGGAAAAATGAGGCAGGAGTAACCTTGGCACATCGGGTGGCAGCTCCTAAGGGGTTTCTGTGATCCCAGCTCATCACAATAAGAACTTAAGGGTCACTAACCTACCCATCCAGGCAGACACCTGAGAAGAAGCCCTGTGTTCCCAGCTACAGGAGACTGTAGAGCCACCAGCTCCAGCAGCACTTTGTGGGCAAAGCCCAAGGAGTGCGACCTCCCCAAATTGCAGCTGTCCACCCAAAGGAGCCTGGGACCATGATGAGGTGCTGCTCAAAATCCTATGGGAAGCAGGCCACCAACTAAGTGGACTAGAGTGGCCATGCCCCAAACCGAACAGACCTTGACAGAAAGTAGCCAAGGGAAGCCAATTTAGCTCCATGCCAGGAGGGCTGCCTCTGTTCAGGCACTGATAAACACAGGGCCTTGGTCTGGGACCCAGCGAAGAGGGAAGATCTGGGTTGCCATAGCTCCCAACCCTAACCGTGACCTTAGAGACTGAGGCCCCACAACCAAGCAGGGGATCAGGAGCCGTGCACTCTAACTACTAGGCCATCCAGCCATCCAGACCACCCTTTACAGTTACACTGGTATAAAACCCCGGTTTGAAGTGAGTTGCCTTACCCCAGATTTACGTGAGAGGGACGGCTTCGCAACCAAGGCCAAGTGGCATGACTACACGAAAGGCAACGGGGCTACCTTGGTTTACAACAGCTGGAGATGTGTGTCATCTACCAATGGCACTTACATGGCCCACAGTACCATAGTGCCTGAGCATTTCTCAGTCTTAACATGTCTCTCCGCACGATGCCCTGTGCAGCAGGGAGCACTGTGTCATCCTCATTGTACAGTGGGGAACTCAGGCACAGAGAGACTAAGATCCAGATCCTCAAAGCTATGTAGGTTCCTAATTTCCATTTAAATCAAAGGAATGGAACAGAAATTTATGCCACTGAATGATTTCAATGGAAGTTAGGAGCCTACAGACCTTACAGAATCCAAACCTACGTGACTTACCCCGGCCCACACAAGAAGACTGTGGAGGAGGAGCAGGGAAATGAGCTCGGGTCTCTCATGCCCCTGGCTGTTGCTCTAACCACTGGGCCTTCTTTCCTGGAGGGTTATAACTCAAATTAGAATCTGTCCCTGAAATATAAATATGCCCCCCATATATAGTTCTACATGTGCACCCCTCTGAAGCCAACAGTCATGTACCTTTAGGGGGGGAGGGATAGCTCAGTGGTTTGAGCATTGGCCTGCTAAACCCAGGGTTGTGAGTTCAATCCTTGAGGGGGCCATTTAGGGATCTGGGGCAAAAAATCTGTCAGGGGACAGTACTCAATCCTGCTAGTGTAGGCAGGGGACTGGACTCAATGACCTTCAAGGTCTTTCCAGTTCTAGGAGATTGGTATATCTCCATTTATATTTTTATATTTTATATTTACATGTGTCATTGCACAAATGCAGACGCTGCCGTATTTGGCCCAGTATATAGTGATGACAGTCTGTTGTGATGCTTTCTTATTAAGCTCTTTCCTGCAAGGTTTCGTCCAGTACTCCATCGTCTAATTCTCAAGGCAGCTGTGATGCGTTTTATTCTCTAGAACGTGAGCAGACACTGCATTCTGCATGGTGGGGGTTCCAGAGAAGGGTGGTCTGGTGGCTGAGGTTGCGGCTTGGGAGTCGGGAGATCCAGGTTTTGTTATTGCTTCTGCCAGAGACACGCTGGGTGACGGGGCCCAAGCCATGTCATCGCCAGGGACCCCTGTTCCTCAGCTCTAGAACGAGGCTAATCGTTCATTCTTATTTCACTGGCCTGTTGTAAAGCCGCTCACATACTGTGGGGAGAGGTGCGATGGCCAATCCAATAAACAAGCAGGGCCCTTCAGCCAGCGGAGGTTAGAGGATGAGGATATGGAAGCGGCATTTCTTGTCCACGCGTGAATCTGACTCGCTTGTCACAAAGTGAAGAAATAAAATAATAGGCTCCCTCTTTACTGTCCACAAACCCACCGCTGGCCCGTGCCAGCTGACTCATCCCTTCAGCTAGAACCCCCGGTGTATCTGAACATGGGGCTGGCCTGATAACTATTTCCTGAACAGCTCGTTCTGGTGATGAATGAAACCCCCAAACCTCTGGATCAGTCTGATTTGGGGAAAGGGCTGAAAACCACCCATGGGAGGGTAAAAGTGAAAGTGCTTCCAGCCAACCGAGCTCACCTGGGATGAGGCTGGGTGAATAGCTGGCATGAATGCCCAGCTTTGTCACCGGGACCGCAGAGTTTTAGCCCCAGATACCAGTGTGGGTTTCTTTTTTACCCTAACTATGCCGCTTGCCTGAGAAAATCGTCTCTGCTGTGTCCAGGTCGCACAAAATGCCTTTGAAAACCACAACTTAAGCTCTCCCAACAGGTGGCCAGAAACCCTACACTTAGTGGGCCCTGCCTCACTGAATCTGTTAGTGAGAAACATCTGGCTGGGAGCCCAGAATGCGGCCCGGGACGGTGGGGGCAGGGTAGGGCACAGCTTTGGGGCTCATGACACAGAAAAACAAACAAGGCAACCAATCAGTGAGACGAGGCGCTCACTTCCTGTGCTGGCCTACAGCAATGCATTTGTGACCTGCACGCTACAGGAAATGAGGCTGGAAGGCTTGTATAATTGGGGCGTCTTTGGGGAATTGTCTTGGCAGCTCATTGTCACCAGGCTCATAGCAAAGCATTGGTGTGAGATGGTGGGAAATACAGGTTTGAGGGAAAGGGAAAATCACCCCTAAATAATCACCCCAAGAAACTGGTCCTGAGAGTTTTTGCAAGGTTTTTAGAACCAGGCCACACCCCTCAAATAGGAACACAATGGGCCAGATCTCCAACTCCTGTAAATCTGGCAGAGCTCCGGTGACTTCACCAGCCTCAGGGAGGAACTGAAGTTAGTCCCCATCAGCTGTAGTAACTGAAGAATAGCTGCAGCTTTCACAAAGGATGCATGCTGGACAACAGGACAGCAGGCAACCACCTCAAAGCAGGAGGCTGAGTCCCTGGCCGATACATCCCTCTGTCTCAGGAAAACCCTTGAACTATAGGAGTGTCCACAGCACCAACAGGGCACAGCAACTAACATGGAATAAGCTGGGCCAGGCCCCTGACTTGAGAAATACCAGCCCCTGGATATATATTAAAAGATTTTCATAGGTTGGAGCAGGGAAATGTCGGAGTCTGTCGCTGACAAACACAACTCCTCGGAGGCGTTGCAATGACAGAAACGGTCTGGCTTTTCAAAGAGGGATGCTGTAAAACACAGAGTCCTGGAGTTAGCAAAGAGCAATCACTGGATGCTGCCAGGCCCTGCACAAGGAAGGGATCGGATCAACAAGGCTTAGAACAAACCAAAAGCATGCTCATCTTGCACGTGAAGCTTACAAATGTTGTGTTTTTAATGCACCCTGAGGGCAGGAGAGGAGAAGCAGATGGTTCGGGAAGGAAGGCCCATGAAGGAGAGCTCCGTGGGGAGGTCTGAAGGAGGAGAACTTGTTGCGTAGGAAGAAGGAGGTTGTTCAAGATGTAGGAAGCAGTGTGAGAAAAGGCACAAAGGGACCGAAAAGGTGAGACGAGTTGGGAAGCTTGAAGTCGGGCGATAGAAGAAAGGGAGGAGCAAGACCAGCAATACAACTGCCCAGCTTCTTTCGCAAGGGTGGGGAAGATGTAGTTGCGGTGGCAGGAAAAGGTTAGTTTAGCTGCAGCATGTTGGAGAGACTAAGAAGAGTCCTCCAGGAGGTTACAGAAAAGATAGTCAAGGAGTCGGTGTTGCTGTCACCGGTTGCACAGTGGTTAGAACGTTCGCTGGGATAGGCAGGTTCAAATCCCTTGTCTGCCTAGTTGGGAGCAGGATCATCAACCCAGGTCTCCCCAGTGTCGTTCTCCAACTCTACACCATAAGGTATCCTAGTTGTGAGTGGGTGGGTGTCTCTGTCAATCTCTTCTGTTGATGCTATTTCAGTTTGGCTACATAATTATATATTCATTGGGTGAGAGACAGTGAGGCCATGTCTACACTATGGACCTTATAGCTCTGGTGCTGTAAGGTCTCCTGTGTAGCTGCTCGGTGATGGCAGGATAGAGCTCTCCTGCCCGCTTATTGATGCCACTCTCCAACAAGTGTCGTTAGCTATGTCAGGAGGAGACACTCTCCTACTGTGCACTCCCACAGCACTGTGCACACAGGTGCTTTTGTTGGTGAAACTTTTCTCAGTTGGGGGGGGGAAGGAGAGGGGGTTAGTGTAGTGTAGACACAGTCTGGGGCCTTGATCTATCTTCCAGGCCTCGTGCCAATGAACATTTCAGTATTTCAC
Organism: Sternotherus odoratus; assembly: GCA_032164245.1. Taxonomy (NCBI): domain Eukaryota; kingdom Metazoa; phylum Chordata; order Testudines; family Kinosternidae; genus Sternotherus; species Sternotherus odoratus. Next base: position 13,514,448 of record JAVMKO010000019.1, on the reverse strand, counting down.
AGAAAGTGCCACAGTTTCATGACAAAGAACCTGTGAGGTAGGATAGTAACATTAAAGTCCTTGCTCTGAATCAGACAGAGATGGGATTTGAACCTGGGTCTTCTATATCCCAGATGAGTGTACCAACCACCAGAGGTACAAGAAGGACCTACCTCTTGCCTGACTTCCTCTTGATCTGAATCTGTTACTGAGCTGGGCCCAGGCAGCTAGGCAAGGCAATGCCTAGTTCAGGAATCCTGCCAGGGCTTAGGGGTGAACTAGATGCCAGTCCGCTCAGCAGCATCAGGACTTTGTGTGCCGTCAGAAATGTAGATGTCACGGTGGAAATGTAGGCTCCTAAGAAATTAGGCACTTCCCCGGTTAGCGGGGAGCTGAACAGCTGTTCTGAAGATCTTAATGGCACCTAAACTTGCAACTTCCCTTACATTCTGTGGATTTTGGAGGTGCTGAGAGTTTTTGCAAGGTGGATTCTGTTCTCAATAAAAGGGTTTATTGTCATAATTCTCAGTACCCATGTATGTGTTCGTGTGACAGGAGAGTCTCTTCGTGCAGCTAGATATCCTCTGAAAGGAACCACAGGAGAGCAGGACATAGGCCTGCACTGTCAGAGCACACTCATCGTGATGGCTAAGTTGTCCTGTGCTAGCATTTGGCTCTAGTCGATTCTTTAATAACGTTAAGCATTTTGTTATGGTTACTTGGGCATTTCTCTGTTTGCCTGTCTGTCTGCTTGAATGTAATTCAATCACTTTGGAACTCTATATACAATCGATTCCAAAATATCAAGGAATGTTCTAGCCATCATTGGGGAAAAACCCTATTGATTTGGATAAAAATAAATACTGGAAGGGTGGAAATGGGGGATCCAGGAAGCCCTTGACATCTGGTTAGCAGGCTTCAGCCAGCTCTGTAATTCTCTATAGTTCAGGCATGGGGCTTGTCTACACTACCTGCTGGATCGGCGGGCAGCGATCAATCCAACGGGGATCGATTTATCACAACTAGTATAGATGCGATTAATCGACCACTGAGTGCTCTCCCGTCAGCTCCACACTCCACCAGCACCACTTACCACAGTGAAGACACCACGGGAAGTAGATCTGAGTATGCCGACTTCAGCTACGCTACTCACATAGCTGAACTTGTGTATCTTCGATTGACCCCACACAGTAGTATAAACAAGCCCGGAATGATTTATCTTCCAGAAAAAAGAAAAGAAATAATACTAGATACAGGAAATTGGGGGCACGATGGGGAAGAGGGAGCATATAGAGGCCCTGACATAGAGGTTATGAGGGACCTAGTGGCGGGGGAGGGGGGGGGGGATGGGAGGCCACACAGAGATTCTGGCATGGAGGAGAAGGGGAAATGGGAAGGACACATAGGGCAACTGTAATGAGCAGGCAGGGGGCAAACAAACCTCCTAGGATGAAGGAGGGAGTCAATAGTTGCAGGAAGTCCCTGCTATAGATGGGGACGGGAGGGTGGCACACAGGGAGTTTGGGGGGGTGGGAGTGGAGGAATGAGCTCAGGTTATAGAAGCTAGAATGTATGCAACCTCTAGTTCAATTTAATAGGCCAAATTTATACCTAGTGTAAGTGGGCATGACCCCATTGAAGTCAATGAAATTGCACCAACTTACATGCGGCTGGAATTAGACCTGTTACACAATGTGAGAAAAGACCTTGCTTGCTTAATGCCCATGGACACAAACCTGCCCTTGTATCCAGCAGATCAATTTGGTTAAGTATCAGAGGAGTAGCCGTGTTAGTCTGGATCTGCAAAAGCAACAAAGAGTCCTGTGGCACCTTATAGACTAACAGATGTACTGGAGCATAAGCTTTCGTAGGTGAATACCCTCTTCGTCAGATGCATGCAGTGAAAATGTCCAGAGGCGGGTATGGCTATGCAGGCAAGAATCAGGCTAGAGATAACGAGGTTAGTTCAATCAGGGAGGATAAGGCCCTCTTCTAGCAGTTGATCTGGAGGTGTGAACACCGAAAGAGGAGAAACTGCTTTTGTAGTTGGCTAGCCATTCACAGTCTTTGTTTAATCCTGAGCTGATGGTGTCAAATTTGCAAACGAACTGAAGCTCAGCAGTTTCTCTTTGAAGTCTGGTGTTGAAGGTTTTTTGCTACCTTTAAATCTGCTATTGTGCGTCCAGGGAGACTGAAGTCTTCTCTTACAGGTTTTTGTACACTGCCATTCCCAATATCTGATTTGTGTCCATTTCTCCTTTTACATAGGGACTGTCCAGTTTGGCCGATTTTACCTCTTTCAGAAACTACAGCCAGGTTTTATATTTCCCCCGAGGACTGCCAAAGCCGTCCACACATGAAACAACAAATTTACAGTCAGAGTCATTGAATAAACTCCCCCATAATTCACACTATTGGAACTGAACCTAGAAAAAACAAACATGCAAATTTCACACTAAACCAGACATGCTGAGAATTATCTTGTGCACAGTTATAGACTGTTCTATCAACAATGCACTAATTACAAAATGTTACCAGAGTTACATTCTTAAACATTTGGGTTAATAAATGATTTACAGAAAGAACCAACAAATTAATACTGTGACCATAACCAGTAAACGAAAATAGTTGAGGGACAACGGAGCACACAGCATCCAGGTTAAACTGAAGTTTCTTTTGACTCTTGTGTATTCAGGATTGCGAGGTGTACGTGTCCTAGTTACTGATTCAGAAAGCATCAGTGCTGTACAGATAGCCTTTTTAGGTGTTTTTTTAGAGTAGACCCATTCTTGCAGTGGTATGGCGAGTACAGACACTGCACACCCAGTTTGCAGGGGTGTTAATAGCAAAGTAGACAGGGAGGCATGGCTTAGGTGAGTAGAACAGAGCAAAGTGCCCTACACGGCTCTCTACACACCCACGCGGGGCCTCTCACAGCTACACGGCTATTCTTAGAAGTAGTGTCCCGCTGCCTCCCGTGTGCCCGAGCCTTTCACTGTCACACACCGCTGTGGACATGGACACAGCCAGCCTTTCACTGCAGTTGTGTAGCTGTCAACACATACCCCACATGCTGCCACAAGTGTAGACAAGGTCTCCGTTTCACATGATGGAAACCTGTTCCTTACCCAGAGAACTGAATTATTTATAATTGCTCAGTATTAGCCATTTGATTTCCTTGGGTGGTCAAACGAATTATCTGTTTTATAAGTAATTTGTAGCAATAATCTAATATTAACTGAATTATTTAGAAATAACTATGGAAATCAATTAACCACCAATGACAACTTTAAGTCAAAATGGGATGTTTTTCTACAGGATCTGCTCTAGGAATGATTTCAGGGGAGTTCACTGGCCTATGGTACACAGGAGGGCAGACTACATAATCACAGTGGTCTCTCCTGGCCTTGGAATCAGTGTGTCTACTGTGGCCACCTCTCAGCTGTTTGTGGCCAGAGGCCGGGGAGACCCAGAGCCGGCTTCTGCTGAAAGAGCGAGAGGCGGCCAGCAGAGAGGATGGAAGGGATGTCTGTGCTGTCAGGAGAGACGTCTGCATGGGACCCACAGGTCAGTCTCAGGTCATGGGGTGAGGACCGCAGCTTTTGGAAGGAGAAGAAAGGGAGAAGAACCCATATGTGGGGGAAAGAGGGGAAGAAGGGCCAGAGGCAACCATGCACAGGGAAAGGCAGATTAAGATTTCTTGGGGCCCTGGGCGCGAAGAACATTTGGGCCCCCCACACTGTAGGGCCCAGAGGTCCCAGAACTGGGGAGGTCAAAGGGGTCATGCCTGCTCACATTTTTAACATGGCCATGGTAGCCTCAGGCAACCAGCTTCGTTCCCTTCTAAATGGCAGGTGTGCCGAGTTGGTGGCACGGGTGCAGTTTGGGGGGAAAGGGGGAAGGTGAGGAGGCAGCGCCTCCCAAACTGCCAGCCGCAGGCCAGAGGTGACAGGAGGAGCAGTACAGCTCATGGTTCCTGCCACGGGCAAAAAAGGGTCACCAGGAGCAGGAGGAACCCAGCGGGGGGGAGGGGTCAGCCTGGCAGCCGCAGGACCCAGCGGAAGGGGCAGCCTGGCAGTAGGACCTGGGGGCAGGCATTCAGTGAGCCCCGGTGGAGCATGGCAGTCCCTGAGGCCGGGCCAGTAGCAGCGGGAGCTGCACCGGAGGAGTCCTCCCTGCCCGGCCCCTCGCTGCCTGTGACCTTCCTGGGCTCCCCACTGTCTCCCAGCCGGGGTAGGGTCTCTTCTCCCCGCAGAGCGAGTCTGTTGGCCCCAGGGATGGGGCAGGAGGCCGGACCGAAGCCCCCGCCCCTGGATCCCACCAACAGCGGCGTGCCCAGGGAGCGGGGACCTGGGCCAGCAGGTCTCCCTGGCACCCTGGTCTCCACCCAGGGCAGGCACAGAGGCCAGGGCTCCCCAGATGGCTCTTACCCCTGCCAGGCTCCGGCTTCTGGCTCAGCCAGAAGGCAGGTCCCTGGTGGGAAGAGGAGGAGCAGGGGTCAGGGCACGGCTCGGTCACTGGAAGACCCCCCCATTTCTACCCAGGTTCCGGTGCTCCTGTAGGGCCCCCCCAGATTGTCTGAGGCTACTGGGCATGGGCTCCGAGGGACGTGTTCTAATCTGCCACTGGCGGGGAAAGGGAGACGTCATGATGAGTGAGGGGAATGGGACAGAAGAGGCAGGGAAAGCCGTCATGGGGCAGAGAGAGAGAGGAGCCTGGCCGGGGGGGAGGGCGGAAGTGTGAGAAGGGAGCTGTGGACAAGGACAAGCCGTGGGAGCCAAATGGGGCACAGGAAGCAGAACTAGCCAATGGCAGGGCCAGGTACCATTCTACTGTCTGCATTCTACGTCCCTGGGGCTCTTTCTCTGCCTTTCCCTCTCCAAAAGAAGACTATACCTTACATCTTCCCAAATGCTAGACATCCTGCAAGAGCCTGGATCTTTAAACAAACAGCAAACAGGGTAACATGGGACTAAACTACACACTCCCTCTACAGTCTAGACCCTTAGAAATGAATTCTACTAAAGCTCTGCTTACACAGGTCTGTCCTACTTCCATTCCCCTTTTAACAATCTCTCTCGCTGCAACCATGGGCACTGACCTACTTTTCAATTCTTTTACTTACGACGATACACAGACCCGTAGAGCGCCAATGTACTGAACATTGCTGGAGTAAGCCATACATTGTTTTCAGAACCGTTTATAACTGCGTTGGGTAACACTCAGGGGCTGTTTCAGAGAGTGTAAAGGAGTCATGTTTGCTTAGCTTGTTTTTTGAGGGTTTCACTTTGCAACCTAACATTTTTTCATGTGGTATTTGTGTGCAAACTAATACAGATGACGCTGCCTTCTCTTTGGTGTATGTCATAGAATCACAGAATCATAGAATATCAGGGTTTGAATGGACCTCAGGAGGTCATCTAGTCCAACCCCCTGCTCAAAGCAGGACCAATCCCAACTAAATCATCCCAGCCAGGGCTTTGTCAAGCCTGATCCCAAAAACCTCTAAGGATGGAGATTCCACCACCTCCCTAGGTAGCCCATTCCAGTGCTTCACCACCCTCCTAGGGAAATAGTTTTTCCTAATATCCAACCTAGATCTCCGCCACTGCAACTTGAGACCATTCTCATTTTTTCTGTCATCTGCCACCACTGAGAACAGCCAAACTCCATCCTCTTTGGAACGCCCCTTCAGGTAGCTGAAAGCAGCTATCATATCACTCTTCTCTTTGCAGACTAAATAACCCCAGTTCTCTCAGCCTTTCCTCGTAAATCATGTGTCCCAGGCCCCTAAACATTACTGTTGCCCTCCACTGGACTCTCTCCAATTTGTCCACATCTCTTCTATAGTGGGGGGACCAAAACTGGATGCAATACTTCAGATGTGGCCTCATCGGTGCCGAAAAGAGGGGAATAATCACTTCCCTCGATTTGCTGGCAATGCTCCTACTAATACTACTAATGTCTTCTGCTCTGAGATCTTGATCCAAAGCCAGTTGAAGTCAATGGAAAGACTCCCAAGGACTTCATTGGACCCTGAAAGAGGCTCAGGAAAACAGTATGGGACTATGCAATTAAAGTCTGTACATATACAGGCTTTTTCTAACTTTTGAATGCTTCACTTTGCAACCTCAACCTCAGCAGGGTTTGCATCCTAGCCCTTCAGGCCCTCAGTACAGACTGCTACCACTTAAGCAAAAGGAATAGCTGGCAAGAGTAATAGGTCTTCACCATTTATGCAGGCCAGCAGCTAGCGAGGGAGATGACCCTTTCCCAGTGAATTATACAACGATTTGTTGCTCAGCAGCAAAATGTTGGGAGCCACGATTCCTGGGCGCTCTTCCTAGCTCTAGGAGGGAAGGGTGGGTTAGTGGTCAGAACAATTATTATAGAAAGGACAGCCAAGCATATAGCTGGGGCACATGCATTTTGGGAGGCTGAGTGGGTAAAACTTGGGATGGCCATATTAGAGCCCTGGATACTATGTTGAGCCCTGCCTGAAGGGAACATGTGAAACGTCTGTTAATTGAATTGTAAAAAGGGGATTATATGGCAGGGTTGCCTGCAACAGCAAGGGACTGGACTCAGTCCTGTATTCTAATGTAAAATTGGAGATTTGCACAGAAATATGAACAGTGATAATTGGAAGAGGTGATATATTCTCTTGTGGGCTCCAGCCTACTGGAAATGGGGGGAGTGGTTTGAGCATTGGCCTGCTAAATCCAGGGTTGTGAGTTCAATCCTTGAGGGGGCCATTTAGGGATATGGGGCAAAAATGGGATTGGTCCTGCTTTGAGCAGGGGGTTGGACTAGATGATCTCCTGAGGTCCCTTCCAACTCTGAGATTCCATGATTCTAGTGTGTCTACCCATAGGCTGCAGAGTGCTTGGACTATACTGTGGTCTTGGGGATAGGTGACAACTCTGCTAGGGGCAGTTGGGATCCCTGCCACTGCTAGACCAGGTAATGTGGTTGAGAATTTGGGGCATACAAGTTTTGAGACATCAAAGGCCTTTTCCTTCTCCTGGAGAGGGGAGTTTTGAGAAAGAGCACATCGTTTAGAAAGTTAGCTACAGCCCATTAACCTGTTACTTGGGATTTACTGCTCCACAAAAGTTACTGAGTCTCACATAAAGAATTCAGCATAAAATTTGAATTGTCCAATACACGAGACATAGCATATTGAATATTAAATACATCCACTTTGCACTCCCAGCCCCCTATGGAGAAATCTTGCAGAATATTACAGAGAAGGGAAACAATCTCTGGCATTCTGTGGTGGGGATATCATTCTCTGACTCTCACGGCACGGTGTAACAGTTCTATAGAAACTGGAGACTAGTATTTCTTACGTACTGTGTGTTTTTAGAGTAACGTCTAATAATAATGTTATTTAGCCTTTCTGCAGAGCTCTTCAATCATAGCCCTGGTCTACACTACATGGGGGGTTTGACCTAAAATACGCAACTTCAGCTACGAGAATAGCATAGCTGATGTCAACGTATCTTGGGTCGACTTACCTCACATCCTCACGGTGCGGGGTCAAATGCCGCTGCTCCCCCGTCGACTTTGCTTCTGCCTCGCATCTTGGTGTCTTGGAGTCGAAGCCAGAGTGATCGGGGATCGATTTATCACCTATACACAATAAATCGATCGCCGATAGATCGATCACTACCCGCCGATCCGGGGTTCTCTTCAGATCGTATAAATCTTTCACCTACTTGCATGCTCTATACCTCTGTTAATGTAACCTAAAATTGCATTTGCATGCTTTGCAACAGTATCACGTCGCCTACTCTTGTTGAGGTTGTGATCCACCACAACTCCCAGATCCTTTTGAGCAGTGCTGCTGCCAAGCCAGTTATCCCCCATCTGTGCATTTGTTTCTTCTTCCCTAAGTGTAGCATCTTACATTGGTCTTTGCTGAATTTCATTTTGTTGTCCATAGCCCGGCTCTCCAATTTATCGAGATCCTTCTGACTCTTACCTGGGTCCTCCAAAGTGTCGGCGGCCCCCCTACACATGGTCAGTGTGCTGTCTATTCCTATATCCAGATCATTAATAAAGATGTTAAACACCGGACCCAGAACAGATCCCTGGGAACCCCGACTTGAGACCTCCCTCCAATCGGACACGATTCCATTCATAGTTACTTTTCGTTTGCAGTTGTTTAAGGGGTCTCCAAACTACGGCCTGAGGGCCGGATCCAGCCTGCGGCTTCGATTTGTCCGGCCCCCCAACCTGATTTAGAATTTAATGCAACGCCGACACAGTAGTGATTTGCATATATTTGCATATATTTAAATTTCCCCAGTTGGAGGTCTACACTGCAATGAAACAGCCTTGGAGCCTGAGCCTCACGAGCCCAAGTCACCTGGCAGGGGCCAGCCCACAGGTGTCTAGTTGCTGTGTAGACATAGATTTAGGTACCTCCCTCTGCTGGAATTCACCGCTGTGAACCCTCTCTTGGAGCTAGGTACCTAAATACCATCATGGAAAAACTCAAGAAGGTGGTTGTGTTAATCCCACTCGCTTATATCTAATAGCCTAGTGGTTAGTGCACTCACTCATAGTATGGAAGCTACAGGTCCAAATCCCCCTTCTGCCTGATATAGAGCAGAAATTTGAACCTTCAAGTGACCTAGCCTACCCCTGGGCTATATGGCATTTCAGGGTAATGTCTGTTCCACTTTGTATTAGTCATTAGGCCAGAGAGCTTGAGAGCAACTCTATAACCCAGTGGTTAGAGCACTTGCTCTCCAATTACTATTTATTTATACAAATCCCTTTGTGGCTCTATCCCTTGGGAGGCAGGTGAACTAAACCTGGGGCAGATTGGGCTGGCCCCTTGCTTGCACAAACGGAGACAAATCGGAGCTGGATTGCGTCGTGCAACATGGTTGATTAGACGGCATGGTTAGGTAGAGAGCAATGCATGTGCACCGTCCCACTGCCTGGCTGAGCCCTGCAGCTGGCACTGACATGAGGAGCCAATTATCATTAAGAACCACTAAATAAGTGCAAGGGGGGGAGGTACTTACATTCCATCTAGGAATAAAGGAAACATTTGTCTGCAAATAAATAATTATTCAATGGGAAAAAATGCCAACATTTACAACAGATAATTTGACCAGCTCTAGTTCCAGCCGCATAAAAGCCATCCAGTGTACTGACCGATTTTCAGTATGGTTTCAGGGTTTATGATGTCATAGGAATATGGCTTGCAGCTGTACAGGGCATGAGCAATGCCTGCGTTTGCTGGGATCCCCAGACAGCACCCCCACTCTCCTACCCAGACAACATTTGCAGCAACAGCTGAGCTGCCGCTGCCTGATTTAGCAGCAAACATGCAGGAGCAGCAGGAATGAACTCAGGAGCTTTCTGGCTTTAAAATATCCTGTGAGGCCGGGGATGTTGTTAGAAAGCCACACACACACAGTCACATACATCCCACAAAGCAGCTTTTCAAGCTTTCAAAAGCCAATTTATTTCAAACCCAGGGGTTGTTGTCAGAAATTCCTCTCTTTTCTTGGCCCTGGAGTGGAAAGGGTTATTTTTAGCCAGCAGCAGGGAAGGATTCACAAACATTCCTCTAGCCTGCAGGGACAGTCACACCTACAGCAAGGAGATTTAATTAGTAAAATCTCGTTAGGCAAACGAAATTATCCGTAAGACAATACTCCTCTGGACAGGGGGTATGATTAAACAACGCCATTAATTGAGAAAGTAGCTTCAGCAGCTCACTGAATTCATTCATCTTTGCACTGGCTCCATTTTACCTCTTCAGGGTTGAGTTGAGTGGACTTTTTTTTTTCCTTTTCTTTTTTTTTTTTTTTTGGTTTAATGGAAAGATCCCTCAAAGCTTTCAGAAATGCACGATTTAGGGCTCCCGACCTTTGCATCTCATCAGCAGGCTCTCCGTGCCAGATCTCAGCTAAAGTGGTTTGATTGCATAATGTCTATTTGCATAATGTAAATTGCAATCTACTAGCGCAGGAGATGGGAGACACAGAACAGCCATTATTTTTTTACCACTCCACAAAAATTCTACATTTAGGAGGCAGATTTGCAGCTGAAAAAGCCCTATAAATGTGACTACAGCATCCTGCATTAGATCAGGCTGATTAAAACAGACCAAGAGTGCTTCATTTTGTTACACATTGCACATCCAAGAGTCAGCAGTTCCGTGAGGACCATGGCGTGAGTCATGGATACATCCTGATTTCTGCCAGTGCTATCTTGATGGCTACTTCCATCCACTGGGACTCTTTAAACACAAAAATATTTGGATATCTATACCCCTTCCTTAAAGAACTTATTCAAAATACTGCCACAATCTGCTAACAAGCTCTTCAGAGCCACTTCTTGAAGGTATTTGCAGACTGCCTAGCACAACGGGACTCAGGTCCTCAATGGGGCTGTTAGGGCCGACTCAGTTTCCCTTGCTCCTTCTCCCCGTGTATTCTTCCTCACCAGCAATCACATAGTTAAACCCCCAAGAGTAGAAAAGCATTCACCATTAATTTTCCCCTGACAGGGCTACTGAGTGCTACTAGAACAGAAATGTCAAGAATCAGAGAGGTAGCCGTGTTAGTCTGGAATAGCAGAGGTAACAAAGTCCTGTGGCACCTTAAAGACTAACTATAAAGTTTTGAAGCATAAGCTTTCGTGGGCTAATACCCACTTCGTCGGATTTTATCATGAATCATAAGAATACATACACGGTGATACAGGGAAACCTAAGCTAGCCAAGAGTGCGATCTACTGTAGCCATTATTTCCCATTAGTTAAAATCTGATGTTATCACAACTATTTAGAACAGAAGAGTGAAATGTAACTGTTCCGTTACCGTTTTGCCTTATTAGTATATTATGAGCTGATCTATAAAAATAGATGAGCTCATTCCAGAGAATAGCTTTCCCTTTTCTAGGGAGCATTCCAGTATGTAATATTAATAATAATTTTCTAACAAGACTTATTGCCTCTCTGGCCATATATTTAGAGCATTACATAGCCTCATAGCTGTCTATTTCTTGTCATTTTATTATAATCATTCAATAGTGATTTGTCAGAAGACAATATGCCAATAAGTATGATTCAAATATTAGCAGGCTAGCTAAAATTTAGATACTATTAAATGTAAGAAAGCTACAGTAAGGTTGTGAGATCAAGCATTCAGTAGCAAAAAATCCCAGAGTTGAGGTTGTTCCAGCAACATTAATTAAAATTGTTTGTTGGTTATATTAGTAACCAGGGGTAATTCAGAAAGCTGTACAGTTTGAGAACTAGAAAACAGAACACATGTGCAACATGAGCAAGTTAATGTGCCCCAGTAATCTTATCTCTTTGGAATTTCCTGACTTCTGAGTGCTCCAGCTCTCTGGTTTAACATGGCTTTAATGCTTTATTTATTTCATTTGCCCTTTAAAGGCATTTTTGAAGGAAAAGGAAGTAAATTTTCCATCTATAATTTTCCAATTTTTCTAACTGAGAAAAAGAAAACCATAGACAGACTTTGGAACCATCTCTAACTGTCTCTCAGGATATCAGTCTTTCCTAGTTGTTCCCTTATGTGCCACTGCTGCCCCACATTACCGTGTTTCCCCGAAAATAAGACAGTGTCTTATATTAATTTTTGCTCCCAAAATTACATTACATTATATTACAGCGAGAGGCAAAACTGGAAGTACGTCTTATTTTCGGGGGATGTCTTATTTTCGGGGAAACAGGGTACCCCGAAGTGTGATCTTACCCTTCACTCACAGGTGTTAGCAAAACATTCAGAGGAGGCCTAGCCGTTTGAAACTCTGAACTCAGCTTGGATTTTTAATGTGTGTTGGTTTCAAATTTATTCTACAGCACAAAATATCAATGCATTTTGCAGCCTGAGGCAATAGCCTCCAAGGCGTGATGTTAATGCATTTTCCTCTCAGTTACAGTAACTTTGTTTAAGTATTTGAATCAGAGAGGTAGGCGTGTTAGTCGGGAATTGCAGAAGAGTTAGTCTTTAAGGTGCCACAGGACTCTTTGTCATTAAAGTATTTGAAGGCATTGCACTAGGGGCTTTCCTTGAACCTGTGATCTACACTCCAGACCAAAGCACCATACTGACACCACTTTCTGGGATAGGAGGAGACCTGGACAAAATTTTTCCAACAGAACAGTTTTCAATTGGAAAATACTGATTTGGCAAAATAAAAACATTTCATGGGAATATACTGATTTTGCTGAAGTTTTCAACAAGCGATTATCAAAACCATTTTTTTTCCAATTAGGTCAAAATGTTGTTTCAACTTTTGTTATAAGTGAGAAAATATGCTTGCATCAAAACAGACATTTTTTTTACGGGAGAACATCAGTTCCACTGAAAAATTTCCATTTTCGCCACAGAAAATACCAAAATGTAAGTTTTCATTCAGACTCGGTCATTTCCATTCAGCTGCTTGCTTAAAAAAAGACAACTCTGTAACAAGATGAGATTTTATGTCAAAATGTCAGTTCTCAACAAAACTCTTCATTAGGAAACTTCCCGGGGAAAAACCAAACTCTTTTTGGACCCAAGTATGTTCAAATTAACATTTGTGTTTGAAATGTCCGGGGGTGGAGGGATGCTGGTTTGGGGAGCAACTCTAGTAGCCTCTAACTCAGACTGTCAACCCCACACATGCACCTCAAAGGGCAGAGCAGGAAGCAGGTAAACTGGCCATCCACAGGACTGTTTCCATGTGTCTTGTTTGTCCGAGCTGTCAATGTTCTCTGCCATTTAACATCTTCCCGCCCATCTCACCTCCCCGACGCGTTTCCCACAATATTCAGCAATAGATAAACTGTTCATTGACGGCCACAACTGGTCCCTCCTGTCTGCGGGAATGAGCTTCGTCTTCTGCAAGAGCAGCCCCTACGCTTCACTCCAAGCCGCTATCATCAACGGCTCCTGCACTGTCCTCACTTCATGCTAGCCTGATAAATACTGTCGCCTCCAGCCAAGCCAAAGGGACTTGCTCTTCTTTTAAACACTCGCATTGTCTTCTGTTTGAAAGTCTACAGCGATGGTTCAGGCTCAGGCAGGTACAAGGAGAAGGAGAGCTTTGTGGGGAAGAAACACCGCACAGTTCTCAATGATAAACTTGAAACAAGCTTCTGTACATAATATCCACTTGTGCCCACACGGGCCCTGCCCTCATTGGAAGCAACTTTAGTGTCAGACTAGGGGAATGACCCACCTGATGTAAAAGATGGGAGAAATGCACAGGCAGCAGGTAATTAAAAAAATCAATCCCAATTAAGTCTTCATGAACTCCCATAAAGAGGACTCTGCTGGAGCGCTGGCTTGCAGTTGGAGCAAATAGTTTCTGGCACTCCTCTGCCAAACCCTCATGGGAGGATTGTTCCATTTGCTTTATGAGCTGCATCTAAACTGGCTGGACTAGGGCAACAAAGAGCCTGAATCAGTCTCCATGCACTGGAGAGCAGGACAGATGAAGAAGAGGTGGGAAGTGGCACAGCTGAGTTATAAAAGTGAGATGTAAATATCCCCATTTCCCAGGTTCAGCTTTCTGCCTCTCCAGATGGAAACAACAGCACAACTTAGAGGGGATCATTAACATGTAATGAGTGGAAGCCTAATCTTACTCCACTAGGGAATGGTTAGGGGGCACAGAAATCCACATGTGGGACCGGAATGCTGCAGAATTTACAAATCCTCCAACGTGTGCACTCAGACACCACACGGCTCTTCTGTGTCTGACCTAATAGCCACAAAATGAGGCATCATTTAACCAACATTGGCCAGGGATGGCTGAGTTTGGGGACTGATCCTGCTTCAATTGAAGTCAATAAGGCCCTTCAAGACCCTTGAAAGTAGAGAGTTATTTTACAGTGGGCAAGGTACTTCACAGAAAACAAAGAGAGATACAGTTCCTAACCCAAAGAGTTTGCAAAACACTGACTTATTTCAGACATGAGCTAATTGTGAAAAATATTTCCTTTATTACTTTTAAATAAAACTTGGACTGTTTTGGTGGGAGATAGTGTTTGTTTATTTCTCTGGTACCTTCCAAAATGTAAAACACCAAATCTAACATTATTTCAATACAATATTTGTATTAATCTTGCTTATACTGAGGGAACTGCGGCTCTCAAATATGACCCAAGAAGATAAAGATGCATCAACCACCACGCAAGCCATTTAGGAGCTGATTGTTTAAAATCACCAACCAGTGGCACACTGGGAGAATCTGTGTACAATACTGGTAACGACCCACCATTTAATGGGCAGGTGGCCACATTCTGCACCATGTACAGCCCATTGCAGGAAGCTAGTTTTAATGTAAAAAAGGCCCTGAGGAAGGTCCTGAAAGGAAGGTCACTCTTCCCGCTAGATGCAACCTTCACCTCTTTTCGGAGCCAGCAGCTACTTAGTCTTAGAAGGGCATCCAGGGTCTTACAAAACCTTAGCAGACACCCACTCCCCACTATGTGTGCAGATAGCATGCTTGCCAACTCTTCCATTTGTTTCCTTCAGTCTTTCCTGCACTGGGCTTCAAACATCTCACCTCTGTTCACACCCCTGAGTCAGGCACACATTGGGTTATCTGTGCCCTGATACTGGGTCTGAAATGATGGAGATTCAGAGCCAAGTCTCATCAAATGCAGAGTACACCACAGGTCCGATTTCCTTACTGATTCTCCTAAGGTCTCATATCCAGGTTGAGCAGTAGTGGGGCCAAAACTGAACCCAAGCAGTAAACCTCATGAGAAAGCCCTTGGGGCATAAGAAGAAATTGCTTTGGTATTTGCCAGCTAGGAACAAATAGAATCTTTCAAGACTAACTCTATCCACTGCTATTCGTGACATCAGACAACCTAATAAAATCTCATGGCCAATGGTGTAAAAGGCAATTGATAGATCTAATAAGAGAAGCTTGGACACGCTCACCTCATACTTTGTTAGCAGAAGGTCATCAATCAATCCAGTTTGAACCCCATGCCAAGGGCTAAAACCAGACTAAGCTGGGTCCAGGGAATCGGGTCACTCCAGAAATTGCTAGAGTTGACTCACTGCCATCCGGTCAATGAGGTTTTCTGAAAATGCGAGTGTTTGTACGGATTGGTTGCTAATGAGCTCCTCCGCATCAAGCAATGGTTTCTTTAGCTGAGGCTGCACAAGTTGCCTGAATTACTGGGCTGGGAGCCAGAAAGGACATGGATACAGATCACAGACTTCAGCCTTGCAGAAGAAGCTCAGTACGTGAAACTGGCCAAAGCTCAAGCAGAGAAGAACCAGCATTTGTCCTCTCGGGTCATTGCTCTATCTCCCCAGAAGCAGCCACCTGAATCCAGATGTGAAAAACTGTATCTGCAGCATAAATTCTTCACAAGGAAACTCAGCGGTGTAACCGCTAGGAGGCAGCATGAATTCACCACCCTGCCACTGAACACACCTGCTGTGCCTCATGGAGTGGATGCTCTGGTTGTACCTCCCAGACCCTTAACAACTCTGTGCCGCAATCAGTTGGTTTCAGTTCAAGACCCACCCACTGGTGCCCTCTTGCTTCAGCTACGGCAGACGACTTGCAACGTATGCTGCACTGTGCGGACAACGCCGGCAGGGAGAGCATTCAGGCGCCCCTAGTGCACATCAGTCCCCCCCAAACTCCAGCACAATGCTGTGTGGTTGAACAAAACGTTCCTCAGGCCCATCTGGAATCCCGGAGGCTCTATGTAGGACAGCTGCCTGCAGCATGGGAGCATCCCAACTCAAATCTGTCCCAGAGAAGGGAATGTTGTCACTACCCACATTCTTACCCCGCTCCCAGTGGGTTCTCAAGGTGTGTGGTTTGATTTTCACACTTGAATCTCAGTAGAGAGGCTAAGGAAACAGCTTATTTATTATACATGTATGCAATGATGACAAATTGCTTCATTCTGTAACATGACAATCTGCTGATACTCCATCATTCAGCCCCATCTTTGTATCAAAGCATGTGGGGACAGCACCACGGCAGGTGAGCTCCTGCATCTCACCTATGCTGCCAGACTGAAATTCAGCAGGTGGATCAGCAATAAAATACCAGCCGCACAGGCCACCTGCCTTCTCCTTCAGGATTTAGTCTTCCAAGTCCTCCCAGAACAATGTCTCCACCCATTGAAACTGTTCTAAAAACCTAAACCCTGGACTGGGCTGTCACCTCAGCCCGGTAGCGACTGGAGCGTGGTGGTTACCACACCAAACAGCTCCCCTTCGGTCTCTGGGGTTTCCTGCAATCCCCCAGATGACGATTCCATGGGTGCTCTGGGGCTGGAGCACCCACAGAAAAAAAATCATGGGTATTGACACCCGTCGACATCCCCGCCAATCAGCACCTCCCCCTCCCAGTTCCTCCCACCTGCTGCGATCAGCTGTTCTGCAGAGATTCTCTCCTCTGAGCACCTGTGCAAAGAGACAGAGGAAGCCAAGCGAGAGTGTAACCTCCCGAGGACCACTGTCCACCCTCTCCCTCTGCTGCCTCATTTCAACTTTTGGCTTTAGGGGATTTTTGAAGCTCTCAGGACTGACTCCAGAGACTTCAAGGATAGCTCAGCAATGGGCCATGTAGACTGGAGAAAAGCCATTGTAGACAGGCATGGCTGTCCCACAGACCTGCCCAGGCACCAGAAGGTCATTCCCTCCCATGTGCATGGTGACCTGGGGCTCCAGGCTCAGGCACGCACGGCCACTGGTTGGTGGAAGGCTCACTAGTGCAATCACCTCTTCCCACCTCCACTCCACCCCCCACTACCCCTGCCCTTTCCGCCCCTTCTCCCCCAGTGCCACCTGGACACCAGGGAACACCTGATCGCAGCAGACGGAAGGAATTGGGAGAGGGAGGTGCTGATCAGCGGGGATGCCGGTGCGTGCTCCATCCCCAGAGCTCCCATGGAATCGGCATCTATGCCCTACAGTGTCTGGCTGTGTGGGGAGGGAGCCTTGCCCTCATCCTCACCACAAGGATCCTGGCGGTCGTGACCAGGCAGGTTTGTTTTCCAGCTGCACGTCGCCAGAAGATTGTGAATATGTCTTCCAAACACAGGGGCTTTGTTAGTTGATTTGCCTTTGTCACCTTGAGGTTGGGCCCTCAAATGTGTTCTTGATGGCGCTACACCTTAAGCCTAGCCAAAACTCAAGTTGACTCAATGTGCAGGCCGCTTGTAACATGATGCCTCACGATGGGGAGAAGTAGATATGCTGGAGGGTAGGGATAGGGTCAGGGTGACCTAGACAAATTGGAGGATTGGGCCAAAAGAAATCTGATGAGGTTCAACAAGGACAAGTGCAGAGTCCTGCACTGAGGACGGAAGAATCTCATGTACTGCTACAGGCTGGGGATCCAGTGAGTAAGCAGCAGTTCTGCAGAAAACGACCTGGGGATTACAGTGGTCAAGAAGCTGGATATGAGTCTAATGGCATACTGGGCTGTATTAGTAGGAGTATTGCTAGCAAATCGAGGGAAGTGATTATTCCCCTCTATTCAGCACTGGTGAAGCCACACCTGGAGTATTGCGTCCAGTTTTTGTCCCCTCGCCACTACAGAAGAGCTGTGGACAAATTGGAAAAAGTCCAGAGGAGGGCAACGAAAATGATTAGCAGAGTTAACAAAGTCCTGTGGCACCTTAAAGACTAACTATAAAGTTTTGAAGCATGAGCTTTCGTGGGCTAATACCCACTTCGTCGGATGCGGCTTGCATCCGACGAAGTGGGTATTAGCCCACGAAAGCTCATGCTTCAAAACTTTATAGTTAGTCTTTAAGGTGCCACAGGACTTTGTTAACTCTGCTATTCCAGACTAACACGGCTACCACCCTGAAAATGATTAGGGGGCTGGAGCACCTGACTTATGAGGAGAGGTTGAGGGAACTGGGGTTATTTAGTCTGCAGAAAAGAAGAGTGAGGGGGGATTTGATAGCAGCCTTCAACTACCTGAAGTGGGATCCAAAGAGGATGGCGCTAGGCTGTTCTCGTGGAGGCAGATGACAAAAAAATGAGAATGGTCTCAAGTTGCAATGAAGGAGGTCTAGGTTGGATATTAGGAAACATTATTTCACTAGGAGGGGGGTGAAGCACTGGAATGGGTTCCCTAGGGAGCTGGTGGAATCTCCATCCTTAGAGGTTTTTAAGACCGGTCTTGACAAAGCCTTGGCTGGGATGATTTAGTTGGGATTGGTCCTGCCTTGAGCAGGGGATGGGACTCGATACCTCCTGAGGTCTCTTGTAACCCTAATCCGCTATGATTCTGTGATGGCGGCGTGATGCACTCCATGAGCAGTCTGCCTGTGGCTTTCTGGGGGTAGCTCTTTGACCTACAAAGCCCGAATCAGCTTGGTCCCCGCCTTCTTGAAAGACAACCTGTCCCTGTGCCCCACGGCCATCACTGCAGTCAGATGCCCCTCAGTTCAGAAGGAGGGGGTGCTTCCTGTGGAATGCTTCTCCCCTATCCAGAGCTGGCTGACCTTCCGGGTGTGTCACTACACCCATTGGGGGAGTGCAAAGGCAGCAGAGGGATGGATTTTTCTTAGGGGGAAGCTGCAATAGGGGGTTGGGCATATGGCTGGGGACGGCTGAGATGCTGGGGGGGTCAGGCACTTATGCTACAGCTTTGGACAATGCATATTTGTAGCTCCTATTACTGTGTTTTTAAGTGTCCCTCCAGGGCGTCCAGAGCTTTGGTGCTTGGCTTCCTCTACAAATAAATCATGACCACGCTGTGGCACACCTGCTGCTCCCGTGCAAAAGAGCAAGGAAGGGCAAGGCAAACCTTTGCTCTGCAGCACCGGCCACCCGCATCGTGCAGCCTCCAGAGTGGCACTATTCCCAGTCTTTCCCTGCTTCCCTGTGCCACAGGCAAACCAGCTGCCCCAGACCCAGAGCCTTTACAAACCACCTTGCAGCACATTGTGACTCCCCAGGCTGTGCTCCTGGGGTGCTGTGACAACACACCTCTGCCTTGGGGCCAAGCCAAAATTCAGTCCTAAACAAATAGATCAACTAGTGGTGTCAATTACAGAGACGTTGCCAACGCTCCAGTGTGAACAGAATCCCCACAATTCACTTGTTTCTCAAAATCAGACGAACAACCTCGCCCAGAAAGGAGAAATAAATCAGTGGTGAAGAAAGACACATAAAACAAGTGCCCCATCAGATCCGTTGTTGCTAAGCAATATATTCCCCGTCTCCAAGAAAGAGAGAGGTCACTGCTCGGCAATAAACTAAGCCTAGAGGACATAAACTCTTAGGCGACATAGAGACACCTTATAACAGAGAAACATTTTATAACCAAGCGACTCCTTGCTCTTCTGTCTGATGGGCTAATGAAGATGGATGTGATGTTGGCACCCAGCTACGGTCTCAGGTCACCCCAATACCCACAGAGCCTCTTGGAGAACATCCACAGTAATTCCCATCCTTCCTGTGGGAAAGATGCAGAAAGCTCCTGAAGCCAGAGTGATCATCATATCAACAAATTGTATTAGAGAACAAACACACAAGCATCCCTGGGCTCCCTGGAAGGCCGGGCTTTCTTCATGCCCAGAACTAATACGTGAGAGTGCACCATAACTGGGGTGCACCATAATTATTCCGCTGTGTCATCCTTCAGCATTCATGAACTGAAGGCACTGTTTGTGCAAGACCTCCCTCCCCCATTCGCACGTAACAGGGAGAGAGATTAGCAGCCAATGCCCAGTTTGAACATATTCTTCACAATTCATTTATTCCTCAAAATCAGACAACCTCCCTTAATCTCCTCCCCTTCTCTAAAACCTTGCAGAAGGCTTCTGTGGCTTCAGTCATCTACACAGATCCTTCCTCCACTAGCCCCGCAGAGACTCTCCCCGAAAGATAACAGCATCAGGCCACTCTCGGCGCTTAACTGGATTCCCAGGGTAGCATCTGGCTCTGGAAACCCCATCAGCAGAGAAGGCAGAATTAGACAGAGCCAGCCTGGAAGCATGGGGTCTCTAAATGGGTGGGCCTGACCTCAAACTAACACCCAGGGAACCTAAACTAGAGCAAGCACCAGCAAACATGCACTAGGGAACCATCTCACAGTGACTCCTGGGGGTTGTTCCTGCACCAATATCTAATATCAAGAAGTAACCCTAAAACTTCTTGGCTATTATGGCTAGTCTGCTCCTTCAGAGGCCCCCAAATAACTAAGTTTCTTTACTGCAGAGACGCTGCCATAAACAGCAATGGGTGTCTTTTGCTTAGATCATTCAATGGGATACTACAAGACAAAGACAGTCCCCTGCTTGGCCTTTTATACAGCCGTTTATTCAGAACAAACACACGTTCGTGGTCTGGAAGACTAAGTCCAGGAGCGAGCTGTATAGCACAAAGAATAAGCACCACTCCTATTCTTAGTTACATATTCCCAGCGCCTGATGCTCTCTCCACTCTGACAAGTGAGTGAGCAAAGCAACACACAGGATTGCCATCGCTAATTGACATGAGCCAGGCACATACACAAAGGACCTGGGATGGGGAAAACCCCACAAACGATTCCAAAGAGTCAGGCCCCAAGGAGTTCTGTTTTAAGCTTACGAGTCCAGTCAATCATAATACCGTGCCAGACTTTGTCATCACCAGCCGCCAGAGTCAGAGAAAAGAAAGTTCTCAAATGAAGCACTGAGATTTTATCAAAGACCTACAGGTGAGTTATGACAGCCCAGGAGATGAAAGCAGAAGTGAAGGATCAAGCAATCACCTGCACCAATCCACATAATTCCCCAGAAGTCACCACCGAGATATTTTAACACTTCAGCAAAGAAGAGCTGCACATCGAGATGGTCAGCTACAGAGGACACAAAGGTCTAAGAATACAGGAATGTAAATGGGGATGGAAGAACATTTGAGAAACGTAATCCTTCCACTGGCTGCCGTTCTAGAACTCCCAAAGAATAACATGGTAACGGCTCATCGCTGAGTTCTTCACACAATCCTGACCGTTTCCAGGGTGTCTGTGCATATCACGCCACTAGTATTATGATTGATTTTAGGCAGACGCGCAGAAGTTTCCGTTTCTTGTTTTTCTGTTGAGCGGGATACTCAAGAAATCATGCTTATGTACCCCAAGGACAAATGGACAGACAGATGCGGCTGTCAAAATGAGGTGCCCTGCAAGTTACAACCTTCAATCACTAATTCCGTCAGCGCTGAAATCAGCAAGCCGTAAGATGGCAGGGCTCAGTATGCTTCTTGCTCAGCCATCTGCATGATGTTATATAATACCATTCTTATGATTTATTCAAATGCTCATTACAGTCAATCTATTTTTACATCGAGGTGACGATATTCGCTGATAACGGTTAATCATTTATAATTCCATGGACTAGTTAGACGCCCACTGAACAAACTCAGTCATCTACACTCATCCCATCCTGGGAGAGAACAAACGCTCAACTAACCCCTCACAGCGGGAGAGACAAGGGCTACAGGAAATCTGCCTCTTTGCTGTTTCACCAACCTCTTCTCCTCTCCATCAGTCATCCATCTTTACTGCACCAAGCAACAGTGGGAGCAACCCCTACAAGGGTGAGGTCCCCATGCCAAGGAAAGCCACACAGATGGGCAGGCTTTTATAAGACTGTTTCTTGTGATTCTGACCTGTGGCTGTCGGGTGTTTACCTGGGAGCCAGGAGATGTAACTTTTTCTGTAACCACATGGGCGGTTGTATATATACAGTGAAACAAACAGATAAGTAAATTATCCACAGGATATGGCCTAGTCCCTTCACATACACACAAATGTAGGAACAGGGCAGGGCAGAACCTCTGTTCAGTGTAAACGGCAGGGCCTGGCCCTTCACCTCCACACAGGGAGGAAATTTTTCTGCTAAAAGTGTCAGGTTCAGACTAGTCAGACTTGTGCCAACCATGTACTGCAATAGAGCTAATTACACACATAGTATCTGAAGTCTACCTTAAAGCACAATCAATAAAGACTAATTAAATAGAATGTCATATTACAGGGCTCCTTTGTCACATTCAGACTAATCTAATTAGAATTTCACTGTATTTTAAATCCTGACTAGTTCATTGTTAGATGTTTCATTACACAGTGCGGTGCAGCCAAATATCAAATTTCTGGCCTGATCTTTAACCCATAACCTCAATGAAAGACAGAAGAAAATGCCAATCAAAGTTACTTACAGTTCAGGGACTCTTTCAGTGGACTGGCGCGAAGGACAGAAGAGCCTCAGGATCCAACTCCAGACGGTACCTGCTGGTATTTAAAAAAAGGTTTTTATTAGAGAGGAAATTACTAGAATGAGAGCAGAAGTCAGAGCAAAAATTAACACCCTGGGATGGATCTTTGGGATAATCTCAACATGGAGCTCAGTTCCTAGGCTCAAAGTATGTACGTGTTGTGCTGTAAATCAGCTGACCAGGACGCACGGAACAAACGGCCATACACGTCCCACCCACGCCTCCTGCGGGGAGCAAGCGGCGCCCCCAACACACTCTTCTGGGTAACTCTATAATTGTGCCCTTAAAGTAGAAATGGGTGAAAGTAAGAATTTCTTAATTAAACTAGGGCAACGTTGCTGTGCTGACAATTTCTGGGCATTTTGGAGGCTAAAAACACCCTGTGTTAAAAGAGTATTATTCAAGTTGCAAAATCAAAAACTCAAAAGTTAGGAAATACAAGAACTAAGATTGCCCAGACAATGCTAATTTGCCCCCCTTATGCATATGCATTAATTACATGATCACATGCTTGTCCTTCCATAGGACTCCTCATGCAGTGCACAGGCCTATTTGGTCCTCATGTACCTGATGGATCCCCGAAAGGGATTCATCTAATGAACTAGAAGGGTCTCCCCCTCGTCAGACGGGAATGACCAGGAAAAACCACAGGGATCAACAGATTCCAGAGGACAACAAATGAAAAAAACAGAACAGGAGTGAGGTCACAGGTTTACAATCAGGATTCCAGAAGGTGACCGGACATCACCTGCTCCTTAATCTGTGCAACTCCATAAAGAGCACATTGCTGGGTCTAATCTGGAGATGCCAAAGGCCTGGATCATTGGAGTGAGGCCCTCACACCCTTCCTGACAAGGAAAAATGAAAGACACTGTTGGTCACCACTGCTACTTGAGCAACTAGGAGCATCTGAGGACCCAAAGTTGCTCCTGCAATTGCAAACCGCTATAACAAGGGGTGGCAACACCTCAATTGAGGAGACTCCCCAAATCTCCACCATTTCTTAAACCTTCTTCCCCAAATCATCATGCATTCTCTTGGTCGTCACTGGCTCAAACCTCAGCCATGTGGCCCTCCTACAACCCTCAGCTCAAACCACCTGGTTAGGTCAGAGAGAAGAGACATGGTGCTGAGTGTCACCAGCATGTTTCACTCTTCCTCCAAGGCCAGCTGGTGGGACTCTTGGAGTACGAGGCTCTAGCTCTCTTTACGCACGGGGAAACCATTCCCAACAACATTCATTTAAAACTCTCCAAACCCTTCCTGAGTAGCTGTTGGTAATGCAAGGTGTGCTCTGCAAAGAATTCTGCTGGAGCTGGGAGGGACAAAGGTTTCCTTGGGGTATTTGTGATGCTTTGCAAATAGAATAAAAAAGAAACACCATCCAATGGAATGTTTCTGCCCCGAAGGCACAATTCAAGATGAAGAGAGGCTATAAAGTACAGAGATGGTTCATCAGCTAATCATCCTCAGAAATTAGCCTCTGAAATGTAAGTATCTTCTTGATGGAGGAAGCCTATACACACGTAGGGTTGCCAGCATTCTGATTGCACAAAACCAAACACCCTTGTCCCCACCTCTTCCGTGAGACCATGCCTCTTCTCTGAGGCCCTGATTTCACTCACTCCATCCCCCCTCTCTCCGGCACTCACTGTCCCCCACCCTCACTCAGCTTGACCGGGCTGGGACGGGGGGTTCAGGTGCAGAAAGGGAAGGGGCTCAGGAATGGGATATGGGTTGGGCTGTGAGTGGGGGGTGCAGGCTCTGTGAGGGAGTTTGGGATTTGGGAGGGGGTTCTGACCTCAGGCAGGAGGTGGGGGGTCTGTGGGGGAGTTAGGGTGCGGGAGGGGGTTCCGACCTGGGGCAGGAGGCTGGGCTGTGGGTGGGGGTGCAGGGTCTGGGAGGGAGTTAGGGTGTGGGAGGGGGTTCCGACCTGGGATAGGGAGTTGGGGTGGGGATGCGGGGTCTGGGAGGGAGTTAGGATGTGGGAGGGGGTTCTGACCTAGGATAGGGAGTTGGGGTGGGGATGCGGGGTCTGGGAGGGAGTTAGGACGTGGGAGGGGGTTCTGACCTAGGATAGGGAGTTGGGGTGGGGATGCGGAGTCTGGGAGGGAGTTAGGATGTGGGAGGGGGTTCTGACCTAGGATAGGGAGTTGGGGTGGGGATGCGGAGTCTGGGAGGGAGTTAGGATGTGGGAGGGGGTTCCGACCTGGGGCAGGAGGCTGGGCTGTGGGTGGGGGTGCAGGGTCTGGGAGGGAGTTAGGGTGTGGGAGGGGGTTCTGACCTAGGATAGGGAGTTGGGGTGGGGATGCGGGGTCTGGGAGGGAGTTAGGATGTGGGAGGGGGTTCTGACCTAGGATAGGGAGTTGGGGTGGGGATGCGGGGTCTGGGAGGGAGTTAGGACGTGGGAGGGGGTTCTGACCTAGGATAGGGAGTTGGGGTGGGGATGCGGAGTCTGGGAGGGAGTTAGGATGTGGGAGGAGGTTCTGACCTGGGACGGGGGATTAGGGTGCAGGCTCTGGGAGGGAGTTTGGGGTGCACGAAGCAGTTCCAACCTGGTGCAGGAAGTTGGAGTGTGCCGGCATGTCCAGCCCCTAGGCACAGCCCAGCCAGTTCTCACAGGCTGAGTTCCTGGCCAATGGGAGCTGCAGAGCGGGTGCTGGGGACAGCACACGGAGCTTCCCTGATCACCTTTGTGCCTAAGGGCCGAACATGCCGGCCACTTCTGGGGACCTGCATGGAGCCAGGACATGCAAGGAGGCTGCCTTAGTCCTGCTGCACCACCAACCGGACTTTTAATAGCTGGTCGAAAACCAGACGCCTGGCAACTCTATACACATGGCACAAGAGACACCAAGCAGAGGGGACACATGACCTCTCTCCCTTTAACCTCTGAGCACTGGAATGATGAAACAGGAAGAAATGAGGGAACAACATCATTTTGTAGTTTCTTTCTTCTTGTTGTCCCAAACGCCCTTTGGAAGCTACACTTACTAGCAGATCAGCACTGCTGTGATTGACGCAGCCGTGTCCATTTAGGGGGCCGCTAAATCGATTACAGAACGATCTCCCGGTGACTCCACTACTCCACCTCCCTCAGAAGAGTGAGAGGAGTTGGGGAGAGAGCATCTCCCGTTGACCCAGCATGGTAAGTCGACATAAACTACATCAACATTATTCACGTGACTGGAGCAGCGTAACTGAGGCCGACTCATCACGATAGTGTAGACCAACCTCTGTCTCAACTGGCTGCAACTATGGCAACCTCCCAAATGCTCAGTGGAGCCTCCTTTTCGCTGTTTGTGCTGCACATGCGAGATGACTGCTCCTTCACATCGCTGCTAAATCGCATTGCAAAAAATGTCAGGGAGCTTGAGAACCACGTGAGGGAAGAATGTCCTTGGGACGGGAAAGCCCAGGCCTGTGGAGCCGTGCAATTCCCCGGAACTGACCCAGCAGACTGGTTCATGTTCTCCTTCGTAAGAACATGTTGCTGGCTATTTCGTGCACAAGACAGAGCCCACAACCACCTCCGCCAGCTGCCACTGTTACCTGAGTAGCAGCAGCTGAGGTCTCCAGAGGGCAGCTGCTTCCAGAGTCAGACAGCAGAGCTTTGTGCAAAGGGAACCCAGAAGGGGCCTTTCTTCTTACTCAGCTTTGCAAAAAATAATAAATAAAAATATGCCCTTAGTGGAGCCTAGCAATGTTCCGGATTAGAGACAGGGAGCTGACTCACCTCCCCTGTCGGAGAGAGCCCACCTTTATTCCCAGTGCTTCCCTTTGGAAACACAGAGAACTTTACTGGTTTTCCCCTAGTGTTGCTTCATTGGTTGATGGCAGGACTCCTGATTTGCTCTAGCATCCGTGATAGGAGATTCAGGCTCAGCATTTCAAATGCCAGAACACAACAGGACTAGGATAGCTCTTTAAACATAGAATTTCGTGTAACAAAGGGCCCTGCGGATTCCTTCCTTACCCTCTCTGTGGCTAGGGGAGAGACACATGGAGAAGCACTTGGCCATCTCTTTGCTGGCTATACAAAATTATAACATTTGAACCAACTCTGTGTTCTAGCTGCTAATAGAGAGGTTTTCGGGCAAAGGTAAATAACACGCAAGGCACAATGTGCCGTTCCGAAGTCCCATAACACGGGCAAACTGGCCAGTGTGAAGCTGTTCACATCAGCTCTAGACAAAGAAGCTGAATGAAGTCTCAGAAATGGAGATAACTGGAGAGAGGGAAGGTGGCCAAACTTTACTCTTTGTCCCAAATGTAATAACTGTTACCGAAATTACCAGTTACTGGAAAGTACTCCATCATTTTCTAACTGGTACATTTATTCATGGCACTTTGTCCCATAGAGGGATGAAAAATAACAAGGAAGCAGCCCTACCTGAAAAGAGCCACAAGCTCTGGAAAGGGACCAGAAGTTTAGCTGGTCCACAAGACCCATGTATAAGGCAAGTCTCCCCCAACTCCAGCTCCAACACACTACCTTGAGGGCAAGTAGGTCATTGTCATGAGACACGGAGTGTTCTTTCTCATTCTGTACGCACGGTAACGGTGTGACCACCACACGGAACAGAAGTCTTCATTGAGCTGCTAACAGTGAAACCCAGGTCTGTGTAGTAATGCTTAATTTAGAACCCAGCAATGCTTATGAGTGGTTTCGATTATTCCTTCCTATCTGCATTACTTTGCTTTTGCCAACAACTAGGGTGACCAGATGTCCCGATTTTATAGGGACAGTCGTGATTCTTGGGTCTTTTTCTTATATAGGCTCCTATTACATTTGCTGTCTGGTCACCCTACCAACAACTCATTTCCTCTGTCTTCTAGCTGCCCATGCCCCAAACTTGGGCCTTTACCCAGCAAGGCACACGCATAACTTTCAGCCCCTCTGGAATTACATTGACCTCAGTGGAAATACTCATGTGCATAATATCACTGTGACGGCGTCGACCACTCACCCAGCAGCGCCCCCGTCTGGTCGTCACAGGAATTAGCTCTTTGACCCCGGAGCGCCCTCTGCCGGGCCGACGTCCGCTTCTCCACTCTGGCCCCGTGCCCTTCCCGGACCCCGGAGCCCCTTGCTGAGGGTGCTGCACCCCCCTTGTCTTAGGGTTTCCCCTCCCTGGGGAACCCAACACCCACTATCCCCAACTTGCCTCAGATACGGCCACTGCCAGTCACCACTGCCTCAGTCTCTCTGAGGCTGACTGCAGTCTCATGGCTACTCATCACCGGCAAGAATGGGTTGGCCTGCTGCTCTAACCAGCCCAGGGGCCGCCCCCTTGCAACCCCCAGTACCCCGTGGGTCGGGCCTTCCCTAGGCTCAGCAAGCTGGGGCCCACTCCCTAGAGCTTAGGCTCCCTGGCTCCCAGCTGCCTCACCCACGCCCTGTCCCAGTCCGGGTACTTTGCAGCCAGGCCCTGTCTCCTGCTGCCTACAGGGGAGACTGACTAACCTCTAGCCTGCCTCCCAGGCTTTTATACAGTTTGGAATGTTTGGGGCGTGGCCACACAGCTGAGCCTAACTCCCAATCTGCCTGGGAGTTTTACAGGCTCCCGGCCACAGCCCCTTCCCTGGCTGTTACAAACCCTTTTTCCAGGGCTATTCCAGCCCTGGCCAGCAGGGAGCGGGTATCACCCCGCTACAATCACACACATACTTTTGCATCCGACGAAGTGGGTATTAGCCCACGAAAGCTTATGCTTCAAAACTTTATAGTTAGTCTTTAAGGTGCCACAGGACTTTGTTACCTCTGCTATTCCAGACTAACATGGCTACCTCTCTGATTCTACGCATACTTAAGTGCTTTGCTGGAGTAGGGCCTTGGTCAGGTCCCCCTCCAGCCTTCTCCATTCTTGACTAATCTAAATAATTTTGTGTCGCCTGAAGATCTCACTTGTTCCGTTTCTTTTTCAGACCATGATAAAAAATATTAAACCAAACTGGTCTGAGACCAGCATCTTAGGGCAGCCATCTTTAACCGTGTATTATTTAGTCCTAAATTTTTGCTTTCTCGTGTCCAGTTTATAATCCATGGTGGTGCTTTAGCTCTCATTCCATGATTACTTACCTAATTTTAATAGCTTCTTGGAGGGGCCATTGAAAGCAGACATAAACGACAGTGAATGGTTCTCCTTTAGCCATTATTTTGTGGACATGCTCAATAATTCAACTAAATTAAAGCCACGGTGCTTTATCATTATCATATCCTGTACACCTAGATGTTTTATAATTCTGTGATGAATTATCATTTCAGCCCATTTTCCTGAGTCTGAAATAAGTCGCGCTACTCTGTAATCATCAGGACTCCCCCAAGTGTCTTTTCTGTACTACACTTTCCATTCTCCTGTACTCCAAAATAACAGGGGATGTTCATACGTGATTGCAAGTGGAATTTTCAAAAGCTCGTAAGTGAGTTAGGAGCACATGTCCCATTGACTTTCAATGGGATTTGTGCTTCTACCACACTAGATACTTTTGAAAATTCAACCTTGCACATTTTGTTGGCAGCTGAGAACCTTCAGCCTGGAATTCCCATAGACCTCGTCACTGTCCCATCTGGTCCTGAGGACTCGCTGCTCTTAAATTTATCATTCTCATCCAGCACCTATTCTTGTGACACCCCGGTTTCTGAGAGTACCACATCTTCATCACCACAAAGGGGCAAGTGTGGTGAAGACTGATGCAAAGAAATCATTTAGCATCTCAGCAATGTCACAATCTGCTTGGTTGCTTCTTTTACCTCCAGACAGTCCAGGAATCCCACATTTCCTCCCCCAGATGCTCTGCTTCTGATGTACATACAAAATGGCTTGTTTTTACAGTAAACCCTCGATTTAACGGACCTCAATTTAACGGACTTCGGATGCAACGGACAAAATTTCTGAGCAAGTCTGATGCATTCCTGATCCATTTCTGGCGGGAGCCGGGACCCGGGCGGGCTGGCTGAAGGCTCCCGGCTGCTGCCCAGGTCCCGGCAGTGGGCGGGCTGCGGAGCTGCCACCCCAACCCTGTGGCGGGCGGGCTGCTGCTCCGACAGCTCTTTTTTTATTATTATTAAATAACGGACTTTTTGATTTAACGGACACCCCCTCGCCCGAATTAGTCCGTTAAATGGAGGTTTTACTGTATTTGTCTCTTTGCTATTTCTGTCTTTATCCTGCTTACTTTCTTCTTTCGTTTTACCCACCATAACTCAGGTTACTTTCTATCAGTTCAATTTGGGCTCGGTTTTCAGGAGATGAGGATTTCAGGACTGGATGCCTTCTGTAAGATACGCTTTAGCCTAACACAAGCTATTGGGCTCAATAGTGGGAAAACTGGAGGGAATTCTCTACCCTGTGTTATACAGGAGGCCAGATAGGATTAGCTAAGGATCCCTTCAGATGTTAAAATCACTGATGTTTGCACTGTTAAAACCTATGAGATTTATAGATTCATTTAGAATACAAGGGAGGGAGCATGAAGGTGACACTTTGAACATGGATCCAATAGTTAACCCACGTCAATGTCACTTTAACATGAACATGTCATGATGTCTATACACCCCATGCTGGTTCAGCAGCCAAAAGCTTAACAAATCACTCGCCTGCCTGCTCAGTCAGCACTGAGTGACAGCCCAGCAGTAGCTGTGAGTAGAAGGGCTGCAAAACAGGAGGCCGAGGTGGCTGCCAGGGATGCAGAGAGATTGCAGAGACGGTACCATACATCCGGGCTTTCCAGGACATCGCCCCTTTTTTGAGGCTTCGCCCCCTGCCCGGGCAGATTTTTCAAACAACAGGCATTGTCCGGGATTTTTGAGGAGCAGATGTTGCAGCTCAGAAAGGGCCCCGATTGGTCCACTTCCCAACCGGTCCCGCCCCTGCTTCCACAGCTGATCGGTCCATTCGCTGCAGCCACAGCTGCTGGATCCTGCTCCCAGCCCTCCACAGGGAGGCGCTGATTGATGGGCTGTCACTGTGTCCCGGGCTTGCGCCAATTGCCCTGCCACCGTAACCAGGAGTGACACTGCCCCCAGCTCCAGTAAGTGTCCCCGCCTCAGTTTCCCCAACTGTACTCCCCCCAACCCTCCCTTCCACAGCCCTCCCCTCTCTGGCAGTGTTCTCTTTTGGGGAACCCAAAATATGGTCACCCTCTTCCCCAGTAGACTGGGGAGCAACTGCCAGCCTGCCAAAGAGGGAGAAGCAGGCCAAGAGACGCCTACGGAAGAGGGGAGGTAGGAAGTTGCTTAGGGAGCAGCCAAGGACTGAGGAGGACTGGATCTGGCTGTTCCCAGCCAAGGGTCCTGAGCTGCAACCCAGTCACGTGAGCTGGCCTGGGTTCCCCCATCTCCTCCAGTTAGGAGCCCTTGGAGAAGCCCTTAAACCCAGAAGGCCAAGGGCTGATTAGCAGCCTGCTAGGACCCTGGAACTCTTGACTCCACATCCTCCTGAAGAAGTCAGAGACTCTCGAGGACCCAGCCGGGAGGGCTCAGCTCGTAACAAGGACGACATATGCGGAACGGCACATGGCGATGTAAGGGGGATGGAATCAGGTTGGTGTAGATTCCAGTCTTGCCACAAGGGGGTGCTAACCGACAAAGGCCCTCATATTCCAGAACAATTACAGCAAGAGCAGCAGCACTTCGAATGTAAGAGTTTGGGGTAGGGGCCACCTTTCTTATGTGTTCGTACAGCTCCTAGCACAATAGGGTCCTGGTCCTGGACAGGGGCTGCTGAGCATTACTCAGTAATAATTGTAAACGCTGTCTTGTAATGCATAGGCACAAGGGGACAGAGTTAAGGTTGCAAAGGACACATTAATTCTGCCATTTCTTCATTTTGGAGAGCTTGACTTTCCATTTCTTTGCAATATTGTTACAGTTGTCTAAGTGTTTCTAGTCTAAAGAATCCTGTTGCGCAGCTTTTTAAATTTAGCAATTTAAAAATATGCTAAAATTAAATAAAAAGGAATCTATTCAAAAATCCTTGTGTCTCTCTCTGGATCCCAATGACTAAGTGCTCAGTGTTTCCAGGGCAGATCCACCTGCAAATCCCCAAGGACAGTTGTGGAGCATAGAAACTCATTGGGCCTAGCCTATTACAGTGCTTCTAAGGTCAAGATCAGCCCACCTCAGCTTTGAAGCACTGCATGGACTAACACAGCAGGGAGTGGTGGAATCAGGGCCGCATGTGGATGAGGAGGCCTAGCTAATTCAGAGGGATGACCCAGCACCATTCAGTCCACTGATTTTTTTGATGCACGCGTGCTGAAGCCTTTTCACTGCAACCAGATGCAATATGGAAAACCTGCGTCCAGGGCTAACCTAGGCCCTCATGAGCCAGGCTGGCAAGTGGAGGGGGAACATGTTCAACCCTTTGGGGAGGGCACAGCAGACTTCCTCACCCCCACCAGTCCTCACTATACTTAAAGTCCCAGTTGCAGCTACAGTTGCTGCTTGGAACAGCTGCCAATAGGCAGTGTTTAGTATACGAAATATCTCAGGCTGCCTGACGCAACTGGAACCAAGACAGTAGGTGTCAAATGTGAACGGAGTTCAGAACCGACCAACGGGCGGAACAGCGTTCTAGGTAGGAAAAATAGCCGCAGGCAAATTCATTGGAAATATAAAGCATCATCCTAATCTCTCATCATTACACATTGTGGGACGGTTGCAAGAAAAGAAGCAGAGAAAACTAGCCACTCAGTTATAAAACTGGATTTTCTTTAAGAGCTTGCAGCACATTTAAAATCCATTGGAGTCCCTCGGCTTCCCCACCAGTTTCAGCAACAGTAAGCACTTTGCTAGTCCATTCTACTTGATTTAGGTTCAACTATGCGCCCATCACTCTGAGCAATCTTCAGAGATAGGAAATTAAACAAGCAGAAAGTCTGTCGTTTGGGGGTTTCCTCCCCCTGGAAAAGTTGTGCATGTTTGTTTGTGGTTTCAGGAGGGAAAGTATCAGAGAGGTAGCCGTGTTAGTCTGGAATTGCAGAAATGACAAAGAATCCTGTGGCACCTTAAAGACTAACTAAAGTATTGAAGCATAAGCTTTCGTGGGCTAATACCCACTTCATCGGATGCAAGCAGTGGAAGTATCCAGGGGCAGGTACAAATAAGTGGGCAAGAACCAATTTTCTCTAACTTGGTTCTTGCCCACTTATCTCTAACCTGGTTCGTGTTGGCCTCGTGTTCATTAAAGCTGGGCAGAACTTTTCAGTTGCAAGGTTTATTCACCACAAACTCAGTTTTGAGTTGAATAAAACTGTTTGCACATTTGGGTTACAATTCCCTCCTCAGGAACCCCCAGATATTAGGGGACCAGGGTGCAGGAGGGGGCTCCAGGCTGGGGCAGGAGGTTGGGATGTGGGAGGGGGTGTGGGTGCAGGTTCTGGGAGGCGGTTTGGGGTACAGGAGGGGACTCTGGGCTGAGACAGGGGGGTTGGGTGCAGGAGGGAGTGCAGACTCTGGCTGGGGGTACAGGCTGCAAGTTGTGGCCAAAAATGAGGTGTTCAGGGTGTGGGAGGGGGCTCTGGGCTGGGGCAGGGGGTTGGAGTGTGGGGGTGCCAGTTCTGGAGGGAGTTTGGGTGCAGAAGGGGGCTCATGGCCGGGGCAGGAGGCTGGGGTGTGGGAGGTGAGGCGGGCTCCGGGCAGTGCTCACCTCAGGCGACTCCCAGAAGCGTTTGGCATGTCCCCGTTAGGCCCAGGGGCTGCCAGGAAGCTCCGCACGCTGCGCCCGTCCACAGGCGCCGCCTCTGCAGCTACCACTGGCTGTGGCTCTTGGCCAATGGGAGATACGGAGCTGGCACTTGGGGCGGGGGCAGTGCGCCGAGCCCCCCTGCGCCTAGGGCTGCACGGAGCCCGGCAGGGAACCTGTCTTAGCCCCACTGCGCTGACTGAACTTTTAACGGCTGAAGTTCCTTTTTGACCAGGGGTTCTGGTTGAAAACCGGATACCTGGCAATGCTAGCGGGGAACAGGACTTCGGCATATTAGACGACTGAGCAGCAGGGAGGTTCTCATTAACTCGCTGGCATGTGATGCCAGGATCAAGGGTGAGACAGAGTCAGGCAGTGAGTAGCTGGACAGTGAGGAGGGCTGCCCCTGGAAGGTGAATTTAGGGCAGGGGAAGGACCTTTGTTCCTCAAAGGTCACCACTCCCCGTAGCACAGGGAGGCTGTTTGCAGCATCCAGAAGCCTGCAGAGAACAGCAGCCAGAGAGAGCTGCCTCACTCCCAGCCTACACCCACACCCACATGGGCAGCACTGGTTAAATCCCCGTTCCTCGCCATCCCATTGATGCTGGCATCACCTCCACTGCTCATATTTATTAATTGTACAAACCTAATGGAGGAATGCATTGGCAAAAAAGGGTAATGGCCATCAGGCCAGCAATAAAACAGAATTAATGGTCCATAGGAAGAAATCATGTCCACTTAACACCAGCTTTGAAACGGTAACAGAATAATGTAACACCAGCAGGGCTTTTCTCTGTATGCAGATTGCTTACACCATGTTAATCATGCACAAAGCAGGCCCCGTCCTTCCTCAGCTCACATGACCCTCGGGGGAGCAGAAACACTGAGTGAAAGGATCATTACCAACATGCACAACTGCAGCGGCACCCACAAGAGCGGGCCCAGAGGAACGCAGGAGTGAGCCCCTGGACCAAGCTGCAACGGCTGAGGAAGGCAACTGCAGCTCTTTATAGCAGGGCAAGCAAGCAGCAAGGGCATGGCTCAGAACCACAGCCAGGCAGTGAGCAGCTACCGGGGCAGACAGGAGGGCAGGAGCAGTCTGTATGCAGTGAAACCTCAGGTTGGGAGAGGCTGGTTTTCAGCTGCTTTTTCCTGCAGCACCTGAGCTGTAGATGTACTGGAGGCCAGGGACTGTGCAACTCCCACTGGCGGTCAAGGCTGCCAACTGTCTCCTCGCCTCACACCCACCCCGCCCCTCACCTAAGGCCCTGCCCCAGCCCCGCCCCTTCTCCAAGGCCCCACCCCCGAGGGCTCCAGCAGGGGTGCAGGCTCTGGGTTGGGGTCAGGGATAAGAGGTTTGGGGTATAGGAGGGAGCTGGGGGATGGAGCACAGAAGGGGGCTTTGGGCTGAGGCAGGAGGTTGGGGTATGGGAGGGGGTCAAGATGGCAGGCTTTGGGCAGTGTTTACCTCAAGCAGCTCCCGGAAGCAATGGCATGTCCCGTCCCCCCCTGGCTCCTATGCGGAGGCACGGACAGGCAGCTCTTTGCGCTGCCCCATCCACAGGCACCACCCCCCGCAGCTCCCATTGGCCACGGCTCCCGGCCTATGGGAGCTGCAGAGCCAGTACTTGGGGTGGGGGCAGCGTGTGGAAGCCCTCTGGCTGCCCCTATGCATAGGAACCAGAGAGGGGCCATGCCGCTGCTTCGAGGAGACGCGCGGAGCCACGGCAGGCACGGAGCCTGCCTTAGCCCCCCGCGCTACTGGCCAGACTTTTAAGAGCCCAGGCCGCAGTGCTGACCCGAACCACCAGGTTCCCTTTTCGACCAGGCATTCCGGTCGAAAACCTGACACCTGGCAGTACTGCCCAGAGGCACCTTGCAAGGGCTCAGGCTAAGACCAGGTTTCCAAATGGAAAGCCTGGCGCTGCAAGGTGCTAGCCATTGAGCACAATGGAAGTGGGAAGTGCTCAAGATCTCATTGGACTCAGCCCTCACTTTAATATTAACTCACTATTTTAAGTTGGAAGAAAAACTGTTTAAGGGTGAAACATTAGACCCTGGAGAGGGCTAATTCCTGTGCCTATTTGCGAGGAAAGCAATATTCAAATGCAATTCTACTGAGAATGCACAAACACACGCGGAACTGCTGTTTTACTGCACTTCCATCTAAGTGGGGATTTTATGGAAAATGTGGTTTCTGCAAAACCGACATTTGCCGCAGGAAAAAAATGCTGTTTTCCTCTGCCAGAGGGAGACACCATGGTGCATCATGGGAGATGTAGTCTGGCTAAGGAGCCTGGTCCACAACGGACACGGGGGGGCACGGGGAGCTCAAACTACAGCTCCTATAAGGCACCACAGCAGTTCAGGCAAATGCAGCTTATTGTCGACCTGACCTGAAATGAAATATTTCAATCCAGGAACGCTGAAATGTTTCATTTCAGTGAAAAGTGTCTAATCAAAATGTTCTGGTGCTTTCAAATCCAAAGTTTTGGGGGGAAATGTCATCCCTTCAATACTATTTTGGCTTTTTTCCTCATCTGGATGAAAAACAAAAATGTCAACATATTGGAAATTCCCCATGCAATCAGATCTATTCACAACCTTTGTGTATTTGAGCAGAGATCACATAAAAAGATGATACCTCCCAAAAATTATTGCTTCAGGGTGAGAAATAAAATTCCCACCTAAATGGATTAAACCAAAACCCAGGTGGTACAGATAAGCAGGTCACCAGGTACTATGTATTTTATTAATAGTAAACAACTGTTAACAGCGTGTGTTTGGCCTTACAGAAGTGTAACATATTAAGTTATTGTCATAGCCTCCTCTAGAAAGTGATCCACAGAAAAGAACGGTGACTACTACTACTGTTGGATTATCTAATTAAAATGCCCCTTTAGATTAAGTGGAAGAAACCTGGCTTTTTGGTGCCAAAAGTCCTAGGTTCAAGTCTCAGTTATAATCTATGCTGAGGGCAGGTCTCAAGCAGTAAGAATGAGTGTGTCTTATGTACATTACATCATGGGTAATAATTCATCAGGAAAAGGATAATGAATTAAAAGAACTCTGAAGCAGATTGGATGGACATGTGGTACCAACCAACCAAGAATTTTAGAACGCATCGGTTCCTACTCTTTTACTTCTGGCTATCTCTTTCAGGGAAGTTTAATTTAAAAAATAAAAAGTTCATTTGCACAAATAACCATAAAACAAACTCAAGTTTTCTAAATTTCAGGAAATTTGGGTAAAGGAGAAGTGAAATGTTTATATGAAATTATATAAGTAAGAAAACATCTACAATTCCAGCTTGGTAACAGTTTATTATGGGTACACTTAAATATGTCTAAATACACCACATAAAGGTTCCCATTATCAGTCAGCATTTGCCTATGAACCTATAATACTTTCAAAACAAAATATTTGAATATTAGTCCCTCCTCACCAACCAAGCCTGGAATTCTGGGCTTTGAGTTTTAATTGCTTCATTATTGGCATAATTAATGCCTCAAGTAGTGCACACAATGAACCCCTTCCCCCCAGTAATTCGCACCCTTCTCTCAGACCTCAGAGAGCAAGATCTTTTCATCTATATACTGTCCCTGAAGGTTCACACCTCAGCGACTGTAGCCTTGGCATCATGCAATCAGAGCCTACAAAGCAGTACTTAGGGCGGCCCTACATACACCCCACTCCAGCTCCATGAATTCAGCGTGAGGGCACAGAAGGGATTACGGCCCAAACATCTTGGAGATGTAAGGTAGGTGAGTGAGGTGCTGAAGAGACAATCTATCTCAGAGAACTCCACTTACAGGTGAATAAACGGCCTGTCTCCTTAAAGAACTGTCTCTGCAGATCTCCTCTTTCGGGCTATTAATTGGCTGTAATAACTCTCCTGAGTGGAGGCTGAGGAATGTCTTTCTAAAAGCTCTTCTCCTAACAGAAGCTTTAGACCCGGCTCTTCTACTGGGAGGTGCAGCAAGACGGGGCTCAACACTGCATCCACCCTACCTGGGAGTTCCTGTTGTTTCAAAGACACTTTCCCATGCACAGGAACTGCACCGTCAGACCCTACTGGCTAAATTTACTGCTGGTGTCCATTGACACTGAGGAAGTTTTGCCTAATTACACCAGCTGACAATGTGGCCATCTCTGCTTAATTTAGTTCTGATGATTTTTCTTCCTCCTACAGGTCTATTACTTGTCCTATTTTGGCAGGACAACCTATTGGGCCTGCCCCTTTGGATTTCCAAAGCCCAGTCCTCTCCTGCAATATCACGGCTCTACGGTTGTAACACACAGTCCCGAAGTCCAGAACCAGAGAGGTCAGTTTTCAGAGGCCTCGGGGGTTCAGCTACATTTTAACACTCAGTCCAGTACTACCGTGCCTGCATGCGCTCTTCTCAACTACTGCTCTGACAGACATTGCCCCAGACCCTGCCCTTCCTCCACCAGCTGTGGATAAAACATGGGCCAGGAGGTATTGGTGTCTGACAAAAACAAAGGGTTAAACTTACTCTGACTCACACTCATTAGAATGACCAAACATCACGATATTATAGGAACCATCCCGATCTTAGGGGCTTTGTCTTATAGCCAATTATTCCTCCCCTTCCCCCGCCCCTCATCGTGATTCTTCACACTTGCTGCCTGGACACCCCAAGACTCAGACTCCAAGGGCATAAGGGACCATCATGACCATCGATTCGGACTTCCTGCACATCATAGGCCAAAGGACCTCATCGACCCACTCCTGAAATAGACCCCGAACCTCTGGCTAAGTTACTGACGTCCTCAAATCATAAACTAAAGACTTCAAGTTACAGCGAATCCGCCGTTTACTCTAGCTCAAAGCAGAGAGTGAGCCATGCCCCTGCTGCAGAGGAAGGCGGAAACTCCCAGAGTCGTTCCAAATCTGGCTCGGGGAAAAACTCCTTCCCGACCCCATAGACGACGATCCGTGAGGTCCTGAGCATGTGGACAAGACCCACCAGCCACACACCTGGGAAAGAATTCACCAGCCATGGGAGATATTTGCTGCTGACACTCACAGATCGGCTTCATGCCACTGTAGATAGTCCCCTCCTACCATCTCCTCCAGAAACTTATCAAGCTCACTCTTAAAGCTGGTTAGATTTTTTTGCCCCCACTGCTCCCCTTTGGGAGGCTGTTCCAGATCTTCGCTTCTCTGATGGTTAGAAACCTTCATCTAATTTCAAGCCTAAACTTGTCGATGGCCCCTTTATACCCATTCGGCTTTGTGCCAGCATTGGCCCTTAACTTAAATAACTCCTCTCCCTCCCTGGTATTTATCCCTGCAATGTATTTATAGCGAGCAATCCTCACTCCCCTCAGCCTCTCTTTTGTTAGGCTAAACAAGCCAAGTTCCTTCAGTTGCCTCTCATAAGGCAGGTTCTCCATTCCTCTGATCATTTAAGTAGCCCTTCTCTGCACCTGTTCCAGTCTGAATTCATCCTTCTTAAACATGGGAGACCAGAACTGTACACATGATGCCAGATGAGATCTCACCAGTGCTTGGTACAATGATACTAACACTTTCCTGTCTCTACGGGAAATACTTCTCCTGATGCATGGTAGGACTGCATTAGGTTTTTCATGGCCGCATCACACCAGTGGGTCATAATTATCCGTGATTGACCAACACTTCCAGGCCTTTCTCCTCTTCTGTCACTTCCAACTGATATGTCCCCAACTTATAGAAAAATGTGCATTGTTAGTCTCTCAGTGCAGGACTTTGCACTTTGCACTATTAAATTTCATCCCATTTCTATTATTCTAACTTTCAAGGTCATACAAATATAGGAGCCAGGCCACAGAACCCATTATTGGAGTTAATTTCCACAAGATCAATGCACAACTATGAAGCCTCTATTATATAAAATGCTAGTACAATCTCCATCCATGACCATGGCAGCCCCCCGCCCTCCTGCCTTGATAGTTGGGGCATTTAAAGAAACGTGATATAAAGAAGTCATGGTAGTGGCAGAGCAAACAAATTATCTGTGAGTATCTCATCTCAGATGGCATCGTTTCTCACCAATCACTGGTGCGCCCCAAGCTACAATCCCCATCTCCTGTCACTACATGACAGCTCACCTCAGATCATAAACTTTATCTACAAAATGCTATTAGAATAGGTGAACTCTGGAGGATCTCAAAGCAGCTGCAGGCTCAATCAGTTCAAAGTATTTCCTCCTCCTCCTGCCTGGGATAGAATGAATTTTAATTGGAATATGCTCTGGAAGATGGAGAACCATTCTCTTCAAACATCGCAACGCTGTTATTAAATGCTAATTTTATGCAAGCAGGTTAGCTCTCGCTTTGGGGAGGGACTAGCATGGTTCAAATAATTCTCTCCTTTTATACTTTGTAACAATGAATTCTAATATCTTGACTAACATCGCAGGAACAAAGGATGGATTCTCCTCCCTATCTGCTTATTTACAATTGCCATCACATAGCTGCATGCTGTAACAACCGTAAAAAACTCTTTACTAGAGCTGGGAAGAGCTCCTCGCTATTTAATGGCAACACTCCCCAGACTGTAATGCGGAAAGGCTTCTGTTACCGGCACCTCTCCACCGACTGGGTTCCACGCCAGACTCACAACAAAGTTCTACTCAAAGAGAGTGAATAGATTCCTTTACTTCTCCCCACCACTGGTCTCCTCCTAGGATTAGGTTGCCATAAACACATCAGGGCCTGTTCTCAAGTCCCTCCATTTGCTCCCCATCCGTTTCTGATGCCAATTTAATACTTTCGTCCTAATCTTCAAAGCAATTAACGAATCAAGACAAAACTATGTTAAAGACTGAATTTTAATCTATGAACCTCTTGCTCCCCTGGGACATTGCAGCTCACAGAGCCAAAGGTGAAGCACATAAGACCAGGGAATAAAAAGCATGCTTCGTCCAGGGTTTCTAGTTATTGAACAAATTTGCAAGAGGAGATTAGGTGACTCCAGAGTCAGACCATTTCTAGGAGAGGCTGCAAAGCATTCCTTTTTGAAAAGACCTTTCCAACATAAGGACGACACTCACAACGACAACACCCTTTCCCATGCAAAAAAAAACCCCAAATGAGCCCCTCGCCCCTAAAAAATACCGTGGAACTAAATCAACCAAAACAATCAAAAAACTCACAAAAAAGGCTGCAAATATTCCTTCCCCCTCAGATGCTCCTCTGATAGCACCCGCCATGGCTATGAACATCAACTGGATTTTCACAGGCTACGAAGGGACGGAGGGGCCCAAATCCCTAGCTCAGAGAGAAGAGCAGATTCATAAACCTCGGACATAGTCTACTCTAGCCAGTTGAGGGGGACAAAGAGCCAGACTGTGTTAATATGCCTTACACAAAGGAATGACAAAATCTGAAGGGATAGAAGGGTGCAGCCCAGAGAGCTCCTAGGAACCCCAGAGAGTAAAGCTCCTCGTTCACTTTCTCCCTCTTTTCTCTTCAAAAGAAACCCTGGAATTGCAGTAAATGAACCTGTGACTGCAGCAGTAAGGCTTGTAAATGCAAGTAAGTGTGAATGCAGCATATGGATATACAGTTAAACCATCAGAACATCTCCCTTATTACGGCATTCTTGCCTATTTACATAGTTTGTTTTTCCAATAGCACAGTATAACTGTAAGGAAAGCAACGCTTACTTTAAAAATTCCTAGAACAAGATGTTCACACTTGTGTGCCTAAAGTTAGGCACAAGGTGGGGGAGGGAATATCTTTTATTGGACCAGCCTCTGTTGGTGAGAGACAACTTTCAAGCTACACACAGAGCTCTTCTTCAGGGCTGGTCTGACCAGCAGAGCTCTGTGTGGCTCAAAATTTTGTCTCCCTCCCCAGTAGAAGTTGTTCCAATAAAAGATATTCCCTCACCCACCTTGTCTCTCTCGTATCCTGGGACCACCACACCTACAACACCACTGCATAAAGTTAGGCACCTAACTCCACATTTAAGCACCTACTGAAGGGGATCTGGACACACCTCTGAAAAATGGTGACAGTCTCGGTGTCTCTCTCTAAGAAACGCTGCCCTGGCCATGCAGTCCCAAAGTGACATGTTTAATGTTGCTGGCTTTGCTAGGCCTTTGTAACAGACATATTTATCTAATATTGCCCCCATATAATCTGTCCCCTAAAGCTTGTCATGAAAGGTCAAACATTTCTTTCACTAGGCACTGACTTTGCTTGAGACTGAGCTTTCTCAGGTCATCACCAGATGTTCCTTCGGGGTTTTTTTATTACATTATCAAAAGCAAACACATCATAAAAATCCTCAAAGGAGGCTGACTCATGAGCTACCTACACAAGCACAAATGATCGTCAGGGTTCCTTTACACACAAGGTCTGGATAGCTGCTGCACCCACTGACCCTCAGCCACGGGACCTTTCAGTGCCATTTGAATGCTTGAGCGGATCAGCAAGATAGTCTCTGTACGGCTATGGCCTCTGGAAAATGGCATTGGGAGGATTTCTGCTAAATGTAGTGAGCTAGAAGCCAGGTTGGGGAAAAGATGCAGGACTTAGCAAGTCCAAATTAATCGACAACCGTGATCGATTGGCAGGAGATATTTCAAAGCCAGAATGGAATGCATTAAAAAAAAGAATCAAGGAGCCAAAGCAGAAAATGAGCTGAGTAGCTGTGCAGTGAAAGATAGCCACACTGACTTGCTTTTACAGAAAATCTTGTGTCAAGGCTTCTGGAAGTTCCTATCCTTGGAAACAGCATTCCACCTTCCTGCGAGGAAAGTCCTCCAAAGTCCCCAGAGAAGAAGCACCATGCGCTGAAACTTATTGCCTTGTCTACACTGGAAAAAGGAGTCTTGTATTGTAGCCATCCCTGCCCAGAAGAGTGCAGCTGAACCAGAGTTAACTGTGTAAGCACAAATGCAGACAGGGCTCAGATACCTTTACCGGCTCTGAGTGAGTTTTCATAGCGTGGCACTAGGAATATCTGAGCCCTTCCCCAATGAGCAGCTCTGCATCGGTTCTGCAGTACTATCACCGGCTGCTGCTGTAATCAAGTACTGGTGTAAACACATCCCAGCTAATCAGAGGAATCAAGATTGAATATTGGCCACCGCACATTTGTGCAAGAAATACGATTTAAAAGAACTCCGCTGCCATTTTCCCCAGATCCCAGCCACTGAGGCAAAGAGAAGTGACCCTGCCCATCGGAAAAAGAATTTTGTGGGGAAAGGAATGGAAGCCTCCCACTTTCCCTGCAGCAAAACTCAGTTACCTGTGATGAGAAGGCACATATATTCTGGAATCAGACATTCACATGCAGATGACATGATACTATGCCAGACATTTCTCAAAGCAGGCTGCAGGAGACAGAAAAAAATTACGGAAACTGAAATCCAGGCCCTGCACTTGCTATGATCTTGCCCCATCCCCTTTGTCAATTTTTT
Organism: Sternotherus odoratus; assembly: GCA_032164245.1. Taxonomy (NCBI): domain Eukaryota; kingdom Metazoa; phylum Chordata; order Testudines; family Kinosternidae; genus Sternotherus; species Sternotherus odoratus. The sequence goes on along the minus strand of JAVMKO010000019.1, from coordinate 13,472,095 downwards.
TTCCCCTGCCCTAGCTGGGGAAAATCTTCTTCTCAGTATTTGGCAATCCAAGGTTCATTCATACAGTGTGTCCCGTTATCTAGTACAGGGTTATCTAGTATCTGCATACACGCTCTCTTTTATGTCAATCAGAAATTATTAAACTGCTGCAGCCAGGAGTCAGTGGAAAAATAGGGCAGGGGTACTCTTCCAAGCCCTGCCATAAGATAAGCTCAGCCCATGAGTTGCCACTCAAAGTAGAATCATAGAATATCAGGGTTGGAAGGGACCTCAGGAGATCATCTAGTCCAACCCCCTTGCCAAAGCAGGACCAATCCCCAACTAAATCATCCAACAGATTTTTACCCCATATCCTTAAATGGCTCCCTCAAGGATTGAGCTCACAAGCCTGGGTTTAGCAGGCCAATGCTCAAACCACTGAGCTATCCCTCCTTCCTCCCCAAAATGGAGCAGGACTAATGACACACCAGAGATCCTTAATAGCCCAGCACCCTCCAGGCGCTGCCACCCCTCCACCGGCGGTAGATGGTGCAGATTTCATAACAGGACGCTCCCCCTCCTTTTTGACACACGTTGACAATATGTGAACTCGTTAACAATGATGTTAGAGTATCATCACTGGCATGGCGTGAGCCTCCACTCACCAACTCCTCTGAGCTATGGTTCAGCTTCTGCCCATTATGCAGGCAGATATCCCTGCATCAGTCGCAGGTGTTTTCAGGGTCTCAGCAACCAGAGAAGCTAGAGACTGACGTTAATCAAATAAAAGCTTAGATTCTGGAGGGCACGGAAGGAAAGAGGTGCCAGTACTGTCCAATCCAGGCCCTGGCTCTAGAAAGAAGAATGAGTTATTTTACAGGAGCTCAGCTTTTACGGCAGCTCAGGTATTTCCCCTCCCTTGCTTCCCACTAAGCCACAGACAGATCCACCAGAATTATAAGCAGATAGCTGAGGGAAAGGAATGACTAGGGAAGATCTCACTTGGCAAGCAAGGGTGGAGGAAGGAGACAATGCCAAGAGCAAGAAATGGAGTCAGGAATTCTGGCTGTTGGAGCTTGGGGTGCCAGCTCCAAGGATAGCTGGCAAGGGCAGCTAGGCAAGATAATGCAGGGTGATTTCTCCTATGTTATCCCAAGGTAAATCACCTCAAATCGGGAGCAAATTATTGTCCCCTAACCACCAAATGTAAAATAGAATTTAGCTTTATAGGGGAATTGGGGGGGCGGAGGCAAGACTGGGATCATGCTAGAAAGCAAGTTGCGACTTCGCCATAACTAGAGGTAACTCACGGGCTACACCCTCCATCTAGGGACCATCACTAGAACCAGGAGCATTCAAACCAAAGCCCTGATGGCGACCCATTTCCATGACATGCCACAGACCGGCGGTTTTCAAACTTTTTTTCTGGAGACCTAATAGAAGACAACTGTTGATGCCTGTGACATAGCGGAGCTGGGGATGAGGGGTTTGGTGTGGGAGAGGGACTTGTGGCTGGGATAGTGGGTTGGGGTGAGAGCTGTGGGGTGGGGCCGGAAATAAGAAGTTCAGGGTGTGGGAGGGAGCTCTGGGCTGCAGGAGAAGGTTGTGATGCAGGAGGGGGTCAGAGCTCTGGGCTGGAGGTGCAGGCTCTGGGATGAGGGGTTTAGGGCGCAGTAGCAGGCTCCGGGTTTGGGGGGATTCAAGTCTGGGGCAGGGGGCTGGAGTGTGGGAGGGGGTCAAGGCTCTGTGGTGGGGTACAGACTCGGGTGGGAATAAGGATTTGGGATGCAGGAAGGAGCTCTGGGTTTGGGGGGGCTCAGGGCTGGGGCATGGAGTTAGGGGGTAGGCTTTCCTCAAGCAGCTCCCAGTCAGCAGTGCAGCGGGGGTCCAGAGGCAGGCTTCCTGCCTCTCCTGACCCCATGGACTGTGCTGCGTCCTGGAAGTGGCCAGCAGCAGGTCCGGCTCCTAGACGGAGGCGTGCAAGTGACTCTGTGCAGCTCTCGCCCACAGGCCCTGTGCTTCCATTGGCCGGTTTCTGGCTAATGGGAGTGCAGAGTTGGTGCTCAGGGTGGGGGCAGCGTGCAGAGCCCCATGGCCTCCCACCTAGGAGTCGGACCTGCTGTCGGCTGTTTCCGGGGCGCAGCATGGTGTCGGCACAGGTAGGGGCTCGCCAGGCAGCACCGCCGACGGGACTTTTCACGGCCCGGTCGGCAGTGCTGCCATGACCCAGTGCCTTACGTTCCATGACCCAGTACTGGGTTGCAACCCACAGTTTGAAAACAACTGATGTAGACAACAACCATCCAAACATATTCTGAGGCTAGTGGAACATTACAGTCCTCTACAGTTATGGCTGTGGGTGCAAAGGCACATTAACAGTGACTGTCTTTCTTCCCTCCCCTGGAATATGACCCGACACCCTCAGTCAGACACACACTAATAGTCTACACTGGCTTTTGTATAGACATCTTTATCATCTTAGGGAAGAATCCTGTGATTCATTTGGCACACAGACTACAAATTAATCATTTATATATACACACACACACACACACAAACTCTCTTTATATTTTTAATATATGTATTAAAAATCACTGAAACAAACTGGATGCAACATGGAGGAAATTTGCCAGTGCACAATAAATCTCTGCAACCTATAATAAGAAGTTACTTAAACTCACAGCACTAAATGATTTATTAATTGTCTTCTAATCCTTCCCAGCTACACTGGAACCAAGAGTGCAGACGTATTTCATCTGCTGTATCATAACTTTTCCAATACCAACCAGCGTGGCTGCCGTTAATGATTCGGTCAATTTTAATTCTGGCCTGCAGCTCCACAGAAATGACTTGCAAATGGCTAGAGACAGGCAGTTACTGCAAAATTAATATCAGCTATAACCAAGGGGAGGGTGAGGCCTAACTCACATGGAATGATTCACCAAGATATGCTGCAGTTGAAGTTAATTTTACAGGATCCAGCCAGGTGCTCATTTTTAAAGAGATATTACATTTCCACGCTATAAAGTAGCTATTTTAAGACAGCCAGCTAAGGTTTGTATGGGATATTGTTTCACAGATTATTCCTCCTGGTTTCAGCTGACATCACCCAGATCTCTATTTAAATTTACCCATCATATAAATAAATAAAAACTCTCCTGTTTTAACACAGTAGTAACATAATGCACATGATATGCATAATTCCGATAACTGAGGAATTTCTATGATCATTTTATCTATTTATCTTATTTCTTTAAATACATAATGGACACTCATAATACAGCATCCAGTAGATACATGGCATTTTACTTCTAAGTGTGTTACAAACAGAGCTAATTAAATTAAATGCCAGCCACTGAAAATGAATTCAGCGGTTGTGGGAGTGGCTCAGATCTGGTAACGGCACATTACCAATAGAGCCGCTCTCGCTAAAACTTGTAGCAGGGAAGCCAGTTTGGGACTCTCTACAGCCAGTTTGGGACTCTCTACAGCTGGCTCTTGTGATATTAAAGCCCCAACCCTGGAGACTAGTAATTTGGTTAAAATCTCAGCTTTCCTTTTTTTTAAAAGAGTGAGTTTCTGTCCCTCCTGCTTGTGGATAACAGAGTAAAAACATGACACAGGTGTGACCTTAAGGTTCAAAACAACAGACAGGAAATAAAGAGAACCCAACATTTATCATCATTTTGGAAATCTCATGATTTTAAGCTAATCTTGTGATTTGGGGACGCTTAGATAGAGGACACTGCTGCTATGTTTAGTTCACATTAAGGTTGAGGGATAAAGTCTGCCAGCCTTACACTGAGAAGTGTATACTCCGTGAATAGTCCCACTGAAATGACCAGTCCAAGGTTCTACCCACAGTAGGTAAGGCTGACAGAATTGGGTTGTAAGTTTATGATAGCTTTGTAGAGTCAGGTCTCCCTTGTGATTATTAGGATGAACAAGGGCTAAACCAGGGAGGCGGTGTGGTTTAGTGGACAGCATGCTGAACTGGGAGACAGGATTCTGTGCTCTGGTGCGTAGCCTCAGGCAAATCATTCATCTCTATACCTGTTCTCCTGGGTGAAACTGTTGGCCTGCCTTGCGCAGGTCAGACTAGATGATCAGAACGGTCCCTTTTGGCCTTAAGATCTATGAACTACCAGCCAGGCTCAGCATTTCCCTCTACAGGGAGAGAAGGGTGGATTTTATCTGGCTATTTTTAAATCCTGTTCTTATTACAGGATTGCCTCATCCAACGATAAACTCTAGGGCACGGGATGGCTCCAGAGTCATGGTGATAGTACCCAGCACAGCAAGAGGCCTCATTTGGAAAACAGCTGAAAATATTGAGCAGGCAGCTAGCTGAGAGAAATATTTGTCACCATTTTTGTTGCTCACATTTTTCTGCATTTAGGGTCACTCCATATTTGCAGTTTACAAAGTTTGAACCAAAGGCGGCTTTTCTTCTCATTTTAAATGGACTGAAAGTTGTTAGAAGATTTTGTGTTATTTTTCTGAATGTCATTCTGGGCTGATTGGCTGCGACTGGTCAGAAAAGTCGCATGAGATCACTGGGTTCTTATTTCTACATTGCCATGTGAATGAGCGACTGCACTTTATCTGCTGTCTAAGCCAGTCAGAAAAATATTTCTTGGTTGCAGCAGCGCCATGTGCTTCTGTCTCCTGCTGCAACTCCACCAGCCCCCGTGTCCAAAAGACAGGGGCGCGGCCCCAAAACTCATGAGATTTTTTAAAAGTAACAACTGGGGGGGGGGGGGCGGTATTTGTCTTCTGGCATCTCAGCCTTTAGGGGGTCACATTTTCAAGCTTTTCTCCCTAATTGTTAGGATTAGAAACGCTATTTTAGAATGAAAACCAAGATCGGAGGATAGGTTTAAAATACACAATGACCTTGACAAATTGGAGAGCTGGTCTGAATTCAACAAGATGAAAGTCAGTAAAGACAAGAGCAAAGTACTTCACTTAGGAGTACTAAGTACTCCTTACTACAGAATAGGAAATAATAGGCTAGTTGGTAGTACTGCTGAAAAGGATCTGGGGGTAATAATGGATCACAAACACCAAAGTGATGCAGCTGCAAAAAAGGCCAATATGAATCTGGGGTATATTAACAGGAATGTTGTAAGACACAGGAGGCAAATGTTTTGTCTTGAGAAAAGACTAAGGATGACCCATAAACAAGAGCTGTTACCAAGAACACAGTGATCAACAGTTCTCCATGTCCACTTAAGGCAGGACAATAAGTAATGGGCTTAATCCGCAGCAAGGGAGTTTTAGGTTAGATATCAGGAACAACTTTCTAACTCTAAGGGTAGCTGAGCTCTGGAACAGGCTTCCAAGGGAGGTTGTGGAGTCCGCATCATTGGAAGCTTTTGAAAACAAGCTGGACAAACCGGTCAGGGATGGTCTAAGTTTACTTGGTCCTGCCACAGCGCAGGGGGCTGGATTTGATGACTTCTCAAGGTCCCTGCCAGCTCATCATTGCTATGATTCTGATATAAAGCACATGATTCCAGGAACCAGGGCTTTAAGAAAAACACCAAATATTACAAGAATTGGCAACCCTGCAGCTGCTGTAATTGGGGAGTAGGACTTGTCTGTCTCCATTTCGTTCTTCTTGTAGCCAATAAACCAAATTCAAGTGTACGTGTGTGGAGCTGCCATTTAAGTCAATGGGAGCTGTGTCTGACTATGGCAGGACCGAATTTGGCATAGAGTGTACAGCAGATAAGTGCTGGCCATGGACTAGGAACATGGTGGGGTCCGGGTAGCAAACAGGTTGGCTGATTGGTGGCACAGCCCCACCAGTATGCCAAACAACACTAACCACAACGCCCCGAGCCTTCAGCACACTTCCCTCACTGCAGGTCCCCAGGATTCCAGCACAAACTCTCTTGCTCCACCTTGGGAGGGTCCTGCAAACCCAGTGAGAGGGGAAAATGAAGATCTGCCATAGCAGAATGAGTCACCTATGGACAAAAGGCTTTCTCGAAGTGGAAGGTTTTGCAGAATTTCCTAAAGCTTCTGATGACAGTTTAAGGCCTTGGTGCCAGCGATGGGCTAGGGAGACGCCTACTACAGAGCAAAGGCCGACCCAGCCTGCTTCTGTCCCCTTGGATCGCCTGCAGGTCACCCAGCAGAGAGCTTGGTGAGTGTCTCTCACTGAGCAGCTGGTGCCGCACGGCCACTCCCAGTCATCCAGGCAACAGCAGGCTGCTGCTGTCTCCTGAACCACTGCCTGCTGCTATTTCAGCTCCTTTCTCCATGAGATGTGCCGGCATCTCCGCCCCAGCGCAAGCACGATGTGGGGCTTTGGGGTGTACAGATACAATACAGCTCCTGCCCCACTTCTGGAGTGAAACCAGAGAGCTACTGTGGGGCCTGTGCCTATAAGGCATTGCTTTATTCTCACTCAGTCTCTCCTCAAGCTGGCGTCACGGCCTGGGGCAGCCTTGGAGTTTCTGTACCAAGTTTCAGAAATATGGGCGTTTGAGCTGACAGAGAGTTTTGCCAACAGTCTTGGTGCAAGGCTTTGGTTCTTCCACCTTCTGGGCAGAGTGAAATGGAAGATCGGAGCACAGCACAAAACAACCAACGAAGTAGCAGAAGACAAGAAGTGTTTTAGCAAGTTTGCCCAGCCTTCCGGGAGCACTGTGAAATTCCCTGGCGCACGGTGCAAAAACCAAGCCATGCTGTTGGCATCTCTCTGACAGGAGTACACAGCATTCCCAGCTCTGTCAGGCCACAGCAACGGGAGCTGCCGGGGTATTCTGGGGTATAGGCCACAGGTGTCCTGCTGGGACTTCACCTCCACCCCGACACCAATGTGTTCAACAGGCAAAATGAAAAAGGAGAGTTTTAACCCCTGACCTGCGTTTAACAGCTCCCAGGAGAAAGGAATCACATAGACTCAAGTCAAAAACTTCATAGTTGGTTTTACTGTAACACAGCGATGATCTCAGGATTGTGACATATTTAGTGGTGGCCGCAAACACTCACAGCACAACAAATTCTGAAAACAGCCTTCAAACTGGCTTTTTGAAATACTGCTGTCAAAAAAAATCAAATTAATTTCCCACTTGCCCTTCCTCCACTCCCAAACTCCCCACTACCACCACACACACAGCATTGCTTCCTACTTACAAAACAACCTATTTCCCCATTATAATCCCTCAACCCTCTCCGTAACCCCTGCCTAGGAATCTTGTCAATTAATTCTTGTGAAATGATTTCAAACATCACTTCAGAGACTTTCCTTTTGCCAACCTTGTCGTCTTCAAATGTTCTCTATAAAATGAAAAGAAAGGACAATGAAGGGGCTTCTACAGGTAGAATTATTCAAGATGTGTAACGCTCATAAATCTTTTAGCACACATCCCAAATAAGGGCCTCTTTTATCTTCAGAAAAGCATTAAAAAAGTCAGCCATGTAAAAAAAAAACAACCTCTGGATACACTGATTTCAGCTGCCATTGCAGAAGGACCTCACCTCATCTCTAACTTTTTAATCTGTAATTCTACCCCCGTCCAATTCACTGATGTCTCTTCCATCCACTAAGATCCAGAGGAGGGTCAGCAGTACAGAGAAACATCTGAGAAAGACAGCGGCACTCAGATCTACCTCTTGCACTGGAAACGTGGGGCTAAATACCTCACCTCATCATCTGAGTGCACTGTGGCAGCTGTGTCACAGCCCTGCAGTTAATGGAGGAGCGTGGGAAATGGTCTTGAGATGGATTGCGAGGAGATGGCCAATACCTACTGAGATAAAGGGATGAGGATCTCCAGGCTTTATATTTTCCACTGCTGAGCCCAAGAGATGCCTCAGGCACCAGTATCATTTTTTCAGTTTCTCCTTAATTAATAGAACAGCCTCTGGGTTTCATAGACTCGTAGAATATCAGGGTTGGAAGGGACCTCAGGAGGTCATCTAGTCCAACCCCCTGCTCAAAGCAGGACCAATCCCCAATTAAATCATCCCAGCCAGGGCTTTGTCAAGCCTGACCTTAAAAACCTCTAAGGAAGGAGATTCCACCACCTCCCTAGGTAGCCCATTACAGTGCTTCAGCACCCTCCGTGTGAAAAAGTTTTTCTTAATATCCAACCTAAATCTTTCCCATGGCAACTTGAGACCATTACTCCTTGTTCGGTCATCTGCTACCACTGAGAACAGTCTAGATCCATCCTCTTTAGAACCCCCTTTCAGGTAGTTGAAAGCAGCTATCAAATCCCCCCTCGGTCTTCTCTTCTGTAGATTAAACAATCCCAGTTCTCTCAGCATCTCCTCATAACTCATGTACTCCAGGCCCCTAATCTTTTTTGTTGCCCTGAAAGCTTGCTTTCCCCCTCAGGTGGCGGAAAATCCCACTTGGGCCGAGGGCCGGGCTGATCCATAGCAGGTCACTCGTAATGACAATGAGCAGCAATTGAACTGAACAAGGGTCTCCCACATCCCAGGTGAAGGCCCTAACCACTGACTTAAAGCTTAAAAGGGTGGCACCACCACTTTCTATCCCTCCTTCTCCTACGGACACTTTTGTGGATCCTTTGCTTGTTTTTGTCAAAATGGCTGACAGTTGAACTGAAACATGGTGGGTCAAAGGGAACTGTTTCATTGACATTCCCAGACAATTTCAATTCAAAACATTTTTCAAATTCACTAGAAAACCTCCAGAAAGTTTTCAGTGTGACCCAAAATGATTTTTTCAATTTTTCAAACCTTCCAATGAATAATAAAAATCCATTGTTTGCCCAGCTTTAGTAAGTGTGATTCCTCACTAGTGCAGGAGTAGCTATTACAGCTAGTGTGAGGGCATGGGTGGAGTGGGGATTGCTGACAGAGCAAATTTTCATGACCAAAAGCCAACACAGAAAGCTTCACCTGTGAGCCCTTTTGATGGGAACACTTCCTGCTCATGCCCTCTAAACAGCCCACTGGGTAGGAGCATGGAAAACATTCTAGCTGAGCTCACTGCTGAAAATGCTGGCACCCACAAGAAGGCACCCAAGAGAGAGGTGGCAATCTCTTGCAATAATCTTGAAAAACTCAACTGAATTATGTTGAAGTATCTTCGGAGTCAATTGTATTAAATGCAAAGACTGTATTATTGTGGCCGTGATTGCATGTAACCTTAGTAGCGGGAGATATGATGCAAACCCGTGGAGCTGTTAGGAACTTCCAAGGACTGCAATGAACAATGTGCCAGACAAGGATGGATTTTTGGAACAAACCATGTCAAGCGGTTTGTCCTGGGAATCTCTAGGGGCAGTTGAATGCAAATTCCCTGCCTCCAGTTATGCAAAAATCAAGCCTTTTGCAGCTACATGCTGAGGAGAGGATCTTTGTCTGCTGATTACCTGTTCCCTGAGACTGGACATCAGAAACAAAAGCTGCTGAAAAGAGAATGAATAACTCATGGGAATGTGAGAGTTCTGAGCTAAGGTAATTAGGGTTTGAAAGACTGACCCCTACCAGAGGCCTTGCGGGAGTTGGAAGGTGCTCTCGGATGACTTATTAGCATGCATGTAGTTTCTTTTATTGTTTTTAATATGTTTTCTCTGTCATGCCTTCACCTTAAGAATAAATGTGCCTGCTTAGAAAGGGCTGCCTACTCCTTCTAACTGCAGGCAACTCACATTTTCATAGACTTTGAAGAGAAAGCCAAGTGCAGACGCTGACTCCCTAGTCCCAAGTCAGCAGGCACGGGCCAGACGCGGGTGTCTAATTGCAGTGCAGGGATACCCAGAGAGACAGAGATAACCCTTAGGGAACGGGAAACAGAGCTTTCCCTGAACCACCTTCCGTTCATTTGGGACATTTTGTTACAGACTCTTCGGTAGGAAGTTTTAAAATAAACCAGCCCCCATAATGGAATCATTGAGTCATGTGTCAAGAGGGCTTAAAGAGGAGTTACTGGCTTCCTGAAAAGGGAAACTGAGGCAGGGAGTACCTGCAATACCACACTAACTAAGCAGGTGGTGCTACCGGGTAGTCTCACCTACAACAAGATACATTTTAGAAAAACGTCCAATTTTGACCTAAAAATGGTCAGTCATGGAGATTTCACTACAATCCTTGGTAAATTGTTTCAGTGATTAATTACCCTCACTGTTTAAAATATGCACATTACAGCCCTTAACCTTGTTACTGGTCCAGCAGTGAAAGCCGTCGATCCTGAACCTTAGGCCAGTGTAATACAGTCGCACCCCACAATACCGCGACGATCAGGAGCCAAAAATACCCGATTGCAATAAATGCGGGGTCGCGCTATTACGGGGTCGCATGGGCCGCCGCCATCGGGAGCCCCGCGCACCCCGTGCTATAAGCGGATTCGCGCTATAGCGGGGCACGGTATTGCGGGGTTCCACTGTATCTGGAGGACAGCAGGAGAATGAGGGTAGGTCCTACAGAAATAATAGTATGTTACCTTGTAGCTGAAGGCTACTGTAACTTTGGCTTCTGTGACTGTGGAGTGCTTTACTTTGCAACCTTAATGTTCTCAAAATACTGCTTCCTGTGTTGAATTCCATAGTGTTGTGAGATTTGGGAGGGGAGGCAAGAGTGGCGGGAGGGCTTGGGTGTTTAAAGTACCTTCACTATTTGCCTCACAGTCTGGCTAGGCCTAACCAGAACAACCAGAATACAGCCAGGGCTGTGCTCCCATCTATTAACAGTGGAAAGTTTATTTAAATACATTTTATTTGTCACTATTTCCCCCCAGTTTCCACACCTGACACTTCTATGGAGGATTTTTGGTGTCTACAGAACAGGGCTAGACAGCCAAATTGCTCCAGGGCTCAGCAGTCAGCCTCTTTCCCCCACCCACTGGCACTGTCTTATGAACCCACTCCCAACACTAATTAGATTGTTAAATATTGAATCAGTTTCACTACAATATGTCATAAGGGATTTTTGATTTAAACTATTAATCTGTATAGAACAGCTGAACAAGTCATTTACAACTTGTAATTTAGTCAATAAATTTCACCTTTTTTCTAGGTAGGAATTGTCTAGGGCCAGATTTGGAATAATAAGCGATTTAAGAATTTCACAGTTATTTGCAAATTTTTCAGCAAATAATCCTTGGTCTTTAGACTGATTGCATTATTTGCAGTTGGAACATACACATCACTTGAAGTTCACATTGTAACTAACATAACACTGCAAATTTCTGATAGCATACACAATTGTGATATTTGTAGTTCAAAATTTGCACTGGGTTGGTAAATTACACAACTCATCCAATCAGGGAACAGAAATAACATATCACGTGGATTTATGTGACTATCCGAACACTGCACCAATTAATTTTATAATTGAATATACAATTCAGAATTTGCTTCTGGCAAATATTTGAGCATTCAAACTAAACATTTGCTTTTCATGAGCCTGCACACTAGCAAAGTTCAAGCACTTGGACACTTGCAGAAAACAGGAGCACCAAAGCATGTGTGTTTGTGGTCATGCGCATACAGTCACAATAGAGATTTTCCAGCACGTACATTTACTCGCAGCTCGACTGGATGAATTGCCAGACACAAATACCAGTAAAAATAAAAAGGAATTGGTAAGACAAGCTTCTTCTTTCTCCTGCTTTCCTATGTCTGACAGTCCTGCTGGGAGCTCTGTATAACAGCATTATCCAGGGAGGGAAAACATTGATATGTGTTTCAGAAACAAAAGTAAGTGAAGAGATCATTAGATTCCTGACTGCAGTCGCTATCTCCCAGCTGCTGCATCTGCAGAGAAAAGGGCATCTATCTTGTCCTGCCAGTAAATGTGGCTGGACCAGACCATCACCTTGGTGATCCTGAGCCAGCAGCAGCCAACACAGACACTACAGCACTGGGGGGAGGGGATAAAACAGGGTCCAGAGTCTGGGCCACCCCTCCCTGCCACCCTAGAAATGTGCAGGGGAGACACCCCGCCCCCGCAGCACTCTGGGGACACTAGAACCAGGTGAAGCCTCCCCTCCCCCTGCCATGTGGCCTTAGGGAAAGTCTGCAGAGACAATCCATTCTGGTCAGCAGAAGCAGGCAAAAGCAGGGACCTCCAGAGATGCCCCCTTCACAGTTTCTTCACTTCAGCTTCACTCCACATCCACTCCCCCATTACCCTCTTTCCCCCTCTCCGCTCTCTTCACTCTTCTTCCCACTTAGCTGATCCCCTCTTAACTAAACCCACCCAAAAAAACCCCAAAAAGCTGCTTGCGGCCATCCTGTTGTTCAATTGGCTGGGGTGTTCTCCCCTCAGTCCCCCTCCCCCTGCGTTTCTCTGGTCTGATTAGATTGTCCACTCTTGAGGGCAGAGACCATCTACAGCTCTGTTTATGCACTGACCAGCAGAATGGGACCCCCTTCTTGGCTGGTACTTAGGCACTGTCATAATAGTCAGTATGGAGAAGGAGCAGGCAGTCTATCCACACAGGATATTGCTATTGATTGAGTGATACCAGGATCGTGCCTTTTGAGCTTCTGAACTGTATGTTTTATCCACCTGCACAATGAAGATTAAGAGCTTCCTTCCCTCCAATGCTTTGGCAGTAGGGTACAAAAAGCAACCTTGATTTTCTGTAGATTTATCGTTCCCTATAAGTACATTTTAAATGCTCCCTGCCATTCCTGTTTGTGCCACTCCATCTCTCTAGGTTTTCAAAGATCTTCACCATCCAATGCTCTAAACATCCCCAAGCAATGCTTCATCCCCAAGAAATGCTCTAAACATCCCCAAGAAATGCTCTAAACATCCCCAAGAAATGCTTCATCCCCAAGCAATGCTTGGGGATGAAGGGTGACATGGCTTCCCCGCTCAAGAGAACATGGCTCACTGACAAACACCAGAGTCCCTTCCACTTTCCTCCCCTCGCCAAGGAGAAGAAGTCCGCGTTCGCATGGGCCTTCCCTGGCCGGTGCAGCACATGAAAGGACTTACCAAGGAAAAGGGGTTCCCTAAAAGGTAATATCTTAAGCCGTTGACTGCCCACTTAACAGCGAAGGGCTCTTGCTCTATTGTGAAATAGCAGGTCTCCCAGGGGAACAGTTGTGGGGCCCACACTACAAGAAGGATGTGGGTTCCAAAGAGGATGGATCTAGACTGTTCTCAGTGGTAGCAGATGACAGAACAAGGAGTAATGGTCTCAAGTTGCAGTGGGGAAGGTTTAGGTTGGGTATTAAGAAAAACCTTTTCACTAGGAGGGTGGTGAAGCACTGGAATGGGTTACCTAGGGAGGTGGTAGAACCTCCTTCCTTAGAGGTTTTTAAGGTCAGGCTTGACAAAGCCCTAGCTGGGATGACTTAGTTGGGGATTGGTCCTGCTTTGAGCAGGGGGTTGGACTAGATACCTCCAGAGGTCCCTTCCAACCCTGATATTCTACTATTCTATGAACAGCTTGTGGCTGAGATACAGGATGGGGTGCTCCTCCCCCTCTAGGTCTTTGTGAAGTCAATTTGGGACAGCATCAGTGCCTGGAAGGCAACCTCACAGTCTTTTGACCACTGGACTTTCCATGGCTGGGCGTTCTTTGTCAAGCCCGTCAGGGGGTGGCAAGCATGGCGAAGTTGGATACAAACTGGCAGCAATACCCTGCCAGCCCTAAGACCTGCTGTACTTGCATCTTTGCTAAAGTGTAGATACATTCTGCATCACCCAGCTGCTCACGCAGTTTGTCCACGTGAGGCCTGGTGTAGGCATCAAACCGAGAGATATCATTCACCTTCCTGAAGTCAATGCAGAACCTGACCATTCCATGGGCCTTAGGGACCAGCACTATGGGGCTCCATCCCTCACTCCTGGACTCAACCACTCCCAGAAGCCAGCATCATCTCTAGTACCGTCTACACCACCCCCTACATCTTCTTGGGGTTGTAGCAAGCGATGGTTCTGTCTCACCTCCTGGCTGGGGATGGTGGCAATGTGATGGCTCGTCACATTTGGTTTCCCTGGCTGGGCAGACAAGACAGTGGGGAAGGAAGATACTACCACTGTAGCTGCTCCTGCTGTTCGGTATCAAGCTCCTGGCTTAGCGGCTTTGTTGGCCAACGGCCCCAACTCAGGCTCCGGGTGGTACAGGGCGATCATCAGGCCCTCCCATTCCTTCCAGGCCTTGAGGAGGGTCACCTGGTAACCCCGTGCATCTCTCTGGTGCCCCAGTAGCCGTATTTCGTAGTCAACAGGACCTACCTATCTGGTTACCTCAAAGGGGTCCTGCCACTTGGCCAGCAGCTTAGACTCCGAGGAGGGTAATAACAACAGGATCCAGTCTCCAGGCTCAAAGGTCCTCATCTTTGTTCCCCTGTTGTACTGGTTCTCTTGAGAGCATTAGGCCCGCAACAGGTTTTCCCACACCATGGTACCCAGCTGCTGGTGCCCTTCCTGTAGCATGTATTGGACAGTAAACCCTGACCCAGGTCTCCAGTTCTTCCCAAGTCTCTCTCAGGAAGCCCAAGATTCTCTGGGGCTGCCTCCCATAGCAGAGTTCAAATGGGGAGAAGTGGAATCTCTCGTATGGTGAAGAGTAGTGTGGGAAGCAACTCATCCCAGTTCCAGGGATTGTCCGCCATGAACTTCCTCATCATAGACCTCAGGGTCCCATTAAATCGCTCCACTAACCCATCCATCTGAGGGTGGTAGACCGAGGTTTCGAAGGCGTGGATATTTAGCAGGCTGCATAGTTCCACCATCATCCTGGATGTTACATTAGTTCCCTGGTCTGTTAGTATCTCACACGGAAGTCCAGCTCTGGTGAAGATCTGCAGGAGTTTGGTAGTGATAGCTGAGTCGGTATACCGCAAAGGTGCAGCCTCCGGGTATCACGTCACATAGTCGACTATGATGAGGATATGTTTGTGGCCCGTGCTGCTCTTCTCTAGGGGCCCCAACAAGTCCAGGTCACTATGCTCAACGGGGATCCCAACCCCGGGTAAGGGCACAAGTGGGGCCCTCGGTACCCCCTTCAGGCCGGCCTCCACACACTCGGGGCAAGAAGTGCAGTAGTCCCACACTTCTTGGTGTATTTTTGGGCCACCCACTACAGCGTTTTCTCCCTCCCCAGTGCCCAGCCCAAGGTACCGAGTGGGCGAGGCAAAGCAAGCAGCGCCAGAACACTGTGGGACAGCAGTTAGCACAGATCTTCCTTCGTCTGCAGGTCCCGGACCAATCGGTAGCGAAGGTCATTGCAGATCTCAAACCGGGATCCTTGGGAAAGGCGCTGAGTTTGATCCTCCTTCCAGGTGGGGCCCACTACCTGCGGCCAGGCCTGGATGATGGTTGGGTCTCCCCTTTGCTCTTCTAGGAAGCTCCCGTCAATGTCCAGCCATCCTTGTGCTTCCCTCGTCAAGGTTTAAACTGGGGGGCAACCTGCCTCTAGGCTCCCAGGGTTTCCCAAAGGTCCTTCTATGGGGTTGTTTGGCCTTGGAAGGCCCAGCAACTCTCTCCTTGCAGAGAGTGACTCCCTAGCTCCCGTGGGGTGCGCTCTCCACTCCTGAAGGAGACCAGCGAAACCCTGCCAGTCGCACGCCAAGATCACCAGGTAGGCTAGCTTTGGGGCCACCCTAACTAGGCACAGTCCTTCCTGATGGGCGGTCTCCAGTTGCACCCAGATGGTTGGGTACAGTTTCACACACCCATGACTGTGTTGCAGATGTTATGGGTGCCTGTAGTGGGGCAGCTGCCCCACTCCTGGGGAAACAGGCTAAAACAGCCCTGGAAAGGGCTGTGGCTGGCGGCAAGCGGCTCCCAGGCTGATTGGGCAGAGCAGGCACAAATGTGGTGGGTTCAATTGAGGCCCAGCTGGCCCTGATAAAAGGGCTCCGTTTAGAACAGGAGAGAGAGTCTCCTCTGCTTCCAGAGGCAGACAGGCCTGGCTCCTAGGAGCTGGACAGGGTACCTAAAGTGAAGCAGGGCTGGGGCAAGGCAAGAGGAGCTGGGGAAGCTTTGGCCTGGAAACTCCCAGGCTGCAGGGCCTAGGGGAAGGCCCAACAAAGGGGTACTGGGGCTGCAGGGGGCAGCCCATGGCTCCAGAGGCAGCAGGCCAAACCCTCCTTGCCAGTGATGAGTGGCAATGATACTGCAGTCTGCCCCAGTGAACGGGGGCAAGTGGTGACTGGCAGTTGCCTAGATTGAGGCAAAGTGGGGATAGAGGGTGGGGGTTCCCCAGGGAGGGGAGACCTTAAGACCTGAGGGGGTACTGCAGGGGTGCAGCACCCAAGGGAAAAGGGCATTGGGGTCTGGGAGGGACTCTGGGCCAGAAGCAAGCGGGACATCAGCCTGCAGAGGGCGCTCCGGTGGCTGGACTGAGCTAATTCTCGGACGGACCAGCAGGAGGCGCTGCAGGGGTGAGTTGCCACCCTGCTACAGTGCCCCAGCCAGGTCGGTGGTCTTGACCAGGTCAGTACAGATGATTGTTTGGCTGCATCCTGAGTCCAACAGGCCCATTGTTGGTGTCCCAGCCACCCAAACAGGAACCAAGATTTTACCTGGTTCCCTCTTCCGGGCACAGTGATTAGCCACCCAGACCTGCCCATAATTATAGTCCATATAAGAGCACTCTCTCCGGAGATGCCCTTCCTGTCCACACTCATAACATCGGTTACGATTTACCCCTGTGGGTGCGGTGGCCTGGGGTGCACTCTGTCCACCTCTTGAGTCATCTGACCTGGGTTGGGGTTGCCCCAATTGGGTCCCTTGCTCTGGACCTTGTTGTGGGCGCCAGCAACCTGTCACAGAAGCAGAGATTCCTCCCTTCAGTCTTGCAAGGGCACTGATCTGGCGGTCAGTCTCGCTCTCCCAGGGCCCCTGATTTATGGCCCGATCGCTCCATTGCGAAACAAGACTGCCATGATGAAATGTCTTGAACACAAGGACTGTGACAACACAACACACCACGCCTGACCATCCAGGTCACTCTCCCTCCCGGATTCCTGCACTAGATCCATGACTCAAGAGGACATGGAGTTTGCAACCAGAGAATACCATCAGCCATAAGCTCTCTAATTTAGATTTTGCCAAAACTGCCCTGCAACGCTGCTAACATCCCTGTGTGGCAGCCAGGCCTCTAAACTCCAAAACCAAGGCGGAGAGTGTTATTTAACTGAGGCTGGTTTTGTTTGAAATTGATGACAATTAACCCTAAATCTGTGATATTTCACACATTTCCCACCTGGGGAAGGGGGGAAACAGACTGAGAGCGAGACGGGTACCATTAAGTCACTTACTACAGGACAGGCCCAACAAGGAAAACGACAACAGTACCGGCCCCCAGCTAAAACCTCTCCAGCACATCAACAATCCACAACCCATCCTGGAAAACGATCCCTCACTCGCACAGACCTTGGGAGGCAGGACAGTCCTCGCTTACCAACAGCCCCCGAACCTGAAGCAAATACTCACCAGCAACTACACACCACACAACACTAACCCAAGAACCAATCCCTGTAGCAAACCTTGTTGCCTCATCGGATAGCAACACATCAAAGGACCCCACCACATCGGCCACACACCATCAGGGGCTCATTCACCCACACATGTGCCAGCAATGCCCCTCTGCCATGTACATTGGACAAACCAGTCTCCACGTATAAAAATAAATGGACCCAACTTGGCCATCAGGAATGGGAACATACAAAAACCAGTAGGAGAACATGTCAGTCTCCCTGCATATTCTAGAACCGATGTAACCCTTTGGGGTTCAGAGAGCCTGGCCCCTTTAAACCTTTTCCCTAAGGTGGGGTAGGGGGAAGAGTGAGTGAGGAGGGAAACTCCAGGTGGTGGAGAGAGAGGGGCTGCAGCCCGCAGGCCTCACAAAGTGAAGCAGCAGAGAACCTGCCTGAAGCCTGGGGAGGCCAGGGCGATCACCTCCCCACTTAACTAGCTAGCAGACTCCCGCCTTATTCCCAATGCAGAGTCACAAGCCCCAGTACTCACAGCCCCATGCAGCTCTGGGCAGCGGTGATACCGGGTCCAGCTCCTGCCTGCCCTTCTCCGGTGATTCCTCCTGGCTCCTTCAGCCACCCTGTCCGCCCCAGGCAGGTTCACTTTGTGAGGCCTGCAGGCTGCAGCCCCTCTCTCTCTGGAGCTCCAGAGCCAACACCTGGAGTTTCCCTCCTCACTCACTCCTCCTCCTCCCCCCTTAGGAAAAAGATTTAAAGGGGCCAGGCTCTCTAACCCCCAAGGGGGGGTTACACCGATTTAAAAGTAGCCATACTTGAACAAAAAAACCTTCTAGAGCAGACTTCAAAGAGCAACGGCAGAACTCAAATTTATTTGCAGATTTAACACCATTCATTTGGGCTTGAAGAGGGGCTGGGAGGGGCTGGCTCACTTCAAAAGCAGCTTTGCCTCTCCTGGAATTGACACCTCCCCCTCAATTATTGGCAGGGCCGGAGTAAGCTTTATTGCCGCCCTAGGTGGCGGGGGCATTTCGGCAGCAGCTTGCAGGGTCCCCATCCGCTTTGGTGGCATTTCGGCGGGCGGACCGAGAAGCGCACCGCAGCCGGGCGAGCTGCCACTGAAAGGCCGTCGAAACAATCAAACCGCCGTCCCTCAAAAAAGGCTGCCACCCTAGGTGACTGCCTAGGTGCTTGCACCAGTCCTGATTATTGGGAGTGGATTACATCTTCTCTGATCGAATTGGCCCAGTCAACACTGGTTCTCCACTTGTGAGGTAACTCCCTTCTCTTCATGTGTCCGTATATAATATATACAGATATATATATATAATCTGTAATTTTCACTCCATGCATCTGAAGAAGTGTTTTTTTTACCCACAAAAGCTTATGCCCAAATAAATCTGTTAGTTTTTAAGGTGCCATCGGACTCCTTGTTGTTTTCACACATATTGTCCCTGTTTAAAAAGAACTACACAGATTATTTCTGTTTAAAAACTCGCCTCCTCCTAGACTGAGCCTCTGTGCCAAGATTCATCCCCAGCAAATGCTGATGGACCCATTCTATTGACAGGGAGGTGCGGTTTGTAATGGAAGCGCTCTCCCCATCTCCAGACACACATGCATGGCCTCCCTATGCCAGGCGCTCTGAGGTAAGTGTCTCAGTCAGAGGTGTTTAGCACGTATCTCCTCAGGTGTGAGTCACTGGGGAGTGAAATGCTGAAACGAGAACCTGTGTGGATAGAAAAAAAATCCCCAAAGGACCTCAACAGCTGCAGGTTGGCAACAATTCAGTGGACAGGGAAGCGAGCTCCTCATGGGAATTCCTTTCGTGCCCGATCGCAAGATTGTGCACCCATTGGCAACAGCGAAGTGGGTGATAAGGCCCCTGCACCAGAACCATCTCAAAACTCCTAGAAATGCAGGTATTTATAGCATGACCTCCCATCCGCACTGCCCCTCAGCTAAACCAATTAATGAAATTAATACAAAGACTGTCTTGTTGGGCGCTTCAGCCTCACTGACTTTTTTCTAAGCTGGCCCGGCAAACAGGAAACAAAGGGTTTAATTCTGTCTGGTTTCATGAAGGGTCCTGTATGTCACAGCCAGGTGCTGGAGCATGGCCAGCTCCTTGGGTTGGCACGCCCTCTCCCCCACACGAGGGTCATACAATCAGCGAGAGCGGGCAGCATGTGAAGCTGCTCAGCATCCCAGCACAGCGGGGAACTGGCAGAGCCAAGGAGAGGATATCAGATGCCTTTCAAACCCAAACAAACAAACAGACCCTTGGGGATGGGGAGAATGAAAATCCAGCCCTATTAACTGGTGCGTGGAGAGAGAACACACAGCAAGATCGGAACGCTCGGCTGCTCGCATGGTCACCCGAAGTCTTGCCTTTAGAGCCACATTTTACAAAATGAAGCATGTAAATCCCCTTCCAGGTTACAAATACCCTTAGATTAGTCAACTGGAATTTTCAAATCTCATTTGTTTTTCGCTATTTACGCACAGGGGCTTTGATCTAACGCCCCGGAGACAAGACTGCAATTGATTTGACTGGGCTGTGGATCAGGTCCTGTATTTCTCTCAGCTTAGCGAGTGAAAACAGATGTCAGTTTCTCTTCTGGTGCAGGTCTAGGATCTCGGGAATTAGCTGCAACAAGGTGCAAATTCTACAGGAGACGCTGATTCATTTTAAGAAATGTTTCCTTTGAATTTAAAAATCAATTGACATTGCTGCTGCTCTGTAGGTTCAGTCAGAAGTGGGCTCTCACCTGCTCTGGTGAGGCGGCCTTAGAAAGGCTGGGGAAATGTACATTAATACAATAAATACAGTCTTTGGGGAGAGAGTTTTCAAAGGGCCTATGCAACTTTCCCAGTGATTTTCAATGGGCCTTGCGCACTATCCAAATCATTGTCAGTGAGATTCATGCTCCCTCATCCCTTTGGCACTTATGAAAATTTCTTCCCAAATCTCCAGAATCTAACTGTTGCTACAGCATTTACTCACATGAGTAATCCTATGGACTTCCAGGGGGCGTCTCCAATGAGTAACAACTGCAGGACTGGATCCTAAATTTGGGGGCAAATTCGACCAGTGTCCTTTTAAAGAATTATTAACAATCTAAACAGAGTTTGCAAATTTATTTTAGCAGTTTGAGGCAAAACTTGCAAAAACTCATCCTTACTCCCCCACTTCCTCCTCTGCTTTTAGAAACATGCTCATTGATGCAAACTGTAGGGAAGGTGGCGAGGAACAACATCAATGGGGAATGAACTCCCAGGGCATTTGAAAATCCTACATACCAAAATGTTTTCCTCCCTCCTAAAAGCAGTTGCTAGCATGAACGAGAATTGAAAATTCCCTGCTAACTAACAAGAACAGAGGAATAACTCAGCTAGCTGCATGAGGGCTTGGCTGGAGCCTACAGCACAGAAGGGGGTAAAACTCAGAGACTGCATTATCAAGCCACTGTGGCAGCAGCCACGGCACCAGCAGCCACTGCTACATTAATCTCCAACACAATGAACTGGAAAATACACTCAAGCAAAGAATTATCAGTATGTGCAAAGTTGCTGTTGTATGCGGATAGAAGGGGAAACAGCAACCTAGCTATTCTTCTAATGCTTTCCTAGAACCGCTGTGCAATGAATTCCTGTGTTGCTAAGGCTTTTGCAGCAAAAAGAAAAAGAAGGAAAATTTATGAGAACAAGACAACTGAGCATCCCACACTACAGGTGCCACTTCTCAGCAGCACTCGGAGTGAATTTTATTTTCACCTCTGAAAATCAAGGCCTGACAGCTTTGAAAAGCTGGGAGTCTTTTTCCTCTCACAAATTTATACCAGAGAGCATCTCTGCACTCCTGACCCCAAAGAGATACGCCAAATGCCGGCAATGGATTTAAGCCTAAAATGAAAGCCCCCCCAGCTGCAGGAAGCAGCATGTGGAGAGTATTAATCTCCAATCCATTTCATGAATAGACTTGCCCTCCAAAGAGATATGGCATGTGCCAAATTTTGTAACAATTACAACTGACTTTGCAACAGAAACTTCCCCTTGAGCTGAGCCTTCCAAACTCATTCCACAAAGGGACCTCCACTTGACAAGTGAAAGAGATTGTAGACCACAGATTATGCACTACACCCCTCTAAGGGTACAATTAATTCTGAGAGAAAAAGCTTCTGTAATTCACACAGAGATAACAGCAGATTTCCCCAGTAATATCTGTCTGAAAATGCTGTCACTGTATAACAAATCCAAACATAAATTGTTACAGGGAAACAATAAAATGTCCTACCTTGAGATGACCTTGGCTACCTTCCAGGTGTTCTAAAAGCTAGGCTACTAAACCAGATTATTCATCTGACTACCCCCTAGTGAAATAGCTTTACTTGGTGCTTTTAGCATACGCATTCCCACAGGGTTCTCCATCCAAGCACTGGGATATAAGACTTCTAAAACCATAGGAAGGGAAATCTGTGCCTTGAATGCTTCCTGCCCAGAAATATGTGAACGGAGAGGAATGATTTACCATGGCGCAAAGGAAGATTGCTCAGGGTAACAAGATGGCACTAAGAACAGAAACTAAGTTAAATACAAGGAAATATTTCCTAATGGTTAGATCTATTAGACTGGGGAATTAAGTCCAAAGGGAAGTGAGAAAAGCCCCACTACTTAAGAAACTGAAACCCAGACTAAAACATACATGGCAAGGAAAGATTAGGCATGGTCCTTGCACCCAGCCTTGCCCTGATCCTCTAAGGGGATGGTAATCAGACTTTTCATGGCTATTATGAAGGCTTCTATGACTTAGTTAATATTCCACACTCTCCCTGAAATCTGCCAGAAAACTAAAGGAATGTCAGCAGAAGTATTCACTGGGCAGGGCTGGCCTTACCATGAGGTAAACTGAGGCAGTTGCCTCAGGTGCCAGACTGGGGGGGGGGGGCACCACTAGGAGCCAGAGTGTAGAAAATTGTGTCTGCTGTTGGTGCACATGTATTCTCTCTGCTCTAGATGCACAGAGATGGTGGGGTGCTGTGCTGGAGGAAGGAGGGCACAAGAGACCTTTCAAAGTTTTGGCTCAAGTGAGCAAGCACGGGGGCGGCCATTTGAGCTCCCCGCCTCAGGTGCCAAAATGTTGTAGGCCGGCCCTGCCACTGGGGACTTAATTCTGGTCTTAGTCACATTGGTGTAAAGCAAGAACAACTCCACTGGAGTGACACAGTTGCAGCTTGGAATGAGTGAGACCCTGTAGGTAGTATGGGGAGGCCCACACTTGGTTTGGGCAATATTCACTAATATACATTTTAGTGGGTAATTAAGATAATTACAGTTATGAGATTAAATTTTATGCACTGGCAGATCTGAGAACTGTTCCTCAGTCCTTCCCAGCAGGTAAACTGCTGGCAGCAAGCAAGCAGGAATTCTCATGCCATAGCCGGAGAGGGAAATTCAGAATGAAACAAAGACCATTCAACTCTCCGATGTACACCATGCCTGGCGTTCTCACAGCATTAGAAGTAATTCAGTCTTTGCCACCACAGTGGAATGAAAGATCTGACTGGCCCAGTCGAGGACAGAAAGATTAGCTATTTCCTCCCCCAGTCAAAAACTAACTGATAATAATAATAGCCACAAGTGAGAAGTTATTCACACTCCCCCAGTCACCATCCAAAGGGTGAAGGCAATGCTAGCAGGGGGAATCCTTACCTCTCCTGGAAAAAAAAGATGAAGTCCTATCCCTTTCCTTAATATTATTTACTTAACAGCACAAATAAAGATGTTTGATGGCATGTCACCCTCCACAGACTCCTAGTCCTGTTGTTATCCAGCATATTTAAAAGTCAACCGAGCTATTCAAATACTAAGAAAAATTACGGCATTAGGGCCTTCTGAGGAGCAGAGATCTAATGCCATCATTCAAGTTTGACGCAGAGTGATGCTAAATAAATGCACGACTTCTAGAGTCAATTTTTGACAGATTAATTCAATTAAGATTACACCTGCCAATTTGTCTTCTAGTCCTGGTTATTTTACCCTTCCCGTTATGTAACAATAGCTCATATTCTTACAGGAAAATAACCCGCCACTACTGTTTGTTAAGTTTGTTCTTTGCTGTCAATCTGACAAAGCACTCCAATGTACAGCACATTTTCTTCAGGCCAAATAAGCTTCTGAATTCATATTCAGTGCTAAATATTTGCCAGAAGTACCATTTTCATCTAGTGCACAACTTCAAATGCATTTTAAATGCTATTTTTAATGTTTAAATGCACTCCCAAACCAACAGAATGCTTCCGTGCAGTGCATAAACAGGGCCCGCAAACTGCTCAGCTGATAAAATGTTCCACTTAATTTTTTATGTTGCTAAATTAATTGCTGTAGTTAGATATGTTGGATCTGTCACTAAAATATAAGAAAACCAATTGCTGCACAAATGCATTTCCGGGCACTCTGCACAAATGGGAACTCACTGGGACCGAGAGGAATATATTTAAGAAAAATAAAGTTAATGTATTTAATATCCAGACCTGATTTTTCTTTGCCTGATGCGGGGTTGACTCAATGGGAACAAAGAGAAAAACACTTATAGAAATCTCCCTTCAGTGCTCTTCAAAATGCTGAGAGACCTTGTCTAGACTAAAGAAAACGAGGAATACTCATGGCACTTTAGAGACTAACCAGTTTATTTCAGCATAAGCGTTCGTGGGCTATATGCTGAAATATAAAAGAAATATAAAATAAAATAAAGTATAAAATATATAAAGCTTATGCTGAAATAAACTGGTTAGTCTCTAAGGTGCCACAAGTATTCCTTGTTTTCTTTACTGATACAGACTAACACGGCTGCTAATCTTAAACTTGTCTAGACTGGGGTTTAAGATGCGATGTTAGCAGGTGTTAGCTAACCAAGATGCTAAAAGTCTGCTCTGGACCAGCATTCCTGCCCACAGTGCATCTTAAACCGGCCAAATTAAACCCTATCCTGCCCCCAGCTAATGTGCTAACACCAAACTCTTCAATTCTAGACTAGAAAAGGCCAGAAGGGCTACACAGATCTGGATCTGCAACTGGCTCTCTCACAGACGGGATCAGTAAATAAATACCAATAAACCAGAAAGGCAAACACTGACTCACACTAAATCATAAACAGTAAAAACTACCAGCCTCTTGCTTGCCATGACCTAGTCAGGGTGCCATTTCAGATTATTATTTTGGGAAGGGCGGACTTTAACTGTGATTCCAGGGGCTACTTAGGCACCTGAAAACTCTAGTTTTTTCTGCAGATAATAATTTAGAAAATAGCTGTCAGGAGCACTGTATCTTATTCCTCTAGAAAGAAAGAAAAAACATGCAAACATCAATTAAAGCCGTATTTTAAATTTATATGTAAATTTACAACAATCAGGAGATAATACAGCAAGATAATCCCAAGCGTTGAGGTATCAGTTCTGGAGCCTTAACGTCAATATCAGAAACACAAGTGTGATACTTTTCACGCTATTTTTAGTAGAGATAAATAAAAATAAATAAAAGGTGCTTAGAATCTGCTTACTTTCTCCAACAGACACACTCCATGTTACTGCCATTATCTACGCTATTTTAGTCAATTGTTGTTCACTCCACTAAAAATATATTTATTTAATTTTAACATGTGATTAGGGTTTTCTTCTCTTTTAGTAACAAAATTAATTTTCTAATTATTTGGGCATTTACGTTTACCAATCACAATCTGGTACATGACTCACTTAACACTTGTCTCCATCATCACTATTAGTATCAAACTTGGAACCACATTTATTTTCATACAAAACTTTAAGTTATTTTACAGCTCTAACTAAAAATACAGTTTGAAAATAAGCTACCTTCATCTGCCCAGTGTCTAAAGTTCTTTGTTTAGCTAATGTTTGTTTTTTGAAGCTGGCATTGCTAAGGTGAGTACAAGCTACATTTACATTCTAGAAGGATGCTATTATTGGATTGTACCACTCTCAATAATGAATGACAAAGCACAATATGGTAATAAAGTAATAATGATGATTACTCCCGCCAGGACAGGTTAGGTGTTACAACAGACTCCCCCCACCCCGCAAAAAGCCGAGAGCCCGGGACACAGAGGAGTGCCCAGGATAGCACCCACACACACACTACTCCACAAAGGAGTCCAAGACTTCACTGGGTGCTGCCCAGAGAGCTCTGTCAAAGATGTGAGACAGTGAGGGAATGGAAGTGGGTCCTCTAGCTGGAGAGCTCCTCCTCCTCCCAGACTGAGGGACAGCCATCCTGGCCAGCACCAGGAAGAGGTTGGTGAGCAAAGCGTGTGACTTGGGGGAGTCACGGACAGGGGAGTATGTGAGGTGGAGGATGGGAGAAGCTCAGCCAGAACCTTAGCAGAAGGATCTGGAGGAGTCAGAAAAGGGCCATGAGACTCTCTCCAGGACAGCTACTTCCACCCCCCCAAAGCCCACCCCAGGCTGCCCTTTGGCTAAAAACACTTCTTGTGACACACTCTGGGAACCAACAGCCAAAGTCTGCTTTAAAAGGAAAGATCATAGACTGGCACTAACAACCTGAACACTGCGAACCCCTGACACCTCAAACACCGCCAGCACACCGAAAGCAGGCAGATACACACCCGCCCCTCTAACAATCATTGCGTAGTCATTGTAAGGCAACATTCCGCTGGGAAAAAATGACACCTTGAAACAGTACAAATATAAACGTTGCCACAGAAAGACGCAAAATGACTTCACAGTCTTATATGCATGAACTAGTACACAGTTTTTCATTTGTCCAGGCTGCGTTCCCTTTCAGATTTATTGCTAGGGAGCTTTAAAAATGTCTAAAACCTGTTTACACCCCCCCATTGTGGTGGGAATTTGCTGGGGGGATAAAGAAGCTTGTAATTGCTAATCTAAAACTAGCTGTATAAGATTGGAGGAGTTTTTAAAAACATTTTAAGGGTTTTATAAAGCTATAAAATGCTTTATAAAAAAGACAAGTCTAGCTTCCAACAGATAGCAGCAATGTAGCAATACACTGATCAGATAATGCAAGGTTTCTTGTAGATAATGCTGTTGAAATGAAACATTTTTTTGAAGGGATTAAGGGAATTATTCTGAAAAGTTTTGACTTGTTGCTTGATTCCCGGTGTTATTTTGTCAAGAAGCACAATTGTAACAATGAGAATGACTTCCA
Organism: Sternotherus odoratus; assembly: GCA_032164245.1. Lineage (NCBI taxonomy): Eukaryota > Metazoa > Chordata > Testudines > Kinosternidae > Sternotherus > Sternotherus odoratus. Next base: position 13,445,525 of record JAVMKO010000019.1, on the reverse strand, counting down.
CAGTCAGCTGCCTGCAGGGAGCTACAAACTTCATTTGGGGAACATGCTCTCCACAGAGTCTCACACCCAAACACCCCTCCTAACCATACAGACTTTACTTTTGCTTATTTTATTATTGTATATTACACTTCTTACATCAGAAATCTGGAATCACGAAACGGGGGGTAAGAGAAAATGTTTTTTATGCTACAGAATTACATTGGACTCTGGGAACCTGGCCAAATTCCCATCTACATTCTGTCTGGCCATAGTTAACTCTGCAAGTTGGGCATGGTGTTCTCTACGGAGCACCCTGAACTGTTGTGCTGTGTTGCTGTGCATTTTCAGGGCTGGATCAGCCAAGCATTAGTGCTTAACGAACTGGAGAGGGAGGTGTAATTCCCAGTTCGGGTAGACATCCCTGTGGTAACTCTGATTAAGCCAGTGCACTTAAAAATAGAAGCACAGTTGTGGCTGGTTGTGTGGCATGATGAGCTAGCCTCCACATGCACAGGGTTTCAGACAGCAAAGTATTTGGGGCAGCCCCAGCTGCACTGTGAGGCTCAGAGCTCCATCTCCAGTGTAGACAATCCCCTCTGACCTATCCTAGGCAGGAAGCATTTGCAAGGGCTATAGGAGAAGTGATGCCTGTGTTTGTCTGTAGCTCCAAACCATCCATAATTTGAAGCCACTCGGGAGTGTTCTGGGGGTAAGATTCAACACCAGAGCTTGATCAGTCAGGCAGTAAAGTCTGTAAAGCCTTTAGGATTCATTTTAAAGATACTGCTCTATCCATAGCTGCTCATTCTCACTAGGTCTAATGCTCTTGTGTCCTTCCCCTCTGGTCTTTATCCCATAGCTGGGCCTCAGCAGGTTGAAGGTTCTGGTCCCTAAGGGTGCAGGGAGGCACAATGCTATCTCATTCTTCCCATTGCCACAGTTTTTAATTGCTTGTGGCTAGGGGTGTTGATTAATCGCAGTTAACTCATGTGCTAACTCAAAAAAAAAAATCACAATTAATCGCAGTTTTAATCGCACTGAACTGAAATTTATTACATATTTTGGATGTTTTTCTACATTTTCAAATATATTGATTTCAATTATAACAATACACAGTGTAGAAAACTCACTTTATATTATTTTTATTTCAGATATTGTCATTGTAAAAATGCTAAACAAAAGAAACCATATTTTTCAATTCACCTTAGACAAGTACTGTGATGCGATCTCTTTATTGTGAAAGTACAACTTACAAATGTAGATGTGTGTGTTACATAACTGCACTCAAAAACAAAACAATGTAAAACTTTAGCGCCCACAGGTCCATTCAGTCCTACTTCTTATTCAGCCAATTGCTAAGACAAACAAGTTTGTTTACATCTACGGGAGAGAAGTGGCGCGATGACTCACTGGTGCAGCGCCTCCTGCCGGTGGTCCTGGGAATTAGTTCGTCCAGCCAGGAGCGCCCTCTGCACGCCAGTGTCTTGCTGTCTGCTGACCCCATGTCCCTCCCAGACCCCGCTGCCCTTTTATCTGGGGTGCTGCCCCCTGGTAATACTCTGCCTCTGGGTCTCCTCTCCCTGGAGAACCCCCAACCCTCTAAACCCCATCTTACCTCAGTCTAGGGCTACTGCCAGTCAGCATGAAGCCCCCGCACCAGTGTACTGGTCAGTCATCATAGTCAAAGGGGGTTTGGACCTGCTGCCTTTCCCTGCAGCCTGGTACCTTACTTAGGCCTCACTTCAGGCCTGCAGCCTGGGGAGTTGCTAGGCTGGAGCTCCCCAGCTCCCTGGCCTATTCCCCCAGCACGGTTCCACCTCAGGTGCCCGGTCCTGCAGGCAGCCAGGCCCTGCTCCCTCCCAGCCTGGAGAGAGACTGCCTTAGCTCCTGCCCGTCAGCCCTTTTATAGGGCCAGCTGTGGCCTGATTGGGGTGTGGCCCACCTGTGGCTGTTTCCCCACTCAGCCCAGGCTTGCTGCTTTCCCCGGCCACAACCCTCAGCAGGGCTGTTTCAACCCCTTCAGAGCTGGAGCGGGTGACCACCCTGCTACAGGGAGATAATGCTGCTGGCTCAATATTTACAATGTCACCTGAAATTGAGAATAGGCATTTACATGGTATTTGCCTTCCAGATATGCTAAACATTCACATGCCCCTTCATGCTTCACCCATCATTCCAGAGGACATACTTCCATTCTGATGATTCTCATTAAAAAAAACAATGCATTAAATTTGTGACTGAACTCCTTAAAGGAGAATAATGGCTGAATACAGGTAAAACAGAGCAGGAGACAAGTATTTCATATAATAGTAGTCTGCAATGATGACCAAAAATATGTTGTTTGTCTCAAGAACAGATTTCATTGCAGATCTGACAAAAAGCAAAGAAGGTATCAATGTGAGATTTCTAAAGATAGCTACAGCACTCGACACAAGATTTAAGAATCTGAAGTGCCTTGCAAAATCTGAGAGGGAGGAGATGTGGCGCATGCTTTCGGAAGTCTTAAAAGAGCAACACTCTGATGCAGAAACTACAGAACCCGAACCTCCAAAAAATAAAATCAGCCTTCTGCTGGTGGCATCGGACTCAGATGAGGAAAGCGAACATGCTCCGGTCTGCACTGCTTTGGATAGTTATCAAGCAGAACCTGTCATCAGCATAGACCATGGCCTCTGGCACGGTGGTTAAAGCATGAAGGGACATATGAATCTTTAACACATCTGGCATGTTATTATCTTGGAACACCAGCTACAACAGTACCATATGAACACCTGTTCTCACTTTCAGGTGACATTGTGAACAAGAAGTGGGCAGCATTATCTCCTTCAAATGTAAACAAACTTGTTTGCCTGAGCGATTGACTGAACAAGAAGTAGGACTGAGTGGACTTGTAGGCTCTAAAGTTTTACATTGTTTTATTTTTGAATGCTAGATTTTTTGTACATCTTTCTACATTTGTAAGTTCAACTTTCATAATAATGAGACTGCACTACAGTACTTGTAAAATACAATTTCTTTTATTTTTACAGCACAAATATTTGTCATCAAAACTAAATATAAAGTGAGCACTGTACACTTTAGATATTCTGTGTTGTAATTGAAATCAATATATTTGAAAATATAGAAAACATATAAATATTCAAAAATGATATTCTATTATTAACAGCGCAATTAATCACAATAATTTTTTTTAATTGCTTGGCACTAGAATTAAATCTGAGATGAGTGATAAAAATGGCCAGACGGGGTCAGTCCAATGGTCTATCTAACCCAGCATTCTTTCTTCTGACAGCAGCAGGGACAGGTGCTTTAAAGGGAAGGAACAGAACAGGCAATCACTGAATAATCCATCCTCTGTAATCCATTCCTAATTTCTGGCAAACAGAGGCTAGGGACACTCAGAGCATGGGATTGCATCCCTGCTGATCCTGGCTAAGAGCCATTGATGGACCTATCCTCCATTAACTTATCTCATTCTTTTTTGAACCCAGTTATAGTTCTGGCCTTCATGACATCCTCTGGAAATGAGTTCCACAGGTTGACTAAGCATTGTGTGAAGAAATACTTCCTTGTGTTTGTTTTAATCCTACTGCCTATTAATTTCATTGGGTGACCCCTGGTTCTTGTGTTATGTGGAGCAACTTCCTTATTCACTTTCTCCACACCATGATTTTATAGACCTCTGTCATATCCCACCTTAGGCATCTCAGGAAAACCCAACTTTCTGATGCCAAGTAAAGTTCAGGGAAGTTTAAACTCAAACAAATTTAAACCATTAATTCTAATGGTGCAGTATTAGCATTAATGGTTTAAAGAATTATGTTAATTCTGCCACTGCTACCACAGGAAGCAATTATAAATCAGTTTCCTGACTTTGGGTAATGTGACTTTAATGGCCAAAATCCTGTTTTGATCCACACTCTTTAGCAGTTTAGAGTTGTCATGAAATAACCCATCATTTGGTAGACATGTTTAAAGTAAAGCAGGGATTTTCAGATCTCAGTATTTCCCAGGTGAAAAACCGAAGCAATAGACTGAAAATTGGTAACTGAGCAATTAGATTTAATTCTTTTATTGAGAGTACAAAGCAGCACATTGTAGCAGCGGAAAGTAGGGGCAAAGCCTGTGCTTGCAGAAAAATGTGGTTCTAGTTATAAGGATTTTCATAGTTCTTGCAACACTTTATTACAGTTGACAACTACATATAGAACATTACTAATGGCACTTTTCCAATCCACTGCAGTTGTATTTCACTACAGCTCTTCACAAACATGGTACTGCAAACCGGTGCATATGATCATGCATTTTCACCATGCCCTCTTCCCTGGGCTGTGAAATGCCTGTAATTTAAAAAACTTTTATCCACCTGTAAACCACACATATTCTGGACATTTTAACCAGCCTTGGACAGTAAATTGCAACAAAATGCAGCTTTCACCATAGAGGCTTTTAGTTAACACGTATAGGAATGAAGGACAGATTTCCTTTCAGAGGCACAGCTCTGGCACTTACACAAAGATCTAATAAGCCTGGTGACCATACCAAGAGCATCTATCTCTTCATTTAGTCACTGACATCCCAAGGAATACTTGTAGAAATTGTGCCAGAACCATAATCCAAGCACAAAGGGAAGAACATCGATACTGATGTCGCGGAGCCAAATTCAGATCGGATGTAATTACATGGGTGAAACATCACTGGCTTTAGAGCTGCACTTATACAGAGTTTGGATTTGATCCATCATCTCTAACGCACTTAACTAGAATCCTCCTTCAGAAGTGGAGGTGGCACCAACGCAGATGCCCATAGTTAAGTGAGGAGAGACACTCTGCATCAGACAACAGCAAAACAATATTTTGTGAAAGTCACAACAGTTACTTGGAGACTGTCATGGGGTGGAGAGAGAGAGAATTTTGATGGCGACTCTTCCTGCATTTGCCAGAATTTCTGCCACCTGCAGACTTTCAAAGTCCTGATTTGTGGGAAGCAGCAGCATGAACGATGGCTAGTCGTCAGAGTTGTGTAAGAACAACACTTGGGCAACAGGGTCCTCAGGCTACAAGGAACTAGAATCACAGGAGTCTGAGGTGAAAGACACTTGCGCATCCATCCCATAGGGCCATGGACCTGTCTCTAATGCACCCGCCATTGTAGTTCTACAGATCTCAAGCAAGGAGACTTTTGCCATTTCCTCTAGGAGATGAAGCCACAGCCTGATCCACCTCACTGTCAGAAAGTGCTTCTTGACATTCACAGTGTTGCCAGTCCTCTGGGTGGTGTTTTCCTTAACGCCCCAGATCCCAGAGCCGGGTGACTACATGAGAAGCTTGGCTTTGACTGAAGAAAAGAATAAGTTTCTTGCCCTCGTGAGTGTGCAGAGACAAAAGCTTAAAAATGTGGCCCCTAATGGCTCAGACATCAGAAATAAAATAAAAACCCAAGCTTGTTTTTTATTTTTTAAATCTCCTGATTTTTAAGCCAATCTCATGATTTTGGGGGGCTGACTTGTGATTTTTGAACACTTGGGGTTGACAATAATGTGTTCAGCCTGGCTTTTCCCTTCTTCATTTCATCTCATTATTCCTAATGTTGTTAAGAAAGTACCCCAGTCCATCACCATTAGTTCTGCATACCAAACATTAGACTCCCTCAGATCAGGTTCTTAGATTAGAGCTTAAGTATTTTGGCAATCAGAACGGGCATTACGGAAGAGCAGCTCTTACCAAAAGGCAATATATTGGCACTATCACCCTGGCAAGCCTTTTAATAAAAATAATGGTACAGTTCTTTCCAAGGACTGCATATCTACATGCGTGCAAATATTTAACAAGTGCTAATTCAAACATTCACCGATGTTCGACTTTAACAAGATCACTGACAAATGTCTAATTTAATTCACCGACTTTCCTTTGTACAGTGTCAGCTCTGTCTGGGAGAAAGGAGAGCATGAGGAGTTCCAAAGCCCAAACCAGTGAGATCAGCGAGGGAGCCAAGACAACATTCTGATACCATTTACATGGCTGTAAATCCAGAGTAACTCCATTCAAGTCAGCGGCATTCCTCCAGATTTATAGTAATGAGTTCAGCATGTGCCATTTTCTGCCAGGCTGCGTGTTGTGCTGCAGGAAAGGTGAGGTTCTGACAGGGCTGTTCGGAAGCAGACCCGTGCACGCTCCGACCAAAGGCAGCTGTTTCCTACTAGCATTAGAACAGATATTTTCTGCTGGGGATTGCCTTGAGAAGCAGCTCAATGGAGATCTCATCAAACTACCTGCTTTTCTGATGCTGCCCTATCTCCAAATGTTGGTGTGAAAATCTGTCAGTTCTTTGCAGTTACCACAAAGAAAAACTACAGTGCAAACCTTAGTGACAAAAGTGGCTCTAAACGTCATCTGAGCTGTGACAGGGGCACATTAATCCCTTCTCTGACTAGGGGGAAAAGTTGTAGCCATGCTGGTCCCAGGATATTAGCGAGAGGAGGTGGGTGAGGAAATATCTTTTATTGGACCAAAGAAAGACAAGCTTTGGCTCTATCCAGAGCTCTTCGGCAGGGAAAACGCTGTCAGTTATTCTCAGGGACCCACAATCACTTTCTCTTCTTACTGTTATTTTGAGTTGGAGTCTGACTAATGATGCCATGAAATAATTTTTTTCTAATTAGAGGGCATTTGTTCTTAACGGGATTCCAATTCCAATTCTCATTAGGGGGAAATCTGCTCTGTGTGTACTAATCACATATTTAGTCTCTTCTACAGCTCCGTAAAAGCTCTCCAGGATCAGTCTAATGATCATTACGACCCTCAGTTTGGTGGAGGGTGGTTGCAAAATTACTTGAGAATTGAATTATTCAATCACACATGTGAAATTAGCTTGAACCTAGAGAGCCTAGCTCCAAACAATTAAAGATACTTCTGACTTATGCTCACATAAACCTACGTTTATGGGGAGCGGTTGGGGGGGGTTGGTATGAAGGCCAGAAATGCCTCTGTGCTGGTTGCTTAGAAAGGAGTCCCCAATAGTTCAGATCCCAAGACCATACAAGATGTTTTCAGATAATGGGCCAGTTCATCCCTCTGACTTCTCCCTCTGACAGATGAGAGACATTATAGCAGCTCAAAAACTTTCGGCTGGAGAAGAGGCAAGCCTGAGCAGTAGCCTTTCACCCCCTCGTGCTCCACTGTCCCTTGCCCAGTCCTGCAGACTGTAAATCTTTTGCTACTGTAAATCTTTCGGGAATCTGTATGGGAGCCAATGGCAGGGGGTTGAAGAAACAGGGCAGAGAAGCCGGCCCCATGCAATACTCCAGACCTCTTCAGATCTCCAAGATCTGTGCAATCTCTGTTGACCTTGAGACATCATCCAAGATCATGTTACCCAAGTCATCCCAAAGGAACTCTTCACTCGTGCCCAGAGGGCCTTCCGAGGGCTTTTAGACTTTGCGGGAGTTCTGCAGATGGACATGATCTGGCCCAACAGCTACTTCGTCCCTCTTGGCCTATGGCTCCACCAGAAGTCATTCCTCTCTTCTATTTCCAAGCATAGCCTGTGCTTTGACCAGTACCTGATTGGCGCCATGGTTCTGGGCCAACGGTCTAAAGGGGCCTGGCCAGGCCCACTCTTCTCCATCCCCCGCTCACTGCTCTCTCTTGCGGGGGGAGGGCAGAAGCTTGGTCCTGCTGGCTCCTGCAGCAGGGCAGGCTCCGCTGGCAGCCAAGCTCCCCTGTCCCCCAGCCGTTTCCCCCAGCGTGCTGTGTTCCTACCCCTCCCCCTCCCTGCCACCAAACAGCTGATTGGCCTCCAGAGAGAAGGGGTGGGGAGGAGCGAAGCTGCAGAGCACTTGCTGCTGGGGAGAGGAGGCGGAGAAGAGGTGGGGCAGGGAGCTGGGAGCACCCCACGACCCCATCCCTCTGCCCTGACCCCTACACACTCCCCAACCCCTGCATCTCCCATACCCCTCCACAACCCCAGCCCTGACTCCTGTACCCCCCACACCCAGTCTTCTGCCCTGACCCCTGCACCCCCACACACCTGCCCTGACCCCTGCACCCCCTCACACACACTCAGCCTGACTTCTGCATCCCCCCAACATCCCCACTCTGAGCACCAAATGGGAGCTCCTGCACCCCTCGCACAAAATGGGAGCTACCCCAGGTAAGTGCTCCACACCCCAAACTCCTGCCCCAACCCTGAGCCCCCTCCCTCACCCTAACTCCTGGCCAGACCCTGCACCCAAACCTGCTCATACCCCTTAGTGACATAGCTATTTTTCATACCCCTGAGTGACATAGTTATCCCGATACAAGTCTGTAGTGTAGACCTGGCTTCAGTCAATAAATCTTTAGCTAGTATTATAGGATTGGCTACAAGAGTTGTCTTGAGTTTGAGACCTGACTTGGGGTAAGTGACTGATCCTTTGGGACTGGGGATAACTTGGATATTGTTGAGGTAACAAAGTCCTGTGGCACCTTAAAGACTAACTATAAAGTTTTGAAGCATAAGCTTTCGTGGGCTAATACCCACTTTGTCAGCTTGGGTGGCAAGATAGACCAAAGTGCCCACTGGGACTGTCTGACCCCAGACTAAGGCTGTATCATTAGCCTCTCCAGACAGTTTGACACCCATATCTCACTCAAACGCACAAGGAAATGGGTAAAGTGAAAATTAACAAACCCTTGTGCAAAGGAAAAAAGAAACAAAAGTCTCTTTCAAGGAAGTGACTGAGGGCAGGAAAAATGGGGAAGGCAACTCAGAAAGAAAAACATGGGTTTTATTTATTTTTCAATGTTATTATTTTCCAACTCGCCATTGAATTTTATTTATTTTAATTTCAGCAGATTTTTTTGTATTGATCTATACACACTAGTTCTAGGCTCCTAACTAGCTTGTAGAACTTTTTTCACCTCCCCATCAACTCGGACCATGCTGTCCCCATGGTAACTATGAACTCGTATATTTTATTTATTTACTGTAAGTGGAAGGAGCTGTTGGAGTCTGGCATTGTATAAAAGACTCAGGAAAAAATTAGAGTCCCAGCTCATTTCTTTGTGCTCCTGGATGTTCTTACTCCCAAGAGCACAGTTTTTTCTGTTCACAGTATTTCTGTTCACAGTATTTCTGTTCACCTATTTTGTTCCTTCTATGAAAAAAGAAAGCAATTCCAAAGTGGTTAAATACTGTATTATCAATTCACCTGTGTAGGCAGGATATTGCCATCACATGGGCACAGACCGCCAGGCGCCCTAAGGAGAATTAGTTCAGCAGCCTCAGCCATGACGGCTCAGGACAGAGTTTGCAGTCAAAAAGTACACACAAAAGTAGGGATTTCTCTAACCTGTGCATTTCTCATCCTCTTACTAATCTGAAACATGGAAGTTGTTTAAACAAGACGTCAGGAGGCTGAAGGCATTTAATGTGCATTGCCAGAGACGAACATTGGACATAAGATCGTTTGAGTTTATCAGTCATAGGGATGGATTATTGAGAATTGGCCTCAAGAAGAGTGACATTATCATTGGATACTGCCAGCTAGCTGTTCGACAGATAGTCCACTTCAGCAATATAGTCCTGCACACCGAGCCCTGAAGATCACACTTGGGGTCAGAAATGGACAATGTCTATCCATGGACTTGGGGCGGCCACATGGTCGTCCACAATTAACCTCACTGCACCAAAACAGTAATAACCCTAGATGCCTGGAATAAAGCCGTGCAATGTGGACATGGACTTTCGGCACTGGCGATCTTCCCTGTCGAAGCGCACTGTTGTTGTTGTCTGTTTGTCTACGTATTGCAGACTGCGTGGATAAGTGTCACAGTCTGGTTTTATGACCAGCGGGGGCAATGTAGGATTAGACCATTATCGGTCTCACACATCAATGTAAAAATAAAACCCTATCTTTGCTCAGCTGAAAAGCAGTCACTATTGCATAGGCACTACTTCACACCATGCTGAAAAACTTACCACTTGCATCCTGAACTCTGACTACATGACAATAATACATAAACTATTAGTGGCAGTAAATAGGGTGACCAGACAGCAAATGTGAAAAATTGGATGGGGTGGGGGGTAAGAGCCTATATAAGAAAAAGATGCAAAAATTGGGATTGTCCCTATAAAACTGGGACATCTGGTCACCCTAGCAGTAAATTTCTAGACGAGACCAATTGTAAGTGTGATCAGGGGGAGAGCCAGCCCTGAAGACAGTCCCTCTCTGGATAAGTGTTAGTGTCCCACTACCCAAAGTGAAAATAAAAGGCCCCTGCTCTCTAAAGTGTTGCTGCTATATTTTTAGGACAAAAATAACCATGTGGAACAACTCTTTAGAGTCCATTCCTGCCATCTTTACTCACACGGAGCAGCACTGTATCTTGAGCCCCAAGTACTCCCCTTGATTGCAATGGGGCTATAACAGAGGAAGGGTGGCAGAATCAGGTCCTTCATAATTGCATCAAGCCTATGCGACTGTTCAGTAAAACCATAACCACATTAGAAACTGGTGAGAGTGCACATGGAACACTGGGAACAGGAGAACCAGATGCCTCCAAGTTGGAACACGGATTTAGCACCTGACAATTTATATTGCGGTGCACAATTGCCACCAACGGTTTAGGACAGAAGTAAGAACAGAGCTAACAACTAACTCAAACTGCCCAGTCATCACTGCCTGTTTTCGTGCAGCTGCCTTCAGCTTGAGTTTTGCCATGGAGCAGAGTGCATTGAAATAAAGAAATCAGGTTGTAATCCCCAATTATCAGCCACGGGTAAATCGAAGAGTCACACACAACAGCTTGTGTTTGGCATGGGATGTCTTTGTATTCGGAATGGTAGCTGGTGGGATGTCACCACAATGTCGCAATGTTTTTTGACAATCCAAGAGAAAAAGAACAAAAAGAAATGGCTCAATTTCAGAAACTTATGAACTATTTAAAGACTGTTCCTTCAAATCTGCACAGGACAGAAAGGGCAAAACACAGCTCTCCTGCTGCCAGTCACCCCACCGTTGCACCTAAAAACCACTGAGCAATCAGAAAGTTCACTGGCAAGGCAAGGAAAGCACAGGAATGGGGAGGTGCCAATACACTTTGGTGTTTTGGGCTTGTAACTCACTCAGAGCTATTAATGGTGAGTGAACTTCTCCTACCACAAACTGAACCAAACAGAACAACGAGATGTGAGCACATGAGGCCAATCTGCATCTTCTAGGAAGAGTTTAGGGATTGAGCAGGATTTGTCTTTGAAGCCAAAAAAATAACTGTATTGTGTCTCAAGAAGAGAAGCACTCACAGTTTGAAGATACAGTTTTGAAGGATTCACTACAGAGTTTGCCAGAAAAAATAGAAACCTCAAGCCAGGTTGTGTTTCAAAACCAAACAAAATCTAAAGCACTCAGGGTTATGCACAAAGTTACTCAATCTATTGGCAAAAAGTCTCTAAAAAGAGAACTGCCGTTTTGCTCAGTGCAACTTGCTCTGAAAGGTCACCGAACAGTAACTAGTATGCCTTTAACTGCAAACAGCACCTTTCATCCTAGGAGATCCCAAGTTACATGACAGATGTTAGCCAATTTCTGTCTTCTGTTACCCATCCAACCCCACTCTCATTTCGTGCCACTGTTAGAGTGACCAGATGTCCCGATTTTATAGGGAGTGTCCCAATTTTTGGATCTTTTTCTTATATTGGCTCCTTTACCCCCCTACCCCATCCCGATTTTTCACACTTACTATCTGCTCACCCTAGCCACTGTCGTGCTACACAAGATTCAAACTCAAGACCCTAACTCCTCATGACCATTAAACCTCTCATGGCACGTCTCACAGAAACAGGAGTGTGAACTCCGTATTCTGGCTTCTTTCTTTCTGCCTCCCTACTTCCCTCGGCAGCTGGAATGGAAGAAGTTATTCTTCACTTCCCCTCTTGAAAAATGGTTACAGTGCTTCTGACATAGGGTGCTGCCTTCCTCTCCAGAACTGAGCAATACCTACATAGACACACCCCAGGCCAAACTTTGATCTCAGCTGGAGATGGGCAAACTCACCCACCTTGGGAATGCCGCCATGTCTAAGGTGGAAGGGGACAACAAGCCTAGGTCAGGACTATACCCATTCTTTTAGCAGGGGAAGTGGAGAGTCCCGTGAAACTGCAGAGGGAATGTAGTTGATTAACTCCCGCTGGAATGTGGAGTTAATATCCCTGCCGGGGTGAAAAGCACCAGAAGGGTATCAATGGCCCGGACCTTGGTTTTCAGTCCCTTTGGGAATACGGCACTCACACTGACCTCAATACTGTGCAGGGAAGTGACTCATTCTAGACTCGCAGGGAAGACCGACCCAAGATGAAATTCAGTGTTAATAAATGCAAAGTAATGCACATTGGAAACATAATCCCAACTATACATATAAACGGATAGGGTCTAAATTAGTTATTACCATGTAAGAAAGATCTTGGAATCATTGTGGACAGTTCTCCGAAAACATCCACTCATGTGAAGCGGTAGTCAAAAATAGCAGACAATGTAGGGAATCATTAAGAAAGGGATAGATAATAAGGCATAAAATATCATATTGACTCTATATAAATCCATGGTGTGCCCACATCTTGAATACTGTGTGCAGATGTAGTCACCCCATATCAAAAAAGATATATTGGAATTGGAAAAGGTTCAGAAAAGGACAACAAAAATGTTTAGGAATATGGAATGGCTTCCATATGAGGAGCGATTACGGGACTTTTCAGCTTGAAAAGAGATGATTAAGGGGATATGATTGAGGTCTATAAAATCACGTCTGGTGTGGAAAAAGTAAGGAAGGAAGTGTTACTTACTCATTCTCACAACACAATAACTGGAGGACACCAAATGAAATTAATAGCCAGCAGGTTTAAAACAAACCAAAAGAAGATTTTTTTTCTACTATAATGCACAGTCAACCTGTGGAACTCCTTGCCAGAGGATGTTGTGAAGGCCAAGACTATAACTGAGTTCAATAAAGAACTAGATAAGTTCACAGAGGATATGTCCATCAATGGCTATTAGCAGGAATGGTGTCCCTAGCCTGTTTGCCAGAAACTGGGAATGGATAACGGGTTGGATCACTTGATTACCTGTTCTGTTCATTCCCTCTGAAGGATCTGGTATTGGCCACTGTTAGAAGACAGTATACTGGGATAGATGGACCTTTGGTCTGACCTGGTATGGCCATTCTTATATACGGAATATCAGAGGGGTAGCCGTGTTAGTCTGGATCTGCAAAAGCGACAAAGAGTCTTGTAGCACCTTCTAGACTAACTGATGTTTAGGTTTTCAGTCCCTGAAAACCCCAAGCTTTGGTGGGCAAAGACTCATTTGGTATCTGGTCACCCTAGCTGTTTCACACACAACCACTCTAGGCTGCTTGGAGGACCTCTCCACTGCCCTTTTCTGGGGCAGGGGACCTCTGGACCTAGTCCACCCCTCTCACACAAGGCCACACAGAACTAGCAATAGATCTGATTTACACTCTGCTGCCTGCAATGTCTGGTTCTCCTTCCTGGGTTCAAGGGGTTTTGGTTTTTTCATTTGGGTGGTGGCAGCATTTACCAAGCCAAGGTCAGAGAAAAGCTGTAACCTTGGAAGTTACAATCCAAGCCTGCAGTGGCAAGTATTAGTTTTTAAAATCCTTGCGAGCCTCCCCCTTCTGCACTCAAAGTGCCAGAGTGGGGATTCGGGGCCCGGGAGGGAAGTTGGGACATGGGCAGGAAGCCAACCCCCTTGCTCCTGTTGGGCATGCTCCAATTGGAGCAGAAGTGTAACAGGGAGTAGCCCAACTCGGTCTAGGCTGGCCACTGAGATGGGAGGATGCAGATTGCAGATACCTACCTGGGAGCTGCTGGAGCCCGAGAACATGAAGGCCAAGCCCACCAGGGTCCAGTCAGACGCTCAGCTACCGGTGGACACTCAGGGGACATCGGAACCGGTGGGAGCTTCACAGGCCGGAGCCCCAGAAGACCCAGAGACCATGCCACTGGAAGACACAGTAGGCAGTAGCCTGGGGGACTAGACATGGATGCACTTGGAAGACTAGGAACTAAATCGGTGTGGTTTGGTTGGATCCTGTTAACCCAGACGTGAGTACACTCGCTGCTGACAGGGCCCTGGTCTGGGACCTGGTGGAGTAGCGAGGGCCTGTGTCACGCTACCCTGGCCACTCCTCTCCCCTCCCCGGGTGAGGGCCCATCCCCTCACTGGTCATCAGGCTGCATCACCCTCTCAGAGAGAGCAGCCATATGGACTCTGGCCCTGTGAGGGAGGCAACTGTACTGACTCTGCCCACTGGGCCAACTGCCCTGAGGCTAAGGGTGGTCAGGTGGACTCAGCCACAGAGATAAAACACCCTTTTCCCCACCCCAAATGGGGACAGGGCATACTTACCCCATGATATCCTCCTGCTGCCAAAAACTCACATGACGAGGATTCCAGCTCTGGAACGCCAGACAGCCAAGACGCCTGCCCCTTTAAAGAGCTCTATTTTCAGAGGACAGGTAACTCGGCGCTTTCTGAAAATCTAGCACCTTGAAGTCAGAGGCCGAGAATTGCTGATCACTGGCATATCTTGGCCTGGGGCTCCGGGAGCTCTTTGACACCATGTGCTAAAGCTGCCAATGCTAATGCTACCAGTTCCACAAGGAGTATCTTTTAAAATGAGACTTTAAACAACTACATTTTCATCCTGAGCACTGGATCTCAGCCAGGGGAGTTCAGTGAAATTGGTCATTTCCTGCTCCTTCTTCCTGATTTTATGCTATTAAGAGGAAAAGTCACCATAAGACTGTTTAAAACCAGGTGAATCTCTCTTTATTGTGTCATTATCCAGAAACCTTTTGTTCAATTCACCTCAATGTGTGCAATTGTTTTGTGCGTCAGCCTACTGATTCTGAGGCCAATTTGACATTGTGATTTTTAAGAGAATGGGTAAAAAAGAGACTCCGGCTCATAATGGAAATCCAACTGCAAGCTTAACTATGCAATGCTAGTTGTCACTCACTCACACACACACACATACACACCCCACAATGAGTCTCACACAGTTAGTGTCATTTAATACAGGTAAAAATAGTAAAAAGTAAAACCTACAGATCCGATAAATATAAGGAGGCAGTTCAAACTAATGGCTAGAGAATAAAGCATGTTCAGTAAGGCCAGAAAGTGAAACTGAATGTGTGTATATATGTAAATAAATAAACAATTTAAAGGTCTCTGTGATTCATATGTTAAAGCCAGTTCCGGGGTCACAGCCCCTTCTAATTAAAAAAAAGTCACAAAAAGTCCTACTGCAATGTGCTTTATACTGGCACCAACCATTTCAGAACTTGCTATTTTAGTGCTTTCAAAATCAATTTTCCTATTTACAACAGCAAAGCTGTTCCACCCCACATTTAAAATATATTCTGACTCTCACAAGACTTGTCAGAGACAGCTGCCTTCCCCCCACATTCCAGCCAAAAATAATAACAGAACAGAGCTGTTTGGAGGAGACTTAATCTAATCTTCATTGCTTCAGTTTTAAAATATCCTGCTTGGTTTAGGGTTTCTTGTTACATGGAGGGATGTGTTTTTAGTGAGATAGATCTGAGCTGAAAGGCCCTTCATAGAAGCTTCATGTAACTAGAAACCATGGAAGGCCGACTCTGCTGCAACCTAAACAAAAGCCTCCAGGAGACATAGCTTTAAGCAAACTGCACCGAAGTTGAACTTTTACAACCGTGGGTGTTAATGCCGCGGGGGTTTTGTTTAATTTAAACTCTGCACCAAACCTGGATCTCAGCTACTCCAGATTCTCTCTGTTATATTCTAAAATATTTTTTTAAAACTCTAGTGACTCTGGATTTGCCATGGTGGAAGGGGGACCAGACTCTGGCTGGTGTGCTAATATATGAAGCCAGCGTTTTCTATGTCTTCAGCTAGATAACCTATACAAAGACACTCAGTCCGCCGCATGAAACAGAACACAAGGGGAGAGAGAAAGCAAAATGCAGGGGGTTCCTCTGTGCCACTTGTAAAAATTCAAGATTGAGTCAGGTCTGAAGTGAGACTTCAGAGTCACCACCAGAGCAGTAAATCCAGTTCTTCCAGAGATTTCCACAAATGCCTCCCGTTCACATTTACTAACCCAGGCTTGCCAGCCAAAGGGCAAGACTTTGAATATTGCAATCATTATAATAGTCTCGGTCAATTCAACTGTGATGTATCATACCAATAAGCCCTATGACCAACACAGTTGTGACTCCTGGACTAGCACCTACACCCGCCATCATTCCTAATTACCTGGCAAGGGCCCTGGGTGCACAAAATTGTCAACTCGATTTTAAAAGGTTCACTTCAAATCCAGATTCACTTCAAATCCAGAATCCGGAGAGTCTGGAGCCGAGGTCCTTAGCCCCAGCACTGCCGGAACAATGGGAACAGTCAGGTGGCCGTCTCGTCCCTTCCCTCACCAGTTTCACTCGCACTCTCTCCTACACACAAGTTGTGACAACTTTGCTCTCAGCAAAGCCCTCACACGGCTCGATCTGCAGGCCGACAGCGAAAAGCGAGCGAGCATGCCAGGCAAAGGGCAAGTCTCTCCGTTGGGTTGATTTGGCGGACTTTCCATCGTCTCTTTCCTGTCTTCCTCCGGTCCCTCTTCCTGGAAACTGCTCTGCATTTCAGTTAATCCACACACTTTCCTTCCTGTCCCAGGCGCATCCCTCCTGGCTGGGAACCGCCAGCGACTGCATTGCTCACATTTAGTGGGTATTAGCCCAGGAAAGCTTATGCTTCAAAACTTTATAGTTAGTCTTTAAGATGCCACAGGACTTTGTTACCTCTGCTATTCCAGACTAACACGGCTACCTCTCTGATTATTTACATATACAGATCTCAGCAGCCCCGTGCATCACAGAACCACTCCTGCCTGCACTGCCGCTGGGCCTCTTTCCCTGGAGATGCAGCCGGAGGGAGTCATTTAAAATCCCAGCGTAGGCTGAAAGGAAGGGACAAGGCTCCTGGGAAGCAGAAAGCTCTTTTGAAAAGGTAGGGTGACCCAATGTCCCGATCTCACAGGGATAGTGCGGGTTTGGGGGTCTTGTTCTTATATAGGCTCCTATACCCCTCACCCCCTGTCCTGATCTTTCCTATTTCCCATCACCGGACGGGAAACTTCCAGAGCCCAGCCTGGCTCAGCCCCGAGGCCGCGGAAGTTATCCAGGCAGAACTTCGTGTCTGAGGTTCTCCCGATCCCATCATCTGGCTTCCCCCCGATGTGCGGGGAGGCTCATTGCGGCGGAGCTACCCCGCGAGTGGGTCCGCTCCAGCCGACCCCCGCGTGGGCAGGCTTCGCCCGCCCCCAGGAGCCGCGGGTGTGGCACGGCAGCCGCTCCCGTGTCGGGACGGGCAGATCCCCGCAGCCGAGCGCCGGCGTCAGCTGCGGTACAAGGAGCAAGGCTAGGAACAGCCCCCTGCCCGGCGCGTTTCTGGGGGAGCCGAGAGTGGGAGCCAGGGCGGCGGGAGAGCTGCGAACCAGCTCCGAGCCAAGCCCCCCATCCCCGGGTCCCTCCCCACCGAGCCGGCGCGGCGGGCAGAGCGCGGTCCGGGGAGGGCGCGGCGGGCAGAGCGCGGTCCGGGGAGGGCGCGGCGGGCAGAGCGCGGTCCGGGGAGGGCGCGGCGGGCAGAGCGCGGTCCGGGGAGGGCGCAGCGGGCAGAGCGCGGTCCGGGGAGGGCGCAGCGGGCAGCCACCGCCGGTCCGCAGCGCGCAGCGCCCAGCCGGGGCTCGGCCACCCGGGCTGATTGCACCCAGCCCGGCAAGAGGCGCTGCTCCCCGCTCCCCGCCAGCCCCAACCCGGGGCTCCGCACCGCGCCCGCCGGCCGGATCGGCCCCGCAGTGCCAGGGGGGAGGCCCGCCCAGGGAGACCGTCCCGGCTCCCCGGCCAGCCCGTCCGCGCGGCGCCGCCCCCAGCCCGGCTCCCGCGGGCTTTGGCTCGCAGCCAGCCCGGAGCAGCCGCCGGGCGGGCGAATCCGCAGCTCCAGCCCGCCGCGCTGCTGAGCCCGGCCCGTCCCCGGGGAGCCTGGCGCCGCGCTCCGCCTGCCCGGGCTTCGGCCGCCGCGATTTCGGCTCCCGGTAGCCGCGCCGGCTGGAGCCAGGAGCCCGCTGGTGGGGCTGGTCCGGGCAGCCCCCTGTCCGCTCCGGGGGGGAGGACAGCGGGCAGCCACGTTCCCGGCTGATCCTCCCGGACCGCCGGCGCAGGAACTCCGGGTCCGCCGCCCATCGCAGCGGGGCTGCCCCGAAATCCTCCCCTCCGCCGGCTCCGACAACCCCCGCTAGCAGCTCCGCTCCCGCAACCCGCGCACACTCCGCACCCAGAGCTGCGGCTCCGCCAGGCACTGCCCCGCCGCTACTCCCCAGCCCGGCCCGCGGAGGGAGCCGGGCCCCACGGCGCAGCCTGCCCAGCTGCCGGCAACGACCCCGGCCCGGCGCTTCCTGCAGCCAGGGGGAGGGAGCCAAGCGGAGAAAGAGCCGGTCCTGCCCTCTGCCCCTCAGCCAGCTCCTCACCCGCACCCCCCGCCTTCCACCGCTCACCGACCCGCACCCCCCGCCTTCCACCGCTCACCGACCCCGCACCCCCCGCCTTCCACCGCTCACCGACCCGCACCCCCCGCCTTCCACCGCTCACCGACCCCGCACCCCCCGCCTTCCACCGCTCACCGACCCCGCATCCCCCGCCTTCCACCGCTCACCGACCCCGCACCCCCCGCCTTCCCCCGCTCACCGACCCGCACCCCCCCGCTCACCGACCCGCACCCCCCGCCTTCCCCCGCTCACCGACCCCGCACCCCCCGCCTTCCTCCGCTCACCGACCCCGCACCCCCCGCCTTCCACCGCTCACCGACCCCGCACCCCCCTGCCTTCCACCGCTCACCGACCCCGCACCCCCCGCCTTCCACCGCTCACCGACCCCGCACCCCCCGCCTTCCACCGCTCACCGACCCCGCACCCCCCTGCCTTCCACCGCTCACCGACCCCGCACCCCCCGCCTTCCACCGCTCACCGACCCCGCACCCCCCGCCGTCCACCGCTCACCGACCCCGCACCCCCCGCCTTCCACCGCTCACCGACCCCGCATCCCCCGCCTTCCACCGCTCACCGACCCCGCATCCCCCGCCTTCCACCGCTCACCGACCCCGCATCCCCTGCCCTTCCAGCCCGCACCGGTCTCCGCACCCCCCGTCCCTCCAGCCCCCACTGGACTGGAACCCCCGTCCCTTCAGTCCGCATCGATCCCGCACCCTCTGCCCCTCCAGCCCCCTCCGATCCCGCCCCCCCTGCCCTCCACCGCTCACCGACCCCGCCGCACCCCCTACCCCTCCAGCCCGCCCCGCACCCGCCTTCTGCCCCCGCACAGCCCCCGCCAACCCCCACACGCGGGGTTACCCGTCCCCGCACCCCCCCGCCCGTGCCCGCCCTGCAGCGCCTCCACCCCAGCCTGGCTCCCTCCTCCGCATCCCCTGCCCGCAGCCGGGTCCCTGCCCGGCTCTGCCCGCCCCTGGGTGCGCGCCGGCCGCGCTGAATGACAGCTTACCTGCCCGCCAATCTTCATCACACTGACACCGGCCGGGCCGCGCAGCCTATACTCACCGCCCGCCGCCCCGCGTCACGGCCCCGCCCCGCACCGGCTCCCGCCTGGCTCCCCCTAGCGGGCCGCCTGCGCCGCCGCCACCGGGAGACCGGGCTCCAAGCGGGTCAGCTGCAACGAGGGGCTGAGAGCCATTGCACCACACTGTCCCCCCTGGACAGGGTGCAAAACCAGAGGTGCTGGAATTCGGAGTGCAGGGGGTGATCCTGCACCCCCCTGTCTTGAAGTGGTTTCCACCCTATTCAGGGTTTAGAGTTTGGCTCCAGGGGGCTCTCCGTACCCCCCACTAGAAACATTGTTCCAGGGTCCCTGATGGAAACCACTTTAAGCAAGGCTCAGAGAGGTAGCCGTGTTAGTCTGGAAGAGCAGAGGTAACAAAGTCCTGTGGCACCTTAAAGACTAACGATAAAGTTTTGAAGCATAAGCTTTGGTGGGCTAATACCAAGGCTGTGCAGCTACATCCCTATGTCCAGCACCTCTGTGTAGATGTTGTCAATGCTTCCCCTTCCCCCACCCTAGATTTGAGGTTTGACACACAGGAGTCGCTTTACTGACAAGAAGTGCATTGTTTTACGCTCTGCTGCATGCAAAATCATATATGGGAATTATAAAAGAGAGATCAGTCCATTAAAAACGACAGAAGGGAGGTGCTAATTCTCTCTTCAGCCCCCTCCTTTAATCAAAATTATTCCAGGAGTTGCTCCTCCAAGAAGCAATAAAAATAGATAAACTAGAGAGTTTTACTCACAGGTCACAGGTGTTAATTTCAGAAGTGTTACTGATTGATTGTGAAGCTTATTAAACAGAGAGAGGAGGGTGTGATAAAATTATTTTTAAAACAATCACAAAACTGACACAAATCCAGTGTAAAGTGATGCAGAGGTTGCAGTGGGCATGGTTTTTAATAAATACTCCCTCCCCAACGGTAGAACTGACTGAATAATAATATCGATCACATTATTTATTTGAATGATTTTCCAGCTTTTTTATTATATTATTTAACAAATATTGGTTTCCTACTATTTACCCAGGCCTGGGATCTATCAAAGAAGAAATGCTGCTTTTGGTAGGGTGACCAGATGTCCTGATTTTATAGGGACAGTCCCGATATTTGGGGCTTTTTCTTATATAGGCTCCTACTAGCTCCCACCCCTGTCCTGATTTTTCACACTTGCTGTCTGGTCACCCTAGCTTTTGGTTACACATGCATGAACTTCTTAGACTTCAGTGTGGATTGCATGTAAGTAAAATTTGACTTCTGAATCTACAGAGGGCATAAGTGCCTTGCACTTGCGGTAGTTTTAGGGACTTCTCTCCCGAAGTTTGGCGGACATTGGCACAGTTCTATTGTGTTCTCATGATCTGGAGTGATTAAATATCAGAAACAGTTTAAGGAGCAAAGCAGCAAAAGTTCAGGTCTTTTGAATGGGAAGTCTGTTTTAAAAAAAACGTATGGACGGTTCTCTGGATAAAAAGATGATTATATGGTAGTTTTTGCAAGGCTGTGCTCCAGTACCATAAAAGTAGCTCAAGTCTGCAGTACCACCTCTGCGCTAAACATGCTTTCACCTCTAGTTCTTATGCTACAGGTAACCCACCAGCAGCAAATGAATCACATGAGTGGCAACAGAGTTCGCTTACAGAGCTGCAGCATCGCTTCAAGCCAATGAATCAAACAAAGTACAATAGGTTAACCAATGCTATTGCAAAGTGGATAGTTATCACTGCAGACCCCTCAACATTGTAAATGACAGAGGGCTAGGAGATGCTATTCAGATTGCATCTTTCAATCAGTCATATACTTTGCTCTCTCGGGGAGCATTGCATCAGGAATGTGTTACCTCAAAGGGCAGCCAAGGTAACCCTAAATGTATAATGGTGTAGGTATCAAGATGTAAAACAAGCCCCTTTTACTCCGAAAAGCAGACCCACCCCCTTCCGTGTCTGTCACTGGTGGACTGGTGTCAGTTTTTATTTATTTGCACCACACATAGGTCTCCCTCTCCTTTCCCTATGTGTGGTGCAAATAAATAAAAACTGGCAATAAAATCATAGAATTGGAAGGGACCTCAGGAGATCATCTAGTCCAGCCCCTGCTTAAAGCAGGACCAACCCCATCTTTTGCCCCATATCCCTAAACAGCCTCCTCAAGGATTGAACTCACAACCTTGTGTTTAACAGGCGAATGTGCTATCCCTCCCCCACCCCTGCCAGGTAAAGGTAAAAACAACAGGTAAGTGTATTGGGGGGGATACATTTATAAATCAGGGACGGGGTCATTGTGAATAAACAGTAACTAGATAAACAATACAAACCAGTGAAACGGGAGCTTTAAAACAGGAGCATGAAGCTCAGGCCCAGTCCACAGATCACCCTGGCCATAACCCACAGAAATCCCCAACTGAGAAAACCCCCATTTCGCTCACTGTATCGTCAGCACGTCTGCGGCGGTGAAGTCCAGGACCTACAACTCGTTGGGTAGTTGGAACCAGGGCCGGCGACAGGGGGGGACAAGGGGGACAACTGTACCGGGCCCCGGACTTAAGGGGGGCCCCCGATGTAGTGCGGATGCTCGGACCTCTGCAGAGGTCCAATCCCGGGCGCCGCCGGCCACCCCAGCGCTGCGCTGTAGCGCGGCAAGTGCCCGCCCGCACGGCTGAGGCTGACGGCAGACTCCGACCACAGCGGGGGCCTGGGGAAGCGCGCCCGGCCGCCCTGGTGGTGCGCGGCGCTGACGGTGGCGGAGCGGAGGCGCCGAAAAGGGGTCAAGGGGAGCTGGCCTCGCCAAGGTAAGGGGGCAGGGGTCCCGGCCCCACTCGGGGGGGGGGGTGGCTCCGGGGGGGCCTTTGGGCAGGCGGGTGGGCTCTGCGGTGAGTTCACCCCTGCCTCGGGAGGTTCATTCATCGGCGTGACTGGGGGGCAGGCAAGGGAGTGGTGGGGGGGGGGCGCCGGCTGGGCTGGGGGCCCCCCCAGCCGCTGTCAGCTGGGGGGGGGGGGACTGGGAAGCGCCGCCTGGGCTGGGGGGCCCCCAAAATTTCTGTCGCCGGCCCTGGTTGGAACCCGCAGAGGAGGAGCACTGGAGAGTCCCTCGAGGTCTCCGGGTGGAAGAAGCCGGCCGACCCCTACTGGGGACGTTGTACCCAGGAGCAGGGAAGATGGACTGTCTCCTTCCCTTTCCCTTCACTGCAGGAAGGGTGGTGCCCTTCACCCATGCACTGGGGCTGTGAAGGCCCGAAACGCGCACTGGAATGGATTGCGCCACTTGTCACCGAGTTCCGTCCCTTTGTGCATTTAGTGGTGGGAAAATATGGTACAGTCCCGGCAAGGGTGGAAAACAGTCTGAGGTAAAATTGTCCTTGGAGTTGCCAGTGGCTGGAAAAAAGCAGTCAGATCCAGTTATGACTGGGTCATGATAACAGTAAACAACAAGATGGCGGTCACAAGATGGCAGTTCAGACTCCATCTTGGATTGCTGCTATAGCTTTACAAACTCCATGTTGGATTTAATAGATACATATTTTAACAGACTCTATAACAAAACACACCTAACATATACATGACCTTCATCACAATGAGAAGACTACAAAGTTGGAGCTTCTGAAAAATGCGCACAAACTCCTGGTTAGCGGGATCATCCCCTACAAAATATACCCTTTAGCCTAGAACAGAGTTTCCCAAACTCTGCACGATGTGACTAGGTGTTCCGTGAAAGAATCATTATTTTAAAAAAGGGTCTTTAATTTTTATTTTATTTTAAATTTGTGCGACCCCCCAAGGAGATGACATGGACTCCTGGGTCTCTGTCTGCTGACAGACTCAGAGTTTGCCCAGAAACCACTAGGGAGTGAGAGGCTCTCCCAGGGAGTGGAGGAAAGAGGAGAAGCCATTTTGATTCAGTCTGGAGCCAGCCAGGGAATGGGTGGGACTGGCTGTGTGGGGAGCTGGGGAGTCCTAGGCCTGCATTCAGGGTTCCCCCTGAGAACTGGCCTCTAGGGACCTGACAGCAGATCCCTCAGCGGGGTTTTTCCTTCCCCACTGGTGATCCCCCATTTGTAGAGTTTGCTGGAAAACTTCCACAGCTGGGCTGAGTTCACCGTCCAGCTCCTTAGGTGAGACCAGTCACCACATGGTCAGCTCTGCTCTGTCCCCTCATCCAGGGAAATAGCCTGCTGAGTGTGTGTCTGGAGGCTGGGCTAGGAGGCTACAGTCTGAATGTTGGTGTTGTTGTGTAACCTACACCTTGAGCCCTGCACCCCTTTGTGGTGAGGGGAAATCCTGGAACCGACACAGCCTGATTCCTGCCTGAGGAGGATCCCTGCCAGCAGAGAGCAGCCCCTCTGCAGAGACTGAGGAGTCCAGTCATCTTCCAACCTGAGGATCATTCATGGAGACGGAGTGTCCCATCGTTTAGTTAGTTAGTCAGGTAATTTATTTTTGGGGACCCCCCACTCCCTGAACTGTGTCCTCAAGCCAGGGAGTGAGTGTTTGGGGATTTTATAACCTGCTGCATACTACACCCAAGGAGGAACTTACCCCCTTCTCCCACTTGTGAGTCCTTTGGACTGTACTGAACCCAGCCAGCCACACTGCTAAACCACTGCAGTGAGGAATTTTGTGGTTATAAGTCATCAAGGGCCCCAGCACAGCACACATATTAACAGGATGCTCATTTTACATTTGATACATCAAGTCACAGGTATTTTCAGGGCCCCAGTGACTCTAAAAATAGTGTTTTACCCGGTTATGTTGTATTTGTCTCCTATTTAATATAATTATTGGGTATGTCTTCACTACAGCATTAGTTCGATTTCCTTTATGTCGATCTTGTGAACGCGACGGCATACAGTCGATGTTGTCTGTCTTCACTACGCACAGCTAAGCACAGCAAGTCGACAGTGTCTGTCTGCAAAACTTTTGCAGGCGTCGACATGACATGCGTTGCACTCTGGGTACCTATCCCACAGTTCCCTGATCCCCCAGCAGGCACCATTTCGAGTGCAGCATTGTGGGTAGGCATTTCCAAATTTCGCGCCCTTTTTCCGCGCCGCCCACCCCCATTACAAGCGGTGCCCTGTGGGTAGGCATCCCATAATTCGCGCCCTTTCTCCGCCGAACTAACGCCATAGCATTGCAAGCATGGAGCCCGCTGACACCACGGCTGCAGTAATGGCTGTTGTGAGGACCTCGATCACGGTTGCTGAGTTCCTGCTGCACCGTCTGCAGAGGAGGAATGCGATCCGGGGAGAACCGCGCTTTCTGGAACCCGATGACAGTGAGGAGGAGATGGACGAGGACAGCGGGGACGACAGGGACACGGACGTGCACAGCGGGGACGACAGGGACACTGACGTGCACAGCGGGGACGACAGGGACACTGCCGTTTTTGCAAGTAGGGCGACTGACAATCTGTCAAAAATGGTGGCAATGGGGCAGGCTCATGCCATCGAACGCCGATTCTGGGCCAGGGAAACAAGCACAGACTGGTGGGACCGCATAGTGCTGCGGGTCTGGGATGACTCCCAGTGGCTCAGAAACTTCCGCATGCGAAAGGGCACCTTCATGGAACTTTGTGACTTGCTGTCCCCGGCCCTCCAGCGCAGGAATACCAAAATGAGAGCGGCCCTTACAGTGGAGAAGCGAGTGGCGATAGCCCTCTGGAAGCTTGCAACGCCAGACAGCTACCGGTCAGTCGCGAATCAGTTTGGGGTGGGTAGGTCTACAGTGGGCTTTGCTGTGATGCAAGTAAGCAGGGCAATCGTCGAGCGGCTGCTACACCGGGTTATAAACCTCGGAAACCTGCAAGCCACAATAGATGGCTTTGCCGCCATGGGATTCCCTAACTGTGGTGGGGCTATAGATGGGACTCATATCCCTATCCTGGCACCGGACCACGAGGCCGCCGAGTACAGAAACCGGAAGGGATATTACTCAATGGTCATGCAAGCAGTGGTTGACCACAAGGGACGTTTCACCGACCTGTACGTGGGGTGGCCGGGAAAGCTTCATGACGCTCGAGTGTTCAGGAACTCTAGGGTTTTTAGACAGCTGCAGCAAGGCACTTTCTTCCCCGACCAGAAAATTTCCGTGGGGGGGGTCGAAATGCCGATCGTGATCATTGGGGACCCAGCCTACCCCCTAATGCCCTGGCTTATGAAGCCCTACACAGGAGCCCTGGACAGGGGTCAGGAGCTGTTCAACTACAGGCTGAGCAAGTGCAGAATGGCCGTAGAATGTGCATTTGGCCGCTTGAAAGGGAGATGGCGTTCCTTACTGATACGCTCAGACATCCGCGAGAGAAATATCCCCATTGTTATTGCTGCTTGCTCTGTGCTCCACAATATCTGTGAGAGCAAGGGGGAAACGTTTATGGCGGGCTGGGAGGCAGAGGCAAATTTACTTTCTGCTACTTATGAGCAGCCACACAGCAGGGAAAGTAAAAGAGCCCACCGTGAGGCCCTGCGCCTCAGGGACGCCTTGAAAGACAGTTTTATCAGTGCCCGAGATGGCGTTTGAGAATCTGCTCCCTTGCTGTGCTGTAAGCCTGCTGCCCTTGAACCCTCTTTCCCTCCCCCCTCCCCATGCTTTCCCTCCTCCCTCCCCATGCTTGCAGAGAAAATAAAATCACTGTTTGAAAAATCATGGTTCCTTTATTGGTTACTCGGAAATACAAATACAGGGGATCACTGTCTTGGTATCCTGGAGGGATCCTGGAGTCGCAGTGGGGAGGAGCGGGCAAAGGAGGGGGGGGTGGGAAGGGTGGAGAGGAGGGGTTGGCAAGACTCAGCAGCTTTCAAAAGTTTTCCGAGAATGTCAGCCTGCTGCTGCTGCTGCTGCTTCTGCTGGCTTGTGGGGTAGAGTGGAGCGGCCCACGGAGCTTGCCCCCCCGTGTTCTCAACCCGCGTCTGGGTGGGGAAGCTATGGGAGTTGGGGAGGGGGGGAGGTGGTTACACAGGGGCTGCAGAGGTGGTCTTTGGTCATGCTGCAGCTCCACCAGAGATCGCAGCATGTCGCTCTGGTCCTCCATTATGCGGAGGAAAGCATCCATGCGTCTTTCCTCACGTTCTACCCTCTTTTGTTCAGCGGCTCTCCATTCCTGCCTCTCTCGATTCCTTGCCTCTCTCTCTCGATCCCTTGCCTCTCTCTCTCGCTTCCTTTCCTCTCTCTCTTGATCCCTTGCCTGAATCTCTCGATCCCTTGCCTGAATCTCTCGATCCCTTGCCTCTATCATTCTTTCCCTCCAGTCCGTCTGGCGGGCTGCCTCAGCACGCGAGTTCTCCACGAGTTCAGTAAACATCTCATCGCGCGTTCGCGTTTTCTTTTTACGCTTTCTTATCTGCGGTGCACGGCGTGATGAGGAGGCAGGGGGGTTGTGAGATACTTGTTGTTCATCTGTGGGCAAGTGTGGGAAAAAGAAAGTTTGAAAGTTATGAGACAGATACATTCAAGGTTAGGAGGCAGTCTCGGACTGTACACAATGGGAGTAGTATTCCATTTGCAACCTCAGTATTCAGAGGCCTGATATGATTTCTGTACAAGGTCATGTTGTACACCTAAAACTGACTGACAAGCTCTCAGAAAATTCAGAGCATCTCAGACACATATGCGTGCCTCAGCCCAAGACGGCTTCTGAAATCACCGTGCAGCCGGCCATGGTAAGTTAAAAGTGGCGCTTGCATACTGTAGAGTAACCCCGCCCCCTTCCCCCCACCGCGTGGCTGGCTCCCACTGAAACCGCAAACTGCAAAGCAAATGCCAAAAAATCTCTTGCTAAGGGCTAAGGTCTTTTTGGGGCTCTTCAGACCGCGTGCAGACGGCTCGGATTCCCTGCCAGCTAACGCTATGGGCTGGGGGGGGGGGCGGCGGTCAGCGTTCGTGGGGGGGGTGCTCGGTTCGTCGGTCCTCAGCAGAAAAGAGAACTTTGCAGCTGGGACTCTTTATCTCCCGACTAATTGCAGTCCGTATCTCAAACAGGCAACCCTGAATGACATCACTTTGCTGAGAATTTCTCGGAGAGATAGGGAGCGCATGCTCCTTGAGTCCATGCAAAGTCCTGGTCCATACGCCGCAATGCTAGCCTGCTCAATGATACCAGACAACCTACTACTTTCGTGGCGTGGGTTGGTGTCCTATCACGGGGGACCAGATAAGGCAGCTCTCCCCAGAAATCTGCTGCGCTGGATTCATCGCTACCTCCTGGAGAGCTTCATTGAAATGTCCGCGGAGGACTTATGGTCAATCCCGGAGTATATTGACAAACTCTTTGAGTAGAAATTGACCAGCAATGAAAGCACGCTAAGTCCTTAGGGCAAGTTACTCATTAATAAATGCTTCCTTTACAAAATCACGCGTCATGTAATCCCTTAAAAAAGAAACACTTACCCCCCTGGGAGGCTTGGGAGGGTACTGGCTCCAGGGTGACAAACAGCTCCTGGCTCTCTGGGTACAAGGGTTCTCCGCTAGGCTCCTGCTGCTCCGTGAGATTTTCTTCTTCATGCTCGTCCTCCTCGGAATCAGTCTCCTCCCTGACGATGATCCCATCGGTGGAGTCCACGCACACCGGCGCGATGGTGGTGGGGGCGCCCCCCATTATGGCATTTAGTTCATTGTAGAACCTGCATGTCCGTGGCGCGCCCCCTGATCGCCCGTTTGCCTCCTTGGCTTTCTGGAAAGATTGCCGCAGCTCCTTAATTTTCACGCGGCACTGTGTGGTGTCCCTGTTGTGGCCCCTTTCCAGCATGGCCTTGGAGACTCTTCCGTAGGTGTTGGCATTCCGTTTGTTGTTGCGGAGTTCCAACATCACGGATTCCTCTCCCCAGATAGCGATGAGATCCAGCACCTCACGAGTGGACCATGCTGGAGCTCTTCTCCTCTGGCTGGTCTCCAGGGTAGATGAGCTCATCATGGATTCCTGTGATGCTGAGCTCTGCATGGCGGCTAGTGCTGATTGCTCTGAATGGCGACTGATCAGTTCAGGTGAGCTGGCCACGCTGACCAAACAGGAAATGGCATTCAAATGTTCCCGGGTCTTATCTACCTGGCCAGAGCAGCGAGTTCAGAGTGCAGTGCAGAGCGGTCACAGTGGAGCAGTAGTGAGGCAGTCCAGAGCGGTCAGAATGGAGCATTGTGGGACAGCCTCTGGAGGCTATTAATGTCGGGTTCCGTCTTCACTAGCCCACGGTCGAGCTTGGAACGTCGAGATTAGCCTTATGCCACTGGTTAGGCTGGAGTGCCAAGATCGATCTTTAAGGCCCTTTACATCGACGTTAAGGGCATGTATGTGAAGACAGGTACACGTTTACTTCGACATAACGTCGTTAACATCGATTTAAAGTGGTAGTGAAGACATGCCCATTGTGTTGAATATATTGTATGCATTGGTGTTATTTCTTGCAAGTCTCCAACTATCTGCTCAGTAAGTGGAGATTACCCTGTAGTTAGAATTTTCCTCCAAGCTGCCCTGGTGACCCTGCCAGGAAGGAGTGAGGGGGATGGAGGCACCGCCAAATAATTTCCTAGGAAAAAAGAAAGATACACCCGGTTGAGTGGGTGGTGGGATCCAAAAGCACCCAGACCTGTCCATCAAAACCTGTAAGCGGATTGGCATTAAAGGAGGTAACCAGGTGGAGAGGAGGTGCCTGACATGAGGATTCAACTTTCCAGCATTATTCCTAATATTAAACGAATTTGTGATACAAAACTGCAGAAACACCAATCCCATTAAATCCAAATTTGTATTTCTGTTTATAAAAATAGATTTTCCTACTAAAAATCTAATTTGTTTGGTGTTTGTGTATATATATAAAAAAGTGTTTTTTAAGTAGAACACTGTTTTTAATTTTGACTCTTGCACTTCATTTTTGTTCTGCTTTATGCACGCTTTCCAGTTAGAAATTGTTAGTTCAAGTTATTTTAAATTTGTATTTTGGCTTCGTTTTATAAAATAAAATAAAATAAAATTGAGCATAAATAACGCAATTTTTTATTTGAAAACCAAACGACTACAAGATAATATGATAAGTGTTCCGTAAATATAGACCAGTCTAAAAAGTGTTCCGTGGCCAGAAAAGTTTGGGAAACACTAAACTAGAGTAGATGGTGGATTCTCTGTAATTTGAAGTATTTAACCCATAATTTGAGGACTTCAATAATTCAGAGGTTCAGGATCTGTTACGGGAGTGGGTGGGTGAGGTTCTGTGGCCTGTGATGTGCAGACTAGACAGTCATCATATCATGGTCCTTTCTGGCCTTAAATTCTTTGAGTCAGGTGCAGGGGTGAAGTCAGGTTAATGCTGAGGCTGGGGATCGGGTCTGTGGAAGGTGGAGTATGTTTAGATAAGTGAGAATGGGCAAAGCCCTGGACATCTTCTTTTCTGACCTGGCATCAACTTGACACCACCGTACCTTTAACTGCTGTTTTCACCTTCGGTACCCTGGGTTCTGATGCGGGAAAGAGGAATGCAATTTCCTGGCAAACATCTCCCTTCCTAGCCTGAGCTCCTAAGGGATCATTCTCCTTCCGTTCTTAGCAATACCCCTACATCAGTCCTGGTCCATGTCCTTCCTCTCCCCCTCTCATGCCTTTATGCAATCAAGTGCCTTGGAGCCAGAGCTTCCTAACACCTGTCCTCTGCTTCCTCACAGACCCTGCTTTGCGCATATCACTCTAGGCCAGAAAAGCACAAGAAGAACTGAGCCTAACAGATCCTCAGCAGTCTTCTCTGTCTCCTCCTCAGGGATGCATCTTCCAATGTTTCTGTGAGAAGGGGTATGTCTACACTGCAATAAAACAGGGATTAAAAGCAGTGGAAGCAGCTGAGAGAGTGGCTGACCCCAGGGGTGGCCAGCTCAATCAGGGGCCAGCTGGCCCTTATAAAAAGGCTGCGAGCCAGGAGCTGAAGGAGTGGCTCTCCAGCCCTGGAGGAAGAAGGACTAGCTGTCTGTGGGCAAGGTACCTGAAGCTGGGGCACTGCTGGGGAATAGGGCAAGGGAGTTGGGGAGCTCCAGCCTGCTAAACCCCCAGGCTGCAGGCCTTGTCAAAGATCCAAATAGGTAATGGGGCTATAGAGGTGCAGCCAGGGCCGGTGACAGGAATTTTGGGGCCCCGTATGCAGATCGTGCGGGGCCCCCCCCCGGCCGGTCGCCCGCGCCTCCCCCCCCCCCGGCCGGTCTCCCGCCGCCCGTGGGGCCCCCCCCGGCCGGTCTCCCGCCGCCCGCGCCCCTCCCCCCCCCCCCGCCGGTCTCCCGCTGCCCGCGGCCCCCCCCCCCCCCCCGGCCGGTCTCCCGCCGCCCGCGGCCCCCCCTCCCGGCTGGCAACAAGGGGGTACAGCAGCGTACCGGGCCCACCCCGGATTTAAGGGGGCCCCCCTTAAGTCTGGGGCCCGGTACAGCTGTACCCGTTGTACCCCCCTGTCGCCGGCCCTGGGGGCAGCCCAGGAATAGGCAGAGGCAGCAGGTCCTAACCCCTTGCTGATGATGAGTAGCCATTACAGACTGCAGTCTGCCCCAGTGAGCAGGGGCTAGATGATGACTGGCAGTAGCCAGTGAGGAAAGGTGGGGATACAAGGTTGGGGGTTCCCCAGGGAGGGGAGACCCAGAGTGTGAGGATACTGCTGGGGCAGAACCCCAAGGCAAAGAGCACCGAGGTCCAGGAGGGACATGGGGTCCAGCAGCAAGTGAGACATTGGCCAGCAGAGGGCGCTGCGAGCTGGAAGCGAGCTAATTCCCAGGATGATCAGGCACCATGGCGTTGTCTTCAATCTCCCAACACATAATTAGCAGCTGTAGAAGGTTTCGTCTGCATAGGAAAACTATTGAAAAATAAGCTAGGATGTGAATTTGAAGCGGGATAGGTATTCTGCACTAGCTCCTCATGTGTATGCTCTTATTCCACACTAGTGTGTCTTTGTATAGTTTAACTCAATCCAAAAGTAGACTGGTATAGAATAAAAGTATCCATCCAGGGAGCTATGGAATAGCTATCTTGGCCTATTTTCCCCACTTAGAGAAACCCCAACTCTTTGGGCTTGTCTTCACTTGAGCCGGCAGGGATCGATCTTTTGGTGATCGATTTATCACGTCTCGTTAAGACGCGATAAATCGATCACCAGCGGCTCCCCCCGTCGACTCCGGAAGTCCAGCTCCTCAAGAGGCGCAAGCTGGAGTCGACAGGGGACCGCGCCGCCGACCGCCGCCGCCGTGAGGATGGGAGGTAAGTCGGCTGTAGAGACGTCGATTTCAGCTACGTTATTAACGTAGCTGAAATTGCGTATCTACAGTCGATTTCCCCCCCTAGTGGAGACCAGCCCTTTGACTTGCCTGGATGTATATTTCAAGTCACTGTGATGGACGTATAGGTACTGTGTACTCATCACTGCTTATTAAAGAAATCTACTGGTTCTTTTTATTAAGTGATAAAAATACACAGAGCAAGTTTGCTAAAATATTAAACACTTAGCAAGAGAAGTGACATGCATAATTTGTTATATTTACACAGCAGGCTTAGGGAAAAACAAAGTACATAAAATATAGAGTTTTACTGTAAGTCATTTCACTCCATTGCCATGAATAATTCAATTCTCCTTACAACATTACATTATCACTACTATAGACTTTCTCTGAGAAAACTGACAGGGTACAACGAGAAATTAATGTTTACAGCTTTATGGGTGTGCAAAAAGAAATCTTGTTAAGTATACATAAGATAGGAAGCCGCATAAATAATTAAACAATATATGTTAAAAACAACACAAACCTTTATCATGGAGGAAAAGTCAGGCTCCATAACTGAGGGTAAGTTTTGCATTTTAAGATGGGATTCAAGCTCTTTGCTATATATGAAGAATACTGTTAAAGATCAGGCGGTCTTTCCTGATGGTCAGGGAGGGTGGCTTGCCTAGTGGTTGGAGCAGCGGTGACCAGGCCTAGTGGCCACAGCCCAAATCAGTAGCTAAGTTAACCTCCAGTGACCTGTGTCTCAGTTCTCCTCTCTGTCTCCATCTCCATGAGGGCAGCTTGGCTCAGTCCTATTGAGAGCAATGGGAACCACTGAGAAAGTTGCCACGCATAATCTGTAGCCTCAGTCCTATTGAAAGCAATGGGAGATGGTAGCTCTTTTGAATGTGGGCAATTCTTGGTGAAGTTTTTCTGAAATGATCTGTCATTCGGGAAGTGTCAGAACAGTTGTTCCTCATCTGAAACCAAACAGCTTCATGGTGTCAGATAAAAACAATTAATAAATTAATGCCTTTAACAGTGTTTCCTAAAAAGAGAAAATTCTTAAAGCAGTAACAACCTCATCATCTGGAATTCTGAGTCCAATTCTGGTGTCTGCACGATTACATTTTTTAAAAAAGATTATAAAAAATAATAGAGAGGTTAAAGAAGAGCTACAAGAATGACTTGAGGTCTGGAAAACCTACCTTACAGTGAGAGGTTCAAGGAGCTCAATCTATTTAGCATATCAAAGATAAGATTAAAATGTGACCTGGTCACTATCCAGAAATACCTCCAGAGAGAGAAGATACTTGAAAATAGAGGGCTCTTTAATTTAGGAGAGAAGGGTGTAACCATATCTAATGGTAAAAAGTTGAAGTCTGCAAAATTCAAATGGGAAATAAGATTCTTAACAGTAAGAACAATTAATGAGTGGCTCAGATTACCAGAGGATGACTTCTCCACAACGTGACGTCTCTAAATAGAGATGGGATGTCATTCCAAAAGAGCTGCTTTAGTTCTACCATAGGATGCAGGAATCACTAGGTGAAATTTATGTCTTGTGTGATATAGAAGGTCAGACAGGCCAGATGATCATTATGGTCCCTTCTGAATTTAAAATCTATTAATCTATAAATATTTCAGGATCAGACACAGTGATAACTCTTCAGGCTCACAACATCTTTACAGTACTCAGCTCCTAACCCATGTAATTAGTGATTATCCTTTTTTATTAATTGTGGCAGTGACTTGGGACCTTAAGCAGGGATCAGGGACCACTGTACTAAGTACTGTACATAAGAACATAAGAAAGACCGTACTGGGTCAGACCAACGGTCCATCCAGCCCAGTATCCTGTCTACCGTCTGTGGCTAATGCCAGGTGCCCCAGGTGAGTGAACCAAACAGGTAATGATCAAGTGATCTCTCTCCTGCCGTCCATCACCCCCCTCTGACAAACAGGCTAGGGACACCATTTCTTACCCATCCTGGTTAATAGCCATTAATGGACTTAACCTCCATGAATTTATCCAGTTCTCTTTTAAACCCTGTTATAGTCCTAGCCTTCACAGCCTCCTCAGGCAAGGAGTTCCACAGGTTGACTATGCGCTGCGTGAAGAAGAACTTCCTTTTATTTGTTTTAAACTTGCTGCCCACTAATTTCATTGGGTGGGCCCTAGTTCTTATATTATGGGAACAAGTAAATAACTTTTCCTTATTCACTTTCTCCACACCACTCATAATTTTATATACCTCTATCATATCCCCCCTTAGTCTCCTCTTTTCCAAGCTAAAAAGTCCTAGACTTTTTAATCTCTCCTCATATGGGACACGTTCAAACCCCTAATCATTTTAGTTGCCCTTCTCTGAACCTTTTCTAATGCCAACACAGTAGACTCTCGATTATCCAGGACAATAGAGAAAGAATTAATCCTGGTTAATAAAATCCCGGATAATCACCATCCATAGGAAATAGCAGGGGGGGTTGGTTCACCTGCCACCCTGCGCCGGGGGGGGAGGGGTTGTTGGTTCACTGGCTGTCCTGTGCCCTGGTGGGTTTTTTTGTGTGTGTGTGCGCTTGGGGCAGCAACAAAGCCAGAGTCGGCCCTGCGAGTTGCACATGGTTGGTTTTTTTTTACATCCTGGTTAATCCACATCCTGGTTAACCCAATCCTGGATAATCGAGAGTCTACTGTATATCCTTTTTGAGATGAAGAGACCACATTTGTGCACAGTATTCAAGATGTGGGTGCACCATGGATTTGTATAAGGGCAATAAGATATTCTCCGTCTTATTCTCTCTCCCTTTTTTAATGATTCCTAACATCTTGCTTGCTTTTTTGACTACCACTGCACACTGCGTGGATGCCTTCAGAGAACTATCCAGGATGACTCCAAGATCTTTTTCCTGATTAGTTGTAGCTAAATTAGCCCCCATCATATTGTATATATAGTTGGGGTTATTTTTTCCAATGTGCATTACTTTACATTTATCCACATTAAATTTCATTTGCCATTTTGCTGCCTAATCACTTAGTTTTGTGAGATCTTTTTGAAGTTCTTCACAGTCTGCTTGGGTCTTCACTATTTTGAGCAGTTTAGTATCATCTGCAAACTTTGACACCTCACTGTTTACGCCTTCCTCCAAATCATTTATGAATAAGTTGAATAGGATTGGTCCTAGGACTGACCCTTGGGGAACACCACTAGTTACCCCTCTCTCCATTCAGAAAATTTACCATTTATTCCTACACTTTGTTCCCTGTCTTTTAACCAGTTCTCAGTCCATGAAAGGATCTTCCCTCTTATCCCATGGCAACTTAATTTACATAAGAGCCTTTGGTGAGGGACCTTGTCAAAGGCTTTCTGGAAATCTAAGTACACTACGTCCACTGGATCCCCCTTGTCCACATGTTTGTTGATCACTTCAAAGAACTCTAATAGATTAGTAAGACACGATTTCCCTTTACAGAAACCATGTTGACTTTTGCCCAACAATTTATGTTCTTCTATGTGCCTGACAATTTTATTCTTTACTATTGTTTCAACTAATTTGCCTGGTACAAACACATTACCAAAGTATGGTCCCTGCTCAGAAGAACTTACACAAGGAGCCAGGGGTAGGCAACCTATGGCACACGTGCCAAAGGCGGCACGCAAGCTGATTCTCAGTGCCACTCTGCTGCCAGCCTGGGGTTCTGGCTGCCAGCCCTGCTCAGTCCGCTGCCCATCTGGGGTGCCAGCCATCTTTGTCTGTTAGACTGATGAGCCCAGTATCAAAGTTTTGTTCCCCATATAAGTGCTCACAGACTGTCACCCCGTAACCTTCTCTTTGTTAAGCTAAATACAGTGACAGACTCAAGGATCTCAGTTTAAGGCCGGTTTTCTAATCCTTTAATCCTTCTTGTGGCTCTTCTCTGAACCCTCTCCAGTTTATCAACCGCCTTCCTGAATTGTGGACACCAGAACTGGACACACTGTTCCAGCAGTGTCACACCAGTGCCAAATGCAGAGGCACAATCATCTGTCCACACCTACTCAAGATTCCCCCACTTGGCAAAGGTTCCTCACCAGACCTGTAGTTTGAAGGGTCAGACAACAGCAGTATGCCACACAGAAACGATAGTCTATTTTACTCACTTTGATTGGCACTGGTGCCGCCCTCTGAATATGGAGAATGTGGTGCAGGTTTTTGTCCCATCAGGATGATGCAGAGAAACGCCACGTATCTGGAAAACAGGCTCCTCTTCAGAAGACACATTTCAGGGATATTTTTCAGAGTGAGAGGAGGATAATGAGCAGCTCCTGAGGAGAGGGATGCAGAAGAGAGTCATCCAGTGCTCAGGTACTGTGGAGCGAACACATTAGAGTAGCATGATCGACTGGCTTTATGAGACGCCATAGCCTTCTGGAATTTCTTGGTGCACTGGGTCACACACTCCCAGAAAGCTGCTGCCTGAAGTTGGACCTGGCAAAGTGGCCAGAGAGCATGAGGGCTCTGTGTGACACTGAGTGTCTTTGTGGGAAGGGGTGGAGGGGGGGCATGGCCCAGGTCAGGATCCAGGGAGCAAGCAAACCCCTGGCACTTTGGAAAGTCAGTATCTGTGCCTATAGTGCTACCACCAGGGTTGTCAGTGGGGATGACACTGGTATTCGCTAGATAAGTCCATTGATCTGCCTCGTTGGGAAAACAACTAACTCAAAGCTCAAACAGGTAAACAAGGAACCTGAGGGCACAGGCCTACTGCTGACACAAAAATGCTGTCGGCTGACGGATAAGAGCAATATATACAGTAGACTCTCCATTATCCAGGACTGGGTTAACCGGGATGTGGATTAACCAGGATGTCAAAAACAATTAAACACGTGTAACTCGCAGGGCCGACTCTGGCTTTGTGCTGCCCCAAGCGCACACACCAAAAAACCCTACCAGGGTGCAGGACAGCCAGTGAACCAACCCCCCCTCTCCCCGGCACAGGGTGGCAGGTGAACCAACCCCCCCTCCCCATATTCCCTACGGATGGTGATTATCCGGGATTTTATTAACCAGGGTTAATTCTTTCCCTATCATCCTGGATAATCGAGAGTCGGCTGCACTGGCTACCTACATGGATCCCAGCATCACAACCACCAGCAAGAAGATTCACAGCGATGGTCATTGGTTTGGGTCGCCTCTGCCAGCATAACCTTCCATCCCAACACGTGTGAGAGGAACACAGACTGTGCATAGCTGAGCAGCCCAAAGTTAGGAAAGAGCTACGCTTGCACAATGTAATTCCGCCCCCCTGAGCAGAGCGCAGTGCAGGGCAGTGTTAAACAGCTGCCATGCTCCGTTTCTGAGATGGCTATCCCTGGGTTAATGGTATGTCACGGAGTCGGCAAAGCACGGCGGGATCCCTCGGGATGACAGGGCTCTATAAATTGGAGGTTCTCTCATTTTTATTAAAAAATCCCCACTGTCAGTTTACATCCTTTTAATGTTTAATTTCAAGCCATAATAAGTCTGTTGCTTGCTCTCGCTTCTCCTTCAGGGGCTGAAGCTGAGTTACTGCTCTTCCAAACCTGCCTTTCAAAGCAAAGCTGCTCTCGCTCTCGTCTTTACTGATCCTTCCTGCACAGCTTATAGAACTGAAAAACCCTGCGCTTATACGGGGACTTTCATATGCAAGGTCCCCACCGTTTGCCTAAATCCAGCATCAAACAATAGCGGTGCAGGTGCTATGCAGGTAGGCACATAGCAGTGATATGCTCACTCCTTAGACAGAAGAACCTGTTTCCTGAGTAGACAGCTGAGAAAATACTGACCACATTGGAAAGAGATATGGGACCTTTAAAAATGTATTTATACAGTAGACTCTCCATTATCCAGGATGATAGGGAAAGAATTTAATCCTGGTTAATAAAATCCCGGATAATCACCATCCATAGGAAATATGGGGAGGAGGGGTTGGTTCACCTGCCACCCTGCGCCGGGGAGAGGGGGGTGTTGGTTCACTGACTGTCCTGTGCCCTGGTGGGGTTGTTTTTTTGTGTGCCAGAGCCGGCCCTGCGAGTTGCACGTGGTTTTTTTTTTTTTGACATCCTGGTTAATCCACATCCTAGTTAACCCAATCCTGGATAATCGAGAGTCTACTGTACTTTCAAGTAGCTAATAGTATTTTAACAAATCAAAAGAGAAGCTAATAAAACCCTAATAAAAATCATAAATTGACAGCCAGAGTTTCCTATAACAGCCAAGACCAAAAAATATCTTGGGATGAATTCATAACCCCCTCTCTCCCCACTGCAAAGTCAAATTATATATCTCATTAGTTTCCCATAGGAATTCTATTTTTCTATGGCTTTCACTGGAATAATTGTATGTAAGATGCTCAGAAAGCCAAACACACAGAAAAACTAAAATGTAGGCAGCAAAGAACGGATGAATTCCAAAGGCGAATCTCCACTGGAGCTGCCTTTAACTTTCAGTCCACAGCACCCCGAGCCAATATTCAACCTCTGTTTATTTTTTATGTCGGACACTTTGTTTCAGTTCAGACTGCCATCAGACGCAGCACCTGTTTAAAAATTCACCGTGCAGTACTCCACAAAGTATAAGACTGGCCCTACCTCTGATGTAACTCGGAAGGAACAAACCAAGAAATGGTCACAACTCTTTAAAGATGCAAATTGAGAATCAGCCATCATAACAAGAGAGTTCTGTTAATTCTCTTATGAGTATGCAGATTTCGGCACTGACTTTTGCTAGGCTTATTTGTTTTATTTAGCAATAAATTTAATACGGGCTCCCTGAAGCAAAGAGACAGATGGACTATAAACTTTGAATTTTTAGTAGCTTTAGTTACTAGGTTAGTGTCATTTTTTTATCCTTACTTAAATTATCTATGAAAGTTTACAATGATTGAATTTGTTTTGGGGGCTTTACACCTTGACATTAGAATTAAATAAGAACATAAAAACATAAGAATGGCCATATTAGGTCAGACCAATAGTCCATCTAGCTCATTGTGTCTTCCAGCAGTGGGAGCTAGCTGCTATGTTGTCTAGAGGCAGGCGTCAGCAGCTGTGTCACCCAGTGGCAGGTGTCAATGGCCGTGTTGCCCGGCAGCGGTAGTCGGTGGCCATGTTACCCAGCCATGTGTATCAGCAACCGTGTTGTCAGATAGCTGGAGTCAGTGGCCATGTTGTCCAGCAGTGGCCTAGATGCTGGATTCAGCAGCTGTGATGCCTAATGGCGAGAGTTAGTGGCCAGGGTAGGGGAACCTGTTCTCAGTGGTAGCAGATGACCGAACAAAGAGTAATCGTCTCAAGTTGCAGTGGTGGAGGTTTAGGTTGGAGATTAGGGGAAACTATTTCACTGGGAGGGTGGTGAAGCACTGGAATGGGTTCCCTAGAGAGATGGCGGAATCTCTTTCCTTAGCGGTTTTTAAGGTCAGGCTTGACAAAGCCCTGGCTGGGATGATTTAGTTGGGGATTGGTCCTGCTTTGAGCAGGGGGTTAGACTAGATGACCTCCTGAGGTCCCTTTCCAATCCTGATCTTCTATGAACTTGGGCCTTCCCTGCTCCACCAGGTTCCAGCCTAGGGCCCAAAGAAACAATAAGTCAAAATGTTTAGCCTAGGGGGTGGGCACGTCTATGTCTGCTCCCTGGGCCACTTCCTACCTCGTCTTCAGATCCTCTGCTGGTGCCACTGGTCTATCTTGGGGTCCCCCTTGGAGATCCCTGGCCACGCTCTGGAGAGTCTCCCTCTGTCTGTGGCAGTTCCGTGTCCTTCCCCCTGAGCTGCTCCTTCTTGAGCTCTGCGTCCACTATCAACATGCCCAACAAGGGCAGCAGAGTAGGGCCCCGGTGTCGAGAGCAACTCCGTAACCCTTGCCTCACCGGTATGGGGCTTGTGCACTCCACCGCAGTCTGATGTTGTTAACAGTAAAGGAGACCCTAAGAATCCCAGCGGGGATGTTGGATAGGTGCAAATCCTATGTCCCCCGCTCCCATCTGCTGCAGTCCTTTTACCTATAAAGGAAATTAGTGTTGGTGGTGTCTCCACCTGGCTGAACTCGGCACACACTCACTGGAATGCCTTGGGAGCTTCCAGGAATAAATCTGAGCTATTCTGTGTCATGGAAAAGTACCAGTTATAAACACTATAATCTTAAGTAAAGGTGTCTGAACTCTAATCTAACAACTTTGAAAAACATGAGATAATAGATTGGGATAATTAACATGTCACAACCAATTTAAAAAAAGCAGGAGGTACTCCAATAAATCAATTAATAAATGCAGTTTACAGTTGTAAATGAAATGTAATCAACTTACATTCCCACCATCACCATTTAACCACTCCTGCAGGTGCCCGCTTCTGCATGAGGGGTAGCTCAGTGGTTTGAGCATTGGCTTACTAAACCTAGGATTGTGAATTCAATCCTCCAGGAGGCCATTTAGGGATATGGGGCAAAAAATGGGATTG
Source organism: Sternotherus odoratus (assembly GCA_032164245.1). NCBI lineage: Eukaryota > Metazoa > Chordata > Testudines > Kinosternidae > Sternotherus > Sternotherus odoratus. The sequence goes on along the minus strand of JAVMKO010000019.1, from coordinate 13,405,225 downwards.
TTCCTGCTTTGAGCAGGGGGTTGGACTTGATGATCTTCTGAGGTCCCTTCCAACCCTGAGATTCTATGCTGGGGGGGGGGGTATGATGATCTTGGAGCTGGGGACAGCACTCTCTTGGTCCAGCCAAGGTAACAAGGGGCAAGCCAATTGTAACTTGGGGTCATTCCAAGCTGCACCACCCCCTCTGAAGAGGAGAGTTGTTATAACCAGAGGTTAGTAACCCTGGAGTCTGGTTAGATGCTAAGACCATTGTCTCATCTCAGACCCAGGCAACCCCTTAGAGTCTCTTTGCTGTCCCCATCCCTTGCAAAGGGGGCACTGATGCGCACCTCAGACCCATCTCAGTCAGCTCTGGGCTCAGCAAGTCTCTGCCCTGGTTCTAAGGAAGCCCAGCAATAGACTCCATGGGAGCCTGCTCAGTCAAAGTCGCAGCAGTTTCTGGCTTTCTATCAGGAGCTTAGCAGCAGCTCCTGGCTTGGCCAGAGCTCCACTAACCAACCTCAGCTTCCCTGACCAGGAGCTCAGCTCCCTGCCAAGATGGAGCCCACCACATACGCTCCCTGCCTCTTCTCGAAGTCTTTCTCTATCTCAAGGAATCATGGGAGTTATAATCTCCCAGGCTGGATAGCAGGACTCGGGACCTTCCCGAGTGGAACACTGCCAATTAAATTCAGAGGCCCCTCTAATAAAGGGTGGCTACTCTAAGGCTATGTCCACACAACACACCTTATAACGGCATGGCTGTGCAGCTGCAGCCGCGCTATTGGAAGGTGCGCTGTGTGTGGTCGCTCTTTATCAGATGCAAGTTATTGTTAAAAGAGGTGTAAGAGATCCAGGCGGTAAAGTGAAGAAAGAGGAATCTCCTGCAAAAGCTGGTGAATCTTGGAAGGGCAAATTGTTGCGTTTCTAGCGGATAAAGTTACTTTCATTTGTGTATTCTGAGTTTTGATGCCATGATAACAAAAGGATTGGAAATGTCTCTGCTAGATGAAACTTACATAGCAGTAAAGAAGGAAATGTGGCTCTAGGATTTGTATGTAGACAAAGGACGTGATGGTTACTATTGATATGACATTGGTGAGGGTGCACATGGAATGCTTTGAATAGGTCTGGGAGCCTCAATACTAGCAAGACATTGACAAACTGAAGGGCATTTCCTGAAGTTACAGAAAGCATGAAAAAGCTGAAAAGATTAAGCAGGGGGAAAGAACAAAACGCAGCCCAACTGAGCTCCTCGTGAGTCTGGATACTGAATGGCCTTACATACCATGGAGGGCAAGGGCTGTTCAGAGTAGTGCAAGGTATTTCTTTAATATTTAATTTTTTGAAAGAAAAGTCACAGATTGTCTGTCAAATGCAAATAATCCAGTACTCAAAGGAAGTTCCATGGAGCTCGAGGGTGCTAATCCCAGTCCACATTGTCAGGAGTCTAACTGGTCTAACTAATTTAGATGTTATACACACACAAGAAAGAAAATTAAATTAAACAACAACAACAACAGCCGCATCAATTTCAAGTTATCTCCGGGGAAGGGGGGTGGCGTGGGGGGGGGGTGGAGAGAAAATCAATGTTTGCCAAATGAAAAAGGATGAAATCAGGGTGTTGCAAACAGTGGAGAATAAAACTGTAATTATCTCTATAAACACAGCACATGCCCAGAATTTTGGGAAAGAATGGGAGAAAAGTCTTTGGGGGAGCAATTTTTAATTTTCTGACTGTCAGAAATTTTGTTCTCCCAACAGCAGCAAACAGATTAATTTCAGGTCAGAGGCCCGTGGGAACATGAAACTTCCTTACTTTATCTTCATTCCAAAAACTTGAAGTCGTTTTTTAAGGAACTGATAGCCACAAATTAATAATTATACCAGAAGGAAACCCTAGAGAAGTAAAGGTCCAAGGCCACAATGAAGAGGTCATGTCCACCCTTCAAAATGCAAAGATATTTTCAGTTCTCTATGCAAGCCAAGGGGTTTGGCAGGCCTGATTCAACAGAGAAAGTATAAAACGGTGGTGTGTTGGAAACTGTATTAAAATGATATGTTGTCACTTTAAAGCCTCAGAGGTTTTCCTGGTTGTGATTGCAGGTCAGGGGGTTCTGGAGAATAGCCTGCGATCTGTGTTTTGTGGCAGTGAATCTGCAAGGAGCCAGTCTACTGCAAGGTGGGATGAGGGAGCAAGCACTCGGCTTTCTGTTTTTGGTTCTTGTGTTAAAGTTTGGGATTCTAAGAAATAAAGTAGTGTTACACTCCAGCAGGAATATATGATTTTCTTTGATCTAACTTGTGTGCGTGTAATGTGACTATAACCAAAACTCTGCCCCTTCAACTCCCTCTTTGGCAGATATGTTTCAATGACTCACTTTCAGGATTGCCTCAGCTCCTGAGGTAACCGAAGCATCATGTCCTGCATGTTTGCAGATGTGGGTAAGATGGAAATAGCTGTTGACGGCCTGCTATTTTGGGGTGGAAATGAGCAACCCTGAGAGATGGCCTGACATCCTGTTTGTCGCCAAAGGGGGAAGAAAAACCCTTAAACTGAGTAAGACCAAATGCCAGGCCCAGTTGAATTAGTTGTGCGGGACACATGCTTGGTGACAAAGGAGCATAGCTGACCCCAAGCAAAGGGAAGACAATTATACAAAGCAAAAGACCCCAAAACAAGGAAACCTTGCAGAGATTCATGGGCATCTTATCATGTCTAATCAAGCTCAACCCTAATTTGTCCCTAATAAGTGCTCCACCAAGCCAGCTGCTTGAAGACAGTACAGAAGAGTAGTGAGCTGACGGGCAAGATAAATGTGTTGGGTAATGAAAAATGTTGTAGCAGAAGCACTGAAATACTGTAAGAGCAACGAAGAGCTAAGATCCCCATTAGTGAGTCGGGGACACGGAGGACGAATGCCCGTCAAGTGTAGGGGCTGGCATCTGCTAGCTCCAGTGGTTACTCTGACATGCTTCTTTCCCTTTGACCTTTTCCAGTGACCTTTGACCCTGTCCTATGCTCCAGGGCACCACGCCCCACGGGATGGATATGGATATTGATTTGTCAATGTGTAAACTGCATCACACCCTTATGACCATGTGCATTCTGTGGGGTTTGAGTGCACAAAGCCCTGGCAGCCCCGTCGCCTTCCTGTGGCTGTCGGGTTCGGTGGGGCTTTTGGGGTTGTGATGGAGGTGTGGATAATACAGCAGGGATCAGCTGCTCTCACAGCTTTGCCCCTGGTTGGCCCTGTGGGCTGTCTCTGGTGGGACTTGGTGCTGACACAGAGGGTATTAACTCCAGCCCAGCCACTGTGTCTGTCTGTGCAGCCTTGGTTCAGAGCCGTGACACCAGTACTGGCTTTGGTTACCCCTTGCAAGGTACCCCAAGACCCCTCCAGCCCCAAACTTTCCCCAAACCGTCTGCCATGTTAGCCCTCTCAGTAGTTATTACATTCGCTGCTCCTTTGAACTGGAATTTGAAAAACACTCTTATTTTAGTCACAATACCGTGCTCGTTTACATTAAAAGTAAAACAAGTTTGTTAATCAAAAAGGCATAGATTTAAGTGATGCCAAGAATCAAGATAGAAAGGGTTACAAGCAAATAAAAGCAAAAATATGTTCCTAAAGTTAAAGCCTGTTTAAGAAATTGGAGTCTCTTGTTCAAAAGAGGGGTGTTTCTTGCCAAGTCTCTTTTCCAGCAGTGTCTGACCAACCTTTTGGGCCAGGATCCTTTACAGCAGTGGTCCCCAACCCCCGGGCCACGGACCGGTACCGGTCCGTGGATCAATTAGTACCGGTCCGCGAGGAGCAGCGCCCCTCCCTCCCCGGTCCCCCTGTCCGGGGGCCCCCCGTCCCCCGGTCATGCACCCCCCCCCCGGTCCCCCGGTCTGCGGTCCCCCGGTCCGCGGTGATAAAAAGGTTGGGGACCACTGCTTTACAGAGTCCACAATGGTCAGTTTCTTTGGGCTTGATTACACTGGCATTTTATAGCGCTATAAAGCCATCAGGAGCGCTGTAACTCACTACCCGTCCAGACTGGCAAGACACGTAGAGTGCTATAAATCCAAATTTATACTGGTCCTGGTAATGCTCCTTGCCAGAGGATTAACAGCTGTAGCATATTGAGTGCTCTGTTTTAGCTCCAGTGTAAATGGGTATTAACAATACATCGCTTTCAGTGATCTCTGGAGATGCCCCTAAGCCATTTAAGCCAATTAAGCCTCTGTTCCCTTTGTTTTGAACTCGGCTAGAGGAATGCGGAAGTACGTTTTCAGAGCTTATCTTGAACTTGGCCAATCAACAATGCAAATGTTTACCGAGTGAGCCAGTGTGAAATAGAAGATTAGGAGGAACTGCATTTCAAAGACAAGGTGCAGACACACTCTCAGCATGCCAAAAATCCACTCGCCCTCTCCATCCGCATATACACAACACGCTCCCCTTGACTCCCCTCATTTGAAAAGCACGTTGCACCCAACTGAATGCTGGGATAGCTGCCCATAATGCACCACTCCCGTGCCGCTTGAAGTGTCGCGAATGTGGCCATGCTTTACCGCTGGTGGGTGTAAGTGTGGACGCGCTATAGCGCTATCCCTATAGCTGTATACGACGGTAGGTATAACCAAAACTGCTATAAAGCTGTAAGTGTAATCAAGCCCTTTGTCTCTTTGGTTAAAAGGATAACTCTATGGACTAGCCAACTCTGAAGTGTATTCTCAGAGAATGTTCTTTTTCTCCTGATGGGAAGAGATACCACCTGGTCTGGTGAAGACTTCTGGTTTGCTCCCCCCCCAGCAGGTGATAGTTGAGTGGTTGTCTTTGTCCCTTGCTGGCTTGATGGCTTTGTTTATCTTTTATGTACATGCATTTCCAATGTCTCTCAAGAAACATTCAAGCTGGCAAAACTACATTCCTTCACTTAGAGTGAGGACACATTTTAAGAACATGATTTCAGCATGTTTGTAATTTAGCATACGTTACCTGTACATGCACCAGACAATAGTATTAATGGTCAGTGAGTTATGAGTTTTCCAGCTATCCATGACATGTCACTGTTTGGGTAAATATAATAACGACAGTGTGCCCACTGGCACTGGGCGTTCTTAGGGTCACCACCACACCGCAGTGGGGGAATAAAGAGACACGTTGAAGCTGGCGTTTGGGTAGTCCGGAAGCTGCTCCTGCCAGCAGTCTTCTCTACTACGTTAAGGCCTGAAGGACCTGTAACAGAGTCTTCAGCCTTTCCTCCCTCCGTGGTTGGGAAGACCTGACCGTGCCCCATTATCTCCATTGACTGCTCCCAGCACAGGTCCCACTTCCTTACTATTTGTGTGGGGAGAGGGGCTCCCCTTTATGGGCCTTATTAAATCTCTGACTGTGGGAATCAAAATGAACATCACAAACCCCAGTGTATTCAGGGATACTCCTTCCCTGTGGCCCCAGCAGAGGGGTTGGTTACTCTGCAGTGCTGCCAACAATCCTGCACCAATGTTGGGGAGATTGCTCTGGGTGGGCCTTTGAGTCTTATCCTGGAAGTCCACTGTACTCTTCTCAGGGGCGGGGTGAAGGTCTTCTGGCTAGGGGTTCCCTCTGCAGCTTCCGGGGGTCACCCCTACAGCCTCCTGCTTAGAGCAACCCTGCTGTTCCCCGCCCACTTACTGCAGTTTCCTCCCTTTTCCATGTGGGGTCTATGTACCACGTCACAGACCCCCTCCCCCCCCCCCATTGACAGCAATGGGAATAGGATCAGGCCCATAGGAAGCAACCATGAGGGGAGAACGATGGTCTTGTGGCTACTACACTTGACTGCTACTCAGGGATCTGGGCTCAGTTTCTGGCTCTGCCACAGAATCTCTATGAGACCTTGGATGAGTCACTTATCTTGTTAAAACTCAGCACCTATTTAGGCAACTAAATGGCCTGGCCAGAGATGCCAGGGACAAGACAAGTCTGGAAATCTGACCACTTCATTTAGATGCTACATGGGACCTGAGATCTTTCCGAAATATGACCCCAACTCTTTGTGTCTCTCAGTTTCCCCATCTGTAAAATGGGTTTAATGACACTTTCCTGCCTCAGAGGGGTGTTTTAAGGAAAAATCCATAAATACTCAGATATTATGGTACCGCCAGGGGGGCCGGGTATAAAATATGTAGGGACACAAGGCTGCATGGGGACAACAGAGCTACACTTCCAGAGTTAGGAACTGTCAGTGAGAGCACCTCAGCTGTAAGGAAGATGTAAAGTTAGCCAGGGCCTAAGCCAGACTAGGTGTTCAAGATCAAAACCAGCCTCATAAATTTACATGAAAGCCACTATCTGGAGTAGGGAACAATGGGCTTGATCCAAAGTCCCTGAGCCTTTCCATTTCCTTCAATGGACTTTGGATCAGGACCAATATTAGTATCTAATTTACCTTTCCAGCTGGTGGCATGTTTCCAGAAGATATGTGAATTCACATGCACATTGTAGCTGCTCTTCCTTCTGCTTCTCAAAAGTGTGGATTGTGTACTGTGTGCATATGGAGAGTCACAGAAGAACCCCTGCCTTTGATTTGAGTCCTTAGTGCTTCCCTCCCATGACTCTTGCCCAAGATGGGCTTCCTGACCCACCATGGTCCCTGAGCAGATGTATTCCACGCTATTTGTGCACCAAATTGACATTCCCAGCGCGTATCCATTTCTTTGTCTTTTGCACTTTGAACATTGGTTGCTACATTCCTTTCTTTTTAAAGAAGTAAATACATCTCATCCGTAGCGTAGAGATGCAGAAGCACCAAGGCGGAAGAGGAGTGTCAAGGCTGTTTGGAGGTGAGAAGATTCTCACAAATTCCCATCCAGACTTTCCCAACTCTTCACTGCAGAAATCTAGTCTTCCCATGGCAAGGTTACACTCTGGCTGTGGGATGGCAGGCAGCCTCAGTGGATCAGTCATGACAATTTGTCAGACGTGTATGAAAGACATTTCCTTTCTTCACAACCAATGGTGTGCTGTAGGGCACTAGCCCATAAGCCTTTGAGCTAGTGAAAATGTACAGTAATACATGATGAGAAGAACAGTGACACAGTTCTATGTAGTAAATGTCTCTTTGCAAGTGGCAGAAGAATGGGGCATTCCGTGGCGATAGCAAACCATCAAAGCTGAGTATGATCCATAAACAGCTAAAAATAGAGGCTGACCGTGCTAATCAGATGCTTAGGAAGGTCAGATTCTCTCCAGTCACTGCCAGCAGTTATTTCGGGGGCCCTGTAGTGTCATTCAGGGATTTTATGACTCCTTATACTTCCAAACGCGCCCCAAAAGCAAAATACATCTTTCCCATTTGTGACAGGTGCCAACGGCTACACAGACCTGCAGCTTTTCAAGGTCCATTCCCCCGGGGGAGCCCGACGTGATTTTGGCATCCCACATGGTGCTGCTGAGAAGCCTGGAGACCAGCCGACAGCTGATTGTACATGTGTCTGCATTTCATCTCTGCTATTGCATAGTGTAGTCACATAAATCATCAGACATGAGTTTGCAAAATACTAATACAGTAAAACCTCGATTTAACGGACCTCGATTTAACGGACTTCGGATGCAACGGACAAAATTTCTGAGCAAGTCTGATGCATCCCAAATCCATTTCTCGCGGGCTGGCTGCCGGCTCCCAGCTGCCGCCCAGGTCCCGGCAGCGGGCGGGCTGCGGAGCTGCCGCCCCGACCCTGTGGCAGTTGGGCTGCTGCTCCGACAGCTCAGGTTTTTTTTATTATTATTAAATAACGGACTTTTTCATTTAACGGACACCCCCTCGCCCGAATTAGTCCGTTAAATGGAGGTTTCACTGTACTTTCCCTACTCTCTACCCACGTCTGTTCATCAGCTTTATTACAAAATGGATTTAAGTTACATCACTAACACTTTCCAATAAGTGGACATTATTTAATGCTAAATTACAATTGAATTAATATGGATTAACATATTACAGGCATATTAAAGTCTAATGAATAGTTTAAGATTAATGTCATGAGGAATACCAAAGGAACTAATGATGATTAGCCACTTAGAGTTAAGTGTTAAGAGTTTCATTATCAATGACTGTTGCTTTTTGGGGAATTCTTTTAGTTACCCTCTGACAACACTCGCCATGGGTTTGTGGCGTAGTGTCTGTGCTGAAGTTTGATGATAACTGGAAAATACTTTGTCAGAAGAAGGAGAGAGAGGGTTGGCAAACAAACTAATGAAGATGACCAGTTCCACCAGGAGGCTAAAATGGAAGGTGATAGAATATATATTTTTGCCCTTTTAAAGAGAAAATAATACTAGGAAAAAGCAACAGCACTGCTCAGAAAATGTCTTATAATGTTTTAGCTACTTTGGCAATGTAATTTCATTATGATTGTCACTTAATTGCTGGTTGTAATTTTCCCCAACCTCAAAAGGTCCATTATTTTCTTTTTGGTGAAAAAAACAAACAGGGGAGGAGGAGACCACAAAAAGTATTTATGAAATGAAACATAAGACATACATCATGTGATTCACTTCATAAACATTAAATCCTCAAACACCATGGCAACATATTGTCCAAAATCATAGAATCATAGAATATCAGGGTTGGAAGGGACCTCGGGAGGTCATCTAGTCCAATCCCCTGCTCAAAGCAGAACCAATCCCCAACTAAATCATCCCAGCCAGGGCTTTGTCAAGCCTGACCTTAAAAACCTCTAGGGATGGAGATTCCACCATCTCCCTAGGTAACCCATTCCAGTGCTTCACCACCCTCCTAATGAAAAAGGTAAACCTCACCCACTGCAATTTGAGACCACTGCTTCTTGTTCTGTCATCTGCCAACACTGAGAACAATCTAGATCTTTGGAACCCTCTTTCAGGTAGCTGAAAGCAGCTATCAAATCCCCTCCCATTCTTCTCTTCCGCAGACTAAATAATCCCATTTCCTTCAGCCTCTCATGATAAATCATGTGCTCCAGCACCCTAAAAATTTTTGTTGCCCTCCTCTGGACTCTTTCCAATTTTTCCACATCCTTCTTGTAGTGTGGGGTCCAAAACCGGCCACCGTACTCCACATGAGGCCTCACCAATGCCGAATAGAGTGGAATGATCATGTGCCTCAATCTGCTGGCAATGCTCCTACCTATTCAGCCCAAAATACTGTTAGCCTTCTTGGCAACAAGGGCACACTGTTGACTTATCCAGCTTCTCGTCCACTGTAACCAGGGCCGGCAACAGGGGGGTACTACGGGTAGAGCTGTACCGGGCCTCGAACTTAAGGGGGGCCCCCTTAAGTCCGGGGCCCATAGTCCCCCCTTGTCGCCGGGCCTGTCTCCGCGGGCTGGGTGCGGGCGGTGCTCGTGCCGGGATGGTTTATTGCCGCCGCCCGCGGCTGAGGTTAGGGGCACCGGGGGGAGCCAGGAACAGCTGCCTTGCCGGAGCCTGGGAAAACCCCTCCCCCGGGGTGCTGGGGCGGGAGCCGGGCCGGGTCCCTCCCACTGCGGCCAGCAGGGTTGGGGGCCCGGACGGGGTGCAGCGGGGCGGCCCTAGCGCGTCCCAGGGTAGCCCCGGCCACGCCCGCCCCGCCTGCAGCAGGCGGGGCGGCCGGCCGCTGGCAGGAGCCTCTCGGGAAGTGTGGGGCGCTGCCTGCCCAGCTGCTGCCGCAGGGCGGACACGTGGTGAGCGGCCGGTCTGCTGGGGGGGGGCCACGGCGGGGCCGGATGGGCCGTGGGGAAGCTGCCCCCGGGGCGCCCCCCCCCCACCGTGGGTCCGCTATCAGAGTAGGGGGCCCCCAACGATCAGAGTAGGGGGGCCCAAAATTTCTGTCGCCGGCCCTGACTGTAACCCTAGGATCTTTTCTGCAGAACTACTGCCTAGGCCCTAGGCACTCAGTCCCTAGTCTGTAGCAGTGCATGGGATTCGTCCGTCCTAAGTGCAGGACTCTGCACTTGTCCTTGTTGAACCTCATCAGATTTCTTTTGACCCAATCTTCTAATTTATCTAGGTCCCTCTGTATCCTATCCCTACCCTCCAGCATATCTCCTCCTCCTCCCAGTTTAGTGTCATACGCATAATGACTGCTTTCAATTCTGTGAGGCAAATATAAGAACACCACAGTCTAGTAATTTGTGAGACTTGATACTCGTTTCTATCTGCTCTTGGACATTAATGCACAAAGAACTCCCAGGACTGTGTTGGCTGTTACTTCTTTCTTGATGAAGTTTAATTAGCATGCTGAACACCAATGCCTCAGAAGCTAAGGAGAAGACACTTGAGAAGGTCTCTCTTCTTTTCCATCATCATCTCCCTGGATTCTTGAAGGCATCTTCAGCAACTTGGACGCATAATCTGTAGCTTATGGTCTCCTTCCACATAGAATCAACAGCAACAAGAAGGGATTCATCTTTTGTTATACGAACACTCATAGCTATTATCAGGCCATTACTCATGTTCAACTTCCTTGCATTAATGTCAGTGTTGATTCCTTTAGTTCTTCCTTAATTTTTTCCTCTGTTTCTTTCACTTGGAGCATCTAGAAGAGATGGACAAGTTTAAATCTGCCTGGAGGAGTATATCCAGGGAGAGCACTTCAGTCATTTCTTTAAATTACTCCTTTTGTGCTACACTGAAGGCAATGTTGCAAGAATAAAAGAAAGTTGCCGTTTTCTTATCAAATAGAAATCTTTGCCATTCCACTGCTCCTGTGACATAATCACAGATTGAGCTGTGCCATTTTTTTCCCACCGTCAAAGATGAACGGAGATTGCTCCTGGGGGTAGGCGACGTGGGAGCTGCAGGAAGGCCCAGAACGGGGATTTATATTCTCATTGCCAATGATGGGTTCCGAAATGTCTGAATTGTAGGAACATCAGTCTCATTAGTGTTCTGCTCTTCCACCTCAATAGACAAAGCCTCATTCAATGGCACATCTGATCTTGGAGAGCTGGAAGAAAAGGTTTCCTGCCCTTTTGGAGAGGGGCAAAAATCCTTTCTCCCTGGATGCTTAACAACTCTTGACAATCTTACATTTTACTCCAGGAGAATGATTATTTACAGTACTTCAGAGGTAACAAAGAGTCCTGTGGCACCTTAAAGACTAACTAAATTATTGAAGCATAAGCTTTCGTGGGCTAATACCCACTTCGTCGGATGCAAGCAGTGGAAGTGCTTGCATCTGAAAAAGTGGGTATTAGCCCACGAAAGCTTATGCTTCAATACTTTAGTTAGTCTTTAAGGTGCCACAGGATTCTTTGTTACCTCTGCTATTCCAGACTAACACGGCTACCTCTCTGATTCTTGACATACAGTACTTCAGTGCATTTAAAGGCTTATTCCCTACTACACCCTTCAACATTCAGCATTAGGAACCCCTCCTCCATTACCACATACCCAACTCACCCCACCCCTGTGATGTGACTCAATTAATTGCCACCTAACCACCTGACCTCACACTTGCAACATCATCTCCCTCTTTGTATATCCACAAACATGTCAGCACCACCTGAGATGAGAAATCCATCCAACTCTATCCATATCACCCCATGCCAGGCTCCCTTTATCTGTCCCTGCTGATAAGTTGCTTAGGGCACTGGGTCTCAACCTTTTCCAGATTGGCAGTGCCCTAGGACTGTCTCTACCCCTGTCTCCGCCCCCTGCCCCACACAAACACACATCCAGGACCGTCGTCCCTGTTAGCAATATGGGATTGGCAGGATGGCTGTGACCCCCTGACACCAGTTTGCAGCCCCCAGGTTGAAAGCCCACGTCATGTTATGCCCCTGGAAGGAAGCATTTAGAGCAAGCCAATGCTGGTCAATGATACAGCAAGGACATGGGAACTCTTTCCTTCCACCAGGGGAATCCTTGCCTCTTCTCTGACCCCAGACATGCAGCTCAGAATTCTGCCATGAGGAAACCAATGGTGAAGAAAAGCAGCTGATGTAAAAGCCCGATTCTGCACATTAAGTAGTGAGGAGGCCTGCACTGGGTTCACCTTTAGTAGAGTTCACATAATCAACTATCAGTTTCAGTTCCACTGGCATCCTCCTTCTCTCCAAGGCTTCCTTTGTGGCCAAATGGCTTGGAGTGCAATAGAGTGGATTCTAGCTCCAAGGCTGCTGTGCTTTCCTGACATAGCTTAGTCACGTCAGTACAAATACCACCACAGCGATGCTCATCCAACCCAGCTGGAAGAACTGATTGTGGGAAGCGTCAGCAATTTGCATCCTATGGACAATCATCCTACTTGTCCTCACTGGACAAATGTTCAAAGTTGGGCTGAAAAGGACTTATCTATAATTTTATCCCATTGTACTCAGAAGCACTGGCTCTCCTGCACTCTTCTATGCAACTGTTCCCAAACATCTGCAGCCACGGCGTGAAGTTGTCAGTTGACCGTGTCACTGGAGGTGAACTGCTGACTTGACTGGCAGTAACTGATTCCAATATAATGTGAATGATATCAGGGGCACAGAGTGAAATCGGTGTTCCCCCAATTATATGAGGCCCAACAGCTCTTGCTGTTCGCAGAGACACTCAGTCTGATGCTTGGAGGCCTTCATGTTTACAGCATTGTCATTAGTGCTGCAGGTTTTCACTTGAAGTGTTCACTGGATTTCTTTCGGTAGATAGCTGATCTGCAAATGGCTCAGTGTGGCCGTCTTTTGTGTGCCTGTATCGTACCCACAATCCTTTGCCTGCTACTGAACTCCTTTGGAGGATTGTGGTGGCTGACAAGGATTCTGGTGTGTGTTTCCCTCCAAGATCACCATGCAGGAAAACCAGGCGGTGAGCAGCTGATCAGAAGAGGAGATCAGAAAGGAAGGGCCACCCTGCTGCTGGACTCCATGGAACTGAGTATGGGGATCACTTTCTATGTGGCTCTGATGGGGTATACCAGACCCACTGAGGCCCCCTGCTGAAGACCTCGTGGCCCTGCCACACCTTGCCCCAGAAAAGGGCAATGGAGAGGGTTCTCCAAGCTGCCTAGAGTGGCTGTGGGGGAAGCAGCCAAACAGGGCCCAGAAGCCTAGTATAAGAAGAGCTGCAGGACCAGCGTGAGTTCAGTTCCTTGCTGGAGCTGGAGGAGTGTGAGATGCAGAATCTCAGTCAGGGCTGTGCTGCCAGGCGAGCTAGGGAGAGCAAGCAGGAGCTCTGAGGTTGTTGCTGGGACTCAATTAGGACAAGGCCCTCAGGTAAGGGTGAAGATGGTGTGGGGTCATGGGGAAGTGGCCCAGGGAATTAGAGCAACAGTGTGACTGAGATAAAGGGACAGCAGTTGGCTGCTATCTACAAGGTCCCTGGGCTTGGACCCAGAGTAATGGATGGGCCTGGGTCCCCACCACCCTCCATTACTCACTGGAGGAAAGGGCCTGGGGATTGAAGCACTGCAGAGGGGGGACTGAACTGTAGTGCCCAGCTGGAGAGCTGTGACCATAAAGGCCCCAAGAGGCTGAAGACATTGTCTCCAGTGAGGGAGCCCTGGGCACTGCTCTACCCTGAAGCGGGGACAAACAGAGAGAGTGTTCAGGCACATGCCCTTGGCCAACGGGTGCTTTTGGGAGGTGGGTGGACCTGCTACAGCAATCTGGAATAAGGAGGTGGAAAAGACCCAGATGCACTAAAGGCCACTTCCCTGTGGAGCCACAGGAAATTGTGTGGAACACAAGGCCAGGGCATGGGTGGTCAGGCCTAGTAGCTGGAGTAGGAGCCAGGAACTGGAGTCAAACTGAGGACAGAGCCAGAGTCAGGAGCAAGCAAGGGAGCAATTCTGGAGTGGACCGGAGCAGGACAACTGCAGATGTAAACATTGAGCAGCCTCTCTCTGATGCATGCTGGCTCCTTTCAGCCAATCAGGTGGTCCTACTACAACCCAGCTGAGTTCATTACTCTGCCTGGAGGCTGGGCTGGCTAGTCCTCCAGCTCAGCTGAAGGCGCTCATGTCTGATAACATGACCCAGCTCAAAGCCCTAGAAGAAGAGGAGAAATCCCAAGTTCCTGGCAGCGTAGCTTGGGGGAAAATTCCTTCCCAACCCCCACATCTGGCAATCAATTTAACACTGCAGCCTGGCTGAAATTCACAAGGCCTAGTCATCACTTACATCCCCCTTACACCTACATATAAAGCTTATGAGGGCCAAAGTTTTTACCAGGCCTTGAGCTGGTCTCCTGTACCTCACCCCATTGTGAAGCATCTAATTCCATTGATAGCCTAGTGTGATGTCCTCCTCTACTGGCAACCAGAGGGTTAATGAGGCTGCTGCGCCCCACACTGGCCATGAGAGGACTATGCAGGACTTGGGGTCCAGGACCTGGCCCAGCTACATCCACAGCTCCTGTCTGGCATGGAGAAGGGAGTTAAAAAGAGGAGACTTAGCCCAGTTTGAGGGCTGATGTAGAAGAAGAGCAGAGCTCTGCTACTTCCTTCAAGAGGGAAGCCTGGTTATGGTCATTGGGTAACCTGACTGGGCCCAGGAAGATGGACAAGGAAGGACTAGTTGCATGGAGACAAGGCCAGAGCCAAAGGGCAGGGTTCTGCTGCTGAATCCTCAGATAACCCTGACTTGTCTTTTTGTTTGGGATTCTAACCCCAATGTGCCTTAGCAGAAGGGCTAATGTACCACGGCACCAGATCTGTGGAGCGGCACCTGATTATCAGTGGGAGCGGTGCCCTGACTGGCCACAAGTGGTACCACCTAAACAACCTGGTTACACCCAGCTAACAACATTGATCAATTTTCCTTGGAACCCTGTTCAGTTGGCCAGTGATTGTATCTGCAGAGGAGAGAAATTCAAAGCTTGATTAGCCTCTAAGACTGGGATGCCTTTAAATGGTGTCTGTGGTAAAGTAAATTTGAAAAGGCAGTGTACTGCCCTGAATTATAGTTATATTTACAGACACAGGAAAAAAACAAATTCCTCCAACTCTGGTGCCTGTAAAATCATAATCCATCATTGCAAAGGTGCCTCCTATGTCCGTGTTAATAGCCTGAAGTGCCCATCTCCATATGGGAATAGTACCCTGTTCATCTAATTCGTGTTTACCGGTAATTGTTGGAAATACTTTGCCTAATCACTGTCACATAAGCCAGGAATGTTTGGGTCCTCAATAGAAAGGTCAGACTTTTATTTTAAAATGACTTCATGTCCCATTTTATGATTTGTGAACGTTGCAGGATTAGTGCTATTTGAAGTCTTACATCCTCATTTCCTGTCAGTACTATTAAAATTGATTTCCGCCATGAGCGAGAGAAAGGTAATACGAAATGGGTTCCTGTGAGAGAGACTTATCCCCAGAGGAGCCATTACAAACTCTCTTATATTATTTTAACTCTCTTTTATTAGTGATTCTCTTTGGAAAAGACCAACTTATCATTTGGTCAATTACAGGACATACATGTTGTCCAAGGACATTGTTGAGGTCCATTTAACCTATTATGTTTCCTTTGCAGAAAGATGGCACAACCTTTGTCCTTCAGAGTTAGCAAAATGTGGGCCTCTTTTATTTGCATAAGATGATGTGTTGGCCTGCTGATCACATGATATTTTTGTTCCCTGATTGGATAAGTGTAATTTCTAATGCCTCTTTGAACCCCCAGAGAGAGGGAGCTGATCAGCAAGTTTGGGGAAGATTAGAGCAAGGTAGACCTTCTCCATTCTAGGCTGCACAAGGCTTGCCTGAGATGTTATTCCTGGAAATATCAGATACAGAGAGGCCTTCCAGATCTCCTGGCTGGCCCTTCTTAAAATACCACCACCACCGTGAAAGGCCTATGACCGCTTAGCCTTGGATGGAGTCACCCCTCTCTGGACGCTGCTAAGTCATCCTCGCAGGAGAGGAGTTGTTTGCTTTTGGGACATGTCAGATTACACCAACTTGTCATATTTTCAACAATTCTTCCTCTTCCCACCCAACCCTCCTGCGAGGTCCCAGGTATATCTCACAAAATGTACCCAGGTGATATCACCAATGGACTCCACATACTTTTCAAGAATCCAAAGGATTATCATTTTTGCCTGGTGGAAATTTCTTCACTTACTTGCTGCCTTATGTTTAGGATGAGAGAATTAAGAGCAATGCTAAACGGCTACCCTTTCCCTTCCTTTCTGCCAGCATCTTGATCGCCTCATACCATCCCATTTCTACCATCTCTATCACCTCTGGACAGGGGATTTACACCAGACTCAAGGAATAGTTTTTCCATGTAAACCTTCTGCACGTCAGAGTTGGCAGCAACAAGGGCCGGGTTCAGTACATGGGGTTCCCTCTCAGCAATGCAATGCAAACTGGCTCGAGCCTCCACCCTCTGTGTAGGATTTTCCCTGGGAGCCTCAAAGAGGCAATACTTCCCCTCTTGCAAGCACAGATCAGTGATCAGAAGATCTTTAATATCAGGAGGTAAATGATATCATTATACTGGGAAAAACACCACACTAGGGTTCATACACCAACCCACGAACAAATTGCCCCACCCCAGCAAATTGGGCTGAGTCCTCTCCTTTAGGTTCAGGAGTCCAGCAACCCAAAAATCACCCAAAGTCCCAAAAGTCCAACAGCCCAAAGGTCTCTGTCCCTGGTCAAAAGTTAATCTGCAGAGTCTTACCTCCAACGCTGGGTGGAAATGGAGGGAAGGTTGAGAGGTACCTTATGTGGTCCGAGGCTGACTGCCCCTCCTCTCTGTGGGGTGCTGCTGCTCTGCGTGCTGCGCTGCTCTGCCAGCCGTCCCACGAACTGCTCTGCTCTGCCAGCCGCTAGGCTCCGCTCTGCCAGCTGCTGGGCTCCACTCTGCCAGCTGCTCTGCCAGCCACTGGGCTCTCTCTACAAGCTGCTCTTCCAGCATCTCGACTTTGCTCTGCCAGCCGTCACACAAACTGCTCTGCCAGTCGCTCCGCTAGCTGCTCTGCTAGCCAACACACAAAACCACTCTGCTCTGCAATATAGTTTCAGACCCTCCTCTCCCCTCCCCTAAAACAGTGCTCAGTGATTTTCAGCTCTTAACAGATTTCAGCTCATAGGAGGGGAGCCTTAGTGCAGGTGCACCACTGGGCCCAAAGTGATTCCAACTCAGTAGCTAAAACTAGACTCTTAAAAAAAGCAAAAGTCAGCTCTAATATTCCACAGTGGAGAGAGGCCAGGTGCAATAGGCCTTGGGGCCCACATACAACACCCTCACCCAAAAGTACAGAAGTTTACCCACAGACTCTCTCAATTCAGTGGGTTTTGGAACCCCTGTCCCTTGGCTAGTAAGTGCTACCTAGATGACGGCGAGTCCCTCCAGCATGACAAAGGCCAAATACATGTCCCAGTCCCTCATTCACATAAACAGGTTAATCAACACTTTATCATTCCTGCCCCAATAACAGAGAAACTAGGGATCCCACAGCAGCCGAAGTGACCATTTGGACTGCTGTGAGCTTCAGGCAAGGCACGGTGGGTGTGTCTATGCAAATAACATCAGCTGAAGTTATTTTTCACAGCTCACTGCAATTCCCACAATTCCCCACCAGATGTCAGGGTGGAGCTTATCCTGACTGCTTACATCCATAAGCTTTGTATTACAACATTTGCAACACATCACTTGGCAACCATAAGATTAATTGGCTGAGCACTGAGTTAAAATGTAAATTTGTTCTATACCATTCACACAAAGTAACTGCGTGTTGACTCAGTTATTTAGCTGACTCTATCAGGGCTTATTTGAAAGGTTTGGGGAATCTTGGGCCTATGTCTTGTCAATCAGGGTCTCCTTCCATGTTTTTTAAAAAACCACCACAACAACCCTTTCTTGTGAAAACAAGTTCCCCACACCTAACATTCCTGGCAGCAAACCATAAAAGTGAGCAAATGAAAAGCGAAGCTACCTAACCGCATATATCATCCTACTCTTCTTGTCTCAGGCTACTCTTGCCAACTTTCTGCCTGACCTCTCAGGCCCTTGAGTCCTGACATCCACCCCTTGTGAACTTGAGTGAGTGGCATTGTGACAACAAAGTGTTTTAGCATATTAGCAAAAATAATCCTAACAAGGGTAGTGAGCTATTGTTAGATGGAAATTGTAGTATTAATAACAATGCAGAAAAGGCAAAATTGTTCTGTATTTGAGGAAAATCCAGAGGTACATCCTATCATAACATTCTTTCCATTCCACTGTCTCAGGAGGATGTTAAACAGCAGCTACTAAAGTTAGACGTCTTTAAATCAGATAATTTGCATCAAAGAGCTTTCAAAGAACTGGGTGCAGAGTCTAGTACCAGTTTAAGCATTAGATGGATTAAAATGAATCCTTTTGCACCCAGTGCTAAGATACTGGGTCACTTTCAGACTTCACCCCACCCTGTGCTGACAGACAGGGGTCTCTGAGTGCTAGAATTACTGCATAATTGGGGGGTTTTCGAGCCGAGTTAGGGCTGTGACACAGGAACTCTAGCACAATCAGAGCGTGTGTCTGGGTGGAGATGCGGAGGTGCTGTGCTGGTCAGTGTGTTAAGGTTTCATTTCTGTGTGAGGTCTGTCGGGGAGAGGCATGGAGGGAAGGCAACCTCAGCTGTGTTGCAAGATTTTGTGACTGGATGGATTTCCAAGTAGTACATGTTTAAAAATTCAGTATCAAACCTCCAGGCAGGAGCTGTGTGGGGGTTGTGAGCCTGAGGGGTGAGAAGGCAAGGTGCGAGGAGTAGCATGGAGGGTCCTAGTACTGGAGGGATGTGGGCAGCAGCACTGGAGGGACGAGTGTGGGAGGGCCATGGAGATCAGCACTGGGGGGACTGGTGTGTGCACTGTGGGGATCAGCATCAGAGGCTGGGTGTGGGATGGGCACAAGAATCTAGGGGGATAGTGACAGAGAGGGGTGGGGATCAGCGCTGGGTGTGGGAGGCTGGGAGCCGTGCTGAGGGGCCTGGTATGGGAAGGACAAAGGGATTGACTGAGGGGGGGCTGCATGTGGGAGGGGCCTGGTGTGGGAGCAGTGGCAATGCTGAGCTGGCGAGAGAATCCTGGCAGCTCGGGGTTTGGGCCTGAGCTGGGGTTGATACTGTAAATTCAGCTGCCCCCAGCAGCGGCTGCTGCTCTGCTCACTACGTCCTGCAGAGCAAGTGACTCTTGGTTCCCCCCCTTGTGCAATCTGTGCCCAGCATCCAGGGCCGGCTCCAGGCACCAGTTTAGCAAGCAGGTGCCTGGGGCAGCCAACGGGAGGGGGCAGCATTCCTTGTGCTCTCAGGGCGGCAGCCAGGTGGTTTCCCTGAAGCCGCGGAACCGGCAGACTTGCCTCAGGCATGCCACTGAAGCTGCCTGACTGCCGCCCTGAGAGCTCTTCCTTCGCCGCTTGGAGTGGCAAAAAAGGTAGAGCCGGGCCTGGCAGCATCAGCGCTAGAGTGAGCAGAGATCCTGATATCAGGGGCTTTGTCTTATATAGGGAACTATCCCACCACTGCTCCCCCCTCGAAAAAAGTGTCCTGATTTTTCACAGATTACTACCTGGTCTCCCTAATCGGGGCAGCTCCACCCAGCAACAGGGTGCAAAGTGGAAGTACCAGAATTGTTAATCTAATCTTCAGCTGCTGTTCATCACTGGGGTGGGGGATAGCACCTGGACTTGGCCCCAAAGCGTCTGAGCCCACATTACTGGTGGGTTACAGACCCTGGGCCTGATATTCCACCTCAATCAAAGCGCCCAAGGGGTGAACATGCTGCCATTGTGATCGGATAGCATTTTACACTCACGGGGACTGGTGCAAACTCAAGGTTCCTCAACCAGGTCTATAAGAGGTGGGATTCACTTCACCTGCTCCAAAACTTGTAGGAAAGTCCCTGACCCTGTGGGTTCTCTCTCTCTCTCCTTGCCTACCAGTCTCCATCTAAACCACCAGAACAAGACCTCTGGGAATAAGGGACCTGATCCTGTTATGTGCTGGGTGTTATTGGCACATTGCACCTGATATGGTGAGGCTGACAGTCTCGGGTTAGAGGCTAGCAGCACATAGAATATCAGGATTGAAAGAGAGCTCAGGAGATCATCTAGTCCAGCGATTCTCAAACTTTGTGAGACCGCGACCCCTTTTTGTACTCTGGCGGCCTCTCGTGACCCCCTCCGCCGAAAAGCCGCCGAATTACCAAAAAAAAAACCCTTCATAAACGCCCCGGCCCCAGTCCCCACCGGCAACCAGAGCTTGGGGCTCGTCGTTGCCCGGGTATCGCGGCTCGAGCCACTGCAGGTGGCCCCGGAGATCGCAGCCGCTGGCAGCCCCGGAGATCACGGCTGCTCGGGCAGCCGCCTGCGGCCCCAGAGATCCTGCAGCAGGGAGTTACTGGAGTAGGGTCTGGTGACCCCCACAACAGTGGCCTGTGACCCCTCAAGGGGTCATGACCCCCACTTTGAGAACCCCTGATCTAGTCCAACCCCCTGCTTAAAGCAGGACAAATCCCTATTTTTGGCCTGCATCCCTAAATGGCCCCTTCAAGGATTGAACTCACAACTCTGGGTTTAGCAGACCAATGTGCAAACCACTGAGCTATCCCTCTCCCCTGTTCCTAACCCTCTCATGGGACTAATGCAGATTTTGCTTCTCTCTCCAGAGCTCCCTCCACTGCGTTCCTGATGTAAGCTTGTTTGTCAACTCCATTCCAAAATGTTCCTCAGTGTTGCCAGCTGTGAAGTCTGTGGAGGGAGGAGGCCAGGATAGAGGCGAGAAACAGGTGTGCTCGTAAGCCTGAGAATTCTGGAACTGTTTCGTGTCCGCATATGGAGATGCTTTGGAAGAATAAGAGTTGTGCTTACCCCATCCTCTGCCAGGTTCCTCCCTTGGCTTTCAGCTCTTCATACCTGTGGTGTATGTCAGTTTTATGCCATCTAGTGGTGTTTTTGTCAGAAAGCTTAACTGCCTTTACAAGAGAGTAATTTAACGCTATTTCCAGCTTAAGCACCATATCTACAGGGCGTGAAATTAGTTCCAGCAAGCAGCAAATTTGCTGCTAATAAAAATATTTTGCAATTCACTAGTCTTTAAATCAGTAGCAGAATATTTGTACTTGCATCAACGCTTGTTTCTTCGAATTTTAATATTTGATAATCAAGCTAGAATTTTTACAGCTTTAGATCAGCCAGTTTTTATGACTGTGCAAAGAGTTTTGAATCAATCCCCAAGTCCTTCTGACTCCACAGCCATCCATTTCAGATCCAGATATTGTAGCCTATTTATTTCATATTCATAAATGTCAACAAATCACCTCAGACCCAGGTGGATAAGAAGCATTATATTCAAGCTCCAGTGTTGTTAACCCCATTTCTGCTTGAACCAAGACCTGTGGAAGGTTGGGCTGCTGTCTTTGGGAGGAGGGGATAAGATCAGAGGAGCTCCTGGTATTCCTGGCACAGCAAAAGAACTAAAAAAGAGCCACCGTGGCTTAACAACCATGTAAAAGAAGCAGTGAGAGATAAAAAGGCATCATTTAAAAAGTGAAAGTCAAAACCTAGTGAGGTATATAGAAGGGAGCATAAACACTGCCAAATTAAGTGTAAAAATGTAATAAGAAAAGCCAAAAAGGAGTTTGAAGAACAGCCAGCCAAAAACTCAAAAGGTAATAACAAAATGTTTAAGCACATCAGAAATGGGAAGCCTGCTAAACAACCAGTGGGGCCCCTGGACAATTGAGACACAAAAGGAGCACTTATAGACGATAAAGTCATTGCGGAGAAACTAAATGAATTCTTTGCTTCAGTCTTCACGGCTGAGGACGTTAGGCAGCTTCCCAAACCTGAGCCGTCTTTTGTAGGTGACAAATCTGAGGAATGGTCACAGACTGAAGTGTCACTAGAGGAGGTTTTGGAACTAACTGCTAAACTGAACTGTAACAAGTCACCAGAACCAGATGACATTCACCCAAGAGTTCTGAAGGAACTCAAATGTGAAATTGCGGAACTATTAACTAAGGTTTGCAACCTGTCCTTTAAATCAGCTTCTGTACCCAATGACAGGAAGGCCTTGCTTCCCCACTGGTTGCAGCTGTGGATACAGGACCAGCTCTAGGTACCAGCCTAGGAAGTATCTGCTTGGCGTGGCACCTGGCATTCTTAGGGTGACAGACTGCTCCGGACATTTTTGATTGTTTGTTTGTTTTGCCTGGGGCAGCAAAAACGGTAGAGCCTGCCCAGTGTGGATACCTGTCGCCATGATTGGTAGCTCTGGCAGCTGCATGGGGGTATAACCAAGCTGCTTGCTTGTAAACAGGAGAGGTTTTCGTCCCTCCTCTGTTTAAGCTCAGTATGGGTTTTGTAGGCCCCATTACACAGACCATTACCCAGATGTGACCTGAGCAGAAAAAGTGTTGGGGGATTTGGAAGCTTAAATTGCAGTTCTGCCCTGAAAAGTGACCAAGTGAAAATGACATTGTGCTTATTAAACCTACTCCCTGTGTGTACTGTATGCAGACCCAGACCTGCTTGCTTCCTTTAGAGACAGGGGTAAATTTTTCTGCTCTTTCCTCCTATTAGAGCCAACACAGCTATAGATGAAGGAGCAGGAATCTACACCTTGCGCATCAGCAACAGAATTGTTTACCCAGTTTCAGTCAGTTACACCTGTGCAGATCCATTGTAGGCAGTGGGGATTTCACGGGTATCACTCCGGGCATAATCTGGTTCTGTAGGATCTTTATTAATGATTATAAAGATCCCAGGTGGACTCGGTAAGGCTAACAGTTACAAAAACTGCCTTTTTAACTGTTATTTAAACATATTTGCCCTAAACATGGGGCTGCGGGAAGCCATTTGTACAGTGTGACTTTTCAGAGCAAATTTCCCTATTGCCCTTTCAGAAAATGTTACAAATACTGAAAGAACCAAGTTTTATCCCTGAATGTAACTGGGGAGAGGCCTGAGTCAGAATTCAGAGTGTGATCCAAATTTCCCAAAGTTGAGTGGGCTGGGCTGGTTTAGGCCCATCCTTGATATAACCATAGAAAACCTAAGGCAGGGATTTATTCAAATACCCAGGGCCGGGGACAGGGGGGTACAACGGGTAGAGCTGTACCAGGCCCCGGACTTCAGGGGGGCCCCCTGAAGTCCGGGGACCGGTACACAGCTCTACTCGTAGTCGTCCCCCCTGGGCACCGCACCGCGTTTCCCCGGCTGTGTCCGGCGCCGCGGCCGGCTGCCTCCCGAGCCCTTCAGCCGCTGCTCGTCCCGCGCCCCAGGAGCCACCCCGAGGCACCCCCGGCTGCAGCGCTTCCCCTGCCCACCTGCAAGAGCCGGGCCAGCCCTTGGCGGGGGGGCCCACAAATGCTCAGAGTAGGGGGGCCCCAAACGCTCAGAGTAGGGGGCCCCCAAATGCTCAGAGTAGGGGGCCCCAAAATTTCTGTCGCCGGCCCTGCAAATACCCAGTTGCATTCTGTCAGTGCATGGATCTTCTGATTGATGGAAACAGCAAATTAATTATGTCTGTGAATAACAGCAGAGAGGCCTTGTTTGAGAGTTGCTGAGTACAGCTATCAAAGAGAGCCTACTTTAAAAAAACCTGTGAAGAGTGGCACCTTTCACAAAACACAATGAGACAGTGATGCCAAGGGAAGGCTTGTTTGTTTGATTTCCTATCCTCTCATCTCACTTCGCCGGGACCAGACCAGAGAAAATCCTGACTTAATAATTTACTATGGAAAGACATTTATTAAATGACAAGAACCAAGAATGGGGCCTCCAATATCACACAACAGTATTGTTTGCATCTTCCTGTTTGGCTTCAAAAGCTGCTTGCCCAACAACCAGAAACAATGTAATTTGCTATTTTTGTCAAATCCAGTTTCTATTAATCATAACATCCTTTGATCACCTTTTTGCCTCCAATTAATATTTATTCTGATTAAACTTTCCTTTACCTCATGAAAGCGACAGAGTTGATGTCAAGGTAGAGACATGTTCAAAATCCCCACCCCCTCCCAATCAGTGGAGATCCAACATCTTCACATTCTCAACCCCACAGACATCTCCAGTCACCACTCCAGGGCCTACTTGAACTGGAAAAATAAAAGTGTAGATTTTCTCTGTCATCACCCTGGTGGGCTGCTCCACATAGGAGACTACACAGTACCTTTTCCTTACTGATTGTTCCTATATGCCTGAGGTGATTGCACACTCTATAGCTTTGACAATTACAAGTTCAGCCCCTGATGATGACCTCCATGAAAAGAGTTGTAGAACAGTAAATATAAAGATTCAACTGTCTTTATTGTAAAATGGTCATAAATGAGTTTTGACATGTGTGTAACTTTTATTCTATTTTTAGTGTTTGTAATTTGGTTAGTAGGAGTATTCCTTTGAGAACAGATGAGAGGGGAGGGAGAGGTCTTCACAGAGGTGAAAAGAAGAATTTGGGGGCATGTAGAGGTAGGGCCTAATGGTGGGAGGTACAGTGGGATGGGGAGGGGGATTTAACATGTAGAAATTGTGTCTTAGGAGAGTTTTCCAAACAGGCTGGTAGTACAGGGGGTGAAGATTCCTCAGTCGATATGGTATCAGACAAGCCGGGGGGGGGGGGTGTCTGTCTCCAGAGGGGTGAAGAATCAGAGAGGTAGCTGTGTTAGTCTGGAATAGCAGAGGTAACAAAGTCCTGTGGCACCTTAAAGACTAACTATAAAGTTTTGAAGCATAAGCTTTCGTGGGCTAATACCCACTTCGTCGGATGCAAGCAGTGGAAGTATCCAGAGGCAGGTATAGAAAAGTAGGCAAGAACCAGGTGGGAGGGAGGTAAAAAGGTTAGTCCAATTAGGCTGAACCAGCTTGTTATCTCTGATCAGGGAGGGTGGGTTATTCTTCTAGCATTTGAATGGGGGGTGTGAACATGGAGAGAGGAGAAACTATTTCTGTAATTAGCAAGTCTTTGTTCAATCCAAGATTGTTTGTGTTGAATTTGCAAATGAATTGTAGCTCTGCAGTTTCCCTTTGCAGTCTGGACTTGAAGTTTTTTTGCTGCAGTATGGTGACTTTTAAATCTGTAATTGTGTGTCCAGGCAGTTTGAAGTGTTCTCCTACAGGTTTTTGTATATTGCTAATATCTGATTTGTGTGCATTTATCCTTTTTCGTAGAGACTATCAAGTTTGGCCGATGTACATAGCAGAGGGACACTGGTGGCATATAATGGCATATATGACATTGGTAGATGTGCAGGTGAATGAACCAGTGATGGTATGGTTGATCTGGTTAGGTCCTGTGATGGTGTTGCTGGTGTAGATATGTGGGCAGAGTTGGCATCGAGGTTTGTTGCATGGATTGGTTCCTGAGTTGTAGTTATTGTGGTGCAGTGTGCTGTTTGGTGCTGGTGAGAATTGGTTTAAGGGTGGTTGCCCATATTTTGTGGAGCTGAGGGCTAAACAGGGACTGGGGGTAGGGGGAGCAGACAGCCCGTGTGAACAATCAGGACGAGGGGTGGGGGGTAATAGGAGCCTATATAAGAAAAAAAACCCAAAATCGGGACAGCTGGTAACTGGGGTGGGGGTGGGGCTTCAGCCTCACTGAGACACAGGGGACGAGCTGACCCCTGAGGTGGCTGAGGGGACACTGCACGAGCCACGCCCACACAGCCTGAGGGAGGCGGGGCCGAGCCGCGAGCCAAGCGGCTGTTTGCCTCCCTAGGTCGCAGCCCGCCTTGTCACGTGGCGGGGGCAGACACCTTTAACCAATAGCGATGCGGAGTAGCGGAACGGGCCACATTGATTGGCGTCCAACGCTGCGCATGAACCAATCAGAGGGCAGCTGTCAACACGTGCGGGCCTGCCGGTTACCGGGGAAACCGGCCGCAGACAAATTGGAGGAAGAGGTGCTGTTGAGAGGGGGATGCTGACTGGTGCATCTCCACAGGCCCGGAATAGAAGCTTATCTGCCATTGGCTGGAGCAGCGGGAGGAACGCGAAGCCCGCCGGGGTCGGGGCCCGGCCCGGGCGCAGGTAGGATCCGGCGCTGTGGGCCCGGGACCGGCGGGTGTCGCCCCGTCCGCGGGACCAACCCCAGGACCAGGCCGAGGCTTCTCTAGCCACTCGAGTGTCCGCGCCGCGAGCTCGCGCGCGCGCCGCTCCCTCCAGCCGGACCGAGGCCGCGCGCGCCCGGCTCCGGCGGGGCGGGGCCGGCTGAGGCGAGGCGGGTTCCCGCCCTGGCGGGGTCAGCGCGTAGCGCCCCGCGGGCCGGCTGAGGCGGCCCCGGGCCCCTCCCCCCAGCCTGGCCTGAAGCGCGGCCCATCGTACCCAGCGGGGCTCCCCACACCAGGGCCCCTGTCTGAGCCTGGGCTCCTCCCCAGCCCCGGCTCCTCCCAGGGTGGCCGGTGGGCTCCGGTGGCCCAACCGCAGACAGGTGTGAGGCCCAAGCCCCGGCCTCGCATTAGTGCTGCGGCGCCGCTTTAGGCAACACACACAATGGCGCGGGCCCCCTGGAGGGGCCTGGCCGGACCTGCGAAGTCCCCCCCCCCCCCCTGTGGAGCACCCCAGTGTGGAGAGCAAAATGCCGCTGCCCGGGCTGGAGAGAATCGTCCCCAAGGCGGGATGGGGCCTGTGGGCTGCCGCTTCTAGGTGCCCGAAACTCCAGATGATTCCTGTGCCGGGGGAAATGACCAGAACTGTTCTCCCGCCCCGCAGATGGACTGGGGGTGAACGTAGCCCATTAGCAGCTTTCAGTGGGGGGTGAAAAATGTGTTGTCAGCTCGTAGTAGAGGGGTTAATACCGCAGGGCTGTGAGGTGCAGCTCCACGCCCTGATCGTAGGGGCACATGGGACCCCTGCAACGAGCCGGTACTGAGAGCGTGCGGCATCGGTCGGCGCTACGCCCGGCTCATGAGACAGCTCATGGTGTCCGATACCATCAGGTGGTCCAGAGACATATACACGGAACACATCACGGGACATCGCCAGTACCAGGTCGAGTAGCCGAGACCGCCGACCAGGGAAACAACCCATCCCCCTTCCCTGACAAACAGATGGACGCACCCCACCCATGTACTTATTGCCTGCACCACCACTGACTCGGACCTTCACTATATACCCCATGGGTGGCACCCGAACACACCTATAGACTCACTTTGTCAGATGCAGGCAATGGTATTAGCCCACGAAAGCTTATGCTTCAAAACTTTATAGTTAGTCTTTAAGGTGCCACAGGACTTTGTTACCACTGCTATTCCAGACTAACACGGCTACCTCCCTGATTCTTGACCTATAGACTGACGCTTTAAAAACTCCCACACCCCAATCTGGAGCTATGCTGGATATGTGATATGCATGTGCCTTGTAAACTGTACCTACTACCTACAATCGCCCATAACTCCAGCCTGACTCCAGATGTCCAGTACCTTACCTCTCAATCTGTGTATGTTTTCATGTTGAACATTAGCTTTAATAAAAATTTAAACATGAATCCTTCCAAATGGCAGCTGTCATCAGTGAAAGGTAATTCGCGTACATTTGAAAACATGTTATTTATTTTATGTACGCTCAACTCCCTTCGTTTATTTGGCTGATGTAGTGAGCATCAACTCTTTCATAATAATAACCTTAATAAGGTAGGGCCTTTCATCTAGCTGGCTCCCAAAATGATCTACATATTTAAAAAATGGTACACAAATTATACACCATTTGAAATGCATTTAATAGTACACACGACACTACCGAACAGTTTAGAATAATTTTTTTTTTAAGTCCGTATGAAGCTGGAGATGGAGTAGGAATTTGGGTAAATAGAAT
The DNA here is from genome assembly GCA_032164245.1 of Sternotherus odoratus. NCBI lineage: Eukaryota > Metazoa > Chordata > Testudines > Kinosternidae > Sternotherus > Sternotherus odoratus. The sequence goes on along the minus strand of JAVMKO010000019.1, from coordinate 13,377,540 downwards.
ATCGGTAACAAATAGTCCTAAAACAAAAATCAACTTGTTCTTACACTTTCAGTGTCATCACCTAGCATTACCTGAAGAATAATTACCAGATTAAATTACTAGCCTCAGGATATGGTGATTAGTTTCCCAGGTTATTCTTTCCACTTAAATGGTTAGTGTTAAAGTATTTGTTTTTATTTTTGAATAGTTGTGTGTTTTTAAAAATGGAACCTGCAGAGAGAATCTATCCTAGTCTGTGTGATAGAGGCGGCCAGGTGAAGCAGGTTTGCTGATGCTTTCTCTCTCTCCTCCAGAATGGCTGGCACTGTGCTTGGGGTAGGACCAGGAGTATTTATTTTAGCGCTGCTTTGTGTCTTGATGTTGCTGCTCTGCATGCTGTTACCCAGGACCTCTGGTTTTGCAAGGTAAGGAGGCATAGCCTTCTGGAGAAAGCTAAAGCTGTTATCAGCCTGATTGTCCTCATACATCTGGATTTTAGGGCACTGTTTCTTTAATTCCTCACAGCTTGAATAGGATCCATTTTAATCTCTGTTAATAGCAGACTCTCATTAACTTCAGTGGGAGTTAGATTGAGTCCATAAACACTAACCAGCTCATTTGCAGTCTGTCCTCTCTCTATAGACTGCTACAGTGTATAGAGTACCTGTACATACCAAGTAGGGTGGGAAGGATTATTGGTGGATTTGGGGTGTCAGCTGTCATATATTTCATTCTTAAAGGCACTTTTCCAGGACGTGGCCTTTCCCATTTGTCTTTTTGCTGCAGCAGTGAAGATTAAATCACTTCAGGACCATGTCACTCTAAAAGCCCATGTGTGGTTGTGGGGCAGGATGCTGATTGACTTAGGGCTTGGCTACACTTGCAGATGTAGAGCGCCTTGGGTTAAACCAGCCTTCGGAGAGTGCACGAGGGAAAGGGCGCCAGTCTGTCCACAATGACAGCTGCAAGTGCACTGGCATGGCCACATTTGCGTCATTGGGAGTGGTGCATTATGGGCAGCTATCCCACAGAGCACCTTTTCCCATTCTGGTGCTGTGGCTTGTGGGAAAGGGGTGTGGGATGCAAGGCATTTTGGATCCTCTCCCAATGCCCAGTGATGCATCACTTTGCATCCCAGGAATCCCTATGTTTCCATTCACATTTGGCGCCATCTTTCAATGGTTTCTGTGGTGTGGTCTGTCTTCCCTTTCAGTCTGCGGGAATGGAGCCTGAATTGCTGAGGAGCATGCTGACGAGTCTCGCCAGCGCGTCTCGTTTGGCAGTCAAGTTACTCCGTAAAATCCAAAGTGACACTGAGGAGTCCAACGATATTGAGTCACGTAACCCCTACGACACGAAATTGCTTGTGTGACTCATGGACATTCTCTCCTTCCTTTTGGGCTCGGGAAACAAGCACTGAGTGATGGGATCACATTGTCATGCAAGTCTGGGATGATGATCAGTGAACTTTCAGAAGAGAAAAGCCACTTTCATGGGACTGGTTCAAGAATAGCAGCCGTGTTAGTCTGTATCTGTAAAGCAGGGGTGGGGAATCTTTTTTCCGCCAAGGGCCATTTTGACATTTATAATGTCATCCGCGGGCCACTCCCCCCGCTCCCCCGGAAGCCCAGGCTGGCAACGGGAGCTGAGACCCCAGCTGGCAAGGGGCCAGCAGGGGAAACCCCAAAGCAGTGGCAGGTGGAGTGCTTAGCCCTGCACTGCTTTGGGGTTTCCCACACTGGCCCCTTGCCAGCCAGGGTCCTGCCGCCTGCCTGACCCGCCCAGCCCAGCCTCCCCCCCACCAAACCTCCTTCCCTCCTGCACCCACGCCTCGCCTGACCCGCCCAGCCCAGCCTCCCCCCCACCAAACCTCCTTCCCTCCCGCACCCACGCCTCGCCTGACCCGCCCGGCCCGGTCTCCTCCCCCCCCCCCCCCTTGACCGTTGGCTCCCCGCGGCTCCTCGTTTCGCCGCCTGGCTGAGGGTGGTCGCGTGGCGCTTCCCGGCCCCAGTGCGGAGCCGCCCCCGGCTGGCGGCGGCCCGCACAGCGCTTCCCGGCCCCTTCACGGAGCCGTCCCTGGCCGGCGGCCGCGGGCCGGACAAAATGATTTGGCGGGCTGTATAAGGCCCGCGGGCCGGAGGTTCCCCACCCCTGCTGTAAAGAAAGCGAGGAATACTTGTAGCACCTTAGAGACTAACCAGTTTATTTCAGCATAAGTTTTTGTGGGCTATAGCCCACTTCATCAGATGCATCAAATGGGATTGTGTGCTGAACTTGCCCCCGGCCTACGGTGGAAGGACACAAGATTGAGAGCTGCCCTGCCGGTGGAGAAGTGGGTGGCTATTGCAATCTGGAAGCTGGCAACTCCAGACAGCTACCGATGGGTTGCTAGCCAGTTTGGAGTGGGAAAATCAACTGTTGGAATTGTGTTGATGCAAGTTTGCAGGGCCATTAATCGCAGCCTGCTCAGAAGAACCATGACTGGATAATGTGCATGACATTATGGCTGACTTTGAACAAATGGGTTTCCCTAATTGCAGAGGGGTGATAGATGAGACACATGTTCCTATTCTGGCACCGGACCACCTAGTACATTAACCAAAAGGGGTATTTCTCCAGGTGCTTGTGGATCACTGTGGGTGTTTCATTGACATGAGCGCAGGCTGGCCCGGAAGGATGCATGACGCATGCATCTTTCAGAACACTGGCCTGTTCAAGAAGCTGCAAGTGGGGACTTTTTCCCCCAGACCAGAGGATAACCGTAGGGGAAGTTAAAATGTCCATTTTGTTCCTTGGAGACCCCGTTTACCCTTTAAAATGAAACCTTACACGGGAGCCTGGACAGCAGCCAGGAATGGTTCAACTACAAGCTGAATTGGTGCTGAATGACTGGAGTGTGCTTTTGGCTGTCTGAAGAGCCGTTGGCACTCTCTTTATGAGAAGCTGGACTTGGCCGAAGACAGCATCCCCGTGGTTATATCCATGTGCTGTACCCTCCATAATATTTGTGAGGGGAAGGGTGAAAGCTGCATTCAGGCATGGTCCTGGGAGGTTCCACACCTGGAGGCTGAATTTGCACAGTGTAACGGAGTGGGGGCTCACCACCGTGCGCCTCCTGCCAGATAGTCCGGGAATTAGCTCTGTCCATGGCGGAGCGCCCTCCTCTGGTGGTGTCCCGTCCGTCTCTTCCTCCCTGTTGCCTTCCGTTAACGCCTGAACTCACGTGGTTCCTTGCGTGCGTTGTCCTCTTCAGGGCACTGCCCTCCGGCAGTACCCCCAAGTCCACACTCACCCCCTTCTGGGGGGGTGGGGTTCAGGAGTCCCTCAGCTGTCTAGCTGCGGTGGCCAGCCACCCCCAAGTCGAACCCCTTCTGGCAGGGGTCAGGTGCAGTCCATAGCGGCCACTCCCGCAGCCAGGTGCAGTCTAAGAGGGGGGCGGGGGGTGGACAACGCAGGCCTGCCCTCTACTCTGGGTCCCGGCCCAGGGACCCTTTGGCAGCAGCCATCCTGTCCTCCTTCTCTCCTCCTGTCTCCTCCCTGGGCCACTTCCCCTGCGGCACCTCTGCACTGGATGGCCCTTCTCTCAGGGCCGGCAGCTGGCCGGTAACCAGGGCAGAGTTCCCTTCTGCTCCCCCCCAGGCCTGCCCAGCACTGCTCTGTCCCTGGTGCTGTGGCTCCTCTCCCAGGACCCAGACCTTTCCCCTCGAAGGTCCAGGAGAGACTGACTGCCCTTCTCCTGGGCAGCCGTCTTATACTGCCTAGCTGGTCCCTGATTGGCTGGCTATAAGCCTGGCCCTGATTGGCCCACAGTAAGCCCTTTTCTCATTGGCTGGCAGCCTGCGCAGCCTCCCTGGCCTACTCTTGCCTCCTCTGGCGGGGGGGTGGGGCAGCCACCCCACTACACACAGCCAGAGAGCAGGGCTATTAGAGGGGCCCAGCATGGGGATGTAAGGATTAGGGATTCCTTGAGGAAGTAATTTGAGGCCGAAAGCCACCAGCAGTATTTGGTGCTCTGCATGGGAGTTAAGCGCAGTGGCTGTGTTTGGTACACTGACTTGCTTGTTCCTTTCCTGGGCTAAGGTATATTTTGCTTTGTGCACTAATAAAGTAAAAAACTTCATTTATTGAAAAGAAAACTCATTTACTGGAAAAACCCCAAAGTAACGCAGAAATACCAAAAGGGCAAGGGGGTGAGGTGGGAACCGGTTCGCTCATAGACTTGAGTATGTCCTGATTTCATACTCTGGAATCCTGTCTGGAGTGCTGTGCACTGAGTGCTGCACTTCAAGATGGCTATAAGGCAGGTGGAGTGCAGTGGATAAGGGTCGTAGTTTTCGTGGGTGGATGGTGATATTGGTTTGATGTGACGTGGACAGAATGTGAGCAGTGTTAATGTCTCTTTTATAAAAGGAGTGGCTGGGAGACCTAATAGTGGGATTCTTCCTGTCCGGTTCTTTCCTCAGGTTCTCTGTCATTATGGGTTTCTTCTCTGCTGTGATCGTTATGTTGGTTCTGTTACTTTTCCCTCGTGCCAGTGAGTTCCCAGCACCATCTACAGAAATGAAGGTAAACTCATAGTTTCTTTTCCCCATTTCTCGCTGTCCTGACGGTTGCACCTTGTTCAATCTAGGCCATTGGCTTTCAGCTGGGGTGGGGTGAAGTGAGGTTGTCAGGGCACATGGGGCTGTGGCTGACCAGGTGTCCACGACAGAGCAGGATAGCAATGGAGAGAATGTAGGGAGTCCCTTGCATTCAGATACGGGGTATGGAAGCTCAGTGCCTGGGCTTGTTTTAAGCTACGAGGACACATTTTCAGCCTCATAACTATGTACATGAAATTACAGCCTATAACTTTTACTATAACAACTATGCTCAGTGTATCATGAGCCTTCCAAAGACACCCGACAGGACAAACTTTGCATTGGGTGCCATACAATCATATTATAAGGATGAACATGGGGTGCCAGGTTTTTCTCCAAGCTACAGAGTGTCACAGTGCGGTATGAGAGGTGTTTGGTTTTCTCCTCTCTGTCCTGCATGTAAATTGCTTTGCTCCAAATAAATCTTGGAGCTGAGATCAAGGGCTGTGGTGGAAATAGGATATAGTGTACATGTTAGACAAGCCAGCAGAATGAATGTTCATTTACAGGATCTCCAGGACTTGCCCCTGAAGCAGCCCGGCTCGATACGATATCAATAATACATGACCTGGGCTTTCTATGTGCAAAGCCTGCTAATTGGCTAATTAAAAAGTGAAAGTGTTGAACGAGCAAACATGTTACCCTCAAGAGACTTGTTCTGTAGCGGAGCCAAGGTCAAGCTTGTGTTAACACTGTTTCATAATATTCACCTTTGTTATAAGCAATCCCAGAAGCTCGGAGGATGATTTCATAATCCCGGGCTTTCTGGTTGGTGTTTCTCACTATCACTTTGTCTACCTTCTGTGTCTGCATCTTCACTAAATAATCAGATATTCTTTGCCTGCCGCCTATCCTCTGTAAGCATGAGGGTGCTTGATATCAAGGCCCAAAATATATAAAGATCAGTGGCTAGTATTCTGAAAGAGGCAGCTGTGTGACATGGAGTTCATGAAACAACTGGTTGACTTCATGGAAATAATTGCTAGACAAGATTTCAGCTCTTGTCTCCCTGTCATGACCTGTGGTCACATGTGATTCTAGTGAGCTGAGCATGGTTGGCTCAGGGCTATTTTGAACCTCTTGAGTCAGATTCTGTGGGTCAAATGATAGCACTCAGAGTTGGTATTCAGCAGAACAGGGTTTGAATTCCATCCTGCTTTGGAGTTGGCACACACCGCTCCAGAGGGAGAAGACATCCCTTTGTTACTCAGCAGTGCCCCCTGCCAGCGGGTTAGGCAGAGCAGCCTGTGTTTGTCCAAGAGATCCTGCTGAGCTGTGGCATGTTTGGAAAGGGGTGTAGCCCCACCCCTGTCTGCCTACCTGCATGGAGCTCCTACCTTTCTCTTGGCTGGCTTTTCCTTTTCAAGAGGCCAAAGGTTCTGTTTTCTACTGCCTGGCACACCGCCTCCCAGCCCACAGAGAACACTTCCTCTTCATCGCCATGGTACCTGCAGTAGGGTTTTTGTTAACAGTGATAAAGAAGGAAATGCTGTTGTGTAATTTGTGACCTTTCCGCTTTCCGCAGATTGTGGACACCTTCTTCGTTGGCCGCTACGTCCTGGTCTCCCTTCTCAGTGTGACGTTTCTAGGAAGCCTGTTCCTGGTTCTAGTTCACCATATCTTGGTGCCAGTGTATGCTAAACCACTCCGAGTTAACTAGATATTACGAAGAAGTGAATTCCCTGTGCTCCAAAGCAGACAATATGTCACCAGTTGGGTAAAGAATATATGCTCCCCAAATCTCTCCAGAAATGTTATGAGACCTACACTGATTTCCAGAATCAGCATCTGCTTTCTGAGGCCTGGCAACTCCAGAATGAAGTTGTAGAATGTGTAGGGTTTGGCCTGGATAATTACCAAGAGTTGCTGCTGTGTCGTTCGAAGCTGAGAACTGTTTCCTGGCCGAGAGAGTCCTGTTTACAGACTCTCATGTGTCTGCAGTATTTGTTTCCAGGGGTATATCCATGATCTTTGTTCTATGGAAATTCAGCTGCTCTTGCTTCTCCTATTCCTCATTTACAATTGTAGTCTTGGCTGAAATGTCCTAAGACGTCTGATCCTTACCTGAGCCACTGGGGTCTAAAAGTCAGGCTGGAAATCTTTCAAACATAGGAGGTGGTGCAGAATGCCACGATGGAGGCCTTTGCTGGTGTTGGTACTTTTGGCTAGAAGTGGGAAATATGGAAATACTTAGAAAGGGGAAGTGAACTTGGAGGCATTAGCCTAGTTCAGTTTGAACAGTGGGTGTTAGAAGTTTGGATTGGTTCACCTGTCCCTGCCAGTTTTGGCATTGCAATGATTCTCGAAACACCTGAGAAATGATTTCAGAAGCAAGTGGCGAGAGTAAACTCATGGGAAAGTGAGATCCTATTTATGGCCGTAAAGAAGCAGAAACAAGAAGAACCAAATAATGTTTCTCAGTTTCTCTGGCTTAGAAAGCACTGATGTGGCATGCCCAGCTCTGAATCGAGGGTCTCTTTCAGAGACACTCTGGCATAAGCAGATGCATCCGTATTGCCATTTTCGAGCTTGCCCTGAATTGTGGTTTACTTTGCCACCTCCTTGCTCCCTTGGAGAGGTTGGGGGAGGGGATTGTGAGCTCCTCTCTGCAGGGAGCTAAATGCATGGCACTAGATATTCCCACCAGCATTTCAGGGAGGGAATCCTGATGCAGAAGGGGGAACCATTGAAGGGATTTGAAGGAAGGTAGATGGCATCTAGGGACAACGGTGGGAGCAGATGGAGGAACCTCTCTCACCTGCTCTTCTGTGGGCTGATGTGATCTGGCCTTGAGCCCCCAGTGCAAGAGTGAAATTTTGAAAAGCAGCTTGCAGAAAAACATTGCGTTTGAAAAATGCTGCAGAAGGAGGCAGTGAAGGAAACTGTAGGACATGCTTTCCATGAATGACTAGGCCACCTGCTACTGAACTTTCTACTGTAATAAAAACCATCTTTGGGCTGGGAATTGAGCCTGAGAAATTGTAGCCCGGAGGGTATTTTACCCCAGACCCGTTCAAAGCCCTGTATAATGTATGTGCCACCTTAGACACTTCCCTAACGCCCATGGCACTTGATGAAAACAGCTACTATGCAGCTAGAGCATTTTAATAAAGAAATCACACACTCACTCCAGGGCTAGACTTTGTCATCAGCTCTTTTCTTTTCCTCCGGGTATTGCTGTGCACTATGTTTTATTTAGTGAATTGTATTTAATGGATCCCCAAGGGCTTATTTGTTGCCCTCCCTTCCTTATGCAAGTGGGAAACTAATGAATCCCTCTGAGAAGCCACTGGCGGAGTAGTTCCTAGAGGACAAAATAAAGATTAATGTGTTTTTTAGCAATTTGATGACTCTGCCAGTCCCTATAACCGTGGAGGGGTCTTCACTTATGAACCAAGCTGAAGGCTGGAGTTTTGATGCCACTCATGCCCTTTTGGAAATTTGCCAGCTGGTGATTGGCGTGCAACTTTAGGCCTGGACTCTCCAAAGGCAGGTTGGGGTTGGGCCTTTTGAGCGATGTCATAGCCACATACCTGCTCTAAGTGGGACACACGTGACTGCTCAGCATTGAAAGGGGATGTGACTAAAAAGTTCCAGTAGGACAAGTGCTGTCTGTGGTGCTTTGGGGAACTTCTGAATATCCCCATTGTTCCAAAAGGGAAAGTAACAAATGGTTCTCTCCAAAAGTCTGTGTCAGTGGCAGGGGGAAGTTACTCAGGGGCTGATCCAAAGCCAACTGCGATCAAGGGAAAGGCTTCAACTGGTTTCAATGCCCATTGTGTAAATGGCTGAGATTCCAGGCCTCACTGCCCGGACCAGTGAACCAGACCCTGCTCAGACGCTCAGTACTGCAAGCTGCACAAAGAAAATACACTGAAATACCCTGAAAAAACAGCAAATGCAATTTTTTAAAATCCAAAACACTGGATTAAGAGAGAGAATTTTACCTGTTCAGTGCTAGAAAAATCCAAATTCACTGGGAAAGGGAATGATAATAGTACAGACAACAGCAGGGATGGATCATGGGATTGCTAGTCTTCTACTAGAAATCTGCTGGAAAGAGGACCCTTTTGGAGGCCCATCTCACCATCTACCAGCAGGCGGGGTACACAAAGCAGCTGCTGAGTTTTCCTTACCCCACTTTGCCCGGATCTCTGGTACCAATTCTCCCTGGCCCCAGGCAAGTGGTACCTCCTTCTGTAGTTTAAATGCTAGTTATTTATTCAGTTAGAAGTTGATGAATTCTTCAGACCTTTGTCTTTTGGTGGGATGGAAGGAAATCCCCCAGGTGGCGGGGAGGTCAGGGGAGGTATTACTCTGTCATGGAGGAAGGAGTAAATTCATCTTGGTTCGATCCCCTACACCACTCCTGCCTATCCTTTTTCTTAGGGGAAGAAGGCTTCTGCTGAGAAGCTGAACTTCATACCAAGGAGGATCAGCAATGACAGAAATAGAAGGGCTGCAAAAAATGGGAGGTCCCTATGCCAGCCTACTCCTGAGCACCCTAAATAGGCTGTACCTTCCCTCCCCTGCCAAACCCAAAACAGCGCCAGTAATAAGAGCATCATATGTTCTGGGCCTTATGTGCAGAGCTATGACGCTCCTGCTCAGTTAGCCCTGATCAGCTGGGCTCTGCTCCTGCAATCTCTGCTTCAGATGCTTAATTTCAACCATGTCAGCAGCCCTGTTGATTTTATACATGTTGACAGGACCCTACCTCAGTATTGTGGTGAGAGCTGCACAGAGGAAAGGAGCCAGTACCCGTGTTACAGGAATCACCCCAGTCCAATAAGACGACTGGTACTATCTCCAGCTGGGGCTCACCGGCCCTGTAGGGGAGGTTTCATAGCAACAGCCCCTGATGCAAGAGCAGCTCCTGTGTGTGCTTTGGGTGACAGAAAGAGTCAAACTTTGGGCTCCCTTGAGAGCCAGAGGACAACGCAGGGAGCCAAATGTCTGATAGAGCCAAGAAACAGCCGGTGTGGACATTAGCCTCTTTTCAAAATGTAACACTGATGTGTTTGCTGGACTCATCTCTATTAGCTCACATTGTTGCCTGCAAGCAAAGAGCTGGATTCCTGAATGGGCTCCGAGCTAATTAATTGAATGAAAGCTATTGTTACCACACACACTGCAAGCTGGCCTTGAAATACAAAAGACTGATTATGTGAATCTCTGTGCTCAATTCCTCAGCCATCAACTCCTCCTGAATTGTCCCCGCCTCCCCTGGGCAGAAAGGTTCATTGGGTGGTGGTAATGTAGCTTAGAATGGTGTGTTGCATTTATGAATGGAGGTTTGTCAATAACATGAGAGGTGTGTCAATAAACCAGCCTCTAGGGTCTGACCTGACTGCAGGGCAGGGACTGGAGTAAGTGTCTCAAGAGTGAACCCCACCTTGGCTCTTCACCAACATTGTGCCTGTTTTCTGCGGAGCTTGACTGGGGGCTGGGTTAAAATTTTTATTAAAGCTAATGTTAAACATGAAAACATACACAGAGTGAGAGGTAAGGTACTGGACATCTGGAGTCAGGCTGGGGTTATGGGCGATTGTAGGTAGTAAGTACAGGGTTTTCAAGGCACATGCATATCACATATCCAGCATAGATCCAGATTGGGGTGTGGGAGTTTTTAAAGTGTCAGTCTATAGGTGTGTTCGGGTACGCCACCCATGGGGTATAGTGAAGGTCCGAGTCAGTGGTGGTGCAGGCAATAAGTACATGGGTGGGGTATGACCCTCTGTTTGTCAGGGAACGGGGGGGTGGGTTGTTTCCCTGGTCGGCGGTCTCGGCTACTCGACCTGGTACTGGCGATGTCCCGTGACGTGTTCCGTGTATATGTCTCTGGACCACCTGATGGTACCTGACACCATGAGCTGTCTCATGAGCCAGGGGTAGCGCCGACCGATGCCGCACGCTCTCAGTACCGGCTCGTTGCAGGGGTCCCATGCGCCCAGGGCTCCTACGATCAGGGCGTGGAGCTGCACCTCATAGCCCTGCGCTCTCAGGGCGTCAGCCAGCGGGGTGTACTTCAACATCTTCCGACCTTGTGGAAGGCCGGTGACCGGTTTTTGAATGGCACCGTGACGTCCACTATGAGGACCTTCTTCGTCTCTGCGTTGGTCACGACGATGTCGGGTCGCAGTCGGCTGTCTGTCCCGGGGATGGCGGAGTTGACGGAGATCTTCCCCAGGGACGGTGCGATGGCTTTCACCAGCCGGTTCTGGATGGCATTGTGGCGGTGCTGCCAGGCTCTGGAGTGCGGCTTGCATCCACACAGGACGTGGGGCAAGGTCTCGTTGGCGTAGCCGCACCTCCTGCAGCGCTTGTCCCGATTGCCATGGCGGATGGCTCCATTGAGGGGAACACAGTTGAGTCGGGCCCGGTGGATGAACCGCCAGTCGGCGAACCTGGTGAAGCTTTCCCTGTAGAGGAAGTGGTTGCTGGCATCCCATTTGCTGGACACCTCAAACACCTTGCCCTGGTCTGGCTTCCGCTTCAGGTTCTCAGCATAGTAGAAGCGGATGGTGTCTTTCAGGGTCCTTTCCAGCATCGTTCTGGCGGTCGGGGTGACGATGGTGTGGTCCGGGGTCTTTATGTGCGGCACTAGTATTCCCAGCTCCCGGCGCTCCTTGCACCAACTCCAGCGGCAGCTGATCCTCTTCCCTAGGTGTCTCGAGGCGTTACAGGCACGGGTCCAGAGAGAGGACAGGTCTCCCCCCTCTCTCCTAAATTCGGCTTCCAGGGAGCCGCTGAGGTAGGTGGCGATGTCCTGCTTGGAGGGGGTCCTGATGATTCGTTTCCTGACGGCGTTCCGTACGGCTTCCTCCGCGATGCTCCTCACCGTCGGGTCCGGGCACGTCAGGAGGCGGAAGGCGTGGGTGATCACCGCCACGTCGCACAGGTCACCCATCCGGGGTACGTTGGCACCACCCTGCCTGTGGGAGATGTAGATATTGCACTGAGCATAGAGCCAACAATGGCGTGTGACGACCTGGTTAGCCAAAATGGTGCCCTGCTGGCTCCAGAATCCAGCATGGAGACTGATGGGAGCCAAGAGCAGGTGCCAAGCGAGGGCAGGGAAGAGACTGTTACTGAAACCGATCGCACACTGCATCCTTGGGGCACACGTGCAAGAGCTGTTTGATGTCCTTCCCTCCCCCGCGAGGAACAGCAGACTCAGACTGATCAGAAGCTGCCCCTGAGCCTGGTAAGCTTCTAAGAACATAAGAACATAAGCTGCTTCTGAAGCTGCTTTAATGTTTATTATTATTTATATGGGCACGACACAGGTTTCTGCTCTATTAACCAATGCACAAGTTATGAGACACCCCAGCTAGCAGCATCCATCCACCATTGGCAGCTTGTATCCCAGAGCCGTGGCTTCCCCAGCGCATGGAGTTCAAATACAAACAGCAAAAACATCTTCGGGTGAAGTTTTACTGGAAAGACACAGATTTCAGGTCTGGCCATTCCTGTTTCCTAAAAATAACTGGTTCCTCCCCTCCAAACCCTCTGCATTCCACTGCTGCTGCCCTCAGCGGGTGACGACCTTTGCTGGATGGAAATAAGGGACTAGGCTTTATTTTAAGGAACCCTCTAGGGAAACCCCATTTCCTGTAGCAAACTGTGTGTTTGTCTCCCAAGGGTATATTTCCATTGCCCTCAGGTGTACCGTGCAATTAGCATCAGCTTCAGTTTAATGTATAAAATGGTCAAGGGACGTCCCTTAAACTAAGGCCAGTATCCCTGTCTGCTTGGGCCTGGGCAGGCAGCTGCTGCTGGGCACTGACCCTGGGCCTGACCTCCGGATACCCTGGGGTTCACTCACCTCCCCTGTCGTCTTCTTTCATTGCAGCAAACTAAAGTGAGGCACAAGGGCTGCTCACTGGTGTTGTCTGGGCAGCAGTCTCCACGGGGAGGCCTGACTCCAGTGCACTGGGCACAGGAGCACCAGAGGGACAAATGGGAGCTTTATCCCTTCACTGGAAATCCCGACTCTGGCACCATCTAGTGGCTAAATCCAGGGACAAGCCGGAGGGTCTCAGACAAGCTGCTGTAATCCCGATGTAAGGCATAGAAACGTTGGTGTAACTGTAACACCTCTAGAAATAAGGGCAGCTGGGGCCTCACGTGCTAGGTCCCTGGATTGCATGCACACATCTCACACAAAGGGAATCTCGACCGGGGCTGGCAGACTCTAGTACTAAATCCCCATTGGCAGCAACGCAGGGGCAGGGGCAGGACAACGTGGTCCTCAGGACTCCGTGGGCCTGGAGCCTGAGCTGCCCCACGGCTTACCCCCTCTAGAAGAGGGGGATGAAGTTCTGGATCAGTCTCTGGTGTTCCCTTGCCTCATTTAGGCAGTTCGGGATCACTTGGTAGCTTTTTGGTGAGATAAGTTTGGAGGATAAAGACTCATAGAAACATAGAATATCGAGGTCGGAAGGGACCTGAGGAGGTATCTAATCCAACCCCCTGCTCAAAGCAGGACCAACCCCAACTAAATCATCCCAGCCAGGGCTTTGTCAAGCCTGACCTTAAAAATCTCTTAAGGAAGGAGATTCCACCACCTCCCTTGGTAACCCATTCCAGTGCTTCAGCACCCTCCAAGTGAAACAGTTTTTCCTAATAGCCAACCTAAGCCTCCCCCACTTCAACTTGAGACCATTACTCCTTGTTCTGTCATCTGCCACCACTGAGAACAATATAGATCCATCTTCTTTGGAACCCCCTTTTAAGGTAGTTTAAAGCAGCTATCAAATCCCCCCTCATTCTTCTCTTCTGCAGACTAAACAATCATTTTTGTTCCCCTCTGCTGGACCTCTATTATGTTGTCTTTGAAAAGTGTCCATGCAGCTTGCAGGGATTTCACTTTAGTCAGTTTACCTTTTAATTTCTGTGTAACTAACCCCCCCTCATTTTTGCATAGTTGCTCTTTCTGAAATTAAATGCCAGTGTTGGGCTGTTGATGTGTTCTTCCCACAAAGGAATGTTAAATGTTACTATATTATGGTCACTATTTCCGAGTGGTTCTGTTATAGTTAGCTCTTGGACCAGATCCTGTGCTCCACTCAGGACTAAATCGAGAGTTGCCTCTCCCCTTGTGGGTTCCTGTACCACCAGGTCCAAGAAGCAGTTATTTAAAGTATTGAGAAATTTTGACTCTGCATTTCATCCTAAGGTGACATGTACCCAGTCAATATGGGGATAATTGAAATCCTCCACTATTCTTGAGTTCTTTATTTTGATAGCCTCTCTAATCTCCCTTACCATTTCATCGTCACTGTCACTGATCAGGTGGTCAATAATAATCCCTACTGTTATATTCTTATTAGAGCATGGAATGACTATCCACAGAGATTCTATGGAACATGTGGATTCATTTAAGATTTTAACTTCATTTGATTCTATATTTTCTTCCACATATAGTGCGACTCCCCCTGCCCTCCTCCCTAAACAACCTGTTCTATCCTTCCGATATATTTTGTACCCTGAAATGATTGTGTCCCATTGATTGTCCTCACTCCACCATGTTTCTGTGATGCCTATTATGTCAATATCCTCCTTTAACACGAGGCACTCTAGTTCACCCATCTTATTATTTAGACTTCTGGCATTTGTGTACAGGCACTTTAAAAATAACTCTGTATACCTTGGTAAGCAGGATGCAAGCCAACAATGTGCATTATAGCATGGCCAGATGTGAAACTACACATCTAGGAACAAAGCACGCAGGTCATGCTTACAGGATGGGAGATCCTGTCCTGGGAAGAAGAGTCTCTGGAAAAGGCTTGGGGTCATGGTAAATAGTCAGCTGCACATTATCTGCCAGTGTGATGCTGTGGCCATAAATGCAAATGCAATCCTTGGATGTATAATCTGGGGCATTTGCAATTCTTGGATGTATAATCTGGGGCATTTCAAGTAGCAGTAGAGAGGTTTTATATATGATCTCTATGTTTGATACTGGTGCAGCTGCTACTGGAATACTGTGTCCAGTTCTTAGTATTATTGGGTCATAGAGCTTAAGGCAAAAGGAACCGCCAGATCATCTAGTCTGATTCCCTGTGTATCACAGGCCATAACACCACTGAGCACCCTGACACGAGACACAGCAACCAAAACGAGACCAAAACATTAGAGCCCACAGGAGCCTAGACTATTCTGTACAACAAGCAGACAACAGGAGGGACCAAGGACAGGGAAATGATTAAGTGAGATCTACCCAGATAATCCTGCCAAGTGATCCACACCCCATTCTGCAGAGGGTGAAAAAAAACCCAAGGTTACTGCCAATCTAAGCTGGGAGACGCTTCCTTCCCAACCCCACATGTGGTGATTAGTTAGACCAGGGGTCGGCAACCTTTCAGAAGTGGTCTGCCGAGTCTTCATTTATTCACTCTAATTCCGTGTGCCAGTAATACATGCTAACGTTTTAGAAGGTCTCTTTCTAGAAGTCTATAATATAGAACTAAATGATTGTTGTAAAGTAAATAAGGTTTTTAAAATGTTTTAAAAGCTTCATTTTAAATTAAAATGGAGAGCCCCCCAGACTTGTGGCCAGGACCTAGGCATGTAAGTGCCACTAAAAATCAGCTCGCATGTCGCCTCTGGCACCCGTGGCAGAGGTTGCCTACCCTTGAGTTAGCCCCTGAGCATGTGAAGAAGAACCAGCCAGCCAAGCACCTGAGACAGAGACTGCTCAGTCCCACCACAGAGCCAGAGAACGATTAAAGGATTAGAAAACATGGTTTATAGTGACTGAGCTCTCTGAGACAATTTGTTTATCTTAACAAAAATAAGGTTAAGGGGTGACTGGATCACAATTTATATGTACCTACCTGGAGAACAAACATCTGACAATGGGCTCTCCAAGGTGGCAGACATGGGTAGAACACAACCCAGGGGCTGGAAGCTGAAGATAGATAAGTTCAGACTAGAAATAAGGCATAATTAACCATTGGAGCAATTTACCAAGGGTTGTGGTGGATTCTCCATCACTGGTAAGGTTTAAATCAAAATTGCATGTTTTTCTAGAAGATCTGCTCTAATTCAAACAGGCATTAATTCCGGGATGTTCTCAGGCCTGTGCCATACGGAAGGTCAGACTAGATGACCCCAGCAGTCCCTTCTGGCCTTGAGTGATCCTTGAGTTCCAGAGGCTACTTTTGGCCTGAAGGCCACACATCCCAGGTGCTCTGCTCCCTTAGTATGCTAACAGGAGACGGTAGTATGGCTCAGCAGTTATGACAGGCCTGGGAGTGAAGAGATCTGGGTTCCTTTCTCATCTCTGTTACTGAATCACGGCGTACAAGTTCTGTTCCCCTCTCTGTGGCTCAGTTTCCCTCTTAAAAATGTGCTACACATGACCAGTACTTCCTCTTCCTCTTCCTCTTCACCTTGCTCCATTAGCTGGGGTCAGCGGCTCTAGTTCTTTGCCTCCAAGCATTCCTTTCCAGTACACCTTCTAAGCTGATATCAATGTTCTTCATCTGGTCCTTCAGCATCTCAAACCACCTTTTCTGGGTCTTCCTTGTGGTCTTTCATAGAATCATAGAATATCAGGGTTGGAAGGGACCTCAGGAGGTCATCCAGTCCAACCCCCTGCTCAAAGCAGGACCAATCCCCAATTAAATCATCCTAGTTTGTCCTTTGACTACTAGATCTTGCACTTTCAGACCAAAATATCCAGTGTCTCATCATCTCATATGACCTGACAATCTCAGTTGATACTCTCTCAGCTTTTCTGTGGTAGGGCAACCTGCATCATGGCTCATACTCTTTCACTGCATAGCCTATCAGCTCTCATCTTATTCAATGTGGAGAAATTGTTCTTCTCTCTTCCTCATTGGGCAGTGTTCTGACCATTATGGCGGGCCTTTGGTCTTTAGCTTACTTGGCATATTCCTATCACAGAGAATTCCCACCAACTCCCCTCCATTTGCACCAGGGTATTCTTCATGTGTCTCCTAACTAGGGTGACCAGACAGCAAATGTGAAAAATCGGGACAGGGCATGGGGAGTAATAGGAGCCTATATAAGAAAAACAACCAAAAATCAGGACTGTGCATATAAAATTGGGACATCTGGTCACCTTACATGGAACATTCCTTTGGTCAATTACATGTGTTGCCACAATCATAAATACGAACTGGAAAGGGATCTAGAATGATGATGGCAGGCTGCATTGGAAAAAAATGGCTTATGAATCCACTGGCAAAAGGTAGAATACATGCTTCAGAGAAAGGGACAATGTGAAGCCAGTAAAAGCAGATGGTATAGAATTAAAGTCTGCACAAGAGTTCAAATAACTCAGTTCAGTGTTGAGCCAGGACAGAAAATGTGGATGCAGATGTTAGGACTTCGTCGGAAAATGTATATTAAACTCCACTAAAATCTCTTGGAGCTATAGGGAGTCGGGAGGGATGAATATTATGAAGCATGATAAATATTCCAAACACGCGGTGTGTGCCCCATAAATGTTATCTTAGAAACAATTGGCTAATGTGAACCAGCAATTAGCATGTGAAATGGCGCCCTTGCGCTGTAAAGTATGGGTTTGCAGTGTGAATATTCTAAGAGCTCTTTGACATAGTAAAAAGGAGAGGCTCAGTGTTTAACAAATGTCCTCATAATATGCTCAATTGAAACGCTTATTTAAGGTTTCTGTGTTTGTTCCAACCTCCTCCAGATGTCACATTTGTCACATCAGCACTGGGCTCATGTTTATTCTGTTCTGGCTGATAAAAAAAAAAACCCCAACCCCCATTTGTGAGACTCATTACAATAATTTTTTAGGAGCGTAGAATTCTAACCACAGTGACTGTTGCCTAACTTTTAATTTCTTTGTTCCTACCACTTGAGCATAGCCCCCGGCCAAAACCAGGGGTAAGAACCCAGGAATCCTGATAGCCAACATTCCACTGCATCTCACAAATGGGTGTATAACTAGCTGACAAATTGTATGCTGGATCCCCACTAAGCATTGGCTCACACAAACGATAACAGTTTAGTTCATCTCCCAGCTTCTCCTTTCAGTGTAGGAGTTGAGGGTGGTGCTATGGATGTTAAGAGCGTAAGTCCACACCCTGTATGACAAAGTCCTACCTGATGGTGGGGAGGGATAGCTCAGTGCTTTGAGCGTTAGCCTGCTAAACCCAGGTTTGGGAGTTCAGCCCCTGAGGGGGCCATTTAGGGATATGGGGCAAAAACCTGTTGGATGACTTTAATTGGAGATTGGTCCTGCTTTGAGCAGGGGGTTGGACTAGATGAGCTTCCTTCCAACCCTGATATTCTATGGTCGCATAATGCCTATGCACAGAGGGACTGAGCACAGGTTACATGGGCAACCTCCATCCTGGCATTTCCTAACTTTCGAGCACTTGACTTTGCAACCTTAATATTCTTTGAACACTTTTTTCAGGGTTTCAGACCACCCCGGGTTGTTTGAGTGCTTTGCAGCAGAGGCTCCCAGCTGTGCTGGGGTAAGAATTTTTCTTTGTCCACAGGCCCAGTAATGTGAACCATGCACAGCTTGTTACCACAGAAAGCAGCACTAAATCCTGCTTAGGAAACCAGGCTTGATGTGCAGAGCATTAAGGATCAGAGCGAAGGAAGGTGAGCTCTCTGGGGTATGGTACTCGCAGACGGCAGAGCTGAATCATCATCCCATACATCATCTAGGTGACATGGAAATCGTGCTGGGAACTGTGGAAAGGACTGCTACTGTAATTCTCCTAGAGACTGGAGGAGAAAGGAAAGCAGGGCATCTGGAAAAAAAGAGCATGGAAGATTTTACTCTTTATTTCAAAGTAGAAACCACTCCCCTGTCAACTCTCAAAGAGAAAGAAACTCCCGTATGAAGATTAGATTGTAGTGGAAACGTCATCACTAGCTGTAAAGCCTGCAAGTCCTTGACTCTCCAGCCCTTCCACCTAATATGGGCTCCTTACTTCAAAAACTGGTTGACAAAATCTGTTGTTGATTGTGCTACGGTCAGTTCTGGATGGGTGGGACTATCTAGACCCCTTGGCATTCAAGAACTGCCTAAATGCAGGAATGCCCATCTGACACTGCAGTATGATTGGCAAACATAATCCCTACTATGCATACAAAATGATAGCCGTTACCACTCAGAAAAGAAATTGTGATATCATGTCAAGAATCAGAGAGGTAGCCGTGTTAGTCTGGAATAGCAGAGGTAACAAAGAGTCCTGTGGCACCTTAAAGACTAACTAAAGTATTAAAGCATAAGCTTTCGTGGGCTAATACCCACGTTGTTGGATGCAAACAGTGGATATCATGGATAGTTCTCCAAAAACATCTGCTCAGTGTGCAGCGGTAGTCAAAAAAAGCGAACAATGTTAGGAACTCTTAGAACAGGGATAGATAAGGAGATGGAAAATCTCATAATGCCACTATATAAATTCATGGTACACCCACATCTTGAATACTGTGGGCGTTGTCGCCCCATCTCAAAAAAGATATATTAGAACTG
Organism: Sternotherus odoratus; assembly: GCA_032164245.1. NCBI lineage: Eukaryota > Metazoa > Chordata > Testudines > Kinosternidae > Sternotherus > Sternotherus odoratus. Next base: position 13,358,424 of record JAVMKO010000019.1, on the reverse strand, counting down.
GAAAAAGGTACAGAGAAAGGCAACAAAAATGATGAGGGGTATGAAACACCTTCCATATAATGAGAGATTTAAAAGAGCAGGACTGTTCAACTTGGAAAAGAGGTGACTATGATAGAGGTCTATAAAATAACAAATGATGTGGCAAAAGTGAGTAAGGAAGTGTTATCTACCCCTGCACATAACACATGAACCATGGGTCACCCAATGAAAATTATAGGCAGCAGATTTAAAACAAACCTGCAAAAGTATTTCTTCACACAGCACCCAGTCAACCTGTGGAACTCCTTGCCAGAGGATGTTGTGAAGGCCAAAAATATAACTGGCTTCTAAAAAGAATTAGCTAAGTTCATGGAGGATGAACTTACCCAAAATGGTCAGGCATGCAAACCCATGCTCTGGACCCCTTAACCTCTGACTGCCAGATACTGGGGCTAGATAACAGGCAATAGGTCAATTTCTCTCTTCGGTTTATTCCCTCTGAAGCATCTGGCACTAGCCAGCATGGCCATTCTAATGTTCTGAACAGCTAAAACAATGGTGCCAAGGAGAGGTGGTCTGGGTAGGTCACAAAGACGTTTGATTTGTCTTCAGTTCAGCGACCCATCAGTATCTCCAACAATACCAAACTGAGCAGTGTCTGCCTTAGAGGGGGCTGTCTGGTTTTCTGGCTTACGTTGCAGAGTCACCAATCTCTATGGAAAAGGACTAGGAAAGTTTTGGGGGTATCTAGTCTCCAATGAGATATGCTCTGCTCTTGATATGTCTCTACAGTGTCTCCACTTGGATCACAAACAGCTTGCTGCCAAACAATAAAAACCTGGCAGATGACTTGCAGACCTGAAAGACATTTGCACGTGTGCACATGACTGATTTCCACGGGCCCCAATGGATATACCTGATATTGAAGCATTATTTTTGGTAGTTTGTAGGTTTTTAAAAATATTTGTCCCTGAGTATTTAATATATTAATCCTATGCCCATGTCTGGGACTGGAGCATGACTGGGTGAGGTTTATGCATCACACTCATGTAACAATAATTAATGTGAGCTGTGATTTTTAATTGTCACAACTTTTTCAGGCTTGTCACTAAATAGAACCATTTTCATGAAAATCTAACTGCCTCAGCTCTCCAGTATTTCAAATGTCTTTGCTGATATTTCCATAGATCTAATACTAATGGGTGACTTTCAGCTGGGGAACTTTACAGAGACAGGAATTGAACCCATAAATCCTGACTCCCGGTCGCCAGCTCTGACTGCTTTTATTATTATAGTTACAGCATTGTTGGTACCTGCACACCTTGTACCTGCGCTCCCTGCTCTTCTCCTGCAGCTCCATCTTCATCACTTAGACAGGGAGCAGCCAGACAGTGGCCATCCGATGGGTATCTTGATGGGGAGCCTGCAAAGCTCTGCTAGGCAAAGCCCCCCACAAAGAGCTGATTCTTGCATAGTGCCCTGGTGGTGATAAGGCCAGATTTCAGCGGATCGGCGGGTAGTGATCGATCTTTTGGCGATCGATTTATCGCGTCTCATTAAGACGAGATATATCGATCGCCAGCGGCACTCCCGTTGACTTCAGAACTCCAGCTTGCAGAGAGGTGCAAGCTGGAGTTGACGCGGGAACCCGCTGCTGACTGCCGCCGCCGTGAGGACGGCAGGTAAGTCAGCTGAAGATGCGCTGACTTCGGCTATGTTATTCACTTCCCTCTGCCGGTAAGCGCAGGGACGGGGACCATGGGGAAGAGGCGGAGCAGGGGTGGGGGCAGCTTTTCTGGCTGGCTCAGGCAGCCGGGGGATCGGACTGGCCACTGGAGCAGCACGCAGCCGCATAGGGCACCAGGATATTTGGGGCAATTTGGTGCCACAAATTTCCTGGTGCCCTAGGCAGCTGCGGTAGTTTTCATATGGGTAAGGACAGCTCTGCTCCTACTCCACAGAACACCTGCCAAGGGGGTTGGGCGGGTTTCAAGAATGACATCTTGGGACTATTCCCATCTTCCCTCTGTCTGAAGGCAGGTAGAAGAATAGTGAGGGTTTATAAATCAAGGCCATGACGATCATTTAGCCCTGGTATACGCTGGTGGGTGGGATTGACCTAAAATACACAACTTCAGCTATGGAAATAGCGTAGCAAAAGTCAACCTATTTGGGTCGCCATGTCTTTACGGCGCTGAGTCAACTGCTACCGCTCCCCTGTCGACTCTGCTTGCGCCTCTTGTGGCGGTGGAGTTCCGGAGTTGACGGGATAGCGCTCTGGGATTGATTTATTGCATCTAGACTAGACGTGATAAATTGATCCCTGGAAGATCGATCGCTACCCGCCGATCCAGCGGGTAGTGTAGACCTGGTCTAATTAGTCTGAACTCCTGCATAACACAGGCCAGACAGTTCCACCCAGTGATTCCTGCATTAAGCTCATAGCTTCAGCTAGAATGTATCTTTTAGTGAGGCATCCAGTCCTGATTTAAAGATTTCAGGTCATGGAGAATCCACCATCATTCCATTTCACTGTTAAAAATTCCTCTTAGGTGCTGCCTCACAATGGAACCTCAGACTTGATATGGGTTTTGGGGGTTCCTCTCATGTTAACCAAACCAGTTTTCACCCCCTCATTGCACACTGGCTTGTTCCCTTGTATTTGCTAAGCCCAGAGGCTTACTCTGCTTGTGCAGAGTAGAGAGAGAACAGTTAATCAAGGAAATAATGGAGAACTTATACTTAGCCACTGACCCTACAATATTACTGCAAGAATTCTGGGCCACAAAGACCAAAGGCTCAGTGCAAGGGGGAGCCATGCTGGGTAGAATGAGGAAGTGTGCCCAGGTGGAGGTGTGTGTCCCGCTATCACCCCCCACCCCCACGCCAGCACCCGCAATTGGCTGGCTCTTCCTCGGGGTGCTGAGGTGGATCATTTCCAGCACCCCCTTCCTCTGCTAATGTGTCTGGGCACCAGCAGGCCTATTACAACTGAGTCTTATCGGTGCAGCCGCCAGCTGGTTTCTCCATAGATCCACCTCCAGTTGCAGGAGGGAGACTACACCCCACATTCCAAGTGGTTTCTTTCCATCCACCAAGGCTTTGAGGCTGTTCCAGGCTAGGCTGGTCACATGGGATCCCCTCGCAGACAGCTCTGTGGGCTCTTGGACAGGGGAGTGTGTTTAATGGGGGACATGGCATCATAGGCCCCTAGCCAAGCAATAGCGTTAGCAGGAGTGATGGAAGTAGCAGTTAGCAATGCTGAAAATCTAGTCCGGGGAGCCCAAAGGAAACATCCCTAAGTGAGGTGAATGTTGTGAGCGGCACAGAGATGAGTGGCCAGCAAGGGCCAAAATCAACCAGAAACAGAAGGTGAGGGGCAAACAAGGATCAAAGGGAAGCTCCTAACCTAATGGATTATACAGAAGCTATAAAATCGCCCATAAAAGGGAAGCAGAGAGGGGGCTTCAATGTTTTAACCAGACACTCACATTTCTGTTAGTCAGAAAATCCAGTCCCGCTGAGGATGAAATCGTTCCAATTGGTTCAGAGCGTGAAGATTTACCAGGAAACCATGTAAATCAGAGGCAGCTAAAACGATTCAACAGTCGAAGAAACTTCTGAGTGGGGTCTAGGGTTTGGTGGTTCTGGATATATGGTCTAACCTCTGTGTCTGTCATCTTATAATTCATCTTCTCTATCGTTTAGGCAGTGCCAATTGGGTATTAGATTCACGTTCCTGGAGTAGGGGTTTATACTCTAAGATTATATAGAGGGAATTCATGTTGTGGAGTAGTATAAAGGCTTTATTAGCATGAGTTTGCCTTGGATATCTTACGTGCAGGAGGCAAAGAGATTATTAAATTCTTTCCCCTGAAAAGTGGAATTCCCAAAGGAGCAGCGCATAGTTTGTGGTGAGGACTGAGTTTTCTGGGGACTTTCAAGGAAATGTGTTTTGTTTCTTTGGTGTGGGTTAAAGATCCCAACTTGCATTCATTTGTAATAAAAAGGATTTAAAAAAAAAAATCTGTGGATCCCTTTTGATGTCTCTTGTTTTCATTCACGCTTTCCACACTTACCTCTCATTGCAAGGAGATGATGGATTTGTTTAAAGAAATTAGGTTGGAATCAAGCAAAGTTTATTTTCCTATCTTTCCCAATGTTCCCTTAAACAGCCACCATTTCCCCTAACTTACAATGGAAGTGAAGTTGTGTAGTGGAACTGAAGCTACTTATGCCCCCAGGAAAGATGGGTAGAGTCTCGCTAGCCATGCCACTAGTTAAGATGGCCACCACAGATTGCCCTCAGATGATTGCCCTCAGATGGTTAGAGTCTCGCTAGCCATGCCACTAGTTAAGATGGCCGCCACAGATTGCCCTCAGATGATTGCCCTCAGATGCCCTCAGATGGTTAGAGTCTCGCTAGCCATGCCACTAGTTAAGATGGCCACCACAGATTGCCCTCAGATGATTGCCCTCAGATGGTTAGAGTCTCGCTAGCCATGCCACTAGTTAAGATGGCCGCCACAGATTGCCCTCAGATGATTGCCCTCAGATGGTTAGAGTCTCGCTAGCCATACCACTAGTTAAGATGGCCGCCATCTGCAAACCCACAGATTGCCCTCAGAGAAGTTGGCCACCATTTCACTAAAGTGTTCCCATGTGAAATGAGGCTGCTCCTAGCAAAGATGGCTGCTGTTTTCAGTGGAGCGGGTGCCACAAGCTATCACCTGGGAAGATGGCTGCCCTTTCACTAACGTCTTTGCCATCATTCCTCTCAACCTTCATGCTTCCCAATGTCTGGCTCAAGCAACTGATATTTGTGACAAGTGACCATGGTGTGGAACAGCTGGGTTGTTCCACATCACACCATAACTGACGGATTCTAATGGTTCCTAACCATAAACCGCTTTGAAAGGATGTTTTCTTACTGTGTGAATTAAATAAACCAGTGTTTTTCCCCCAGAAGAAAAGTAGAAATACAGAAATTCTGTCCTGTGCAACTGTAAGACCCACGTGAGTCATTAACAGGATTTGGCCCTGGACCTTCGGAGTCCTGGCACAGATTTCTACAATCTGAATTAAATGAATCAGTTCTCCAGCTGGAAACAGAACTAGACTCAAATATGCCTTATGGACCAGTCACTACAGGGAACAAGGACCCATCCCCTTCCTAGTGTGGGACATATGGTTGAGCTCCAAGGCTGTATTGGCTCAGCCATATTAGCGACCTAATTTCTACTCCTAGGTCTGCCAGAGGCAACCTTATGCAACTTCTCTGTTAACTTATTTGTTATGCTAGGGAGGAATAACTAACTCGTAAGAGGATTTCACTGCAGATATTGCAGTGACTTATGGAGTCTCTGACCTCATGTTTGGCCAATACAGGACATCTCAGGCCTCACATAGACTCACTTCAGCCCCAGTATGTGGGTTAGCATTTTGGGAAGTGTATCTATAGGCAGTATGGATGCTAAGTTGCTCTCCTTACCTCCTGCCTGTGCATTCCCAGTATAACGTCTGTTCTGACTACCCGAGGTGCAGTGTCTGTTTGGGCAAGTCTATTTGCAGAAGCCATTTCTCTATCAGGTGAAGGAATTCTGTCTGGTTGATGTGCTCACGTTCCTGGTTCATAGCTTCCAAGGTCGGAAGGGACCATTATGATCCTCTCGTCTGGCTCCTGGATAACACAGGGAAGAGAGCTGCTCCAAAATAATTCCTTGAGTCGATCTTTTAGAAAAACATCCCATCTTGACTGAAACATTGTCATGATGGAGAATCCACCACAACAGCTCGTAAATTGTTCTAATGGTTAATGACTTGCACTGTTAAAAATATATACCTTATTTCCAGTCTGAGTTTGTCTAGCTTCACTCCATCTTGGTGCACGCTGAAGATTTCAAGGGTCCCAGTATTCACAGTCAATAGCTATTGATGGACCTATCCTCCATGAAATTATCTAGTTCTTTTTTTAACCTCTTATAGACTTGGCCTTCACAACATCCTCTGGCAAAGAGTTCCATAGGGTGACTTGTGTGAAGAACTACTTCCTTTTATTTGTTTTAAACCTGCTGCCTATTTACCTCTGAATGTGAGCCTTGCTGGGCCTTGGATTTTCTGGAGGACCTAGGGGAGGTTGCGGAGCATGTGTATTGGGAGTCCCACCTCACACTGCATGGACGTGTGTTTGAATCTTTAACAAAAACATCCTTTCTCCAAACCGCTCTTCGGTTAGATTGATGTTAACAAAGACAAAGCGGGTTTTGTTACCGCCCTTTGACTCTTGCAATGCCATAATCCATAGAGTGTTCCAAGGTGGACAAGACCTGAATTTCTATTGTAGAAAAGAGCGGAACTCTTTCCTTCTCTCTGGGTATTGTTAAAGACAAACCGTCCTGCTCTTCTCTGTCTTAGAGAAGCAAAAGTGGAGGAAGAGCATGAACTGATCCCCCTGCCTTTGCCACTCACCTTTTAAGTATCAGTGAGAGCCAAATTTGTTTCTAATGCTGCTTGAGTTATTTTTGTGAACTCGGTTTGTGAGAACAAGTCTGGCAAGAACCAAGAGGGAAATGTAGTGTCTTTTCCCTCTGTTGAAACAGAAAAGACAAAACTACTCAATTGATTCTACACAGATTTTCTTGGGCTGAGGCCAAAGTGTGAATCATTTCAGCCCCAAAGAAATTTATCTGAGGAAAATTATGAGTCACTGAAAAAGAGGGGTAGAATTTAGGATAGATCTCTGCTGCGGTGCTGGCCAAAGTGTGCTGGCCATCTCATGAGTCTGGGTCTAACCTTCAGCTTTAGGAGGTTAGGGAAGAAGGGATAGCTCAGTGGTTTGAGTATTAGCTTGCTAAACCCCGGGTTATGAGTTCAATCCTTGAGGGGGCCATTTAGGGATATGGGGCAAAAATCTGTTGGGGATTGGTCCTGCTTTGAGCAGGGGGTTGGATGAGATAACTGCCTGAAGCTTACTTGCTGGAGGATTCTCTGTACTTTGAAGTCCTTAAACCAAGATTGGAGGACTTGAATAGTTCAGATAGAGGTGAGGTATATTTGCAGGAACAGGTGGGTAAAATTCTGTGGCCTGTCTTGCAGAAGGTCAGACTAGATGATCATAATGGGCCCTTCTGACCTTAGAGTCTGAGTCCCTTCCACCCCTGAGATTCTGACAGTTCAGTGAAGCCTTGTAGCAAGTTTATTACACTGTCCCTGCTGCAGAGATAGTGCCTGTGTATTGATTTCCCCCAGGGATGAGGAAATTTGAAGCCAACTGCCTTCGCTGTTGTGGGACGGCTGTAAAAGGTGGATGTCTCTCCAGATAACAGTAGATGCTTCTCTGGCAGAGGAGTAAGAAAAGCAACACCAGCAACTGCCACAATTTCCCCTTGAAAAAAATAAGATGCGGTGCAAGTGCCGGAGGGTCAAGAATGTCAGCCCTGCGGCTGGCAATTCAGGAGGCAAGTTCCCAGTCATTCTGCCGACGCGAGTCTAGAGTGAATTTCCTCCCATCCGTGGCGTTCCCCCCTCAGTGCACGTTTCCTGGTCCATATGGAAGGACCAATAAAACATGATTGCGCTGGGTACCACACACCACGTGATCCCAGCTTGGGGGCTCTAAAGAACCCCGTTAATCTTTATAGGAGCAGAATTAAAGCCCGGTTTCAATTAAAGGGCAAGGCTATGAGGAGCTGGTCGGTGAGGAGTGGGGAGCAGAGGGGAGGTGGGAGAGGGGGCCTTTGTTTTAGCAGCTTTCTCGCATGCCTGAGCTGTGCAGCCTAACATATATCAGCGCGTACAGCTCCACAGGCATTTTCAAGCAGATTTACAGCCACCAGATGATCCGTCCTGTCCTAGGGGCTGATATAGTGCCCCACTGGCACCCCACAACCACGCCGCCCCGTTGCCAGATGTGCATGCCGCTACCGAATTAATTTCACACTTTCCACAGCCAGGGCTGGCTCCGGAGCGGCAGATGCCCCCGCTGTGAGCGAGCTGAACGAACCGACTACATCAGCACCCAGAACAACAGGGCTTGCCTTCAGTGACAGAGCCCCACCGGGGCGGAGGGGAATTGGGAGCTGTGGGGTCTTTATCAGTAGGGGCGGAGCTCACAGAGTTGAATTGGCTAAACCCCCAGAATGCCTCTGCACCTTTTGTCTCTCCAGCATGGGGCTCGGGCTGGAAATCGCATGACCGCGGGCTCTCTTGGGAGCTTCCTGGTATTTCCTGCTTTGGTCCAGTCAGAAATGCCTCAAGCAATAGCCACTCTCCTGATAGCCCTGCAATTCCACTCTGCTCCCCGTGGCAGCTGGGAATACAGCAGCAGCACAAACACCAAAAAGGGGAACCAAGCGACCCCCCAGCTCATGTCTGGTGGGAGTATGGGCCGATGGCTAAGGGACGTCTACACAGCCCATGGCACCGAGCTCCCAGCCCCGGTCAGCTAACTCGGGCTCACGCCAGTGCTCTCAAAACATCTGTGTAGACCAGCGTCTCTCAAAGTGTTCGGTCCGCGGCCCCTATCCGCTGTCTTGAGCCCCCTTGTGGTCCGGGGGTGTGTGTCCACCGAAATGCCGCTGAATACAAAACTTCCACTTGCGGCAGCATTTCACCAGGACACAACTAGAACACTTCCGATTTCGGTGGCATCCCGGGGCCGATCCCGCGGTGGCGCCGGGATACCACAGCCCCCCATGGGGGTGGGGTGCGCCCATCCTACTTTGAAGACCACTGGTGTACACAGTGCTCTGACGGCGCACTCCCTCCCCCCGCCCCCGGGTTCAGAGCCCAGTTAGGGTCTCTTATGGGGCATGTAGGGTGACCAGACATCAAGTGTGAAAAATCGGGACGGGGTGGGGGGGTAATAGGAACCTATATAAGAAAAAGACCCCAAAATCTCTACAAGCAGGACATCTGGGCACCCTAGGGGACAGCTACACAGGAATTAAACACCCATGCCTGGCCTGGGTCAGTAAACTGCTGTGTAGACGTTCAGCACCCAAGTCAGCTGATCCAGACCAGCTGCGGCCATGCGGTGGGTCTTTGGTGCCCATGTAGACGCGCTGCCCCTGACTCCAAAGAACTCACGGAGCACTAGCGTTTACTGAGTGAATAGCACAGAGAGTGCTGTGCAGGAGGGATGGTCAACCGCCCATGAAAACCCATGGGCCCTGCTACGGCACAGTGAGACGCACAGGAGAACGTCGGCGTTACGAACCCCAGAGTTACACACCGACCGGGCAACCACACCCCTCCTTTGGAACTGGAAGTACACAACCAGGCAGCGGCAGAGACAAACAAAAGCAAGTAGAGTCCAGGATTGTGTTAAGCGTAAACGTTAAAAAAAAACCCTAAGGGAGAATTTAAAAACAAGCTTTGACAAGGCAAGGGAACCGTTTCTGTGCTTGTTTCATTTAAATTAAGATGCTTAAAAGCAGATTTTTTCCTTCTGCATAGTAAAGTCTCGCCGCTGTATTATGTCAATATTCAGTGGTAAACGTTGGAAAGAGCCATTGTGCAGAGTAAGGAATATTTTAGAATTACGAACACCCTCCGTTCCCGAGGTGTTTGTTACTCTGAGGTTCTACTGTGGGACTGCACGCAGCTCTGGGAGTGTCGGGGAGGCGGGTGGATGGTTTCTGTGCTGCAAAGTGATGACTAAGCTACAATCACAGGCTCTTGTTCGTGGCTTCCAAAGGGAAGTGCGATATGTGTGCAGCTGCCCGGCGCGGCATCTGGGCATGTGTGTGTGTGTATAAAATGAATGACATTGGGCATGTGTGTGTGTGTGTATAAAATGAATGACATTGGGCATGTGTGTGTGTGTGTATAAAATGAATGACATTGGGCGTGTGTGTGTGTGTGTAAAATGAATGACATTGGGCATGTGTGTGTGTGTGTATAAAATGAATGACATTGGGCATGTGTGTGTGTGTGTATAAAATGAATGACATTGGGCATGTGTGTGTGTGTGTATAAAATGTATGACATTGGGCATGTGTGTGTGTGTGTGTATAAAATGAATGACATTGGGCATGTGTGTGTGTGTGTGTAAAATGAATGACATTGGGCATGTGTGTGTGTGTGTATAAAATGAATGACATTGGGCATGTGTGTGTGTGTGTATAAAATGAATGACATTGGGCATGTGTGTGTGTATAAAATGAATGACATTGGGCATGTGTGTGTGTGTATGTAATGAGTGACGATGGGTGAGTGAGAGATGCCGGACTCTGTGTTTTCACATGGAAACCCCCAGATCACACATTTTATTCCTCAAGGTTGCAATGCCCTGGAACTTTATGGGGCGCTTAACCCCCCGTTTTCTCACCTGCCATCAACTCCCCGTCTCTACGCCACAGCGTATCACAAAATCAGATTCTGAAGGCCTGGGGAGCATCCTGGGGTCTGAGCAGCACCCCATACAGCCCTAGACTCTGTGGCCCTCTGGAATCACCCACCCCACACAATCCTGAGCTCTGAGGGTCCAAAGACCCGACATGGTTCTGAGGGTCCATAGAACAGCTCCCCATGCAGCCCTGGGCTCTGAGGGTCCAGGGATCAGGGCCCCGGGCAGCCCTGTAACATCCTTGGTATTACCATTCCTAGATTAATCCTATTTGTAAATGCTGCCATAGAAGACTTTCCAGCCAAAACAGACCCTGACCCCAAAGTTCTATAGATCAGCTCCATGCTCCAGGCAGAGAAAGGGAGTGGGTGGCTGGAGCAGCGGGGGTCAGGAAATAAAGGCATTAGCAGAGCTGCCGTGGGGGTTTAATCTCGCCGCGTCAATCAGTCCCTGGGGATTATGAATCATTTTTGGTTCCCACCTTTGGGTTCGCCTGAGTTTGCACCATTCGCGTCCGGAAGGGCCCATAACTGAAGGTGATAGCCCAGGGGCAGGATCTTTACGCCCTTTAGACACTACTGTGTGGCACTTTCTGACATATCCCCCCCCCCCAAGGCCTCTTGCTCACCCTACACAAGGTTATCCTTAGTCAGTGTCTGGGAGTGAAGACACATCTTCAGGTCCCAGGGAGGGATAGCTCAGTGGTTTGAGCATTGGCCTGCTAAGCTAAGCGTAGAGTGGTTGTGAATTCAACACTTGAGTGGGCCATTTAGGGATCTGGGACAGAAAATCTGTCAGGGGGACAGTATTTGGTTCTGCTGGTGCAGGCAGGGGACTGGACCAGATGACCTTTCAAGGTCTTCCCAGTTCTATGAGATAAGTATATCTCCATATGTTTTTTATATTTTGCCCTTAGCCCAGGGTCACGGCCCATGAATTCCAAGCAGTAAGGTATTGAAAAGACAAGCAGGCTCATATGAAAAATTCCAGTTACACAAACACAGCGAAAGGATTAAGTGAATTGTGATTAAGTGAATTGTGTGAATTGTGAATTGTGTGAATTAAGTGAATTGTGATTAAGTGAATTGTCTAGTAATTGTCTAGCAGGCTCATATGAAAAATTCCAGTTACACAAACACAGCGAAAGGATTAAGTGAATTGTCTAGTAATCTGCTTTTAGGTTAAGCTCCCAGCACTATATTACATATTCAAATAGAAGTTTCATGGGAATTGCATGGAGTTCTTCCCGTTTGATGAGAATGTCTGATACATGATTTCATCATGTATGCGCTCCAGTGAATAATAATCGCGCTGGGGGCTGGGGGGGTGGGGGCTTTCGCTCGCCTTGGCAGTGGGACACTTGGCCAAGTGCACAGGTATAGCTCAAACGCCGCTGATTTGAAACTGAAACCAAAGCCAGATGTTCTAAACATCTGTTTGAAAACAGTGCAATAGAAACGAGGCCTGGCCCCATGCGGCTTACAGGGCTCCCGTGTTGACTCAACTAAATTAAAAGTTGTGGAAAACCATGTGGGCAGCATAACAATACTGGTTCCAGCCCCAGCCTAGGGAAAGTAGTTGGTGATTAAGCAGCAAAGCCCATTATGGATCAAGTGCAATTGGTCTTTGCCACCAGATTCCTCATCCTCCATAGAGCTGAGAAATCATAGAATCTCAGGCTTGGAAGGGACCTCAGGAGATCATCTAAACAATCCCCTGCTCAAAGCAGGACCAATCCCAATTGATCGATCACCACCTGGCGATCTGCCGGGTAGTGAAGACATACCCCGCGAGACACTTAATTTACATCTCACCAGGGAGACAGGTGGCTAAACACCTTCTGTGTGACAGAAAACCTGTTTCTTCACGTCTGCTGCGATACTAGCTCCGAGGACACATTGCCGGTGTGCATGCCGCTCCCTGCACAGTAGCTGTACATCCCTTGCACCATAGTAACAATGGCCCGAGTGACCCTGGCTTCCAGTTAACCCCTCACATGACATTCTTTGCTGAATCACATTGTACAGACCAGAATCGGGACATCCCTTTAACCCTCGTCAGGTGGCATTGAGGAGTTCTTGGGTCATGATGGGCCAAAAGCCCATGAAGTTACGCTATGAGCAGATTAGGAGCCATTGGGCCAATTCTGTTCTCGTTTACACCAGTGTAACCCTAGTGAAATCTGGTCCACGTTATCACTTAGTGTACAACTCATGATTACAAACCATTGCTGTATTTTTCCAGCAGCAACATTTTCCAATAGTTGTGTGAGGGGCATTATCTGAGCCTGAAAAACGTGCCGCGGAGCCATCCTACATCTGTCAGAGCCAGCAAGAGCGGGTTTGTTATTGCTGGCAAGGCCGATCTAGTCAGGAATTCTTTCTTGGCCAGATGGATAATATTTCAGACAGGCTTGATTGATGCCTAATGTTTGCATCTTCTCCTTCTGCCTCAATGCAGAGGATTCAGTTGGTATAAAAATAATGTGACCATGAGCTGGGGGGTGATTTGGCTCAAAAGGCAGGCAGGTCTCCTCTTTATCAGTGAACACACACCTCAGACCTTTTCAGATCCGGTGTGTGTGTGGTGGGAGACAGACAGACATGGTGTATGTGTGTGTGGGGTGTGTGTGTGTGTGTGAGAGAGAGAGAGACATGGTGTTTTGAAGATCTGGCACTAGAGAGGCATGAATCAAAACAGAAAAGCATTGAGCTTTCTTACAGACAAGCCTTCCCAGGCCTGCAATTAAAACGTCAGTGCAAAAGCCATAAAGCAACGGTGCCCTTCCCAGTGAGTCACACTGGGACCTTTCCTCAGCTCCATGTCACACAGCAGCAGCACCCTCTAGTGACCAAAGAATGGAACATTTTGTTTCTTTTTTCACACCCTTCTTGATTTCTGGACAGTTAGTAACTCTCAGGACTGGTGCAGTGTGTTCTCTTGCAGTGTGCACCAGTGTGCACCACCACCAGTGCGCAGTGTGCACCAGTTCTCTTGGTGCAGTGTGTTCTCTTGCAGTGTGCCCCACCACCAGTGCGCAGTGTGCACCAGTTCTCTTGGTGCAGTGTGTTCTCTTGCAGTGTGCCCCACCACCAGTGCGCAGTGTGCACCAGTTCTCTTGGTGCAGTGTGTGCTCTTGCAGTGTGCCCCACCACCAGTGTTCTCACGGGATTACAGTGCACAGGATTACAATGTATTCTCCATAAACGAGATGCTGGGTTGGAGGCAACTTCAGGGCTCAGATGCCATTGTGGAGACCTTGTACGAGAGGGGATGCTGTGAGACTTAGACTAGAGCACCCTGTCCAGTGAACGCAATGCACCTGACTGACCCTAGTGCCGAGGTGGGGGCCTGGTTGTGTTGGTTTCAGAGTCCCCCCCTGCTCCAGGATTTAGGCCTCAACCGTTTACTTCCCACAGGAAGAAACCTGCATGTCTCCAGTCAGGGTGCGGGGCTGCAGCCCTCCGTGTACCAGCTGGGATTGCTCAGCAGATCCAAGAGGATTCGGCCCCTGCAGTCCTTGCCTCTGGGAGCTGGGAAGAGTGATGAATTCAGTGACCACGACAGCCTCTTCAAACCAAAGTATTAGCGGTGTGAATACAGTGTGACACGCAAAGGGCTTTTAATAAAGAGTCTATGTGCAGATCTGTCTCACCCAGAGCTTAGCCCAGGGGGTGGGCAAACTTTTTGGCCCGAGGGCCACATCAGGGTTGCAAATTTGTAAGGAAGGCTGGGTAGGGAAGGCTGTGCCTCCCTAAACAGCCTGGCCCCTCCCACTTCCCACCCCGCCTCATAACCTCCAACCCATCCAACTGCCCCCCGCCCCACTCCTTGTCCCCTTCAGAAACCCCCCCACCCTTAACTACCCCATGGGATCCCATCCCCCATCTAAGCCCCCTTGTCCCCTGACCACTCCCCTCCTGAGACCCCCCCCAACTGCCCCCCAGGACCGCACTCCCTACCCCGCCCCCGACTGCCCCAACACCTATCCACACCCCAGCCCCCTGACAGGCCCCTGGGATGCCCACGCATATCCAGTCCCCCCATTCTCCATCTCCTGACCACCACCCCAGGACCTCCACTCCATCCAACCGCCCCCCCTGCTCCCTGGCCCCTGAGTGCTCCATGAGACTCCCTGCCCCTTATCCCCCCCCCCCCATTCCCTACCCCCTTACCACGCCGCTCAGAGCAGCTGTGAGTACGAATGCAACCCCGTTCATCTGTGCCAGCAGGCAGGGATTAGCTGGTCAGAGAGGGGCAATTATTCCAGCAGGAGATTAGCTCCTGGTTCAGCAGATTCACGTTCCCCTTCTCCTTCCCGTGCCCGCACACACGGCCGCACCAACAGGCTCCCTGCCAATGCAGAGCTTCATTATCTCACCATGGTACAATTGCATGGCACATGACTCACCTCCTTCAGTTGGTTGATTTCACAGGGCTCTTCCCACGCACTGAGCTGAGACCCCTTCTTCTGGGCTCCAGTTAGGGACATTGTCGTACTAGCCCGTTTGCAGTTCCTGGGCCCCGGCTAGGTTCTTCCTGGCCAAATCCCTGAGCTCAGTGACGTACTTCAGAATCCACCACCGATTCCCCATTCGTTTCTTATCAAGTCGAGGGGGTTCCCTCCTTCGCCTTCCATACACCCACTCAAAAGGGTGGACCCCTGTGAATTTCTGGGGCAGCAAACATTCTGCAGCAGCTCTCACTGGGTGTGGTGAACCCCCTGAAGTGCAGAAGAAGGGACGTCCCCCCAGTGGTACTCTGAGCCCCCCAAGTTCAGTTTTCCCTCAGGGAGCCCTTTTTTGGTACTGGATCTCTTCTCTCACCTGGATCCTTCCCCAGGATCTTGCAACACTGTGGCCCACAAGGAACCCCGCTTCTTCCAGGGGTGATCCTTCTGGGGCTAGGTCTAAAATTCAGCTGCTGGGTTTGGGGGCCTAGCCCTCATTGCTGTGCCTTAGTTTCCCCATCTCAGAACAAGGCCTTGGTCTCAGTCCTGTTAAACCCTGTCCCTGGCAACTCACGCTTGGTCTGTGCCCTGGAGAGGCACACTGCTCTGTGGGGCATTCCCAAAGAGATGTGTGGGTGTGTGGGTGTTCGGTATGTGGTTATGTACGTGCTCTCTCCTCTCAGCCAATCACACTCTACGGCAAGAGCGGCTTCCTTCGGGGCTCGCTTTGGCCCAGGCTCGAATCATGGTCCCCTCCCAGAGATTCTCTTCATTTGGCTAACGCTACTTCATGCAAGAAGCCAGGTGGGCATCAGGCTAGTTCCTGAAGTCAGCCCTTGCTCGCTCGCTCAATTCGGCGGGGCCTGAACGCAGCCCTGTTGGGATTTACAGGGATTTGCTTTTACTATGTGTATTTTGGTTCTTTACTGATGGAATCAGCACTTCATAAAACAACATCAGGCACAGATGTTCCGTCTTCCCTCACGTTCCAAGGAGGTGAAGTCAATTAGAGTTCAGATTTACACTGTCCATAAACACAGTGCGGGGCACGGGCAAGCCTAATACCGATGGACCGATCCCCTGGATAATTAGCCTGACCTCCTCACTGATGTGCTTGCTGGATGGAGACCAGGCTGCGGGACACACCTCAGCAGACAGAACACATCCGTTGGGGTTTTTTTGCTTCAAGCTGCAGTTTTTGGTTTCAGCACATCAAAGCCGCGCCTCAGATGGTTCACATCTGGGCGGCTGGTTGCTGGTTCACATCTGGACACAATGCTCGTTAACTGGCTTGGCTATGGGGAGACCCAAACCTGTGGCCTTTCTGCCCCCAGGGCATCTGTGCCATGGGGAGGAGCGAGCCTGCTCTAGCCTCCAGGACCTACAGCCCGACATGCTACTGCTTAGCCTAGGGCTGACGCTGCGGCTGGCTGAGTGGAGGCTCTGGGTTCAAATCCAGCCTGTGGCCAGGCTGACCTGCTTGGTGACTCTTCTCATCTGCACACAATGGACTGGTCACAGATCTGTCTCTGCTCCAGACCTGGCTTCTTCTGGCCACATGAAAAACTCTGCCTGTCTCGCCGCTGTTGCCTTGTGAAGGTCTCGCCATCAGCCCAAGCTCAAGACGGTGAAACGAGAGTCTTAATCGTTCCCCCAAACCCTCCCTGTTCCCTCCTGGCTCAGTCGCTGTGGACACCAGTCCCCAAACATACAGCCGTTCCTATCCATCCACCAGTTAAAACTCTCCTCCAGGCTCTCAGCAGCTTGCATCTCAATTACTGCACCATCCTGCGCGCTGGCCTTAGCCAGTGCAAAACGGTTCCGGTGCCTTTCCCTGAGCAGGCCAGCAGCGCAAAAACCACCCAAACCCAAGTTCTGTGGTGCTGCAGCTGTGAACGCTGCTTTGGGGCCCCAAGGGCCTGCACCTGAGCCCTGCACCCCGGGGTGGGGAGGGGAGATCCTGGCCCCAGAAGTAGCCTGACTCCCGCAGGAAGAGGACACCTGCCAGCGGCGATCGTCAGCCCCTGAGCAGTGCTGAGGTCTAGGCCGATCGCTGAACTAGAGGCTCATTGGCGGAGGTGAGAGACCCCCACCCCAGAGCAGGGAGCCCTACGTTCCAGTCCCTGATCCCTAGTGGCTAGAGCAGGGATTTGGGTCTCCCCAGTCCAGATGAGTGCCCCGAGGGTACATGGGTATAATTGGACAGATAGCCCCACTCTGCCTGTTATGCAGATTAGCTGTGCTGACAATGCTTCGTGGATTGGACCCGCCAGCTGGGCTAAGCAGGGGAACACCTACGCTGAGAATCCCACTAGGGCGTAGGCCAGAACTAGGATCTACGTAGCTCAGTGGCACCCAAATTTGAGCAGTTTTGTGCATGCTCCCCCAGCGGGAATAGGAGTGCCTCCAGGGGCTGGCAGCAGCGGAGCAGAGGTTCGATCAGTGCCAGGGTGCCCCCCCTCCCCCCGCCGCCTCATTAAGAGCAAAGCCTCTTTGTGGAGCTAAAATTGATATATGGGATGCGACTGCCGGATCATAAAGTTCCGTCTCTTCCCAGCACGTTCTTCTGCTGAAGGCAGTTCCGGGTTTTTGCCCTGTGATTTATGTTCGGTTCCTTTAGTTGGGGATGGGTCCTGCTTTGAGCAGGGGGTTGGACTAGATGACTCCCGAGGTCCCTTCCAACCCTGAGATTCTATGATTCTATGACCGGATTTCGGCCTGCACTTCCCCGTGTCACCCTATTGCTGTACTAGGTGTATGTCTACACTGCAAAGAAAACCCCATGGTAGAGTCCCAGAGCCTGGGTCAATTGACTTGGGTCCATGGTAGGGCTCAACACAGCAGCTCAGGTGGTGCCAGTTGAGTTGAAGCCTGAGCTATGGGACCCTCTCCCCTGGCCAGGTATCAACGCCAGAGCGGGAACGTCTGCACTGTTATTTTTAACCCTACGAACTCCAGTCAGCTGACCCAGGCCCTGAGACGCTAGGCCATGGATTGGTCTTTACAGTGTAGCTGTACCTAGCAGGAGTCTCTCTCGCTGTCCCAACACAGCAGTAGGGATGTAGCCGCTTACAAGCGAGTGGCTTTTTGCGAGACTCATTCTGCCCGAGCAGCCCTGAGGGCTTTTGGAGAGGACTTGATCCCTTTTCTTTACACAGTCAAGGTACAAGGAGCTATTGCTTTGCTCTTATAAATCTAGGGTGAGGCGGGGGCGGGGGGGGGGGAGAGAATCTGAACCAACAAGCAGCTTGTCTTGCTCTGCCATACTCGTTAAGAACAAATGTTACGCCCAGCTCGTTAGACAGACATTGGTCGCAAGGATCTGTTCGGCGCAAGTGATGCACCCAGCACTATCAGAGATGAGGAGTGGATTGATAAAAGGCGATTGGATAGGCCTGTTATGGGTCATAAAGACAACTTACCAGTTTTGCATTCTTTTTTTGGAAGGCTGAGGATCAGCTGGGTGTTGGATTGTTAAGATACAGATGCCCTGTTCTTAAGTACTTAGCTGGCACCGACTGGCAGACTGGATTTAAAGGGAGTTCTCTCTTCCCCCTCCACCACTCTCCTCTTCCGATTGCATCTCTCTTTCTAGCACAATGTCCCCTAGACAGGGGCCTAGTTTGCAGGGACATGGAAGTGTGGAACCCCAAACTGCGAGTCCTGGGGAGCGGCGGAATTTACTTCTCATGCCCGGCTCCATTGGCCTGGCTAGAATTGACCCCCCCCAAATATATATGTCAATCTCCTATGCTCCTAAAGACACTTTAAGAAAGAGGAGGAATACATTAATCAGCTGCTTTTGTAGGAGATTAACTCCTTTCCTCCCCTTCCCCTCACAGTACAGTTCACAGGGATGTTTGTCACTTGAACAGAACAGTAATAAGCATGGTGTATGAATCCAGTGTGTCCTTACAAACACTGCTGAAGTTACTCTTATGTTCAGGGGCCTGCAGTTGCAGATTAAGACATTTCAGAGGATAGGAATCTAGTTCACTTTGCACAGAGGCTGGATGAGATTATAATCGCACTCCAAGTTTCTGAACTACAAATCATCATACGGCGTTTTAAAATGACAAACTGGTACCATTCTGAAAGATGCTGGTTCCTTCCAGTGTAAAGAGTGGTTCTGGAAATACAAAGCACGTAATAAACCTTAGTTTGTGTTTATCAGCAAATTTAGAAATGGGATTTCTGGACTAAATGAACAAGTCTGTTTTTCAGTCCAAATGGCAGCGTTCTACTGTCTAGCACTACTCTATTGTGAGCTCTTAGAGCCAAGAGCATTGAGACAACCCTTGGTCTTCTTCCCAAAAACAAACTTCTTGCAATACCTGGCTGATAGCTAACCACTATCCATTTATTAGTACCTACTGCGTGAAACTGTCCAGAATGAGAAAGAATCCAGCCACAGGAACTGGCAAATTTCCGGCTCAGCTGCTGAGCATGTTAATTGATGTTTCAAACAAATGACGATAGAGGCATCTGAAAAGCCGGAAGCGGGGCTCAAACCTGAGGACCGCCACTCATTGGAGAACCACCTGGTGCCGAGGTAGCATTGCTGATCTTGACAGGGCGAGGGCCAGGGGCCCTAGCATGTTGCACAGAAGGATGCCAGTCTCTGCAGCTCCTTGGGCCCAGAGACCTTGGGAACATTTCCCTCCACTCCCAGGACAAAGAGGCGCTCCACTGCAACATAGGTTGAACACCGTTTTAATAATAAAAGGAATCACGGAAGAGGAGTAGAGGCGGCGGGGAAGAGACAGAGGCCCCAGTGACGCCTCACAAACCAGTCTTCTCTGCGCCTTCGCCTTGGATCCAGCTGCTGCCAGTGATTCGAGTCCATGGTGGTTGGGTTTTAGAGAACCACTCGTCTTCACCAGTTCGTTTTGCCTCCATAATCCCCCCCACTTTAAACTGAGAGCATCAAAGGTGGGTTCGGCCAGCAAAGCCCGTCGCAGGGAGTCCGGTCAAAATTCTTTAAATCTGCGAGAACAAGAACCGTGATTAGAGCACCGCCCGCGGAGGGTGGCCAGGCCGATGCCTGCCAAGGAACAGTTTATTTCCATACGTTTCATTGCATTCAATATGCTTCCAAAGCTCTTTTAAGCCTTCATAGCCACCGCTTCCCAGGGGCTCAGATAGAGTCAGGGATAGATGGAACTTTGCTCTGATGGAGATTGGTCCAGAATCCAAAGCCGAGTCACTGGTACTTACATCCTGGCCTTTTGCCTGGCCCTCAGCCAGCTCACCTCACCTCACCTGCCGAGTTTTAGAGCCACCGAGTCCTTGTGCCAGGGAAAGAGCCGAGGAGAAACAGGAGCAAGCAGGGAAAGAAGGCAGCAGAGAGATCACCCGCCATTTTGGTTCCTGCTAACGCAAGAGCCGAATGGGGTGGCCAAGAGAGCAGCTCACAGCTGTTAACTGGACTCCAGTGGGGAACTAAACGGTGAGAGTCTGAGAAACAACCCAAGAGGGACATGCAAGGACCACCCAGGGGATGGGGGATGGGGGTAGCAGCCCCTTCCAGAGGCTGGGAGTTCCAACGTGAGGAGACACCAGCACTGAAGTGACTAGGCAGACAGTGAGCCAGTCCACAGGGTAGACATCAGAACTTCTTCTGCGGAGAGGGAACTGGGGGACAGAACTGACTGTTGGGAAATGGCCAACTTCCTAGCCCAGCCACCAACGGCTGGCAGATGGGATGTTACTGGTGGTCCAGATACATAGGAGGAGAGGCTGGCTTTTATTGGTCCCATTTAGGCACCTCCCTCCCACCCCATTCATTGCATAGGGAAATTAGCACCTAACTCAGGCTCTGTGGATCCTGTTTTTGTTCCAAGGATTTCTAGGTGCCTAAACGTTAGGCGTTGCAATGCCCATGTCCCTGTGGTGACCTGGGCTTCATCTTAGCTCTTTCACTGCAGCATTCCTCCTTCTCTTTGCTTCTGCTCAGCTATCCCTGAGGATGAGCCGGAATCGCACTGCAGAGACGTGAACCCACAGCTTTCGGGCCCAGTTCTCCCTGCTGTGCCAGGCTCACAGGCCCCGAAGAAAGGGAACCTTGTCTCATGAAATAGCCCTCCTTTTCCAGGCTACTACTGAGGTGACTCTCTCAAGAAGGCAGAACCTGCCAGATATAAATTGAGGTCCAGTTGCCATTAGCTGGCTGAGCCCATCAAATTCCCTTCCCAAGGGATCAGACTGGAGCCTCGGACACAAGAAGGCTCTAAACAGAGACTGAAGCATCACCCTGACTGGCCAACATAAAGGAAGCAGGTTTGCCACCTTTTGGTGGACCCAGCAAGCGAAGAGTGAGACAGTCCCAAAGCCAGAGCTGCTCACAGCCCATTCTCCCCGCGGCCCATTTATGCCGGCGGATGGGCCCACGTCACTCCCCTCACTCCAAAGGCAGCTCGTGCAGGTTGGAGAAGCTGGAAGTGGGCCCTTTGTGACAAGATTTGACTTAATTGGGGATTGGTCCTGCTTTGACTAGATGATCTCCCGAGGTCCCTTCCAACCCTGGTAGTCTATGATTCTAAGAGATCCGAGATCCGAAAGCAGGAGTCTTAGTACCCTGAACCAAAGCTGAGGAGGAGACTTGGGCCAGACTTACCATAACACAGAGGCCCAGAACATGGCTACCCAAAAGCCCCGTACCTGTAAACATAGTTAAGAGATAGCGTACCCAAGAGCATGGCGGGAACACACCTTGGCAAAGCCCAACCCTTCCGGGGACGGTCAGTAAAAAAAAAGCAAAGATGGTCTCTAAGAAATGTAGCCTCCAATCTTGTCAATTTGTTTTGACTCCAGGACAGGAGTATTTTTACGACAATACCGATTCAGACACATGATTATTACCTTCATTTGACACAGGCTTAGAAATCACTTTGATTGGTACATCATTACATTTATAATTTTAATCACCAGACTCACTGGCAAGATCACAGGAGCAGTGGGGCTATATACATTGCCGCTTGTAGTTTGTTCGTTTAGCAAACTAATCGGTGATCAGACAAGGTGATCTGATGGTCCTTTCTGGCCTCATACTATGTGACTAAAAATTTGGTGTCCAGACCAGTGTGTGTTTGGACATTTCAAGACAGTGTTCGGGTCAGTTAGCCCCCCTGCTCTGCAGTAGGACCCAAAGCATAGCATGTTACAGTCAGGCACTGGAGATGAACACTATTCATGTACAGACTGGTTCCTCTCTTTGGACGCTGCTTCCTTAGAAGTCTCTTGTCTAACTACTGTGCCTTGGGTCTCTGCTCTTCTTTAGGTAGCCACGGAACAGACACCGTCATGTTTACCCCACAAATGCCAAGAAAGAAAAATCAGGATAAAAATCGCAGATGGAATTAGCCGCAGCAGCAAAATGCCAGAGATACTCACAATACAAATTATTTCCCATCCGACACTACCGCGTGTGTTAGTGCCACAGAAGAGCTAAGAAGACACACAAGGACAACTCATTTAGAACACAGTAATAGGGTTTTGCAGGGATGGAGGTAGAATTCTTGGGTTATTAGTTCTAGGGGTTCTCTTGGGCATGCTTGGGGGATAGGATAAGGGGTGGGGAGGCATTCGTTGTACAGGGGGGTTCCATCAAAGACATGACAAAGACAAAACATTTATAGCAGCATTTGGGGTGCTTCCCATTCTAAATTCAGGGAATGCAGCAGTAGAGGTAAATTACCCAAGAACAATATGTTTCCCTTTTCAGTGGCACCTACTTTAGATCTCAAACTCCTATGTGCACTCAGCATGAACCATACCTGCATATTTTGCCAGGTCGGGAAACACCCCTGGAAGTGAGGGCTTCTCTGCCAGTGTTACAGGAGAGCTGAGAACAGTCACAGAAATACCCGACAAACTTGGGATTTTAGAAGTACGTACCCTCTTTTTCTTGTGTAGCAGCCGCCACACCATCCTTTAATCTCTTTATACATCACCCGGGAAAGGAGCTGGAAGGGAAAAGACACTCATGATGAATATCTGATTTATGATTCTAACCTCTGGGAAAGTATGGAAGATACAGTCCTCCCCTCTCCTCCCCGGAGTTAATGAGAAGTAGGCAAACAACTGAATGAATGATTTAGTCTGAATTTAGTTTGTTAGGCCATGTTTTTGTCTATAAATATATACACGTGAATAAATAATTCACCTTAGAGGCCACCCATCCAAATGCTGGCCATGCCAGACCCTTAGCTTGTGAAATCGGACACAACCCCGGCTCAGTTGCACACCAATCCCCCCGTCTGCATCAAGAAGCCACGGCAGGCTCAAGAGAAACCCACCAGGCAAGCCAAGATATCCGCTGTTATTAGCATGTAGAAGACATTGTTCCAGCCGGTGGGAGAGATCAGCCCTGCCAGCAGGGGACCCAGAGCAGCACCTGCAAAGGACAAACAGAGCAGATCACCGTGAGCTGTCCGGGGCAGCCGGCCTTTGGTCACTGGTATATACAGGGCAGAATGACCACACTCAGTCCCTACAGCAGAGGGGAGGGATAGCTCAGTGGTTTGAGTATCGGCCTGCTAGGCCCAGGGTTGTGAGTTCAATCCTTAAGGGGGCCATTTAGGAATCTGGGGCAAAAAAGTCTGCTGGGGACAGTACTTCATCTTGCTTGTGAAGGCAGGGGACTGGACTCCATGACCTTTCAAGGTCCTTCCAATTCTGTAAGCTAGATATAGCTCCATATATTATATTATACTAGTGTAACAGCCCGTGTACACGGGCCAAAGTGCTTAATGCTGTTTGTCCGGGCCGTCTCGGCGGCGCACACGTGGCGGCCATTTTGTGCCACCGAACTACAACTCCCAGCAGGCTGTTTGTCCGGGCCGTCTCTACGGCTCTCGGCGGCGCACACGTGGCGGCCATTTTGTGCCACCGAACTACAACTCCCAGCATGCTGTTTGTCCGGGCCGTCTCTACGGCTCTCGGCGGCGCACACGTGGCGGCCATTTTGTGCCACCGAACTACAACTCCCAGCAGGCTGTTTGTCCGGGCCGTCTCTACTGCACATGACGGCTTCGGACAAACATCCTCTGGCCTTTTATTATATAGGATTATCAGTTCTGGCCTATGTGCTGGAGTGAGTGAAGGCTGCATGCTCAGAGCTCCATCTCCTCCCACTCCCACCTTGGCCGCAGCTGTTGCTGCTCAGCAACGCCCCCTTGTGTACTGCCCCTGCCCCTGCTATCACACATGGGCCAGACTCGCCAGATGCTGCAGCTGGGCCTGCGGATCCATCTCCTGCGCCCCCACGGGCCAGAAGAGAGCACGGGAGAGCTTGCTCCAGGTCTCCCCTCTGCGCAGGCTCCGCACAGGGTCAGCACTAGTCTCAGGAAGCGAGTGTCCCTGGACTCCCCCGGCTCCAACCACAGGCTGGGCCGGAGCAGCCGGCAGTAGCTTTCCTCCTGCCCCAGTCTGGGTGTTTGCCTTGCTCCCTTGCTTAGTCCCAAAGCAGTTTATTGGGTGCTGGGAACCATTTCATCGCCAGGGCCCTCTGAGCAATGGAGTTTGATTCTGCTTAGCTCCTTGTAGCACCAGCACCATTAGCTCCCAGCCCAGGAACGCAACCATTCCCCTGGGGCTTATTCCCTCCCTCCCCAGCTCTCTGCCTGCCCGGGAATGGCTGGATGAAGCTTATAGGACCCAATCACCATCCCTGCAGAGGATGACTAAAGCAGGCTTCCCCCAGACCATTCCCAGCTCACCGGCAGCCGGCGTTCCCTTAGGGCAAAGGGTGCTGGTCCTTGAGGGAAAGAGGAACATAGACCCTGCAGGGGGGGCCGGGGGTTGAATTAGTTTCTCCAGCTAATGCCACTTTGCCCCACTTGGTTAGTACAGCTGACCCTACTCACCTATAGATCCAGTCCCATCAATTATGGCTGTGACAGTGGACAGGGCTTTTGCGTTTCCTTGGAGACACTTGTGAGTTCCCTGTGCGGGAGGAGAAGTTAAAAAAATACTCAAAATCCTGGAGTAAAAACGAGCGGTACAATCTGTGATCTATTCCGCACATCCTGAACCCGGATTCATAACCTTGAGGGGCCATTTAGGGATCTGGCGCAAAAATCTGTTGCATGATTTAAATTGGGGATTGGTCCTGCTTTGAGCAGGGGGTTGGACTAGATGATCTCCTGAGGTCCCTTCCAACCCTGAGATTCTATGATCCTATGATTAGTCGAGGACCTGTCTCCAGCTTCCAGCGAGGAACGCTGGTATCAAAATGCCAGAGCGGTTTCTTCCGTGATAGGCAGATTTACAAACACACACTCTAGAGAGACAGTGCCTTGAAGAGGGGAAACCCCTTGAATACTTCCCCCGGGGCGGGAGATTCTTAGAACAGTAAGAGACATTTTTGGGAACTTGTGCCTCTTCAATGGACCAAGAATGAGCAGCATTCCAATCGCCTGGTTTTCTGCACATTTCAGGTTGCCTCCTGCGGCCACGTCCCAAAGACACCCACGCCGACTACAGCTCACAGTGGCCCGAGTACTTTGCTCTGCCTGAAGGAGAAGCTACCTTGGCCTCTCTGGAGTCCCGACTTGGGCTGGTTGGAGCGGTGGGATTTTTGAAGCCTGACATTTGGGTTGGGGGAGAATCGATTTTTTTTTTTTGCTGGCCTCTTTGCAGATTTACTGCATCCGGCTGCCCAGACTGGATCAGATTCTCTGCTGTTACTTACAGTGTTTCAACTACGTTTGTACTGAATCTTTGGGGGGGGGGGGGAGGAAAGGAGGGGCTTTAGAGGAAAAAACAAACAAGCAGCGTAATTCTTACCAAGTCAGCTGAAACCGCTGTCGTAATGAGAGAATAAGGTCCATTCACCAGGGCACCACATACAATTAGCATCGCTGCAAAGAGAAAGAGCATCAATACTACAGAGCCTATGGCGATCCAGTCAGAGATTTCTGTACTGGCAGGATCTACCAGGTGCTTCTCACTTTTATGAACTCATAGTTCTGCTGTTGAGTTCATAGCAGGCCAACAGGGCCACCTTGAGAGCAAGGAACTTGGAAGCAGGAGCCATTTGGAGTTACATGCAGTCCTGGAAAGCCCTGTTAGGTTCAGAGTCCCTGCTCCGTCGCCCATGCATTATTCAGGAGGGGGGAGAGCTCAGTGGTGTGAGCATTAGCCTGCTAAACCCAGGCTTGTGAGTTCAATCCTTGAGGGGGCCATTTGAGGATATGGAGCAAAAATAGGGATTGGTCTTGCTTTGAGCAGGGGGTTGGACTAGATATAGGGTGGGGAACCATGGGCCTTATATGGCCTGCCAAATCATTCTGTCTGGCCGGCGGTGGGACTGGGGATGTGTGTGGGCTGCCAGGTGGGGGCGGCTTGCGCCTGGGGGAGCCGCTGGTGCTGCGGGGCCACTGTTAGCTGAGTGGCGAAAGGAGGAGGTGTGGGGAGCTGATGGTCAAGGGGGTGTGGGTAGGGGGGAGGCTGGGGTGGGTGAGGTGTGGGAGGCAAGGAGGTTTGGTGTGGGGGAGGCTGGGGTGGGTGGCTAGGGCAGGAGGCTGGGTTGGGACTGGGAAGGGGGAGGAGGTTAGATGGGCCAGGCAGGGGAGGAAAAGTGGTTAGATGGGAGGAGGCTGGGCAGGGGTAAATTAAGATTACACCCAGGCTGATAGCAGGACCTGACTGGGGCAGGTGGCAGGACCCTGGCTGGCAAGGGGCCAGCGGGGGAAACCCCAAAGCAGTGCAGGGCTAAGCACTCTGCCTGCCACTGCTTTGGGGTTTCCCCTGCTGGCCCCTTGCCAGCTGGGGTCTCAGCTCCCATTGCCAGCCTGGGCTTCCTTGGGGGGAGGGGAGCGGCCTGTGAATGACATTATAAATGGCCCTTGGCAGAAAAAAGGATCCCCACCCCTGGACTAGATGATCTCCTGAGATCCCTTCTAACTCTGAGATTCTATGATTCTGGAGGCCACTGCAGAAGGGGTTCTGCTTTACACATTTACTCTTCCCACCTCTGTGCCCCTAGCACTTGCAGGCAGGAATGAACTCTTACAATGTGACTTCAGCAATGCTGAGACCTCCACTGCAGTCACTTAGCTGAGAACTGTTTGGGGCCGGAGTCCTGGGGAGAGGGCAAGGGGATGAAATAAGACTTAACTGGGGTCCAATTGCTGATGGGAAGGGAACATTCTGGGCTGGGACAGCATCAGTTTATTCTGCAGCTCTCAGCAGTGGGGTGGTTTGACAAGGGGGACATTGAGCAAGGGGAGGCTCAGAGGAAGGTTTGCTGGGGGGCTTAGATCACAGACTCTCAGGAGGTCATCTGGTTCACTCCCCCCGTTCACTGCAGGACCAATCCCCCATTAAACCATCCAACAGATTGTTGCCACATCTCCCTAAATGGCCCCTTCCAGGATTGAACTCACAGCCCTGGGGTTGGCAGGCCAATGCTCAAACCACGGAGCTATTCCTCCCCTCATTGATGCTAACAGGTTTTGAAGGCAGAAATGGGCTGTTGGCAGAGGGCGGCAAGGGGAGATTTATAAAATAACAGCAACTGCAACCGTGTGGCACCAGTGACTTGTTGTGATTTTAAGGCCAGAAGGGTGCGCTGTGCTCACGGAGTCTGATTTCCTACAGGCCACTGAATTTCACCCAGCAATTCCTGCATTGAGCCCAGTAACTATTGGGGGCCATGATCTGATTTAAATGATGTCCCGGGGATGGAGATTCCACCACATCCCTTGATAAACCCTTCCAATGGTCAACCAATCTCCCTGTTAAAAAAGCCACCTTATTGCCGTTTGAACTTCGCCAGCTTAAGGTACAATTGACTGGCAGCTACTTCTGTCATTGGCTGCAAGATTGAAGACCCCTCTAGCATCAGACATCTTCTCCCAGTGTACGTAACTACAGTCCATGGGCTACCAGTTAAGATTTCTCTAGGGCAGGTAATTCTGGAGGCGAATTCTGGAGGCGACGTGAGAAGGAGTCTAGCGGGTTTATTTGCCTCCAGAGGGGCAGAGATGTCTCATCTAGAAACGCAGAAACTTGTGAACAAACTCACTGGTTTGTTCACAAGCGTCTGAAGTTCTACTTACCAATGGAACTGCCTAGTCCATTCTGGCCAACGTGATTGTACAGGAATAGCTGGAAGCAAAGAGGAGACATTGATTATGCCAGCAGGTTAGACTTAGCAAACCTCTTAGCTAATTTCTGCTTTCCTCCAGAGACCTCATGTGACGGGTAGGAATACTGTGTGTGTGTGCCTCAGTTTCCCCTATGCATTTCTTAAGTGTCTATGTGAAGGAATAGGGGCTGAGTGTAAGCAAGCAGGCAACACCCTCTCCCCTCTCGGAAGGTAGGCATACCTGAAGCTGTAATCTGACCCCAAGTGGGGGAGGGAGGTCACCTGACCTGGCTGAGCCAGGGGGGAGGAGGGGCTGGAGAGAGTGAGTTTCAGTTTTTGGAGTCTGCAGCTGGCGGGAGAGAGGGGTTTGAATCGGCAGCTGGGTGAGCAGAAGGGAGGCAGGCCCAGGCAGGGTCTGGCCTCCCTTGGGCCCCCAAAATGGATCCAGCTGGGGGGTTCGGGTGCCTACAAGCTCGGTTTTAGACCATGTACCTGTCAACGAATAAAGC
Organism: Sternotherus odoratus; assembly: GCA_032164245.1. Taxonomy (NCBI): domain Eukaryota; kingdom Metazoa; phylum Chordata; order Testudines; family Kinosternidae; genus Sternotherus; species Sternotherus odoratus. The sequence continues at coordinate 13,330,045 of JAVMKO010000019.1, read as the reverse complement.
TCTGTTTTACTGGCTGGCTGAGAGTCACGTTTGACTGTGGATTTGGGGTACAGAATCCCCGGGCTCCCCCAGGACCCCGCCCAGGTGGGCTCACTGGGGGAAGCGCAGGGAGGGGCAGAAGGTGCTGAATGCTCCGAGGTCAGACCCAGGAAGGTGGAAGTGGGTACCCATGAAGCTCCTGGCCTGGGAAACAGGCTGTGTATGGAGAAACACTTCACCCGAAGTCCAGTCTGGCTTCCTAGGGAGCAGGTTCCAGACCATCGCCCGGGCGCTCCGTGGCACCTCAGCTGGGTGGAGTGCCACAGTCTACCTGCAGCTATAACAAGTGGCCACAAGTATCGGGGTTGTTTCCATGGAAACCCTCCACGGACAATCCTGGACCGAGAACAGCGATTTGTCACAAGGGCCTCCCCACCCCATTCCAGAAGGAACGCGCCTTCCTCTCGAGATCGAGCGGAGCATCCCTGGGTCCCAGACGAGCTGTGCGGTGCAGTGAGCTAGTCTTGTCTGGATCCAGGTTCCGTCCCCTTTCCCAGCGAAGCCCATTTGAGCTTGCAGTGGGGTGCAAGACCCCCGCGTCCACATTTGGATCCTTTCAGACGAAGGAGGGGTCACTGCTGTCTTGGGGGCCCGTCAGGCGCTAAATCCTCTCTCTGAGGGACTGAGTACGTACTTGCAGCCCCCACCGAAGCCAGCAATTGGGGTGCTCATTCCCTTTGGAGGTCAGCCCACTTAGCTGCCTAAATACACATTGAGGTCCTTCATTTAGACCAGGGGGTCTCAAACTCAGCTGACCACGAGGGCCGCATGAGGACTAGTGCACTGGCCCGAGGGCCGCATCACTGACACGCTCCCCCCCCCCCTCACCCCCCCCCCCCCGCTCCTGGGAAGCGCCGCCCCAGGTTGTTCATTGAGGTCACAGCAGCAGCGCCTGGTAGTTGGGGATCTCAGCAGCCCAGCCGGGCAGCAGAGAAGCTGCTGCTTCTGGCCCCTCCCTCCCGGAAACTGCTGGGTGGGGGAGGGCACCAGGGAGCTTCGCGGGCCGCAGGGAAGGACTTCGCGGGCTGCGTTTGAGACCCCTGATTTAGACCTAGGTTGTGGCTGGGGGGGTTTTGAGGGCAGTACATGCACATGAACACGGATGAACAAATGGAAATGCTCACAGAATTTGGCCTCTGCTCAAGAAGGGTCTTGGGCAAACCAGACCAGTAGCTAAGTTCTTATTCGTTCCATGCTAAACTCCTGGAACCAGATGCATCAGGGTGGAGGACGCAGCAGTATTGATTCTGTACCGGTCTCTCATCCCTTCTCCCAAAGAATAAAACAGAGAGGATGGGGAGAGCCAGTTAGACATACCCAGGTATGGGCTGGGGGGGAGGACGGGGCATTCAAGGATCAGAGTCCCAAGACAGCACTAGATTGGTGAAGCGCCATTGTCCTGAACGGAGATCACTTTAGGAGTTGTGGAGTAGAGTGTGGGAAAGGAGGAGATGGAAAAGAGAGTTACTTCCATCCTTGCTTGTTGAGGGAAGGGGGTCATTGCCAGATGCCAGGAGAGCAGGAGTCAGTGTCAATCTTGCCCATGTACATCCCACCCAATCACATCTGAAGCAAAGGATTATGGGAAGCGTTCTAGTGACACCTGCTGGTGACTCAGTGATGTGCTTTTAGCAGGAGGTTAAGTGTTGCTGCTTGCACTCACAATTGGCATTGGCCACTGTCGGTAGACAGGATACTGGGCTAGATGGACCATTGGTCTGACCCAGTATGGCCTTTCTTGTGTTCTTATGTCATTATTTCTTGTAGCACAGGGTTAGTCTGGATCTGCAAAAACGACAAAGAGTCTTGTAGCACCTTATAGACTAACAGATCTTAGGGATCATGAGCTTTCGTGGGCTAAGACCCACTTCATCAGATGAATTATTTCTTGGTTAGAAAACTGTTACTCTTTCTAGAAAGTGTGAATCGAATAAGTCAGCCAGAGCAGATGTTGGCAAGTATTTATGGGTGGGCAGGACTGAAGGGGAATAACCACAGAATCTCTCATTTGGCCTTCAGTTCTATGGTTTGATTGCCAGCTAAAATACCAGCAGCTGGTAACTGGACAGCTAGCCAAACACAGCTGTCTTTGAGATTCAATTTCATTTGGTGGGTTGTGTGAATCCAGAGTCTGGAAGAAGGTGAAATCCAGCAATATAAAATAATGCGTCTCTGTAGTGCTATCACTGCTCTAGCATGGCATAAGGACCAGCATCTCAGAGCCAGCATTCTGACCTCCTAGATATGGTCTCACGGTCACAGCTTTGCAGCATCAGAGGCTTTGGGGCTGGGAAGTGAATTGCAATTAAGAGTCTGACCTGACGGTGCAGCGGGTGTCGGCTCCAGCGGGCGCCTTTTGGAGAGCTGGAGTTGACGGGAGCGCCTTTGGCGATCGATTTATCGTGTCTGGACGAGACGTGATAAATCGATCGCCAATAGATTGATCACTACCCCCCCCCCCCGATCCAGCGGGTAGTGAAGACTGAGTGCGTTCACATTGCAACTTGGTCCAGTTAGCTGCTTTTAGGGGTGAACGGTGAAGTCAAACTGACGTGGAACTCAGCCCCTTTTAACTTTAACTCCTCCTTTGCTCCAGAACTCCCAGGACACGTCTGGGCTGGCAGAAGGAATCCCATTGTTACAGCCCCGCGCAGATTACAAAATTAGTATCTGCATCTGATCCGCCAACGCAGTCCGCGGATATCCGCAGATTTGCAGGGCTCTACCACTGTGATGGGGGGTTGGATTATTTTCAGCAACTATCAACGTGGCTGCTTTGATCTAGTGACCTTGAGGTACCATAACCTGCCTCCAGCCCAGGCCTCTCTTCCCAGCACCGCGCAGCAGGGTCTGACAGTCCTGGATGCCGGATGAGCAGCCAGAGTTGTAAGAACAGCCCCCTGGGTGCTGGGCAGAGTAGACAAGAGGGCTTCCTATCCTTTTCCCTGCCTGAGCCGGCATGCATCCAAACGGAGGAAGAGCTCCAGCAGGGAGGAGTCAGGTGCCAGCCTCCTGACAGATTTGCATAGCAGCAGGACTAATTTGCATAGCAGCAGGACTGATTCACTGATTCCTCACTAGTATCAGAGGGGTAGCCGTGTTAGTCTGGATCTGCAAAAGCGACAACGAGTCTTGTAGCACCTTATAGACTAACAGATCTTAGGGATCATGAGCTTTCGTGGGCTAAGACCCACTTCATTCCTCACTGATTCACAGCTCCTCCAAGAGCTCCCCTGGGAGGCAGAGAACTCCAGCGCCTTAGAACAAAAGGGATGGTTCTTCCGGGGTTCATTCATTTTTGTTCCCACCCGCCATTCCTCTTGGAGAAACTAAGACCCTGAAAGCTGCCTTTCTACTCTCGCTAAAGGGAGTAAGTGGGCCCCTAGTCAGTGACTGATTCCAGCCTCACTTGGGATGACACATGAGGAGTTTTGAACGTGAATAGCGGAGTATGGCTTTTCTGCTTCAGAAGAGGAGCAACAGTCCTGAGAGAATCAGAGAGGTAGCCGTGTTAGTCTGGAATAGCAGAGGTAACAAAGTCCTGTGGCACCTTAAAGACTAACTATAAAGTTTTGAAGCATAAGCTTTCGTGGGCTAATACCCACTTCGTCGGATGCAAGCAAATCCTGAGAGAACTGCCCTACAACTCCGGTCTCTTACTGGAGAACATTACAAGAGCTAGCACAGGGCAGAACCAGGAAGCTGTTAAGTCTCTTGCCTCCAGACCAAGCACACCTGGTTGTTACCTATGGAGTAAAAGTTTAGGAAGAAGCTATGGAGTAAAAGTTTAGGAAGAAGCAGATTGATGGCGGAGTAGACGCCCAAGGGAGGTGGAGGTGGCACCTTCACTGCAGAGGCCCAGGAAGGGGCAGTGAGCAGAGTGCGGGGGGTGGAGGAAAGCCCCTCATGTGGCCTCCTGTGCCCAGCGGTGGAGGATGCTGGAGCTCCTTACAGTCTAGGAGGAGCTCCAGAGTGAATATCCTCCTCCAGGAACAAGAGCTAGACATGGTGATCCCACCCCAGGTTCCAGACTTCCTTGCACAAGGTTCCATCTGGCCACTCATCGCAGGAAAGTGCACATGACTCAAAGGGGCTTACGCGGGGAGGAGCAAAGGGATTAGGCTCACGCCCAGCCCTCATGACCAAGGACTAGTGAACATTTTCAATCACGGTACGCACCATGGGAGCAGCCACTATCAGCATCACACAGCAGGTGGTGGCGCTGCCGCCGGTGTAGTCCGAAATGAGACCAGCCACAATGCCTCCTGTATGAGGAAAAAGTCACATATTTTGTATTCTGTCAGAGCGGGGGGTTGTCCCACTGCTGCCTTCCCACACGATTCAGGGAGGTGCTCGGGGCCCGGCAGACAGATGTTACTGCCTGGTGACCGGTTAGACCCGGACAGAGGGGAGGATTTCAGTCAGCTGGAAAACAGACGTATGCAACAAGGGCCCAGGTTCTAATGAGCTGTCACTACAAGCCAATCAGTGAGCAGAATAATAAAAATAAGGGATAATAATTGGTACTTCTATTAGCACTCGGCATCCGTGGCTCTTAACCTGCTTTACAAACAGGAGTCAATCCTTACAGCCCCCTTGCCCCGGAGAGAAGGACACGTGTTACTCCCATTGTCCGGATAAACCCCAGGCAGAGAACAGGGACACTACGCATCACACACGGCCAACTTGGGACACTTGTGGCCAGAGGCACTGAACACCCATGACTCCAGCTAGCAACGGGAGTGGTGGGTGCTGAACACCCCTGGGAGTCGCGCCTCATCTCAAGACAAGCACCCAAATCAGGAGACACAGCTGACAGCTTAGGTGTAATTGAGCTGGCCAAGATCCCACCAGGAACCCTGGTCAGAGCCAGGGATAAAACTCCTCCGTATGGCTCAGGTCTGTGCCATCATCCCGCCCTGTCCCCAATAGGAACGCAGCAAGCGAGAGGGAAGAATGCCAGACCTAGGATGCCGCCAACATCAAACAGGGTGGACAGGTCCCCAGCCTCCTTAGCGCTGAAGTGAGCTGCAACGAAAGGAGATGCGTCAACAGAGACATTCCCTTGTCAGAAGTTCAGAGCAGGCCTGAGCTCTGCTTGTGTGGTTATTCCCCTGACATCGGGAGCCAGAGCTCTTGGGAGCTGAGAGACAGGCATCCACTGGGGCGGAGTATGGATCTCTTGGGAGCCAGAACAAGCTCTCGTGGATGCCCAGGAAGACGCCTGGTTCACTAGGAGCCCACTTGCCCTCTAGCCTGCAGGCCCAGGACGCACGGTCACTTGCTTAATTTGGAGCAACATTTAGTTGGGGTTGGTCCTGCTCTGAGCAGGGGGTTGGACTAGATGATCTCCTGAAGTCCCTTCCCACCCTGATATTCTATGATTTGCATCTAAACGCCATGGACATGCCTGGCACCATGATGGGCATCGCTGAGAGCAGCTGGCTGCAAGAGCTGAGCTGGCTTCCTTCGGGTGCATGTCCGTGTCCCTGGGCTGAGGTCCCCCCACACTCCTGAACCACAGCAAGGTTCTCCCAGGAGACCGAACTCTTATTAGGAAGCAGAGAACATGTGCAAGATCCCTCTGCGGGAATCTGGTGCACTCCTGCCCGGAGACAGGAGAACGAGAACCCTCCATCCGGAGCACCCCCGGTGAAGGCGTTAAATGGACGTTAGTAGCTTCCTGCCACTCACCAACATTCACGATGTAGAGAGGCAGCCAGTAGAGGAAAGTGTAACTGACCAGCTTTGCAAACAGCAAGCATAAGGAGAACTCCACCACACCCTGGGGAGGAGATAGAGGGGAGAAGGGTCAGTGTCAGAAAACCCCAAGGCACAGAGGGGACCCCCATCCTCCCCCTTCCATCCTCTAGTTTGCTTTCATCCCAATCCCATATGTCAGGTGTACCAGCGGAGCTAACGATCACCTTAAACTCACTCATTACCTTGGGCAACTGAACAGCGTCACCCCACTATCTGTTCGGGAAGCCTACGGCAGATAGGGAAGGAAGAACACGGCAGACACTGAGGGGATGTTATCCAACGCACAACCGGACAAGGAGTTACAAGCGCCCAGGAAAACGGTCCACCATTTGGATTTCTCTGACGCACCAGATATACCCACGGCACACTAGTCACATTTCTAAAGTTCGCCTCTTAAAATAAACACCAGGAAGAGCAGTTGAGCACTGTAGGCCTCACCCCCACCTTCTCCTCACTTTTATTCATAGAGCTGGTCTACACTAGGGTGAGGGGTCAACCTAAAGCACGCAACTTCAGCTATGTGAATAACATAGCTGAAGTCGGCGCATCTTCGGTCGACTTACCTGCCGTCCTCATGGCGGCAGTGGGTTCCCCCGTTGACTCCAGCTTGTGCCTCTCGGCGAGCTGGAGTTCCAGAGTTGACGTGAGCACCTTTGGCGATCGATTTATCATGTCTTGACGAGACGTGATAAATCGATCGCCAATAGATTGATCACTACCCGTCGATCCGCTGGGTAGTGAAGACTCACCCATAGACGGGAGGAGGAATACAAGGTTTCCTGCAGTTTCAACTCCCCAATTGGTTTCTCAACTTTGAAGGAGAAAGTCATGGAACTGAACTTGTTGAATGAACTGAAGAGAAGAAAGTAGAGTATTCTCTCTGCACGTGCAGAAGAGGTTACTGCTGTCAAAGGTTGGTTTAGCACTTCAACAAACTCTAGTTCCAGGTGCTTAGCGAATGACTTCCCCTAGGTCAAGGCGTTGACCTCCTTTAGAAATTCATCAATGAACGTGGCCTGCTTGAATTTTATTTAACTTGAAATTTTAAACCGATGGTCCAATTTTTAGGCCTTAGTATAGGCTATCCGTTTCAACATTTAATTTTCAATAGGTTTCTTTTTTAAAATATAAATGTGCTGAATTTAAATCCATCCTTTTTAAGGCACAATCATTGATTTTTATCTCCGCCGCTGGGGTGTGTCTAGGGGTGTCCCCAGGGATCAGCGATTAATCATCAATTAACGGTTAGGTCATGTGATGAAGCCTCCAGGAATACATCCAACTAAAGCTGGCAACCCTAGCGGTGCCTCCATGCCTCCCTTTCCCCTCTGTACAATGGGGACAGTGGCACTCTCCGGCCTCACAGAGGGTTGAGAGGATACACTGGAGATTGTGAGGTGCTGAGTTACTGCAATAATGGGGGCCATATGGAACATAGATGGGTGGGGGAAGGCGGTGGCGGGACCCACCAGGCAGCTGGGAGAACCCTGGTTTGAGGGGATGGGAGGGCTACCCCGTCCCATTGGGGACATGGAGAGTCCGGGCTGCTCTTAAAGACCACAGACTGAGGCTCATTGTGCTCTGTAATCCAGTCAGTCACTAGGTCCCCGAGGTTAACTCCTCCCCCTCTAGGAGGCTCCTGGCTTGTCACACAAAGTCTGACAGGCCAGTGTTTTGCCTTGGTCATTAGCTGAAAGACAAATCTAGTCCTTGCCTTTTGCTAGTAAGCATCCCCTCAATCCTTCCAGATGATGTTGTGGTCTCCTTTCGCACAGAGGACACCCCTCCAGAGGGGACCCCGATAGTACTGGGGCATTCGATCATTCGAACTATTGCTAGCTGAGTTTGTGATGACCAGGAGAACCGCATGGTGAATTGGCTGCGGGTGCACCTCAACAGTGATACAAACAGGCAATTTGTATGCATGCATGATCTTGCATACAAGCAGGCATTTTGAATTGCCTGATAGGTGTGAAGGTGGATGGCCTCTCGAGACATCTAGACAGACTTATGGGCAGGGCTGGGAGGGAAAAGTTGGTTGTGGCATGTGCCACTATATAAATCTATGCCCATCCTTTGAATACGGTGTGCAGTTCTGGTCACCCCATCTCAAAAATGATCTATTAGGCTTGGAAAAGGTACAGAGCAGGGCAACCAAAATGATTGGGGGTACGGAACAGCTTCCATATGGGGAGAGATTAAAAAGACTGGGACTGCTGAGCTTGGCAAAGAGATGACTAAGGGGGGATATGAAAAGTCTATAAAATCTTGACTGGTGTGGAGAACGTGACTAGGGAAGTGTTAAACCCTGTCACATAAACAGTAGAACCCGGGGTCCCCCAATGAAATTAATAGGAGGCAGGTTTTAAACAAACATAAGGAAGTATTTCCTCACACCACACAAAGTCACCCCGGGGAACTTGTTGCCAGGGGATGTCGTGAAGGTCAAAACTAGAACGGGGTTCAAACAAGAAGTAGGTAAATTCATGGCCTATCAATGGTCATTAACCAGGCTCTGTCCTAAACCTCTGACTGCTAAAAGCTGGGACTGAAGGACAGGGGATTGGTCATTAGTTAAAATCGCCCTGCTCTGTTCATTCCCGCAGGCATGTGCCACGTTGGGAAGTCAGGAAACTGGGCTAGACGGACCTTGGGCTGACCCAATACAGCCGTTCTCATGTTCAGCTACAAACCTTGGCCTTCACCTAAGCCTGGGCTGGTGGATAGTAAGTGGCTCCCAAAGCCCACAGGACATTAGCCCCTGTTCAGAATACTCTGGACTCGTTAGCAGCCTGGTTCTTCTACTCACGGGTATCCTGAGGGCGCCGAAGAAGCTGATGGCTTCTGGCTTCTCGGCTGGCTCTCTGGGACACTCTGAAGAATCGACAGCGTTCTCCCGGATACAGTTCGCATCATCAGCGGACAGCATCGCCTCGGGGTCTTTCTCCTCAGACTCCTCCGATTCCGCCTGAAACCGGAGTAGCCCAGCAGTTTACACACAGGCACAGCGGGAGCAGAGCGTGTCTAGACGCTGGCCCGACACATCTGTCGCGCCCAGCCCTCCCTTTGGTGGCAGGTACAGCTTTTCTCAGGCTCGGGCCCATCAGTGTAATGGGATGAAGTATTGTACAGCCAGACACCTGCGTAACAAGCCGGCAGTTTCAGGGCCAGGCATTATAGGTTCATGTGTGGGGCCCTCACTCCTGGGGTCACAAATCTCAGCTGTCGTTTAAAATGAAACACAAACACACCAAAAACTGCTTCTAGCCTTTATGGCTATGGTCATGTTTCCAAGGTGAACCAGGGTAGTGACACCTGCCTGAGTTCGCAGACAGCCTGAAACAACTGCTGACAAATGAGCTATGCCATTCATCTCAACGGATGTGTTAACAGTGAAAGCCACTGCTGGGCAGGGGAGGAGGGATCCTGCCATCACTGCCAGAACAGGGGCCTTCCCTGCTGCCATCCCATCATCAGTTCTCATGGGGGGATGTCCACTGAGCCCATCCCCCAAAGTTCTCTGTTCCGGGGAGTGTTCGGGCAGCCCCAGGTTTCCAGAAGACAGAACCGGGATTCTCAGTTTCCCTATGGAAGGAGGGTGGTAGCTCTGCCCGACTCCAGCTAGCTCGCAGGGGCAGCCCCTGCCAACACCGCCCCAGGCGGGACGAGGTCCCAGTGCCAGGCTGAGGCTGGACTCCGAGCTGTCTTAGCCCGGTTCTGGGTTCGAGAGCCTGAGCGGACTAAGGGCTTCTCTTCGTTTACCAGCAGGACTCAACTGGTATAATTCTAGCGCCATAGCGGGACAAGAATGTGGACACAGGTTATGCTGAATACAGGAGGGTCATTATACCAGCACATTTCTCTGGGTAGACCAGCCCTAACAGAGCAGGAGTGTTGCAGGCCATGGCAAAGATGGAGGCCACACGGCTAATGAAAGCAGGACAGTTTAGAGCCCCCCCCCTTGTGGCATGGGATCAATGTGTCTCCAGTCAAGACATCAGACCAGGGGACATGCCGAGAACATTACAACGCAGCTCCACACAGGTGTCCGGGGGAAACGTGGCGTTACATGGGTTCTTTACAGATTCCAGACAGTGAACTAGACAGCGGCACACGAGCTTAGAGTTTAACAGAGCACCGGGAATACCCTCCTTGAGAGAGTCTGTATCTCTGGTTAACTTGGGCCATTAACTTGGGCTGCACATTGGAGCTTTTGCTGTGCCATAGCAGAGTGAATTGCTGCAGTATCCTGTGCTGGCCCCGCACCAGGGAAACCTTCCGGAAGCGGGGGTTTGGACCTGGAAATGGCCCTGCCCTTGCCGAGAGGGAAAGAGGAGACCCCCCCGCCCCTCCCCCACACCTAGTGCTCAGGGGGCCGGGAAAGGAAGTTGACTTACATGCTGCAGAGGTGGGCTGCAGTCAACGTCTTCAGGATCTGAAAGAGAAAGAGATGCCCTGTGACCGCCACGCACAACCACCCCCCGGCGTCCTCCCGTTACCTCAGCAAGTGCACAACAGCCAGTGTGGGAAGCTAGCCCAGCAGTCCCTGGTCTGTAGTGTGCGTGCTGCCCGCTCCACGGGACAAGAGATTTCCTGAGCACTAACTCGGGCGCCCCACAGCTAGGAAGAGGAGGGTCCAAACCTTGCGCCGGGTGCCCCGGCATTTCACGCTCCAAGACCTGAAGAATAAGAGGCCCCAGATACAGGGATCTGAAAAGCAGGGCCAAGATTGAGCAGCGACGGCAAAGCCCAGGCTCGGCTGCAGCTCACAATCAAGGTGACGACTTTAGAGACCAGGGACTAGTTCCTAAAGTGAAGAGCACTGGAAGACCCCAAGTGTTCCCAAAGGGCTTATTTCCCCTCCATTGTCCTGCTGCAGAGAGGGGTGGGAGAGGGCCTTGGCTTTTATGGGGAGCATGCAAGCATCCTCTAGGGGAGCTCGGAGACCAGAGCACTAAACTCCCTCCCTTTCCAGCGCTGTGGGTAAAAGCTTAGGGGACACAGTTCAGGTCAGCCATGCGGAGCAACGGTGTGACCAGGATAGAGAAGCCATTGTCTTATCACTTGCCACTAGATGGCAATAGCTATTTGTTATTTCCATAAGTAGAACCATAGAATCTCAGACTTGGAAGGGACCTCAGCTAGTCCAACCCCCTGCTCAAATCAGGACCAATCCCTATTCCCCCCCATATTTCTAAGTAGCTCCCTCAAGGATTGAACTCACAACCCTGGGTTTAGCAGGCCAATGCTCAAACCACTGAGCTCCTAGCCTGAAACGTAAAGATACGCCGAGCTGTCTTGCACAAGAAACACAAAGGGTCAGATTGACAAAGGTACCTAGGCACCTAGAGATGCAGAGAGGTACCTAAGAACATAAGAACGGACCAATGGTCCATCTAGCCCAGTATCCGGTCTTCCAACAGTGGCCAATGCCAAGCGCTTCAGTGGGAGCGAACAGAACAGGGCAATTTATTGAGTGACCCATCCCTTGTTGTACTCTCCCAGCTTCTCGTAGTCACAGGCTAGGGACACCCAGAGCAAGGGGTTGCCTCCCTCTCCATCTTGGCTACCAGGTGATGGTGGACCTATCCTCCATGAACTTGGTTCATTCTTTGAACCCAGTGATACTTTTGGCCTCCACAACATTCCCCTGGCAAGGAGTTCCACAGGTTCTCAGGGAATTTGACTGGGAGACTTTTCCCTTAGGTGACCCCCTGTGCCCCGAAGAGCTTTGAAAGCTGTCCCCACCGTAAGGCACCATGCCTCCGGCAGAGATCTCTGTGGCTGCAAAGGGGTGTATGAGCTCCCAAGAACTGCCCTCTCCCCACTGCTGTCCCTGCTTCCCTTCTCTGGATATCAAGACACTCCTTTGCACTCCTGCCACTGGAAGAGTTCAGACCCACAGCAGACAGCGGCCTGGCTTCACAAGGCTGCAGAAGCCCCACACCGCAGCTGCGACAGACTTGATATACTTTACTGCTCTGCATGCCAGTTGGAGAGAAGCTCAGCCCCTCCCCAGCGTGTACCACCATGGAGGAAGCATGTGCACCTCGGGTCCTGGCAGCCTAAGAGGGACAAGATTTTGCAGTCATTCCCCTCGGGCATTGCTCTTCTAGGACCTCATGTTCCCTGAGGAGCCTAATCCCTTTCCAAGGTTTTCTTGTTATCGGCGCTTCATTTTCTACTGTTTCCCCAGAGAGTCTCCACACGCAGCACTGTACTACCGAGGACAGTCCCATACGGACTCCCAAAGGCGGACAAGCCTTCGGGATCAAAAGTGAAGAATCATAGAATCTCAGGGGTGGAAGGGACCTCAGGAGATCATCTAGTCCAACCCCCTGCTCAAAGTAGGACCACTCCCATTTTTGCCCCTTGTTCCTAAATGATCCTCTCAAGGATTGAACTCACAACCCTGGGTTTAGCAGGTTAAGGCTCAAAACCCTGAGCTATCCCTCCCCTTCTCATGTACAGAGACAACACTGACTTCTGGACATGAAAACTGCTCAGACACCACCTCCTGTTTCCACACACGCCACTGTGCAGCCGTCAGATAAGGACTTTGGAGCCAGGGTCTTTAGCTCAGTAACAAGTGTTGGCTCTTTCCATCGATAACCTGGGCCCAGGTTATCCTCACTCAGAATTCATCGGCTGGGGAGATCACTTCCACAGCCTGAATCCACGGCCCACCGATACTCTCCAGCACCAACCGGTCCCGTCTGCCATTTCCACCGACGCCGCTCCCAAGGAACCTGCTTGCTGGAGGGTTCTCAGATACCAGCACAAAGAGGATGGCCCCTGCCAGAGGTCAAATGATTGCCACCTTCCCCTAGGCCAGCAGTCTTCCAGCAGGAGGCTGTGACAAAGCACCAGCTCACACTCACATTCAACGAGGAACAAGAAGCAGACGATTCCCATGACCGCAATGATGATCCCCGGCACGATGAACGACAGGCCCCAGGTGGATGAAACCCACACTCCAGCAATCAGGGACCCCAGGATGTTCCCTACAGAGGTATGGGAATTCCAGATGCCCATGATCAGGCCTCTCCTGATGAAGGACAAAAGGGAAACCATTAGTAGAGCATTTCATAGAATTGGAAGGGACCTCAGGAGATCATCTAATTCAACCCCACTGCTCACAGCAGGAACAAGCCCTATTTTCCCCCCATCCCTAAATGGCCCCCCTAAGGATTGAACTCATAATCCTGGGTTTAGTAGGCCAATGCTCCAACCACTGAGCTATCCTTCCCTCCCAGCACCCTGCTATTCCCTCCATGTGCAGGCCTATACCCCAGGAGCTAAGACCGGCTCAACAGCACTGTTCCCTCTAAGCTGTGCATGCACAGATCCTAAAGCCTGCGCACACGGGGAAACACCGCGCGCACAAAAATTTGCACAGAATAATTTTTTTGTGCACATGGCCTGTCAAAAACTAGAGGGAACATCACTCAACGGGGTTCCCAGCTCAGCTGATGTGGGCAAATGGACATGCAAAGACCAGGGCACACACTCTCGCCTCTTCCATCAGCAATGCCAATTTGGGGGGAAGCAGAGGGGATTTGGCCAGTGGGCGGGAACAGGGTAAGAAGTACCCTGCACCAAAGAATGGGCCCACCTAACCCAAGAGGGGACAGGAGAACGCCGTTGCTGTATCTCCTCCTCTTAGAAGGAAGGGCCCACAAATTTGGAAACCGAGCCTCGCTCCCGTTTTTCCACGGTAAGGGCATGCGTTAGTGATGTGACTGTGTGTAGCCCCCTCTATTGCTGGAAACAGGCAATAACAGGCCAGGGATGTATAACCAGCAATTTCACTCTGGGTAGCACTATAGGGATGGGACAGGGATAGTTCAGTGGTTTGAGCCTTGGCCTGCTAAATCTAGGGTTCTGAGTTCAATCCCCGAGGGGACCATTTTAGGGAAATAGGGCGTGGTCCTTCTTTGAGCAGGGAGTTGGACTAGATGATCTCCTGAGGTCCCTTCCACCCCTGATATTCTACATACTGAGAGGGCCATCAGAGCTTAGCAACAGAAATACAGTTAGCAAAGTAGTAGTCATGGAAAAGCCAAAACCAGGGGACATGAGCAAGCCAGAAGAGACAGTCACAGCTAAGGTCTTTCGGCTGTAAAATCAGAGAGAGGCAAAGATACAGGCGGCAGTATCGGCAAAGGAGAAGCACGAACAAGGGTGTGACTGTGGAGCAACGTACGAGGCCTGTAAGCAGAGGAGAGCTGGGCTGCTTTGAGTCCCTGGAGTTTTAAAAACAAGGAGGGAAACCTCCGCAGTGGGTCCCACACAAAGAAGAAAGTGTTTAAGGATGGGCTCCTGCTCTGTATGTGCAGAAGGGGGATATTGCATCCACAGCGGCTGGAATCTGGAACGTTAAGGAAGGTTGCTGCAGCAGTCAAGGGAGAAGGAATGAAGGACTGCACCAGAGGGACTCCTTGCAGCAGCGAACACAAGCAGGGAGGAAGATATGCAGATTTACAGCCAGGGAAGGAGGAAAATTCTCCAAATCCAAAGTTATGGCCAGTGAGGACAAGTGGGGGGCTGGCGCTGTGGGGAGCGATGGCAGAGACAGGCTCCCACATCACCAGTTTGCAGGGGGGGGGACTCATCACCCCATCTGACCATAACAGAGGGCCCAGAGGCGCAACACATATGATCACTCGTTGCGGACATAAAACAAGGTGGCGATGGCTTTTCAAGACATTGCTGGGTAAACAGCCATTCTTCTCAGCACGGGGGGTTTACCAAGGCAGGCCCGGGGTGCTGGAACACCTCAGGAACTCTGCCCCAAAGCACCGACGGTCAGCTGTGGGGAGTGGAAGGAACATAGGGAGACAGGCAGTGCGCACAGAGCTTACACCGGCAAATGGCTCAGGGTAGCTGCCTCTTTAATGGTGCTACAATCCTCCGCCTCAGCGTTTTAGGGTCTCCCCTGCCACACAAGAAAGCTGCATTGTAGGACCTTGTGCGAGGTTCAGGCCAGGCCTTGACAGTGTCACTCTGACCATAAACCAAAGTTAGTTCAGAGGTTTCTGTGCCGGGTGTCACTTCCTGCCCCTGCCAGGGTGTGAATCAGGAACTTCCTCGAGGGGTGGGATTAAGCAACAAACACTTGAGAGAAGCCACATCAACAACAGAAAACCAGAGAGATGACGAAACAGACTCACTTCCCCTTTCCGAACCAGTTCCCAACGCACGTCACCACAGATGGCCAGCCAGTCGTCTGCACCAAACCGTTGCAGATCTAGTGGGGTGAGAGCAGGTGTGTCAAGAAGCCACGCAACAGACTCACAATGTCAGACTGTGTCCCCGGAAAGTGCCGTCCTCCTCGAGGACAGCGGTGTTCTCATTAGCACATCACCCATACCCACCACCCGAATCAGAAAGAACTTACACCCGGACCATGCTCAGGTCAGTCACTCCAGCCAGCCTCCCCACCAAAGGAGAAACGCGGTCCAAGGCATCTCAAGATAACGCCACCTGACCATGTCTTCTGGATTTTAGGGTTACCACTGGTTACTGAGGTAAATGTAAACCTAATTCAGTACAGGAGCAGGCTGGCAAACTGAACAGCTTGAAATCATACCTCAGTACCAGGCAATTCTGCTGATACATAGGAAAGAAAGAAACCCCTCTCCCTGCGAAGAGGAAAGGAAGTCATTCTAGAGCCGGAGGTGAGACGCATCAATGTAGATGCAGCCAAGTAGACAGTCTCCCTTCCAAAGTAGTGCCTACATCCTGTGAGGTGATTGGTGTCAAAGTATCCTTGCGCCTCTGGGGGAAATGGGAGGGCATTTTCCATGGCCTACTAGTCCAATTTCTCCAAACCCCTGGCTGCTCAGGGAGCCAAGTATGGCGTCGTTCTGAAGGGCTGGTGCCCAAGTTAGGCCAATGCTCAAACCACTAAGCTATCCCTTCCCCTTGTAAATAGGTATCTGGGAGTAGGAGATGGGAGGGGGGTGGGTGGAGCCTCGGCCCTTAGAAAGAGGCCTGTGTTTGAAATGCAAGATCCCGACCCATGACCCAGCCCATATGTCCCAGCCTAGACATCCACTTAGGAAGCGTCGGCATGTCAAATCACAACCTGTGAGCCATACACGAATGAGGCCTTTAACACAGGCAGTTGCCCTCTGGATTCCAAAACGGCAATTAAAGTCTGCCCTGCAGGTTGGGAGTTCATCCTTTAATAGGCAGGAATAGCCAGGGCCCCACCCATCGCCAACTCATTGTGAAATGCATCCTTGGCATTCATAGAATCAGGGTTGGAAGGGACCTCAGGAGGTATCTAGTCCAACCCCCTGCTCAAAGCAGGACCAATCCCCAACTAAATCATCCAACAGAGTTTTGCCCCATATCCCCAAATGGCCCCTTCAAGGATTGAACTCGCAACTCTGGGTTTAGCAAGCTAATGCTCTGAGCTTGGCAGAACAGAATCCCTCCCGACAGCAGGAGCTTGGCAGAAATCGGAGGCGCTCCACCACAGCCCTGGAAGTCAAGGTTCCTCCACTGGGAGGGACGGCGCCTCAGCCTGCAGCTGGGATCCGTCGGAGAGTCAGGTTTCGATGCAGCCCGTGTCCGGGTGGCAGGTCTGACGGCATATTTCTTATCAGAGAAACTGGAGCTGGGAACTGGAACAGGAACCTGCAATTACAGGTTCAGGAAACGTGGCGGCTGCCAGCAGGTTACATTTCAGCAGCACGCCTGCCAATTGCCTCTGGGACGGGCGGTCTGGTGAAACAGGGATTTGCAGTGATGCATCTGGGACAGGAGTGTTCGGACATATTCGTATTTCCTGCTACTTGCTCTCCATGAGCAACAGACAGGGCCGGCGGGTCAGGGCGACTTCCCTGCACTCCTGTAACGTAGCACATCTAGGGAACGTTTACAGGTTGTTTTCTATTAATATGGCCCCTCCGTTTCCTGTTCCTACCGGAGCAGAAATGAGAGCACTTGGCACAGAGCGGTCTGGGGTGTGCACCGTCGGGACCCCAGATAACTCTGTTCAGAAGAACGTTGCTATTTAGCTTTTGGTTTCTTCCAGTGGTTCATAGCACAAGGGTTTGAAGAGGGAATCTCCAGAACAGGGACAACTCTTTTTTCCTCCTGGCCCTATCAGCTTGCGGAGAGTATCTGTGCGGCTTGCTCTGGATGAAACCAGAGCGGAGGAGATGAACATCTGAAGGAGAAGCAGCCTTGATGCTGCTCTGTAGCCTGGATCCCCCTCGGGGAACACAGTCTGCCAGTTCCAGTCACTTGCTAGTTTCCCCATACTGGTCATTCTGCCCCAGCCCGGCCGCTGCACGTTCGGGAGCATTTCAACCCTCCCGTTTCTTAAAATGTCCTAGGAAGTGCCCTAGCACTTTGGAACAACCCCATTAGAGAGCGCTCCTGGAAAATCCACGCTTCACACCGACCCAGGACACCATGGAAAGTTTCTGTACGCTTAGGCGGATACCTGCCAAGTGGATCTGTTACCGTGCTTGTTCTTTCATTCTGCGGGGTGGGACAGAACAGGTCTGTGGTTTGGCTTTGTGTTCCCGGCTCTCTGGGCTGGCCAGAGGAACTCAATCCCTACCCGGTTTAAGAGCCGGTTAGACAAACACCTGTCAGGAACGGTTTAGGTAAAACCTAGTCTTGCCACGAGTGCAGGGGACTGGACTAGACGACCTCTTGAAGTTCCTACCAGTCCTAGGATTCTATGAGCACATCAAAGAGTGCAGAAGTAAGTACTGAAAAGAAACCACCAGGAACTCCTGAAGTTACTGAGAAACTCTCACAATAGCCTTTGCTCTGAAGTCTGCTGAGGATTCCCCTCGGGAAACTCAGCCTTTTTTAATGATCACACATTAGGCTGCTCCCATTAGACCGGGACATTCAATTACCTCTTTGCTGAGGCCATTATGATAAATATATGGAGATATACCTATCGCATAGAACTGGAAGGACCTTGAAAGGTCATCAGGTCCAGTCCCCTGCCTGCACTAGCAGGACCAAGTACTGTTGCCTGTCAGGTCTTTTCTTGCGCCAGATCCCTAAATAGCCCCCTCAAGCATTGAACTAACAATGCTGGGTTTAGCAGGCCAACACGCAAATCACTGAGCTAACCCTCCTCCACAAAGCCAGTCTGCTTTCTGATGCAATGCAGGCCCGAGCTTCCCTCCAGTAATTCCTGCACTGAGTCCGCCCATCGCTTTTAGCAGGAAGTCTGATAGGGTTTAAGGAGTCCAAGCGGCTGAGAAACACCATGTGCCTACAGAAACTCCAAAGAAACTCTTGGCTTGCTGACCGCACACAGACTCTTCCAAGATACTGAACTCCCTGCTCTGCACAGGGGATTTCCACAGCGTGAAAATCCAGCCAATAGACTGCACCCAACGTTGTGGTCAGCTAAGCTTTGCAGGCCAGACAGTAGGTGAAGGCCAGGGACTCCTTACCTGTATGATGATGTAGTACCAGAGAACATGGATTTGCCAGAAGTAGGCCAGGCCCAACAAGGACGTGAACAATCCACTCAGCACCATCCCACTTGACAGGAAATAGCGCAGCGGAAGGCGCTCACCGAAGATGCCGCTGCACAGAGGAGGGGATAGACCATTAACAGCCACCCCTGCAATACTTCACACTAGGGCTCGCATCTTACCTCTGGGAACCAGGGGCTGGGACATGCTTATGGAAGGTGAGAGCCTTCACAGAATCTCAGAGTTGCAAGAGTCCCCAGGAGATCACCTAGTCCAACCCCCTGGTCAAAACAGGGCCCATCCCTATTTTTGCCCCATATCCCTAAATCACCCCCCCCCCAGGACTGAACTCACAACACTGGGTTCAGCAGGCCAATGCTCAAACTACTGAGCTATCCCTCCCCAACCCTGTGAAATGTGAGGCCCAGCTCTGTGTGCAGTGAGGCTGAGGGGGCTGTCTGAACTCCGGCGACACAGAGCTACATTCCTCCCAAGCAGGAACAAAACCCAAAATGCCACCCTGATCCTCTCACCCCTGAGCAGAACGAGCCTTCTAGCTCCTCACCACGGCGCCTTCCTAATGTTCGGCTCTTCGAGTCCCCCTCCCCTCTCAATGGCGCTGGCTGTCTCGGTGCGGAGTGCTGAAGTCACATCTCACAGGCATTAGGCCATGCTATCCTTTATGGGCCGTGCACGGCGGAGGCCAGGTGCCGTGTCACCAAGTCAACGCAGTGTCCCCAGGACAGACCTAGTGTGTGGTCTCTTCCCAGCTGCACCCAGACCACAGACCATCCCACTGAGGTTAAGCATTGGCCTGCTAAACCCAGGGTTGTGAGCTCAGTCCTTGAGGGGGCCATTTAGGGATACAGGGCAAAAACATGTTGGATGATTTAGTTGGGGACTGGTCCTGCTTTGAGCAGGGGGTGGGACTAGGGGATCTCCTGAGGTCCCTTCCCGCCCTGCGATTCTATGATCAACACAGAAACCAACCCGAACTCTCAAACAGGCTGGACACATTTCAGGTGCAGCTGCCGTCACAAAGAACAAACTGATAAGGAACCTGCTAAAGTGTCCGCAGCCTGTAGCACCTGTGATGGATGTTATTTATTAAGTCATTTCTTATCTCCACCGCGTTATTTTCCAGGGCAGGGGAAGGGCAACCGCCACCCAAAATCATCATCATAACCCAACAGCAAGCTGCAATAGCGGGGAAACTCTGCCTCCTAGGAACAGAACAAGGTGGCTGAAATGCCAAGCTAGGGCTATCCTGATTCCACTGCCAGCGTTCGCCTGAGGCGAAGGGAAGGGTCCGTACAGACCAGTAAGTGGGGAGCTTGGAATCACGGGGCTGAAGCAGGCAAGAGAAATGGGAAATCAATTTATTCGCCGTGCCGGGAGGCCAGTTCAAAGTTCATCTCCCCTGACAAGAGACGTGACCAGCGAGCACTGGTCTAGCTCCCTAAGTGATGTTTTATTTCTTAACAACCAGCCATTGGCATTACCCAGTGCCAACGCATCCCAGAATGGTTTACAACAGCCTCATGCACCACTGAAATGCAGCCACTTCTGGGATGCAAGATGGCCGCCTCTGGCTATGGCTACGCTACATGTCCTGTCATTTCGAGGCTCCCAGGGGCACGGAGGGAGCCAGAATCAGACGGTCTGGCCCAAAACCCCACGTCATCAAGCCGTCCTGACGCAAAAGCCAGCACACCTGTTGGCAGCTAGACAGTCGGAAAGCTCTCACGGGGCCTGTGGAATGGAGGTGACCCCCAAAGGGAAGCAGGGAGGCATCTGGGGGAGGGTTTGAGATGTAACCGTCTCCTCCCCACATGCTGGCGGTGCTCTGAGGTCTGTACCTGATAAACATTCCAATGGCGTAGGCCACCAAGAAGGCATTGTCCAGGGCACCAAAGAGCTCTTTGTAGTTAGGCTGATCTGGAAAACAGGTGACAAGGCAGGCAAGAGCCAGCATGTTAAAGAGCAAGAGGTTGGTGTAGTTAAGCAGGATGTCCTACTGTAGTCTCCCCACCGGAGCACTGCGGGGATGCTTCAAGACCCCAAAGGTGGGCTTGTGGCTAGCCTATATTCTGGAGAAGGTCTGCATCTCGTTCCCATCCATACTGCTCTCTCCCGCTCCCACCCCAACGCAGGTTCCCGCTTTGTGCTCCCAGCAAGGCTCAGAGACGCTCGGAGCTGAATTGCTGAGCGAAGGCCTCACTCGCTGCTTCGGGGATCTGATTTTTAAGAGCAGAGCAGCACCTTGTGTGTTTAAACATTAACTCGCTGTTCTCCATCCCACACTGCTCAAAAACAAGGTACAAAGAGCAGATGGGCCAACGCAGCAGAGCTGGGATTCGAACTCAGTACTTTGCGTCCTGAACTTATTCCTCCAGACCAGTGATTCTCAACCAACGAACATGGAAGCACTGATGCATTAACTGTGGTTCTTACAATGTAAAGCACAGAGGCTCTCACTCCCACACAGAATTATAGAATATCAGGGTTGGATGGGATCTCAGGGATCTAGTCCCACCCCCCTGCTCAAAGCAGAACCAATCCCCAACTAAATCATCCCAGCCAGAGATTTGTCAAGATTGACCTTAAAAATTTCTAAGGAAGGAGATTCCCATTCCAGTGCTTCACCACCTCCTAGTGAAAATGTTTTTCCTAATATCCAACCTAAACCTTCCTCACTGCAACTTGAGACCGTTACTCCTTGTTCTCTCATCTGCCCCCCCGAGAACAGTCTAGATCCATCCTATTTAGAGCCCCCTTTCAGGTAGTTGAAAGCAGCTATCAAATCTCCCCTCAGTCTTCTCTTCTGCAGACTAAACAATCCCAGTTCCCCCAGCGCCTCCTCATAAGTCATGTGCCCCAGTCCCCTGATCATTTTTGTTGCCCTCCTTTGGACTCTCTCCAATTTTTCCACATCTTTCTTGTAGAGTGGGCCCCAAAACTGGACACAGTGCTCCAGATGAGGCCTAGCCAATGTCGAATAGAGAGGCACACTTCCCGACCCTTCAAGGGGAAGCGTTCTCTGCCAACCTCTCAGCGTGCACCGACCACTCCATTCCACCACATACGCCTGGCAATGCTTTTTACACTCTTTTATGGTAAATTGTAAGAGAGTTTCAAAAACATTAGGGACACCTGCCCGAAAAGGCCGAGGCGCCTGGTTCAAGGCCACGCTAAGCCATGCCGCTTTCAGAAACGAGGCCTTCTCCGAAGGGTAGGATGCCCCACTACAAGGCCAGTTCTGGCGGCTTCTATTACATGCCGGTTTTCCACTAGGCATCGGACCTTTGTACCTGGGACATGAGGCAAAAGCACACTGGGCACCGCTCAGCTGGTTAATGGCCTCCAATTGGCGCTGATTAGCAACTACCAAACCCAGGAGCTCTGGGAACCGACCCACAGCTAACGCACTAATGAGACTTGTAAGTACGTTGTAAACACATTAAGGCTCCCGAGTAAGGTCATTAATCATGCTACAAGTCTATTTGCACGAGCGCTGCCAATTCTTAATATTTGATCAGACTTCCTGGGGTCACAGTCTGGGGCGGAAGCACACGCGGCCTCAGCCCCGGCGGACTCTTCCAGACGGGGCTGGGGCCCCAAGAAGCCACGCCGAGGCCCTGGAAATTGCTGGCCCCCCAAGCAGCGCTCCTACAAAGCCAGCAGCAGCAGTGTGGGGACAGGCTAGGGGGAGGTAATGAAGGCTTCCAGCCAGGCAGTCCGAGCAGTCTCTGTATTTTCTGCCCAGCCATCCGAGCCTCCCATCCAAAAACCTTCTTGGAGACCTGGGACCAAGTGACTTGCGGCTAGCTCAGAGGTGAAGCTCTCCCGGCTGCCCCTTGGCACCCGAGGGACGGGACCTGCGCTCTCCTGTGCTCTTCGCAGCTCAGAGCACAGCCGTCCGGAGGAGCAGGGGGGGAGGCCCACGTCAGCCAGTCGGGAAGCACTTACCAAAGGGAGCCCAGTCGCACCATGTGGTGCTGTTGGTGCCATTGGGGGGACTCTTTCCCGCAGAAGAGCAGTTGGTGTGCAGCTCACTCTGTGGACCGAACGAGGGAAGAAAAGGCTGAAGAGGCCAGGTCTCCTTCAACAGGCCTCGTCTTCACACACGGAGAAGAGGCAGCTCCTGCTTCTTGTTTCCCTCCAGCACACACACACACACACACACACACACACACACACACACACACACACACACTGCCCACCCCACAGCCTGTCCCCAACCCAGCACCTCCCAGACATTCCCCCCCCCCCCCCGCCATGTGCTCTCTCTTTCTCTATGCCCTCTGGCTACCCACCCCCACCAGCTGGTGCCTTTTAGGCACCCTTGGTGCCTAGGATGTCTTGGCTGAAGTCTCCCTGTTGCTGCTTGGGTTTCAGGCACCAGGAATGGTAGTTAACACCCCTGAACCCACAGATCCTCCTCCAGGGAAAAGACTCTCCAGAGTGACTGCGGATCTGAGGAGCCGCCAGAAGAGAAAATCTGGAGAACTCTTCAGAGAATCTCAGGGTTGGAAGGGACCTCAGGAGGTATCTAGTCCAACCCCCTGCTCAAAGCAGGACCAACACCAACTAAATCATCCCAGCCAGGGCTTTGTCAAGCCTGATCTTAAAAACCTCTAAGGAAGGAGATTCCACCACCTCTTCTTCTTGATCCTCGGAGAACTCTACTTCTTGACCCTCGCCCAAACATCTCTTAGTAAAGCGCACTAGGACGAGACACCAGTGCACTGGGCTGTAGGGGTAATGGTGAGCCCAGGCCATTGGCAGGGTGCAGGTACTGGCGGGGCGGGGGGCGGGGCCTGCAATACCCCCATACTGGCGCATTAACAGTGGGTTGGGGAGCTGTCCAGAACCGGACTGATTACAAAAGCAGCACTCTGTGTTACGCGCCAGGTACCGCACTTACCTTCACAATACTAATGGGCTTGCGAGAGAGATGGAAACTGGCATAAAACAGGAACGTCAGCACAAGCGTTAGCCCCCGATACCTGCGTGTGGGAAGAAGAACAGGAGACAGCCCACGTGAGAGAGATCAGGCAATAAAATGGAGAGGAAGTGCCCTCTTTGGGGCCCATTGTAGGAGTCATATCGTTAGTACGGTCATGGTCTGTGCTAGCCACTGCTCTGCCTGGTAAGCCCCACCATCACGGAGCAAGCAGACTCTAGGGACACACAGGCAGGATCCCACCCACAACCCTGACCCGCGAGGTGGAAGAACTCCACTTCTCATATGGAGAGGTCCAGGGGAGAGTGGCCCGGACAGGGCACTGGCTCCACATGAAGTGGGTCAAACTCGCTTCCACCCCATTCCAGAAACCCTCAGCTGACTGAGGCACCACCTCTATCATCCCACCCCCCGGGCTGCGGAGGCAGGAGACTGGTGGGATTGGGTCACAGAAGCTGCCCAGGTGAAAGGGACACAGACGGGCTTCGAGTCGACCCACCCACCTATGATGCTAGGTGGAGCGAGTTAGTTCCAGCGATCTCTGCATGTCAATTCCCTAACTGGTCCCACTCTACGCGATTCTTCTGACTCCGTGAGAGACGTTCTCACGCCTCTCTGCGGCAAGCCTGTGATATTTAGCAGTGGAAATTCCTTCCACGACACAAATGCCTTTTTCCTTCTCCCATAAATTTCAGTTCAGCATTTCATGAACTATACACCGGTCGCCGTTCCCCTTCCCGCCCGCCTCAGGGAGCTGTTGGCAGCCTTCCTAGACGATAACGGATGACAACACCCGACTCAAAATGCCACGGTGGTAGGAGACCTGCTGAGAGGGCCTGGAGCTGCAAAGAGCAGCTGTAAAATTGACGGTTGATGTGGGGGTGGGGAACATGCCTGTGGAGGGGAGGGAAAAGGGAGCAGAACTGCCTGGATTCAGCATATGGCGCCAGTGATCCATTTCTCCCTCCCGCGGGGCCACCACATATTCACAGAATCTCAGGTTGGAAGGGACCTCAGGAGGTATCTAGTCCAACCCCCTGCTCAAAGCAGGACCAATCCCCAACTAAATCATCCCAGCCAGGGCTTTGTCAAGCCAGTACTCCCCCAACTTCCAGGGGTGGGGAGAGAGGAGTACCCCATCCTCCTCCACCTCACCAGAGCCAACAGTCCACACTTCTGAGAGAAAACAGCCTTCTCTTGCTGCCAGCTAATAGAGCTAGTCCAGTAAGCAGGTGATAGCGGTCTAGACTGCAGAAGGCCCAAAGTTCAAAGCCCGCTCATGATGCATTATAAGAGACTATTACATTGTCTAAATAATTTGCTTTTATTTTTTCCTCTCCGACTTACTTTAAAACAAAAAACCCACACATGCGCACACACACACACACACACAACGTTAAATAAAAAACTGCATTTAAAGACCATTTAGGTTACAGAGTAAAGCGCTCAAAAATTAGGAAATGCGAGATTTACTGGTGCACTAAGATAATCTTCAGTTCCATGATTACATGCTATTTTTCCCCCCACAGGCCCCTGCCTCATTCAGTGAATGAAATTAAGGTTATGTGAACAACTGTAAATCGGGTGTTTCCTACCTTTGGAGTGCTTGATGTAGTCACCTAAATAGCTTTGAACAGGTTTTGTCTGTGTGCCTTTGGTTTTTGCCTGTAAATAAATATCTATATTTCAGTAGCACCCAAAGGCCATTGGGATCAGGGCCCTGTTGTTCTGGATGCTGCCCAAACACGGAAAGACGATCTCGACCCTGAAGGCTCACAACATAAAGACACAGCAAGAGAAGGGAATGGGAGGGGACAGGACTGAGGATGTGAGCAAGCAAAAGAACCTGGTGAAAAAAGTCATCCCGTCAGATGGGTGGTATTTCAGGGAGGAAGTGTGTACAGGCAGAAAGGGGAGAGGAACAGTCGCAGCTTGTCACCTCCCTAGCTTTGCTCACCATTAGGGCAAGTGTGAGCCTGGAGCAACCTGAGAAGGTTGTGATAGACACGGCTTGGATTTTACCTGGGAGATTCCCCTCCACCCTTCCAACCACATGGGACACTGGGAAACAGCCCAGAGGCGGGTAAGAAAGAAGCTGACTGGTGGGTAATGAAGCCTGGGAATACTGGCAGAAGGAAGGTTGAGATCCATGATGCGATAAGTTATTAGACCAGCTAAGCAGGATGGGATCAAGGGATGACGGGCCTTAAGCAAGGTGAAGGCAGGAAGCTTGTATGGGATAAAAGAGCAGCAGCAGAGGAATGAAGAGGGGACTGACAAGGTCCAAGCAATAAGCCAAGGCAGTGATTTCAGCACCAACAGTGCTATAGACCTGAGAGGAGCAGGAGGGCAGTGGCCACGGAGAGGAGGGATAGCTCAGTGGTTTGAGCATTGGCCTGCTAAACCCAGTGTTGAGAGTTCAATCCGAGAGGGGGCCATTTAGGGAGAGGGGGCAAAAACCTGTTGGATGATTTAGTTGGGGATTGGTCCTCCCTTTGAGGAAGGGGTTAGACTAGACTAGATGATCTCCTGAGGTCCCTTCCCACCCTGATAGTCTGTGACATGTTGAGGCCTTGACAGGCATCTGGCTATGTGGATTTCAGAGATGTTGTGTAAGGAAGTGGCAAAACTTCAAAGTAGTTTGAATGTGCAGGTCTAGAGAGAAGGACTTGTCACAGTGGACTCCTGGCTTACAGGCCTGCACCATCAGGAGGGCAGTATGTTGCCCACAGTGAGAGAGGAGGAGATGGAGTCTAAAGATGATGACTGGAGCACCCAAAGAGACATCAGGAGGGCCAGTTGAGGCTTGGCCTACACTACAAAGGGACTCAGTAGAAGGAAGTCATTCTACTGATTTAGCCCCTGGGGCAGACAGCTCTGTATCCAAAAGGAGAGCTTCTTGGGAAGATGCAGTACCTAGGCTGACAGGAGAAACTCTTCCATCCAGGTAGGGAGTGTTTTCACTAAGCGCTGCAAGTGTGAACAAGCCGTGAGATACTGGATGGGAGGAGAGCTCAGTAGCAGAGAGGCAGATTTGAGAATTAAACACAAAGATGAGTTAGTTAAAACAGAAATTTTAAAAGTACAGCGCCAAAAGTGAAATCCCTGCAAGCAGTGTGGAAACTTTTGAAAGACCCCATAATAGAGGCGCAACTTAAATGTATATCCCAAATTAAAAAACGTAGGAAGAGAACCAAAAAAGTGCCACCGTGGCTAAACAACGATGTAAAAAAAAGCCGGGAGAGGCAAAAAGGCATCCTTTAAAAAGTGGAAGTTGAAGCCTAGGGAGAAAAATAGAATGGAGCATAAACTCTGGGCAATGAAGTGTAAAAATATACTTAGGAAGGCCAAAAAAGAATGTGAAGAACAGTTTGCTAAAGACTCAAAAAATATTTAAGTACATCAGAAGCCTGGTAAACAACCAATGGGGCCACTGGATGATCGAGAGGCTAAAAGAGCACTCAAGGACGTTAAGGACATTGCAGAGAAACTGAATGAATTATTTGCATCTGTCTTCACAGCTGAGGATGGGAGGATCTGGCTCTGGTCCGAGTAGCCAAGCGTCTCCCAATAATTACCAGATAAGAAGCAGAGAGTCTCCCTCACCCACGGGAATCTGGGGAGCCAATGGAACGGAATCAGACTGTCCGTACTAATGGAACTTTGGCACCTCAAGTCTGAGTTTTACCCTGACCTCCAGGCATGTGTTCCCAGGTGCGGATGCAATTCATAGACAGGCTTACTGTAAAATGGCACCCTCTATCCTGAGGATATCTGCTCCTCGTGTCATCAGAATCAAATCTGATTTGAGTGACAAAATACCATTATTTATTGCTTTTTTACTTCCTATTGCTCCACAGAGCCAACAGAGCAACAGGGGAGGGAGAGGAGAAAATCTATTCCTTTTTGTGCATCAACACAATTGTTTGTGGAGTTTCAGCGTCACACCGACGCAAGCCCCGGAAGGTTGCCCAGGAGTCTCTGAGTGCAGCCTAGAGAACCTTTATTGCAGCTAACGCACAAAGCAATCAGTATCCGCTTTGACTGCCGGATGCCAGGTTGAAATTGCAGGGCTGGCAGTTAGAAGAGCCGGCTTTGAATTTGTAGATTGAATGTATTTAGCCCAGAGCCTGAGGGACAAAGATGGGGCCACCAGATGACATTCTTACTAAGACATGGTGTGACACAGGGGAATATTGGTTCCACCAGGGTAGGGAGACATGCTATAGAAGCACCCACTCTCAACGTATACAGATAGAGACCCAACCACTTGGGAAGAGGGCATCTTTTGATATGGTCTCCCACAGTGTTCTTGCCAGCATGTTAAAGAAGGATGGATTGGATGAATGGACTATAAGGTGGATACAAAGCTGGCTAGATTGTCGGGCTCAATGGGTAGTGAGCAACGGCTCGATGTCTAGTTGGCAGTGGAGTGCCCCAGGGGTCGCTGTTTCACTCAACATCTTTATTAATGATCTGGATAATGGGATGAATTGCACCCTAAGAAAGTTCACAGATGACACTAAGCTGCGCGGGGGTGGGGTGGGGGGTGGGGGGTAGATATGCTAGACAAACTGGAGGTTTGGGCCAAAAGAAATCTGATGAGGTTCAACAAGGACAAGTGCAGAGTCCTGCACTTAGGACGGAAGAATCCCATGCACCGCTACACAGTAGGGACCGAATGGCTAAGCAGCAGTTCTGCAGAAAAGGACCTGGGGATTACAGTGGATGAGAAGCTGGATGTGAGTCAGCAGCATGCCCTTGTTGCCAAGAAGGCCAGTGGCACATTGGGCTGTATTAGTAGGAGCATTGCCAGCAGCTCGAGGGACGTGATTATTCCCCTCTACTCAGCACTAGTGACGCCACACCTAGGGTATGGCGTCCACTTTTGGTTCCTCCCCCCTCCCCTTTACAGAAGGGATGTGGACAAATTGGAGAGAGTCCAGCAGAGGGCAACTAAAATGATTAGGAGGCTGGGGTACATGACTTACAAGGAGAGGCTGAGGGACCTGGGGTTATTTAGTCTGCAGAAGAGAAGAGTGAGGGGGGGATTTGATAGCAGCCTTCAACTACCTGAAGAAGGGTTCCAAAGAGGATGGAGCTCGGCTGTTCTCAGTGGTGGCCAGTTGACAGAACAAGGAGTAATGGTCTCAAGTTGCAGTTGGGAAGGTTTAGGTTGGATATTAGGAAACTTTTTCGCTAGGAGGGTGGTGAAGCACTGGAATGGGTTACCTAGGGAGGTGGTGGAATCTCCTTCCTTAGAGGTTTTTAAGGCCTGGCTTGACAAAGCCCTGGCCGGGATGATTTAGTTGTTGGGTGTTGGTCCTGCTTTGAGCAGAGGAGAGGACTTGTTTCTTGTCCCCTCTGCGCCTAGTGGGAGGCTGTTCCAGAACTGCACTCCTCCAGAACTGGCTAGAAACCTGCTTCTCATTTCCAGCTTCAATTTATTTCTGGCCAGTTTATTCCCATTTGTTCTTGTACCAAATTGTCCTTCCGCTTCAGTAGCTCTTCCCCCTCCTTAGTGTAGCCCCGGATGTATTTATGAAGCACAACCATGCCCCTTCTCAGCCTGTGGTTTGCTAGGTTAAACAAGCCACGCTCGTTTAGTCTCCTTTTGTAAGACTTCAGACGCCATTCCCAGGAGCATCCTCACAGCCCTTCTCTGCACCTGGCCCAGTTTGGAAATTCAACAGTCACCGTTCTCGTACAGCGGCTGAAACTCTGGTCCCTCCAGCAGCTGTGTCTTAGGTGATTCAGACACTCAGGAATTAGAGATGAAGATCTGCTGAACCAACACAGAAATATTCCCGATGGCATGTGTACTTGCACTGTCTCAGTCTAGTTTTTACAAGTCCCAAGCAAGAAGACGTTCATCACTTCCCTGGGGAGACTATTCTACAGCACAATACATCTGTCAGTCGGGGAGATTTTCCCGATACGTGGACCCATACCACAGAACTCCCCCCAGGGTCAGAATGTAGGGAAGTGGAAAAGTTCTACTCAAATGCCATTCATAACCCTAGAGTAGGTATGGACTTCTTTCTAAAAAATAATCAATCATTAAGTCATCAAAAGCAGACTTTAAAACCCATCTTTAGGCTTCATAGAATCATAGAATCATAGAATCTCAGGGTTGGAAGGGACCACTGGAGGTCATCTAGTCCAACCCCCTGGTTAAAGCAGGACCAATCCCCAACTAAATCATCCCAGCTTCAGAGTGAGTGATGAAAAAGCAGTTCACCTATTGTATTCCCGCTCATTCACCACGTTCTAGCAACCAAAAAAAACCAATCAAGTTTGTCCAGAAAGATTTGTACTTTCCAAATTCCCAATGCCTATCACTCATGGCTTCATTAGCACTACTGGGGAGAGGAGTTAGGACTATGGGGATGCGGGACGTTAAGTATCTGAGCAGCAATTTCCTTTCTGGAAAGGCAATAGAGTTTGCTTTCCTCCACACTTCTAACACCTCTCTAGTTTTCCACAAACTATAATTATCCCTGATTCAGCGAGTTCATTAGTTAGTTCCCTTGCACACTAAGACTCACGCAATTCAGGTCAGCTGATGACCTGTATGGGCTCTATGACCAAGCCTAAGAGCAGACATTTCGGAAACAAGTTATTTTGGCAGGATCTTCCTTCTTTACCAAAAGATTATTTCTATATCCAAAGATCTCAACGATAAAGACAGGGGGGAAAGTTCAGATGGTCAGCAGTGGTAGCAGATGACAGAACAAGGAGTAATGGTCTCAAGTTGCAGTGGGGAAGGTTTAGGTTGGATATTAGGAAAAGCTTTTTCACTAGGAGGGTGGTGAAGCATTGGAATGGGTTACCTAGGGAGGTGGTAGAGTCTCCTTCCTTAGAGGTCAGGCTTGACAAAGCCCTGGCTGGGATGATTTAATTGGGGATTGGTCCTGCTTTGAGCAGGGGGTTGGACTAGATACCTCCTGAGGTCCCTTCCAACCCTGATATTCTATGCCTAAAATAAAGCATCTCAAGACCTCTGTGGGGAGGGCCTACGGTAACAGCTAATTCATCTTTCTAGGAGATGTTACAAATTAGTTCGAGGGCTCTTCAGTCCAGCAGAGAATGGTAGAACATAATCCAATAGCTGGAAATTGAAGCTGGGCAAATGCAGACCATAGGAATAAGGAGCAATTGTTACATTTTTTAACAGTGAGAGTAACTAACGGCTGGAAGAACCTACCCAAGGCTGTGGTGGATTCTCCGCGACTAGCGGTTTAAAAAGAATAAAATAATCAAGCTGGAATATTTTTCTATAAGATGTGCTTTATTCAGCCACAGCTATGGGCCTCTTAAGAGGAATTAATTCAGGGAAGTTCTGTGGTCTGTGTTAAGAAAGTCAGACACCAGGGTGGGCAAACTTCAGCCCGTGGGACCGTCCTACCCCGTCCCTGAGCTCCCGGCTGGGAAGGCTACTCCCGGCCCCTCAGCCCCCTTCCCCCCTTCCCTGGAGCCATGCTGCTGCGCGGACAGCGCTCTGGGGGCCAGGCTGAGCACTCCTTTGGGGCACCGTGTCTGGCTCCGGCCAGGTCACACAGCTGCCAAACACGCTGCTCTGAGCGGGCATAGTAAGGGGGCCAGGGCCTGTGATTTGGATAAGGGGCAGGAAGTCCTGGGGGACAGTCAGGGGACAAAGAGTGGGAGTCCCGGGGATATTTCAGGGGGCGGGGGTGTGGCTAGGGGTCAGGGCAGTCAGGAGACAGGGAGCAGGGAGGGTTGGGTAGGGGATGAGGTCCGGGGGGGGGGCAGTTAGGGTGGGGGTCTTGGGAGGGGGCGATCAGGAGAGGGGGTTGGATGGGTCGGGGATTCTGAGAGGATCATTCAGGAGGGCGGGAAGAGGGAGAGGGTCAGATAGGGGATGGGGCCAGGCTGTTTAGAGAGGGACGGCCTCCATATAATTTTGCGACCCCAGTGTCGCCCCCGGGACAAAATAAAAGTTTGCCCACCCCTGGACTAGATGCTTAACACTGATCACTTCTGGCCTTAACAATCTATGAACTATCAGGGAGTACAGTGTAGAAATTTAGGCAGCTACTCAAAGATATATGTAAATGCAGCACAAATCTGCAAGAAAATCTTAGGCTTTGATGGTGGTTCATGAGTCAGCTGTTTATCTGGAGCAGATTCCATTAAAGTGAGCACATTTCCATTTCAATATTTCCTTCAGACAAAGCAACTGAACCACAGAATGACTAAGTCTGTTTCCAGGGTCACATGGGAGAAGCAGTGGAATTACTGCCTCCCGGTGACCAAGTTCCACTCAGTGTGTGCACGGGAGGCAGAGAAACAGGCAGGACAGGGAAGGAAAGAGTGAGAGAATATTTCCCCCTCCCAGGACCGGGCACTTAAGTGTGATGCGGGAAGGATGATCAAGAATCAGCACCCTAGTCCACAGGGGTCACACTCAGACAGGCCAGCCAAGGTCCAGACCACAATTTTGCACACAGAAAAAGGGAATTTCCCTCACCTGATCAAATGGAGGCGGGGGCGGAAGGGAGGAGTGCAGGGAGGTCTGGATCAATGACATCAGTTGTCATTGTGGCTTCATCCCCAAACCAAGGCATGGAAAATACCTCGTCTGCAGAATCGCCTAACGTTCTACTTTTCCACCTCACTAGATAAGATCTCATTCAATTACACATTCTGCTCTGAGATGAGCAGGAGTCCTTCCCATCCCCCCACTCCACCTTGAGAAGACCTCGATCTTCGTTCAAAAGAATGCTTTGGTTTGGTTACTTTGGTCTATTCCACGTCAGGCCTGGGGAGTCGGCAATTCAGATGGAGATGTCGGTGATTACTGGTGACCAGAGCTTTCACATTTCCTACAGGAAGGAGAAGACTGAAAAAAATGTAGTGACTTGGCCAACTTTACATATTTCTGATGAGCATAAGAACCTGGCTGGTTTCATCACTCTCCTTGCAATTTCCAAACGAAGTTTACATCCACATTGACGTGAAAGTGTTCCTGGCATCCAAACACACTTTCAGGTATGTGATATGCCTATAAAAGCATTCAGAATGATTGACGAAATTCAAAGAGTGAACAAATAAAACAAAGATCCAACACAACAAGCAACACCCACCGTTGTCTGGCATTTTGTCTCCTAGAAAAAGTCTGTAAATAAGATGAGGAAGATTTGTGGCACCTTAGAGACTAACCAGTTTATTTCAACATAAGCTTTCGTGGGCTATAGCTCACTTCACAACCCTGAATTCATTGGAGACTGCAAAAGATCAGACGTGCTAGAAGACAAGTGGATCTCAGGCTGTCTTGGGGGTGATGTTGGTGTAAGATCCTTACTTAATAGAGTCTTGGCCCACCTGTGAGTCTGGTTAGGTTAACAGTCCCTGTAAAAAAGTGAACATTTGCCAACAGGTCTCAGTATATTTCCCCTGATACCCCACTTACGCACAGTCTGAGTATCTCAGATACTGCCCTATGGTGCAGGCAGGTAAGTACTGATGACTCCCTTTTCAAAGTACTGGGCACCAGCAGCTCCAGTTGACTTTGGTGGAATCTGGGGTTGCTTCGCATAGACGAAGATAAGGCCTTTATGTAGGGGCGAGGGAAGAGATAGGAAACGAAGGCCCTGCTCTAGCCAATCACAGACATGATCTCAGCTTTAAACAGCGGAGGACGCGCGCCCTAGCGCGCCCCACCCCCAACATCCTCTTAGCCACTGATTCAGCATTTATGTCCCACAAGGCTGTCACTGGATCGGCTAGAGACAAAACTGGCCGGAAGACGACGGTGTTGCGGGGAGAAGGGAGAGAGGACGCTGGGTCTGAGAGGCTCCTCAGGGGTCAGCGAATCAGGCGGGGATTAGCCATTCCCTCATTAGCAGAGATATCAGTGAAAACAATCAGTGTGAGGTGTGAACCCATCTAGCGGATTTCACAAGGCACACCAAGCAGGTCAACTCAGTGTGCTCGGTAATGAACAGGAAATTTCATGGCACGGGGACGTTTTATGGCCTCTTGAGACAGTGAAACGCGAGGTCCTCCTCTCACTGGTTTGCGCCAGAGAGAGGAACGGGAGCAAGAAGTCAGGAATAAGCGTTAGGGCTGCCAAAGCAGCGCCCCGTAGTAGCCAGTCACCAGATTGCGCTCCTAAGCGCTGCTCAGATACGGAGGAGAGAGTCAGTGTTGCAGAACACGTCGACGAGTCTCTGTGTGTAAGATCAGCTACAGATGTGTCCCTAGTGCAGGGGTGGGCAAACGTTTTGGCCTCAGGGCCACAGCGGGGTTGCAAAATTGTATGGGGGAGCCACGTACGGAAGGCTGTGCCTCCTCAAGCAGCCTGGCCCCGCCCCCTAGTCACCCCTTCCCACTTCCTGCCCCCGACTGCCCCGCTCAGAACCACTGATCTATCCAACCTGCCCCCCTGCTCTTTGTTCCCTGACTGCCCCCTCCCGAGACCCCCCCACCCCTAGCCACTTCCCCGGGACCCCACCCCCATCCAATCCTCGCCCCACTCCCTGTCCCCTGACTGCCCCAACCCTATCCACTCCCCTGCTCCCGGAAGACCCCGGAACCTCCACCCCATCCAACCGCCCCCTGCTCCCTGTCCCCTGACTGCCCCCTGGGACTTCCTGCCCCTTATCCAACCCCCCTCCCCCCCAGCCCCCTTATCATGCTGCTCAGAGCAGCGTGTCTGGCAGCTGCACGGAGCCAGACATGCTGCTCCACAGGAGTGTGCAGCCCTATGCCCCAGAGCCCTATGCCCCAGGGGTGGGGCTGGGGGTAGCCTCACCAGCCGGGAGCTCAGGAGCCGGGCAGGATGGTCCCACGGGCCGGATGTGGCCCACGGGCCGTAGTTTGCCTACCCCTGCATTAGCGATTAGTACATTAGTAGCCCCCGAGCTCAGCCTAGGCAGGGAACTACTGTACGCCATTGTAGTTTGGGGTTTCCTTCCCCCCCGGAAAACTAATCTTCTGAACTGAGCAGCTCAAACTGGTTTCACTTCTGCTTAAGAGAGACTTGACTTAAGACATAAAACACAGTTCAAGAAACTCCTGCAAAGGGAAAGCACAGCCCCTTTGGGGGAGGGGGCCGAGGAGAAGGCAAGGCAGCTCCTCATGGAGGATGCTCAGTGCCCTTTCCTCGAACTTGCCGCCCCTTCTCAAGCTAGAATTCAGCTATTTTAGAGGAAAGAGTGGACAGGAGAGGGCTGAAGAGATCAGAGAGGAAACTGCCGTCCCATGATGTACTGACCACCAGGAGCTAAGATCTCTCAGGCCAGTCAATCAATACAAGAGAGACCACGAAACACCTGGGCCAGGCAAAGCGTATGTACACTTGCCGGGCCTCTATTTTCTGGGGAAAGATGGAACTGGAACCAAGAGGCTTAGGGACTAACACCAACCCCCCCCCATTTCTCTGTTTGTGCCAGAGCCACAAGTTAAGGGGATGCCGGAGCTCTACAAAGCCTGGGTGCGAACACCAGGCTGGGAGCACAGTCTGTAATGGATTAGTATGTGCCACACAAAAATACCCTCCCCTCCCCCATTGCATCCCAGTCACTGAGGAGTCGAGTGCAGACTGCCGCAAAAACAGCCAGATCATTACATCTGCATTGTAAGCATGCAGTGCAGAGACTCCACATAAGAGCGCTAGACAACCGCTCCTTTCCAGAGCTGGAAATCCCTAAATTTCTTTCCTCAGCACAGAAAGCAGAGCACTTAATACAGCTTTGAAACTTTACGATGCAGAAGAAAAAGGCTGCTTTCTTTTGTGAAGTAGTTTATATTTAATACAGGGCTGTCCCGGATTTGTTTGGTTGGTTTTTTGGGGGGGAGAGATTGTCTTCGCCAGGGTTGGCGACAGAAATTTGGGGGCCCCCTACTCTGATAGTTTGGGGGCCCCCAGCCCAGCTGGCACTTCCCCCCCAGCTGACAGCGGCTGGGGGGCCCCCCAGCACAGCCAGCCCCCCCCCCCCAGCCCAGCCGGCGCTCCCCCCCCCCAGCTGACAGCAGCTGGGGGGGGGAAGCCCAGCCGGGATCCCCCCAGCCCAGCCGGCGCTCCCCCCCCCCCCAGCTGACAGCGGCTGGGGGGGAAGCCCAGCCGGGACCCCCCCAGCCCAGCCGGCGCTCCCCCCCCCCAGCTGACAGCGGCTGGCAGCAGCGGGAGCGAGAGCCCGGGAGCGGCGCAAGCCGCCCTTGCTGCTCCCCCCCCCCCGCGCCCTTCCCCCCCCCCCCCCCCGGATTGCGCCGCTGCCGCCGGCCGGGCTCACTGCTCCTGCCGGGGACACGCGCGCTCGTCCGCTCCGGAGGAGAGCCGCGCCGCCTCCCCACCCCTTCCCCGCTCTCCAGACCCGGTGACAAGAGGGGATGACTACGGGTACAGCTGTGTACCGGGCCCCCCCCTAAAGTCCGGGGCCCGGTACAGCTCTACCCATTGAACCCCCCTGTCGCCGGCCCTGGTCTTTGCTGCCTGATGGTGGACTTCTGGTTCCAAACGAGGCATGTGGTTGACTGTTCATAACTTTGGTGTTCATAACTCCGAGGTTCTACTGTAGAACCATCAACGTTAAATCGTGCCGTTGGAGAAGTGAGACTCCAAAAGACAAGTACCGTGTTTCCCCGAAAATAAGACAGTGTCTTATATTAATTTTTGCTCCCAAAATTACATTACATTATATTACAGCGAGAGGCAAAACTGGAAGTACGTCTTATTTTCGGGGGATGTCTTACTTTCGGGGAAACAGGGTATTAGCAGCGTAAGGTTCCCAGTGCATAGAGGTGTTGCAATTTTTTCCTCTCTTACATAACTCCCAATTCTAACACATGCAACTGAGATGCATTAGTCACTCCGCATGGCTAAACCTGCTATTTTAGTAGACCAACCTACGCTCTTCCGACAGTTTCAACTTGATCCAAAAAGCAGCACCTTGTGAGTTTGGTATTTTGTTTGAAGAGATCGCTTTGGGATCTTTGTGAATCTTACTGAGTTCCTGGCCTCAATGCGAGCCTATGGCAATGGAGTTCTACTGTTTAGCTGTTTGATCAGTTTTGAATTTGCCATCTTTTAATTTCATTGAATGTTTCTTTGTTCTTGTGTTCAGAGAAGGGCAACTAAAATGATTAGGGGTTTGGAACGGGTCCCATATGAGGAGAGATTAAAGAGGCTAGGACTTTTTAGCTTGGAAAAGAGGAGGTTAAGGGGGGATATGATAGAGGTATATAAAATTATGAGCGGTGTGGAGAAAGTGAATAAGGAAAAGTTATTTACTTGTTCCCATAATATAAGAACTAGGGGCCAACCAATGAACTTAGTGGGCAGCAGGTTTAAAACAAATCAAAGGAAGTTCTTCACACAGGGCACAGTCAGCCTATGGAACTCCTTGCCAGAGGAGGCTGTGAAGGCTAGGACTATAATAGGGTTTAAAAGAGAACTGGATACATTCGTGGAGGTTAAGTCCATTAATGGCTATGAGTCAGGATGGGTAAGAAATGGTGTCCCTAGCCTCTGTTTGTCAGACAGGGGTGATAGATGGCAGGAGAGAGATCACTTGATCATTACCTGTTAGGTTCACTCACTCCGGGGTACCTGGCATTGACCACTGTGGGTAGACAGGATACTGGGCTAGATGGACATTTGGTCTGACCCAGTGCGGCCTTTCTTATGTTCTTATGTTACAAGAGAGGGTGAACAAAAACGCCCAGTCTACCTTTTCTAGGTCATTCCTTATTTTATTGACTTTTATCGTGTCCCTCCTGGTCTCCTTTCTAAAAGGTAACGAATCATAGTCATTTCAATCTCTCTTCATAGAAGAGTTTTTCCTGGCCCGTGATCATTTTCGTTGCCTTCTCTAAACCCCCCCTCTAATTCTGCAATATCCATTTTGAGGTGACGTGACCAGTACTCCACTCAATACCCAGATGGTGCTACATCACTCATTTGTACAAGGGCATTGTCATAGTTTTGCTATTATTCTCCATCCGATTTTTTACGCATCCGAACATCTTGTTTGCGTTATTGACCGCAATGTCTCACTGAGCAGAAGGCTCTGTTGAGCTATCCTAAATGACACCCACATCCTTTTCCTGAGTCGATACAGCAGCATAAAAGAAGGTGTACAAATAGTTTATTGTTTTCCTTCCAATATGCATTACTTTGCATTTATCAAGGGAATGGACATCATGGCTAGTTAGGTTCCCCTATATTCCCTCACAGTTCTCCTTGGATGGACTAATCTAAATAATCTTCTGCTATCTGCAAATTTTGCTTCCTCATTGCCCCCCTTTCCCGCCCTGTTTCCAGAACATTTATTCGCGCGCATGCACACGCCCCCCCACCATTCAAAGGACATTAAGGTTACTCAAAAGTTAGGAAATGCCAGATTTAAGGTTCCTGATGCTATGTCCCCCTGTATGTCTGCATTATGGGACAGCCTTCAATTACAATCAATTGGTTCCAACCATTTCTCTCCACTAGAACTCAGAGAATGGTGACCTCCCCAAAGGTAGGATTCCACAAGGATCCATACTATACAAGTCCCCTTCAATAACTACAGGAGAGCACAGAGATATGCCAGGCACTCAGCGTCCCCAGGATGCTAATGACACTCTACTACCCACCTCAATGGACAGGATCAACACCAACACTCAAGAGTCAGAATCCTGAGAGGACATTTGCTCTCCAGTAAAGAG
The DNA here is from genome assembly GCA_032164245.1 of Sternotherus odoratus. Taxonomy (NCBI): domain Eukaryota; kingdom Metazoa; phylum Chordata; order Testudines; family Kinosternidae; genus Sternotherus; species Sternotherus odoratus. The sequence continues at coordinate 13,292,137 of JAVMKO010000019.1, read as the reverse complement.
CAGCTGGCCCATGTTGAACCTAGACACGACTGGAGCAATGCTGGCTTGAAAGAGGAAACACTTTGAAGAGCGAGCCAAAATGTTGTTCCACAGAAAGCACACAGCTTCCATCTGTCTAAGTGGTGGGAACTCTTGGGGTCCTGTGTGAATCCGCACTAATGTCAGGTGATCAGATGGCATCAGTTTCCAAAAATGTCTTGTGAACCTGGACACAGAGTTCCATACATTTGTCACCTCCAAGCAAAGTTACTTTAACTCCCAGTGCCTTTCCAGGGGCAACTGGGACTAACTGAACAAGGATACTGGGAGTGGGAGGAGACTTGGACTCAGATGGAGATCATAGAATATCAGGGTTGGAAGGGACCTCAGGAGGTCATCTAGTCCAATCTCCTGCTTAAAGCAGGACCAACCCAAACTAAATCATCCCAGCCTTTTTGTCAAGCCTGACCTTAAACACCTCTAAGGAAGGAGATTCTGCCACCTCCCCAGGGAACCCATTCCAATGCTTGACCACCCTCCTAGTGAAAAAGTTTTTCCTAATATCCAACCTAAACCTTCCCCACTGTAACTTGAGACCATTACTCCTTGTTCTGTCATCTGGTACCACTGAAAACAGTCTAGATCCATCCTCTTTGGAACCCCCTTTCAGGTAGTTGAAAGCAGCTATCAAATCCCCCCTCAGTCTTCTCTTCTGTAGACTAAACAATCCCAGTTCTCTCAGCCTCTCCCCATAAGATCCCAGAGCGGGGAGACTAGGGATGGCTGACCAATGACATTGGGACTTGGATGAGAAGCCTGAGGAGTGGGACAGGATAGGTAAGGAGAATGGGACTGGGATGAGAAGCCGATGGTGGGGAAGAGACAGGACTGGGCTAGGGACAAGTTGGAGGGGACAGGGCAGAAGAATCTATGACCACAAAGCCCACTCCCGCTCCAGAGCCAGGAATGGAATATCTGTGAAACCCTTCAACAAAGTGTGTGTCTCATCCCCCTCTAATGTTAATCCACAGAGAGGATTTACTATTGCTGCCAATTACTTCACTAGCTTAAGGGCAGAGGTCTGTTTGATGGAGCTAAAGGTTCCATCCGTGCTGATATATCAACCGCAGGAGTCGTGATGGAATTTGGGTTTTTTAATTTACTTTTTGAAACATCTAGAATATTACTGGGCACCCGAGTCAGAAACAGCAGTCACTTTAAAATTCATAGTTTTGAATTTAAGGACAGACAGGACCATTGGATCATCTAGTCTGCCCTATTGATTTCCACTTAGAGACCACTATGTTAAGCCCAGAGACTTTAGCCTTCTGAGAACTGAAACATTTTAGTTTAAACCATGCGCCACAGTGTGGTGTTTTAGATGCTGCTTGTAACTCTTAGGACTGGGGGGCTGTAGGACAGGAAACAGGAAGGAGGGGGGAGGAGTTGAGCCAAGCCTAAGTTAGAGCTACAGAGGGGTGCAGCAGCAGCTCTGTAAAGAGGCTTCACTGTTGTTAAATAAAGTCTGTTGAAGTTTGTTAGTACCTGGCCTGCTTGATACAACACACAGGGACAGGACAGAGAAATCAAGGCACTTGTAAGGCCAGAGACCTCTGGAGGTGTACACCTGCTCCCAGCAGGTGACCCACGTCCCATGCTGCAGAGAGGAAAGCGAAAAATCTTCACGTCCCTGCGTGCTGCCCAGGAAACGATTGTGGCTGCCGGGGAAGCCCCTGGGGGCAGCGGGGCCGGCTCCAGGCACCAGTGTAGGGCGGCACATTCTAAGGCGGGCAAGAAAGGTAGAGCCGGCCCCGGTTGAGAAACAGTGCTCTAGACTCGCAGAGCTGTGGAGTGTCCACCACAAACCGTCAGAATCCTGGAAAGGCAGATTTAGGCGCCCTTCCTCCGAGTCGTTCTTTCATGCCTCTAGCATTCCCAAAGGGCGCGTCTACACTGCATCGGGGAGGGTGCTTTCCAGCCCGGATAGACAGATGCACTAAACTCTTCTCGAGCTGGCATGCTACAAATAAAACGTGTCTGGAGTGACAAGTGGTGACTCAAGCTAGCCACTGAAGGGCCATCGCGTTTGACCCCCTGGCTACGTGTGTGGGTATCCAACACCCACAGCTGATGGGGGATGGAGGGGGGGAGCCAGTCAATCAGTACAAAACCAGCTGGTCAATCAGAGTGGAACAAAAATTAAAGGGCGGGGTAGCAATACGGTTCCCCTTGGAAGCTGGCGCCCACAGCAACTGTCCTGCTTGCTTGCTCCTAGAATCTCAGGGTTGGATGGGACCTCAGGAGGTCATCTAGTCCAACCCCCTGCGCAAAGCAGGACTAACGCCAACTAAATCCCCAACTAGAATCAGCCCTCCATGTAGGTTCACTTTTTCCTCTGGACAGATGATTTTCATTCCCCTCCCTCTAACTTTCATCCCCTTTTCTAGATACATAACCACACCTTTCTAGATTCCGTGTTCCTCTATGCTAGCCCCACCCCGACTCTTCCATTTCCCCCCTAATGTTGAAGCAAGAGAAGGAAGGTCACCAGCTTTCTCCTGTGTGCTGTTTCCTGGCTCTGCAACAGGAGGAGACATGAACACTGCAGCTGCCTACCATATCCCATCGCCAGTGGGGCTACAGCAACAGCGGGAGAGGCGAAGAAAAATGCGGGTGTAGAGGAGGCCTCTACCAGAGAAACAGAGGCACTTGGCAGCTGTCCAGCAGCTGAACCCTCACTGGCTCCCATGTTTAGAGGCACTGTGACTCCCCAGCTGAGCCCGGAGCTGGAAATAGGGTCACTCCTGATCACTTCCGAGGGTCCGAGTTAAGCTATTAACACCTCCCCCCTCCACCATTGTTTGCGCATCTAACCACACGATCCTTGTGAAATGGCATCGCTTGGACAAAAAACTGCAATATCCTGAGTAAATAAGACGAGGAAGACTTTGTAGCACCTTAGAGACTAACCAGTTTATTTCAGCATAAGCTTTCGTGGGCTATAGCCCACTTCATCCAATGCATAGAATGGAGCAGAAGTAAGATGCATTTATACACACAGAAAGCAAAAAAAAGTTGTACGTTAGCATACCAATTCTAAGAGGCTGTATAATTTGGATGGGCCATTATCAGCAGGAGAAAAAATACCTTTTGATGTCTTCCTGGCCATTCCATTAAAGACTTGATGGTGTCGATTTTGAAACAGAAAACCTTCCGAAACAGACTCCAACGAGAAACTGGAATTAATTTTCAAATTGGACACAATAAACCAAGGGCTAAACAGAACTTGCGAATGGTTCTCTCATTACACTAATTGATTGCATTTCCCTAGCTAATTTACCTTCAATAGTTGTTATCTCCTGCCAGACACAGAAATCCATTTCAAAAGGTATTTTTTTTCTCCTGCTGATAATGGCCCATCCAAATTAAACAGCCTCTTGGAATTGGTCTGCTAATGTACAACTCTTTTTTGCTTTCTGTGTGTATAAATGCATCTTACTTCTGTTCCATTCTATGCATTCTATGAGATGTATTTATTTCTAGGTACTTCTAGGTAGCTCATTCCCATGGTCTCAGAGCTCATCATCCGTATTAATGGGATAATAATGCAGCCTTCCAGATTGCCAGTGGTGTATCTTCGGCCGACTTACCAGCCGTCCTCATGGCGGCGGCAGTCGGAGCCGCACTCCCCCGTCGACTCCAGCTTACGCCTTGCGGGAAACTGGAGTTCCAGAGTCGACGGGGGTGCTGCTAGCGATCGATCACTACCCACCGATCCGGCGGGTAGTGAAGACCTACCCAGAGTAACAATTGGTTTCAAAAATGTCAAAATAAAGCACTTTGACATTTCTTTTTTCCCTCCAAAAACTATTAGTCAAATTCAACCCAAATTCACAAATAGTTGTGTTGCATTTTCCCCTCTAATTTGCTATTTGCCAAACGATTTCATTCAAGGGACCATTGATATTTTTCAATATTGGGTCCCGGTCCACCAGGAATTGAACCAAGACAACCAATTCATTACAGACAGGCAACAAGCCAGCAACTACACATCACATGGCTGTTATGGTGATGCAAGCATGAAAGGCTCCATAGCTTCCTACCTACCTACACACTGAACCATTAAAACACCATGTCGTTCGGTACAATACATATGTATTTGACATATTCCAACCACTAGAATGGATGTTTACCTCTATCCTTGCTTTCTAAGGGACATTACAGTACATGACCATACACCACATTTCATGACCATCTAGATACCATGGTGATGGACACAATGAGAAGGTCTACTGTTTCTTTAAAAGTGCAGCAAGAAGTCAGCCTAGGTCACATGAGATGAGTGAGGTGTAGCTGGTAAGATTGTCAGTGGAAGCTTCAAACTAAAGCAGAGCAAGACAAAATCACTTTAGGAAGAATGCTTCTCTTTATTGCAGGAGGGCTCCTTGCTCAGTGCTAGAAGGAAACAATATTTTCCATGATTCTTCAGCAATCTTGTGTCTGACGTGTAATCTGGCATTGTCACATGATAAAGAGGCACAAGCCACTAACTCCCCTGGAAGTGATGAATCAGTATTTATACTAATAGCTGTAATAGGAACTGAAAGGTTTCAAGCTCTCATTATGTAGAAAAAGTCACACAGACTCTAAGGGCAGGTCTACACTACCCGCCGGATCGGCGGGTAGCGATCGATCTTTCGGGGGTCAATTCATCACGTCTAGACTAGACACGATAAATCAATCCCCGAGCGCTTTCCCGTCGACTCCTGTACTCCACCGCTGGGAGAGTTGCAGGTGGAGTTGACAGGGGAGCGGCAGTAGTCAACTCAGCGCCGTGACGACACCGCGGCAAGTCGACATAAATACGTCGACTTCAGCTACGCTATTCCCGTAGCTGAAGTTGCGTATCTTAGGTCGATCCCCCCCATGATGTAGAACAGGGCTCAGACAGTCAGGTTTGAAAACAGGGTGTAAGAGGCTTATCTACACTAATCCTAATGGGAACTGCACTGCCACTCCATGTGCTGCTTTGATAGTTCATCAGAAATTACAAGGCCTCCACACATCCCGCCTCCATCTACATTTCCAAAAACGCAATGTAGAAAGAGAAGCCAGAAGCCCTCTCAACACGTGGGGATCATATCTCCCTCCAGGAGATCTTAGCTCCTCTCAGACAGGCATTCTCCCTCCCAGCCCTGCCCAGTTATAACGGAAATGAATGTTGCAGACTCAGATTTTAAGGTCAGAAGGGACCATTATGATCACCCAGACATCCATTTCTACCTCTGTAGCCCCACGAATCTCATTTTCAGAGCAGGGCCGACTGAAGCCCCCTACAGAGCCTGAATCTTAGGCCAACAAAGCCCCGAGAATTCTTCAGGGATTGGAATGCAACTCAGCAGACTAACAAGGCAGTCCCCTCCCCCCCCGGGGTTGCATCTTCCCATACAACACAGCAATGCCCAGGGGAATAGGGTGACCAGATAGCAAGTGGGGAAAAATCGGGACAGGGGGTGGGGGTGTAATAAGTGCTTCTATAAGAAAAAGCCCCCAAAATCGGGACTGTCCCTATAAAATCGGGACAGCTACTCACCCTACAGGGGAAGAACCTTTCTTGTAACCAAAGAGGAGAGGCCTGGGCAGGGAGAATCAGCTATAAGAGGGGAACAGCTACAGAGGAGTCGTATTTTCCATTCAGTGACCTGAAAAAAGCCAGATAAGCTTAACTCTCTGGGTTTAGCAGATATAGGAGATAAAGTGAACCTGCTTCACCTGTAATCCTGGCACTTTATAAGGATATATCAAGTGACAGGCATGGTCATAGAATCATAGAATCTCAGGGTTGGAAGGGACCTCAGGAGGTCATCTAGCCCAACCTGACTGGTCAAAGCAGGACCAATCCCCAACTAAATCATCCAATTTTTGACCCAGATCCTAAATGGCCCCCTCAAGGATTGAACTCACAACCCTGGGTTTAGCAGGTCAATGTCATGAACTGCAGTGATACAATATAAGAAATATCACCATATGACCATGGTCACTTAAAAGTGGTACGGAGTGAGTGAAATACTTTTAAAATAAAATAGGATATCTGCAGCAAACCACCCCAACCGACGTCCCAATGTTGACTGTTTTATCTTAACAGTAACATCTGGAAGAGAGATACATCAAGATGGACTGCAAGCGGTGCAAATTATTGCCTGCAAATGGACATATGGTCCAGCTAAAGCAAATGAGAGAAAACTGAGGCTGATGGGTTCTAAGATCAGCTGTCACTAATGTGACATGGTCAAGTCCCTTGCTAGTTGTGCCTCAGTTTCCCCACTTGTAAACCAAGCCTCTTTCACAGGGATGCTGCAAGATTTATTAGACAATAAACTATGATCCTTGGATTAAATAGGAAGCATGAAATATTAGGAGCCCATGCATAATATACTACACCCTGTTCCAAAGTTATGGAACAAAGCAAACCTTTGACATGGAACAAAGCAAACCTTTTATGAAAAGTGTTATATCACATTTATTTTCATTGGATTTGCAGATTTTAAAGGGCCACGAAATAAATTTACAAATATTTGTTTCATTGCTGCCCACCAGGATTATGTTGGGGTGTCCGTAGTCCACATAAGGATTATTGACACAGTGACAGTCCGTGCAAGTCTACACTTAAAATGCTGCAGTTGCACTACTATAGAATTTAATGAAGTGACAAGAGTCCTGTGGCAGCTTAAAGACTAACTAAACTAATTCCAGACTAACACGGCTACCTCTCTGATACTTTAATGAAGACGCTCTATGCCACCAGGAGAGAGCTCTCCCATTAGTTAATCCACCTCCCTGAGAGGCAGTAGCTACATCAGAGGGGGGTTTCACACTCCTGAGCAACATAGCTATTCCGAAACGGCCTGTAGCATAGAGCCGAGCTCAGAAAAGTTCATCTAAATTAATTAAAACGGGGCCCACGTCAATCAATTCTAAATGAGTGTCCTCAGGAGTATAATGCAGTTGAACTAATCCATGTCAAGTGTCGTTCTAGGACACGTCTACACTTAAAATGCTATAGCGGCACTTCAGTATAGACACCACCTATGCCAACAGGAGAGCTTCTCCCATTGGTGTAGACCAGGGGTCGGCAACCTTTCCGAAGTGGTGGGCCGAGTCTTCATTTATTCACTCGAATTTAAGGTTTCACGAGCCAGTAACACATTTTAACATTTTTAGAAGGTCTCTTTCTATAAGTCTATAATGTAGAACTAAACGATTGTTGTATGTAAAGTCAATAAGGGTTTAAAAATGTTTAAGAAGCTTCATTTAAAATTAAATTAAAATGCAGAGCCCCCCGGACCGGTGGCCGGGAGCCAGGCAGTGTGAGTGGCACTGAAAATCAGCTCGTGTGGCGCCTTCGGCACCCGTGCCATAGGTTGCCTACCCCTGGTGTAGACTGTATTTGATCCACCTCCACAAGAGGTGACAACTAGGTTGATAGACAAATTCTTCCATTGAGTACAGCTACATCTCTTGAGGGGGGTGCACTCTTCACACCCGTGAGCGACATACCTGGGTTGACCTCACTTTTTAGTGTACACTGGGCCTATGTTAATTTGGAATAACTCTCTTGAGTGTAGACATGCCCTAAATACAGCTAATGCTGGTCCTCAGAGATGCAACAGGCGTAGACTTGGGGAAATCCATCGCTCGGCATGGAATATAACAGGTGTTAACCGTGGAGAAGGAGAACGTCCACAAATGACAAAATACACCACCCAGGGCACTTTCTAGCTCCAGACTGATCCGGGTGAGCTCCTTGTTTCAGAGACAAAAGTGTCAGAGGCCAAAGGGCTGGACCTGGAGTTTGTGCCGGACGCAATACACGGAAGAGCTGGGGAGTGCTCATCTACCCGCCCGTCTGCCGGCAAAAAATCAACCCGGACCAGGAGCTCAGCCCGGCACCCCCAGCTCTGCAGTGCCACCCTGCGCCCATTCCAGCCTTGCCCCCCCAGCTCTGCAGTGCCACCCTGCGCCCATTCCAGCCTTGCCCCCCCAGCTCTGCAGTGCCACCCTGCGCCCATTCCAGCCTTGCCCCCCCAGCTCTGCAGTGCCACCCTGCGCCCATTCCAGCCTTGCCCCCCCAGCTCTGCAGTGCCACCCTGCGCCCATTCCAGCCCAGGGCTCAACCCCCCCAGCTCTCAGTGCCACCCTGTGCCCATTCCAGCCTTGCCCCCCCAGCTCTGCAGTGCCACCCTGCGCCCATTCCAGCCCAGGGCTCACCCCCCCCAGCTCTGCAGTGCCACCCTGCGCCCATTTCAGCCTTGCCCCCCCAGCTCTGCAGTGCCACCCTGCGCCCATTCCAGCCTTGCCCCCCAGCTCTGCAGTGCCAACCTGCGCCCATTCCAGCCTTGCCCCCCAGCTCTGAAGTGCCACCCTGCGCCCATTCCAGCCTTGCCCCCTCAGCTCTGCAGTGCCACCCTGCGCCCATTCCAGCCTTGCCCCCCCAGCTCTGCAGTGCCACCCTGCGCCCATTCCAGCCTTGCCCCCCCAGCTCTGCAGTGCCACCCTGCGCCCATTCCAGCCTTGCCCCTCAGCTCTGCAGTGCCACCCTGCGCCCATTCCAGCCTTGCCCCCCCCTCCAGCTCTGCAGTGCCACCCTGCGCCCATTCCAGCCTTGCCCCCCCAGCTCTGCAGTGCCACCCTGCGCCCAGTCCAGCCTTGCCCCCCCAGCTCTGCAGTGCCACCCTGCGCCCATTCCAGCCTTGCCCCCCAGCTCTGCAGTGCCACCCTGCGCCCATTCCAGCCTTGCCCCCCAGCCCTGCAGTGCCACCCTGCGCCCATTCCAGCCTTGCCCCCCAGCTCTGCAGTGCCACCCTGCGCCCATTCCAGCCTTGCCCCCCCCAGCTCTGCAGTGCCACCCTGCGCCCATTCCAGGGCTCCCCCCAGCTCTGCAGTGCCACCCTGCGCCCATTCCAGCCTTGCCCCCCCCCAGCTCTGCAGTGCCACCCTGCGCCCATTCAAGGGCTCCCCCCAGCTCTGCAGTGCCACCCTGCGCCCATTCCAGATTTGCCCCCCCCCAGCTCTGCAGTGCCACCCTGCGCCCATTCCAGCCTTGCCCCCCCCCAGCTCTGCAATGCCACCCTGCGCCCATTCCAGCCTTGCCCCCCCAGCTCTGCCATGCCCCCTGCCGAGCTCCCTGGCGCCCCGCCAGCCTTTCTGGAGCAGCCAACGCCGCCGCTCGGGGTCGGGGATGAACCGGCCCATCCCCGTGGCTCCGCGGCAGGCTCCCAGCTCCAAGGCCTGGGCGGAAGGACCAGCCTGGCTCCCCCGGGCGCCCCCGCAGCCGGCCGGGCCCCGCGCTTACCAGCTGTCCCGGGGCAGAGCCCGGAGGAGGCGGATCCCGGGAGCGAGCGAGGATCTCATGGTGCCGGGCGCAGGGAGAGGCGAGCTCTGCGCCGGGCGCTGCCATTTAAATGCCCCGCTGGAGCCCGGCAGCCGGGCACGGGTCAGCCCCGGTCCCCACCCCGCCGGTCACATGCCGGGGCCCGGCTCGGGCCCGCCTCCTGCGTCCCCAGCTCCCCTCTCGGGCCCGCCCGGCGCTGGGGCTCCGCGCTCCTCCCCTCCCGTGCGCCCGCCTCTCCTCCCACCCGCCGGGCGCCCCTCCCCTCCCGTGCGCCCCTCCCGCCTCTATCCTCCTCCCCGTGCGCCCCTCCCGCCTCTATCCATCTCCCGTGCGCCCCTCCCGCCTCTATCCTCCCATCCGCCCGGCGCCCCTCCCCTCCCGTGCGCCCGCCTCTCCTCCCACCCGCCGGGCGCCCCTCCCCTCCCGTGCGCCCCTCCCGCCTCCCCTCCCGTGCGCCCCTCCCGCCTCTATCCTCCTCCCCGTGCGCCCCTCCCCTCCCGTGCGCCCCTCCCGCCTCTATCCTCCCATCCGCCGGGCGCCCGCCTCCCCTCCCGTGCGCCCCTCCCGCCTCTATCCTCCCATCCGCCGTGCGCCCGCCTCCCCTCCCGTGCGCCCCTCCCGCCTCCCACCCGCCGGGCGCCCCTCCCCTCCCGTGCGCCCCTCCCGCCTCTATCCTCCTCCCCGTGCGCCCCTCCCCTCCCGTGCGCCCCTCCCGCCTCTATCCTCCCATCCGCCGGGCGCCCCTCCCCTCCCGTGCGCCCCTCCCGCCTCTATCCTCCTCCCCGTGCGCCCCTCCCCTCCCGTGCGCCCCTCCCGCCTCTATCCTCCTCCCCGTGCGCCCCTCCCGCCTCTATTCTCCCATCCGCCGGGCGCCCCTCCCCTCCCGTGCGCCCCTCCCGCCTCCCATCCGCCATGCGCCCCTCCCGCCTCTATCCTCCCATCCGCCGTGCGCCCCTCCCGCCTCTATCCTCCTCCCCGTGCTCCCTCCTCTCTTTCCATCCCCTCTCCCCGTGCACCCGGGTCTCCGCCCATCCACCGTGGGCCTCTCCCGCCTCTATCAGTTTTACTTAGGGTGACCAGACAGCACGTGTGAAAAATCGGGACAGGGGATTTTTTGGGGGGTGGGGTGGGGAGGTAATAGGCGCCTATTTAAGAAAAAGACCCCAAAATCAAACTGCCCTTATAAAATCGGGACATCTGATCACCCTAGTTTTACTGCAACATAGGATAGGGTGGCCAGATGTCCCGATTTTATAGGGACAGTCCTGATGGATGGGTCTTTTTCTTACATAGGCTCCTAATGCTCCCCACCCCCATCCCGATTTTTCACACTTGCTGTCTGGTCATCCTAACATAATATCTCACACTTCCACAGCAGTCAAAGCAGAGCTGGGGCTACTGAGGGGACGGGGTAGAAAACCAGTGTTTGTACTTGTGGTTATACTAGGACTCTGCATTTACAAAGAGGCAGAATTTCTACTTTCCTTGCAACCAGAGCAGTGGGGGGGTCAACTCTTCCACTTTTCAGTGGTAAAGTCAAAGGGTATGTGAGAATCTCTGCCTCCATTTAGAAGAGAGGAATGGCCTAGTCTTCATAGCAGGGGGAAAAATTTAAAACCCCACAATCGCTAAAAGGCTGAAAAGTCAGCAGGCAAATTAAAAGAGCCCAAATCGGTTTTGTTTTGATCTCATGATTTTGCATGAAAATCTCCTGTGATTTTTGGGTTTGTCAATCCTAAGTCACCCTGCCCTGCTGAGGCCTTTAACATTCACTGGAGAGGGTAGAGCAGATGCGGTGGGGCCATGCAGATCTGGAGCGGCGGAGCCTTGAGCTAATTAACACAATTTGCTTCCAACTGATTGCTTCTTTCTTAAATTCTTGGCACTCACTCACCCTGCTTGGTGTGGGACAAGGAGGAGTCAAGACTGCCAGTACTAACCAGCTGAACTTTGCATTATTGTTTTAGGCAACTTCCTAGATACCTACACAGGGAGAAGATTTCTGATCATTAAGGACTCTTTAATTCACCAGCAGAGTAAGAAGCTGTGATGGGAAAAGGTGATGCTGGGATGTAACCTGACCCCGGCCAGGTGATGGGAAGCTGGCTGTGTGTTTCTAACAAAGGCTTGGCGGGAGGGGAGGCAGGAAGGAGGCAGGGAAACAGTTTGGCTGGGCTTTTGGTCGGGGTACTAGGGAGAAAGAAGACTGGGAACAAGGCCGGGAGCCCAAAACCCTGGGCCTCATCTCCCAGCCCCCCAGAAGGGCCTGACTGAGGGGTCCTGTCTAGACTAAGAAGCTCTGAGTTGGATGGTGTTCCTGTCATCTCAATAAACCTTCTACTCTACTGGCTGGCTGAGAGTCACTGTGAATCCCAGGAAGTGGGGGTTCAGGGACCGGACTCATAAGAACATAAGAACATAAGAACGGCCATACTGGGTCAGACCAAAGGTCCATCTAGCCCAGCATCCTGTCTACCGACAGTGGCCAATGCCAGGTGCCCCGGAGTGAGTGAACCTAACAGGTATGATCGAGCAATCTCTCTCCTGCCATCCATCACCCCCCTCTGACAGACAGAGGCTAGGGACACCATTCATTACCCATCCCGGCTAATAGCCATTTATGGACTTAGCCTCCATGAATTTATCCAGCTCTCTTTTAAACCCTGTTATAGTCCTAGCCTTCACAGCCTCCTCAGGCAAGGAGTTCCACAGGTTGACTGTGCGCTGCGTGAAGAAGAACTTCCTTTTATTTGTTTTAAACCTGCTGCACGCCAATTTCATTGAGTGGCCCCTAGTTCTTCTATTTTGGGAACAAGTAAATAATTTTTCCTTATTTACTTCCTCCACACCACTCATAATTTTATATACCTCTATCATATCCCCCCTTAGACTCCCCACACTCTGTGACAGAAGCAATGGCTAGAAGCCATTCGAACTACAAAGAAGGCACACATTTTTAAGGGTGAGGGTAATTAACCTTTGGAACAAGAGACCTAGGGATGTAGTGGATTCTCCATCACTGAGGTCTTGAAATCAAGATTGGCTGAAGTTGTAAGAGATCTGCCGTAGCTCTACCACGAGTTATGGATTTGATGCTGGAGTCAACCACACATGGGTCCCCCCTTCAGGGCAAAGCTTCAAAAGGCTGAATTCTTGCATATCTAGAATAGATGCATTTGTATACCCCTTAAAAGAAGTTACACTACAATCCCACAATCGTACGTAAACAGTTGCATTTCTAGTACAACGAACTCCAAAGATACTTATATGTAATGCAATCGAGTTTGTCCATGATACTGTCCTATCTATCACAGTCACAACGGTCCCTTCCGGTCTTAAAGTCTAGCGACTCTATGAATGAAGGGATTGAGTCTGCAGGACTGCTGACGGCCCCACCTCCCTTCCACAGTGCTACTCTGAGCTCAGCAAGCAAGCTCTGCCAAGGGAGAGCCTCACACAGGGCAACACAGAAAGGTTTCCTGCAGTGGGGGTGTCACAGATCCACAAGGCTGATGCTCCCGTGCCGCTCTGGAACAGTTCCTGGGCGAATCCCTTCAGTCTGGTGCCAGCCCCCTTAGGATCAGACTCTGTCACTAGGGTAAGTCACTTGGCTTTATTGCCTCCTTAGACTGAACCTAGCTTCATGAGGTGCCCTCCCCCCCCCAGCGATTCCACCTGAGATGGTTACCTGAAGGAGACTTGCACACCCAAAGGGGCAATGTGCCCCCAACTTCCCAACCTGCCTTAGCTCTCAGCCAGTGGTGTAAAAGCAGGAGGGTTTATTAGATGTCTGGAACTCAGTATAGCAAGTCCTTAGTTAACATAGAGAACAGATAGTTACACCGTAGTCCATCTGGGTCAGTCCCAGAGCAAAGAGCCTTCGGATCCCTCTTTAGTCACGGTCTAGGTGTTTCTCCTGCCTCCAGCAGCCCAGGCTTATAACCCCACTTGGTCCCTCCTCATCCTTTGTCCTTGTTCCCAGGGAAACACAGTCAACCGGCCTCCCCCTTAGCCCTTTGTTCTCCAGCTGGTCACACCTAATTGGCTTCCTAAGGAAGCTGAGTCATTCATGGTTCTTAGTTGCTAGGTGCCAAATGTCGAGGCACTTGGAGTGGCCATTGTCTTCTCAGACTCTCCATGGGCATGGGGCCCCAGGCAGCTGGGTGTCAGTCACACCCGGATATCTGGGTCTCTGCAAAGAGTAAGGGCTATGCTGGCAATGCTAAAGCACTCGGGGGGTGTGTGTGTGTGTGTGTGTGTGTGTGTGTGTGTGTGTGTGTGTGTGTGTGTGTGTGTGTGTGTGTGTGTGTGTGTGTGTGTGTGTGTGTGTGTGTGTGTGTGTGTGTGTGTGTTTTCACATCCCAAGTGAGAAAGTTGCAGCGCTGTAAATTGCCAGTGTAGACAAGCCCAAATAAACGTTTCCCACCATTAACCATGGAGCACATAGGGGAAACTGAGGCACACATACTATACATACAAAATATTATGAAAAATTTCCACTCCATCACAGGGAGCCTCCAGGTTTACAGCTGTGTTTATTTTCCCCACACATAATCTTGATAAAACTCCCATGTCAATAGAGACCTGCCTCAGAAGGATTATTCAAAAGCAATCTCTTGGACTAGTGAGGAGACCACCCCAGTAAGCAGAGTTAGTTATTGTAAACCTGCTGTTATTTTATATTTGTTTCAGTTACTTGAATTTATGGTTATATTGTTAATGGAGCATGAAACGTGTGTCATTCCTTGATCTCTGTCTTCAGTTGAGGGAAGTGCTCACATCCCCTGTCTTTCTGGTCACCCTCTGTTATCATAGAATTTCAGAGTTGGAAGGGACCTCAGGAGATCATCTAGTCCAACCCCCTGCTCAAAGTAGGACCATTTTTACCCCATATTCTTAAAGGGCCCCCACAAAGATTGAATTCACAACGCTGGGTTTAACAGACCAATGGACAAACCACTGAGCAAACCACTGAGTTATCCCTCCCCTCTGAGTTACAAGGGATGGCTTTCAGGTTTGGCTGCTTATGAATGTATTGCCTAAATTTCAATAAGCATTTTAAAATAAAAGCCCTAGTTTCTGATAGAACGAAGAGCTCGGGTCACACGAGACAGCTACCGATGGCAGTGTTTGAGACACAGCTATCAGCAGTGTGCAGTTCTGCCTTTCGGACATCGTGCATAGCTCTCAAAGATAACAGTGCAGCTATAAATTCCAGAGCCACAATGTTCCCTCTTTACAGGTCACTTCGTGTGCCCAACGACTCAAATTATGGATCAGTGTTTCTGTGCAGATCACCGGGGACTTTCTCCTGTAGTTTCCAAACACATTTTAACACTGACAGCCAACAGTTGATGCAAGTTATGCAGTGCCTATTCAGACACGGCGTGGCACAAACTACATCGACCTAGGCCTTATGCCTCTTGCCGAGACGGATTTATTAGGTCCGCGTAGCAGGTGAGTTGCATTGGTGGGAGGAACACTGTAATGTGTGTGCTTGCGTAGTTAGGTCCACATAAGCTGCCATATATCAACCTAACTCTGTAGTGTAGATCTGTGTAGGCAATCTGTGTAGAATCTAGTGTAGACATTTCCACTCCTCAGGGCACATGGCTAAGGGCACTGCCCAGTTATTTGCCCTGCATGCGATTTTTGCCATCACCGATTATGGAAAGTTAGCGCAGAAATCTAACAATTAATGCCATGTGATTTGGCTAGTCACCACTGGCTTCTCTATGCCTTTGTGCAAGGCTGGCCCAAAGGAATCTAGCCAGGTTGAGTTGTGTTGGACAGTAACTAGAGTTTTTAGCAGCTGGTTTGCTCTTACTTGTTATTCCCTATCACATTAACCTACGGTGACCAGACAGCAAGTCTAAAAGATCGGGACAGGCAGTGGGAGGTAATAGAAGCCTATATAAGAAATAGCCTTCCAAATTAGGACTGTCCCTACAAAATCGGGACATCTGGTCACCCTACATTAACCTCATGGATGCCTGTGTTAAAAGTTTTGGAGGAAAGCGGGAAATGAACATACCACACACAGATCCAGTCAGGCTCCCCCTGCTGGCAGACTGCAGACTGCAATGAGGGATTAAATCAGTGATTCCCCCAGGGACTCTAAGCTTCCCCGGGTCCCAGCAGTGGTTCTTCCCATTTCTGGGCATTGCCTGTTACCACTTCATGGAACGGGAGCTCGGCAGCCCTCCAAGACCAATACTGACGCCTGGGATACCTCCATATCTCAAACACAGGTTTCCCATAGTCCCACTAGGGTGACCAGACAGCAAATGTGAAAAATCGGGACGGGGGATGGGGGGTAATATAAGAAAAACACCCCCAAATCGGGACTGTCCCTATAAGATCGGGACGTCTGTTCACCCTGAGCCTGCTGGGTTACTGCTTCAAGGGGATATGTGGCAGGTGGAGCGTATAACACAGAGTCACTTTGCACAGGGTCTGACACTTGATTGCTCTTTGCTTAGTAGCACAAGAACTACACCGCAGGTACAGACCATACCGAAAACAACAGTCTGTGCACAGTGCTCCTCACGTTAGCCCACCATTCCTTGGGAACCATCTGTGTTCAAGGAAGCAGGGTTCTCCGACCTCATCCGGGTCCCGAATCAGCTTCCCTCATCTTAAGGTGGCCCATGATGACCCAAAGAGAGCAGTTCCTGCCCTCTTATAACCTTCCATTCCCTCTGTCAGCTGGCCTCCTGATCAGTCCCAACAGGCGGTCTCATTGCAAGGTGATCTCTCCCCTGACAAACCCATCTCTTCCCTGACAAACCCAAGGTTTTTAAGGTCAGGCTTGACAAAGCCCTGGCTGAGATGTTTAGTTGGGATTGGTCCTGCTTTGAGCAGGGGGTTGGACTAGATACCTCCTGAGGTCCCTTCAAACCCTGAGATTCTATGATTCTATCATTTGTTCTCCTGTTTGGGGGCAAGTCTTTTGTCTAGAGAAATTCCACCTCTGTGGTGGAGCACTCAAGTCAATGATCCTCTTTTGTTAGCCCTTTGCCACCCGCCCTTAGCATCTCAAATCAGCAGAGAGGCAGAAGCACACAAAGATCAGTAGCCTTCACATGCAAATGGAGTTTGCAGCTTGGCACAGATACACCCAGGCCGTTTGTAATCTCACACTATTCATACACTGAACAGATAGACTCCCAAAGCATCACACCCTCTTACCTGATTCCCTTGTGCTACCAGTTGCACCTAACAACCCATCCTACAGTCCCCATCACCGTGATGTCCAACTACCTTCATATCAGACCTACTTTTCACTCTTGGTTGTGGCTGTTTTTAGGTGCCCATCGCCAGTTTAAAATGATGAGCACTCGCCCTCTGGTACATGCGGGGAGTGCGGCTGGGTGGACATTTTCCAACCAAATAATTTTTCATTGGAAAAGGGTGATTCCCCAGTGTGTTCTGCAGGACTGTGTTGATTTGGGGCAAAACTTCACCCTCCTTCCCACCTGCCTGGCTGTTTTGCTGCCTGCGTGGTGGGCTGCTGGAGAAGTGGGGTTCCCCAGCTTCCAGATGCCCCTGTAGCTTAAACTGCCGCAGAGCAGGGGATCCCAGGGTTCCCAGGTTCCCTGACAGCTGTGGCACCAGTACTCCCCTGCTCCTGGCTCCTTGGCATCCAGCTGGGAAGGTTTTCTACTATGAGGCCGTTTCATTGTTTTGGAAACAAAATATTGCCGCCGTTCATTTGTGCAAAACCCCTTGAGGTTTACTCTTTCTGTTCCAGTTCAGGACCTTTCTTTTTCCAAAACCTCACCATCTGGAGCAGAAGTGAAACTCAAGTTTCTCAAACGGCTTTATCGGGAGCACTGGTGGAAGGGAACAGAGGGGCTTGACAAAGATGACTCAGTAAGGCGTGGCCGAGTTGCCTAGAGCACTGAGGGCAAAAAGAACTTACATAAGCAAGTAATTGTGGCCAAGTGGTTAAGGCAATGGGCTAGAAATCCTTTGGGGCCTCCCTGCCCAGGTTCAAATCTTGATAACTACATGGGCATATGACAAAGCGTCTTTAAGGACTAACTAAAGTATTGAAGCATAAGCTTGGGGAAGGGATAGCTCAGTGGTTTGAGCATTGGCCTGTTAAACCCAGGATTGTGAGCTCAATCCTTGAGGGGGATATGGGGAAAATATAGGGATTGGTCCCCCTTTGAGCAGGGGGTTGGACTAGATGACCTCCTGAGGACCCTTCCAATGTTGATATTCTATGAAATGATGTCAGGTGGGAAACCAATGAAGGGATTCAGAAAGGTTATCTGAGCAAATCGTCTGGTAAGGACTGAAAGGGAGCAATGTCTATGCTGCCGGGAGGCCAGAGAGCAGGAGAATTTAGTAACAAAGCATTATATTAAAGGTGTGAACAGGAGATTTTGCTCGGGAGCCGGCAAGAAAGGGATGAATCTTGGAAATGCTGAGGAGGAAGAAGCAGCAGGAATTGGAAATGAGCTGGATGTGAGGAGCAAGGGAAACGGAAGAGCCAAAAATAACCCTATTGTGACCAGAGGGAAGGGAAGGAGGGAGAGGGACACTGCTGTCTCATGCCTCAGCACATTCAGGTGTGTGTGACAATCTCAGTTACTCTCATAGGTTGTTGCTGACAGACAAGAAGAACATTCAGATAAGTAAAAACAGCAGGGGAAACCTCTAACCTGCCACTCTTTGAAAACAATAATTAAGTAGCAGTCAAATCTGACCTCGTCCATAATTGACTGGGGTTTCCAAAAAGCTTTCGATAAGGCTTGTCGTAAAAGCTTATTAAGGAATCTAACTGACCCACAGGACAAGGGGCAAAGTCTCGTTATGGAGTAAGCATTGATTAGGCAATAAGGAAGCAGGGCCTGTCCTGGAAAGGATAGAGGTTAATAGGAGTTGGAGCTGAGGGGTATGTACTGGAACCAGTGTGACGCATACACTTAATGGCTTGAAGAGGAAATTTCCCCAGGACTCTTTGTTACCTCTGCTATTCCAGACTAACACGGCTACCTCTCTGTTCCTTGAGTTCGTGACATTTATTTCTATTCAGTTGTCTACCCATTTTAAAAACCCATTTTCGTCGCTAACGAGGGAGGGAAACACTCTTCAGCAAATAAACCTGGATTAAATGTCATTTCTGGAAATGCTCCTGCCATGTTTCCCGAATGCGTTGATCATAGAATCATAGACTATCAGGGTGGGACGGGACCTCAGGAGGTCATCTAGTCCAACCCCCTGCTCAAAGCAGGAGCAATCCCCAATTAATGATGCTTGAGAAGTTTGAGTTCCCGGGACAAGTCGTTTCTGGCAGGGATGAAGTAGCAGCAAACAGAGAAGGATGGGACATCACCCCAACTCCCCCTGACCTTAGTGGCAGAATTCCAACCAGCACATCACCAAGGACCTTGGCTGCATGGTTTGCAGAAGGACCGTCACTGCAGCTGCCAGCTTGCTGGCGGTGTTTGATTTCAGGAACCACAGAAGACTTTAAGTCCCTCCAGCTGGACTTTCCTGAGTGGGGAGACTGGGCAGGGTGATGAGGGACGACATTTCATTGCGATCACTCTATGGCTGAAACCAAGCTCGTCTACGCTGATGGTCTCTCAGCTTGCAGGGTCCCTTAAGAGGGGCACTGAGCTCCCCATGGGATGCTGTGCAGGCTGGAATGCTTCCGGGGGTGTTTTGAAAAAATCCATCTCCATTGAGGCTTGAGAGTTAAAAATTCCTAGTTTGTTAAACATACAGAGTCACTGGGCTCTCCCTCCTCCATATGCCCCCCTGGAAAGCCAGATTATTGATCAGCTTGTGTGAGGACAGACTAAAGAGCCTGGATTTGGGATTTGCACCTGGGTCTTGGCGTTACTTTCCTTTTCCTGACCTGACCTCTTCCCTCTGGGTCAGGTCTTACAGGCCTTGGGCACATCAGCTGTATCCTCTCAGCCATTGCTTTTGATGCAGATGTTTTCCTCTGTCCCATCTTATAAGTAGGCCAACTCCCAGGAGTTGCTCCAGCTGTGAAAGGATGCAGATTCAGAGGCCATTGTCTATACTGCAATGTAAGGGTTAGTGGGACTCATTACAGAATCATAGAATGTCAGGGTTGGAAGGGACCTCAGGAGGTATCTAGTCCAACCCCCCTGCTCAAAGCAGGACCAATCCCCAACTAAATCATCCCAGCCAGGGCTTTGTCAAGCCTGACCTTAAAAACCGCTAAGGAAGGTGATTCTACCATCTCCCTAGGTAACCCATTCCAGTGCTTCACCACCAAACGTTTTTCCTAATATCCAACCTAAACCTCCCCCACTGCAACTTGAGACCATTACTCCTTGTTCTATCATCTGGTACCACTGAGAACAGTTGAGCTCCATCCTCTTTGGAACCCCCTTTCAGGTAGTTGAAAGCAGCTATCAAATCCCCCCTCGGTCTTCTCTTCTGTAGACTAAACAATCCCAGTTCCCTCAGCCTCTCCTCATAAGGCTGATCCATGTTAGAGAGCCATGGGTTTGAGCACATACGCTGATTCTTAACCCTACGTTCAGACTTTTCTGACCCGGGACTCTGGCTTCCTGACTGGAGCACGCAGACGCGAGTCAAGCCAACAATATCTGAGTCCTTAGCACCCTCCCGAAATGTAGCCACTCCAGCCCTTTGACTGGTGCACTGTGGGGAAATATGGCTGCCCACCCTGTGCGTTGCAGGGAGTTTGAACAGCCCACCACAGCTTCCCGAGGCGTCGTTTTGGTCTGTGTGCTCCCAGCTACCAGCGCCAGCAACATGGAGGAGGAAGGGCCTTTTGTAGAACTTCTCTGTCTTGCGCCTTCGCTCCTGCGCCAGGAACCGGGCAGAGCTTCTGTGAGAGGCTTGTGGACGTTTCAGCGGCGTTCTGACCCACTTACTGTACTTGTCAGATTTCACGTGGGAGTGGAGGAGGAGGCAGAGAAGGAAGAGTACCTGGGCATGGCAGACTGGCACTGGCAGCTCACACAGTACAATTGGCATAGCCACTGATGCCCCTTACATAGCCCGGCTCTTCTGGTGCCCGGCCACAAGCCCAGACTGGTGGAATCACATCGGCATGAAGCCCTGGGATGAGCCGCAATGGGGTTCAGAACTTCCGCATGAAGAAAGCTCCATTCCTGGAGCTTCGTGAGCAGCTTGCCCCAACCCTCCAGTGCAAAGAGACACATATAGGAGGCCACCTTGCTGGACCAGAAGCGAGTTGCTATGACTAGTTGGTAGCTGGCTACCCCTGACTGCTACAGGGCTGTTGCCAGCCAGTTTGGTGCTGGACAGTCGACTGTGGGTAGAGCAGGGGCAGAGGTCTCGGAGGCAGCCAGTCATATGGGTTAACCCAAGGTGGGTGGCATTAAGACTAATCCAAAGACCATTTCTGGCTTTGAGAGAATCAATCATAGAATCTCAGGGTTGGAAGGGACCTCAGGAGATCATCTAGTCCAACCCCCTGCTCAAAGCAGGACCACTTCCCAATTAAATTAACCAACAGATTTTTGTCCCATATCCCTAAATGGCCCCCTCAAGGATTCAACTCGCAACCCTGGGTTTAGCAGGCTAATGCTCAAACTATTGAGTTATCCCTGGGGTTTCTTAACTCTGCTGGGGCCACTGATGGGACTCATGTGCCCATAGTTCGCCCTCCCCCAGGAACACATGAATATATAAACCACAAAGAGTACTACGGGTCCTCGTGGAACCACAAGGGGTGATTTAACGGGGGCTGCACAGGAAAAGTTCATGTTGCCAGGGGTTTTCAGTGATCAGCCTGATCATGGCCCAGCTGGGACACTATTCCCACCACATGACAGTGTCATAAACAGAGTTACTGTCCCATTCTGGGGGACCCTGCGTACCCGCTTTTGTCTTGACTTTTCAAACCGTACCATCAGTGGCCCTGGCAGAAGACGGTTTAATTACACTCTCAGCAGGTGTAGAGTGGTTGCTGAATGTGCTTCTGGCAGATTGGAATCCCGCTGGAGGTGTCTACAGCCCCGTTTGGATGCCAGTGTCCTCAGCGCTGGCCGCATCCCTGTGGCTTGCTGTGCTCTTCACAATCTGTGTGAAGCCAGAGCGGAGCCTTCCCCTGAATGGACCGGTGCCAGCAAGAGGCTGCTGGATCGGTACCTAGGCCAGAACGTGCTCCTGCCGCAGCTGGAGCGGGATGCACCCAGGCACAGAAGTCAGGGACGCTTTGTGCTTCCATGTAATGGACTTGCCTGGCCCAATGGAAGAGAACGAACAGCACCTCTATGGATGTGCTTGTGGGGAGAAAAGGGTTAATTAATTATGGAGGGTCAATGCTTGGGTATTAAGGGGCTTGATTGCCATGCAATGTTCTTATGAATGACATGATGAGTAATGATTTGGGTGGAGGCGGGCAGCCAATGAATCACGGCACAGGATCTTGGAAGGAAGTTATTGAAGTGTGAATTGCTGTGCCTAACTGTGTAGAGGAGAAGTGTTTGCTTAGTCATGTGTAATTGCGCCTGATCATATATTTAGTTTTATTATCGCAAATCATGATTATATGATGGGACGCTGTAATAGCAATAAAAACCCTTCATGTTATAAAATGTTTTATTTGTAAACAGATCATAAAACAGTAGATCTTCAAACAATGCCAGGCAGGTCAGCAAAACAACACGCCTAACCAAGTAACAGAACATTTCCAAACCAAAAAAATATATGAAAGTGTAGAACACAGTGGAGACATGACTCAGCTCCCCTCCCCTCCTCTCTCCTCTCCCTCCCACTTCATATCTCCTGGCCCCACGTTCTTCTTTCCCCATTTTCCACACACTTGGTTCCAGGGGAGAGAGATGGATGTATCCACAGGAGAGGGGTTAAGAAGGAAGGCTGAACCAGTTTAGTGCTCTGCCCAACCACTCATTGGGCCTGATTGCATGGGCCACCCAGACATGGAGTTGTCCGAGTTACTTCTAGACAGAGGGTGTGTAGCAAATGGATCAGACCATGGTGTGGGAGAGGCAGCAGGAGCTGGTACTCTTCCAGCCATGGTGGAGATGGGCTACTCAAGCACTTTGTTGTGCTCTGTTGTCCTTCCTCAGCCACCATTCCCGTTCCAGGAACTGCATTGCTGCCTGCTCCCATGCTAAAACACCTGGCCTCCAGCTGTGCGGTAAGCCTCAGCCTTTCCGCCTGCCTCTCAACATGCCATTTCTCCAGTCTTAAGTCTCTCTGCTCCTGGTACTGGACCTGTTTGTTGGCGCTTTCAAGAACTTTGATCATAACTTCATCATGGATATGCTTCCTCTTGGAACTGTCCGTGAAAGTATATTGAGTCAAGTTGTGGACATACGACAGCTAGGAAAGGTCAAGGGACCTGAAACTGAGCATGTCCCAGCGGGTTATTGTCTCAGAGAGCTCAGTGAAGGAGCACAGAATTAATTATTGTGGAACTTCAAGGACATAAAATGTTACATTTCAAAACTGAACCTCAGTAGACTGTCAGAGGGATGCTTCAGTCCACAGAATGGCCCTGGACACAGCCTGGCTAACCACACTTATAGAGGTGTAGAGACAATGGTTACATGTTGTTTCTTTTTGATAAATATTGCATAACTAGGTGAAGTGGGGGCGTCCTTGCAACAAAAGTCTTCTTCTATCATTTCGGTCTTTCATGTTTTGGATGACATAACTGTTCTTATGGTGCCCTAGTGGCAAAGGGAGATGTTATTCCAAGTTACTGGTGGGAAACCTGTGGTCTATGCAGCCAAAGTATCCAAAGTATGAGCGGAATGGGCTGGACAGTTACCAAGGTGCCCCTGGAAAATACATCCTTCCCTGCAATGTGACTGCTTACCTGGAGTTCCTGCTTCAGGAAAAGCACCCATCTATCAGGATCTGGGATTTGGTCCAAATCCACGAGGAAATGAATAGGATGCTGCATTAGCTTCCACATGGCTTAGCCTGTCATGGCCGCATGCAAATGTACAGAACTGCCCAGCCTTCCTTCTCCCTGCCCTGGGCACATTTCTGGACAAAAATGGACACCCTGGTCGTACTTGGGAGAAGTGATTTTGTCCCCGACGGACTGCCATGGACTTAAGGTCAGGCTTGACAAAGCCTGGGCTGGGATGATTTAGTTGGGGTTGGTCCTGCTTTGGGCAGGGGGTTGGACTAGATACCTCCTGAGGTCCCTTCGAACTCTGAGATTCTATGATTCTCCTTCCAACTGAAATGGGCTAGATTTGGAAATAGACACGTTTTCCCAAACAAACCCAGAGACTTCACTGTTTCCTGGCAGACCGTTGAGTGACTACAGAGCAGCAAAGGTAAAACCATTATTACTTTAAAGGAGCAAATGAATGACCCTAGGGGGAAAAAAAGTCATTGCCTGTTCAGTGAAAATGCTCTTCAAAGATGTTCTTTACTGTTTGCATTTCCCAGCTGCCATTTTGAAAGCCATGTGACGGGAATCATCATAGAATAGAGTTGGAAGGGACTTCAGAAGATCATCTAGTCCAACCCCCTGCTCAAAGCAAGACCAATCCCATTGGAAGAGGTGGGGGAGGGGGTTGAGGGATGACAAGGTGCTGGGATACAATCTGCTATTGGTGAGCACAGGCTGGTAGCTCCGGATTCTCATAACTGTTACTTTGCTGTGGTAATTAACTGTTAAATGGAGCCAGAAATTTACCAGACTCACGGGAAGATTCTGTCTCCTCTGGGTTTGCTGCAGGCTCAGCAGTGGGCTGTTACTTTGGGGAAGGGGGTGGGGAAGAGGCATCAAACAGCTCCTCCAAGGATGGACCAAAAATTTGTTGCTTATCCTGTTTCACGGCCTGCTGTGGGACCAATTTCAGCAACAGCGTGACTTGATGGTCCTCGCTCAATGCCGGCGGCTGGTTTCCATCAGTCACCACCCCGGTTGACCAGATCATCCTGCACCGCCATTGGTCCTGTGATGGTTGCGGTGCTCAGCATCCAGTCGAACACCCTAAAAAACAGGAATGAGGTTGGCGTGTTGCCCAGGTGCAATTCTGGTACCTGGTCTTCCAGGTCTCACTCTTGAGCCTCTTGATCTGCTCCTTGCACAGGTCACTAGTCCAGAAAATGTGCAATGTTTTTTCACTATCTGCGTGGTCATTCCTGGTACTTTTGCTAAAGACGTCTTCTGGTCAGTCTCCATTGCACCCGTGAAACGTTCTGCTCTCCAATGGGGAATTTGCAGCTCGGTGGTCAGAAGATGATGGAAAGGCCGACTCACTGAGCTGCTGCCGTACACCAAATGGGCTGGCTTCCATTTTCAGTTGAGTCCATCTTGGGACCAAGAGGACAAAGGCAGTTGGCCCATAGGAATGTGGATACTTGCGGTGGACTTCCAGGACATGAGTCAAGTGGGGCTGTGTGTGCACTGCAAAGCAATAAGGCACAAACTCTGGGACCCGGCTTGACTTGGGCTTGGACTCTGCAGCCTAGGAGGGTCCTGGCACCGATCCCTGGGTTAGTGTGATTTGTGTGTAGATGGAAAGTGGGTTAGGCTTGAGCCTGAATCACAGCCTGGGCTTACACTGCAGTGTAGACATATCCTGAAAGCTCCTGTCCTCAAACCATGAATAACCCCCATCCTTGCCTTTGCATCTGAAAGGCAGTGTCCTATTGCTCCATCTTAGTCGAATGAGAACTGCACTGACAATGGAGAAGTTTGTGATGATCACACTCCAGAAGCGTGCAATGCTGTACTGGTCAGTGGGGAATCATTTCCGGGTTGAAAAATCCACAGTGGAGGCTGTTGCCATGCAAAGGTGCAGGGCCATTAACCACTTCCTGCTTGTAGATGGATTTTCAGCAGTGGGGTTCCTGAACATTGGTGAGATGATGGACAACATGGATATCCCTATTTTGGCACAGCCCACCTTATAACAGAGTACATCAACGGAAGGGTTACTTTTCTATAATTATGCAAGCCTTGGTGGATCGCCAGGGACACTTCACCGACATCCAAGTGGGCTGGTCAGAGAAGGAGCATGACATCTTATGCGTCACATAAGAGAAAATGAAGATTTCCTGGTTAGATGTTAGGATATACTTCAACGGGCACAACATTGTGAAGAATCAGAGTAGGCTGCGCAGTGGGGACAGAAGGCCGGTGAAGAAATTTGGCAGCATCTGACCTCCAGAAGACGAAAGAGGAGCGTCCTTGTACCAGGAATGCAGCTACAGGTGGGCAACTGTTTTCATGTTGTGACGGTGCTGTTCCTGGTGGGATCAACTGTGAGTGTCAGATCAGGACAGATCGCTTCCAAAGGGGCAACTACAGCCCAAAGCTGGGGTTTTTCCACACTAAGGTAAACCAAACCAGCCAAACAGAAAAGACTTTGGTCTCACCCCACTGGCTAACCACAAGTCACACAAGCAATTCCCTTAGACACTCCAGGTTCCCAGTATCACCACCAGCAGCCACCTGTCCTGGGGACCAATGGTTATGAAAACCAATGCCCCAAATAAAGAAAACGGTTCTCCCCAATTCCAAAGAATCAGGCCCCAGACCCAGGTCAATATACAAACCAGATCTTCCCACAAATCACGCTGTTGCCAATCCTTTAGAATCTAAAATCTAAAGGTTTATTATACAAGGAAAAAGGTCTAGGTGAGGGTTAAGAATGGTTAAAAGAAATCAATTACATGCAGTAATGGCACATCTCTTGGTTCAGGTTTACAGCAAAGGTAGAATAAACTGCAGGTTTAAATTAAAGTCTTTAGAAAGCATCCCCTCCAGGGATGGGTCAGCACCCTTGGCCAGAGTTCACCTGTGTAGCAAAGTCCATTCAGAGCTGGAAGCAAGACAGGCTGCAGGCTGAAGGTAGAAGACCAAAGGGAGGACGTTCTTTCAGGTTTTATAGACTTCCTCCTGTGGGCGAAGCCCCTCCTTCTCCCTATGCAGAGTCCAGTTGCAAAATGAAGGTCCAGAGGCACATGGTCCAATCACCTGACTCTCCACGATTCAGTTTTTGCCCAGGCATGTCCCATTCCTGGCAAAGCTCCTCGGGTGTGGACAAAGTTCATTGTGCAGTTGATGGCCCCTTAATGGGCCATCAGGCAGGCCATTCAAGTTAACAACAGCTTATCTGAGATTTCACCCAGAAGCCAAGCATAAGTTTGAAGTACAGGCACCATATATTCAGTATTCATAACTTTAGTTTAAAAAAAGATACACACATATCAATGGCATATTTAAAATCAGCCCTCCATAACCTGGTCATAGACACCTGCTATGATCCCTTCACATAATATTTGGTACCCCAATGATCTATATGGTACCAAATAATTCCAGTAACGTGGCACATGTTCTCTCCACAGGTACCAAAGTGGAGAGTGGACTAGATGATGTATCTGAGGGGAGGGAGCACGAGGAGACTCCACCGATTGGAAGGCATGAGATGCACTGTCCTAGGGATGGGGGTTCCATGACCACCGCTCCCAAGAGAAGGAGGCTGGTGGTAGTGGTCGGGGACTCCCTCCTCAGGGGGACTGAGTCATCTATCTGCTGCCCGACCAGGAAAACCGAGAGGTCTGCTGCTTGCCAGGAGCTAGGATTCACGATGTGATGGAGAGACTGCCGAGACTCATCAAGCCCTCGGATCGCTACCTCTTCCTGTTTCTCTACGTGGGCACCCGTGGTACTGCCAAGAATGACCTTGAGCGGATCACTGCAGACTACGTGGCTCTAGGAAGAAGGATAAAGGAGTTTGAGGCACAAGTGATCAAGTTCCTTTGTGAACCTCACCCGGACAGTCTAACTGAGCTGGCACACAGGGGCTGGTGGGAAGGAATCCAACGTACCAGCTGAGGGGGCAAATAGCCAATCAGTGCCCTAGGGCTGGCACTGGTTTATTTCAGCGGGGTTTGGTTAGCTGAAGAGAAGCAAAGATGGAGGAAGAGGTGGGAGCAGAGGTGAGAGCACAGGTCGCAGGGGGCAAGAGCAAACAGCCCATGTCCAGAGCAAAGGCTGGGATGGAATCCGCAGGGGCCTTCTGCAGGTCTTCCTTGGTTCAGTGTCTGCCTACTTCATCTCAGCAGCAGGCCATGGCCTGTGTTGCTTGTTCCAGAGCGCCCAGGCTGGGGTAGAGCTGCGTGGGCCCTGGTGCCCCTGGGGGGTTTCCACTGCACAGTTCTGGGTTTGGAGGGTGCTGGGGGGGAGGGCGACTCCGGCGGGGCTCCCCATGGTGCGGCTACACCTGTTTCCGCTCCGTGTGAGGCTCCAGCCTGCAGCGTTTCCGGCTGGCTCCTCTCCATGAACGATTCTTTTTCCTCCCAGCTTCCCCCGGGGAAGGATTCTGAGAACATCCGCTCTGCGATAAAGGGATTTTCATTTGGATCGAATACTGCGATGATAATCACTCTGTGGAAGTCCTAACAACCAGTCTTCCCTCAACAGCTCCTCTGTGTATCGAAAGCCTGTGTGCAGATACAGCCAAGCGAGCAGCTCTCAGTCGAAATATCCCCCCTGTATCTCACAGAGCTTTAGGGTCATTGCAAACAATTGCTACTCTTACAGGACTCCTGGGTGAGTTTAAAATGTTCTCTCTAGTGGCACAGACACATTGAGACACTAGGACATGTTCACTGCAAACTAACATTCCCTCTTGGCCAACTTTATTAACCCTTTGTTATGTTCCGGGCCAAGGGTCTGACTCTTTGGCTACCTAGAGGGTGGTAATGATCATTTGAAAAGCTTGTCCAAGGAATGCAAATCTCCCCAGAACTTTTGGGAGATAGATTTCCACCAGCTCATTTCTTCCTTCTTCTGCATCTACAAGCTGAGAGTTTGGGCAAGTGCAAAGATTTCTCTGTTTATGAATTAAACTCTCCTGGGACTGGCATGGAGCATCTGTGCCTGCCTTCCCTTCCAGCGTAGGCCTCCTCGCGGGCCTCGGGAGCCCCGTTTGGCCAGCTCTGGGGGAGTTTAGTCTCTCCTTCCCCCAGCTGTGTTTGTAGCACTCTAAGAGGCTCTGGTAGCATGTGGCTGAGAAGGTAGTTGAAAGCAGCTATCAAATCTCCCCTCAGTCTTCTCTTCTGTAGACTAAACAATCCCAGTTCTCTCAGCCTCTCCTCATAAGTCATGCGCTCCAGGCCCCTACTCATTTTTGTGGCCCTCCACTGGACTCTTTCCAATTTTTCCACATCCTTCTTGTAGTGTGGGCCCCAAAACTGACATAAGAACATAAGAAAGGCCGCACTGGGTCAGACCAACGGTCCATCTAGCCCAGTATCCTGTCTACCCACAGTGGCCAATGCCAGGTGCCCCGGAGTGAGTGAACCTAACAGGAGATCCAGTGATCTCTCTCCTGCCATCCATCACCCCGCTCTGACAAACAGGCTAGGGACACCATTTCTTACCCATCCTGGCTAATAGCCATTAAGTGGACACAGTACTTTAAGCCATACGTTAAAAAAACCCAGTGTGCTGGCTGCCGGGAATTCAGCGAGGCTGGGCCCAATTCTCTTCTGACTTCCACCAATTTTACACCAGTGTAACTCCACTGGTCCAAGTGGAATTGCTCCTGATCAGCAGCAGAGTGCATGGAGAGGCGTTCAGGGCAGGCTATGGAGTTCAGAGCGGTAATTTATGATGTTAGTAGCACTAACTCTATTACCTAGCAATAACCCGCTTGAACTACAAGTCAATCCAGAAGTAGCCCCGGGTCCATTGACTGCTGGCTGCCCTTGGCACTGCCAAGCCAAGCTCTGGTGGATCTGTAGTCATGCTGCCTCTCAGGAAGACGCATCTGACGAGCTGAACGGTGCTGTTACATCATTTGCTTTGCAAGGGTCAGGCAGGGAGGTTCGGAGTGCAAGAAGAATGTGCTGTGAGCTCTTTTCCCCCTCCCTGCCCTGCCCTCTCCTCCAGAGGGGAGCCCAGGGCTCTCAGGCTTACAGCTGTTGTTATTTTATGCCCATTAACATGCCAGCCACAATGGCCATCTTGACTCACCCTCTCTAGACATGCGTTGTAGGCAGAGGCCTTAGTGGAGTCTGCTGTTGGCTCTGGGTACAATTCTCCCCATGCCCAGGGCCAACATGAGGCCCCAGAAGGGAACAGACAGGGTGGAACATGGGATTAAGGAATGGGTTACCTAGGGAGGTGGTAGAATCTCCTTCCCTGGAGGTTTTTAAGATCAGACTGGACAAAGCCCTGGCTGGGATGATTTAGTTGGGATTGGTCCTGCTTTGAGCAGGGGGTTGGACTAGATACCTCCTGAGGTCCCGTCCAACCCTGATAGTCTATGATTCTATGACCTGCCAGACTGGGTCGGACCTGAGGTCCAGTGTCCTGTCTGTGCCAGTGGCCAGCCCCAGGTGCGTCAGAGGTAAGTGTCAGAGCCCCACAGGAATCTGCCCCCCATTGGGCCTTGTTCTGGTCTCTAATAGGCAGGGACTAATGTGCAGATGTCCGTTCCGAATCTGTAAGCAGTAGCGGTGGTAACTCTGCATGACTAGGTATCCCTAGAAATGGCTGATCGCCTCCTGGTGCTTAGGTCTTGCTCTGGCTCTCGGCACGGGGTGATGGACACCAGAGTCAGCAAAGGGTTTCTTGGTTCACTTCCTTATCTCTGCTCCGCTGCATGGGACTCCTGGCAGCCCAGCCATCGCCTGCGTTATCGAGTTTCCCATCGCTATGAATTTCCTCTCTAATTGCGGACTTCTCTCGGGGTTCGCTGTTTGTCACCTTGCTCTACTTTATACCATGTTTACCTTTCTCATCTGATTTACCTGGCATAAGAACAGCGTTGCTAGCAACCTGGGGCTGAGCCCTCTCTGTTGGTAGCAATACCGTCAGCCCCTCCCTTCCCCTCGCATTGTGACCTTCAGAAATAAAAATACATCGTGGATGGATCTAGACCATTGACCCAGCGTTTACTGCTGACTCATGGCAAAGCGGTGACACATCCCATTCACCGAGGGCCAGATTCACAAGTGCTGGTATCTCTTCCGCTGCTGAAGTCTAACATGGGCATTCTCCGAACCAACGCACAGCTGCTGCCTCCCTCACGGGCACCAAAGTGCTCCCCTTCCCCCCCGATCAAAGGCTCCTGCGTGCTGACGACACCTCACGACTCACCAACAGGTTGAAGCCCTAGCACAAAGCATGGCCCTGTGGGCGTCGCAAACAAGATGTTCCCCTGCCTGGCTCACCAGCGGGACCCCATCCCATAACATGGGTCGTGCCTGGCACAAAAGAGCCATGTGTGTTTGTCCCCAGATTCCCCAATAGACCAGTGGTTGGAGCTCTTATTGGGGATCGGGGAG
Source organism: Sternotherus odoratus (assembly GCA_032164245.1). Classification (NCBI taxonomy): domain Eukaryota; kingdom Metazoa; phylum Chordata; order Testudines; family Kinosternidae; genus Sternotherus; species Sternotherus odoratus. Next base: position 13,261,482 of record JAVMKO010000019.1, on the reverse strand, counting down.
GCCCGGGTTTGTATCCCCCTCTGCCTGGTTTGGACAGGAGCCTGTCTCCAGGGCAGTGCGTGTGGTTCAGGTCTCTCTCATTCTCTGCTCCTGGAATTGTTCCCTTTGTATCGCTACTTCAACAATTATTGGAGCAGGGACTGAACCTGACTTTGCCATCTCCCAGGAGTACCCTGACCACTCAGTATCTTGCACACTCTGGCCCCATTGAGAGGCATGCCCTGTCCCCCTCTCCCCCACCGCATTCTCAATAGCCAGGTGCTTGGGGAGCTCATCTGGGAGCTACAAAATCGGGAGAATAGGGACTGGAGTCTGACAGGGGAGCGCCCTGACAACTGAGCTACTGGTTGTGATGGGCTGGCGCTCTCGCGCTCTCCGTTACTTGTGAAATAAGGCTGACCTGGCATAGGTGCCTGGCTCCTGGAGAGGGATCATGGCTGAGAATCCGGAGAGGAGGGTGTCACAACCATACAGAAGGGGGAGGGAGAGCTCAGTGGTTTGAGCATTGGCCTGCTAAACGCAGGGTTGTGAGTTCAATCCTTAAGGAGGCCAGTTAGGGATCTGAGGCAAAAACCTGTTGGATGATTTAGTTGGGGATTGGTCCTGCTTTGAGCAGGGGGTTGGACTAGATAACCTCTAGAGGTCCCACCTACATTTCTAAGGGTAGCCTAGGATTCGTCCTTACCTGTAAGGAGTTAAGAAACTCAGATAACCTGGTTGGCATCTGACCAGAAGAACCAATGGGGACAAAAGATACTTTAAAATGTGGGGGGTGGGGAGAGGCTTTGTTTGTTTGTGGGTTCGTTTGCTCTTGGGCCTGAGAAGGACCAGCCAGCCATTCATTTCCTTCAAATAATTCTGAACCAGTCTTACATCTTACAAAAATTGTAAGTAGAGCCAGGCAAGGCGTGTTATCTTTTGTTTTTCATTTGTGAATTTTCCCCTTTGCTAGAAGGAGGTTTATGCCTGTTTTGTTTTCCTGTAACTTTGAAACTAAAGCTAGAGGTGGTTCCTCTGTATTTTTGCATCTTTTGTTACCCTGTAAAGTTATCTACCATCCTGATTTTACAGAAGTTATTCTTTATCTTTTCTTTAAATAAAATCCTTCTTTTAAGAATTGGACTATTTCTTCCTATTGTTTTAAAGATCCAGGGGGGTGGATCTGGCTCACCTGTAACAATTGGTGAGGGTATTATTCTTAAGCCTCCCAGCAAAGGGGTGTAGGGCTTGGGGGGATATTTTGGGGGGAATAGGAACTCTAAGTGGTCCTTTCCCTAAAGCACTTGGTGGTGGCAGCGACCATCCAAGGACAAAAGGATTTGTGTCTTGAGAAAGTATTTAACCTACACTGGTAGAAATAAGCTTAGGGGAATCTTTCATGCGGATCCCCATATCTGTCCCCTAGAGATCAGAGTGGGGAGGGAATCCTGACAGAGGGAGATGCCCCAAGGCCCAGGTCCATGAGAGTTAGGCACCTAATAACCTTTGAGGATCTAGCCCCAAGCCCTGTCTCTTTCCTCTCCATTTCACGCCAGGTTAGCTCAGGCAGCTCCCCAGTCACGTTGCTAGGTCCTGAGGATCCCTTTCTTAGGTGCCTAACTCTCCCCCTATGGTGCACAGGCGCCTGGACCCATGCCTTGGGCTGAATATCCCATGAGGCGGCAGGTGCCTAGGCGTTCTGCGTGGCAACACCTCTGTGAGCCTAGCCGTAGCTGGGTTCATTTTTCTCATTCCCCTGAAGGTGGCGCGGAAGGTCAACTTAGGCCAGGCCATGAAACCCTGGAGAGTTTTCAACGGCAAAGAGGCTTTTCCACCGGGCCCTGAGCTTTGTGATGCAGGGCGGCTCCCACGTAGGATGTGAGCCAATGGACGGGCGTTCCCCCGGGGGATGCCAACAATGTCAAGGCTTTGTTCGCATTTATGGAAATTATTGGCTGCTTTGTATCATGCTGTTGAGGCCTTTATGTGCTTCTGATAAGCCCTAATAAAGTTTATTACTCTGCTGGTGATGACTTTGATTGGAATACAACAAGGTCTTACCTCTGCAAAAGGCTCTTGGCCAATGAGGGCATTCATGCTCCCGCGAAGCAGCTCAGCGGTGAATATCATGCGTGTGTGTGTGATTTTGGGGAGGAAGCATAATGCCATACTGTCCTTCCGCTCAATGTCCCTTGCAACACCGTATAATCAGATGATTCCTTGACCCTGTGGTGTGGTGAACAGGCGAGCATCAGGGTGACACCAGATTCCCGAAGCTTTGTCACAGCCTGGACTGCCTCGTTACAGGGAGAGAGTTGTGGACGTAACCTGCAACACCCTCGGCGTCATGAAAGACAGTATCAAAAGCCCCACTAAAGTCAAGAAATACCAAACCTACCGCCTCCCCACATCCACTAGGCTTGTTCAACTGTCAAAGAAAGCTCCTAGGTTGGTTTGACAGGATTTATTCTTGAGAAATCCATGTTGACTGTTACTTATCAACCTTATTATCGGGTAGGTGTTTGCAAACTGATTGCTTGATTATTTGCTCTGTTATCTTTCTCCATACTGAATAGTCTGTAATTCTCTACGTTGTCCTTACTCCTCTTTCTTATAAATGGGCACTATATTTTCCCTCTTCCAGTCATCTGGAATCTCTCCCGTCTTCCATGACTTTTTGAAGATAACCGCTAATGGCTCAGGTATCTCCTCAGTCAGCTCCTTGAGTATTGTAGGATGCATTTCATCAGGCCCTGGGGACTTGACGATGCCTAACTGGCGAACTGGTGCCAACCCAGCATCATGGGGGTTAACGTAGTTGCAAACTGTTTTCAAACCATAGCATTGGTACCCTGTCGCTGTCGGTGCCCATGTTTGCCAAGCCTCACAATCTTCAGACTATTAAACTGGAGAAAACAAAGATGGCAGGTTAACGGCAGGAAGAGTGGGCCATAACTATGCTATTGAAATATGCCAGCACCTCCTCTTCCAAAATCGATATTTTGTTACCGGACGTGTCTATAACCAGCTAGCCCTTTAAATGCTCTGAGTCGAGGAGATGCGCCAAACCCACATTGTCTGGTCTTGTGGAAAGGGCGGAAGCGCTAAATGACATTTTTGTTTCAGTTTCCACCAAAAGTTGAGGCTCGATCACGTATCCCATAATGAATCGAGGGAGAACGCGAAATGAATTAAAATATGGGAAGAGCAAGCGAACAACAGACAAGCTTTTTTCCCTGGGGTTTGGTTCCCCAGCCACTCTTGCAGTGCTGTAACTATTTGGATTTCTAAGCTGGTACCATGGGTGTGCAGCAAGGCCCAGAGAAGCATGAAGCTGCTGCGTCGGAGGGAGAAGAGCCCTGCTCCCAGGGAGGATTGGTGCAGCCACATGATCCATCAGCCAGGTCTATTTCTTGACTTGGCAGATTTCCCCTTGTTGTGGTCGGGATCATGCTGACCTCGTACACCAGCATTACTGATGCGCACATGGGGAGCGAGGGGGCTCAGACTTGCAGGAAGTAGGGGCTTGCACAAACCTCTGCTTGGCTCCCTGCAGTTTTCCTTTTGTGTTCTATTTCATCTCTGGGCATCATCATTAACCTTGGCAGCGCATGTTGACAGCCACTACGCATGGAGTGGATGTTTTCAGAGAACTATCCACAACGACTCCAACATCTTTCTTGAGTGGTAACAGCTAATTTAGACCCCATCATTTTGTACGTATAGTTGAGATTATCTTTTCCAATTTGCATTATTTTGCATTTATCAACATTGAATTTCATCTGCTACCCTGTTTCCCTGAAAGTAAGACATACCCCGAAAATAAGATGTACTTCCAGTGTTGCCTCTCGCTGTAATATAATGTAATGTAATTTTGGGAGCAAAAATTAATAAAAGACACTGTCTTATTTTCGGGGAAACACGGTATTTTGTTGACCAGTCATCCAGTTTTGTGAGATCCCTTCACAGTCTGCTTTGGACTTAACTATCTTGAGTAGTTTTATATCATCTGCAAACTTTGCCACCTCTCTGTTTACATTTTTCCAGATAATTTATAAATATGTTGAACAGTAATGGTCCCAGTACGGACCCCTCAGGGATAGAACAATTTCTCTCTCTCCATTCTGAAAACTGATAATTTATTTCTACCCTGTGTTTCCCATCTTTTAACCAGTTACTGATCCATGAGAGGACTTCCCTCTTATCCCATAATAGCTTCCTTTTCAAAAGTCCATTAAATACATTTTTTTAAATGATATTATTTTAGAAATCTAAGACTTGTGTTTTGGTGTATTTTGCATTATCCTAAAAACCCTAAATTATATATTCATAACTCTTTTATATGTTGCAGGTCAAAGTGAAAATGAAAAGACAAAACAATACAGTAAAACCTCCATTTAACGGACTAATTCGGGTGAGGGGGTGTCTGTTAAATCAAAAAGTCCGTTATTTAATTAAAAAAAAACAAAAAACGAGCTGTCGGAGCAGCAGCCCGCCCGCCACAGGGTTGGGGCGGCAGCTCCGCAGCCCGCCCACTGCTGGGACCCGGGCGGAAGCTGGGAGCCGGCAGCCAGCTTGCTCGCTACCGGGACCCGGGCAGGAGCCAGCAGCCAGCCCGCCAGCGGCTGGGACTGGGGCGGCAGCCGGGAGCCAGACCGCCCGCTGCCGGGACCGGGGCAGGAGCCAGCAGCCAGACCGCCCACTGCCGGGATCGGGGCGGGAGCCGGCAGCCAGCCCGCCAGCGGCTGGGACCGGGGCGGCAGCCGGGAGCCGGTAGCCAGCCTGCCGGGACCGGGGCGGCAGCCAGACCGCCCGCTGCCGGGATCTGGGCGGCAGCAGGGAGCCGGCAGCCAGCCGCCTGCGAATGGGACCGGGGCCACAGCCGGGAGGGGTCGCGGTCTGATATGGATCAGAAATTTTGTCCGTTGCATCCAAAGTCCGTTAAATCGAGGTTTTACTGTACAACAATTTTTCCACTCAAAGGCCTCAAAAACTAACCAAGGTGAAGAACACATCAAGAACCAAGAATATATCAACATGTCATCTGAAGGGTCAAGTGGTGTATCTACATCTGACCAAGCCGAAGCACAAATACAGCTACCTACTGAAGAAAGAGTGTCTCCAAAACCTGAAGGCAGTTCCCACTGTTTGTCGGTCAAAGTGTCCCCATTTATTGAAGTTACAAAAAATGGCTATGAGTGCACTTCTTGCAAAAAAGCTTACGAAGAAGGAAAGCTTTCCAATGCAGTAATTAGCAAACGTGTAGGAGTATGGTTTGTCAGACCGATCAGCAAAGCCAATGCTGACAACTCCATGAAAAGGCAGCAAAACCCCAGGCCCCTGGACTGCATCAACATGCAGAAAGCCTTATAAACCCACCTTCAAAGCCAATTTTAGAAGAACTTCATGAGGCTGTTAAGAAGGTTGAAGACACAACACAGTTGAACAAACATGACTGTGGCATCATACTTTCTATTTAAGCAAAAGATACCACACGCTACAAACTGGAGGCCAACGTTAAGTGCATTGTCACGTGTCCATCCTGAAGTTGGTTGCTTGTGCATTTGATGGAGTTGCAAACTTCTCTGGAAGACATGGAGGAGTATAAGCTTTGCCCAGACAAAAGTGTAACCCTAATCTCTCCTATACACACTGCAACGGCCATCTACGGCAACTAGCACTAGTGTGAGCTGCAGAATCAGGCACCTAAGTCCCTTTGGGAGCTTTCAAAAATCTCACTAGGTGCCTGCTGCAGCTTTAGGCACCCAAATACCTTTGGAAGGCTCAGCTGACTCTGTGCCTTTAATTGGTGCCTTGTTGATTTTGCTCTGACGCAAATTGCTCCCGAGACATCAGCTAATTAATAGACTGAAGGACCATACTAAAGTGATAAATGATTCCTTGGCTACTGTGTGGGAGGAAATTAGCACAGGATGAAATGAGGCAACCCTGAGCAATCTGCCTCTGGATTAATAAAAATCCATAGCTACCTATGGACTGTGGTTATGGGTCATGGAGGGTTCCTTCAAATGCCATTACTGAGGGATGATGGTGTTCGCCCTGTTATTGGAATCAACGTTCTGCGGTGTTGTGTACCCAAACACTCAAAACCATGAGCTGCAAAGCACAACCCGTAAGACGCACTGCTGGCTAGTGTGTCCCAGTGCACATACTCCAGTGGCACAATCTGTAAAGCTGGAGAGACAATGAACAGCCTCCACCTCAGATTCTACAGCACAGATTCAACAAAGTCAAGACATCGATTCTGTCCCATCATGTTCTGAGTCTAACTGTGTCATGGGCTTTCTCTGTATTCTCCGTGGCAAAAGACTCAGAACTGCAGGTGCTAGTAGCTAAAAATGAATGGCAAACTTAACGCACTTCAAGATATCGGTTCTGTTCTTTGAAAACATGGGATTCTTTATTATTTCAGTCAGATAGCACAAAGTGCACGGCTGTACCACGGAGCAGAGAGGCGGGGCTGTGTGTGCAAACAGAGCCCCAAAGCCACCATGTCCACGTGTTCCCTCCTGGCCCCCACAGCAATCCCAGCCAGCAAGGGCAGGTACAGAAGGGAACACACTAGGGGGTTGTCCAAAAAGTTCAACTGCTGTGCACTTCCTTTTTGTCACTGTGTACTCACTTTTGTGCATGCCTCACAGAATCATAGAATATTAGGGTTGGATGGGACCTCAGGAGGTCATCTAGTCCAACCCCCTGCTCAAAGCAGGACCAATCCCCAACTAAATCATCCCAGCCAGGGTTTTGTCAAGCCTGACCTTAAAAACCTCTAAGGAAGGAGATTCTACCACCTCGCTAGGTAACCCATTCCAGTGCTTCACCACCCTCTTAGTGAAAATGTTTTTCCTAATATCCAACCTAAACCTTCTGCACTGCAACTTGAGACCATTACTCCTTGTTCTGTCATCTGGTACCACTGAGAACAGTCTAAATCCATCCTCTTTGGAACCCCCTTTCAGGTAGTTGAAAGCATCTATCAAATCCCCGCTCAGTCTTCTCTTCTGTAGATTAAACAATCCCAGTTCCCCCAGCCTCTCCTCATAACTCATGTGCTCCAGGCCCCTAATCATTTTTGTGGCCCACCACTGGACTCTTTCCAATTTTTCCACATCTTTCTTGCAGCGTGGGCCCCAAAACTGGACACAGTACTCCAGATGAGGCCTAGCCAATGTCGAATTGACAGAAGTCAAGCAGTGAGCCCTTTAACAGTCATGTAAAGTTATACTCTCTTTTCTGAGTAAGACACTTATGTGAACCTAGAGAATGTTTACTTGTGGGCTAGCCTATGACGAAGGAACAGCTATTCGTCTTTTACTGCAGCATTCACTCCTGATGGCAGTTGAGAGACACAGCCAACAGGTATGGTCATCTTAATCCCCTGCCAAACATGGATAACAAAGCCCATTAGGTTTTATGCTTATTAGAGCCCAACCAGTAGCTCTAACTTGCAGAGCAACTCTAGATTTGGATGCTTTTCAATGGCAGTGGCTGCAGGACAGTCAGAAACACCAGAAGATGTGGGGAGCAACCAGAGAGGACAGTGACTGGCCATGAAAGACTTAAGACCACAAGGAACGATGGGGCTAACGTGAATTCTCAGCATTGTGTTTTTACATGGCTATCTTAATATTTCACCCAAGAGTTCCCAAGGTGTGGAAGGGTATTGCAAAGTGCTACGGTACCATTCAAAGGGGTTGGCTCTGGACTAGATGTGTGATCTGTATTTATGATCTATTCGGTTGGATATTTTTCTCAAAGACATGCTCTCTTTCAAAGATGACTCAATTCAGGGAAGTCAAAGGGCCTGTGTTATGCAGGATCAGATTAGAGGATCACAGGGTGTCCCTGAGTTTAAGATCTATGAGATAAAGTGGGACTATTTCTTCAGCTGCCTGAACTTCAGAGCATTCGGCTTGTGCATGCAGTGCAACGCCAGCTTATGCATGGAAATAGGCGATGAAACTAGTTGACAGAAGTTGATCCTTCGAACAGATATCTTCCTGCTCACAGACATGGGCTCAGTCAGGCCCCAGACACATGCAGTCAAAGACAATTTTTTTCCCCAAAGTACATTTCTTTAAGGAAAATATGCTTAAAATATGATTTTGCTAGAGAAGCTTTTGAGTTTATATGAGTTCTTCTTCAGCTCCTCGACAACCTGAAGAACAAATCCATGTAAGCACAAAAGCATTTCTCCCTCACCAACAGAAGTTGGTTCAGTAAAAAAATATTACCTCACCCACTTTGTCTCACATTATTAATATTGATCTTTTGAGTTATTCGAATTACAAGAAACAAATGCCATAAATTATATCTTAATCTATTTTGGCGTGTGCCACTGAATCACGTCAGTAGCGTGACTTTTTAACGTGTCTAATTTAAGTTTGAAGTTCCTGCTAATGCTTATCTGGGTTAGTGTTGCTCACAAGCCAAAGTTCACTTTGCTTCTCTTTCACAAAATTTAAAACAAGAAAAAATGGTTACCTTTCCTAACGTGCTCTTCAAGATGTGTTGTTCATGTCCATTCCAAGCAGGTGTGTGGGCGCCGCGTGCATGCCAGCCAAAAGGTTTTTCCCTTAGCAGTATCCGTAGGGTCAGCTCAGGCGTCCCCTGGAGTGGCGCCAATACAGCGCCCGATATATGGCCCTGCCGACCCTCCATCCCCTCAATTCTTTCTTGACGTTACTGGGCCGGAGGTTGGGTATTAGAATGGACATGGACAACATCTTGAACACCACCACTTACGAAAGGTAACCGTCTTTTCTTCTTCGAGTGATTGTTCATGTGCATTCCAAGCAGGTGACTCTAAAACCAAATTTCAGGTGGTGGGGACGGAATGAAGCACCGTGCAACCAAAAGCCGCATCGTCTCTGGCCTCTGAGTGATGGCGTAGTGTGTCGTGAACGGATGAATGGTTGACCAGGTGGCAGCCTGACAGATCTGAGCAGGGACCTGCGCCAAGAATTCTGCCAAGTCTTAGGCCCTGGTGGAGAGGTCTTTGATCGGGGGGGGGGGGGGGGGGGGGGAGGGGCACTCTCACCTGATCGTAGCCTTCGCAGATGCTGGATGTGATCCATGAGGAAATACGCTGGGATGAGACAGGGAGGCCCAACAATCTATCAGCCACCGCCACAAACAGCTGAATGGACTTTGAGTTCTTTCGATGTAGAATGCTAGGGCTCACCGGACGTCCAAGGAGTGTTACCTGTGCTCCTGCTGGACGCATGTGGCTTTGGATAGAACACCGGGAGAAAAATGACCTGGCCCATATGGACTGGAGAGACCATATTGGGAAGAAAGGCTGGATGTGGCCTGAGCCGGACCATGTCCTTATGAAAAACAGTGTGTGGGGCTCCGATGTGAGGGCCCTGAGCTCTGACACTCGCCTGGCCAAGGTGATAGCCCCTAGAAACACAACCTATACAATAGTGAGCACATGGCCAAAGGCTTGAAGGGAGGGCCCGTAAGGATGGAGAGGACCAGGCTGAGATCCCAGGCAAGAACAGGTTGTCATACATGTGGGAACATCCTCTCCAGGCCCTTGAGGAAGTGGCTGACCAGGGGGTCAGCAAAGACTGAGAAACCCCGGGTGGAAAGCCAAGATAGGCACCAGGTGGACCTGCAACGAGGAAAGTGACAGACCCTGCTGTTTAAAGTGAAGAAGATAGTCCAGTATGAGCGGGATAGGGGCGCACAGCGGAGCGTGTCTGTGCTGTTCCGCCCAGATGGCGAACCGCTTCCATTTGGCCGTATATGTAACCCCAGTGGAGGGCTTCCTGATGCCAAGAAGCACCAGCCGAACGTGATGAGAGCAGGCCAGTTCAGCGGGGTTCAACAATGGAGCATCCAGGGTGTGAGGTGGAGAGACTCTAGATTCGGGTGTTGAAGGCGGCCATGGTCCTGCGTGATTAGGGCTAGAATCAGAGGCAACTGGAAGGGCGTCCTCACAGACATCTGCAGAAGCGACGTTCATTTCTTTTAAACCTGTTTTATTTGGTGACCCCCTAGTTCGTGTGTTGTGAGGAGTAAATGACATTTCTTTATTTACTTTCTCCACACCAGTCATGATTTATAGACCTTGATCATATCCCCCCTTAGTCATCTCTTTGCCAAGCTGAAAAGTCCCAGTCTTATTAATCTCTCATCATATGGAAGCTGTTCCAATACCCCTAATAATTTGTTGCCTTATCTGAACGTTTTCCAATTCCAATATATCTTTTAAGATGGAGGCGTACGATGGATTTATATAGAGGCAATATATGTTCTGTTTTATCATCTGTCCCTTTCTAGTAGACTGGTGAGGCATGATTTCCATTTTCAAAAACCATGGGGACTCTTTCCCAACAAATTATGTTCATCAATGTGTCTCACGATTGTGTTCTTTATTATAGTTTCACCATTTTGCCCGGTACTGAAGTGAGGCTTACTGGCCTAATTGCCAGGATCACCTCTGGAGCCCTTTTAAATAATCTGCATCACATTAACTATCCTCCGGTCATATGGTACAGAAATTGATTTAAATGATAGGTCACATACTATAGTTAGTAGATTTGCATTTTAACATTTGAGTTCCTGCAGAACTCTTGTGTGAATACCATCGGTTTAGTTTATCAATTTGTTCAAAAACATCTTCTGACACCTCAATCTGGGACAGTTCCTCACATTTGTCACCTAAAAAGAATGGCCCAGGTTTGGGAATTTCTCTCACATCCTCCGCCATGAAGACCAATGCAAAGAACTCATTTAGTTTCTCCGCCATGGCCTTACCGTCCAGTGGCCCTACTGGTTGTTTTAGCTTAGGTGTTGGAGCCTGCTGTGCAGCCCGTGTATCATATTCAAAACCATGTTCCGATTTTGGTGCCAGAGGTGGTTTGTCCAAGGTGGTCAGGGAGGAATGGCGAGAGTATGGGACCGGTACGCCCCACAGATTCCAGTACAACCACTGCTGAGGTGCTAGGTGTAGAGTCCAATTGGAAGGGCTCCAGTGCAGGATGAAGCGCAGCCTCCACAAGGAGGGCTCTCGCACGGATATCCCGCTCCTTCTGGGTTCTAGGGCAAACGTTTTTACAGATCCTGCACTTGTCCTTTCTACGGGACTCCCCCGAGCACTTCAAACAGCTGTCATGGGGGTCACTAACAGACACCTGCTGCAAGAGGAGCATGGATGAACCCTGGGGAATGGGACATGCCCTCCTTTGGGGTGAAGTCCCAATCAGGACTCAAACTACTAAACTAACCAAACACTTAATGACTAAGTAATTACAAACGATATACAAAGATAGAACAATGGGTTTTAAAGAATCACTAATACTCTTGCAAAACACGGCAAGGCGCTCCAACCAACCGTCATAGGCAGTAAATAGGAAATGAGAGGGCATAGGGCCAGTGCATGAGCGTGGCACTCACGGGGGTGCCACAGCTGACTCTACAGATACCGCTAAGGCAATCACTGGTGACTGTGCACATGGGCATGCGCACATCTAGAATAAAATCGACATAAGCAAGTACTCAAAGAAAAATAATCATTGGAGCCGAGGCAGGATGTCTGTTGTTCCTTTTTGAAATATTAACTGTGTTTATGAGCTGCTTCTCCCAGTGCAGATCTACCACAAATAAATGTTAAATTTTTTGCATGCAAAAGTCAATGCCAAAGCCTGTTTCTATCTGAGCAAACTGCCATTCCTTTTTTGACAGATTTTGATGCATAAGCCAGGGGTCTTCAAAATGAGGTGCATGCACCCCTGGGGGTGCACGAGACCCCGGCGCCACCCCCAATCTCGCCCGGGAGACTGACAAACTCGCGGTCTATTTTTGTTCCGCCGAAATGCTGCAGAAAGAAAGCGGAAGCTTTCTATTCGGCGGCATTTTGGCAGACATACCCAGGGGGCCGTGAGTGGAGGCAGGACCGTGAAAAGGGACCGCCGAGAAAAACATTGAAGAACGCTGGCATAAGCAACTGGTTTCCCTGGATCACCATACTTTTGTAACAGAGCTGCTCCTTGGCCTCATTTAGAGTCATCATCTGAAGACAATTTTGTGAGTTGGTTACTCTCCATTAGTAATAATTAGGCTGACCATATTTCCTTGAGACAAAAATGGGACATTGGGATGGCAAAAACGGGACGGGGTTGGGGCGGGTCTCACCAGATGAAATCGGTGCAGTGGCTGCAGAACCTGGGCTGAGGGGCGCTGGGGGGGGGGTGAATTTATGTGATTATGTCTCATAAAACCTGGCCAGCAGCCCCCTAAAGGCGCACTCGGCCCCCGGCTGCGGCTCCGGACAGCTCCGCTCCGCCGTCTGCTTCAGCCCGCCGCCTGCTGCCTCCTCTTCTCACTATTCCTCCTTCTTCCCGCCTTCTCTCCATCCCTCCCTTCTCTCCATCCCCCTTCTCCATCCATCCCTTCCTCCCTGCTCTCTCCCTCCGTCCGCTGCCTCCTCTCCCTACCTAAGGACTAGTATCAGATGTCAAAATCTCCGATGAGCACAGTTTGCTCATCGGAGATTTTGACATCTGATACTTGTCCTTAGGTAGCAAGATTCTTCACCTGAGCTCTTGCGAGTCCTGCAAAGAAAGAACCTCCCCCTAGAAAGCAACTTGGGACGTGCCCCAAAAACGGGACAAAATTGATATTTTTGTCAAAAAGACGGGACGGTCCAAAAATATGTAAAAAACGGGACTGTCCCGTTCAAAATGGGACGTATGGTCAGCCTAGTAATAATACTGGAGCGGTTATTAGTTACTTAAGCTTCTTAAATTCTTCATTATTTTTACAAAGCAAAGCCTTTAAATTTCTTGGCTTTTTTTGCTGGCTAGGTAGGTATTTTCCTACAAAACTAACCATTCCAAAAAAATATCTGTAATGGCTGCTTTTGGGTAAGCAACATGATCAGTGGCTTGTATTCATTATGGATTAATCTGTCATCCCTGACTGGTCACTTTTCCTCCTAGAAACATTAATTTTTGCATGCTAAATTTACATGTATTTTTGTTAAGTTAAAATCCTGCTTCTTTTGCTCTAAATAATGACTTCGATTATTTTAATCATGCTCTTCTAAATTTCTTCCCCATATTATTATATCATCCATGTAGACTTGTGTGCCATCTAGATTTACAATAGGCAACAACAGTTGCCTTCAGTCAGAGCAACGTTACTGCAACATGCTCTCTAGAGACCATCTTGAAGTTCACAGAAGGTACAGAGATACTTGCAAGGCGATCACCTGTTTATATAGACTCAGATCCATTCAGACCTCCTACAGGAGATCAAGGTGAACCAATCTTTACGCTAATAGAACTCAGTCCAGGATCACATCTTTGTACAGAAGGGGGTATAACTAACTCAGGGGAGCAGGCAGCTGAAGAACAGCTTTTGCCTTATTAAGTATGACGCAGATCCTTCATTTTGTCTACAGCACCTAGAAACTGAAGTGATGTGCTAGAATCTAGTATAGGAAATATGGAAGTATGCGAGGGTCTTAGGTGTGTTTAGGACCCGTACTCCAAACAGGATCTTAGGAGTCTGATTGCTCTGCAGGTCTGTCAGTTTCCTAGATCTTGTTACACCATCAGGATGATCTGAGCTGCTGAGGTATGAAATCGTTCCCTCCGCAGCATCCCTTGTACCTCTCCCATCACCCAGTGATGGCCTGCTGTAGGAGGCTATTAATTTGTCTGTATAGGCCCTTCTGCACCTGGGAAGTCCCCCACCTCCCTCTGTACAGGTTCCCTGCATGCCTTCTCATAGACTATAAGGTCAGAAGGGATCATTATGATCATCTAGTCTGACCTCCTGCACAACGCAGGCCACAGAATTTTACCCACCCATTCCTGCAAATATACCTCTCATCTATATCTGAGCTATTGAAGTCCTAAAATCTTGGTTTAAGGACTTCAAGATACAGAGAATCCTCCAGCAAGTGACCCATGCCCCTTGCTGCAGAGGAAGGCAAAAAACCTCCAGGGCCTCTGCCAATCTGCCCTGGAGGAAGGATTCCTTCCCAACACCAAATATGACCATCAGCTGAACCCTGAGCATGTGGGAAAGACTCACCAGCCAGACACCCAGGAAAGAATTCTCTGTAGTAACTTTGATACCATTACCTCCAGCTTTCCATCATATGCCACCAGGCCCTTCTATTACCATAGTCAAAGATCAGATGCCAAGATTATGTTATCCCATCACACCATCTCCTCCATAAACTCATCAACTTCTATCAGAGGAACCCCTGATTATAATGGACCCATTCTGACAAGAACAGGAGCTGAACTAGAGACACAGGGCTTCTATAGACACATGACCCTGGGCATCCAGGTGGGGTGACCACATGTCCCAATATTAGAGGGACAGTCCCCATTTTGGGGTCTTTCTTATATAGGCTCCTATTACCTCCCACTCCCTGCCCTGATTTTTCACACTTGTTGTCTGGTCACCCTACATCCAGGAGACTGCTCAAGATCCATGGGGTGACAGGATCAGATCTCCTGCTCTTCCATGTGACGGTAGCAGAGGTAGGGCTGGAGAGACATGCACATGTTACCCTGTCATGGAAAATTTGGAAGAAACTCCAGGGGCCTCCGTTTTCTTCCACTCTAGGAGGTAGCAACCTGTTCCATCAGAAGATTGTACCTTAGTCTTATTTGCAGAGGGCTGTGTAGCCATTTATTCTCCTGATAAGCTGATTTCAGTTTGATGCAGCCAGGCATCACTCAGCTGCAGTAATAAACCCATTCATCCCTGCTGTCACGCATAAGCAGGGCTACAGGTAGCGTGCACTGTTTTGCCTGAAGCACCTCCTCCTGGCCACTAGAAGCAACTCCCAGAGCTTCTGAGTAGGCAACCAATGTCCCCTGCCCCTTAGCTCTGCCCCCTTTCACTACTGCTGCTCTTGGGACCTGAGCAGTAACACATTCCACCTGAAGGAGACAGGAGCAGAGAGATTTAGGGAAAGGCTGCGGGAGGAGACTATTGCAGAGAGAGGCAGGGAGAAAGGCAGATGGGAGCAAAGACATGCTTAAGAAGAAAAGATGGAGAGAGACTGGGACCAAAACAATCTGGGAATTAATGGGGAAGGACAGACTTGTGGCTAATATTCAGGCCCAGGATGAAGGAGAGTTGAATTCTTTTCCCACCTCTGCCCGGGACGCTCTGTGCTTTAGTCATTTGTAGAAGAGGGAGAATGATACTGACCTACATTCCAAGTAGGTGGAAGCCTGGTAAGATTCTGTACATCAATCTGTGGAAGAGAGAGGCCCATCACAACAAGATGCTCACCACACCCACTCCCCTCCAGCCAGACAACACAGGAGAAGCTACTGAGTGCTTGGCAGCCACATGAAGAGCTGATTGGGGATTAACTAGTCTGTCAATGGGGAATAGGGTGAGGCCTCAAAGCAAAACTGGAAACTGATGCAGGTTTCATAGAATCATAGAATCTCAGGGTTGGAAGGGACCTCAAAAGATCATCTAGTCCAACCCCCTGCTCAAAAAAGGACCAATCCCCAACTAAATCATCCCAGCCAGGGCTTTGTCAGGCCTGACCTTAAAAACCTCTAAGGAAGGAGATTCCATCACCTCCTGAGGTAACCCATTTCAGTGCTTCACCACCCTCCTAGTGAAAAAGTTTTTCCTAATATCCAACCTCCTTGCCAGCATGCAGGACAGGAACTCGGACACAGCATTAGGATGACCAGACAGCAAGTGTGAAACATTGGGACGGGGGTGGGGGAATAATAGGAGCCTATACAAGAAAAAGACCCAAAAACCAGGACTGTCCCTATAAAATCGGAACATATGGTCACTCTACACACCGTCCACAGCACATGGAATCCAAACTCACCCTGTTGCTGGTTCTCTTTACACACTACAGAGAACAGTCCAGATCAAATCACCCCCACCTAGCTCTCCCTACTGACCAAGCCTACGGCCTCTCTGAAGTGCCAGAGAACAAGACAACTACCCCCACTGAGTCAGACAGCCAGTCCCTAACCTTCCCTGAAAGTAGGGCATCTATCAAGTAAACACTACCAGCCTACAACATATCGCTCCGGGAAGAGGAGGGTTTCTGACCCTCCTTTATAAACGGACTAAATCCAAGGAGAGGATGCACCAGTTATCTCCTCTTCCCAGCACACAGGGTTGAGTATAGAAATATTCTGCTACTTGGAGCCATTTGCAAACAGCACAATGAGAATGCACAGCGTACATGTGGATATATTGCCTGGGACCTAGTAAGAGAAAAAACTTAGTGCTCTGTACCCTGCAGAGAGGAGAAAATGGGCTTGACAATACAAGAGAACTGGGTGTTTTGTTTTAATAAACATTTTACCGTCCCCTTCTCTTTGGGCTTCAATTGGAGAATCCTTAAAGTTTTTTGCGGGTGGGGTACAAGCTGAAGATGTTGCAGATTTGTATCTCGTTTTTTGAACAGTTCATTTTATAACTGAAAAGCTGCAAAAAAATCCTTCTGGGCAGACACACGAACAGAGTGGGGATTGTGGAGATGGTGGAGTAGGGAAACCTAATCACAGCAAAGCTATCCCGCTCCCCAGTTTAGAGACTTGCATAACATGAAAGCCTGCACAACTACAGCCACAGAAGAATCCTGCACAGATGCTTTGAAGTTGGAAGGGTTTATTCAGCAACTGAATAGACAGAATTTGGATTTATGCTTCAAACCAACAAAAATCCCTCATCAATTTTAACCATCACATGGTAATCCCTTTACATTAGATCCCTGCATTACTGATCAGTGATAGTAGCAAAGCTAATTCTGGGCTTCTGGAGTACTCACCTTCCATAGTGTACATGGATCACCACATGATGAAGAGAGTCAGAGGTACAGTTTAATCCTGAATGTGAATATTAATCAAAACAAACCTAGTGTCTTTCTATACAAGGGCTAAGAACGAAGACGAGTGAATGCTCTGGGACAGAAAACGGTTCCTAGGAACAATCATCTACCCTTTGCACAGGCCGGCTGTCTGCTGAACATTCGTAAAAGCTGATTCCAGGGCGACCTTTCACGGATTCTTCACAGAAGATGCATGTATGGAAGCTAAGTTACGGATTGCAAGTCGTGTGGTTGAGTTCCCATCTGAAATGTCACATGATGAGATGACCGACTGCAACGCTCGAGCATAAGCTGAAAAAAATCAGAAAGTGCTTAAGTGACTGTAGCCTGAGCCAGCTTTCTCACAGAGGCCTGGGGCTTACGCCTGGAGTCATTTGCTCTCTTGGGAATGAAACGGAAAAAATGCAGTTGTGCTTCTTGACAAAAATAGAGAGGGACAGTTTCCCAAGGGCCTCACCTCGGAAGGGGGAAAATTCAGAGGATCTACGGGTATCGAACAATCAAGATAAGTTTCTGTGTGGCTGTGCGGGCAGCGTCGCCGCTTAGCAGATTACCATATGGGAAGCTGAGACACGAAGGGAACTGGAGACACAAAAAGGAGTGAGGGCAGGATTGGGCACCAAATGGGAGGCTAGAAAAAAAAAGATCCCAACTCTGTAAGACAGCCTTGCATGTATTCTGCACACAGCATTTAAAGGGTAAAGAATTTGAACAGCAATTCCTCACTCGCTCACCAGCCAGCTTGGATATTCAGGGCCCTTTCTGTAGGCCACAAGCAGCACTTGAAATAAGGTAGGGAAATGCTCCTAACACCACTGCATGTGTCTGAGATGTATTAGTGGGTACAGGGCGAATAAAGAACCTTCAACTTAGGAGCCAGAAGGCAAGTGCTGGAGAAGGAGGTTTGTAAGTAGCTGGCATTCTACAACATATATGTACATGTCAGGGCTGGAGATGTAAATATTGGTTTAAAAAGTTAACTGGTTAAACTATTAAAACTATAACCAGTAACCGAGGTGGTACTGGAGCCCTGCCGGCCTAAGGGGACTGCTCTAGCCAGCACGGCTGGGGTCCCTCTGCCAGTGCGGGGCCACCATGTTTAACGGTTAATGTTGGTTAACTGTTAAGCTTAATGCTTACTGGTTAACCTTTTACATCCCTAGTTTGGGCACTGTAAAATAGCAATAGAAGCACCCGCGGGAGCCAATACTGACTTTAGGCATGTGCATTTATTTATTTATTTACAAACTGTTGCATTTCCCATTTAAGTCTCATGACTTTGTATTCCTGAAAGCAGTTTGTGAGGATTGCCCCAAATGTCTGTACAACCAAATACCCTAATTGCTCTGCAGGATCATTTAAATCACCAGACTGCTTTGTTACAGGTATCGATAACCTCTCCCTCCCATCCACCTTCCAATAAAGACCTTGGGATCAAAGCGGAGAGCGGATTTTACAAGAGCCTGTACCGTTTACATGTTTGCTTTGCACTATTTTCCCCCATAACGTGTCCCCATCAGTTCTTTCAAATAAAATTTCATTATTAATTCAAACAGAATCAGGTGCATCCCTGGAAAGTTGCCAACCCAGTTCTTGGTGTGCTAGTTCTAGTTTCTCCAAAACAAGGGGCATTGAGTGTCTGCAGAATGCCCAGACTCATCTAGTTCCTGGATTTGGACTCCCCCTTGACTTTGCATTAGCGAGAACAGCAGCTAGTGCTAAGCAAGCTCCCTTTAACATCTGTATATATCTGTGCTGCAAGAAAATCTAGTTCAACAGGCCACTGAGGCTATCAAGTGAAATACTACCCAGGTGGTCCTATATTCCCCTGGGAGTGTGCACAGGTGTGTGTGTGTGTGCACACGGATGTAAGTGCAGAGCCCACATTAGAGTAAGTTAATGGAAACAGGGTATGTCTTCACTACCTGCCGGATGGCAATCGATCTTTTAGCGATTGATTTATCACGTCTTGTTAAGACGCGATAAATCAATCGCCAAAGGCGCTCTCGTGGACTCTTCAACTCCAGCTCGCTGAGAGGCGCAAGCTGGAGTCAACGGGGGAGCCCGCTGCCCACTGCTGCGAGGACAACCACCCCTACTGTAGATCAGCCCTTTGGGAACGGCTAGCCAGGCTTTACAGTTGCCTGTACAGCAGGACTCCAACATCTGACCTCAGTTACTTGGCCTACACTGATCCCTTACGAGGAAGCACGAGGTCATACCTTTGTGGTTTTTGTAGAACACACAGTTGTTGGCACAGGTGTCAGGATGAGAATCCCAGAAATCGGACCCACAGCAGCACAGTGGAGGCAAGTCAATGTTATACAGTTTGATCTTCTCCCTCATCTGAGCTCTTAAAGCTTCCATGTATCTGCAAAAATAGAACAGGTTTAAGATTAGCAGCCGTTTTAGTCTGTATCCGTAAATAAGACAAGGAAGATTTTGTAGCACCTTAGAGACTAACCAGTTTATTTCAGCATAAGCTTTCGTGGGCTATAGCCCACTTCATCAGATGCATAGAATGGAACAGAAGTAAGATGCTTTTATACATCTGTGTCTGGCAGGAGATAGCTATTGAATAAATAGTTGTTCTCTCCTGCCAGACACAGAGATCCATTTCAAAAGGTGTTTTTTTTTCTCCTGCTGATAATGGCCCATCCAAATTAAACAGCCTCTTAGAATTGGTATGCTAATGTACAACTTTTTTTTTGCTCTCTGTGTGTATAAATGCATCTTACTTCTGTTCCATTCTATGCATTGGATGAAGTGGGCTATAGCCCACGAAAGCTTATGCCGAAATAAACTGGTTAGTCTCTAAGGTGCTACAAGTCTTCCTCGTCTTATTTAAAAATAGAAGTTTCCCTTTGACAGGATGATACCATTGCCGTCCTTAATCCCCCTGGTAAATCCAGGATTTTGAGAACAAGACGAAGGAGCCCTCAATCATTCACCAGCTCACCTCATGTATTCCTTATTTATCTGTTGCTTTTCCTTGCTCTTCCTCACTCTTCTCTCCTCCAGTCTGAGCTGAGCCAGTATTTCACATGCATTCTCCCCAGAACAGACGTCTTGCCGGTAGGCCATCTCCTGGATCCTCTGTTCCTCTGCACGACGCTGGTACTCCTTCTCACTCTTAATTCTGTGGACAGAAGTGCTGTTTAACTGGATCTTTCAGAGAGACAGAAGATGGCCCCATGATCAGAGGGCAGGACTAAATCAGGAGCACTGGGTTCTGTTTTCTGCTGCCTGTGGGATCTAGGGTAGGTCATGTCTCCTCTTTCCCCCCCACAATTGTAAGATACTGACAATTCCCTCCTTCTAGAAGCATTGAATCTACAGCAAGGAGTTGGAGTCTACTGCTTCCCATCACCTCCCTCGTCACCTACCTGCAGAGTGAAACAATTCTGCACTGTGCTGAAACGCAGCATCAGCTTTCTATGTGACAAACTTTAACATAACGTAACCATTCCCTGCAATTTGTCAAAGCTAATTTTCCCTCCTGGCTTCCTCACTGGAGAATGTTGTGCCTGGTTTGCCCCCTTCTTCTTTCCTCCATCCCTTTATAGCTTTTCCTGCTTTATCCCCCCATCCCCATTACCTTTTTCCTGCCCCTGTGTTTTCGGTCTCAAATACACTCTCTCCAGAGAGCTCTGCCCCCTCCACCCACAGGCTTGCTTCTGGCTCGGAGGATTTTCACACCGTTCCAATAGTCCGTCTGTGAGGCCAGAAGGGACAACTGTGATCATCTAGCCTGATCTTGTGTACATCTCACGCAAGAGAACGGCTCAAAAAGGATTCCTGCCCTAACATATGCCAGAGGCCATTTCAGCCCTTAGAACAGCCCAGAATCCAGAGGGCACAAAGGTATTTTACAGCTACCTTTACCCTCCACCATAAGACGACCCGGACCTCTGGCTGAGGTATACCATGCTGTGCTTGGAGCTTTAATAGACCAGAACATTCTTTATATTGACTGTTTGGTTTTATGATAAAGCCCTTCACATCTAGGAAGTGTTTAATACCTTGATGTAGAATCCGGGTGTGTGTGTAAAAAGCTATTTACTATAGGAGCAGATACTAAAAACGTTAAGGATATTCCCTGGAACAAGTTATTACCAAAGGCGGAAATGGACTTTAAACAGAGACGTCGGACATGTTGTTCTTTTCAATGAATGTCAAATGCAAATACATATTCGAACTGATCACTGCCAAAATTCAATATGAAATCAAAGCTGGGTGGAGCTCAGATTGGAAGAGTACCAGAAATTAAATAAAGAAATTGCTCAACGGACCAGAAAACACACACACAGGAAGAAGGAGAGTGCCTAAGCCAAAGCTTCTCTAGTCAAGTTATAAACACCCTAACATATCTGTACAATGAAGTGCTAGTACAGACTTATGTACATATAAAACTCAGAGCAAGGACAGCTTAGCTTTACATCAAGTAACTATAGGAACAGCTCACTTTTGTATATAGAAAGACTGGACAGCTAGTAAATCTAGCGAACTCTCATAAGAATGCATCAACCTAGAGCAAGAATATCCTTCAGATGGTCTCCACATCGACAGCAGCCTCTTGGCCTTCATTCCTGGGGCAGAATTGGTTCTATACTAAAGGCTCTTTCATCACCTCGGTTTATTTAAGGAAATGTAACCAACAAAGAAATGTTTCTTTAAAAGGTGCAACTCTCCTCTGAAAAGCGACAATGTAAAAATAACATTCTTTAGCCGGTCTGCTCCCCGTGGGTATACAATGTCAGACGTCCTGACTTTAAAGACCGATGACTTACTACTTCACTCCAGTTAGCTCTGCAGAATCAACCCAGCTTTGGCCAAGTGAACTGCATCCTCTTTCAATGAAATCGACAGCCCAGATTCAATTGGAAGGCCAAATTCTGCCCTTCAACATACTTGTGCAGCACCACTGGAATCAATTAGTTACACCTACAAAAACACATTTCAGACACTAGAACTGGACAGGTGTACGGAGGACAGTTTGGCTGGCACAATTTTTATTTAATGATTTAATTTAAATTGATTTTCATTTTTAACTTGGATTTAATGATTATGCAACTTTCACCTCCCAGGGCTAGTTTGCAGGACAGGTACTTAGCACAACATCTCTCTCTTCGTAGAGGCAACACATTTGATTTAACTAGTTAACAACCGAAACTAAAACGTCTGGTTCAAACGTCTCAAGTCCAGAATGCGTCTGAGGTCCCCTTTTGCCTTTGGTACAAGGAAATAGGGGGAGCAGAACCCCTGGCCTGTGAGTCCTTGAGGAACTTCCTCCACTGCCCTCATCACGAGGAGGGACTGTACCTCCTGGGTCAAGAGCTGCTGTTGAGAGGGGTCCCTAAAGACAGGCTGGTGGGGCAGGAAGGAACAGAACTGGATCGAATACCCCCTTTCTACCAGGCAAAGCACCCAGTGGTCCTAGGTAATATGGGACCAGTGGCGAAGTAATAAATGTAGGACCAAGAATGTAGGCCATACTCGTAGGATGTGGGGGCTGTATCCTGGAAAGTAGAACTCTGAGAAGGACAGGTGGTTGTTAACCATGACCCCGTAGCTCCCAGTGCAATGCTGTGACCAAAGAAGCTAATATACCCAAATATCATGTGAGCAGTCAGTAGAAGTAGGGAGACTACTTCTTACAAGACCATACAGCTCTTACAAGACCATCACTCGCATACTGCGTCCATGCAACTAAAAGAAAGTTTAAAAAAAACCTGAAGAGGGTTCAGAGAATAACTACGAGACTAATTTGAGGTCTTGAAAACGTGTCTTTACAGAAACTATTTAGTTTATCAGACAGAATGTGAAGAGGTGACATGGATCTATGGGTCTACATTGCAGTCAAAGCTCTTGAGGACATAGTCAAGCTAGCTTTCATCTAGCTAGCTAGTAGCAGGACACTGTTTATATACTCTAGCAGCTACATGTGCTGCTATACATCTGATAGCAGTGCACAGATGCCCTGTAAATATACACACAGGGAGAAGAGACCTAACAGTAGAGAGCATGTTAATGTAGCAAACAAAAATCCCCACAAGCTCCAGTGGCTTGGAATTGGAACTAGGCAAGTTCAAACTGGAAATAGGAGTGCAAACTTTTAACAGTGAGAGTAAACAGCCATTGGAACAACTTATCAAGGCAAGTAGAGGATTCGCTATAACGAAGTCTTTGAATCAAGATCAGATGTCTTTTAGAAAGTTTCCATGCTAGTAAAACCACAGGTTTATTGGCCTTGATGCAGAAATTACTCTGAACTTCTATGGCCTGCATAATGAAGAAAGTCAGACTAGATCAGGAGTTCTCAACTGTGGCAAAGCTTTGGCCTTCTCCCTGTGGGTACTGCACTTCCAGATGGTTTGTGCTAGCCTCAGAGGCTCACTGTGATTAGTTAGGGGAGGTAGAAGGGGGGGAGCCTGGGCCCACCCTCTACTTCGGGCTCCAGCCCAGGGACCCTAATAGTATCAGCTAAGATGGCTGACCTTTTAGTCACCAAACACAATACAATTCCCTGGGCTACTTCCCCACAGCAGTCCCTGCTTCTTCACACTCCACTTCACCTTTACCTCAAGTCTCCTTCCTTGCGTATATGTTGTCTACCACTCAGTCTCACCAACAGCGCAACCTCCTCTCACAGCTCCTGACATCCACACCCACCTGACTAACTAGGAGGGTTTTTAACTGGTTTCAGCCAGTCCCTGATTGGCTTCAGGTGTCCCAATCAGGCTACCTATTTCCACTACCTTCTAGAATCTTCTTAATTGGCCCCAGGTGTCTTGATTGGCCTGGAGTAGCCTTTGTTTGGCTATCCAGGGAACAGAGACCTGCACATCCTGAGGCTAATGTACTTGCCTTCCAGCACTCTCCTATACCCTTCTGGTCTGACTCTGTCACAATCTATTGAGAACTGCGACCCCCTTTTTAGTTTTTCCCTCGGCGTGGCGGACCCTTGTATGTCCGCCGAATAAATTAATTTCTTATTCGGCGGCTATTTTCGGCGGACATGCCAAGCGCTTTCGGGAGCGCTCGGTATGTCCGCCGAATAAATTACCTTCGCATTCGGCAGCTATTTTCGGCGGACATGCCGAGGGCTCCCAAAAGCGCTCGGCATGTCTGCCGAAAATAGCCGCCGGATGCGGAAGCGATCACGGCGGCGGCTTTTTGGCGGCAGAAGCAGCTCGCGACCCCTCGGGAGGCGGCCGGCGACCCCCCGAGGGGTCGCGACCCACAGTTTGAGAACCCCGGGACTAGATTATCGCAATTGTCCCTTTAGGCCTTAACATCTGTGAAATTTACGACAACCTTCTTTCCGGTGACTGTACATCAAGGGCAATATCTATAAAGAAATGCACGATTATTAGTAGGCACCTACTTTGCAATTTTCTTCTGCCGCTCTTTCTGCCTTTGCTGTTCCTTTACTTGTTCTCTCTCAATATCCATGAAGAGACGTCTGTATCTCAGGTACTGATTTTGACGCTGCAGGAAAGACGACATAGTTTTAAGAGGAAGGTGTCTTGGTGCAATATACAGCAGGACCTGGAAGTGGCACTGCTAGAACTGCACATGTTATTATGTTTTGAGCTGTGAAGTCTCGCCAAATGTCACACTGCATAAAAACCCAACAAGCAAGACCTTGTGAAATCCACCACAGAGTTTACCTGTCTCCAGCTGCTGCAGATGGTCATTCTAATGACAGAAAACAGATGTCTTGTCCTCCCTGCCTATGAGTTTCTGTTTTTTCCTCAAGGGAGCATTAAAATATTTCATTGCACAGGTTCCAGGACTGAATGAAAGGCAGGAAGAAAGCTATTATCTTGCTCCTCTTTTCTCCAGCTATCTTGCAGAATTATGATCTTGGTACCAAAATCTATTGATGGGGGGTCTTAAACTTTTGCACACTGTGACATCTTACTAGCAATACTGTCTCATGGACAACAGCTACAGCAATTGATCATGTTGTAAGGTATTTTTACTGGAGCTGGCCAAAATATTTCTTCAATGGAAGAGTTTCCCCACCTCTTCTCCCCCTTCCCTTATTAGAAAATTTCATTTGAAATCAAAGAGGTTTCACTGGAAACATGCCAACTGACAGAAAAGTTTAAAACCTATCTGAATAGAAATGGAGGATTTTGTTCCAATTTTCTTGTTTTGTTTCAACTTTACAAAATATATATAAAGTTTTTAAACGTTTGGACATTATTGAAATGATTTGTTTCTATGAGGTATTTCAGAAGTTTTGTTCCATGGTAAATTTTGACTTCTCATTCTGTTTGGAAGTGAAAGGAAATTTGGAAGTGTCAGACTTTCCCACAAGAGAGAAATTCAATTTTTCCACAGTCACCTTCAAGTTTCGCCTTCTTTCAGTGTTATTTTGTAGCTGCAGTGAGGTGGAGGCAGAACAATCTGAGCAGCCAACTCATTGACACCACCAGCAAGTGGGCCACAGGTCACAGTTTAAGAACCTCTATGCTCCTGATTGACCCACAGTGGATCTCTGAAGACACCACTCATCTACTCGACCATGTGCACCCATAGTTCTTCCCGCATCCGCAAAACTTCTGCTGTAGCATCTCTGAAAGTAGGGTCTGTAGTGAGAAGCCAGAACCAGGGGTGTGGAAGATTTACTTTACCCAGCCAAGCAGAGAGAAAAAATGTCCCCAGCCACTCCTCTTCAACACTTATACACATCTTCCATTCAACGTAAGAGACCACATGGTTTTAAAATTAGCCCTTTGTCTGATCAGCCACATGATGTGTGAAAAAGCCATGCCATCAACTCCAGAAAGAGCTGGAGCCTTATTAAGTATCAACGGTTTCACAGGGGAGATAAGCCCCACATGTGTTGCTACAGAAGGGGAAGTCTTTGCTGTCAAGGCTTCAGCCCCCACCCATAGAATTCAGAGGGAAGAAGAAACCCATGAATGTACTAAGAGTGGAGAACACTTCTAGCTAAGCTCACACCCCATGCAGATTCATAAGTTCTAAGGGCAAATGGGACCATTAAGATCATCTAGTCTGATCTCTGGCATAACACATTTCATCCAGTGATTCCTCCATCAAGCCCATAACTTCAGGTTGAATTAGTTCCTCTTTCACATGGGAAAAAAGCCCTATATGCATACAGAGTCTGGAAACAGCTTCAGGACAGAGGCCTATTGACCATACAAACGCTGTACATGGCATAGAAACCCAAGTCAATCTTTCCTTGGTGGGGAACGGTTCTATGTACCTAAAAGAAGAACTGGCTTCTAGGTCACATGCTGCATTTGATGCACTGCTATTTTCAGTTTATAGAGGGTTTTCCTCCCACGCAGGCCCATTGCTAAGAGTTGAGATGACTGTAAACTTCTGGGTGATCATGAAGCTAGAAGTAACAGTGTGCAAGATACTGGCGGGCTTGCAGTGGAGGAATCATGCTTTACGGTGTGAAAGAGAAAGGAAATGGGAGACTGAGTAGGAGAGAGGAGGAAGCGGAGAGGAATGGGTGGAGGAACAATTCAGAAGGGTTGATATTCAGAGGGGAGAGACCATTTGGAAGCCATTCGTTGGAGCTCGGGAGGTTCAGTGGTTGTGAAGTAACTGGTAAGAAGTTGTTAAAATAATTTAAGAATAAAAGCAACTTGTTTATCATTTGAAGCTTATGTGTAAAATATGGCAAGGCCCACAAGTGAAAGAGGGAAATGTTACATTAAAATAAGTGGAAAGTGAAAGAGAATGGGGGGCGGGGGAGTACCTACTAAAATAATTCTCTTTTGGGTCTCAAGGGTTGTCATCTTCCTAGGCCTTCTAGGCTGTAAGCTCAGCAAGGTATGGACTAGCAGGATGCATCTGGTGCAGTGTTAATCACATGGTCAGTACTTAATAGTTACTAAATATTAAGTGATAGCATGGCTCATCCTGTGTGTTGTAAAATACCAGGCACCCTAAGGGTGCTCCATGAAGGTCACAGAGTCACTGCAAGGCACAGTTAGAATTATTTTGTTACAATGGATGTTCTGGAAGAATTTTGCTATTGAAATCCAGGGCAGTGCTACAATAGGCAACTCTGGGCTTGGCAGACCACAGAAACCTCTTCAGGTGGGTACTTTGCTTACAACGCTGTACTCTGCATGCTTTGCGGTTTGTCTGGATTCCAACATACGTAAGAAAAGCAACAAGCTTTGCTTGTCGTTAAGGCCAGCCCTGTGTGTAAAGGAATGAAAAACTTGCATAGGAGCCAACTCCAGAAACCATGACTTGGACGTCAGTAAAGGTCCAACAGACAAGTATCAATCCCCCCTCACAACTAAAAAGAAGCCAAATGACAAGAGAACAAAAATCCGCATGGGCTGGGCACATACTCTGCTCCTCTTGGAATGCAATGTTTAGGTGGTTTTGCACGTCCTTCATGGCAGTGTACATGGTAAGTTAAGTGCTGGGATCCATGCATGGATTATCTCACCAACCGAGACTACGTAGTTATGGTTCCAACTGCCACAATGAGTCAATGTATGAAGTCAACAAACAGGCTTATGGGTGTTAAGAATAATACCCGGTATTAGCAGCTACGCCACAAGCGTTACTATATTATGCCAGTTTCTGGTGTTTCACAGTGAATCCTAATGTGCCCTGTTCTTGGTATAATTTAGACACAGATGTTTTGTTTGCGTTTTCAGCTTTACGGTATTTGACATACTTGTTTCTTGGCTTCCTCTTTGTCTATCCCAGGCCAAATTACAAGAGGAGCTAGGAAATCGGTACTCAATCCTGCAGATAGGCCAGCAGGGTCTGACGCCTTCATGAATCCATTATAAACCTAAAAAAGAATAAGCAGTGGATCAAGACATGATTGGCCTCAGCACTTTCAATAAGCCAGAGGGTCAGGAGACTTCTGTTGAAATTGATAGCAGTAACACTGGTCTTTTGACTAAGTACACAAGATCCGTACATCATTCATATGAAACACACAATCTGGGGCATTAACATCGCTGAAAATTTTATGCATGGCACACAGAAAAATCATTCGTGCCACTATTATTGTTCAGAAAACACCTGTATTTCTGCAAGCAGGCATTTATAACACTGCCAGGTAAGTTTGTTTTGGACTGAAACATAAAATAACCTCAGCTTGGAGGCAAACTGAAGTTTTATTCACGGCTATAATCATTTTTGGAAATTAAAGTTGCCCCACTTTAGCCCAGAAATTGTACAATACCCTTATAGAGCTCCATGCCCAATAGATCAAAAATAAATTTAAAAAATTGCAAGTCAACCTGTGGAACTCATTGACACAGATCACTGAGAAGGCCAGAAGCATAACTGGTTTCTAATTTATAAGGCGACCTCCCCAAGATGGATAGGTAAAAACAGCAAAAACTGTATGACCCTTTCATAAGCAGACCCTATATTTCAGGGATTGGCAAACTTTGGCTCCCGGACCGTTAGGGTAAGTCGCTGACTGGTCGGGACATTTTGCTTCCTTGGGGTGTCTGCAGGCAAAGGTTAGGTGGTCATCTGGCGCATCACCACTGCTCAGACTGTAGTTGTTCTGGAACAACAGTCAAAGACCGGAAACCACCTTTGTCACGTTACTGAAATAATTTGGGATCCTATAGATCATTGGTGCAACCAGAGTCCTATAGTGGCACCGAATCTTATGTACAGGGGGTCATAATGTGAGTCTACGACCAGGTTATGGATTGCTGATTGATACACACATACCAATGCCATATTCATAATTTGGTAGTTGAAGTTATGAATATTGGCTCTGGACTGTCTGTCTTTCCAAATATTGTGCTGCTGGGGGGACATTCCAGAATACTGGGCGTCAGCTCTGCTCAGGGCTTGATGGGCCATTGACAGCAATCAGCGACACAATGGACTCTGGGAGCTTGGAATGCCCCAATCCAGACAAGGAGTCTACAGAGAACCTGCAAGGCAGCATTTGCATAATGGCTGCTGCCTGCAAATAATGAGTCATGTGATCTGCCCATGTGACTCCAGGACTCCATGGGGCTGGACTTTTCACAGCAGGAAAAAGGAGGTGCTTGCACCTGGGGGAGGAAAAAAAAAACAAAACAAAAAAACACCCTATAAATGAAGCTGCTACAGCCCCCGCATCTTTGTCTTCTACCTCCAGCCTTCAGCCTGCCTTGTTTCCAGCTTTGGATGGAACTTTGCTACACAGGGGTACTCTGGACAAAGGTACTGACCCATCCCTGCAGGCGATGCTTTCCAAAGACTTTGATTTAAACCTGCAGTTTATTCTACCTTTGCTGTAAGCCTGAACCAAGAGATGTGCCATTACTGCATGTAATTGATTTCTTTTAACCATTCTTAACCCTCACCTATACCTTTTTCCTTGTATAATAAACCTTTAGATTCTAAAGGATTGGCAACAGCGTGATTTGTGGGAAGATCTGATTTGTATATTGACCTGGGTCTGGGGCCTGATTCTTTGGAATTGGGGAGAACTGTTTTCTTTATTTGGGGTATTGGTTTTCATAACCATTGGTCCCCAGGACAGGTGGCTGATGGTGATACTGGGAACCTGGAGTGTCTAAGGGAATTGCTTGTGCGACTTGTGGTTAGCCAGTGGGGCGAAACCAAAGTCTTTTCTGTTTGGCTGGTTGGGTTTACCTTAGTGTGGAAAAACCCCAGCTTTGGGCTGTAGTTGCCCCTTTGGAAGCAATCTGTCCTGATCTGACACTCACAGTTGGATCCCACCAGAAACAGCCCCGTCACAACCTTTACTTAGAACAAGAATTAGGGACGCCAGGACTAGCTGACCCAGTCTTGGTCACATCAGGTCTGGGGTTTTAGAGGTCTTACTTTTCCAAATTCTAGTTTGTAGTACAAGTTGTCATCACCCTGCTCTGCCTGATGTTTGGTTGTTGCCTGGTCTTGTAGTTCAGCGGGAAGGTCATGATGTCCTGCCAGAGGAAACTCCTCACACTCTTCTCCATGCCCTGGAGTTGGCCTGCGAGACACTGGTTTCTGGGAAAACAAATGTGAGATTTAAACTTAACTGCAGTATTTCAATGCAGGAACAGTTATCATAGAAGCTCAGGGTTGGAAAGGACCTCGGGAGGTCATCTAGTCCAACCCCCTGCTCAAAGCAAGAGCAGCCCCAACTAAATCATCCGAGTTCATGAATACAAGACCCTTGTAAGCTTTGGGTGTAAGAGCAACCTGAGGACACTTGTTCTCTGGGTTAGTGGAGACTAGGCACGTTGTAAAGAGGACATGCTCAAACTTCAGTAGAGGGGAAATGAGCAATAAATAGTGCCACTACAGATTCTAACTGGTGGATAATCTTATCAACAGTGCAAAAGTGGTGGGAATAAAGGAAGTGATATTCTGTGCATGTCATTTTGCAGTTGCAGGAGATGCAAATATTAAAAAAAAAAAAATACAACACTTGCTAATTATTGCTACAGATTCTCTCAATACTTAGAACAGGAGCCATCTGCTGCATCCATATTTGTGATACAAACAGGGACTACTTGCAAAGTAACTGTTGGCAAATACATGGTGCTGAATGTGCAGGTTTCTGGAGTCACATCAAGGTGTTCAGCATCTTGGGATCTCTCAGAAGAGAAGATATTTACCCTACGATAACTATCAATTTCTGAGATGTTATAGTCAGCTCACACACTTTGGGATTGAACCGGGATCTACAATGGTTGGCTCATTACAGACATTGTTTCTCATCTCTCCATGTCCACACACCCCATTCAAATGCTAGACGAATAATCCACACTCCCTGATCGGAGATAACAAGCTGGCTCAGCTTAATTGGACTAACCTTTTCACCTCCCCCCTGGCTCTTACCTACTTTTCTATATCTGCCTGTATGTGAACACTTCTACTGCCTGCATCCGACGAAGTGGGTATTAGCCCACGAAAGCTCATGCTTCAAAACTTTATAGTTAGTCTTTAAGGTGCCACAGGACTTTGTTAACTCTGCTATTCCAGACTAACACGGCTACCACCCTGGTTATAGTCAGTGTGGCTCCCACTGCAAGTGTAGCCAAGATCAGAGTTTTGTGAATACCAGAGTCTGTCAGGGTGGTGCACACATACTGTTCCTCCTGATGCTCCCATCTGTGGGCATATGGGTGGGATAGCCACAAATCTCCCTTGCAAGTCAAAGTCCATGGCTGTGGAGGATTCTGAAAAGCAGGGATGGGGAGCAGATAATAATTTATGATCCCTTTAGTAGTGGCTGAGCTGAGTCAGCCCCACACTTACATTTCTGGTTGGGCTGATCCTCCAGATGCCTCCTGGAAGTTCGGGGGGGCCTGCTCCTTTGGGCACGGTTTTGCAGGATGCTAGCCGGCGACGGACTTGTTTCATGGTTTTGCTAAGCTGCCAGTAAGAAAGATAGATCAACAAAGTGCTAACAGGTTGACAGTTTAGTGATAGATTGCTGCTACAAATGAGAAGGCCAAAAGGTTTGTTACACGGTAGTAGATATCACATCTGGAAGTAGCCATCACTCAAAGTGGCCAATGTAATCTTGGCACTTTGCTGGAGGATGCAATGCAGCATCAGTTGCTTGACTGTTGGGGATAATGCACTGACAGCTACGGGACAGGCAAGCATACCTCAACTCTAATCCATAGGACAGCTCTTGGTAAGAGAAAGGATTTCATTTATGGCCAACTCACTCCTTGACCAGTCTGTTAAGATTGCCAGGTACTCAGCCCACTAGTATATGATCACCAACAGGTTGTTTCACATGCCTCAAAGCGGTCACAGCCTGACTTTGGTTCCAACTGAGCTGAATTAGATTTGGGCCTAGACAAGTTCTAGATCTCATTCCTGCTACTCAATCACAGGTGCTTTGTGACTAGCGGAGAAAAACCTGTGCTTTAGTTAATTTAGCCTTAATTCTCTTACAAGTAACCTGTGCATGAGAGGGAGGAGGGATTTACTCCCGCTCCCCACCCCCACAAAAAAAAATCTGTTAGAAACCAGTACCAGAAGCTGGATATCCACCTTGATGCAGCTGACCCAGTTCTGAATGTCTTATGTGCTCATGTATTTACTGACAGACACTGAGTAATGTTAACCCGGGGGGTTGGGGGGGGGGGGTTCTTTTTTATTCTTGTTGTTTTAATATAAGCAGGTCTAAAGGCTTATAATGATGGCGTCTTTCTGTTTCATGAGAAAGGACACTGAACCAAAGTCCTAGATATCTCTAAACTTCACTGAATTTGGATTGGGAACTAAACTGTTAAGCTCAAGCACAGCCCTGTGGGAAGACTACGAGTAATTGTTTTAAACTGTAAAGATAAACTGCAAAGTTCACTGCTGTGAACTTTAAAAAGCCAACTAGCCCCCACCTCACACATTCCACAAGGCTCTAGTTATCTCACACCTTTATTACTGGATATGCAGAATGTCAGTGGGGAGATGACTCCATCCAGTGCCTTCTACCCAATGACACACACCAATGGGGAAGAACCTTTATTTTATGCAGGTTTTACTTCACTTCTCTGGAGGTTTTTCACTAGTGGAGATGCAAGCATTCCCTTTAACTAATGATGGATCAAATTTAAGTGCAGCATTCTTAACAGGGATATTTGTTGTTAGTTTTAATACTGAGATCGTGGCTAAACGGAACCTCAGCAATATCAAGAATGCAAAAAAAGTTCCCTATATAATAGTTTTGTACTTTATCAGCACAACGCATTGAACGTAAACACACGATAGCCAGTCGATAAAAGGAGAGACAGGAGTACACACACAAAACATACATTATCTTCTACTTCAAGAACAGGTAAGTGTCATGAGTGAGAGATACAAAAGGTAAAAGTGGAGTAAGAGAAGTAAAGCATTGTAATGTTGTATTGTAATGACCCAGTTATAACAATAAAACTCACACACATGCTTCCCTTGTAATTCTAAGTGTCAGAGTATCCTGCAAAAGGCTTTACATTCACAATATACAGTAGACTCTCGATTATCCAGGATTGGGTTAACCAGGATGTGGATTAACCAGGATGTCAAAAAAAATTATGCGTAACCCGCAGGACCGGCTCTGGCTTTGTTGCCCCAAGCACAAACACCCCCCCTCCCAAGGGAACAGGGCAGTGAACCAACATCCCGTCCCCCTGGCGCAAGGTGGCTGGTGAACCAACCCCTCCCCCCATATTTCCTATGAATGGTGATTATCCGGGATTTTATTAACCAGGATTAATTTTTCCCTATCATCCTGGATAATCGAGAGTCTACTGTATATGTGTTCTAGCTCATTTCTAAAACAGAGTGCTTCTGTATCACAATTGGGAAAGTTTTATTGCTATTTGTTACAGAAAATAGGTTTGCATTCTGGGCACACAACAAATGGAGGTCGCTGGCACTCACTGTGTTGGCTTGTTGATGGAATAACTGGCTTTGCTTCTCTCTTCCCTCTTCTTCCCAACTGACCCGAAGCTGCTGCCCAGGGATCAAGTTGGTAGCAGAACTGCAGATGGCAGGTGCTGCGTTACTTCGATACACACATGTATTCTTCTTGGGGGTCAAGTGCAGTGCAGAATCCGAACATCGCATCACAACAGAGCTTTCTTTTTCTGCCTGCAGCGACGAGGGAAAAAAACCACATAAGTCCGGAACAACTAACTTACTGAAGTCACTCATTGAGTAAATCCACCCATGTGTTGATAGTTTGCTGCCCCAGGTGGCTACCTGTGGAATTTTCATTCATGTGATGACAGAAAGGTAACAGTAGCAGCTGGATTTTTGAGGTTACTGCCCCTGTGTCTCTGCATTCTAGGGCTGAGTGCACCCGAAGGTGAGTGCCCCCTCAGATCACAAGGGTGACCCCTCATGGAACTGAACACGTGGAACAAGTTTATTAAAGGGAATTGCTGCATTAACCTTCTTTGTTCAGCCTCCCCTGCCAGAATTCAAAGATCCAAGCAGGACAGAAAGTATGGTTCTCGAGAAGCAATACCTTTCTTCTTCCTCCTCCTCTGCTGACCAGGCAGGGGAACGGGGAAGAGAGCAAGGAGCTAGGCCAGGCCAACCCAGTGACATGTAGCTCAAGCAGATTGCAGTGGAGCAGTCAGAAGGCACGAGCTAGGAAGGTCCTAGAGGTACTGCAGGTTAGAACATGTACAGGAGGAGGCTCATGCTCGAAAGCTTATGTTCCAAAACATCTGTTAGTCTATAAAGTGCTACAACACACTTAGTCTGGATCCGCAAAAGCGACAAACACAGCTACCCCTCTGATACTACCAGTACCTAAAAGACCCAAAATACAGAACTAGGGAAGCTCCCAGGCTTGTCGCATACTAGTGCTCAAGATGCAACAGCAGGAATCCTGCTGAGGTGTCTATTACAGATTGCCCTTGCAACGGTTTTTAGTTGTGAATTTCCAAGATGGGAAGGAGAGAGATGTGGGGGAAGAGGGATAGCTCAGTGGTTGGAACATGGGCCTGATAAACCTAGGGTTGAGAGTTCAATCCCTGAGGGGGTCATTTAGGGATCCGGGGCAAAAAAATCTATCAGGGGACAGTACTTGGTCTTGCTAGTGTAGGCAGGAGGCTGGACTCTATGACCTTTCAAGGTCCTTCCAGTTCCATATATAGCTCCCTGCTGGCCTTCCCTAGTCGTAGCTCTCCGGAAATTCAGTCTGTGCAAGATGCCTCGAGTCAAAGCAGCCATGGAAATAATTACAAGTGTCCTGACTTTGCTCTAATTAAGATTGTATGAATAGTGGTTGTATTTACACAGGCCTGTTTGCTTTTGAAGCCGTGCCACCATCTTAGCAAGGTTCCGTGTGTGAATCAGAGCAGAGAGAGGCTGGTGTTGATACAGGTTTGCCCTACCGCTTCACAGGATTTCTGGAGTTGCTGCTTCCTCCTCATCTTGATTTGCTGATTCACCCTCTGCTTCACTTCCCCCTGGAAGCGTTTTAGATTTTCCTCTTTTTCCTTTTGCTGCTCCTTTAGCTCCTCTTCAATCTGAAACGCTGACGCCTGGAACAGGTTAAAGCAGATGTTCAAGTTTAGCTTTTTCACCATGCAACTTCAAACAGCTTGGATTTCAGCTTCTCTCTCTGGGACCTATACAGAAACTTACAGGCAAGCAGTATCTCGAGGGAAAGGGATGTGTGTCAATGTTCTGGTTTAAAGATCAACACAGTTACTGAAAATTATGTGTGTGTGTAACACAGATTGTTCTGTGAATCTAGTAACAGATGGGTTGGGAAGATCATGTTACAAAGTGGAGATCTTTACTTTCCCCCTTTAAAATGTGTAAACATAAAAAAGGAAAGAAATGGGGCATGTTTAATAAAGTGACTTGCAGGGCAATCAGATATGAAGCTGCTTTCGGAAAGACTGACAGAAGCCACAAACCCCAGATCAGATAACTGATGGGTGGATACCCCGTGTGGTCTCCATTAAGGCCTAGTGCAAGTCCCACATCTCTTTCTCAACATTTTCATGTACTCATCCCGGATCTGTTATAACATGTCAGGGAAACTAACTTACGGAGCCAAAATGAAGCAAGACCTGTTCTCTTACAGTATTTCCACCATCTGATACAAAACAAACTCTCATAAATCAGCAATTTCAAGTTTCTCACTTGCACCCATGAAGACCATTCATCCAACAATATTAGCTTCAAATATGACTTGTATAAATATCCTAAATTCAATATCAGCACCACAGCAAGAGCAGGCATTCAACACCACAAACCCAAATTAGATAAACTGCAAGAAAACTCAGAAAAAAAACTGGCATTTTCTTTTA
Source organism: Sternotherus odoratus (assembly GCA_032164245.1). Classification (NCBI taxonomy): domain Eukaryota; kingdom Metazoa; phylum Chordata; order Testudines; family Kinosternidae; genus Sternotherus; species Sternotherus odoratus. Next base: position 13,225,869 of record JAVMKO010000019.1, on the reverse strand, counting down.
GTCACCTTTCTCCATGAAGTTCCATTTATAGCAGGGGTCTCCAAACTACGGCCCGCGGGCCAGATGCGGCCCGCGAGGCCCTCTCATCCGGCCCGCGGCAGGGGTCGGGAACCAGCCACGGGGCCGGGACGCGCCGTGTGCTCCGCTGCCGCCGCCGGCCGCGGGGCCGGGACGTGCCGCGTGCTCCGCTGCCGCCGCCGGCCGCGGGGCCGGGACGCGCCGCGTGCTCCGCTGCCGCCGCCGGCCGCGGGGCCGGGACGCGCCGCGTGCTCCGCTGCCGCCGCCGGCCGCGGGGCTGGGACGCGCCGCGTGCTCCGCTGCCGCCGCCGGCCGCGGGGCTGGGACGCGCCGCGTGCTCCGCTGCCGCCGCCGGCCGCGGGGCTGGGACGCGCCGCGTGCTCCGCTGCTGCCGCCGGCCAGGGACGGCTCAGAGCTGGGGCCGGGACGCGCCGCACCGCCACCCAGTTACAGGCGGCGAAACAAGGAGCCACCCACTGCCAGGCGGCGAAACGGTCTGTGGGGAGAGACCGGGTTGAGCGGGTCAGTGGGGGGGGGGGGGGAAGAGACCGGGTTGAGCGGGTCAGTGGGGGGGGGGGGGGGGAGAGACCGGGTTGAGCGGGTCAGTGGGGGGGGGGGGGGGAGAGACCGGGTTGAGCGGGTCAGTTGGGGGGGGGGGAGGTTGGAGGAAAGGAGGTTTTGGGGGGAGAGACCTGGCTGGGTGGGTCAGTTGGGGGTTGGAGGAAAGGAGGTTTTGGGGGGAGAGACCTGGCTGGGTGGGTCAGTTGGGGGGGGGTTGGAGGAAAGGAGGTTTTGGGGGAGAGACCTGGCTGGGTGGGTCAGTTGGGGGGGGGGTTGGAGGAAAGGAGGTTTTGGGGGGAGAGACCTGGCTGGGTGGGTCAGTTGGGGGGGGGGTTGGAGGAAAGGAGGTTTTGGGGGGAGAGACCTGGCTGGGTGGGTCAGTTGGGGGGGGGGTTGGAGGAAAGGAGGTTTTGGGGGGAGAGACCTGGCTGGGTGGGTCAGTTGGGGGGGGGGGTTGGAGGAAAGGAGGTTTTGGGGGGAGAGACCTGGCTGGGTGGGTCAGTTGGGGGGGGTTGGAGGAAAGGAGGTTTGGGGGGGAGAGACCTGGCTGGGTGGGTCAGTTGGGGGGGGGGGGTTGGAGGAAAGGAGGTTTGGGGGGGAGAGACCTGGCTGGGTGGGTCATTTGGGGGGGGGGGGTTGGAGGAAAGGAGGTTTTGGGGGGAGAGACCTGGCTGGGTGGGTCAGTTGGGGGGTTGATGTGTAGTGTTCATGTGTAGTGAACAGGTGTTCATGTGTAGTGAACAGGTGTTCATGTGTAGTGTTCATGTGTAGTGAACAGGTGTTCATGTGTAGTGTTCATGTGTAGTGAACAGGTGTTCATGTGTAGTGTTCAGGTGTAGTGAACAGGTGTAGTGTTCAGGTGTAGTGTTCAGGTGTAGTGTTCAGGTGTAGTGTTCAGGTGTAGTGTATCAATGTGTTATTAAATAATAACTGAATAAAATAATATTAAATAAATAATTAAAAACAACATCCATGTTTTGATTCTTTTTTATTTGGACCTCGAGTGTGTTGTCGGCCCCCGAACTGCTATTTGATAGTTAATGTGGCCCTCGGGCTGAAAAGTTTGGAGACCCCTGATTTATAGTATGAAGATACATAAGTCAGCACATAAAACCACAACAGAAGCAGAACTTCTAATACTGTCTCCAAAATACTCACTCTCCACCCTGCTTCCATCAGGGCTAGAATGGATTCTTATTACTTATTAGAATAACGTTTCGAGGCCCTGATGTCCCATTGTGTTAAGCACTGACCAAAGACAGAACGAAAGATGTTTCTTGCGCCAAAGGGTTTACAACCTAAACAGACAAGGCAGAAAGGATAGTGAAAGGTATAGAACACACATACAGAAGGAACAGGGATGACTTGTAAGTATCACGCTAGTGCCTCCACTGATTGTTTTAATAAAGTTTGACTAGATTTTTATGTATTTTAGATTATCCTTGTTTATACTAAGTGTATTCTATTACAGGGATGAAGGAGAGGGGAAAGGAGAGAGGAGCCCAGAGGACAGCTGGAACTGAACTTTTGCCCATACCTGAATGCAACACAGTTAACTTACCTGTGAATTGTATGTGTATCCCAACACTGTCTCTTGGGGAGGAGGCTGAGCAGGGCCAGCTTCGGGATGGAACAAGGGGGCAGGGCCACAGTTGAGGCACTGGTTCACCCCCTACTTCTGGGGAGCTTCTGGCACCCCCACTCGGCCTCCCCAAATGCAGGTGTCACACACCACCCAGGTATATTTATTTGTAAATATGTTAGATTTTTTAAAAAAAAATCACAAGGTTATTGCTGAATGGTTTGCTATATGTGTTAGGTAAAAAGTCAAAATAAGGAACCTTAAAACACCAGCATAGCAAAGCCTATTATTCTCCTGTCTGTTTCCTACCACAGGAGTACTGTAAAGTTTGCTACTCATTTGCACTGAGGTTAGTTGTGCGTGGCAGCCTTGTACCCTCTAGAGTAGGATTTGTGCTGGGCTAAAAGAGCATATTTCATTTTCCACCTGCTCATAACAAATGTGTCTTTCTAGCACAATCAAAATCAACACACTGCTAATGACTTATCAGATTTCTGGGGAAGAGCAGAGAAATAAGGAGCACAAAGTCAAGGAAGAATATTTAGATGCTAGTATCTGAACCCCAGCTTAGATTCCCACTCGGAGAGGATCTACTCCTGGCCTATCAAAGCTGATGAGGGAACAGCCTGGAGAAAGCAAACAGTGTAACAGGCAAAGGATCAGACAGGGCACTCACGATAGCAATGCTCTCCTCCCATTTGCCACCAGCTTGGGCACTCTCCACCCAAACTCCCACAGGGGCCACACTCTGGTTCCTTTCAGCCAATACCGCCTGGTTCACTGCCACCCACAGACACCTCGCTTTGTCCCCTCCAGGCCGTCCCACTGCCATGCTCCGGGCACAGGGCTGCTGTTTCGCAGATGGCAGCATCCTAGTCATAGAAGCCAGCCCTGTTGAAAGACAATGAAAACAACAACTCAAGGGAGAACTCTAGGCAAAAGCAGCCCAGTGCCTGCTGCCCTGCCACAGGCATCCCTACACCAGCCCCAGACTAGCCCATTGCCCCCACTATCACACCAGACACCTCCCATCTCACCCCAACAAAACCAACCCAGTACCCCTTGCTCCCACCAGACATCTCTAATCCACCCCATAAACCAGCCTTGCACCGCACCCCACGCCACAGAACAACCTAACCCAGCACCCCATCCCTAACAAAACCAACCCAGCACCCCTGTCCTCACCAGACACCCCACCCCATAAACCAAAGTAACCCAGCACCCCACCAGACACCCCATCCCACCCCAGCAAACCCAACCCAGCACCCCCTGCCCTCACCAGACACCCCACCCCCATAAACCAAAAGTAACCCAACACCCCACCAGACACCCCCATCAACCAGCCCAGCACCCAACCCAGCCCCCACAGACAAACCTAACCCAGCACCCCCGCCACAGACACCCCCATCCCACCCCCATGAACCAACCCAGCACCCCCTGCCCTCACCAGACACCCCACCCCCATAAACCAAAGTAACCCAGCACCCCACCAGACACCGCCATGAACCAACCCAGCACCCCGTCCTCACCAGACACCCCACCCCCATAAACCAAAGTAACCCAGCACCCACACCAGACACCCCCATCCCACCCCAACAAACCCAACCCAGCACCCACTGCCCTCAGCAGACACCCCCATCCCACCCCCATAAACCAAAGCACCCACATCAGACACCGCCATCCCACCCAAGCAAACCCAACCCAGCACCCCGCCAGACAGCCCATCCCACCCCCATAAACCAACCCAGCACCCCCGCCACAGACACCCCCATCCCACCCCCATGAACCAACCCAGCACCCCCTGTCCTCACCAGACACCCCACCCCATAAACCAAAGTAACCCAGCACCCCACCAGACACCCCCATCCCACCCCAGCAAACCCAACCCAGCCCCACAGACAAACCCAACCCAGCACCCCCCTGCCAGACACCCCCATCCCACCCCCATCAACCAGCCCAGCACCCAACCCAGCCCCCACAGACAAACCTAACCAGCACCCCCGCCACAGACACCCCCATCCCACCCCCATGAACCAGCCCAGCACCCCCTGCCAGACACCCCATGAACCAACCCAGCACCACGCCCCCACCCCCTGCCACAGACCCCTCCCCCCCAGCCGGCGCACCACTAACCCCCATGGACCCTCAGACACCCCCACCCCCCCCCGAGAACTACCCGGGCCCGGCAGCACCTTCCGCCAACCGCCACTTCGAATCCAGGCGCCGCTTCCGCCCAGCCCGATCGTCCCGCCCCAGGACACGCCCCTTCCGCCACGCTCGCCCCAGGACACGCCCCTTCCGCCACGCTCGCCCCAGGACACGCCCCATCCGCCAGGCTCGGCCCAGGACACGCCCCTTCCGCCACGCTCGCCCCAGGACACGCCCCTTCCGCACGCTCGCCCCAGGACACGCCCCATCCGCCAGGCTCGGCCCAGGACACGCCCCTTCCGCCAGGCTCAGCCCAGGACACGCCCCCTCTCCGGCCCCGTGGAAGACCGCGCGAGGCTGGACCGTTGGCGGCCACGGCGCAGGCGCCCTGCGAGCCGCAGGGCCGCCCCGCCTGGTGCGCGGGCGCTTGGCGATGGGCGGGGCCAAGCGGAGCGCCCGGCCGCTGGCGGGAGAGCGGGAAGGGACGAGCCACGCCCCCGCCCCCGCCCCAGGACCACGCCCCTGCCCCGCCCCCTCCCTCCTCACTTTCACTGGTCTGGGGGTGGGGAGGAGGATCCTGGGGGTTGGGGTGCAGGAGGGGATCAGGGCTGGGACAGGGAGTTTGGGTGGGGGAGGGAGTTTGGGTGGGGGAGGGGGGATGGGCTGTGGGAGGGAGTTGGGGTGGGCTGTGGGAGGGAGTTTGGGAGGGGGAGGGGGGATGGGTTGTGGGAGGGAGTTTGGGTGGGGGGTGGCTGTGGGAGGGAGTTTGGGTGGGGGGTGGGGGGATGGGCTGTGGGAGGGAGTTTGGGCTGTGGGAGGGGGGTGGGGGGATGGGCTGTGGGAGGGAGTTTGGGTGGGGGAGGGGGGTTGGGGGATGGGCTTTGGGTGGGGGAGGGGGGTTGGGGGATGGGCTTTGGGTGGGGGAGGGGGGTTGGGGATGGGCTGTGGGAGGGAGTTTGGGTGGGGGAGGGGTTGGGTGGGGGAGGGGGTTTGGGCTGGGGAGGGAGTTTGGGTGGGGGAGGGGGTTTGGGCTGTGGGAGGGAGTTTGGGTGGGGGAGGGGGGTTGGGGGATGGGCTGTGGGAGGGAGTTTGGGTGGGGGAGGGGGGTTGGGGCATGGGCTGTGGGAGGGGGGTTGGGGGGGATGGGCTGTTGGGGGGGAGGGGGTTGGGGGGGATGGGCTGTTGGGGGGAGGGGGGTTGGGGATGGGCTCTGGGAGGGGGTTGGGGGATGGGCTCTGGGAGGGGGTGGGGGGGATGGGCTCTTGGAGGGGGGATGGGCTGTGGGAGGGGTGGGTGATGGGCTGTGGGAGGGAGTTTGGGAGGGGGTTGGGGGATGGGCTGTGGGAGGGAGTTTGGGTGGGGGAGGGGGGTTGGGGCATGGGCTGTGGGAGGGGGGTTGGGGGGGATGGCTGTTAGGGGGGTTGGGGGGGATGGGCTGTTGGGGGGGAGGGGGGTTGGGGGATGGGCTCTGGGAGGGGGTTGGGGGATGGGCTCTGGGAGGGGGTGGGGGTTGGGGGGATGGGCTCTGGGAGGGGGAGGGGGATGGGCTGTGGGAGGGGTGGGTGATGGGCTGTGGGAGGGAGTTTGGGTGGGGGAGGGGGTTGGGGGATGGGCTCTGGAGGGGGGTTGGGCTCTGGGAGGGGGTGGGGAGAGGGGGTTGGGGGATGGGCTCTGGGAGGGGGAGGGGGGTTGGGGGGATGGGCTCTGGGAGGGGGTGGGGGATGGGCTGTGGGGGGGAGGGGGTGGGGGATGGGCTGTGGGGGGGAGGGGGTGGGGGATGGGCTGTGGGGGGGAGGGGGTGTGGGGTGGGGGATGGGCTGTGGGGGGAGTTTGGGAGGGGGTGGGGGGATGGGCTGTGGGGGGGAGTTTGGGAGGGGGTGGGGGGATGGGCTGTGGGGGGGAGTTTGGGAGGGGGTGGGGGGATGGGCTGTGGGGGGGAGTTTGGGAGGGGGTGGGGGATGCGCTGTGGGAGGGGGGGTGGGGGGAGGGGGGTTGGGGGATGTGCTCTGGGAGGGGGGAGGGGGATGGGCTCTGGGAGGGGGTGGGGGGGAGGGGGGTTGGGGGATGGGCTCTGGGAGGGGGTGGGGGGGAGGGGGGTTGGGGGATGGGCTCTGGTGGGGGGGAGGGGGGTTGGGGGATGGGCTCTGGGGGGTAGGGGGGTTGGGGGATGGGCTCTGGGAGGGGGTGGGGGGAGGGGGGTTGGGGGATGGGCTCTGGGAGGGGGGTTGGGGGATGGGCTCTGGGAGGGGGGTTGGGGGATGGGCTCTGGGGGAGGGGGGTTGGGGGATGGGCTCTGGGTGGGAGGGGGGTTGGGGGATGGGCTCTGGGGGGGAGGGGGTGGGGGGAGGGGCTCTGGGGGGGAGGGGGAGGGGGGAGGGGCTCTGGGGGGGGTGGGGGGATGGCTCTGGGAGGGGGTTGGGGGGAGGGGGGATGGGGGGATGGGCTCTGGGAGGGGGGATGGGCTCTGGGAGGGGGGTGGGGAGGGGGGGGATGGGCTCTGGGAGGGGGGTGGGGGGGAGGGGGATGGGGGGATGGGCTCTGGGAGGAGGTGGGGGGAGGGGATGGGCTCTGGGTGGGGGGGAGGGGGGTGGGGGGATGGGCTGTGGGGGGAGTTTGGGAGGGGGTGGGGGGATGGGCTGTGGGGGGAGTTTGGGTGGGGGAGGGGGTGGGGGATGCGCTGTGGGAGGGGGGAGGGGGGAGGGGGATGGGCTCTGGGAGGGGGGGGAGGGGGGTTGGGGGATGGGCTCTGGAGGGGGGGAGGGGGGTTGGGGGATGGGCTCTGGAAGGGGGGAGGGGGGTTGGGGGATGGGCTCTGGGAGGGGGTGGGGGGGACGGGGGTTGGGGGATGGGCTCTGGGAGGGGGTGGGGGGGAGAGGGGTTGGGGGATGGGCTCTGGGAGGGGGTGGGGGGAGGGGGATGGGCTCTGGGAGGGGGGTTGGGGGATGGGCTCTGGGAGGGGGGAGGGGGGTTGGGGGATGGGCTCTGGGAGGGGGGTGGTGGATGGGCTCTGGGGGGGAGGGGGGGTGGTGGATGGGCTCTGGGGGGGAGGGGGTGGTGGATGGGCTCTGGGGGGGGAGGGGGATGGGCTCGGGGAGGGGGGAGGGGCTCTGGAGGGGAGGGGGGAGGGGGATGGGCTCTGGGGGGGGTGGGGGGATGGGCTCTGGGAGGGGGTGGGGGGGAGGGGGATGGGGGGATGGGCTCTGGGAGGGGGGAGGGGGGATGGGCTCTGGGAGGGGGGTGGGGAGGAGGGGGATGGGGGGATGGGCTCTGGGAGGGGGGTGGGGAGGAGGGGGATGGGGGGGGATGGGCTCTGGGAGGGGGGAGGGGGATGGGGGGATGGGCTCTGGGAGGAGGTGGGGGGAGGGGATGGGCTCTGGGTGGGGGGTGGGGGGATGGGCTGTGGGGGGGAGTTTGGGAGGGGGTGGGGGGATGGGCTGTGGGGGGGAGTTTGGGTGGGGGAGGGGGTGGGGATGCGCTGTGGGAGGGGGGAGGGAGATGGGCTCTGGAGGGGGGGGAGAGGGGGGTTGGGGGATGGGCTCTGGGAGGGGGGGAGAGGGGGGTTGGGGGATGGGCTCTGGGAGGGGGGAGAGGGGGGTTGGGGGATGGGCTCTGGGAGGGGTGGGGGGGAGGGGGGTTGGGGGATGGGCTCTGGGAGGGGGTGGGGGGGAGGGGGGTTGGGGGATGGGCTCTGGGAGGGGGTGGGGGGGAGGGGGATGGGCTCTGGGAGGGGGTGGGGGGTGGGGGATGGGCTCAGGGAGGGGGTGGGGGGGAGGGGGATGGGCTCTGGGAGGGGGGGAGGGGGGTTGGGGGATGGGCTCTGGGAGGGGGGGAGGGGGGTTGGGGGATGGGCTCTGGGAGGGGGGAGGGGGGTTGGGGATGGGCTCTGGGAGGGGGGTTGGGGGATGGGCTCTGGGAGGGGGGAGGGGGGTTGGGGGATGGGCTCTGGGAGGGGGTGGTGGATGGGCTCTGGGGGGGAGGGGGTGAGGGGATGGGCTTGGGGAGGGGGGAGGGGCTCTGGAGGGGAGGGGGGAGGGGGATGGGCTCTGGGGGGGGGTGGGGGGATGGGCTCTGGGAGGGGGGTGGGGGGGAGGGGGATGGGGGGATGGGCTCTGGGAGGGGGGAGGGGGGATGGGCTCTGGGAGGGGGTGGGGGGGAGGGGGATGGGGGGGATGGGCTCTAGGAGGGGGTGGGGGGAGGGGATGGGCTCTGGGTGGGGGAGGGGGGTGGGGGATGGGCTCTGGGAGGGGATGGGGGGATGGACTGTTGGAGGGGGGTGGGGGGATGGGCCGTGGGAGGGGGGTGGGGGGATGGGCTGTGGGAGGGAGTTTGGGTGGGGGAGGGGGGTGGGGGGATGGGCTGTGGGGAGGGAGTTTGGGTGGGGGAGGGGGGTGGGGGGATGGGCTCTGGGAGGGGAGTGGGGGGGAGGGGGGATGGGCTGTGGGAGGGAGGTGGGGGGATGGGCTCTGGAGGGGGGTGGGGGGATGGGCTCTGGGAGGGAGTTTGGGTGGGGGAGGGGGTTTGGGGGATGGGCTCTAGGAGGGGGTTTGGGTGGGAGAGGGGTTCGGGGGATGGGCTCTGGGAGGGGTTCGGGGGATGGGCTCTGGGAGGGGGTTTGGGGGATGGGCTCTGGGAGGGAGTGGGGTGGGTTCAGGGGATGGGCTCTGGGAGGGAGTTTGGGTGGGGGAGGGGGTTCGGGGGATGGGCTCTGGGAGGTGGTTTGGGTGGGAGAGGGGGTTTGGGGGATGGGCTCTGGGAGGGGGTTTGGGGGATGGGCTCTGGGAGGGAGTTTGGGTGGGGAGGGGGGTTGGGGGATGGGCTCTGGGAGGGGGTTTGGGGATGGGCTCTGGGAGGGGGGTTTGGGTGTGGAGGGGGGTTGGGGGATGGGCTCTGGGAGGGGGTTTGGGGGATGGGCTCTGGGAGGGAGTTTGGGTGGAAGAGGGGGTTCGGGGGATGGGCTCTGGGAGGGGGTTTGGGGATGGGCTCTGGGAGGGAGTGGGGTGGGTTCAGGGGATGGCCTCTGGAAGGGGGTTTGGGTGGGAGAGGGGGTTTGGGGGATGGGCTCTGGGAGGGGGTTTGGGGGATCGGCTCTGGGAGGGGGTTGGGTGGGAGAGGGGGTTCGGGGATGGGCTCTGGAGGGGTTTGGGTGAGAGAGGGGGTTTGGGGGATGGGCTCTGGGAGGGAGTGGGGTGGGTTGAGGGGATGGGCTCTGGGAGGGGGTTTGGGTGCAGGAAGGGGCTCACGGTGCGGGCTGCGGCCCGGAATCACTTTTCTCAGGTGTTTGGCAGAAGCAGTGGCATGTTTGGCAGTGGCTGCTGGGCTTTTGGGCAACCAGGTGGTTCTGCACACTGCCCCTGCCTGCAAGCACTGCCCCCACAGCTTCCATTGCCGCGGTTCCCCATTCCCAGCCAATGGGAGCTGCCGAGTCGGCTCTCAAGGCAGGGGCAGTGCACAAAAATACCCTAGCTGTGCCTCCTCCAAGGAGTTGCTGCCACATATGCTTCCAAGAGTGGTATTGAGCTAGGGTGACCGGATGACAATTACAAAATATCGGGACACATCGGGGAGGGGAGAGGGGGAGGACAAAGGTGGGGTGGGAGCCAGACCCCTCCCTACCAATGGGGGCATGAGATACAAAGCCTGCTGGGAACTGCCCCAGGCAGAGAAGCTGTGAGCAGCTGCCTGCGTTCCCGGAACTTCCCTCGGTCCCAAATATCGGGACAAAGGGCGTCCCGACCGAGGTAAGGTCGGGACGCGGGACAAGTCCCCTAAAATCGGGACACGTCTGGTCACCCTATATTGAGCCAGGGCAGCCAGAGAACCTACCTCACCCACCTTGTCTCTCTCATACCTTGGGACCAACATGGCTACAACAACACGGCCTACACAGAACCACAATCCTAGAATCTTCTTCTGCAGCTAACTGCACCTGTGTAGGGTTTCTATCTAGACAACATAGACAAGGTCTAAGGTTCCTGGTGAGCCATGGGAGGTCTTGAAGGCCCATGTGGCGGAGTTCAGTGCCCACAGGCATGGGGACAATGCTGCTCTACCCCCAGTAGTACCACCCAACCTCTGTCTCCCAGATTCCCCCAAGCCTGCTGGAGCAGGGAGTCCCTCAGGAGCTCCACATGTAGAGGGTGTTCTAAACCCCCCCTAAACCACATGGGAGGCTCCCCCCCGACCCCCGAACTGCTGGATGGCGAGTTCTTGATTGTTCAGTGATCAACCACACTAGTGCATGACCGAGTACGGGTCTGGATCTGTAGGTGCCGTGACACACGGGGTTCAGATCTCCAGCAAGAGCTCCCTTGTGCAGTGACCAAATACAAACATGGCAATATAGCATGCTCTCCTTCTTACCACTGGATTGCGGGGCTGTGCACTAGATCCCAGATCCCACATCTCAGCTATGGAACTGAGCTACATTTCAATCCCGCAGTGGGGATCCTTTGCTACACAGCGATAAACAAGGAATTTGGAATTTATGGAAAAGCAGTGGCACCTAGTGGTCATTTAAGTTTAACTATTTGAACACTGCATGCATCTGCCAAAGTGGGTATTAACCCATGAAAACTTGTGCTCCAATACTTTTGTTAGTCTAGGTGCCACAGGACTCTGATGTGATGAACTCTTTCCTGCCATCTATTGATGAACTGGTTGTGACGGTGCTGTTCCTGGTGGGATCCAACTGTGAGTGTCAGATCAGGACAGATTGCTTCCAAAGGGGCAACTACAGCCCAAAGCTGGGGTTTTTCCACACTAAGGCAAACCAAACCAGCTAAACAGAAAAGACTTTGGTTTCGCCCCACTGGCTAACCACAAGTCACACAAGCAATCCCCTTAAGACACTCCAGATTCCCAGTATCACCACCACCAGCCACCTGTCCTGGGGATCAATGGTTATGAAAACCAATACCCCAAATAAAGAAAACAGTTCTCCCCAAGTCCAAAGAATCAGGCCCCAGACCCAGGTCAATATACCAATCAGATCTTCCCACAAATCACGCTGTAGCCAATCCTTTAGAATCTAAAATCTAAAGGTTTATTATACAAGGAAAAAGGTCTAGGTGAGGGTTAAGACTGGTTAAAAGAAATCAATTACATGCAGTAATGGCACATCTCTTGGTTTAGGCTTGCAGCAAAGGTAGAATAAACTGCAGGTTCAAATCAAAGTCTTTAGAAAGCATCCCATTTGGATGGGATGGGATGGGTCAGCACCTTAGTTCAGAGTTCACCTGTGTAGCAAAGTCCATTCAGAGCTGGAAGCGAGACAGGCTGCATGCTGAAGGTAAAGACAAAATGGAGGATGCTTCTTCCAGCTTTTATAGACTCTCTCTTCTGGGCCAAGACCCTCCTCCTTCTTTTGCAGAGTCCGGTTGCAAAATGGAGGTTTACAGTCACAAGGTCCAATCACCAGACTCTCCAGGATTCAGTTTCTGACCAGGCAGATGACATTCCTAGAGCAGCTCGGGTGTGGACAGGCACATACAAAGTCCATTGTTTGGTGGATGTCCCTTAATGGGCCATCAGGTAGCCCCAGCCTGTCTGAGCCTTCACAGGAGCCAAGCCTAATCTTGAAGTACAGGCACCTTTAACTTTAGTTACAAAATAGATACACACATATGGAATAGATACACACATATGATTGGCATATTCATAATCGGCCATTCATAACCTGGTTGTAGGCACCCATTATGACCCCCTGTACATAAGACTTGGTGCCACTATAGGACCCTGGTTCGCAGCAATGATTTATAGGGTCCCAAATTATTTCAGTAACGTGACACTGGTGGAAAAGACTTCAGGAGCAGACCATATTTGCATAGACACCTCCACTCGTACTCTACCTAGGCACTCAGCAGCCAGACGATCAGGTTTGGCTGTTTTAGGTTAAAATTCACTTTAGTCTCGACCGCAGGGGCAATGAAATATAATGATCCTTATTGTATGGCTAAAAGGCAACTAACCTGTACTTAACATGTCCTACGCCTCACTCGCTAAGCAGGGGTAATGTCAAATCCAAGGGAAATTTGAGGGGGTGGACAAGGTTTCTACCTAGGGTTCTGGTCTCTGATTAAATAATCCTATTTAACCCCCCCTCTCCAGTGCTTAAAGAGAGAGCTGATCAGACTCCACTTTGAGCCCGTGGTTCTGCTGAGGGGTCACGAGAGCTGAAATCACTGATCAGCAGATCAGGGGGGAGGGGGGGCAGCCTTTCATCTGGTTTGTGGAGGGCATTGTAGTGAAAGATCGCACCCCTGAATTTTAGGGCTTTGCGGATGCAGCAGAGGGGAAGGGAAGTGGCGTGTTAAAGGGACATTTGTCCATTGGACTTTCACACTGCAGGGGGGAAACCGAGGCAAAGGACACTGCCCCAGGTATTTCGAGGCAGGCCTTTACTTACACTTTGCACACTTCTGAGTCGTGGTGCCTTCCCAAATGAATGCTGAGTTGCGACTCCCTTTTCATCACGGTTTTCTCTTGTTGTCCCCAGACTCGGTGTTTGCGAGAGAGGAAGCACTGCCCCTTAGAGGCGCTCTGTGTGGGTGTTTAGTTTTCCCAGTTTTGGGGGAGGGAGGGCAGAAGGGGGAGTTTGTTTTGTAACATTAAGAGGAACCCCTAGCTAGTGAACCCAGCCCTTATTGCTCCTGGCAGGAGGGTACAATATGGAACATCCCCTCATGGCAAGGTTGTAGGGCTGGATAAGCCAAGTGGAAAAGGTCTTGGAGGGAATCCCAACAACTACCCTCTGCCTAAACTGCTCTAACAATGAGCAGCAGGTAGCATCCCGCATCAGGGAGGGGGACACTTCCTCTTCTAGGAGGAAGGGAAAGTATCAGTTATGGAAGGGGGGTTCCACTAGGGGGCAGCAGTCCCCCCCCATGCCATTTCCTACAAAGACTGCCCTGGTTAAAGCACCTCAAGAGATTTGACCATCTGAGACATCAGAGCAGAGTTATTTGTCAGCCAGCGGAACTTGGCAAACTCCACTGCACAGTTACCACACAGAACGCAGCCCCTTGAAAACAATGCTGACTGTCTGGCTTGCGAGGCCAGGAAATGCAAATGCCCTGCCTAACTGCCCTGCCGGGGCGTTTGGGGGAGAACCGCACATGCAGTGCTGTGTGCACTGCCCTCTCGAGGAGCGAGCGAAAGGCAGCGGCAGCTCCTTGTTTTTAGAGGTATAAGCCAGGCCTCCGCAGTTACTGTGCGTTTGGGGAGATTGTTCATTCTTTCTCCGTCCTGGCAGCTAATCCCCTGATGCTGAGGATGTAGGGTTCGTGAAACCAGAAAATGTCAGGTCTGACCAAAAGAAAAGCCAAACTCAACAACACACAGAGCTCTGTCTATTCACAGAGCAGTTGGCAGGGCTGAGCGGTGGCAGAACAACTCCAAGCGGTACTGAGGGACGTGCCCGGAGTGGACAAAAACATGCCAATTGTCTGCGAGAGGGACCTCGAGCTAAACCCAAAATGAAGAGAGAAAGGGAAGCCTTGTCCAGAGTCCCTAGTGCTCCGGGTTTCGTGCGCTTAGTGTGCCTTCTTCTAATCCACCCAGGTAGGAAAACCAATCTCTCTAAGAATCTGGGGGGTGGGAGAGGGCATGCAGATGTTGTTGTGTGGCGGGAAGCGGGGGGCTGAGGTGAGGCTTTGGAGTTAGCTCGCACATGAGAGGGGGATGTTCATTCAAGCGACGGCCCTCACACGGAGGCTCTCTGGCTTTGGGAAAGGATTGTTCCAGCGGCATTTCAGTGTAACGCGAAAGAATTAACGAACGCGTTACAGAACACGTTGTTGATCCGTGCCTCTGAAGTCAGGCACACCGGGGAGGGTTTGGTCTGTTTGAATGAGCTGCAGAAGCAAGACAGGTTGATGTTGTGAGTTAATTTAACACCCACTTCTGGAAAGACAGTTGAAATAGGTTGAGACCCATCGTTCAGCTGTGTTTAAGGCTAAGGCAAGGTCTGGAGGTGCTGGAAGGTTCAAACAACATGTTATGTAGTTACTGCCACACATGCTGGCCATAAGATTTGACTCGAGCCCTAGTCAAAGTGTAGAAGAGACCGAATCACATTTGGAAAGTTACTGGCTTCTGATATTACTGTAGAAAGGCCATGAAAGCGGTTTATTTAAAAACCTCACTCCCGCACAAACTCATCTATGTTCATACTGACTTCCCAGCTCCCAAGAGCTGTGGAATTGAATGGGAGCTGCGTGTGAGCCTGGATTGATCTAACCAGCGGCTATCGTCTCCAGGGAAGAATCGTCTCCAGGTCACTGTTTCTTGTGGTAGTCCACACGTGCATAGTACAGTCACACTCTGCAATGAGCTTTCTGGAGAGAGACTCAATCTGCTTTTTGATTTCTACTTTAATTTATCTTGGTACCATGTTGTGCTCCTGCTAGTACACTCCTGCCAGCTACAGACTCTGCCCAGTAGCTGTTTAGTTGTGAGTGCCTCAGTGTCCCACTCAGCTGTTCTGGTTGTGCGGTGAGCACACTTGGAACAGTTTGTCCCAGTCCTTTCAGCAGCTAAATGAAGATATTTCTCTCTAGAATGGTCTGTGCCATTTTTTATGGCTTGTATGTTCAAAGAGCTCTATCTACGGTGAGGCCAACTGATCAGGAGCTAAAGCTGAGAGACCTCCAGGGCAGAGACATGCATATTCTCTCCCACAGGGAATGTGAGGTAAACACTAGAAAGATTCCCAGCAAACCAGATGGCTCAGTATCCGTGCTCTGTCCTCTTCATTGTTTACCACGTCTCAATTTTAATGTCATCTCCAAACTTTATCGAGGCCGATGTTATGTTTTCTTCCAAGTAATTGGTAAAAATGTTAAATGAAGTAGGGATAAGAACTGAGCCCAGCGGGACCCCACTGAAAACACACCAGCTCGCTGATGATTCCCCGTTTACAATTACATTTTCAGACCTATCAGTGAGCCAGATTTTAATCCATTTACTATGTGCCACATTCATATGACATTGTTCAATGAGGTAAGTGAGGTGGGGGTGGTGGGTTTGGTCGGGGGGTAAGTGAGGTGGGGGTGTTGGGTTTGGTCCGGGGGTGAGGTAGGGGTGTTGGGTTTGGTCGGGAGGGTAAGTGAGCCGGGGGTGTTGGGTTTGGTCTGGGGGGGGTGGGAAGGTGTCGGGGTGGGTGAGGGGTGAGGTGTGGGTGTTGGGGTTGGTCAGGGGGTGTTGGGTTTGGTGTGGGGGGGGTAAGGTGGGGGTGTTGGGTTTGGTTGGGTGCTGAGGAGGGGGGTCGGGGTTGGTCAAGGGGTAAGTGAGGTGTGGGTGTCGGGTTTGTTTGTGGTGGTAGGTAGGGATGTCGGGTTTGGTTGGGGGGGAAAATGAGGTGGGTGTCTCAGGTTTGGTCTACGGGGGGGGTGAGGTGTGGGTGTTGGTCAGGGGGTGTTGGTAGGGGGTGACGTGGGGGTGTTGGGTTTGGGTGTGGGGGGTGAAAATGTGAGTTGGGGTTGGTCGAGGGGTAAGTGAGGTGGGGGTGTCGGGTTTGGTCGGGGGGGGTGAGGTGGGGGTGTCAGGTTTGCTCTTTGCCCCCCTCCAACAGACCCCGCACTCGCTCAGCTCTCTGCCCCCTCCCCACCTCCAATGGACCCGAGCAATGCCGGGTATTTTCGCTAGTAGAGTATAACCGTTTATTTTAACATTTCAATTGTGCATATCATCCTCCCCTCCCTCCCCCCCCCCCCCCCGGGGTTCATTAAACCCACTAGATTGAATTATGCACATCAATGAGCAATTCTGGCCCAAGTGCCCTTCCCCCATAGAGCACAGATCATTAGCAGGGCAGATCCAGCAAAAGTCAGGGGGAGAGATAGCTCAGGGGTTTGAGCATTGATTGGCCTGCTAAACCCAGGGTTGTGAGTTCAATCCTTGAGGGGGCCGTTTAGGGATATGGGGCAAAAATGTGTTGGCTGATTTAGTTGGGGATTGGTCCTGCTTTGAGTAGGGGATGGGACTAGATGATCTCCTGAGGTCCCTTCCAAGCTTAATATTCTAAGTGATAAAGGATCAGTGAGAGCAGCCATAGTAGAGAGGGCCAGCCAGGGGATCAGAGGTGCCTGGCAAAACATGCAGTGGAAGGGAGGGGGCTTGGCCCATGGACAGTCTAGTCAGGGAGTAGGTGCTAATAGTTTTTAGCCCTTCAATCTCGGGTGGACATACATCCCATTTTTCACCAGGACACTTCCTTTTTAAAGTCCTGTCCCGGCCATCCAGACCTTTTTGACCCACGTGGGCATTTGTCCCAGTTGCTCTTGACGACTTCAGCAGTTGGCAAGAGCAAACGGGACCGAGGTCCGCTTTTGTCCAAAAAAATGTGGGTTGCAGAGGAACATGGGGAAGGGGGGGGGGGGAGCAGTGTTGCCAGTCCCAAGTGGGTGGCGGTGGGGGGGGGGGGGAGAGGCAGGGCTCTGGTTGGGGGGCAGGCAGCACTCCAGCCCCCGCCTTTGGGAAATAGGATCACCCTATGTAGTGTGTGCCTTGCTGCTTTCCCAAGCACTGCCTTCCCACCCCCGTGCGGGGGGGGGCACTTGGGTGAGTGTCTCAGGCCAGCCTGATGAGGCCTTGTTAGCAGAAATAGCTTTTGCCGCCGGTGGCACGGAGCAGGAACGGGGAGACGCTCTGCATACTAATAAGTCTCATGACTTTCGGATTTGTTTAAGCCCTTTCTTATGCTCCTGCACACAGCTCCGAATCGAACAGCGAACTGTCCCCCCGATGAGTCATTTTCCCTCTGCTGCCTTTCAATATGGGGGTTTGTTTGCCGTTGGATCACGGCATCCAGGCTGCAGGCCAATGTCCCGTCGGAGGCGGCCCGTCGGATATGGACTGTTTCCTCCCTCTCCGCAGCGGGGCTGAGGAGATGTACCCTGGGCTGTCCGCTAGCCAGGCAGCGTTTACGCAGCTGTCTCTTCCGGACGCCGAAGCACTAAGTGCAACTAGCAGCCCTGCCTCTGCACGGACTCGCAGGGGGCAGGCGAGGGGGTAGATCAAACAATGAGCCCCTCTGCCATGCGTGCACAGAGCGGTGACAGCAGGGTTAACTTGGCCCTTTGTCTCTATGGGATGGGAGCCATTCCTAGCAGACGGCTCAAAACAACAGCCCACCCTCTGAGCCAAAAGGCCTTCAGAAAGGAGACACTGTCTCTTCCTGCTGCATCTTCCCTTGCCTAGGATTCCTGCTCCGGCCCCAGGACCTTCTGGGGTGCCCCTGGTCCTCCTGCAGCACAGTCTGTATTCAGGGCCTGTGAAGGCCCTGCCAGAGCCAAGGACGTGACCACGGAACAGGCTCGGTGCTGATGGCGGCGGAGTAGGTGTCCTCCACACCCTGTCGCTGTGTGGGTCTGAATGCTCCCCTACAGGGTCACTGCTGGGGTTGGCCGCTAGGCAGGGCCCAAGGCATCTGTTATGTACACAGTCTGTTTCCAAGGCCAGGAGCTTCCTACTTCCACCCACTTCCACCTTCCTGGGTCTGACCTCAGCACATTCAGCACCTTCTGCCCCTCCGTGCGCTTCCCCCAGTGAGCCCGCCCGGGTGGGGTCCTGGGGGAGCCCATGGATTCTGCACCCCAAATCCACAGTCAGACGTGACTCTCAGCCAGGCAGTAAAACAGAGGTTTATTCAATGACAGGAACGCAATCTAGGTAGCGCGAACGCGACCCCTCTGCTGGGTCCATTTTGGGGGCCCAGAACCAGGCAGAACTTGCCTACAGCTCCTTACTAGCCCCCCAGCCAGATCCAGCCCCAACTCACTCTCCCCAGCCCCTCCTCCCCCTGGCTCAGCCAAGTCTGGTGACCTCCCTCCCCCACTTGGAGTCAGATTACAGCTTCAGGTATGCCTACCTGCAGAGAGGGGGGAGGGAGGGCATTGCCTGCTTGCTTACACTGTCAGCCCCTATTCCTTCACATAGACACTTAAGAAATGCATAGGGGAAACTGAGGCACACACACAGTATTCCTACTCCGTCACATATACATCTTATTCCAAATGAGTGCCATCGTCAAGCATTTTAAGAGTTCTAAACTTCGATCGATAGGACTTGGGCAATCTTAAATCTTTTCAATACATTTTAGTTAAATTTCTTATACACTTTATATAGGAAGGTGTGAAGCACTGGAATGGGTTACCTAGGGAGGTGGTAGAGTCTCCTTCCTTAGAGGTTTTTAAGGTCAGGCTTGACAAAGCCCTGGCTGGGATGATTTAGTTGGGGTTAGTCCTGCTTTGAGCAGGGAGTTGGACTTGATACCTCCTGAGGTCCCTTCCAACCCTGATCTTCTATGATTCTATGATCCTCTTCCTCTGTATCATTTGGGACTTAGCTGGCTTTCCCAATCAGCCTGGGTAAGAGCAGAGGCAGCCATTTCTCCTCTGGAATAGTATGGATCCCACACAGTCTCTCAAAGGTACACAGGAACTCCTCGATGCAATCAGCCTCTTGATAGCCTGGGCGGGCTTTTCCCCACTCCCTGCTCTGGAGAGGGGATGTACTCACAGGTTGAGGCCGCTGTGTTTGCTGCTCCAGAGCTGCAGTGTATGAGATCTCTCCTTGGCCGCTAGTTGTTCTGTAAGCAGAGCTAGGATGAGCCCCGTCCTGACATCTGGTGGTGAGATGTGGAAAAGGACTTTGGGGCTGATCTCATTTGCATGGGCACACCCACCTTGCCTAGCAGCATGGGACTGCTCGCCCAAATGGTCACTTTGACTGCTGCGGGGTCCCCAGTCTCGTTGTTACTGGGGCAGGACGAATGAAGTGTTGTTATCCTGGTTATGTGAATCAGGGACAGTATAACTGTACCTGGCATTTTGTGATGGAGGGACTTGCCCTCACCTAAGTAGCACTCGCTAGGCAAGGTTCCAAACCCCAGTGAACTAGGAACAGGCATTTGTACAGTAAAACCTCGATTTAACGGACTTCGGATGCAACGGACAAAATTTCTGATCCATATCAGACCGCAACCCCTCCCTGCTGCGGCCCCGGTCTCCTTCCCTGGCGGCCGTCTGCTGGCTCCCGGGTGCCGCGCCGGTCCCGGCAGCAGGCGGGCTGGCTCCTGGCTCCCGGCTGCCGCCCGGGTCCCATCCACTAGCTGGCTGGCTGCCGGCTCCCAGCTCCCGCCCGGGTCCCGCCAGCAGTCGGGCTGGCTGCCGGCTTCCGCCTGGGTCCCGCCAGCGGGCGGGCTGGCTGCCGGCTCCCGGCTGCCACCTGGGTCCCGGTAGCAGGCGAGCTGCGGAGCTGCCGCCCCAACCCTGTGGCGGGCGGGCTGCTGCTCCGACAGCTCGTTGTTTTTTTTTTATTAAATAACGGACTTTTTGATTTAACGGACACCCCCTCGCCCGAATTAGTCCGTTAAATGGAGGTTTTACTGTAATTGGCAGAATAGTTCTCCTTTTAGGGATCCAAACACCACTTTTATCCTCTCCTTTCTCCACTGTATAATATTAAAGCTAATTTTGATTCTATTAGGAGTCTAGTTACATCACTTTGGGCTTGTGGTGCCCCAGCACTGAGGCTCTGCTACTACCAGCTGAAGGAGCTGAAGTTACTAAGAGCTGACATCACTGAGAGCTGTGTTAAGTAGTAGAGGGGCCTGAGGATGTATTGGAGGATGGCTAGTGGAGAGGAGTGGCTAGCGGAGCGGTGAATGTTTAGCAGGCTGGCTAGCGGAGAGGAGCCGCTCACGGTGAGGAGCGGCTCACGACGAAGACTGTGTGGCAATCAGCCATCAACACGAGCTGCGACGTAAGGTGCCCCCATACCTCCCCCCCTTTCCGCCCAGGTCCGGGAGGTAGGCTTTGCAGATGAACTTTTGGAACTTGGAGGGGGCGGAGGGGGCTGCACTGAGCAGGCACAGAAACATTTGGGTTGCTGGACTTTGAGTGACTTTTGGGATGCTGGACTCGAGGGCCAAAGGCAAAGGACACAGTCTGATTTGCTGAGCGGATGGGTCTTTTTGCTCGTGGTTAGGGAGTTTTTCCTGAGGTTTAATCTAAATCTGCTCTGCTGTAGTTTGGACCCACTGCCTCTTGTCCTGCCCTCTATGGCAAGAGAAAACAACTTTCCTCCATCTCTTTTATGGCAGCCTTTCAAGTATTTGAAGGCGGCTATCATACCCCCCCCCCCATCTCCTCTTTTCCAAGCTAAACATACCCAGTTGCTTAGCCTTTGCTTATATGACTTGTGTTCCATTTCCCCCGAGCATGCTTCAAAACTTTATAGTTAGTCTTTAAGGTGCCACAGGACTTTGTTACCATTTGATCATCCTGTTACGCAGCTCTGGATACTTCCCAGTTTCTCCACATCCTTTCTATGCAGTGGTGACCGAAACGGGACACTCTACTCCAGCTGAGGCCTAACCGGTGCCGGATAGAGTGGTACGGTCCCCACCCATGCCATGCATGCCTCTCTTAATGCAACCTAAAACCGTGTTTGCTTTTTTTGCACCAGCATCGCATTGCTGACTCATGTTGACTTCTCAGCTGTGCCGCTGTCAAGTCCGTTTCCCCTGAGTCTGTATTTGGTTTCCCGTCCCGAAGTGTAGCACACTCTGTTGAATTCCCTTTTGTTGTCTGTAGCCCAGTTTAGCAGGTCCCTGTATCCTCCGAAGTGTTGGCAAACTACACACCCCACCAGCTTTGTGTCAGCTGCAGATTTTGATCTATTCCTATACCAGGTCATTAGTAACTGTGTTAAACAACACCGGGCCAGAACCTCCCTGCAATATGATATCATTCATAGGTACTCTTTGTTTGAAGTTAATTGTTTGTTTTTCTTAGCGTTAGTCCCGCACTATGGCAGGGTCCGCTTTGGTCAGCATATCCGCCTCCATTCGGAGCCCAGACAGGACCAGTGATACAACCGGGGTATACTCCAACTGATGCATTGTGCCACCTGTCGTGGGAGATATACCTACTGCCAGGTGTTAGCCTACAGCACCTAGTATTCCCAGGAGGTCTCCCATCCAGGTATTAGCCAGGCCTGACTCTGCTTAGCTTCCAAGATCAGACAGGATCGGGTGTGTCCAGGGTGGTATAGCCATACCTTTGTTTAAAGTTAATTAACCAATTATATATCCACTTAATGGTAGTTCCACCAAACCTGCATTTTACCACTTGATGTTTCTGCTGTTTATCCCTCTCCTCCACACACGTCTGCCAATTTCTCTTTTCTCCTCCTGCCCTCTTCCCCAGCTCTCTTTATCATTTCTCTGTTCCATGAAACATTCGCACTCTTTCTTCTCTCTCTCTCTCTCTCAATCCAGCTTCCCTCGCTCACTCACTGGGTTCTCCTGTCTCTATGGCACTCTCTGCCCCTCTCTTCCCTTCCCAGTTCCAGGACTTTGTTGCCATGACACCTGACACAAGGAAAAGCCCCTTTCTGTAACAGCAAGAGAAAGAGCCCAGAGCTGGGAACAGATTGTCCAGCATCGCTCTGGCGTGCTTCCCGTCAGCCACGGAAAAGGCATTTCTGCTGCTTCTCCTACACACAATGTAATTCGTTGCTTGCTTTCCTGAGCTTCCTTCCCTGGCTGGAGAGCAGATCAGTTATTGACACTGATTTTCACATGGAAGGCACACAGGTGTGTAGTTCAAAGAGGAATTGATTCAGGGAAGTTCTGTGGTGGGGTGGGCAAACTTTCTGGCCCGAGGGCCACATTGGCATTGCGAAATTGTATGGAGGGCCAGTTAGGGAAGGCTGGGCCTCCCCCAACAGCCTGGCCCCCACCCTCTCCCTGACTGCCCCCCCCCCCAGAACCTCTGACCCATCCAAACCCCTTGGCCCCTGGCTGCCTGCTCTTGGGACTTCCACCCCTAACTGTCCCCTGGGGCCCCCACCCCCATTCAATGCCCCCCGTGCTCCTTGTCCCCTGACTGCCCCAACCCCTATCCACACCCCTGCCCCCAGACAGGCCCCCCGAGACTCCCACACCTATCCAGCCTCCCTGCTCCCCCCCCCCCCCAGAATCTCTGCTCCATCCAACACCCTCCCTGTCTCCTGAGTGCCCCAACCCCTATCCACACACCCCACCCCCTGACAGCCCCCTCTCCGGAACTCCCACTCCCTAGCCAACTCCCCTTGTTCCCTGCCCCCTGAGTGCCCCTGAGACCCCCGCCCCTTATCCAACCCCCCACCCCCTTACCATGCTCAAAGCAGAGGGAGCTAGCAGCGGTCTGACTGCAGTATTTGTGGCTTTGGTCTAGCTAGCTTGAAGAACAGCCCGGCTGCAGCTTCACAGCTGTAGATGTTCCAGCTTACTAGCAAAAGCGAGCTCCAGCCATGCCTCTGGTTGCAGCAACGGCCGCCCCTCAGAGCCCTGAGCACCTGTGGGAGGAGGAACCTGAACCCGAGTTCACCCCTTATTCACCAGCCCCTGGCTGTTGCAGGCAGGCCCTCCGCCAGGTTAGCACTAGCCCAGCATCCTGGCTGTCCAATATGCACGGTAGAGTCCTTAATATGGGCCCCTGGAATTGCAGGGCTTTCCTTGGGCCAGTTGCCCATTGCTAAGCCTTGGCTCCTTGCCCTTTGCTTGGGGAGGCTTCTCCTGGTCTCTCTCCTGTCCCTGTGTTTGGCTGAATGGCGATGATACATCACCCCACTCCGGACACATAGTCCTAGGTAATTAACTTGGCCCTGTAGCAGCCCTTCACATTGCTGACACTGTGCCGGGGGTGCCGAGGGACCGAAAGGTCAGGCGGGCAGTGCTCCCTGCCAAAGCCCGGGGCTGGTTTGCTTTGCCAACGCTGGGGAAGATGATTTGGAGACTTTCCCCATAACAGTGTCCGGGCGGCTGACCTCACCCATCAGCCCCGCCTTGAACATGCCAAACGAGGGGTGTGATTCTCAGAGACAATGTCCTAAATGTGCATTTAAGAGCAGCAGCAGAGCAAGAATTATACCCACCAAACTATTAGAAACTGTGTGTAACGGTGGATCGGGCAAGGCTGGGGTGTGTCTGTTTGAACTGTGTTCCTTCGGGCTGATCTCGCTTTTCTAAACCGGCTAATTCATGCTTGGGCTCCTTTGTTCTCATTTGGCAGTGGATTTTGTCCGGGCTGCTGTGGGGGTTTGTGGCTGGCTATTGAATCCGGTAACCCGTTCGTAGACGTGAGCATTTTAAAGCAACAAGGAAAATAGTTTCGGAACAAAGCGGGCCCCGTTTAAAAGACTAATCTACAGTTACTGCTTGGCTGCAGTAGCAATCATAGAATCATAGAATCGCAGAGTTGGAAGGGATCTCAGGAGAGATCTGTTCTCGCTTAGCCAGCGCAGCCCCACTGACATCACTGGGGTTGACGTGGCTCCTGCGTAAGGTGTAATAAACTCTCAGGAGAGAAGGCCCAATGCTTTCGTAAGCAGCCAGCTAATTCTGAGCCTGACTAGGCTTCTGGAAACCTCTGGGCATCTTCAGAAGCTGAAGGGGGAGGGATATCTCAGTGGTTTGAGCATTGGTCTGCTAAGCACAGCGTTGGGAGGGATATGGGGCAATCCTTTAGGGATACGGGGTAAAAATCTCTTGGATGATTTGATTGGGGATTGGTCCTGCTTTGACAGGGGGTTGGACTAGATGATCTCCTGAGGTCCCTTCCAACCCTGGTAGTCTCTGAGAACACAGGTGTTAGATTGTCACTCCCACAGCGATAACGCGAGTCTTAGCCTTGCCTGAACCAGCCCCGCTGTCTCCTCCCTCTAGGTCTACTGGAAGGCGTCAATATCACCAGCCCAGTTCTTCTCGTCCATGGCACAGTCGGCAAACCTGCCCTGCTCTCGGTGAAATACACCAGCACCAGCAGCGACAAACCTGTGGTCAAATGGCAGCTGAAGCGAGACAAGCTTACCACGGTGGTACAGTCCATCGGCACCGAGATCATCGGCAACCTGCGCCCCGATTACAAGGACCGGATTAAAATACTTGAGAATGGCTCCCTGCTGATCAGTCACCTGCAGCTGTCAGACGAGGGCACCTATGAGGTGGAGATCTCCATCACAGACGACACCTTTACTGGGGAGAAGAACATTAACCTTACCGTGGACAGTAAGTGTACAGACCAGTGAGTGTACTGGCTGTGGTTGGTTTGGAATCCTTGAGTTTTTTCCTTGTTCTGCATCCACCATCTGTAGAATTTGCTCTGTTGATTGTTCTTTCTAAGGAACAAACTGTAGATGCTGATGGTTTTTGCTGAACTCTCCACTGTCGGTCTCGATCACATATGATCTGGGCACCGAGTTATTTTTCTTCATAACAGAAGTTGTCCATCCTTTTTCTCCATCCAGTTTGACGTGAACACAATCACCGGGTCCTAGACCCAACAGTTCTCTGAGTGTTCTCTGTTGGAAAACTGAGTGTCTTTTTGCTTTTCATCCAATTTGGCTACTCTCTTCATGTCTGGTCATTTTGGTGACAGGTTCTTTTCCAGAGTTGGAACAGTATTTCTGAGTTATATTCCCATGTGCTGAACTAAATTCAGTAACTCAGAAGAGCAAGGAATGGGTCTTCCTGATGTAGGATTTTCTTAGCTCTCTGTACACCTCTGTCCGCCTCTCCATTTGCTTTTGAGTAATGTGGGCTCCTAGTCATACAATCAAAATTATATTTCCTTCTGAATGACTTAAATTCTGCTGCAATGAATTATGGTCCGTCATCCATCACTAGATGTTCTGGAATACTGAAATGACCAAAAGTGCACTTTAGTTTCTTGATAGCACTGGGACATGTTATGTGTTTTGAGTACATTATTTCTATATACCTGGTAAAACAGGTAATTATGGTCTTTGGATTTGTATAAATCTGCAGCTAGTCTCTGTCTGGTAGAGGTGTTTGTACATTGTATAGTTCAGCATTGTTCTTAAGTTTATTTGTTCTGAATCTCCTCTCAAAAGTCCAGTTTCACCAAATTCTCTGTTGAGTTCTTCCACCTTTATCACTAGGCCCATCGCAGCTTCCACGCTGCATCTGAGAAGGTTGTTGGTCTTCGATCCTTTGTGTCAGAGAACTCATCATCTCTGCTATGAATCTGCACCTAAATGAACTGAACTCATTTCTGTAGGTGCAGTGGTCTTTTAACCACCCTCTTTCTCTTTGGTTTTTTAATAAATGTTAATTTAGTTAATAAGAATTGGCTGTAGCGTGGATTTGGGTAAGATCTGAAACATTCATGAACCTGGGAGGTAATGTGTCTGATCCTTTGGGAGTGGTAGAACCTTTTCTTTCATGTGATGAAATGAGATTTATAGACATTTTCATCATATTTGACGGGGGTGCCTGGATGGAGGCCCGAGGCTGGATCACTTTAAGGGAACAGTGGTATTTCGACTTCTGAGTAACCAGTAAGGTAATCAAGAAGCTGTTTTATGCTAGGTTGGTACATCTAAGTATTGGAACGGCCACCAGCTTTATGGGGATTGTCTGTCCCATTCTTTGCAGTTCACCCTAATTGAGTGACCACAGCTGGCACCCCACTAGGATCCCAGTCACAGAAGGTTTGTCCAAGCTGAAGTTCTCCAGGGCATTGAAGAGAGGCATGTTGATGAGATCCTGCAAGGAGTGTTGCTTTGTTCCTTCTATAAGCAACCTTTGATGATGGTTCCCTTCTGTTCTTCTCCAGTACTGCATTTCTCCTTACACTGTGTCATGTATATGGGAGGTTGCAGACTGCTATTAGTAAGTCAAGCTTCTGTACCAGAAATGGACTGGCCACAGAGCTTCCTTTTCTGGTAGATACACCAGAGACATGTCTTCTATGAGATCCTTTAAAGCTCTTCCAGGAATCATAGAATTGCAGAGTTGGAAGGGACCTCTGGAGATCATCTAGTCCAACCCCCTGCTCAAAGCAGGATCAATCCCATTTTTGCCCCATATCCCTAAATGGCCCCCTCAAGGATTGAACTCACAGCCATGGGTTTAGCAGGTCAATGCTCAAACCACTGAGCTACCCCTCCATTCAGAATCACTGTTGTGAGCTTAAATAAGCTCCATACATCACTACCTACTGGCTGAACAGTTTAATACAGTGTAGTATTCCATTACAGTCTCCTCCACCACAAGGCCTGCCAGCGAATCACTCCCAGCTCAGATTGCCAGCCCTCCAGGATTGTCCTGAGTCTCCAGGAATTAAAGATTATGTCATGTGATGAAACCTCCAGGAACACACCCAACCGCAATCAGCAACCCCCCTCTCAGCACAAGTCTTGTCTGCCTGTGTCGCGGAGTGCCCGGGGCGATGGTCCGGAACTGCTCCCTACGAAGCCAGTCAGGACTCCGGGAGGAAATTTCCTCTCCATAAACTGCCTGTCTCCAAGGCTAGGAGCTTCACAGGTTACAGCTTCCACCTTCCGGGGTCTGACCTCGGAGTGTTCAGCACCTTCTGCCCCTCCGTGCATTTCCCCCAGCGAACCCGCCCAGGCAGGGTCCTGGGGGAGCCTGTGGGTCCCGCATCCCAACTTCACAGTCAGACGTGACTCTCAGCCAGCCAGTAAAATAGAGGTTTATTCGATGACAGGTGATCTAAGACAGAGCTTGTAGGTAGAGCGAATGCGACCCCTCCGCTGGGTCCATTTTGGGGGCCAGAGAACCAGGCAAGCCTCCTGTAGCTCTCTCCCTCTTCCCAGCCAGACCCAGACTGAAACTCCCTCCCCAGACCCTCCCCTGCTCTTCCTTTGTCTCTTTCCCGGGCCAGGTGGTCACCTGACCTCTTTGTTATTCAACACTTCCAGCCAACACCTTGAGAGGGGGGAAGGGCCAGGCCCTCAATTGCCAAGACAGGGCGTCGGCCACTTACTTACACTGCACCAACTACACACCCTTATCTCTCCACATAGACACTCAAGAAATGCAGAGGGGAAACTGAGGCACCCCCACGATATCCAGAGGAATCATTAAGAGCATTCCCATGCCGTCACAGCCTGTTAAAAATCAGAGAGGTAGCCATGTTAGTCTGGAATAGCAGAGGTAACAAAGTCCTGTGGCACCTTAAAGACTAACTATAAAGGTATCTTGGCCATGCAACACCATCTCTGTGTGTAGCGCATGTTGGACTAGCTCTGTCTTGGGGATGCCAGCAGCAGCACAGTGCTGAGCTAAAGTTGCTCTGGTTTAAAAGCTCAGGTCTCCTATCAATCTACCTGAGCTTGTAGCCGTTGGAGCTATGCAGCTGTCTCTGAACCGCTGGGCATGTTCGAGACCATTGCAGCGGTGCGCACAGTGCTTCTGTAAGATAAATTAGACGCGCAAGCCATTAACAGACAGCTGATCTTCCTGGCAAGGCTAGATTTCTTGCTTGGAGTAATCTCTCCACTCCGCCACTGCTAACTGACTGGCACAGCGAGGAGCATTCATCTTCATCAAAGCTTCAATCTCATGAGATACAGATGGAGAGAGATGACCATGTACTCCCAGTTCTGGCCAACCACAAAGGCTTAACGTTTTCACGTTACTTCTGGATAGTACTGGATAGCCCAGGGATAGGCAACCTGATGCGCCCTTAGCATGTGTTACACTAAAAACGCAAAGTGCTTTTCATTATTCATTGTTCTCATTTGCTACGCATCCTTAGCAACCCTGTTAGAATTCATTGTTCGCTGGGTGATTTTCCCGGCCCTGTACAAAACACAAATGCACAGACCGCTCGGTGCAACGACGCTCGAAAGTGCTGTTTGCCTGCAGGCCGAGGAACTCAATTGTTCAACATTGGTTTAGATTTCTAGTTTATTTACTACTTCAGAAATACCAAAGACAAAGGACCTAGCAACTCCAGCGCACCGAAAAGCATGAGCTTACTTCTTGAAGATGGTGACTGCTAGGCAACTAGGAATCAGAACAACATTAATTCACGGCAAACACTACCAAGTGCAAGCCTTCCCCATTGTCCTCCATCAGGTCATAGGGGTGAAATCCTGGCCCCAGTGACCTCCAAACTCCCACTGATTTCAGTGGGGCCAAGATCACACCTGATCAGACTATGGAAAGCCGGTGGGTTTGAATGAGTATATGGAGTGCTATCTCTCAGAGCCTGTAGGAAGTTCTAGTATCCTATATCCAGTCCAAGAGAAGTCTTGTAATTAGCATGACGGCTATGCCAATATCCTGCCATATCCTGGACAAACCTTACTGACTTAGACTGAAGTATCTTCGGAGTTGATTGTATGGAAAATGCGAACGCTCACATATTATTGTGGGAGTGTGTGTGACGTCTCCTGACCAATGAAAACGCTGAAACGGATTGGTTGAAACGAGGTGAACTTTTAAAGTTCACCGGATTCCCCAAGAAATCTCAAGGGGGAGGCTTCCGCAAACGTAAGTCCTCCCGTTCTGCCAAACCTTGCCCTTTGGAAACTGCACCCTGAGGAGAAATTGACTCTGTTCACTCTCAAACCTGATTTAGAGTTCAAACGGCCCCAGCTCTGGTCTGTTAGCCCCAAGCCGGCCACCGCCTGCTGCAGGGCCTTGCAGAATAGATCATGGTCCCTGCTGCATTGCCAGGCAGCTGGCCCCGTCATGGCTGTACCAGACAAGCCTCCACAGGGCCCCTCTCCCAGCCTGGCTGCGGCCATGTGCCAGGTTTGCTCCCTGAGTCAACCTCCTGTACAGCTTCCGTCTGTATCTGGGCCTGCTGTCTCCAGGTGTACTCTCCTCTAAACCGGTGCCTCCTCCTGCCAGCCGGGTGACCTGCAGCCACCTGGGTAGAGCAGCGCTCTGGAGCGGCAGCGCCCTCCTCTGGTGAGAGCTTCCTTAGCTCCTGTCTCTGTCACCCATCACACCAGACAGGGCGACTGAGGGAGGGTGGGCCGCGGCATGGGGCCTGTGTGGCTGCCACACAGACCAGTCTTTGGTTAACATCATAACGTCCCTGCCGCTCAGCACTGAGTAGGAGGAGCTGGGCTTTCGGACGGCTGATTAACATGTCACGGGGCTTGCGCCGTCACTGGCGCATGGCCAATGGAATCCCGGCAGCAGCTGTGGCCCGAGAGCCATGGCCAAACTGCAGACGTCAAGGCGGGATCAGATGGAGGAGAGGGTCAAAAACTTAGAGAGACTCACAAACACGCCCGCTAACGTCCTTGTAGGTTAGGTGCTAGGCTGGGACCCCGGAACTCTGTGCTCGGTGTCAGCTCTGTCATAGACACCCGGTGTGACCTTAGGCAAGTCCCTTAATCTCTCTGGGTTCGGGTCCCATCTGTGCAAGGGGGAGAAAATGATCCTCCCTTTGTCTATTTAGAGGGTCAACTCTTCGGTGCGGGGGCTGTCTCTTCCAATATGTGTCTGTGCACCCCCCCAGCACAATGTGGCCCCGCTCTCCTTTGTGGTCTGTGGGTGCAAAGAAATAGACATGTGAGGCCTGCTAGAAAACCCGGCAATGCTTGGCAGTGAGAGTTTGCTGAGTCCCAGCGATTTGAGCCTGGAGGACGTGGGGATTCACTCTTCTTCAGTGCTCCCCCTGACTCTATGGCAGCTGTGTTGCAGGCCGGTTGACTGTCGGGAGGTTGGTTTTATCGTCAGCGCTGCCATGTTCTGCCTCCCGAGCATCTGGCCCTGGGACAAACCCCTGCCCGCAGCGAAGTCAGAGCGTTCACTACCTCTGAAAGAAAACCCCAAAGGCGGCCAAGTGTAACGAGCGAGCAGGCTTCTGCTGCTGGCTAGGCCAGTTTCTCCTCAGACCGGGGATGGGGAAAGAGACTGGAGCAGGGGCTGGGGTTGTAACCCTGCCGGGAGGTGCCGTCACGTTCACAGGGTTCATTAGAAGTGTGTTTTATTTCCGTTTTTTTTCCTTCCAGTTCCGATTTCGAAGCCTCACGTTGTCCTGGTGTCGTCCAGCGTGCTGGAGCTGAGTGAGTATTTCACCCTGAACTGCTCCCACGAGAACGGCACGAAGCCCAGCTACACCTGGCTGAAGGACGGCAAGCCGCTCACCAACGACTCCCGGCTGCTCCTCTCGCACGACCAGAAGGTGCTCACGATCACGCGCGTCCTCATGTCTGACGACGACATTTACAGCTGTCTGGCGGAGAACCCCATCAGCAGCGGGCGCAGCGTCCCGATCAAGCTGACGGTGTATAGTAAGTATTCCCACGTTGCGGACATGGGGGGGACAGGAGCAGCGTGCGGAGCTCCCATGGCTGCCCCTGCACCCAGGAGCCAGACATGCCGGCTGCTTCTTGGAGCCGCACAGAGCCAGGGCAGGCAGGGATCCTGCCTTAGCCCCGCTGCACCGCCAACCGGCCTTTTAGCGGCCCGCTCAGCAGTGCTGACCAGAATCGCTAGGGTCCCTTTTTGACCGGGCGTTCCAGCTGAAAACCGGACACTTGGCAACCTTAAGCATTATCTCCTGCAAATGTAAACAAACTCTTTGTCTGAGCGATTGGCTGAACAAGAAGTAGGACTGAGTGGACTTGCAGGCCCTAACTCTTTACATTGATTTATTTTTGAGTGCAGTTATTTTTTGTACATAATTCTCCAGTTGTAAGTTCAATTTTCATGATTAAGAGATTGCGCTACAGTACTCGTATTAGGTGAATTGAAAAATACAATATTGTTTTTCACAGTGCAAATATTTGTAATAAAAACATATATAAAGTGAGCACTGTGTACTTTGTATTCTGTGTTGTAATTGAAATCAATATATTTGAAAATGTAGAAAACATCCAATAATATTAAAATAAATGGTATTCTCTTATTGTTTAACAGCGCAATTAATTGCATGATTAATTTTGATTAATTTTTTTAATCATTTGACAGCCCTTATATATACTAAGTTTTCCCTTTCATTCTGTTTAAATATGAATAGTACTATAGCAAATGACACAATGAATTCACACGACTGTGACCCTTTCGGGTAATGTTGATGGCTAATTTGTCTCCTGAACCCCTGAGGTCTGAGTCTCACCGACACAGACCCCACCCAACCCAGGCACTGAGGGTCCAGCATGTCCAAGACCCGGGGCCAGCAAACGTTCTCTGCTAGTCATTGGTATTCACGGCCTCTGCAGCATCCCTGCTGAGTTCGGTGTTTGACCAACACCTGGGAAGTGATGGACCAGGGCCTTAAACTGAGTGCTCAGGCTGGAAGCTTGGGAGAGGGACAAATTGTCTCCTTCTGGTCCATTCGCCTTATGCTAGGGGCCCAGAGAGGCAGTTCCAGATCTCCCCAGGGGGGTGTGGGTGTGGGTGGGGGTGGGGGTAGCTCAGTGGTTTGCGCATTGTGAGTTCAATCCTTGAGGGGGCCATTTAGGAATCTGGGGCAAAAAAAATCTGTCAGGGGACAGTACTTGGTCCTGCTAGTGAAGACAGGGGACTGGACTCCATGACCTTTCAAGGTCCTTCCAGCTCTAGGAGGTAGGTATATCTGCATATTAATTAATAAACAGAGGTTTGTGCTTATCTCCCGGGCTGTTTGGGTTCTCCTCTGTCAGTGGGATCTGGGACATCCCTGGCAGAGTATCAGGGTGAGCACTGCGGAGGGCGGACTCCTTGTACTATCTGCAGGGAGCAGAAAGGGCTTTGTAACAGCTGAGGTGGGGAGACAGCTGACGCTGCGGGACTGAGCGGTAATTCCTCTCCCTCCTCTCTCCTAGGAAGGAGCTCCCTCTACATCATCCTCTCCACGGGGGGCATTTTCCTCCTCGTCACCTTGGTGACAGTCTGCGCCTGCTGGAAACCCTCCAAAAAGTGAGCATTTCCCCCAGAACTTGAATAAAAGAGCTGGGACGCTGGTCCCCCGCACCAAGAGCCCGGCTCCCTGCCCCATCCCAGGGATCACACAGGGACACAATTCCCCCTATGATCCCCCACACCATCCTCCCACCCCCTAATCCCATCCCAGGGATCACACAGGGACACAACTCCCTCTATGATCCCCCACACCATCCTCCCACCTCCTAATCCCATCCCAGGGATCACACAGGGACACAACTCCCTCTATGATCCCCCCGCACCATCCTCCCGCCTCCTAATCCCATCCCAGGGATCACACAGGGACACAACTCCCCCTATGATCCCCCGCACCATCCTCCCGCCTCCTAATCCCATCCCAGGGATCACACAGGGACACAACTCCCTCTATGATCCCCCACACGATCCTCCCACCCCCTAATCCCATCCCAGGGATCACACAGGGACACAACTCCCTCTATGATCCCCCACACCATCCTCCCACCCCCTAATCCCATCCCAGGGATCACACAGGGACACAATTCCCTCTATGATCCCCCCGCACCATCCTCCCGCCTCCTAATCCCATCCCAGGGATCACACAGGGACACAACTCCCTCTATGATCCCCCACACCATCCTCCCACCTCCTAATCCCATCCCAGGGATCACACAGGGACACAACTCCCCCTATGATCCCCCACACCATCCTCCCGCCTCCTAATCCCATCCCAGGGATCACACAGGGAACAACTCCCCCTATGATCCCCCGCACCATCCTCCCACCTCCTAATCCCATCCCAGGGATCACACAGGGACACAACTCCCCCTATGATCCCCCACACCATCCTCCCACCTCCTAATCCCATCCCAGGGATCACACAGGGACACAACTCCCTCTATGATCCCCCACACCATCCTCCCACCCCCTAATCCCATCCCAGGGATCACACAGGAACAACTCCCCCTATGGATCCCCCACACCATCCTCCCACCTCCTAATCCCATCCCAGGGATCACACAGGGACACAACTCCCCTTATGATCCCCCCGCACCATCCTCCCGCCTCCTAATCCCATCCCAGGGATCACACAGGGAACAACTCCCCCTATTATCCCCCACACCATCCTCCCACCCCCTAATCCCATCCCAGGGATCACACAGGGACACAACTCCCCCTATGATCCCCCCACACCATCCTCCCGCCTCCTAATCCCATCCCAGGGATCACACAGGGAACAACTCCCCCTATTATCCCCCACACCATCCTCCCGCCTCCTAATCCCATCCCAGGGATCACACAGGGAACAACTCCCCCTATGATCCCCCGCACCATCCTCCCACCCCCTAATCCCATCCCAGGGATCACACAGGGACACAACTCCCCCTATGATCCCCCGCACCATCCTCCCGCCTCCTAATCCCATCCTAGGGATCACACAGGGACACAACTCCCCCTATGATCCTCCCACACCATCCTCCCACCTCCTAATCCCATCCCAGGGATCACACAGGGAACAACTCCCCCTATTATCCCCCACACCATCCTCCCACCTCCTAATCCCATCCCAGGGATCACACAGGGAACAACTCCCTCTATGATCCCCCACACCATCCTCCCACCCCCTAATCCCATCCCAGGGATCACACAGGGACACAACTCCCTCTATGATCCCCCACACCATCCTCCCGCCTCCTAATCCCATCCCAGGGATCACACAGGGACACAACTCCCCCTATGATCCCCCCACACCATCCTCCCACCTCCTAATCCCATCCCAGGGATCACACAGGGACACAACTCCCCCTATGATCCCCCGCACCATCCTCCCACCTCCTAATCCCATCCCAGGGATCACACAGGGACACAACTCCCCCTATGATCCCCCACACCATCCTCCCACCTCCTAATCCCATCCCAGGGATCACACAGGGAACAACTCCCCCTATGATCCCCCGCACCATCCTCCCGCCTCCTAATCCCATCCCAGGGATCACACAGGGACACAACTCCCCCTATGATCCCCCACACCATCCTCCCACCTCCTAATCCCATCCCAGGGATCACACAGGGACACAACTCCCCCTATGATCCCCCCACACCATCCTCCCACCTCCTAATCCCATCCCAGGGATCACACAGGGAACAACTCCCCCTATGATCCCCCGCACCATCCTCCCGCCTCCTAATCCCATCCCAGGGATCACACAGGGACACAACTCCCCCTATGATCCCCCCGCACCATCCTCCCGCCTCCTAATCCCATCCCAGGGATCACACAGGGAACAACTCCCCCTATGATCCCCCACACCATCCTCCCACCTCCTAATCCCATCCCAGGGGTCACACAGGGACACAACTCCCCCTATGATCCCCCCACACCATCCTCCCACCTCCTAATCCCATCCCAGGGATCACACAGGGACACAACTCCCCCTATGATCCCCCACACCATCCTCCCGCCTCCTAATCCCATCCCAGGGATCACACAGGGAACAACTCCCCCTATGGATCCCCCGCACCATCCTCCCGCCTCCTAATCCCATCCCAGGGATCACACAGGGACACAACTCCCCCTATGATCCCCCCACACCATCCTCCCACCTCCTAATCCCATCCCAGGGATCACACAGGGACACAACTCCCCCTATGATCCCCCGCACCATCCTCCCGCCTCCTAATCCCATCCCAGGGATCACACAGGGAACAACTCCCCCTATGATCCCCCGCACCATCCTCCCGCCTCCTAATCCCATCCCAGGGATCACACAGGGAACAACTCCCCCTATTATCCCCCACACCATCCTCCCACCTCCTAATCCCATCCCAGGGATCACACAGGGACACCGCTCCCCCTATTATCCCCCACACCATCCTCCCACCTCCTAATCCCATCCCAGGGGTCACACAGGGACACAACTCCCCCTATGATCCCCCCGCACCATCCTCCCACCTCCTAATCCCATCCCAGGGATCACACAGGGACACAACTCCCCCTATTATCCCCCACACCATCCTCCCACCTCCTAATCCCATCCCAGGGATCACACAGGGAACAACTCCCCCTATGATCCCCCGCACCATCCTCCCGCCTCCTAATCCCATCCCAGGGATCACACAGGGACACAACTCCCCCTATGATCCCCCACACCATCCTCCCGCCTCCTAATCCCATCCCAGGGGTCACACAGGGAACAACTCCCTCTATGATCCCCCCACACCATCCTCCCACCTCCTAATCCCATCCCAGGGATCACACAGGGACACAACTCCCCCTATGATCCCCCACACCATCCTCCCACCTCCTAAACCCATCCCAGGGATCACACAGGGACACAACTCCCCCTATGATCCCCCACACCATCCTCCCACCTCCTAATCCCATCCCAGGGATCACACAGGGAACAACTCCCTCTATGATCCCCCCACACCATCCTCCCACCTCCTAATCCCATCCCAGGGATCACACAGGGACACAACTCCCCCTATGATCCCCCACACCATCCTCCCACCTCCTAATCCCATCCCAGGGATCACACAGGGACACAACTCCCCTTATGATCCCCCACACCATCCTCCCGCCTCCTAATCCCATCCCAGGGATCACACAGGGACACAACTCCCCTTATGATCCCCCACACCATCCTCCCACCCCCTAATCCCATCCCAGGGATCACACAGGGACACAACTCCCCCTATGATCCCCCCGCACCATCCTCCCACCCCCTAATCCCATCCCAGGGATCACACAGGGACACAACTCCCCCTATGGATCCCCCACACCATCCTCCCGCCTCCTAATCCCATCCCAGGGATCACACAGGGACACAACTCCCCTTATGATCCCCCCACACCATCCTCCCACCTCCTAATCCCATCCCAGGGATCACACAGGGACACAACTCCTCCTATGATCCCCCCACACCATCCTCCCACCTCCTAATCCCATCCCAGGGATCACACAGGGAACAACTCCCCCTATGATCCCCCGCACCATCCTCCCACCCCCTAATCCCATCCCAGGGATCACACAGGGACACAACTCCCCCTATGATCCCCCCACACCATCCTCCCACCTCCTAATCCCATCCCAGGGATCACACAGGGAACAACTCCCCCTATGATCCCCCGCACCATCCTCCCGCCTCCTAATCCCATCCCAGGGATCACACAGGGACACAACTCCTCCTATGGATCCCCCACACCATCCTCCCACCCCCTAATCCCATCCCAGGGATCACACAGGGAACAACTCCCCCTATGATCCCCCACACCATCCTCCCACCTCCTAATCCCATCCCAGGGATCACACAGGGACACAACTCCCCCTATGATCCCCCCACACCATCCTCCCACCTCCTAATCCCATCCCAGGGATCACACAGGGAACAACTCCCCCTATGATCCCCCGCACCATCCTCCCGCCTCCTAATCCCATCCCAGGGATCACACAGGGAACAACTCCCCCTATGATCCCCCGCACCATCCTCCCGCCTCCTAATCCCATCCCAGGGATCACACAGGGAACAACTCCCCCTATGATCCCCCCACACCATCCTCCCGCCTCCTAATCCCATCCCAGGGATCACACAGGGAACAACTCCCCCTATGATCCCCCGCACCATCCTCCCGCCTCCTAATCCCATCCCAGGGATCACACAGGGAACAACTCCCCCTATCATCCCCCACACCATCCTCCCGCCTCCTAATCCCATCCCAGGGATCACACAGGGACACAACTCCCCCTATGATCCCCCGCACCATCCTCCCACCCCCTAATCCCATCCCAGGGATCACACAGGGAACAACTCCCCCTTTGATCCCCCCGCACCATCCTCCCACCCCCTAATCCCATCCCAGGGATCACACAGGGACACAACTCCTCCTATGATCCCCCCGCACCATCCTCCCGCCTCCTAATCCCATCCCAGGGATCACACAGGGAACAACTCCCCCTTTGATCCCCCCGCACCATCCTCCCGCCTCCTAATCCCATCCCAGGGATCACACAGGGACACAACTCCTCCTATGATCCCCCGCACCATCCTCCCTCCTCCTAATCCCATCCCAGGGATCACACAGGGACACAACTCCCCCTATTATCCCCCACACCATCCTCCCGCCTCCTAATCCCATCCCAGGGATCACACAGGGAACAACTCCCCCTATGATCCCCCACACCATCCTCCCACCTCCTAATCCCATCCCAGGGGTCACACAGGGAACAACTCCCCCTATTATCCCCCACACCATCCTCCCGCCTCCTAATCCCATCCCAGGGATCACACAGGGGCACAACTCCCTCTATGATCCCCCACACCATCCTCCCGCCTCCTAATCCCATCCCAGGGATCACACAGGGACACAACTCCCCCTATGATCCCCCGCACCATCCTCCCGCCTCCTAATCCCATCCCAGGGATCACACAGGGAACAACTCCCCCTATTATCCCCCGCACCATCCTCCCGCCTCCTAATCCCATCCCAGGGATCACACAGGGACACAATTCCCCCTATGATCCCCCCACACCATCCTCCCACCTCCTAATCCCATCCCAGGGATCACACAGGGACACAACTCCCCCTATGATCCCCCCACACCATCCTCCCGCCTCCTAATCCCATCCCAGGGATCACACAGGGAACAACTCCCCCTATGATCCCCCGCACCATCCTCCCGCCTCCT
Source organism: Sternotherus odoratus (assembly GCA_032164245.1). Taxonomy (NCBI): domain Eukaryota; kingdom Metazoa; phylum Chordata; order Testudines; family Kinosternidae; genus Sternotherus; species Sternotherus odoratus. The sequence continues at coordinate 13,188,213 of JAVMKO010000019.1, read as the reverse complement.
AATCCCATCCCAGGGATCACACAGGGACACAACTCCCCTTATGGATCTCCCCACACCATCCTCCCGCCTCCTAATCCCATCCCAGGGATCACACAGGGACACAACTCCCTCTATGATCCCCCACACCATCCTCCCGCCTCCTAATCCCATCCCAGGGATCACACAGGGACACAACTCCCCCTATGATCCCCCCACACCATCCTCCCACCTCCTAATCCCATCCCAGGGATCACACAGGGACACAACTCCCTCTATGATCCCCCACACCATCCTCCCGCCTCCTAATCCCATCCCAGGGATCACACAGGGACACAACTCCCCCTATGATCCCCCCACACCATCCTCCCACCTCCTAATCCCATCCCAGGGATCACACAGGGAACAACTCCCCCTATGATCCCCCACACCATCCTCCCGCCTCCTAATCCCATTCCAGGGATCACACAGGGGCACAACTCCCCCTATGATCCCCCCGCACCATCCTCCCACCCCCTAATCCCATCCCAGGGATCACACAGGGACACAACTCCCCCTATGATCCCCCACACCATCCTCCCACCTCCTAATCCCATCCCAGGGATCACACAGGGACACAACTCCCCCTATGATCCCCCGCACCATCCTCCCACCCCCTAATCCCATCCCAGGGATCACACAGGGACACAACTCCCCCTATGATCCCCCGCACCATCCTCCCGCCTCCTAATCCCATCCCAGGGATCACACAGGGAACAACTCCCCCTATGATCCCCCGCACCATCCTCCCACCTCCTAATCCCATCCCAGGGATCACACAGGGACACAACTCCCTCTATGATCCCCCCGCACCATCCTCCCACCTCCTAATCCCATCCCAGGGATCACACAGGGACACAACTCCCCCTTTGATCCCCCCACACCATCCTCCCACCCCCTAATCCCATCCCAGGGATCACACAGGGACACAACTCCTCATATGATCCCCCGCACCATCCTCCCTCCTCCTAATCCCATCCCAGGGATCACACAGGGACACAACTCCCCCTATTATCCCCCACACCATCCTCCCGCCTCCTAATCCCATCCCAGGGATCACACAGGGAACAACTCCCCCTATGATCCCCCGCACCATCCTCCCACCTCCTAATCCCATCCCAGGGGTCACACAGGGAACAACTCCCCCTATTATCCCCCACACCATCCTCCCGCCTCCTAATCCCATCCCAGGGATCACACAGGGGCACAACTCCCTCTATGATCCCCCCACACCATCCTCCCGCCTCCTAATCCCATCCCAGGGATCACACAGGGACACAACTCCCCCTATGATCCCCCGCACCATCCTCCCGCCTCCTAATCCCATCCCAGGGATCACACAGGGAACAACTCCCCCTATTATCCCCCGCACCATCCTCCCGCCTCCTAATCCCATCCCAGGGATCACACAGGGACACAATTCCCCCTATGATCCCCCCACACCATCCTCCCACCTCCTAATCCCATCCCAGGGATCACACAGGGACACAACTCCCCCTATGATCCCCCCACACCATCCTCCCGCCTCCTAATCCCATCCCAGGGATCACACAGGGAACAACTCCCCCTATGATCCCCCGCACCATCCTCCCGCCTCCTAATCCCATCCCAGGGATCACACAGGGACACAACTCCCCTTATGGATCTCCCCACACCATCCTCCCGCCTCCTAATCCCATCCCAGGGATCACACAGGGACACAACTCCCTCTATGATCCCCCACACCATCCTCCCGCCTCCTAATCCCATCCCAGGGATCACACAGGGACACAACTCCCCCTATGATCCCCCCACACCATCCTCCCACCTCCTAATCCCATCCCAGGGATCACACAGGGACACAACTCCCTCTATGATCCCCCACACCATCCTCCCGCCTCCTAATCCCATCCCAGGGATCACACAGGGACACAACTCCCCCTATGATCCCCCCCACCATCCTCCCGCCTCCTAATCCCATCCCAGGGATCACACAGGGACACAACTCCCCTTATGATCCCCCACACCATCCTCCCGCCTCCTAATCCCATCCCAGGGATCACACAGGGACACAACTCCTCCTATGATCCCCCGCACCATCCTCCCACCTCCTAATCCCATCCCAGGGATCACACAGGGAACAACTCCCCCTTTGATCCCCCCGCACCATCCTCCCACCCCCTAATCCCATCCCAGGGATCACACAGGGACACAACTCCCCCTATGATCCCCCGCACCATCCTCCCACCTCCTAATCCCATCCCAGGGATCACACAGGGACACAACTCCCTCTATGATCCCCCACACCATCCTCCCGCCTCCTAATCCCATCCCAGGGATCACACAGGGACACAACTCCCCCTATGATCCCCCCACACCATCCTCCCACCTCCTAATCCCATCCCAGGGATCACACAGGGAACAACTCCCCCTATGATCCCCCACACCATCCTCCCGCCTCCTAATCCCATTCCAGGGATCACACAGGGGCACAACTCCCCCTATGATCCCCCCGCACCATCCTCCCACCCCCTAATCCCATCCCAGGGATCACACAGGGACACAACTCCCCCTATGATCCCCCACACCATCCTCCCACCTCCTAATCCCATCCCAGGGATCACACAGGGACACAACTCCCCCTATGATCCCCCGCACCATCCTCCCACCCCCTAATCCCATCCCAGGGATCACACAGGGACACAACTCCCCCTATGATCCCCCGCACCATCCTCCCGCCTCCTAATCCCATCCCAGGGATCACACAGGGAACAACTCCCCCTATGATCCCCCGCACCATCCTCCCACCTCCTAATCCCATCCCAGGGATCACACAGGGACACAACTCTCCCTATGATCCCCCACACCATCCTCCCACCTCCTAATCCCATCCCAGGGATCACACAGGGAACAACTCCCTCTATGATCCCCCACACCATCCTCCCACCTCCTAATCCCATCCCAGGGATCACACAGGGAACAACTCCCCCTATTATCCCCCACACCATCCTCCCACCTCCTAATCCCATCCCAGGGATCACACAGGGACACAACTCCCCCTATGATCCCCCGCACCATCCTCCCGCCTCCTAATCCCATCCCAGGGATCACACAGGGAACAACTCCCCCTATGATCCCCCCACACCATCCTCCCACCTCCTAATCCCATCCCAGGGATCACACAGGGACACAACTCCCCCTATGATCCCCCCGCACCATCCTCCCTCCTCCTAATCCCATCCCAGGGATCACACAGGGACACAACTCCCCCTATGATCCCCCGCACCATCCTCCCACCCCCTAATCCCATCCCAGGGATCACACAGGGACACAACTCCCCCTATGGATCCCCCACACCATCCTCCCGCCTCCTAATCCCATCCCAGGGATCACACAGGGACACCGCTCCCCCTGGCTGCTCCCCCCTGCTCTGTCAGGCCTGTCTCTCCAGTATTTATCTGTGTTTGTTTGCTTGTGGCCTGGGATGAGAATATTGTTGGTAAGGGGCACCTGAGCCCAAGTCTCCCGGCTTGTTCTTTAGAAAGCACCTTGTACGTTTAACAGAGACAAGCAGAAGCTGGACAAGCAAAGCTCCTCCGAATTCATGGATCAGAACGAAGAGCATTTAAAGCACGAAGGTAAATAACTGGCCTGAGATTCCGTCCTCTCTGCAGGGCACAGATGGCTGGAGCATCACAGGGCTTGTCTGCCAATCCCTCCGATATGGCTTTTGTTGCTATTTGCAGCCACTTAACACAGCAGGCAAAGAAACCAGTCAAAGCGGAGTTGTCCTGTTTACACACACCGGGGAGCCCAGACCACAGCTGGTAACAGCTTGTTGTCAGGGTTCCTTAGTGACCCTCTTATGCAATGACTCTTATGACCTGCAAGCCGCTTGCCATGGGGCGCAGTTGTCACTATGGGACTCCTCAGGCTGGGTAGCTCGAGAGCCACTCGTTAACGCTAGTTGGGTCAAAGTCATGTACAATTAGGGTGACCAGATGTCCCGATTTTATAGGGACAGTCCTGATATTTCTGGCTTTTTTTTTTATATGGGCTCCTATAACCTCCCAGTCCCGATCCCAATTTTTCACACTTGCTCTCTGGTCACCCTATGTACAATAGAGAACAACGGGCTAGATTTTGTTCTGGCTGCCTGCATAATAAAGGGCCCCGGGCTCTGTCCTGAGCAGTTATGTCCCAGGATGCTTCAGCCAGGAAATTAGGCTGAAGACGTTTAATCGTGTTGTCGTCCTGGACAATCAACGTGTGGGTGAAATTCCCCTGTCTGTGCTCAGTCTGTGCATCCACCCAGAGCCAGGGTTAACAGACTACAGGCCTAACCAAGCCCCCTGTTTTAACGTTGACACAAACCAGCGGAACATAAGAACATAACATAAGAACATAAGAACGGCCATACTGGGTCAGACCAAAGGTCCATCTAGCCCAGCATCCTGTCTACCAACAGTGGCCAATGCCAGGTGCCCCGGAGTGAGTGAACCTAACAGGTATGATCGAGCGATCTCTCTCCTGCCATCCATCACCCCCCTCTGACAGACAGAGGCTAGGGACACCATTCATTACCCATCCCGGCTAATACCCATTTATGGACTTAGCCTCCATGAATTTATCCAGCTCTCTTTTAAACCCTGTTATAGTCCTAGCCTTCACAGCCTCCTCAGGTAAGGAGTTCCACAGGTTGACTGTGCGCTGCGTGAAGAAGAACTTCCTTTTATTTGTTTTAAACCTGCTGCACGCCAATTTCATTGAGTGGCCCCTAGTTCTTCTATTTTGGGAACAAGTAAATAACTTTTCCTTATTTACTTCCTCCACTCCACTCATAATTTTATATACCTCTATCATATCCCCCCTTAGTCTCCTCTTTTCCAAGCTAAAAAGTCCTAGCCTCTTTAATCTCTCTTCATATGGGACCCGTTCCAAACCCCTAATCATTTTAGTTGCTCTTCTCTGAACCTTTTCTAGTGCCAGTATATCCTTTTTGAGATGAGGAGACCACATTTGTACGCAGTATTCAAGATGTGGGCGCACCATGGATTTGTATAAGGGCAAACGAGACGAGCGTTCATAAACCCGGCGCTGGTGGCTCCTGCCCTCACGTGCATACACCATTTCCCTTGTGATTTTCGGGCACGCGCTCTCAGTTGTGCGTTCTTTCCGCTCTTAATCCGGAGCACCCAGCGCGGGGGGGGGTCCAGGCATGTAACCCCTCCTCTGCTTCACATGGCGGTGGGAAATCGGTGGCTGATGCGATGAAGGCTTTGGAGCACCATGCTCTTGCAAACAATTGTTTTCCGATGTCTCTGCTTTCTAGCTCCTGAGTCCCATCATTTATTCTGGCTTCTGCTTAAGCCCCCGTTCCTTCAGTGGGGCTCTGTAGGCATGAAACCAGAGGCCAGATGGGATCCTGAAACAAGTGCTGTGTCACTCGGCCTGTTTGGAGTGGGGGGTACAAAGGGGCTTGTATAAGACCGAAGAACGGCCATACTGGATCAGACCAAAGGTCCATCTAACCCAGTGTCCTGTCTTCGCACTGTGGTCAATGCCCGGTGCCCCAGAAGGAATGAACAGAAGAGGTAACTATCAAGTGATCCATTCCTAGTTGCCCGTTCCCAGCTTCTGGCAAACAGAGGCTAGGGACACCATCCCTGCCCATCCTGGCTAATAGCCATTAATGGGCCTATCCTTCGTAACCCACTGGCTCCTGCTGGGGTTTTCACAGACCACGAATCTGAGCAAACACGTCCTGCTTCCCTTTCCTATATCTGAGCCAATGTGTTGCTGTTTCTGTGCAGTTGAGGTTGTGCCCCGCAGCGGAGAACATGAACGCAGGAATCCAGTGGCTCTCTACATCTTAAAGGACAAAGTAAGTGTTGTGCTTTGTATCCATCCATGGTAGGCCTGTACCGTCGCAGCTTTGCCTTGGGATGGCGCAGGGCATTTTCTTTCCATACAAGAGGGTGAGCCAGAGTTGTTCTAGACAAGGCCAAAAGGGATCCGTTCACATGGAGGCACAGATCCCATAAATGGGCTCACAGTTTTCACACTGGAGTTGCGTGAAACACGTCCGGTGAAGCCCAATAACTTTTAGGACCATTGCTGGTCAGAGGCTCACTTGGCTGAGTCTCCTGGCACTGCTTGAGGGAAGCTGTGTGTCTTGGACAAATTTGGATCAGTTTAGCGCCGGGCATGGAAACTGGGCAGGGACTTGTGGTTTCAGGTGAAATAGGGGGAGACCTAGACATTCTGATTGAATCCCTCTGAGGGTTGAAGTTGGTTTGAACCGGAAACTCAAAGCAAAACTTGGGGACCGTGAACCCCAGAGGGCCCCACCCTGGAAATGACCAGTTGAGCCCCTCCAAAGCAACCTGCTGCGATGCACCTGGCTCTAACAAACCTGCCAGGCACTGGAAGAAGCTGGATCAGCCCACGCAAGGGGGCATTTGCAGGGAGATTTGTGGCCGGTCCCAAGTAGCTGGCTGCAGTGGAACATTCAGCCCAGGATATCAGACGGGATTTATCTGGGTATGGGAAAGCTTGGCCCACCTGTTTGTACAAAAATAGCGTGTCCCTGGCTTTCACTCCCCCACGGCACAGCTGGCAATTGTAAGACACCGGCGGAGCGTTTACCCCGGGCCCAGAAAACTGGGCTCCTTTGACAGTGGAGCCCCAGTAGTCCCAGGGCTTTCAGCACCCTGGGAGGGTGTTAAGTATGTCCGGCAGGGCAGCACTGGTCTGGCAGGATGGGCAGCTCGCAGGCCTTCCCGCTGCGCTCAGCGCGCCCGTGATCCCGCACAAAAGCATCGCCGAGAACCAATTATTAAACACGTAGGGGGGCAGGCATCCCGAGGCCTAACAGAGGCAGAACAGAAAAGAGGAAAATGTAACAGCCTCCCCCCCAATTTGCTAAGTCCCGAACCCATCTTGGTAAGCCCAGACTTTTCCAAGTCATTCGTCCCTGGCTGACCTGGGTCCACAAGGAATTTCAAGGGGCGTTTTTCAGAGCGCAACCTGGGAGGGAGATAAAAACCAGCCGCCATGGGGCAGCTGACTCCCATCCCTAGCTGACCATGGACGGTGGCGTCTTCACTTCTCACCTGCTCTCGTATTAAAAAGAACAAGCAGGGGAGATAGGGGGACGAGACAGCAAATGTGAAAAATCGGGGTGGGAGGTAATACGAGCCTCTATAAGAAAAAGCCCCCCCAATCGGGACTGGCCCTATAAAATTGGGACATCCGGTCACCCTAATAGGGAGATAAATTCAGGTCCAACAATGCCCCCCTCCCCGTATCCTTCTCTGCGGCCTCCTTCTGGTTCGGCTCATTCAGGAATATTGTGACTCAAGGGCGGCCCCTGCTGGTGGACATGCAGAGGTGCGGTGGAGACGCCTCCATGAGCACAGGGCGGCACCGCGGGCCTAGGCAGCAAACCAGGCCGTTCTGATCCGCTGCTGCAGGCTGAACTTTCTCCAGGGAAGGGAGCCAGTCCGCGACAGTCCGCAGCTCAGGAGATCAGAGAGCGCCCCCCTCAGACGTCCAGGGGTCCTGCCCTGGCAGCAGACGCGATGGATGCGGCAGGATCTGGCCCCACTCTGCAGCAGCCCGAGGCCTGTGGGCACTCAGAGGAGGATGAAGCAAAGTGGTGGGGGAGGGATAGCTCAGTGGTTTGAGCACTGGGCTGCTAAACCCAGGGTGGTGAGTTCAATCCTTGAGGGGGCCATTTGGGGATCTGAGGTAAAAAATCTGTCAGGGACCTGCTAGTGAAGGCAGGGGGCTGGACTCCATGACCTTCAAGGTCCTTCCAGCTCTATGAGATAGGCAAAGGCTGTCCATGACTCGTAGTGCTGTGACTTGGGCCTCAGCTGAGCAATAACACCTTTGGAAATGGGCTGAAGGGAGAGCCCAGCTATGCCGGTCTGGCTTTTAAGGCCTGCCCCAACGACGTCACCTCTGTCTTTGCCCATCTCCTCCTGAACGCCGCCTGTTGTTTCTTCCTGTATCCCTGAAGGATTCTCCGGAGCCGGAGGAGGATTCCCCTCCGGATGCCCGAACCGCGGCCGAGCAAGGACCGCCCAGCTACTCCAGCTCCCCTCCCGGCAGATCCCCAGGGCCTCCCGTTCGATCGGCTCGCAGATATCACCGCTCCCCAGCCCGGTCTCCGGCCTCCTCCAGAACGCACAAATCCCCGCCCAGGTCCCCGGGCTCTCCGGCGCGCTCCCGGAGCGCTACACGCATGCTGCGGACTGCTGGCGTTCCCATCATCCGGGAGCAGGAGGAGGCCAACTCTGTCGAATTCATTGCCTGAGGGCGTCCGGCGCACGGGATCGGGAAGCTTCCGCTGCCTAGGAGTGTGTGTCTAGGAGGTGGCAGTGCGTGGGTGTCAGGCGTGTGTATGTCCGTGTCTTCCGGGTGGTGAAAGGGGCCCAGGTACTGCCTGTAGATCAAGGTGACTCGCGTTGCTCCGCTGGCTGGATGAGCCCAGTTTAAAATTTCCTGTAGCCTCAAAGTTCAAGCTTCAGCGGGTATAAAGACACTAATTTGCTATTTAACACTCTAGAGCAGGGGTGGGCAAACTATGGCCCGCGGGCCACATCCGGCCCGCGGGACCGTCCCGTCCAGTCCCCTGTCCAGGGAGGCTGCTCCCGGCCCTCCCCTGGAATCACACCGCTGCGCCGGCAGTTTAGGAGTCTCATGGTAAGGGGGCTGGGGGGTCAGATAAGGGGCTGGGGCAGTCGGGACAGGGAGTAGGGTGGGTTGGAAAGGGTGTAGGGTCCCGGGGTGGTGGTTAGGTGTGTGGGGTCTCTGGAGGGGACGGTCAGGAAGCAGGGGGGGTTGGATAGGGCGTGGGAGTCCCAAGGGGGTGAGGGTGTGGAGAAGGGGTAGGGGCAGTCAGGGGACAGGGGCGTTGGGTAGGAGGTTGGGTCTGTAGGGTGGTTAGGGGTGAGGGGTCTCTGGAGGGGGCGGTCAGAGGACAAGGAGATGGAGGGGTTGGATGGGTCGGGAGTTCTGAGGGGGCAGACAGGAGGCGGGAAGTGGGATGGGGGTCCGATAGGGGGCGGGGCCAGGCTGTTTGGCCTCCCGCCATATAATTTTGCAACCCCGATGTGGCCCTCGGGCCAAAAAGTTTGCCCACCCCTACTCTAGAGGAATCCCAGGCAACTCACTGAGCTTTGGCTTTCTGGGGTCTCAAACTAATTCCCCCACACTTGAGATCTCTCCCTATGCAGGTGTGTGTGTGTGTGGTGTGCACAGCTTAGCATGAGTAGGCGGGTGTGAGCAGGCCTGCTTCCGAGTGCGACTAGTTGTGCCTGTCTGTGTCAGTGTGACATTCTGCGCGCCTATGGGCAAGTACATTTGCAGGTGAGCTTACCCACCCACACCCGTGGGCCGCGGTCGGTGTGGAGTGTGTCTGTGGGCACGCACGTGTCCCTGCGCGGGGGGGAGGGGGGAACCGGCTGCAGGTGCGGATTGTTGGACGGGGCTCGCAGCCATTCACAAAGCCCTGCGGCGCTGCCGATTTCGGGGCTGTGGGGAGGGAGCGGAGGGCCTTGCAGCCGAGGGCTGTCAGGGGGGGAGTCGTTGCTCGTCGCTGTGGGGCCGGAGGGTCCGTTAGAGGCAGCACGCCGCTGAGGCTAGTCCATGCTGGTGCCGGAGTTTGGCTCGGGGGCTGTGGTTCAATGGCGTCACCCGGTCGCTGACTACAGGGGGCGGGGTGCGCCACTCAAGGCAAACACAGGACGCGGCCGTTAGGGCAGATCACGTTCCAGACCTGATTCACCAGGCCTCTGCACAGGGCGTAGTCCGGAAAAGGACGTGATCCCCCTCCAAGAAGCCGGTGCTTTGGCCGGTCGGTGATGTCTGCGCTCCCCCTTACCTGCCTTTCTGCATCTGAGTCACAGCCGGACTCCAGAGACTCCCTGGGGGGTGAGTGTGCCCCTCCAGCAGGCAGTGTTAGGGCTTGGTTACACTTACAGCTTTATAGCGGTTTTGGTTATACCTGCCGTCGTATACAGCTATAGGGATAGCGCTATAGCGTGTCCACACTTACACCCGCCAGCGGTAAAGCGTGGCCACATTTGCAGCGGCACCGGGAGTGGTGCATTATGGGCAGCTATCCCAGCATTCAGCTGGGTGCAACGTGCTTTTCAAATGAGGGTGGTGAGGTGGAGCGTGTTGTGTGTATGCGGACGGAGAGGGCGAGTGGATTTTTGGCATGCTGAGAGTGTGTCTGCACATTGTTTTTGAAATGCAGTTCCTCCTAATCTTCTATTTCACACTGGCTCACTCGGTAAACATTTGCATTGTTGGTTTGCCAATTTAAAGATAAGAGCTGAAAATGTACTTCCGCATTCCTCTAGCCGAGTTCAAAACAAAAGGAACAGAGGCTTAATTGGCTTAAATGGCTTAGGGGCGTCTCCAGAGATCACTCAAAGTGATGGACAGTAAAACCTCGATTTAACGGACCTCGATTTAACGGACTTCGGATGCCACGGACAAAATTTCGGATCCATATCAGACCGCGACCCCTCCCGGCTGCGGCCCCGGTCCCCTTTGCAGGCGGCTGGCTGCTGGCTCCCGGCTGCGGCCCCGGTCCCAGCCGCTGGCGGGCTGGCTGCTGGCTCCCTGCTGCCCCCCAGATCCCGGCAGCGGGCAGTCTGGCTGCCGGCTCCCGTCCCGATCCCGGCAGCGGGCGGTCTGGCTGCCGGCTCCCGGCTGCCACCCGGGTCCCAGCAGCGGGTGGGTTGCGGAGCTGCCGCCCCGACCCCGTGGCGGGCGGGCTGCTGCTCCGACAGCTCGTTTGTTTTTTTATTATTAAATAACGGACTTTTTGATTTAACGGACACCCCCTCGCCCGAATTAGTCCGTTAAATGGAGGTTTTACTGTATTGTTAATACCCATTTACGCTAGAGCTAATACGGAGCACCCAATACGCTACAGCTGTTAATCCTCTGGCAAGGAGGATTACCAGGACCGGTATAAGTGTGGATTTATAGCGCTCTACGTGCCTCGCCAGTCTGGACGGGCAGGGAGTTATAGCGCTCCTGGCGGCTTTATAGCGCTATAAAGTGCCAGTGTAACCAAGCCCTTATTTATTGCTGCTGCTGCCACGAGCCATCCCAGAATTAAGCCCGCTCTGTCCTTCCCCGGGAAAGCGGCCTCTGAACGCAAGCAGAGGTAGACGGAGCTGACAGCCACAAAGAAGCTTCTTGTGTTACAGGGGGCCGCAGCGGCCTCTGAAGCCGCCTCAGATGTAAATGTGCTGGCTGGCTGTGGCCCCAAGGGGGCAGCACTCGAGCTGAGAATAGCCAGCGCAAGAAACTTCTGCCCAGGGCGGCACAAGGGGCCGGCTTAGGAGCCGGCAATTCCAGTCGGGACCCCTCCCAGCGCCGCACCTATGCCAAGGGGACTCCTCCGCTGAGGGGAACCTGCAGCTTTCCAGCGTGGGGCAGGAGAGCCGGTCAGCTTTGCAATCCCAGCAGGAGTCGCCCTGTTCCCTCCATGTGGCGAAGCTACCGGTGCAGGCTGGCGTGTGACGTCACCGTGTGTGGCGTGTGACGTCACCGTGTGTGGTGTGTGACGTCACCGTGTGTGGCGTGTGACGTCACCACACAGCATGTGACATCACCGCAGGGTCAGCTCCACTGACTATCACTGACGTCCAGGCAGGACGGGGATTTTTGAGGGCCCGGACTGGGACTCCAGGTCACTAGCGGAGCTCACAGCCTGAGGTCTGTTCTTTCGCTGTGCAATAGCTTCACGACCCGTCTCTGACATACAGCCGCCCGGCTCATGTGTCCTCACCGTCTGCTTGCTTCTAGCCCTCCGGGGTTTGCCTGACAGGTGGCTAGTTAGCCCGACTGCTGTCTTCCCTTCCCCCACCGGCTCTGCCATGTCTTTATTTTCTGTGAAAATTGCCTGTTCTTTACACGGACGTCCAGACGGGACACTGGTGCACGGTCCTGGGTGACGTCTCGGGGGACGGTAGCTAGGAGGAGTGCGTCCCAACCCCCAGCGCTGCGTGGCGAGAGAAGCTGCCATCTAGCCAGGAGAGGGTCCCACGTCCTCCTCCCACCCACAAGCTTGTACTGCCCCACTGTTGACTAATAAACTAAACCTACTACCCTCCGGCCTGGCTGCTTTGCTCAATTCACCTGCCCTCCCCCCGCCACCCCCCCACTGCCAAACAAAAGTTGTGCACGTCAGACGGACGGGTCTGGCCTGGCCGGGCCCCGGGGCCTCCCCTTCGAGATGTGGAAACATTTGGGGGAAAGCTTTAGGGTGCTTTTAAGACTCCTCAGAGCCTTTAGCCCCCGGAGGAACAGCTTTCGAGGCAAAACACGACCGACCCGCCTCTCAGGTCAGGCGCTTTCTGCTCCTTGGGGAGGAGACGGGCTGAGCTGAAGGCCCAGAAAAACATCTCGCTGTGAAGGAGGGGGCTTTACGGGCTCACAGCCTCCCCCAGCTCTCAGCCAGGGCAGAGCAGATCAGGAGTGACGCCACTGGTGTAAAGCAGGCGTGACTAGCACAGACAATGGGTAACATTGGTGTAAAGCAGGCGTGACTCTAGCACAGACAATGGGCAACATTGGTGTAAAGCAGGCGTGACTAGCACAGACAATGGGCAACATTGGTGTAAAGCAGGCGTGACTAGCGCAGACAATGGGCAACATTGGTGTAAAGCAGGCGTGACTAGCACAGACAATGGGTAACATTGGTGTAAAGCAGGCGTGACTCTAGCACAGACAATGGGCAACATTGGTGTAAAGCAGGCGTGACTAGCACAGACAATGGGCAACATTGGTGTAAAGCAGGCGTGACTAGCGCAGACAATGGGCAACATTGGTGTAAAGCAGGCGTGACTAGCACAGACAATGGGTAACATTGGTGTAAAGCAGGCGTGACTCTAGCACAGACAATGGGTAACATTGGTGTAAAGCAGGCGTGACTAGCACAGACAATGGGCAACATTGGTGTAAAGCAGGCGTGACCAGCGCAGACAATGGGCAACATTGGTGTAAAGCAGGCGTGACCAGCGCAGACAATGGGTAACATTGGTGTAAAGCAGGCGTGACCAGCACAGACAATGGGCAACATTGGTGTAAAGCAGGCGTGACTAGCACAGACAATGGGCAACATTGGTGTAAAGCAGGCGTGACTAGCGCAGACAATGGGCAACATTGGTGTAAAGCAGGCGTGACTAGCGCAGACAATGGGTAACATTGGTGTAAAGCAGGCGTGACTAGCGCAGACAATGGGTAACATTGGTGTAAAGCAGGCGTGACTAGCACAGACAATGGGCAACATTGGTGTAAAGCAGGTGTGACTAGCGCAGACAGTGGGCAACATTGGTGTAAAGCAGGCGTGACTAGCACAGACAATGGATAACATTGGTGTAAAGCAGGCGTGACTCTAGCACAGACAATGGGTAACATTGGTGTAAAGCAGGCGTGACTAGCGCAGACAGTGGGCAACATTGGTGTAAAGCAGGCGTGACTAGCGCAGACAATGGGTAACATTGGTGTAAAGCAGGCGTGACTAGCGCAGACAGTGGGCAACATTGGTGTAAAGCAGGCGTGACTAGCGCAGACAATGGGTAACATTGGTGTAAAGCAGGCGTGACTAGGACAGACAATGGGTAACATTGGTGTAAAGCAGGCGTGACTAGCGCAGACAGTGGGCAACATTGGTGTAAAGCAGGCGTGACTAGCGCAGACAATGGGTAACATTGGTGTAAAGCAGGCGTGACTAGGACAGACAATGGGTAACATTGGTGTAAAGCAGGCGTGACTAGCGCAGACAGTGGGCAACATTGGTGTAAAGCAGGCGTGACTAGCACAGACAATGGGTAACATTGGTGTAAAGCAGGCGTGACTCTAGCACAGACAATGGGTAACATTGGTGTAAAGCAGGCGTGACTCTAGCACAGACAGTGGGCAACATTGGTGTAAAGCAGGCGTGACTAGCACAGACAATGGGCAACATTGGTGTAAAGCAGGCGTGACTCTAGCACAGACAATGGGTAACATTGGTGTAAAGCAGGCGTGACTCTAGCACAGACAATGGGTAACATTGGTGTAAAGCAGGCGTGACTCTAGCACAGACAATGGGTAACATTGGTGTAAAGCAGGCGTGACTAGCACAGACAATGGGCAACATTGGTGTAAAGCAGGCGTGACTAGCGCAGACAATGGGCAACATTGGTGTAAAGCAGGCGTGACCAGCGCAGACAATGGGTAACATTGGTGTAAAGCAGGCGTGACCAGCACAGACAATGGGCAACATTGGTGTAAAGCAGGCGTGACTAGCACAGACAATGGGCAACATTGGTGTAAAGCAGGCGTGACTAGCACAGACAATGGGCAACATTGGTGTAAAGCAGGCGTGACTAGCGCAGACAATGGGTAACATTGGTGTAAAGCAGGCGTGACTAGCGCAGACAATGGGTAACATTGGTGTAAAGCAGGCGTGACTAGCGCAGACAATGGGTAACATTGGTGTAAAGCAGGCGTGACTAGCACAGACAATGGGTAACATTGGTGTAAAGCAGGCGTGACTAGCACAGACAATGGGTAACATTGGTGTAAAGCAGGCGTGACTAGCACAGACAATGGGCAACATTGGTGTAAAGCAGGTGTGACTAGCGCAGACAGTGGGCAACATTGGTGTAAAGCAGGCGTGACTAGCACAGACAATGGATAACATTGGTGTAAAGCAGGCGTGACTCTAGCACAGACAATGGGTAACATTGGTGTAAAGCAGGCGTGACTCTAGCACAGACAATGGGTAACATTGGTGTAAAGCAGGCGTGACTAGCACAGACAATGGGCAACATTGGTGTAAAGCAGGCGTGACTAGCGCAGACAGTGGGCAACATTGGTGTAAAGCAGGCGTGACTAGCACAGACAATGGGTAACATTGGTGTAAAGCAGGCGTGACTCTAGCACAGACAATGGGTAACATTGGTGTAAAGCAGGCGTGACTCTAGCACAGACAGTGGGCAACATTGGTGTAAAGCAGGCGTGACTAGCACAGACAATGGGCAACATTGGTGTAAAGCAGGCGTGACTCTAGCACAGACAATGGGTAACATTGGTGTAAAGCAGGCGTGACTCTAGCACAGACAATGGGTAACATTGGTGTAAAGCAGGCGTGACTCTAGCACAGACAATGGGTAACATTGGTGTAAAGCAGGCGTGACTAGCACAGACAATGGGCAACATTGGTGTAAAGCAGGCGTGACTAGCGCAGACAATGGGCAACATTGGTGTAAAGCAGGCGTGACCAGCGCAGACAATGGGTAACATTGGTGTAAAGCAGGCGTGACCAGCGCAGACAATGGGCAACATTGGTGTAAAGCAGGCGTGACTAGCACAGACAATGGGCAACATTGGTGTAAAGCAGGCGTGACTAGCACAGACAATGGGCAACATTGGTGTAAAGCAGGCGTGACTAGCGCAGACAATGGGTAACATTGGTGTAAAGCAGGCGTGACTAGCGCAGACAATGGGTAACATTGGTGTAAAGCAGGCGTGACTAGCGCAGACAATGGGTAACATTGGTGTAAAGCAGGCGTGACTAGCGCAGACAATGGGTAACATTGGTGTAAAGCAGGCGTGACTAGCACAGACAATGGGTAACATTGGTGTAAAGCAGGCGTGACTAGCACAGACAATGGGCAACATTGGTGTAAAGCAGGTGTGACTAGCGCAGACAGTGGGCAACATTGGTGTAAAGCAGGCGTGACTAGCACAGACAATGGATAACATTGGTGTAAAGCAGGCGTGACTCTAGCACAGACAATGGGTAACATTGGTGTAAAGCAGGCGTGACTAGCGCAGACAGTGGGCAACATTGGTGTAAAGCAGGCGTGACTAGCGCAGACAATGGGTAACATTGGTGTAAAGCAGGCGTGACTAGCGCAGACAGTGGGCAACATTGGTGTAAAGCAGGCGTGACTAGCGCAGACAATGGGTAACATTGGTGTAAAGCAGGCGTGACTAGGACAGACAATGGGTAACATTGGTGTAAAGCAGGCGTGACTAGCGCAGACAGTGGGCAACATTGGTGTAAAGCAGGCGTGACTAGCGCAGACAATGGGTAACATTGGTGTAAAGCAGGCGTGACTAGGACAGACAATGGGTAACATTGGTGTAAAGCAGGCGTGACTAGCGCAGACAGTGGGCAACATTGGTGTAAAGCAGGCGTGACTAGCACAGACAATGGGTAACATTGGTGTAAAGCAGGCGTGACTCTAGCACAGACAATGGGTAACATTGGTGTAAAGCAGGCGTGACTCTAGCACAGACAGTGGGCAACATTGGTGTAAAGCAGGCGTGACTAGCACAGACAATGGGCAACATTGGTGTAAAGCAGGCGTGACTCTAGCACAGACAATGGGTAACATTGGTGTAAAGCAGGCGTGACTCTAGCACAGACAATGGGTAACATTGGTGTAAAGCAGGCGTGACTCTAGCACAGACAATGGGTAACATTGGTGTAAAGCAGGCGTGACTCTAGCACAGACAATGGGTAACATTGGTGTAAAGCAGGCGTGACTAGCACAGACAATGGGCAACATTGGTGTAAAGCAGGCGTGACTCTAGCACAGACAATGGGTAACATTGGTGTAAAGCAGGCGTGACTCTAGCACAGACAATGGGGAACATTGGTGTAAAGCAGGCGTGACTAGCACAGACAATGGGCAACGTTGGTGTAAAGCAGGCGTGACTCTAGCACAGACAATGGGTAACATTGGTGTAAAGCAGGCGTGACTAGCACAGACCATGGGTAACATTGGTGTAAAGCAGGCGTGACTAGCACAGACAATGGGTAACATTGGTGTAAAGCAGGCGTGACTAGCACAGACAATGGGTAACATTGGTGTAAAGCAGGCGTGACTAGCACAGACAATGGGCAACATTGGTGTAAAGCAGGCGTGACTAGCGCAGACAATGGGTAACATTGGTGTAAAGCAGGCGTGACTCTAGCACAGACAATGGGCAACATTGGTGTAAAGCAGGCGTGACTAGCACAGACAATGGATAACATTGGTGTAAAGCAGGCGTGACTCTAGCACAGACAATGGGTAACACTGGTGTAAAGCAGGCGTGACTAGCACAGACAATGGGCAACATTGGTGTAAAGCAGGTGTGACTAGCGCAGACAGTGGGCAACATTGGTGTAAAGCAGGCGTGACTAGCACAGACAATGGATAACATTGGTGTAAAGCAGGCGTGACTCTAGCACAGACAATGGGTAACATTGGTGTAAAGCAGGCGTGACTAGCGCAGACAGTGGGCAACATTGGTGTAAAGCAGGCGTGACTAGCGCAGACAATGGGTAACATTGGTGTAAAGCAGGCGTGACTAGCGCAGACAGTGGGCAACATTGGTGTAAAGCAGGCGTGACTAGCGCAGACAACGGGTAACATTGGTGTAAAGCAGGCGTGACTAGGACAGACAATGGGTAACATTGGTGTAAAGCATGCGTGACTAGCGCAGACAGTGGGCAACATTGGTGTAAAGCAGGCGTGACTAGCGCAGACAATGGGTAACATTGGTGTAAAGCAGGCGTGACTAGGACAGACAATGGGTAACATTGGTGTAAAGCAGGCGTGACTAGCGCAGACAGTGGGCAACATTGGTGTAAAGCAGGCGTGACTAGCACAGACAATGGGTAACATTGGTGTAAAGCAGGCGTGACTCTAGCACAGACAATGGGTAACATTGGTGTAAAGCAGGCGTGACTCTAGCACAGACAGTGGGCAACATTGGTGTAAAGCAGGCGTGACTAGCACAGACAATGGGCAACATTGGTGTAAAGCAGGCGTGACTCTAGCACAGACAATGGGTAACATTGGTGTAAAGCAGGCGTGACTCTAGCACAGACAATGGGTAACATTGGTGTAAAGCAGGCGTGACTCTAGCACAGACAATGGGTAACATTGGTGTAAAGCAGGCGTGACTAGCACAGACAATGGGCAACATTGGTGTAAAGCAGGCGTGACTAGCGCAGACAATGGGCAACATTGGTGTAAAGCAGGCGTGACCAGCGCAGACAATGGGTAACATTGGTGTAAAGCAGGCGTGACCAGCACAGACAATGGGCAACATTGGTGTAAAGCAGGCGTGACTAGCACAGACAATGGGCAACATTGGTGTAAAGCAGGCGTGACTAGCACAGACAATGGGCAACATTGGTGTAAAGCAGGCGTGACTAGCGCAGACAATGGGTAACATTGGTGTAAAGCAGGCGTGACTAGCGCAGACAATGGGTAACATTGGTGTAAAGCAGGCGTGACTAGCGCAGACAATGGGTAACATTGGTGTAAAGCAGGCGTGACTAGCGCAGACAATGGGTAACATTGGTGTAAAGCAGGCGTGACTAGCACAGACAATGGGTAACATTGGTGTAAAGCAGGCGTGACTAGCACAGACAATGGGCAACATTGGTGTAAAGCAGGTGTGACTAGCGCAGACAGTGGGCAACATTGGTGTAAAGCAGGCGTGACTAGCACAGACAATGGATAACATTGGTGTAAAGCAGGCGTGACTCTAGCACAGACAATGGGTAACATTGGTGTAAAGCAGGCGTGACTAGCGCAGACAGTGGGCAACATTGGTGTAAAGCAGGCGTGACTAGCGCAGACAATGGGTAACATTGGTGTAAAGCAGGCGTGACTAGCGCAGACAGTGGGCAACATTGGTGTAAAGCAGGCGTGACTAGCGCAGACAATGGGTAACATTGGTGTAAAGCAGGCGTGACTAGGACAGACAATGGGTAACATTGGTGTAAAGCAGGCGTGACTAGCGCAGACAGTGGGCAACATTGGTGTAAAGCAGGCGTGACTAGCGCAGACAATGGGTAACATTGGTGTAAAGCAGGCGTGACTAGGACAGACAATGGGTAACATTGGTGTAAAGCAGGCGTGACTAGCGCAGACAGTGGGCAACATTGGTGTAAAGCAGGCGTGACTAGCACAGACAATGGGTAACATTGGTGTAAAGCAGGCGTGACTCTAGCACAGACAATGGGTAACATTGGTGTAAAGCAGGCGTGACTCTAGCACAGACAGTGGGCAACATTGGTGTAAAGCAGGCGTGACTAGCACAGACAATGGGCAACATTGGTGTAAAGCAGGCGTGACTCTAGCACAGACAATGGGTAACATTGGTGTAAAGCAGGCGTGACTCTAGCACAGACAATGGGTAACATTGGTGTAAAGCAGGCGTGACTCTAGCACAGACAATGGGTAACATTGGTGTAAAGCAGGCGTGACTCTAGCACAGACAATGGGTAACATTGGTGTAAAGCAGGCGTGACTAGCACAGACAATGGGCAACATTGGTGTAAAGCAGGCGTGACTCTAGCACAGACAATGGGTAACATTGGTGTAAAGCAGGCGTGACTCTAGCACAGACAATGGGGAACATTGGTGTAAAGCAGGCGTGACTAGCACAGACAATGGGCAACGTTGGTGTAAAGCAGGCGTGACTCTAGCACAGACAATGGGTAACATTGGTGTAAAGCAGGCGTGACTAGCACAGACCATGGGTAACATTGGTGTAAAGCAGGCGTGACTAGCACAGACAATGGGTAACATTGGTGTAAAGCAGGCGTGACTAGCACAGACAATGGGTAACATTGGTGTAAAGCAGGCGTGACTAGCACAGACAATGGGCAACATTGGTGTAAAGCAGGCGTGACTAGCGCAGACAATGGGTAACATTGGTGTAAAGCAGGCGTGACTCTAGCACAGACAATGGGCAACATTGGTGTAAAGCAGGCGTGACTAGCACAGACAGTGGGCAACATTGGTGTAAAGCAGGCGTGATGCCAGTGCAGACTGGCTAACACCGTATCCTCTTTGCTGCTGCCCGCCCTGATGTGTGTCACTCCGACTTCTGGGTGTGATGGGGGGGAACGCCGGTCTTGCTCCCTTTGCACCCGGGCAGGGCTGCACAGAACCAGGCCCAATGGATTCCCAAGGGCAACAGTGTAAAATGCAGGAAAAATCATAGAATCATAGAATCTCAGGGTGGGAAGGGACCTCAGGAGGGATCTAGTCCAACCCCCTGCTCAAAGCAGGACCCATCCCCAACTAAATCATCCCAGTCAATCCAGTAAATCAGCTCCTGTCGATCCAGGTGACAAG
This sequence comes from Sternotherus odoratus, assembly GCA_032164245.1. NCBI lineage: Eukaryota > Metazoa > Chordata > Testudines > Kinosternidae > Sternotherus > Sternotherus odoratus. Next base: position 13,168,045 of record JAVMKO010000019.1, on the reverse strand, counting down.
CCCCGGGGCGCAACAGGACAGGATTTGCCCCCGTCTCATGCAGCGAGAGCCCGCCTGTGTCCCACCACTGCAGCCGTGCTGCATGCAACAGCAGCAAAGTGTGCGCAGGCTGGCGAAACTGTCTCAGCTCTCCCGTTTTAACAGCAGGGGGCGCTGTCGCACACCCCGACCACAGGAAGGGCTGCCTTGGGGTGGGCGTCACTCCGAGGGCCCAAGTGGCAGGGGGATTGCCCCAGGCCCCCTGGCACTACCGCCCCCCCCCCCCGGGAACGTCTTCACACCTCAGACTTTGGGGGTTCAAAAGCAGCAGGCCCGGGTTTGTGTTTCGGAGCCGGGGTTCCCGCACCAGCTCTTGCCCTGGGGCTGCCCAAAAGAGCAAAAAGAGCCCCAAGGGGGCTGAAGTAGGCCCCCCATTACGGCTGGCTGGGAAGCATTCGTGGGGGGCTGGGGGCTGGCAGGGGAGGTCCTGTTTGCTCCTTGGCCTGTCCGGGGATGCAGCAGTGGAGAAGGAGGTGAGCAAAGGCAGCCCTGACGCTCCATGCCCTGGCTGGCGGCAGCTGTATTCTGGGAAGCTCTCGTCTCCCTGCCTGGGAGAGGCACAAGGAGAACGGGGTGCAGCAAAGGTCACCGCAGGCCCCAGGAAGGGTCAGACTAGATGGGCCCGGGGTCCCCTCTGGCCTTGGAATCGCTGGTTCTGGGAACGGGGGCTCTCGCTCCAGCCCCTCAGGCTGCGTGTGCACTTACAGGAAATCCCCAGAGAAGCCAGGCCCCCCCGCCCCCCCCCGAGAGAGGGCTCTGCTATATGAGTGCAATGTGCTGTACAGACGGGAGGGGACGCAGTCCCTGCCCCAGAGAGAGGCGGGCCGGACCCCTGGGGAGCCAGCGGGGAAGGGAGCGGTCTGAGGGGCTGGCAAGGTTTGGTGCATGGCTGCTCTTTCCATGGGCCTCACGTTGCTGTTGTCGGAGCTGGTTGTCAGCGCTGTGCGGGGGTCCCCAGTAGGAAAGCCCTGTGGGATTTAACGGGGAATCATTCACCAATTAGCCACCGTGCCCCTGGGATTGCCGCTCGCAGTGTCTGCCCCGCCAACCGGCAGAGAAATCCGCAGCCTGGCAGATAATGGACAATGGCTCCCAGACTTCCCCCCGCAGAGCTCCCCTGCTATGCTTGGCACCGAGGGGCCGACTGGACTGGAGCGGGGGGTGTCCGCCAGCTCACGCAGACACCCCTGTGCTGCTGCTGATCGAATTAGTGTGGGTCTGTCTGCCCGGATGGGAACCAGCAGTGGTGCCATGGGAGTGCCGGGGGATTGAACCGCCCCCGTATGGAGCAGTGGCCTTGGGTGGGATTGTACCGAGGCAACGAGTCCCTCCCATCTCCACGGCTACCCTTCTTTTGGTTTAACATATACCCCTTCCGGCTGCTCCTTGCACTGGGACTGGGGCTGCCTTCGGAGGGAAGTCCACAGTGGAGGCCAGCCAGGGGAGGCTGGGGGAGGCCGGGTCCGAGGGGGGTCCGGCCAGAGACGAGGTGGCTGGAGATCCAGGCACTGCCTGCCCATAGTGTACTTATTGCCCTGTTCGGCACTCTTGTTTCCAGGCAGTAACCGGGCTGGAATTAACAAAGCTGTGCCCCAGCCCAGCTCTGTGTCGTAGCCAAAGCCTGGCACGGCAGTCGCCTCCCCCCCCCCCCCCCACGCCCTCCCAGAAACACAAGGCACTGACGTCCAGAAGAGCTTCGGTGCCGCTATTCCTGGGCTCCGCTCCAGCAAACTCCGGCGCTGGCCAGACACAGGGTGCCCTGGAATGCCCCGTTCCAGCGGTGACACCTCGCCTGTTTTCCACCTCATCGGCATGTCCCACCTGCCCCTCAAAACGTTCCACTGCGAGGAGCCAGACTATTTTGAAAGTCCCGCTCACAAAGCGGTGCTGTGTGTGAAGGGATGGCAGCAAAACCCGGCCCTCCAGCTGTGACGGAGTAGGAATGCGGCTTAATGATTCCTCTGGATAGCGTGCGGGTGCCTCAGTTTCCCCTCTGCATGTCTTGAGTGTCTATGTGGAGGGATCAGGGGGTGTAGTTGGTGCAGAGCAAAGGGCCAGTGTAAGTAAGTGGCCGATGCCCTGTCTTGGCAGTTGAGGGCCTGGCCCTTCCCCCCCCCTCTCAAGGTGTTGGCTGGAAGTGTTGAATAACAAAGAGGTCGGGTGACCACCTGGCCGAGGAAAGAGACAAAGGAAAATCAGGGGAGGGGCTGGAGAGGGAGTTTCAGGCTGGGTCAGGCTGGGAAGAGGCAGAGAGCTCCAGGAGGCTTGCCTGGGTCTCCGACCCCCAGAATGGACCCAGCGGAGGGGTCGCGTTCGCTCTACCTACAAGCTCTGTGTTAGATCACCTGTCATCGAATAAACCTCTATTTTACTGGCTGGCTGAGAGTCACGTCTGACTGTGGAGTTGGGGTGTGGGACCCACGGTTCCCCCGGGAGCCATGGTTCCCCCAGAACCCTGCCTGGGCGGGCTCACTGGGGGAAGCGCACGGAGGGGCAGAAGGTGCCGAATGCTCCGAGGAAGGTGAGACCCAGGAAGGTGGAAGCTGTAACCTGTGAAGTTCCTAGCCTTGGAGACAGGCTGTTCACGGAGAGGAAGCTTCCCCCAGAGTCCTGACTGGCTTCATAGGGAGCAGTGCCAGAGCATCGCCCTGGGCACTCCGTGACACCATCTCCTGTAAGAATCTCTTTGCAAACATGAGTCCCCTCCACTTGCAGCCCTATTGCTATTCACATGGGCTCCCTGCGTTCCTGAAGCCTTGATAAATGTTGGGAAAGATGGGGCTACGTGGCGTGGAAATCCAACCAGGCTACAGAAAAGGGAATCAATGAAACAGAGTCAATCCTATTAGTTCCGGCCTAGATGGCTTGGAGGTAGAGGACAGCGCAGGAGGGGGGAGGAAGGAAGGCGCACACCATGGCTAAAAGCCGAGGAGTGGGAAAAACTGAACTGGAACAAAATGAACCACGTCCTTGTTTAGGTCCAAACTGGAACAACGAGGAGGATTCAGGAGGATCCCCGGGGCGATGGTCTGGTACTGCTCCCTACGAAGCCAGTCAGGGCTCTGGGGGAAGCTTCCTCTCTATGAACAGCCTGTCTCCAGGGCTAGGAGCTTCACAGGTTACAGCTTCCACCTTCCTGGGTCTGACCTCGGAGCATTCAGCACCTTCTGCCCCTCCGTGCGCTTCCCCCAGCGAACCAGCCCAGACTCTCCTCCTTTGTCTCTTTTCCCCGGGCCAGGAGGTCACCTGATTCCTTTGTTCTCCAAACTTTCAGCTAACAACTTGAAGAGGGAGGAGGGGCCAGGCCCGAGACAGGTTGTCAACCACTTACCTAGACTGGCCCTCTGCTCTGCACCAATTACACACCCTCGTCCCTCCACATAGACACTCAAGAAATGTGCAGGGGAAACTGAGGCACCCAGACAGTATCCAGAGAGATCATTAAGGACATTCCCACTCCGTCACAGGCTGCGTATGGTGGATCTGGCAGAGCGCCCATCGACTTTAGCAGCGGAGGGTCAGGCCTTAGTGAGCAGAGACCAACAGGGTGGAGGTTTGTGATGCCGCAAGTGGCCTGTAGACCAGGAGAGCTCAAACTCCTCCTCTCCGTCCACAGTGATCCACGTCCTACGGAGGAGGGCGACTGCGCTGAGCCAGGGCAGTCCCTGGAAGGGAAGGAACAAGGAACATCACACACACCGAGACCCTCAGAAGTGGTGGGTGCGCTGGGGTTACTCTTCCTGCTGTTTTCCTTGCTCTTTGTATTCCCTGCACGGTCTCCCAAACCTGAGGCGTTGGCTCCCCGCTGGCAGATGGAGTCCGTCAGGGGCCTCAGCAACAAACAAGGCCTGTGGGTTTTGCGGTTTCTAAAGTGCAAAAGAACTAACGCAAACCACAAAGCCCAGAGGACGTCCCAGCCTGGTTCCCCGGCCCAGCAGCCCCCTCTTCTCACGGACGTTCCCCCACCTGGCTCGCAGGGTGCTGGGGTTCCTGTATTCCTGCTGGGCATGAAAAAGATGCGAAAAGACCCAAAACACTTTCACAGGTTTGTAGATTTTAAGGCCAAAGGTGGCCTTCTAGCCGGCACTGCTGACTAGTGACTCAGCCCAACAGCTAGAGAAGATCTTTTAGACCGAGACAGCCAACCTCCATCAGAATCCACCACCTTCCTTGCTAATTGCTCCAGTGGTTCGTTACCCTCACTGTTAAAATTTGCATCTTGTATCCCCTGTGAATTTGGCTAGCTTCAGTTCCCGGCTGTTGGCTCTGTTCTGCCTGTCTGCTAGACTGGAGAGTGCAGAAATCATGTCTCCCCCGTAGAGGCTGACACCTCTTAACCTTCTGGTTTCAGTCTTACTGATTTTTGCGTCACCATTTTGTCAGTTGATGGGTCTCGATCTCTGCTCCCAGTTGGATTCGCCCTGTTAGGGCTCCGTCACGTTCTCTTCAGTGGCTGTGTTATGTTGGGCTTTCCACGACGCGCTGCAATCGGGGTCCCAAAGTCTGAGGCCATTGTACAGTCCTCTACAGCTGCATAAATCTCCTCGTCTAGGCGTGAGCAAACGCCAGGCCCACACGGTCTTGGGAAGAAGCCTGAAACACAGGTGGACTAAGCAGATGTAGGGTCAATCTGTGGCCTACTTAGACGATGCTTCTTGGCTGCCCCTTTTAGTACTGGCAGGGGTTTTAAACCTTGCTTACCGATCGCGGAGCTCTATTGGGTGCCATGCCGTGGAAGGTGGATGATCTCCTGAGGGAGACATTAGACGGATATTTTTTAAGGCTAGAAGGAACCATTAGGATTATCTACGTTTTAAGGAAGTTGGAACGCTCGTCACTATCCCAGGAATACAAGCACTTCCTTTCTGCCTCTGTCTTCAGTGGGTGCTCCTCAGCTCATCCTGGCTGTCCCGTGTATAACTCCCCGGAAAGGTACCCTGCCCCAGGGGAAGCTGAGGGTATAGGAGGCACTTCCGTGGAGCTGCTTTGTTGACCCTCCCAAGAATGACTGCATTGTTTCTGAGCATGGAGACACTGAAGTGAGCATCATGCGATCAGGAGGCTCTTTGCGCTGGGGCTGAATTTCTGACGCATCTCCGTCTTTCCAGTAAACAGCCCTGGGTGCAGAGCCCTGGCCTGGATTCTTAGGGTACGAAACACTTTGTTTTACTGCAGGGCCGAAGCCACGCTGAAGTGGATGGCTGGTAGGTGCGAATGTGATGCCTGCTCCCCTCCGCCCCCACAGATGGCTGGGAAGTTGTTGCCCAGCCTTTATTTGCAGGATGAAATCAATTCCAGGCCAGTCTGGGTGGTTTAATAAAAAGCCAGCAGAGGCATTCAGACGAAGGGCAGTGAGGATGGGTAACATGAAGCTCACCTCGGGACAGTCTCTGGTTTGGACAGAATATCATAGAAGCTCCGGGTTGGAAGGGACCTCAGGAGATCATCTAGTCCAATCCCCTGCTCAAAGCAGGACCAATCCCTACTTTCGTCCCAGTCCCTATTTTTGCCCCAGATCCCTAAATGCCCCCCTCAAAGACTGAACTCACACCCCTCAGTTTAGCAGGCCAAGGCCCAAACCACGGAGCTATCCCTTCCCCGCAGCAACCAGCCATTTCAGGTCAGAAATAGGGGGAATCTCAGCGGTGTAAACATGCTCCCAGCATCTCTGCTAGCCAGAGAGGGCCGAGACACCTAGCCTTTCTCACATGAGCTGCAGCCATGACTGGGAGACATACGGACCCCTGATGTGGCATGGGGCTGAGCAAAACCTAACCCAGTGGAGACCTCGGCGGTTAAACCAAGTTGTAGCAATGGGGGAGGAAGCACTATCATTCAACCCCCCCCTTTACTCTGGGGGATGAAATTGCTCATTCTGGTCTCCTGCGAAAGGAGATGATTTTCTAGTCAACGCTGGCTGAGGAGTGAAGGAAAACACCTCAGGGGCACTGACTGAGCCCGGTGGCTGCTTTTGAATCTGGAAGTGGGACCGTTTCGAAACGAGGGGCCCGGAAGTGCTGAAGGAAGGGAGAGAATCGTGTGCGTTTACAGAGCAGCCGTGGTCGGAGAATTTCCCAGGGCTCTACATGAGTGGGTGTCATTATCCCCCGACACCAGTGGAGAAACTGAGGCATGGAGCACATCGAGGTCACATCAGGAGTTAATGGCAGAGTCAGGGATCAAATTTTAATGGGACTTACTCCCAGTCGCCACTTGGTCCGCGAGCGCGTGGCCTCACAGTGCTCCGGATCCGCACCAGACATCATTTTCCTACCCATATCTTTCCCTCTCTCCTTAGTGGCGTTACCTGCTGCCCTCTTGCCTGCTGTGAAATGGGTTGTGCGGAGGAGTACTGCCCTGAAGGGTTACACACATGCCGTATACAACGCATTTGGAGCAGGCACGGGGGTTAATGGCCGATCCCTTCATCTGCCTGCCTCTCCTGCTGCTCGGTCTCACAAAGCTTTTACCTTGAAATCAAACACTTTAAGGTTGGCTGGGCCCATATAACCGAACGCTTCATGGCTCCTCAGGCAATTCCGAATGGAAAATGGATTCCCATTGGAAGAAGCAGGGCTCCCCCATAAGAGCGGCTGACTCTGGGAGCTTCATTTTATAGCCCCGACACTTAGCTTGTTGTTGAAGCAATTTGGGTGAAGGTCACCAATGCCAGTGACCCCTATTCCAGGCTCGATTAACCCCAATGCCGTCCCTTCCCTCTCCGGGCCATTTTGCAGCTACCACCATAACCAATAGCAATGGAGTAAGGGGTGGTACTGCCTCTGCCTAGCTAATCCTAGAGGACCCAAGTCCATTTGGTCTGAGGTAGGGAGTTTGGGTCACCTAGAGTTTGTGATCCTCCGAAAAAATTTGCCCCAGAATCAAACTCCTCTGTGATCAGCAGCAAAGAATGCCATTCTATGCAGTGAAACACTTTTTCTGCAGCTGTAGAGAGTATATTCGGTAGCTAATGAGAAGTAGGTAGGCTGGTGGCTAAGACTCCTGGCTCTGCTACAAATGATTTAGTTGGGGTGATCATCTGCTGGGACGATTTAGTTGGGGATTGGTGCTGCTTTGAGCAGGGGGTTGGACTAGATGACCTCCTGAGGTCCCTTCCAACCCTGAGCTTCTATGATTCTATGATTTATCGTAGTAGGTTCAAGCCCTTCGCGTCTGCTAGCCCAAAGGTTAGCACGGGCTGCTGAAGAACAGGGACAAAGCACAGCTGTGGGTTTGCCTTTGGCTTGGGGCTACTCCTAATTCTAGCCTCATGTGGGGTTTAGGAGAGGGGAGACTATGCTGATCAAAACCCTCATCTGACCTATTCATAAACGGGGTGTTAATCGCTTGGAGCACCTTATGAATTCTACCCTCGACGCTTTATGGGTTTCCCATGTCCCACGGTGCCTCCCTTGACTCTCACATTTCTCTTGCGTCTGTAGGAGTTTGGAATGACTGCGAGGAGCAGCTGGAAGGCTCTGTGCCGAGAGTCCTGCACTTCCTAGTGCCTGTCCCGGGCTAACGGGCTGGCCTCCCTTCTGCAGGGATCACTCCTCTAGTCCACGGAGCCCCTCATAGTTTTCCTCGGCTCCTGTAGGCTCTTCAGGATGGGCAGACACCTCAAAACACCAGGGCCGGGCCGGACAGTCAGGGAGGTGGGGATGGGCGTGTGTACGGGCATTTGCAGCCCCCGGGGCTCCAGTGGATTCCAAACTGCCCCGCCATCTTCTCCACTCCCCGGGCTCCACGGAGAGAGGCGCAAAGGCCACGGGGCAGGACAGCAGGAAAAGTGAGTTGGCCGGATTCCCTCTGAGCCCAGCGCGGTCACTGGGCCACAAGTGTCCAGACCAAGCTTCCCCCGGGAAGCCTCCCTTGTGTGGCCAGAGCCAGGATCCCCTCCAGGGCCCTGTGGAAAGAACCGACCCCTGGGAGCACTGCTTTACTCCACTGGTCCAGTCCCCTGAGCTCCCAGCTCTGGTTACCTCTCTGCAGGGCCCTAGGGCAGTGAGCATGGGGCTGAGATGAGTCAGGGGGGCCTGCCGGCCATTTTCAGTGGATGAAAATGGGTGTCTGGCCGGTGTTGGTGTCCCCATGGCCACACAAGGGCCAAACCATGACTGGACCGGGATCCTTGGGCACCAGGAGGTGGAAACGCTCCAAGGAACGTGGCTCGGCTGAGGCATCTAAAGTGATTTCTAGTCTAGGGCATCTATCCCAGCGGGATTAGCACCCACATCAGCCCTAGGGAGGAAGTGAGACGAAACCCAGAATCCGGGCCTCAGCGGTAAAGAGAGCTTGCCCCGCATGGGGCTTTGCCTAGGCCCCGGCCTGGGGAATGGGCCCTGGTGGGGAATGCTAGGCGGGTTCAATGCCCCCAAGGACAGCCCTGGGTCACGGCAGAGGCAGACTACAGGGGGTTGGGCCGTGGAGCGATCTCAGAGGCCGCGGAGTAATTGGCCGGGCGGCTGCAGGCACCACGTTCCCCAACCAGCGCTGGGTGAGCGGGCCAGCCCCCCGGCTCCGCAGCGCCCTGCCTTGTTCACACACGTCCCCTCCCCCCCGCCGCCCCCCGCCACTTCCCCCAGGCGAGTGGGAAAATCAGTGGAACAAAGCGGGGCCAGAGCAGTATTTCACCGGGGGGGGGGGGGGCTCGGAGCAGCCCCCTTTGTCAGATGCCAGCTGGGAACGAGGCACAAAGAGAAGCCCCGTCCCCGGGCCACCTCCATTGAGCTGCAGTCAAGCAGAAGTCGGGCCTAGCCTCGCCGCATTGCTTTGCTCTTTGTTGAAGCACAGCCCCCCCCCCCCCCCGGCGGCTCGCCCCCCCTCCCCGACGTGCCCCCCGGACTGGGCGGCCTGCGAATGAGGTGGACGTTCGGCGTTAACTAACTCGGGGAAACATCCCCAGACTCCATCCTGCCTTCCAGGGCCCAGGCTGGCGCTCCGGTTGCCATGGGAACAGCGCATCGCCTGTGCCAAGGGAGACAATAAGCTCCCAGGGGGAAGAAAGGGGTCCCCCCTGCCCCCCCGACGTGCTCACCTGCAGGGAGGGGGGGGGGGCTTTCCCCGCCAGCTGCCCTTGCTGGGCTCCCCTTCCCTCGCGAGCTGTCAGCGCGCACACCAGGCCAACAAAGGCCCGCGGCGCCGGGCAAATGGCCTCCCCTCGGGAGGCATCCGAAAGCCCCGTCCTCCCGGTGGGATGATTAGGGACCAATTTAAAGGTCAGCCCCAGAGACTAAAGGCCCCCGCTGCTCGGAGCGGTGCGGGGCTACCTGCCTGCCGGGCAGGAGTGTGTCTGCACGGCCCCCCGCTGCGCCGGTTCACAGGTGAAAGGGGGGGGGGGGGCGGATGTGCTCCCCGGCACGCGGCAGCTGGGCGGAGAAGTGATCCGATGGGGAGGGAGCCCCCTCTGCTGCCAGCCCCAGACGGGGGGCGCGGCACAAAGGCCTGTACAGCCTCCAGCCCTCATTGGGGGTTATGGGTAAGAGCTCAGTGCACAGTCCTTTCTGTCCGTCGGGGAGGGGAGAGTGAGGGTGCGCTTAGTGGGCAGAGCCGACAATCAGGCCTCAGGTTCAATTCCTTGCTCTGCCGCTTACTCCCTGTGAGTACGTGGGCATGTCACTCGGCCTCTCCGGGGCTCAGCTTCCCCACTGCAGCATGAGAATGACCCGGGCCCATGAGTGTTTGGAGAGCCTCTGCTGGAAGGGGCTACAGCACGGTGAGGCGCCCGGGACAGAAAGACAGACAGCAGAAGACCGTAATGATCTGGGACAGACAGACAGCGATACACAGAGATGAGCCAGGACACACAGACAGAGACAGACAGCATACCTGCACATGCTGGATGTGTGTGGAACACACTGAGTTGTGTGCATACCTGCACATGCTGGATGTGTGTGGAACACACTGAGTTGTGTGCATACTGCATGTGCTGGATGTGTGTGGAACACACTGAGTTGTGTGCATACTGCACCTGCTGGATGTGTTGCACACATTGAGTTGTGTGCATACTGCACGTGCTGGATGTGTGTTGCACACACTGAGTTGTGTGCATACTGCACCTGCTGGATGTGTTGCACACATTGAGTTGTGTGCATACTGCACGTGCTGGATGTGTGTTGCACATACCGAGTTGTGTGCATACTGCACATGCTGGATGTGTGTTGCACACACTGAGTTGTGTGCATACCTACACGTGCTGGATGTGTGTTTCCATACCTGCACGTGCTGGATGTGTGTTGCACACACAGAGTAGTATGCATACCTGCACGTGCTGGATGTGTGTTGCACACACTGAGTTGTGTGCATACCTGCACGTGCTGGATGTGTGTTCCACACACTGAGTTGTGTGCATACCTGCACGTGTTGGATGTGTGTTGCCATACCTGCACGTGCTGGATGTATGTTGCACACACTGAGTTGTGTGCATACTGTACGTGCTGGATGTGTGTTGCACACACTGAGTTGTGTGCATACTGTACGTGCTGGATGTGTGTTGCACACACTGAGTTGTGTGCATACTGTACGTGCTGGATGTGTGTTGCACACACTGAGTTGTGTGCATACTGTACGTGCTGGATGTGTGTTGCACACACTGAGTTGTGTGCATACCTGCACGTGCTGTCTAGCTGCAGTTATGTGCGTCCCACGGATGGAAGACGGCAGGGCCCCCGACTTACAGAATGTTCCATTAGTGCCGTGTTCTCCTTCACAGCTAACCTAGAAACTTCAGTGTGCACAAAGCCCTTTGCACAGCCCTTCCCTGTACAAGCTGCTGACACAAAGGGCGCGATTCTCCATTGCCCTGCACCTTGTGCATTGACACCAATGCACATCGAGTGTAAAATGTTCCTGGCTCAAAACCCTACGGCACGGCCTTCCTGCCCTGTACTGGCCACCTGCATCGCAGGCGTGGAGGTGGAAGGGAGCGTGGCCAGAAGAAGGGCTAGAGCAGTGTATTTACCCCATGGAGCAGAGGGGAATCTGGGCCCAATGTCAGATGCTTCAAGGCCCTATGTTGCCCAGATTCTGCTCCTGGGCCAGCGTGGAGCTCAGTGGTTTGCTCATTGGCCTCCTAAACTCAGGGTTGTGAGTTCAATCCTTGAGGGGGCCATTTAGGGATATGGGGCAAATATGTGTTGGCTGATTTAATTGGGGATTGGTGCTGCTTTGAGCAGGTGGTTGGACTAGATACCTCCTGAGGTCCCTTCCAGCCCTGAGATTCTGTGATACGCAGGGAGGAGAATTCTGAAAGCAGACGACTCTCTGATCTCCCAGCAAAGGCAGAATTAAGCCAATAGCTGGATGCGGATGCTGGACAAACACAAACTGGAAATAAGTGTTTCACCGTGAGGGGGGATTGGTCACTGGAGCAGCTTACCCAGCCCAGCCATGTGGCTAAGGCTCCCTCTCCAGAAACCTTTACCTCACGATCAGGTGCCCCTCTCTGAGAGCTTTGCTCCAGCTCACCCATCAGAGGTGGGGGTCAGGGGAGGGAAATGTCTCTGGCAGGGGGTTGGTCAGGATGGGCCTTCAGGCCTTGTCAGCTATGAATCTACAGGAGTGTGACCATTTATCAACCAGGCTGTGATTCCTTGTGTGCGTCTGGCCAACGCCAGTTGTGTCACGATGGGCCCAAACCGAACGCACAACGGGGCAGCTCTGGGGAAGGACGTTTCCGACAGTCCCTTGTCCCCTCACGGGCCAGGCCGGAGTGGTGCCGTCCAGCCGCCCCTCGCTTTGGGGACTTTCAAGTGTGGAGTCAGCCCTCAAGGCGTTAAGCCACAGAGATGAGGGGACGCGTCTCTGCCGCTGAAGCGGAGGCGGGGTGCTGATGGCTCTGGGGGCAGGCAGGCGCCCGGAGGAGAGAGCTTTGCTCGTTGGGAGTCTGCATTCTGGGTGGGCGGATGGCTGGGCGGGGAGGAGCTGGGAAGATAGATGGCTTTGCACAGGAGCTAGCTGGAGACAAATTTCTCTCAACTAATGTTTGTTAAACCGTTCTAAGTGACTAAAAAGTCCCAGGAAACCAGGGAAAACAGGCTGGAGACAAACTGGATTGAGCCCTAAGGACAAAAGGCGCCCCCATGATTTTCAGCAGCGGAATGACGAACTAATTGGAGCCGGCGCGAGAACTGTAATTGTAACCCTCTCAAGTGCCTGTCACCTTGTGACAAATGGACACGTCGCCGGCCCTCCCCCCCCCCCCCCCCCGCGCTGCGCCGTCTCACACCCGTTTGACAAAGGAGCAGCCGACAAGCGGTTAAATCTATCAGGGGACGCTCAATTTTGTTTGAAAACAGCCTTTTCTAAAGCGGGGGGCATTCCTTTACCCTGCCCGGCTCGCGGGGCCGGCGGGGAGCCCGGGCCCGGCAGAGAAAGGGGTTAAAGGCAGAGATGGCCGGTGCTGAGAAGGCCCCACAAAGACGCTGCTTGCCTTTTCTCCACTGATCAGTTCATTTAGTTCTTCACAACCTTGCGCCCCACTCCTGGTGGGGCCTCCGCCCCCCCCCCCCCCGTTCTGATGTCACAGATGGTGGGGAGAAAGCAGCCCCCGTGGCGCCAGGGAGCCCCCTCACAGCATGGGGCCTACATGCCTTCCTCCCCCATTGTCCACAGCTTCGAAAAGAAGAAGGGGGGGAAAAAAGGAGGAAAAAAACCGTACAAAAGCAGCTGAAAAACATGCTTCATAACAAATTCCCAATACCTTCCCCCGCGGAGGGGAAAGTCGGGCAGGCGGGGCGGGGGCCGGAGCTTCGCCTTTGGATCCTTTGACTGGAAAGAACTCGTGGGAAGCTGCTTCGCGGAGCCAGGATCTGGCTGGGAGCGTTTCTCCTCGAGATGCTCCCGGCACTCCTCCTGCTGGGCTTGGCTTCCCTCCCCGGGGGCTGGGGCTCCCAGGTGCGCCCGTGTGGCTGCACCGGGCCGGAGGGGAGGACGGGCCCGCAGGGGCCCAACCGGCAGACCAGGCAGCTCCAGCACCCCCCGCGCAGGCATCGGCACCGGCCGCGAGGTAAGCACCTTCCTCCAGACTCCTGAGGCCCACAGCTAGCGGCAGGCAGCCTCGCCCCACAAACACCTGGCTGCCCCAGGTGGCTGTTGTCATTGCGGTGACGGTGGGGAGAGCCGCCAGGCTGAGGGATGGTCCCTTTACTTCCTCTCCGGGGAATTGTTCGGTTCGGAGGACGCCGCTCCCCCGGGGATTTAGAGGCTGGCGAAAGAGCCGCCAGATATTTAGCGCCTTGTAAGAGCTTGTCTCCGTCGGTATGCGCAAGCAATGGCTGAAGGGACAGAAAGGGAGGTCTGGTGGATCGGGGTGGGGTGGGGCAATGATTGGGGGTTGATATAGTGACGGGGGTGAGGATTGGTGATGGGGGTAGGAGTAGTGACTGCACTGGGAGCACTGGTGTGGCGGCGCTAGATTGTCCAAGCGCCGGGAGGAAAGCGGCTTGTTTATTATTATTTATTCGATGTTAGATACCAGGGCTCAGAGCCAGTCATGGCACTTAGTCCCTGCCCCTAAGAACTTACAGGCTAAGAGACGGGACGTCCTGGGAAGTCCCAGTATAACTTGCAGGGGGAGGAACTCAAAACTGGTGGGCACCACAGAGGTGTTTCTAAGGGGATTCGATCACAGTTGTCATGTTGAGCCCGTCGGTGTTCCCACCGCCGCCACCTCCCGTCCTCATAGCGACTGCGTCTCTTCCCGTTGTTTCCAAGTAGCTCTTCAGCTAAAAGCCGGGTAGGTGAATCAGTGCACTGTTTCTCAGCGACGTTTCAAGAGCCGGACGCTCCCCAGGTGATCAAACTAATGACTAGGGTTTGGGGGACGACTGGTGAAGAGAACGAGGCGGTCGGAGAGGAGGAAACTGGAGCTAGCTGGAGCTAGCTCAGTACAAACAAAGTTTTCTGTTTGTACTGAGCAGTCACTAACCCAGAGCTGTGCTTGTGACCCAAGCACGTCATGCTCAGAGGCTTGCAGTGCAAAAGGGGTCACCCATACGAAAGTTTGAGGCCACTGCTTTAGGCCCTGCGGAGCAAACGCTGGTGTGGGACAGAAGGTGGGAACGTTTGCCGCCGGGACATTCCTGGCTTTCACACAGATGGTGCGCACCGGGCGCCCATGGCGTGCACCCAGCAAGGTGAATCAGCCAACCACTGAGCGCCCTGGCATCATGTCTTTTTGCTGCCGCCTGGAAGGGCCGACTTCTGCCAACCCAAAGCCTGTGTCTGAGTCACGCTGCAGGTGTGTAGTGGCGTGGCTGCCCCTTGTCAGTAGGCGGGGATTAAAAACAGCCAAGCTAGGCTATTGGGGAAGCAACCACAGCTGTGACCTGTTCAGTTAGGGCCCAGCTGGGCCTTATAAGAGGGCTGTGGGCCAGAAGCTGGAGGAGTCTCACTCTAGCCCTGGGGGGAGAAGGGCTAGCTTCCCTGAGAGGAAGGTACCTGAACTGGATGAGTGCTGGGGAATAGGGCAGGGGGGCTGGGGAGTGGGAGCCTGATCACTCCCCAGGCTGCAGGCCTTGGGGAAGGCCTACAGAGGTACTGGGGCTGCAGAGATACAGCCCGGGGATAAGCAAAGGCAGCAGGTCCTACCCCTTGCCAACGATGAGTGGCCATTACAGACTGCAGTCTGCCCCAGTGAGTGGGGGCTAGATGAGGACTGGCAGTAGCCACTGAGATGGGGATAGAGAGTTAGGGGTTCCCCTGGGAGGGGGGACTCAGAGTGTGGTGGGGTACTGCTGGGGCACCGGGGTCCGGGAGGGACACCGGGGCCTGAGGCAGGCGAGACACCGGCCCGTAGGGGGCGCTCTGAACGCCGGAGAGCTAATTCCCGAGACGACCAGCAGGAGGCTCTGCGCCGGTGAGTCGCCACTTCGCGGCACTTGTTTGCCTTTCTGCATGTCTAAGGTACCCCTTGGACCATTTCTCGGCTCTCTATTCCCGTGGCCTCTAAACAGCAGCACTCCGGGCTGCGGCTGTCTGGCCCTCCTGGTATGTGACATCGGAGGCCAATCACCGATGCCTGCGCTATGCAGGGAGGAGAGCGGGGACACCAGTTCTTGTCCATTGTGGTAGCGGTCTTCCTTTAGGGATAGAGTTTGGCAAAGGAAAGGAACTTGTCCCGCCCCAGGAGGTTGACCCGGTGACCCACGCTGGTGCTTTGGGAGTCACCAGCTCCGCTGATGGACATTCCCGGCACCGGGTTTCAACCCAGAGACCGTGCATGTTTGGTTTGAGATCTGGGGCCTGTACATCCTGGACACGGTAGGTTGCAGGGGTACAGTAGCAGAGACAGTACTGCACGAGGAGCAGATACAGACGGGGAGCTCCCTTCCCAGAGAGATGCGCACACCGGACCTGCTCACTGGAGAGTCGCTTGAGTATTTTACACCCGGTACCACCTAGAGGCTGGACAGTGTAATCCCCGTCTAGCGTTCTGCTAGGACGGGCAGCTGCCTCCTCCAGAATCACTGTGGTCCATTGTACATGAAGATCAAGAGTCTTAAATGTAGCATGGGCTGCCCTGACTCCAGGGGCTCCGCCCCGTTAGTCTGCGGCTGGATCACAGCCAGCCATTCTCCTGCTCCCCAACTCTAGACTTTGCTGCCCCGTCCTGCAGGATCCGGGTAGACCAAAGGCAGTGGGCATTTGTCATGTCCTGCATGCGGAGACGCAGGCCCTTACAGTGTGAATGTGGTCACAGAGGGTGGCTTAAAACTCTTGTAACCGATTGTGGATGAATCCTGAAAAGAAACCCTTTTCATGGGAGGAAAGACAACTCCTGTGAGTCATAGACTAGCCAGGTTGGAAGGGACCTCAGAAGATCATCTAGTCTAACCCTCTGATCAAAGCAGGACCAATCCCAACTAAATCATCCCAGCCAGGGCTTTGTCAAGCCTGATCTTAAAAACCTCTAAGGATGGAGATTCCACCACTACCTTGCTAGGTAACCTATTCCAATGCATCACCACCCTTTTAGAGGGACCAACCCCCAATTAAATCATCCAACAGAGTTTTGCCCAATATCCCTAAACAGCCCCTTCAAAGGATTGAACTTACAATGCTGGGTTTAATAGACTAATGCTCAAGCCAGTGAGCTATCTCCCCTCTAGGAGTACAGCAGCCCTATATCATTCTGGTTGTGTAAGAAAGTTAATGAACTTACGGTGTTTATAGATACAGACTGTGACGCTGTAGCCCAAAATCTTCATAGTTGTATGATTCTGATGTAATTATGGCATAATTATGATCCATTTTGTAACATTGTATCAATGTTAGGTGTCATTGGAAAAATTATGATTTGCTAAATATGATTATCCTATGCCTGTATCCTTTTAAAATATTGACTATGTATCGGTATTCCAAATGTGCTTACTTTGTGTAACACCCACAACTAGCCTTTCAGGTACAACAATGAAGAAGCTAGACAGGACTGATGTCCAATCAGCAAAGACAATGGGCTATGAAAGGACTTAGCCTTTCTATAAATGTTTCAGACAGTCTCTTCTAAGTAATGGCTGCTATGACTCAACAAGGGCATGTGACCAGACCACGTGACACTGAACTCCATTTTGGATACCTGCATTTTCCCACAAACTGGGCTGGGAACTGAATTTTGAACAAAGGGTTCCCACTGTATAGTAAAACTATATTAGGTGGGGTGACATCATGTGGGGGCTTCACTCCCCACACCAGAATACTGCTGGAAACATCTGAGAAACAAGCACTGAACTGGGGGAAGTGCTGGTCCCAGGCTAAGAGGATATCTAGCGTGTGCATGGAAACCTGGTGGACTGCTTGTATCATTGGGCAGGGTGAGAATTTGCTCATTCATATCCAATCTTTCTGGTATTTAATTTGTAGTTTTGTTTATTTGCTAGGTAATCTGCTTTGATCTGTTTGCTATCCCTTATGATTACTTAAAATCTATCTTTCTGTAGTTAATAAACTTGGGGATTTTTTTGCTTTATCTAAACCAGTGTGCCTTTGAGTGAAGTGTGTGGGGAAAAATTTCAGCTTGGTTAACACTAGTGTGCGTATTCCTCTCCACATTGAGGGAGGAGCAAATTGAGACATACAGTCATACTGGTCAGGTGTTGGACCAGGGCAGAACGGTACGGCTCTGGGATGCTGGGGGTATTTTGGCTGTAGCCTCTCTATGTCAGTTCATGCAGTGGCTGGCCAGAACCTGCATGTGTCCCTACCTGTGTGACTGCTGGTGGAAGTGGTCTCCAGATTGTCATAGCAGTACAGTGCTGAGGGGGAGCCCTGGCTGGTGAGTCAGTGGTACCCCAGTTCCAGATGGTACCCCAGGAGGAACCCATCACACCGACTTCTTCTCAACTGCCCCCTATTTCCTTGCTAAGAATCCCCTCTCTAAGAATTTAAGTTGCATCTGCCTTATTGTCTATATTATGCATCAGTGTAACTGGCTGAGACTAAATAGCATGTTATCACTGATAGCTGGGGAACGAGTGGCTGATTTTTTGTAACTAAGGAGGGCCGCGCGGAGTCGGGTTTGCTCATGCAGTGAGCGCCTGCCATTGGGGTGGGGAGCCTGACGACAAAAGGAAAGACTGCTGTGTGTGTGAAGCGCTATCGGCTTTTCTTTTGCGACTTGGCTGGCAGCTGTTTATTTCCGTGTAAGCTTTCATGGGCTATAGCCCACTTCATCAGATGCACAGACTGGAACAGAAGTAAGATGCATTTATACACACAAAGCAAAAAAAAAGTTGTACATTAGTATACCAATTCTAAGAAGCTGGTTAATTTGGATGGGCCATTATCAGCAGGAGAAAAAAAAACCTTTTGAAATGGATCTCTGTGTCTGGCAGGAGAGAACAACTATTGAAGGTAAATTAACTAGGGAAACGCAATCAATTAGTGTAATGATTCGCCAGTTCTATTTAGCCCTTGGTTTATTGTGTGAAAGTTGAAAATTCATTCCAGTTCCTCAGTTTCTCGTTGACGTCTGTTTCGGAAGTTTTTCTGTTTCAAAATCGACACCATCGGGTCTTTAGTGGAATGGCCGGGAAGATCGACGTGTTCTCCTCCTGGGTTTTGAATGGAATGTTCTGTGGTTCTAGCATATCCGCGTGAAGGGGGAAGCGGTGACTTGATCGGTCACAATCCCCGAGGCGGGAGGGATATTTTTGCTGGTAACGAGCTCTTCGTACTGGCAGCCCGAGGCAGAAAAGAGCCAGTGGCTGGCAGCTGAAGTTTGACACCATCGCACACAAAATATTGCACACGTTCCTTTTAGGGGACCAATCTAAGGAACTGTTCCAGATGGAGGTGTCCTGAGAGGAGGTTTTGTACCGAGTCACCAGGAGCAGATGGTATCCCCCCAGGAGTTCGGCAGGAACTCGAATGTGAAACTGCAGCACTACTAACCGTTGCAGGGGTGGGCAAACTAGGAGTCAGATCCAGCCCCTCCGGGCTTTGGATCCGGCCAACGGGATTGCCCCCCCCCATGTTGCGGCGGGTCCCGCACCGCTCCCAGAAGCAGCCGGCACTATGTCCCTGCGGCGGGTGTCGGAAGGCTCCATGTGCCGCCTGCACTTCGGTGCGAGGAGGAGAGATCGGGGACTGACTCCAGCAAAGCTAGCAGACCGGGAGGGAATGGAGTGTGGGTGAGTTGCGGGAGGAGCCCGGCTCCCCTGCCGCACCTACCTGCCCGAACACAAGCGCCCGCGGGAGGACCTGGCTGGGTGCGCGGGCTGGAGGAAGCTGCCCAGGGAAAACGGCTGAAGGGGTTTGTCCCCGAACTATTGGGGAGTCAGCTGCTGCCCCCATCTGCAGACAGCAGTCCAGTGTTGCCTGCACTGTCAGTCGCATGGAGAGTCCAGCTGTAGCTGGGGTTTCCCCGAAGCGCCAGTGCCTGGAGTCAGGGGATGGCCTGGGGATCTCCACGTCCTTGGCAAAGAATGGGGCGGTCCTGAACCGGCCCCATCCCCCAACAGCGCAGGCCCCCAAAGGCGAAGGGTAAGAGCCAGTGTTGTTCGGAGTGCACAGTCTCGTGATTTGTAAGCGAAGCTCATGATTTTCAGGCCCTGATTTCCCCCCCCCCCCCACCCTCATAGGCCCAATACGCCCTTCTCGGCCAAGGAGCAGGGGACACCGAATGGCTCTGGGGAGGGACACAATAGGGCTGGGAGCAGAGGATTTGAGTAAGGGGTACTCTTATTTGGGTGAGGGAGCAATAGAGCTTGGGGTGAGTGGGTCAGGGTGCTGGGTGTGTGTGGGGCCGTGGATTGGGGGGGGTCTCCTGTGCTGGATGCCCCCCCCCCCATGGCCTCGTTTGTGTTTTGGATGGCGGCTCCTCCCAATAGCCCCAGTTCTGTATCCAGTGTGGGGTCGCCCTTCAGCTTCGGTTCTGTGACGGACCCCCCCCACCCCCCTGCCTTTATCAGATATCAAAATCCTCCCTGCGGCTGCCGGTCCCCTCCCGCCAGCCCCCGCCGCCCCCCCCGAGACCCCAGGACGGAGAGGCGACAGGGATGCTTCCTGTCCCAGCCCTGCCCGATCAGCTAAGGGCAACAGTGGGCCGGATCGAAGACAATGGGAGCTGGAAACGTGAGTCATCCGGCAATCCCGGCCTTTCCCATCGCGCCCCCCACTTCCCGGAAGAGCCAGCAGCTCCCCCGCCTGAGGCCCCAAACTCGGCCCCTGACGTGACCCCATGCAGACCTCTGCGGTGCGGTGAGCCGCCCTCCCTCAAAGCGGCTCTCGCCTGCGGTCCAAGGAGTCGCGGGGAGCTGGAGGGGGGGGGGGGGCTGAGCATGCATTGAGGGACTCTTTCGAATGGTGCCAATGGGCAGGTCCTTTCCGTGGGGGGCAGGGCATCGTGGGGTGAGCAGGTTCCTCCCAGGGGGGTTGGGGCAGGACCCTGGGCTATACGTCGATCAGTGCAGAAACCCCAAGGGACAAACCCTGCTACCGCTTCCCCACGCGGCCTTGGGCAAGTCCCTGCCACCCCATGACCCCAGCCCGGCAGCGCCTGAGTCTCTGCTTGAGGCCCAGAGAAGCCCCCAGATGAACTTCAGGGTGTCCCCCCCCCCCCCCCAATCCTCTCAGCCAGTCTGGGATCTGGAGAGGGCGAAAAAAATCTCTTTGCCCTTCACAGCAATTAGTGCCACCCCCCCTCCCCCGCCCCAAACCCTCCCAGGACCTCCGCAGGCAGATCGAGGTTTAGGCCGGAAGGACCCGTCTGATCATCCAGGCGGAGCTGCTGGCACAGAACTTCGCCCCGAGATTCCTGCGCCGAGCTCTCGGCTCGGGCTGCTCGGAACCCCCCACGCCCCTTGCAACCTGGGAATTCCCCTCACGGGTAGCCACTGCCTCTTATTTCCCGTTTGAACTTGGCTGACTCCAGCTTCCAGGCGTTGGCTCTCGCTCGGCCTTTGTCTGATCCGTCTGTCCTATGCAGGGTCATTGTAGCCGCGTGGGTACCAGGATATTGGAGAGACAAGGTGGGTGAGGTAATAGGTTTTTTTATAGGATGTTTCGTGCCCTCGGCGAAACATCCACCTTGCGCCCCCCACCCAGGGAGCCCTGCGGCAGCTCCCCGCCCCAGCTCAGCTCCACTCTACCGCCTCCCCTAAGCGTGCTTTTTGGTGCCCCCAATCACTTAGTGCCCTAGGCGGTCGCCTCGTTCCCCTAGTGGTCGCACCGGCCTTGCCCGCTGCTCATAAGCCACAATCGTCCTCGGCGAGGCTAGACGTTCTGCTTAGCTGATATCATGGTGTGACAGAGTAGGAATACTATATGTGCCTCAGTTTCCCCTAGGCATTTCTTGAGTGTCTATGTGAAGGAATAGGGGCTGATGGTGTTGCAAAGCAGAGACACAGCATAAGCTGTCTTGGGGCCTGCCCTTCCCCCTCTCCGAAAGGCGTTGGCTGCAAATGTTGAATAACAAAGAGGCCGACTGAACCGGTTGGAGGGAGGTCAGGTGACCTGACCTGGCTGAGCCTGGGAGGGGAGGGGCTGGAGAGAGGTGTTTTCAGTCTGAAGCTGGCTGGAGTCAGGCAGGGAAGGGCAGAGGGGCTAGCTAGCTCTCTTCCCCCCCAAATGGATCCAGCTGAGGGCTCACGCTCGCTGTATGGTCTGTGTTAGATCAGGTACCAGTCATCGAATAAACCTCTGTTTCACTGCCTGTCTGAGAGTCAAGTCTGACTGTGGATTTGGGGTGCAGCATCCTCTGGCTCCCCCAGGAGCCTTCTCCCCGGACGGGCTCGCTGGGGGATGCACACGGAGGGGCAGAAGGTGCTGAATGCTCCGAGGTCAGACCCAGGAAGGTGGAAGTGGGAACCTCTAAAGCTCCTAGCCTTGGAGACAGGCTGTGTACGGAGAGGGGACGTTTTCCCTCGGAGTCCCAACTGGCTTCATAGGGAGCAAGTTCCAGACCATCGCCCGGGCGCGCCGTGACATATGGTCCATGCAAAGAGGCCACAAGATGCATTGCTGAGCCCAGGTAAATCACCTGCCAATCACACAGCAGAAGGGCGCGTTCCTTGCAAGCTCGGAGGGGCTTTCGGTGGGTGCCGAGGCCGAGGGGAGCAGGAGCTGAGAGGGGCCCAGATGTTACATGCCCACCAGGAGAGAAGATCTATGGAGTGAGCAAAGAGCTGCAAGCAAAGTCCCCTCTCCCTGCTACTGAGTGTGCGGCACCCGCGCGCACACACTTGGCAGACTTGGGTGTCGGTCTCAAACGAGGGCCCCGCTTTTGTAGGAAAACTCCTTCCTTCCAACCGCACGTGCTGCTTATGTCCATCTCTTTGCCACTGCACCGTGCTGCAAATGCAGCCTCCTTGCGCTGAAGCCTGCCTGTGATGGACCCAGTTGAGAGCGGGTGGTAGAGGAGCGTCCCCCCCCAAAGCCCATCCCCCCCTCTTTTGAATTGCCCCGGCCTGCCCGTGGCTGCCGTGTGCGGGGTGGATCTCGCGAAGGATTTTCCCGGGAGTGCTTCTAAACAAACTCCTCCTTGGAATCAGGGTCACGCCACTCTGTCCTGGCCCAGTGCCGGTTAAGACGCCTCTGACACCGCCGTTGTCATTCGCCAGCCACCGGCGTCTCTCGGGCTGCCGTTCCAAGGGGCTTTGCTGCCGAAAAATGTCGCCCCTCTCCCGCACCAGTGGGAAGACTGGTGCAGAGGGGGGTGTATTAAGCATCCGGCTGAGGGCAGGTGCGCACCGCACAGCCGTCTCCAATTGCCCGCCCCGGGGCTGCCGTCGATGGAGCTGACCCCGCTCGTGGCAGGTGGCAAAGAACAAGGGTTTACCGTCTCCCCGACAAGGACCTCGTCGCCGATTCCCCCCACGCTCGCTCTCACGCAGTCCCTCCCCTCTGGTCCCTCCCTGAAGGATCCTGCAAGGCCTGGACAAGAGGAAGGGGTGGATTGCTGAAGCCATCCGAGGGACCCCTGCACTGGTGCCACCTGCCAGGGGCTGAGAGCGAGGGAGCAGGAGAGTCTGAGAACCAACCCCAAGCTGTCTGGGGTTGTCCCAGCGCCTCTCCGACAATGCATCGTTAAGCATGTTCTGTTTATGTTCATTGCGGCGCTTCCTGCCCGCTCTGGAATGTCCTGCTATTGTGAGCGCCAGCTCCCCGCCAAGTCCTGCAGGGTGAATGATAGGAATAGTCCTTGGGCTCGAACCTCGTCATTAACCCTTTAAAATGGGGTGATTCCGGCTCCTCCTGTCCTCCCTGCCCCCGTGTTGTGACCCAGTCTCCAGTACGTTCGGCGCAGGGACCCTCTCCCCAGTGCGCCGAGTGGGGTGTTTCCTTTTGCAGGGACTGGCCGAACATCCCAGTGCCGCTCTGGGCACTCGGGGGCCTTGTCTGCCCTCACTTCTTTCCCTCCAATCTCCTGTTGTCGCCGGCGCAGCTCTGCAGTGGGGGGGTACCCGCTGCCTCTGATATTTTACCTGGTCCGGTGCCACGCAGGGTTCACTGACGCTGGTTGGAAGGTCTGGGGCCACCCTACGTCTGAGTGGAAATGGTACAAAATCACGTCCAGATAGAGCCTCTGGCCTCTGCCCTGCACTGGGCACCTGTGAAGCTAGGGCAGGGGTGGGAAAACTACGGCTCGCGGGGCCACATCCGGCCCGTGGGACTCTCTTGTCTGGCCCCTGAGCTCCCGGCCAGGGAGGCTAGTCCCCGGCCTGTCCCCACCTTCTCCCCGCCCCTGGAGACACGCCACCACGCGGGTAGCACTCTGGCCCGCCGCTACTGCTGGGCAGTATCCCAAGGGGATGCCAGTCCCATTCCCTTCCGTGACCCTTAGCCAGTGGGTAGCGCCCCCACGTTCAGACCTCCCCTCGCTCTGGACTACTGGCGGGTGGTTACTCTCAGGCTCTTCTGTTGAAGCTGTTTCACTTTGTACAATAATTCAGTATTCGGGGGGGGGGCACCCTGTAAATGTCTGTCTAGTTGTTGTTGAAGGAATGAAGAACAGAGAATTCCTCCGGCGAGGGGCTTGTTTGTCTCCGGCGCTGGCTTGGCGGGGGCAGCGCCCGGCTCTCCGGCCATGCAGCAGGAAACAGGAAGGTTTGGGCTCCCGCCTCCCCCGCTCCTGCTGGCGTGCTGACGAGCTCATTAAGCCGCCCTATTTTCGAGCTGAAGTTGCAGGCAACAAAGGGGGAGTTCACTCGCACTCCCCGCCCTTCAGCAGACGGGCACCCGGCGGGGAGAGGAGCCTCCCGAGGGGCGTGGGGGACAAACCGGTGGGAGCAGCAGAGCCGAAGGCCCGGGCCCGGCCCAGCGGTGCAGGGGCGAGCGAATCGCTTTGCCCTTCGCCTCGAGTCTGTCCCGGCGACTGGGGGATCATGGCCACAGCGCGGATTGCCCTGCGGGGGCTACTGCTGGGCGCAGCCTGGCTGCAGCTGGGAGGTGAGTTCGTTCCCAGGGCCGGGCCTCCAGCGCTGTCCTTGGGGCGGGTTGTAGCCAGCAGGCCTGACCGGGGCAGGCAGGGATTTCTGGAGGGGGGGGGGCAGCTCGTTACATTCGTTCTCTGCACTGACTGCGGGTCAGAGGGGAACCCCCCCCGGCCTTCGTATCCCTGCTGGTGGCCTTGGAGGGGCGAGTCCTTGGAGTACTGCTTGGAATTTGCCTTTCCCCTGAGGTCGGCACACGACCTGGCCCCCGGGTGTAGCTGGGGGAGGGCAATCTGGGGGGCTGGGGTTGTCCTGAACCCCATTTTATTGGGGTTCTTTCCCATGCGGCGCAGCTCCTGGATCCGGCCTGTCAGCCGGTGGCTGAGCTGCTCCGGACACCAGAGCAGCCCAGCCAGGGAAACGTTGATTCCTTGGGATGCCGCCATTTCTCTACCTGTGTCACTCTGTGTTTAGCTCAGGTGCCAATGCTGGGGGGGGGGGGGGGGGCAGCCGTGTCCACCTGGGGTCGGCACAGACCCCCTCCCGGCCGGCTCAGTCTCTGCTCACAGAGGTGGCAACGCTGCTTTTTGTCCCTTCCCAGGTGGGTGAATTAAGCATTGGGAACCCTCAGAGTAGTTCTGGACCTCTGAGTAGGAACAATGTAGCTTTGAGTCTCTGCAAATTATCCTCGTTCGCGCGGGCTCGAAGCGTTCCCGACGGCCAAGCTCCCCGCACGGTCCTGGCTGGCGTCGCTGGGCATTTGCTCCGGGGGTCGGACCCGGCCGCGACTGTGGAAAACGGAAAGTCATTCCCGGACAAAAGCGCCTTCGTTTCCTGCAGTGAGGGCAGTAAACAGGAATCGGGAGCGAGAGGGGAAAGAAAGCAGAGTGCAGCACGGGGGTGTTTTTAAAAGAACATCAACCGCTGAAAAGGAGGAAACGCAAAGTTAATGTTACACAGACATGTATACGCACAAACCTACGTCGACTTGGGAATGCTGAGTCCGATACCCTTAACTCTGCCCTTGTCGCGCCAGCACCTGGTATACTCTAAAACAAGTGCTTCCCATTAATCTTTTCATTCTGGCAGCCTCCTTGTCACCCATTACCAGTGTGGCTGGACTCTACTGAATCTTACAGTGTGCTTAGCCGAGGGTTGTTCAGGGCAGTTGGTGTCAGCGGCCGGAACGGAGCCCATTGCTGGCCCCTCTCCACTAGACCACGCTGCCCCCAGACCCCTAACACTGGGCAGCGGCAGCGCATGCGGGTTTGTTCCACACACCGTGATTTCATTGGGGATTGGTCCTGCTTTGAGCAGGGGGTTGGATTTGATGACTCCTGAGGTCCCTTCCAGGCCTGATAGTCTGATAGGATTCTATGAACATTTTTCATCCTCCCCATGCTGCAGAAAATACGGCTAAGCCACCCTGAACACGCCCGATCCCGTCTGATCTCGGAAGCTAAGCAGGCTCGGGCCTGGCTAGTACTTGGATGGGAGACCTCCTAGGTACTGTAGGTTTAACATGGGCATGGGGCTAGCAACTCCACCCCATAGGGAACCAAATTGCTACCGAAACACCAACACCAGAGATGGAATGATCTGTGGTTGGTGGCCCATACCCCGGCTGGGGGGTGACGGGCAGAGAGAGAGAGAATTGCTGCAGAAAATCAAAACCTCATTAAGGCGAGCTGGTGTGACTCCGCATTGCTCCCGTGGGCCCAGCGAGCCGCCGGCAGCCCAGGATCTGGTGTGTATGACTTGCTTGTGGGCAACAGCTGATTTCGGGCCGGGGAGAGCCGGCTCTCTTGTGTGGCGCTTTTTTCCGTGCCAGTGGCCAGCAGGCCTAGTGCTGAGAGCAGAGACACAGGCTTTGCTGCCTGGCTCCTCCGTGCAAAGGGAAACCAGCCAGAGGCCAGCTGGGGAGGTGTTAGTGATGGCCGCTGACGGCACCGTCCGGTGGGACGCCCCAGGCCCATGGTTTTAACTCCCACCCAGGACTCGCGCCAACGCCGCTCTCAGCTGTATCAGCAGGAGCCAGCTTGGTTGGCCTCACACGGTCCCAGCGCCCCCAGCCACTGTTCAGGCATCCGCTTCCCCGGGACCGGAGCAGGCTCATGGGACCAAGAGGCCAGGCTGCAACCCGGGCCTGCTCCCTGGAGGGCAGCAAGACATCGGGACAGGATTTTCTCTCCGGTGCCTTTTCCCTGCGGGCTCGGCCGGCGCGCTCCCCCCAAAAAGTTCGGGATCCCCCGAAAGTTTCCCTACGAGCGCCAGCCCAGGCAGACACCCGGCATGGAAAGTTTCAGCCCGAAGGGCCAGCGGGTGAGGAAGTGGTAAAGAAATGAAACCAGGGTCTTCGGCTGGGAAGCGTTGGGCACTTTAATCCCAGGCGATGCCCCCAGCCCCCTTTAATATGCGGCGTTGCTTGGCATCAGGAACTCGGAGCTGCCCTGAATTAAAATCCTTCAGTCCTTGGCTGTAAAAAGGAATCATTTCGCTCAAAACGTGAGTCCAGGTCTGCGCCTTGCTCTCAGGACTCCCGTCTCCTTGCCAACCCGCTGTCTTCGCATCCTTCAGCCGTTCCCGTCACCGCATCTCCACCTAGTTCTCTTACCCCCCCCCCAGCGAGGACAGTCTGGGGGCCAGCTCCTGGTTTCATTGATATCGGGGGTGTCGATTCTCCAGGGCCAAGTGACCACTGTGGAACTGGGAGCCAAATCTGCCCCTTGCAGATGATTCCTGGCTCTCACGAAGACTGGCTCAGCCGGGACCCGTTGCCGTCATGGGCTCTTGGGAGTCCAGCAGCGCTCGGCACTCTCTGGGCTACCTGGAAGGCCCAGCTCCTGCCCTGGGGAGCAGACGGTTTTGGCCAGCGTGTTATGAGGTTTGGCTCTGGCAGGTCCAGCCATGACAACCTGCCATCGTCTTGGGGATGGGTCTTGACCCCGTCTCTGGTGCTCCGATGCCTTTGAGCCAAAGAGAAGTGATCCCCGGCCCGTGGTGCTGTAGCCCCGCCCCTTGGGCCAGCGTCCGGCGAATGGGAGCGGAGCATGCCTGGCCACGCCCAGGTTCAGATGGGGTCTTCTGGACTTTACTTCGCGTCGGGGCAGGGCCGGCCTTTTTGCCCCTAGCACGACGGGGCTGGTGCTCCTAGGCCCATAGGCACAGACTCCATGGTTGCTCTGGGGCTGGAGCACCCACAGGAAAAAAACAATTGTAGGTGCACCCACCGGCACCCTACCCATCAGCTGTTTGGCAGTGGGTGGGGGTGGGAAGAGGTGGAGCGAGGGTGGGGCCTCGGGACGGGGCAGAGTGGAGGCGGGACCTCAGTGCAGAGCGCCCCAGGGAAAGAAGAAGGTCGGTGCGTGTGCCTAGGTCTATGGCAATGCTAATAATAATAATATCCTGATTCGGCAGGGCCTGGGGGCAAGATGGTGGGAATTGCTCTGCTCCAGGGACCCTCCCAGAAGTGACAGCCAGAGATCAGCTTGAACAGCAGCCATCTTCCATAGGAATGCGGGAGCTGGGCTGGAGGAGGGTTGGGGGCCGTTTGATTGCTGGGATCTCCGAATCTAAACCCGGCTGAGCCACTCCGCCTAGCCCCTGGGAACACCCCAAAGAGCAGCTTTAGAAAGGGGGCCAGGGAATGACTGGCTCTGGTGTGATGAGGGGTGGCAGCGCGATGCGGGAGGGTGCGGCGAAAGGGGAGTTGGATGACGCCCCGTTCTGCCGTTTTATCCCTAGGGTCAAAGTCCCATTTGGAGGAGTTCCCGCCCTACATCGTAGATCACCCAACAGACTTGGTGGTGCGGTGGGACCAGCCAGCCACCCTGAACTGCCGCGTGGCGGGGAACCCGGCCCCCACCGTCGAGTGGTACCGCAATGGGGAGTATGTCGAAACGAGCAAAGACCACGTTTATTCCCAGCGCACCCTTTTGCCTGATGGGTCCCTCTTCTTCCTCCGCCTCAACCAGCGGAAGGGCCAGTCGGACGAAGGGGTCTACACCTGCGTGGCCACCAACCACCTGGGAACAGCCAGCAGCAGAAACGCGTCCCTCTACGTTGCCGGTAAGGCGTGGGTAGGAGCTGCTCACGGGATTGCGTGCCTGGAAATGGGGCAGCAGGAGGTCTGGAGGCTTTGCCGTGTGGCTTGGCTTATATTTGGTCTCCTTGCAGCGCTGCGGGAAGATTTCCGGCTGCAGCCCAGCGACCTGCTGGTGACGGTGGGGGAGCAGGTGCTGTTAGAGTGTGCGCCCCCGAGGGGGCATCCCGAGCCCACCATTTCCTGGAAGAAGGACGGGGTCCCCATAAGCCAGAAGGCTGGTCACTACGAGGTAAGCTCAGTCACAGAATCATGGAAGATTAGGGTTGGAAGGGACCTCAGGGGGTCATCTCAGCTGGGGGAAGAGGCAGGGGTCGAGGGAGAGTACCGCATCCAGTTTTGGGCCCCTCACTACAGAAAGGATGAGGGCAAATTGGAGATAGTCCAGCGGAGGGCAATGAAAATGATCAGGGGACTGGGGCACATGAGTTATGAGGAGATGCTGAGAGAACTGGGATTGTTCAGTCTGCAGAAGAGAAGACTGAGGGGAGATTTGATAGCCGCTTTCAACTACCTTTCAAAGAGGTACCAGTTCTCAGTGGTACCAGTTGACAGAACAAGGAGTAATGGTCTCAAGTTGCAGTTGGGAAGGTTTAGATTGGATATTAGGAAAAACTTTTCACTAGGAGGGTGTGAAGCACTGGAATGGGTTACCTAGGGAGGAGGTGAAATCTCCTTCCTTAGAGGTTTTTAAAGTCAGGCTTGACAAAGGCCTGGCTGGGATGATTTAGTTGGGAATTGGTCCTGCGTTGAGCAGGGGGTTGGACTAGATACCTCCTGAGGTCCCTTCCAACCCTGATAGTCTACGATTCTATGTATTAAGGTTATACCAACCAACAAGACTGCACTTTTATGTAGAAAACCATGATTAAACTGAGTCGTCCTGACTAGCAAAATCATGATTTACATCAAATCCATCCTGCTCTCTGTGCTTTTGTCCCTGGCCCCTTCATTCCCCGGGAGGCCCACCAATATTTTGGGCGCCGGCCCACAAAAAGTTAATCCGGCCCTGCCCCCCGGATGCTGAGTTCCTGCGCCGGGGCTGGCTGGGGCCGGGGCCCTGACTCCCTCTCTCCCTCCTCGCAGGTCTCCGGCGGGAAGCTGCTGCTGGCGCAGGCCCAGAGGAGCGATGCGGGGCTGTACGTGTGTGTGGCTTCCAACCAGGCGGGCCAACGGGAGAGCAAACCGGCCCTGGTATCCGTCCTGGGTGAGGAGACCGTCCCCTCCTTGGGCCTTGCCCACTGGGCCCGGCGCTCCGCTGATATCCAAGCAGCTGCCCTGGTATCACGGACCCGCAGCGCTGGGACAGTCCCCTTAGGGTCACTCACTGGGGTAAGCCCCTCGCCTCCTGGGACCGGACCTCAGAGCCTTCAGCCCCCCAGCTTCACGCCGGGAGCTCTCTGCAGCCAATCCGCCTGAGTAGGCCTTGCGCACCCAAAGGAAGCAATGCACCCCCAGGCTCCTGACTGGAGTGACTCCCCGCTAGCGGCGTGACCGCAGGAGGGTTTCTGGGGTGTCTGGACGTCCTTCGTCAACGAATGGGAAGCTCCAGCAAAGTCCAGCTGGGTCCGTGCGGAGTCCGGAGCCCGTCTGAGGCCTTTGTCCTTGTTCCCAGGCCAACGCCGTCACCTGGCCTCCCCCTGAGCCCTTTGTTCTCCTGCTGGTCACACCGGACTGGCTTCCGAAGGAGGGTGGGCCACCCATGGTCATTAGTTGCTCCCAGCCCTGCCCCTACCTCAGCCCTTGGCTCCATTCCCAGCCCTACACCCCACCCCAGCCCTAGTTGCAGCTCCAGCCTCAGCCCCCTTACTCCTGTCCACGTCCCGCCCCCCACCCCCGAGCCACTCCCAGCTCCAAGGTGGAGGGGGCACGGACGGGGCAAGGGGAGGGCATGACCCTCCAAAGTTTGAGGATCCCTGTGCTAGGGGTGGAGACCTCCTGAGGGAGCCGGAGGTTGTGGGGCTCCCGTAACATGCGGCAGGGACTCGAATTCTCTCAGCCCAGGACCTCCCGCTCCCGGCAGAGTGGGGATGTGGGGCTGAGCTCTCTGCTTCTCCCTCCCCAGAAAAGCCGACGGTCACTCGCAGACCCAGTGATACCCTGGCCACATCTGGCAGCACCGTCCAGCTGGGCTGCGGGGTTCAGGGGGACCCGCTGCCCAAGGTCTGGTGGCACAAGGAGCACGGAGAGCTGCCCTGGGGCAGGTACGTGAGGTATATTCGGAGGCGTCCGACCTTGGGCGCTGACCCTCCAGCTAATGTTTCCACAGCTCTGACTAATTCCCATAGTCCATTGCTGCAAGGTCGGTAGAGGACACCAGGCTCCCTTAACAACACCACACAGGCCATGGGGGAGAGGGGGAATTGTTTGTTTGATACAGCGCCCGGAGGGATCAATGGAGGCAAACCCAGCCTGTCACCTGTTCCCGTTCTCCTAGAGGCGGGCAGGGTGGGGTACAGCCTGGTATTGTTACCGGGTGTCACGGAGTGCCCGGGCGATGGTCTGGAACTGCTCCCGATGAAGCCAGTCAGGACTCCGGGGGGAAGCTTCCTCTCTGTGAACAGCCTGTCTCCAGGGCTAGGAGCTTCACAGGTGACAGCTTCCTGGGTCTGATTTCGGAGCATTCAGCACCTTCTGCCCCTCCGTGCGCTTCCCCCAGCGAGCCCGCCCCGGCGGGGTCCTGGGGGAGCCCGTGTGTCCTGCACCCCAGCTCCACAGTCAGACGTGACTCTCCGCCAGCCAGTAAAACAGAGGTTTATTAGCCGACAGGAACATGATCTAAAACAGAGCTCGTAGGCCAGGCTCTGTCTGGGCCTCCCTGGCCTTTCCCCAGCCCACTTCAGACTGAAACTCACTCTCCAGCCCCTCCTGTTTCTTTGTCTCTTAGGCAGAAGGTGTCACCTCCTCCATCCCCCTCCTGGGCTCAGGTATCGCCCAGAAAGGGGCGTCTCCCAGCCCCACACAATATTCAGAGGAACCATTGAGAACATTTCCATGCCATCACACCGGGGCCGCTGGTCATGAACACGAGCCATTCCCTCCCCTTGGAGTAGTGTCTCCATTGGCTCTTACCGGGCAGAGGGAGCCATGTTTAGTGGTCGCTCCCAGGCTCCGGCCCAGGCAGCTAGGAGCCCCCTGTGTTTGGGGCCCTGCTCACCCATGGTTTATTGTTGTTATGAGTCGTGTACATGGAGCCTAGAGACCAGCCGGGACAGGGCTTGGTCCAAACACTGAGTGACTGCCAGTCCCTGCCCCACGGAGCTCCCAGCAGCTGGTCCGTCTCCCACCTCCAGGTACGAGGTGGACGAGGAGAACACCTTGCGGATTCATTATGTGACGGCGCTCGACTCCGGCAGGTACATCTGCACGGCCCAGAACCAGGTGGGCACCGCCTCAGCCAAGGCCTGGCTCACTGTGCAGGGTAAGCAGCTCCGTGCGGCGGGCCAGGGCTGGGCCATGCCCGCCGGCAGCAGAGAGACCTCCGTGCCCAGCCCACCCTGGCTCCTGCGTGCCCCGGGAACTCCCCCGCCTACCCACCGGTCCTCTCTGAGCAGATCTGGGGCCATTCTCTCCTCTGCTCCCCAAGACTTGACAGGCTGGAGTCCCTGCGTGTGGAGAGGGGCAGGGCCAATGCCCTGAGCTGCCCGAAACGGCCCCACGGGAGCTCCAAGAAACCCCCTTCCTGTGCTACTTACCGCCGGGCACAGCAGCACTTGGATGCTCCCTCGGGAGACAATGCCTCTCATGGTGTAGGTTAGAGACACCCGGGCAGGGGGCCCCGCAGTGCCCATTAGCTGGGTGTCTGGGCTGCCGGCACATGGTAACAGCCCGCAGGCTAGGGAGAGGGAGGAGCTTCCAAAGGTGCTCGCTGGGGGTGCCCTGGAGAGCTCCTGTTGCCCATGCCCCCCACACAGCTTGCCCCTTTCCTGCCCGTAGACCCCCTGGACACCGGGCAGAGGGAGAGGCCGAAGGACGTCCCGAGGGAGATGATGAACGTCCAACTGTACCTGGACAACAGCACCGTGCTCCCCTCCTCCGCTGCTGTCTACCTGCACTGGAAGGTGGGTGAGCGGCCTCCGCTAGGGCTAAGTGCGCTGGGACCCTGGCCCGCCAGCCGGCCCTGGGGTCCCCTCTGCCTGGCTCGGGGATGGGTGGGGAGGCCCTTCGTGTGAAACGCGCTTGTTTGTGGCTCAGTTCCTTGAACCCAGCGACCTCTGGCCACACAAGTGGCAAATGCTGGCCCGGCCCGTGTGTGACGGAGTAGGAATGCTCTTACTGTTTCCTCTGGATAGTGTGGGGGTGCCTCAGTTTCCCCACTGCAGTGGGGGTGCCTCAGTTTCCCCACTGCAGTGGGGGTGCCTCAGTTTCCCCACTGCAGTGGGGGTGCCTCAGTTTCCCCACTGCAGTGGGGGTGCCTCAGTTTCCCCACTGCAGTGGGGGTGCCTCAGTTTCCCCACTGCACTGGGGGTGCCTCAGTTTCCCCACTGCAGTGGGGAAACTGAGGCACCCCCACACTATCCAGAGGAAACAGTAAGAGCATTCCTACTCCGTCACACCGTGCCCCACCACTGACCACGGTTGCCTTTCAGGTGATCCGCCCCTCCCAGCACACGGAGGGTCATGCCGTGCTCTACCGCCCCCTGCTGCCGGTCAGCACGGACTGGGTGGAGCGGCGGGTGCCCGGGGAGCACAGCCTCCTCCTCCCAGCCCTCAAGAGAGGCTACAAGTACGAGTTCAAGGTTCGGCCCTACGCCGGGAAGGCCCGCGGCCCGGACAGCAACGTCCGGCACCTCTGGATCCCGGAGGAAGGTACGGCCTGAGCCGCCCCGGCTCCGCTCTGCAGGGCGAGGTCACGCGGGGGCCCTGGCAGGGAGTCTGCGGGTGACGTGCTGGGTGGGGTTGGGGGCTTGGCGCATGGCGGCCTGCTCCGTGGTGCCGCTACTTACAAGGCCAACGCCTC
Source organism: Sternotherus odoratus (assembly GCA_032164245.1). Classification (NCBI taxonomy): domain Eukaryota; kingdom Metazoa; phylum Chordata; order Testudines; family Kinosternidae; genus Sternotherus; species Sternotherus odoratus. The sequence continues at coordinate 13,135,074 of JAVMKO010000019.1, read as the reverse complement.
GCCGGAGGGGGGGGGCACGGGGGGGGGGGTCGGAGCGCACGGGAACCTGCCCATTCTGCTGCGGTGTGTCCCCTGGGTGAACGGCCCGGCGGGTGCCCGGGCACCCCACGGCTGCACCGTCCCGGGCCCACGTGCCAAGGGGAAGTGCCAAGGCTGGGGTCCGTCTCCGCCCTGCTAGAGGGGACAGGGAGGGGTGAGGAAGAGGATGGGGGGAGGAGGAGCAGCACCATGCGCCATCTCAAAGGGCCCCTGGGCACCAGGGTCCCAGGTTGGTACCTTCACCCGCAGCCACCAGCGCAGGGCCCCAGAACCTGCCCTGCCTCTCTAGCGATACCTTCCCGAAGCCCAGGTGGGCGTCTTGGTGCCGGTGGGAGACCTCCGGGACCCCCGCTCCTCTGCCCTCCCCCTCACCCGCCAGTGCTCGGAGCGCGGGGCCCGGCTCCAGGCACCTCCCGGCCCCGCGCTGCCCCAGGAGGGTTTTCAGTGGCTCCCCCTCGTCCTCAGTGCCGAGCGCGGCGCCTCAGCGTGTCACCGTCGCGGCCGTGGAGGACGGGAACGGCACGGCACTCATCAGCTGGGAGCCCCCTCCCCACCACGCACACAACGGCGTCCTCCGCGGCTACAAGGTGAGGATGTGCCGCTAGTCGGAAACCGGGCGGCGGGGGTCACGGCTGTCCCTGGGGGTCAGGGCGGTGGGGGTCACGGCTGTCCATGGGGGTCAGGGCGGTGGGGGTCACGGCTGTCCCTGGGGCCCGGGGCGGCGGGGGTCACGGCTGTCCATGGGGCCCGGGGCGGCGGGGGTCACGGCTGTCCATGGGGCCCGGGGCGGCGGGGGTCACGGCTGTCCATGGGGCCCGGGGCGGTGGGGGTCACGGCTGTCCATGGGGGTCAGGGCGGCGGGGGTCACGGCTGTCCATGGGGGTCAGGGCGGCGGGGGTCACGGCTGTCCATGGGGGTCAGGGCGGTGGGGGTCACGGCTGTCCATGGGGGTCAGGGCGGTGGGGGTCACGGCTGTCCATGGGGGTCAGGGCGGTGGGGGTCACGGCTGTCCATGGGGCCCGGGGCGGCGGGGGTCACGGCTGTCTATGGGACTGGGGTCGGTGTGGGGGTCACGGCTGTCTATGGGACTGGGGTCGGTGTGGGGGTCACGACTGTCCATGGGGCCCGGGGCGGTGGGGGTCACGGCTGTCTATGGGACTGGGGTCGGTGTGGGGGTCACGGCTGTCCCTGGGGCCCGGGGCGGCGGGGGTCACGGCTGTCCATGGGGCCCGGGGCGGCGGGGGTCACGGCTGTCCATGGGGCCCGGGGCGGCGGGGGTCACGGCTGTCCCTGGGGCCCGGGGCGGTGGGGGTCACGGCTGTCTATGGGACTGGGGTCGGTGTGGGGGTTACCACTGTTCATGTGGCCCAGGCCGGTGTGGGTCACAGCTGTCTGTGGGGCCCGATGGTGGGGGTCACAGCTGTCTGTGAGGGCGTAGGGCGGTGAGAGTCACAGCTCTGTGTGGGGCTTGGGGTGGAGCAGGTCACATCTATCCAGGAGGCCCAGGGCAGTGGGGGTCGCAGCTGTCCATGGGGCCTGGGGCCGTGGGGATCACAGCTATCCAGGGGCCCCGGGGCCGTGGGGATCACAGCTATCCAGGGGCCCAGGGGCCGTGGGGATCACAGCTATCCAGGGGCCCCGGGGCCGTGGGGATCACAGCTATCCAGGGGCCCCAGGGCGGAGAAGGTCACAGCTGTCTGTAGGGCCCAGGGCAACGCGGGTCACAGTTGTCTGCGGCGGTGGGGGTCACAGCTTTCCATGAGGCCTGGGGCGGTGGGGGTGTATCTGGCTGTACCTGTGTCTGGGTCGATAACAGGCGGCCTGTCTCTGGGTCTGGGTGTGTCACAGCCGTACTAGCTCTTCTGCTTGTGTCACAGGTCTGGTACCTGGGCAACGCAACTCGCCAGCGCTCTAACCGGACCGTGGACGGAGGGACGCACAGTCTGGAAACCGCCCTGCTGCCGGCGGGGGTTAAATACTGTTTCCAGGTGGCAGCCTTCAATGGCGCTGGGCTCGGGGTGCCCAGCAATGCCACATGCGCCAGCCTAGGTCAGAACCGGTGTTTGGTCTGTAGCGCGATTTGCCCAGCCGGGAGCCCCCCGAGGGAGCGGGGAGCCCCGTGATTGGCGATCCAGGTCGGGATGGCGGGATGGACAGATCACTCCCTCACTTGCCTCCTTTTGACCCCCCGCTTGTCTCTCGTTGGGTCAGCTTGGCTGTGCCCGTCCCCCTCCCTTTCTGCCAGCTCTGCCCCTGGGGGTGTGCCAGGAGGGGGGGGGACCGGCCCCGTAGACGGGCTCCCTCTGCCCGCCGGGCCGGTCTCTCCTCCTCCCCGCTGACGCCTGCCCCCGCCTTATCCCGGCTCTCCGCCTGGCTCCCCTGACGCCCGCGCAGACCCAGCCCTGGCGCTGTGTGGGCAGGGGGCTCTCGGGTCCCTCCGGCAGGTGTTGCTGGGGGGGGGGGGAGCAGGGAGCCGGTCTGCGCCAATCTCCGGGGCCTTTGCGGTGAACCTCTCGGTGTCCTGTGGGCAGGCGGGGAGCAGGTCAGCTCCCCCCAGGGCTCCGCGTGGGACCTGCAGCCCCTCCCCACCCCCTCTGATCCCCCCCCCCCGCTTCCGCCCCAGAGCCCTTGGTGGGAAAGATGACCAGGCTCTCCGGCAGCCACGTCCTGGCCGTGATCCGCCAGCCCGTCTTCATCGCCGGCGTGGGCTCGCTGCTCTGGCTCGCGCTGATGGCGCTGGCGCTCTACCTGTGCCAACACCGCGCCAGGCATGACGGCCGAGGACAGCAGCACGCCGCGGGCAAAGGTGAGCGTAAAGCCCGGCGGGCACTAGCATGGGAGTGGGGAGGGGGAGGGGCAGCAGGGGCCCTGGAACGATACATTATGCCGGGGCTCCTGGAGTGTGAGGAACCCCATCCCTTAGGGGGGTCGGGCCAGTGCAGCTAAAGCAGGGCTCCCCGATCTCACCCCCGCTCGCTGGGCCCTGGACGTTACCCTGGGGATTGGTCCCCAGGGGTCTGTCCGTGCAGGAGATCAGCAGGGTGCTCTGGAGTGAACCCCAGGGGTTCCCTGGCTCAGCGCTGCGGGCGCACGCCCAGGGGTTGTCCAGTCTGGTGCTGGGAGCGGTGTGGAACCGGCAGGGTCCCCATCATGGCGAGACAGGGTCGCAAGCAGTAGCGGGGACGAGAGGAAACTCGGGCGGGGGGAGATGGGGGGCCTGGAGGGGCAGCAAACGGGTGTCCTGCGGCTCAGGACGGCGAGCGGGTAGCGGAGCGCCCCCGGCACCAGAAGGAGCCGTCGCTGCGCGGTTACTAACCTCCCTGCCTCGCTCCCAGGTCGGTGCCGATACGCCAGCGAAGACCCCGTCGTCCAGCACCGGTGAGTAACGGCTCGACCCCGCCACGGGCGGTCACCTGCCTGGAGAAATCGGTTGGGAACGCCCCACGGCACGGACTGGCCCGTGTCCCCGCTCCGCGAGCCCCAGGGCAGCCCAGAGACAGGGCTCAATTCCTGTCCTGCAGCCCCCTGCTACCTCCGCCCTGGGCTCCCCCTCATACTGCGCTGGCGTCCCTCAGTCCCGACCCCCAGCCTGTTACCCCCGCCCTGGGCTCCCCCTCACACTCAGCTCTGCTGGCGTCCCTCAATCCCGACCCCCAGCCCCTGCTACCCCCGCCCTGGGCTCCCCCTCATACTCCGCTGGCGTCCCTCAGTCCCGACCCCCAGCCCGTTACCCCCGCCCTGGGCTCCCCCTCACACTCCGCTCCGCTGGCGTCCCTCAGTCCCGACCCCCAGCCCGTTACCCCCGCCCTGGGCTCCCCCTCACACTCAGCTCCGCTGGCTGTGACGATGCTGTTCCTGGTGGGATCCAACTGTGAGCGTCAGATCAGGATAGATTGCTTCAAAAAGGGCAACTACAGCCCAAAGCTGGGGTTTTTCCACCCTAAGGCAAACCAAACCAGCTAAACAGAAAAGACTTTGGTTTCACCCCACTGGCTAACCACAAGTCACACAAGCAATTCCCTTAGACACTCCAGCTTCCCAGTATCACCACCAGCAGCCACCTGTCCTGGGGATCAATGGTTATGAAAACCAATCCCCCAAATAAAGAAAATGGTTCTCCCCAATTCCAAAGAATCAGGCCCCAGACCCAGGTCAATATACAAATCAGATCTTCCCACAAATCACGCTGTAGCCAATCCTTTAGAATCTAAAATCTAAAGGTTTATTGTACAAGGAAAAAGGTCTAGGTGAGGGTTAAGAATGGTTAAAAGAAATCAATTACATGCAGTAATGGCACATCTCTTAGCTCAGGCTTGCAGCAAAGGTAGCATAACTGCAGGTTTAAATCAAAGTCTTTGGATGCATCCCATTTAGGGTTGGGTCAGTACCTTTGTCCAGAGTTCCCAGAGTAGCAAAGTTCCATCCAAAGCTGGAAACAAGGCAGGCTGAAGTCTGGAGGTAAAAGACAAAATGGAGAATGCTTCTTCCAGCTTTATAGACTTCCTCCTGTGGGTGAAGACCCTCCTCCTCCTTATGCAGAGTCTGGCTGCAAACTGAAGGTTCACAGCCACATGATCCAATTACCAGACTCTCAATGATTCAGTTCTTGCCCAGGCATGTTCCACTCCTGGGGAGGCTCCTCTCCTTGGGTGTGGACACAGTTCATTGTGCAGTTGATGGCCCTTTAATGGGCTCGAGTTAGCACCAGCCTGTCTGAGCTTTCTGAGCTAAGCCTGTTTGAAGTACAGGCACCCATAACTTCAGTTACAACATAAATACACACATATGGAATAGATACACCCATAATACACCTGTTATGACCCCCTTCACATAATATTTCGTGCACCCAGTGATCTACACAGTACCAAACTATTTCAGTACCGTGACACTGGCGTCCCTCAGTCCCGACTCCCATCCCCTGCTACCCCCGTCCTGGGCTCCCCCTCACACTCAGCTCTGCTGGCGTCCCTCAGTCCCGACCCCCAGCCCCTGTTACCCCAGATCTGAGCCCCCCACACAGCTCTGCCGGTGCCCCTCAATCCCGACCGCCAGCCCCTGGGCTCCCCCTCCACAGGGAACAAGGGCAGGCTGAAGGGGGGGCCGGGCCGGCTGGTCTGTGCGGGGGCATGGGAGGGCTCTGTGATGAGAGGCTAACACCCCCGTAGCGTCCTGGTGCCCAGGGTGCTGTGAGTTACGCGGGGCTGCTGCAGGCGACCGCAAAGCCCCCTCCTGGGGCCTTCACCTGTACGTCTCCTCCCCTCCCCACCCCCAGGAGTGACTCCCCCTGGCCGGCTGACCGCTGGAAAGCCACCTCCTGCTCCAAGACCTTCAGCAGCCGGTCCAGCAGCCAGCTCCTGTGGGCTGAGCCCAAAGCCAGCCCGGACTTCCCGCACTCCGGTGAGTCCCTGCCGCGCCGCGCCTGCCCAGACAGAGGCTCCCGCACGGACCAGCCCACCCCTCTCCCTGCACCCTCGGGACCTTCCACGGGGCGGGAGCTTGGCACAGGCACGGGGCCGGCTGAGCTCCCTGTGCGGGACCCCAGGAGCCTGGCACGGGGCCGGCTGGTGTGAGCTCCCTTGGGGGTGGAGGGAGAGCTGTGGGCCGGGTGTGTCTGTGGGGTGGGGGGCGGGGAGAGCTGCGGGCCGGGTGTGTCTGTGGGGGGCGGGGGATAGGGGAGAGCTGCGGGCCGGGTGTGTCTGTGGGGTGGGGGGCGGGGAGAGCTGCGGGCGGGTGTGTCTGTGGGTGCGGGGGATAGGGGAGAGGTGCGGGCGGGTGTGTCTGTGGGTGCGGGGGATAGGGGAGAGGTGCGGGCGGGTGTGTCTGTGGGTGCGGGGGATAGGGGAGAGCTGCGGGCGGGTGTGTCTGTGGGTGCGGGGGATAGGGGAGAGCTGCGGGCGGGTGTGTCTGTGGGGTGGGGGGCGGGGAGAGCTGGGGGCGGGTGTGTCTGTGGGTGCGGGGGATAGGGGAGAGCTGGGGGCGGGTGTGGGTGTGGGGGATAGGGGAGAGCTGGGGGTGGGTGTGTCTGTGGGTGCGGGGGATAGGGGAGAGCTGCGGGCGGGTGTGTCTGTGGGTGCGGGGGATAGGGGAGAGCTGCGGGCGGGTGTGTCTGTGGGGTGGGGGGCGGGGAGAGCTGGGGGCGGGTGTGTCTGTGGGTGCGGGGGATAGGGGAGAGCTGTGGGCTGGGTGTGTCTGTGGGGTGGGGGGCGGGGAGAGCTGCGGGCGGGTGTGTCTGTGGGGTGGGTGGGATAGGGGAGAGCTGCGGGCGGGTGTGTCTGTGGGTGCGGGGGATAGGGGAGAGCTGCGGGGCGGGTGTGTCTGTGGGTGGGTGGGATAGGGGAGAGCTGCGGGCGGGTGTGTCTGTGGGTGCGGGGGATAGGGGAGAGGTGCGGGCGGGTGTGTCTGTGGGTGCGGGGGATAGGGGAGAGGTGCGGGCGGGTGTGTCTGTGGGTGCGGGGGATAGGGGAGAGCTGCGGGCGGGTGTGTCTGTGGGTGCGGGGGATAGGGGAGAGCTGCGGGCGGGTGTGTCTGTGGGTGCGGGGGATAGGGGAGAGCTGCGGGCGGGTGTGTCTGTGGGTGCGGGGGATAGGGGAGAGCTGGGGGCGGGTGTGTCTGTGGGTGCGGGGGATAGGCGAGAGCTGCGGGCGGGTGTGTCTGTGGGTGCGGGGGATAGGGGAGAGCTGGGGGCGGGTGTGTCTGTGGGGTGGGTGGGATAGGGGAGAGCTGCGGGCGGGTGTGTCTGTGGGGTGGGGGGCGGGGAGAGCTGGGGGCGGGTGTGTCTGTGGGTGGGTGGGATAGGGGAGAGCTGGGGGCGGGTGTGTCTGTGGGTGCGGGGGATAGGGGAGAGCTGGGGGCGGGTGTGTCTGTGGGTGCGGGGGATAGGGGAGAGCTGGGGGCGGGTGTGTCTGTGGGTGCGGGGGATAGGGGAGAGCTGCGGGCGGGTGTGTCTGTGGGTGCGGGGGATAGGGGAGAGCTGCGGGCGGGTGTGTCTGTGGGTGCGGGGGATAGGGGAGAGCTGGGGGCGGGTGTGTCTGTGGGTGCGGGGGATAGGGGAGAGCTGGGGGCGGGTGTGTCTGTGGGGTGGGGGGGATAGGGGAGAGCTGGGGGCGGGTGTGTCTGTGGGTGCGGGGGATAGGGGAGAGCTGCGGGCGGGTGTGTCTGTGGGTGCGGGGGATAGGGGAGAGCTGGGGGCGGGTGTGTCTGTGGGTGCGGGGGATGGGGAGAGCTGCGGGCGGGTGTGTCTGTGGGTGCGGGGGATAGGGGAGAGCTGCGGGCGGGTGTGTCTGTGGGTGCGGGGGATAGGGGAGAGCTGCGGGCGGGTGTGTCTGTGGGTGCGGGGGATAGGGGAGAGCTGGGGGCGGGTGTGTCTGTGGGTGCGGGGGATAGGGGAGAGCTGCGGGCGGGTGTGTCTGTGGGTGCGGGGGATAGGGGAGAGCTGCGGGCGGGTGTGTCTGTGGGTGCGGGGGATAGGGGAGAGCTGCGGGCGGGTGTGTCTGTGGGTGCGGGGGATAGGGGAGAGCTGCGGGCGGGTGTGTCTGTGGGTGCGGGGGATAGGGGAGAGCTGCGGGCGGGTGTGTCTGTGGGTGCGGGGGATAGGGGAGAGCTGGGGGCGGGTGTGTCTGTGGGTGCGGGGGATAGGGGAGAGCTGCGGGCGGGTGTGTCTGTGGGTGCGGGGGATAGGGGAGAGCTGCGGGCGGGTGTGTCTGTGGGTGCGGGGGATAGGGGAGAGCTGGGGGCGGGTGTGTCTGTGGGTGCGGGGGATAGGGGAGAGCTGGGGGCGGGTGTGTCTGTGGGTGCGGGGGATAGGGGAGAGCTGGGGGCGGGTGTGTCTGTGGGTGCGGGGGATAGGGGAGAGCTGGGGGCGGGTGTGTCTGTGGGTGCGGGGGATAGGGGAGAGCTGGGGGCGGGTGTGTCTGTGGGTGCGGGGGATAGGGGAGAGCTGGGGGCGGGTGTGTCTGTGGGTGCGGGGGATAGGGGAGAGCTGGGGGCGGGTGTGTCTGTGGGTGCGGGGGATAGGGGAGAGCTGGGGGCGGGTGTGTCTGTGGGTGCGGGGGATAGGGGAGAGCTGGGGGCGGGTGTGTCTGTGGGTGCGGGGGATAGGGGAGAGCTGGGGGCGGGTGTGTCTGTGGGTGCGGGGGATAGGGGAGAGCTGGGGGCGGGTGTGTCTGTGGGTGCGGGGGATAGGGGAGAGCTGCGGGCGGGTGTGTCTGTGGGTGCGGGGGATAGGGGAGAGCTGGGGGCGGGTGTGTCTGTGGGTGCGGGGGATAGGGGAGAGCTGCGGGCGGGTGTGTCTGTGGGTGCGGGGGATAGGGGAGAGCTGGGGGCGGGTGTGTCTGTGGGTGCGGGGGATAGGGGAGAGCTGGGGGCGGGTGTGTCTGTGGGTGCGGGGGATAGGGGAGAGCTGGGGGCGGGTGTGTCTGTGGGTGCGGGGGATAGGGGAGAGCTGGGGGCGGGTGTGTCTGTGGGTGCGGGGGATAGGGGAGAGCTGGGGGCGGGTGTGTCTGTGGGTGCGGGGGATAGGGGAGAGCTGCGGGCGGGTGTGTCTGTGGGTGCGGGGGATAGGGGAGAGCTGGGGGCGGGTGTGTCTGTGGGTGCGGGGGATAGGGGAGAGCTGGGGGCGGGTGTGTCTGTGGGTGCGGGGGATAGGGGAGAGCTGGGGGCGGGTGTGTCTGTGGGTGCGGGGGATAGGGGAGAGCTGGGGGCGGGTGTGTCTGTGGGTGCGGGGGATAGGGGAGAGCTGCGGGCGGGTGTGTCTGTGGGTGCGGGGGATAGGCGAGAGCTGCGGGCCGGGTGGGGCTCCCTAGGGCCCGGAGACTAACACCCCGCGTCTCTCCCCTTTCTCTCTGCAGCCATGTCCTTTGACAGGCGGAGCCAGGACTCCCGGGGGCCCGACAGCAGCAGCCTGTACAGGCTGCTCTATGTCGACCTTCCTGCCAAGGCCATGCAAACCTTCCACCGCCCCGGCACCCCCGGCCCTGACCGCCGAGCCGCGGAGCCCAGGGGACCCACTGACCCAGGGCTCGGCCCCCAATACAGGCAGAGCCTCGGCATGGAGAGCGGCTGTGCGGGGGGGGGCGGAAAGAGAGGGCTGTGGAAGCCAGTGGGCCCCGGCCCCCCCAGCCTCACCCTGCAGGGACCCTGGGACAGCAGCTGCAAGAGAGGTAAGACGTCCCAGCTGGGAGCCAGGGGCTCTGACCTCGGGGTGGCTGGGCCTGTATTTAGGGGCTGCAGGTGCCCCGCGGGCACACGGGCCCAGCGGGGAGGGTTGGCGCTTCCCTCCTGATCCGCCGAGCGGGTGGCAACGCGCTGGCCTGCCACGCCGGCTCAGCGACAAGTGTGAACTCCTCCAACACCGTAACCGCCTAACCACGGAGTCCTAGACAGTACCCCCAGTCCATCTTCCTTTGGTGATGGTCCCTTACACCGAAAACCCCAACACCCAGGTTCCTTCCAGTCCCAAGGGACCCGTCTGACACCTCAGATCTCAAACCCCAGACAACATTCATAGCCAATCCTATAAGAAACGAACTAAAATTTATTGGATAAGAAGAAGAAATGAGAACTATTGACAGGGTTAAAGCAGGAAACACACACAAATGAATTACAGTCGTAGGTTCTAGAAGGGAACAGAAGCTTCTAGAATCGGCAAGCTCTATATGGCTTCTCTCTTCTGTAGGCTTAGCAGTCTTTGCCCCACAGAGTTCAAGCAACATGGGGATAAAGTTCCCACTGGCCAGACATTTTTATTCCCTCCCCCCTGAGTTCGAAGGTCTGGGATGAGCAAGTCTCTTCTTCAGGGCTAGAAGGGGAACAATCCGCGAACTCTTTGGTGCACTGATGTCCCCCAATGTCTTGTGTGATGTCTGTAGGACAGTCCTAGCATATTGGTAGGGATCTCGGGAGATCTAGTCCAACCCCCTGTCTGCAGGAGCTGACCCCTTTTGTGGCGAATGAGTAGATCACACCTGGCCGGGCCTCCTCCGGAGTCGGGGCTTTGCAGGTTCGTAGCCGACGCTTCTATAGTTACAGAGGAAATACGGCCGCGTCGCCCGGGCGCTACCGCTGGCACCAGTGAGCTCCGCCCCGTCTGCACCGCTCCAGAGCAGCTGGTAAACCCCCCTCCCCATCCCCCGGCTCACCCCGCCTTCTCCTTCTCCCCCCCCCAGATCTGCAGCAGAACCACAGCTCTCCCGCGCTGTCGCCCAGCCGCCCGGCCTTCTCCGCGCCCCCCGGCAGTGTGCCCGGCACCGGCAGCTCCGGAAAGCGCTACGCAGGCAGAGGTGAGCAAAGCCGGCCCCACGGACCCTCCTCCAGCCCCGGTCCCAGAGCGCGGGGGCTGCAAGGGAGGGGCGCTGGGGGAGGTCGGGAGCTCCATCTCTGCAAGGCCTGTGAGGGCTACGGGACTTTGCGAGGCAGCGTTTGGGGGAGATTGGGGTCACCCATGGGGCCCTGGCGTAGACTGGGAGGTGCACTGGGGGTCTGTTAGCCTACAAGGCTCTCAGTGTGGGGGGGGGGGGAGGCTGTGTTAGCGGGGGAGGTGGCGCCGGCTGTGTTAGTGGCAGGAGTCTCTGGGCACTTTCTTAGTGGGGGGGTCTGTGCTAGTGTGTGTGTGGGGGGGGCTGCATGAGCAGGGGTGTCTATGGGCGTCTGTGTTACCCCTCTGGATCTGGGGACGGGCTATGGGGCTGGGTTACCCTGCGGAGCTCTCCGGTGGGGGGGCAGGGGGATGTAATATTCCCTGGTCTTCCACGAACCTCTGGTCATGAAACCAGGGCCTTCCCCCTCCACACCCTGCGGCTGGCTGGAGCTGTTTGCCGGCAGCGCTTCCCCGCCAGCTGGTGGAGATGCCCACTGGCCAGAGAACTCAAAGGCTGGGCTTGTCTGGCGCCTGCAGACTCCCCCTTCCAGGCCTGGGCTGCTGGGAACAGTTGGGCAACCCCGGGCCTCTCCTGCGCTCTGGATGGCGCTGCGCCAGCCGGGGCGGGCATGGCTGGGTCTCACGGCCCGTAGGGGGCATCCCTGCCCGGCGGAGGGGAGAGCCGGAGGGACTCCGAGTTCTGCCAAGGGTTGCGCTACTCAAGAGTCGACAGCAGGGGGTATCAGCGCCCCACGCATGGCCACCGGCCAGGGCTCCCCGGTAGGATGCAAATCCCCCAGCCCTGCCCCTCCGCTCAGCCTGCTGCGCCCCTAGCCCTGCTCCCCAGCCGCAGGGATGATTGCGGCGGCTCTTTGGACACGCTGCCCGCAGTAGATCTATCGGGGCTGGCCAGGCTGGCTTGCCCCGGTCTGCTGGGCTTTCGTGGATGGTCTGATCTGAATCCCCTTCGCTGCCTCTCAACCTGCGCCCACAACACGGCCCAGCGAGCGGCCGGATCGGCCAATGTAACCAACAAGCAGGAAAAGCCCGTCAGCCCCGAGACTCCCAGCTCTTCCAGCCCCCGCCAGAAGAGCTCAGAGCCCACGTTCGCGCTGGTAGCGCTGAGACATCGGGAACACCCGCGGCGGCCCTTCAGTTTCCCCGCCCGGCATTGACCGGTGACCCCGGCAGCTCCCTACCGTAGGGCCGGGCGCTCAGCCCCGCGGACGGGGAGCGCTCGGCGACGCTGAGGAGTGCGGGGAACACCTACAGACCAAAGGGGCCGGCCTGGGGTGCAGAGGACCACGGAGAAGCATCCCCGAGGTGCTTTGATCTGCTAAGAGCGGCTGAGGTTGCGAGAAGGGCTCAGGCCTCCCGGGGAGTCTCCCGCGTGTCTCTCCGTCCCCGTGATGGAGCTGCTGGTTCCTGCGTCTTTGTTCTCTCTTCTGGGCCCATGTGGTTTCCCCCGTTGGGATCGGGGCGGGGGGTGGGGGGGGGGAGGTGCAGGAATGTGGAGACAGATAACACCTGGCGGCTGGCTTAGGAGCAAATAGGAACAGCTACAAGGGCCAGCCAAACCCTGCTCCCCAAGGGGCAGCTTTCCAGCATCCGTGCGGAATAACACAAGGAGCAAAAGGGACGGGAGCTTGTGTGTGTGTGTGTGTGTGTGTGTGTGTGTGTGTGTGTGTGTGTGGCACACAGCCACGGCATAACACAAGGAGCAAAAGGGACGGGAGCTAGTGTGTGTGTGTGTGTGTGTGTGTGTGTGTGTGGCACACAGCTACAGCATAACACAAGGAGCAAAAGGGACGGGAGCTATTGTGTGTGTGTGTGTGTGTGTGGCACACAGCCACAGCATAACACAAGGAGCAAAAGGGACGGGAGCTATTGTCTGGGTGGGTGGGCGAGTGTGTGTGTGTGTGTGTGTGTCACACGGCCATGGAATAACACAAGGAGCAAAGGGGACAGGAGCTTGTGTGTGTGTGTGTGTGTGTGTGTGACACACGGCCATGGAATAACACAAGGAGCAAAGGGGACAGGAGCGTGTGTGTGTGAGATCCCTGAATGGCCATCAAAGCCCATTCTTTCCCGTTGCATTGGCAATGAGACAGGACGTCCTTGGGGTGGCGGAAGCGCCAGTGTCTGCAGTCCGGGTAAGGAGAGCCGGCCTCGGTGCCCGGGCGGTGGCCTGGCGGGGTCCGGGCAGGAGGGGGCTGAGCGCAGGCCAAAGGCACAGACGGACACGGCCGGGACGTCCGCAATGTGCCCTTGGGTCCCTGCAGCTAGAGGAGGGAACAGCAGCCTCGGGCCAGGGTCATAGGCCTTCCTTGGAGCCTCTTGCTTAAACGAGAGCAAATCTTTTCGAAAACCATCTAGCCTGGATTTAAAATTTTCTCGTGATGGAGAAGCCACCCGGACTCCTGTACATCCCTCCAGTGGTTAATCACCCTTCACTGCTAATTTGCTCTTTTGAATGTGTCTAGCATCTGCTTCCAGCCAGTGTATCTGGTTGGGGTGGGTCTGGCTATTTGGGGGGCTGTTGGGTTAGTTGGGGAGGTGGGATGTTGGTTGGTTGGGGAGGTGGGCTGGGGGATCGGGTACATTGGGGGCTGGGGCCAATTTAATTGGGGATTGGTCCTGCGTTGAGCAGGGGGTTGGACTAGATACCTCCTGAGGTCCCTTCCCACTCTGAGATTCTATGATAAGTGGGGGATTGGTGGGTGGGCCGGGGGGATGGGTGGCGGGGAGCTGGACAGCCGGCTGATCATTTTTCTTTTTTTTTGTCCTAGGAGAGGACGCCAAAGGGCTGAAAACCTTCAGCTCCCCCAGGCTGCTGCAGTCCAGAGGCTCACTGCACGTAACTGGCACATTGCCCCCGCCGCCGGCTCCTCCCACTCCGCATGGCCCCCAGGGCCCGGGCATGAAGGCAGAGTAAGGGCCTTGAGATTGTATTTGAAGTGCCTGTTCACCCTGCCTTGCCTGCCACGCTCCCTGACTGTAGGTGGGTTCTGGAGAGGGTGGGAATTCCCCCTTGCTGTCTAGAAGTGAGTTTCGGAGTGGGGCAGGTTGGTTCTGGAGCAAGGTGGGAATCCCCCCCATTGTTTATAGGTCGGTTCTAGAACGGGGCGGGAATCCCCCTCATTGTCTATAGGTCGGTTCTAGAACGGGGCGGGTATCCCCCTCATTGTCTATAGGCCGGTTCTAGAACGGGGCGGGAATCCCCCTCATTGTCTATAGGTCGGTTCTAGAACGGGGCGGGTATCCCCCTCATTGTCTATAGGCCGGTTCTAGAACGGGGCGGGAATCCCCCTCATTGTCTACAGGTCGGTTCTAGAACGGGGCGGGAATCCCCCTCATTGTCTACAGGCCGGTTCTAGAACGGGGCGGGAATCCCCCTCATTGTCTATAGGCCGGTTCTAGAACGGGGCGGGAATCCCCCTCATTGTCTATAGGCCGGTTCTAGAACGGGGCGGGAATCCCCCTCATTGTCTATAGGCCGGTTCTAGAACGGGGCGGGAATCCCCCTCATTGTCTATAGGCCGGTTCTAGAACGGGGCGGGAATCCCCCTCATTGTCTATAGGCCGGTTCTAGAACGGGGCGGGAATCCCCCTCATTGTCTATAGGCCGGTTCTAGAACGGGGCGGGAATCCCCCTCATTGTCTATAGGCCGGTTCTAGAATGGGGCGGGAATCCCCCTCATTGTCTATAGGTCGGTTCTAGAATGGGGCGGGAATCCCCCCATTGTCTATAGGTCGGTTCTAGAATGGGGCGGGAATCCCCCTCATTGTCTATAGGCCGGTTCTAGAACGGGGCGGGAATCCCTCTCATTGTCTATAGGCCGGTTCTAGAACGGGGCGGGAATCCCCCTCATTGTCTATAGGCCGGTTCTAGAACGGGGCGGGAATCCCCCTCATTGTCTATAGGCCGGTTCTAGAACGGGGCGGGAATCCCCCTCATTGTCTATAGGCCGGTTCTAGAACGGGGCGGGAATCCCCCCATTGTCTATAGGTTGGTTCTAGAACGGGGCGGGAATCCCCCCATTGTCTATAGGTTGGTTCTAGAACTGGGCGGGAATCCCCCCATTGTCTATAGGTTGGTTCCAGAGTGTGGCAGGAACTCCCGCTGCTGTCTGTAAGTTGGTTCGGGGGGGGGGGGGGGACAGAAATATCCCCTTGCTGTCCATAGGTTGGTTCTGGAGCGGGGCAGGAATCCCCCCTCGCTGGCTATAGGTGGGTTCTGGGGCGTGGTGGGAATCCCCCCTCGCTGGCTATAGGTGGGTTCCGGGGCGTGGTGGGAATCCCCCCCCCCTCGCTGGCTATAGGTGGGTTCCGGGGCGTGGTGGGAATCCCCCCTCGCTGGCTATAGGTGGGTTCCGGGGCATGGCGGGTATCCCCCCCTCGCTGTCTATAGGTGGGTTCCGGGTCGTGGCGGGAATCCCCCCTCGCTGGCTCTAGGTGGGTTCCGGGGCGTGGCGGGTATCCCCCCCTCACTGTCTCTAGGTGGGTTCCGGGGCGTGGCGGGTATCCCCCCTCGCTGTCTATAGGTGGGTTCTGGGGCGTGGCGGGAATCCCCCCTCGCTGTCTATAGGTGGGTTCCGGGGCGTGGCGGGAATCCCCCCTCGCTGTCTATAGGTGGGTTCCGGGGCGTGGCGGGTATCCCCCCCTCGCTGTCTCTAGGTGGGTTCCGGGGCGTGGCGGGAATCCCCCCTCGCTGGCTATAGGTGGGTTCCGGGGCGTGGCGGGTATCCCCCCTCGCTGGCTCTAGGTGGGTTCCGGGGCGTGGCGGGAATCCCCCCTCGCTGTCTATAGGTGGGTTCCGGGGCATGGCGGGTATCCCCCCCTCGCTGTCTATAGGTGGGTTCCGGGTCGTGGCGGGAATCCCCCCTCGCTGGCTCTAGGTGGGTTCCGGGGCGTGGCGGGTATCCCCCCCTCACTGTCTCTAGGTGGGTTCCGGGGCGTGGCGGGTATCCCCCCTCGCTGTCTATAGGTGGGTTCTGGGGCGTGGCGGGTATCCCCCCTCGCTGTCTATAGGTGGGTTCCGGGGCGTGACGGGTATCCCCCCCTCGCTGTCTCTAGGTGGGTTCCGGGGCGTGGCGGGAATCCCCCCTCGCTGTCTATAGGTGGGTTCCGGGGCGTGGCGGGAATCCCCCCTCACTGGCTCTAGGTGGGTTCCGGGGCGTGGCGGGTATCCCCCATTCACTGTCTCTAGGTGGGTTCCGGGGCGTGGCGGGTATCCCCCCTCGCTGTCTATAGGTGGGTTCTGGGGCGTGGCGGGAATCCCCCCTCGCTGTCTATAGGTGGGTTCCGGGGCGTGACGGGTATCCCCCCCTCGCTGTCTCTAGGTGGGTTCCGGGGCGTGGCGGGAATCCCCCCTCGCTGTCTATAGGTGGGTTCCGGGGCGTGGCGGGTATCCCCCCCTCGCTGTCTCTAGGTGGGTTCCTGGGCGTGGCGGGTATCCCCCCTCGCTGTCTCTAGGTGGGTTCCGGGGCGTGGCGGGAATCCCCCCTCGCTGGCTATAGGTAGGTTCCGGGGCGTGGCGGGTATCCCCCCTCGCTGTCTCTAGGTGGGTTCCGGGGCGTGGCGGGAATCCCCCCTCGCTGGCTATAGGTGGGTTCCGGGGCGTGGCGGGTATCCCCCCTCGCTGGCTCTAGGTGGGTTCCGGGGCGTGGCGGGAATCCCCCCTCGCTGTCTATAGGTGGGTTCCGGGGCATGGCGGGTATCCCCCCCTCGCTGTCTATAGGTGGGTTCCGGGTCGTGGCGGGAATCCCCCCTCGCTGGCTCTAGGTGGGTTCCGGGGCGTGGCGGGTATCCCCCCCTCACTGTCTCTAGGTGGGTTCCGGGGGGTGGCGGGTATCCCCCCTCGCTGTCTATAGGTGGGTTCTGGGGCGTGGCGGGAATCCCCCCTCGCTGTCTATAGGTGGGTTCCGGGGCGTGACGGGTATCCCCCCCTCGCTGTCTCTAGGTGGGTTCCGGGGCGTGGCGGGAATCCCCCCTCGCTGTCTATAGGTGGGTTCCGGGGCGTGGCGGGTATCCCCCCCTCGCTGTCTCTAGGTGGGTTCCGGGGCGTGGCGGGTATCCCCCCTCGCTGTCTCTAGGTGGGTTCCGGGGCGTGGCGGGAATCCCCCCTCGCTGGCTATAGGTAGGTTCCGGGGCGTGGCGGGTATCCCCCCTCGCTGTCTCTAGGTGGGTTCCGGGGCGTGGCGGGAATCCCCCCTCGCTGGCTATAGGTGGGTTCCGGGGCGTGGCGGGTATCCCCCCTCGCTGGCTCTAGGTGGGTTCCGGGGCGTGGCGGGTATCCCCCCTCGCTGGCTCTAGGTGGGTTCCGGGGCGTGGCGGGAATCCCCCCTCGCTGTCTCTAGGTGGGTTCCGGGGCGTGGCGGGTATCCCCCCTCGCTGGCTATAGGTGGGTTCTGGGGCGTGGCGGGTATCCCCCCTCGCTGGCTATAGGTGGGTTCCGGGGTGTGGTGGGAATCCCCCCTCGCTGTCTATAGGTGGGTTCCGGGGCGTGGCGGGTGTCCCCCCCCCCCCCTTGCTGGCTATAGGTGGGTTCCGGGGTGTGGTGGGAATCCCCCCTCGCTGGCTATAGGTGGGTTCTGGGGCGTGGCGTGTATCCCCCCTCGCTGGCTATAGGTGGGTTCGGGGGCGTGGTGGGTATCCCCCCTCGTTGGCTATAGGTGGGTTCCGGGGCGTGGCGGGTGTCCCCCCTCACTGTCTCTAGGTCAGTTCTGGAGCGGGTCAGGTCCCCCGTCTCTTTCTATAGGTTCTCATTTTCTGGGGGGATCCACGGCATGGGGTCAGTGCTCTCTGGAGGGAGGCGGGAGGTACTGGCAGGCCAGGCTAATGGGCCCACAGGTGCCCTGCGCTTGCTGTCCTTGGGGCCGGAGATACGGGTCCCGCGTTCTCTGTGTTAGGAGGATGGGGGGGTTCGTCCAACACCCGGCTGACAGCAGCCCCTGGAGGTGGGGCAGGCGAGGGCGTGAGGGGGACGTGCCATGGTGTCTGTGTCTACAGGAGCAGACACGGCGGGGAGGCAGCCAGGCCTTTCCCGGCGGGAGAGTCGCCGCCGCGCACGGAGGGCGGCCTCCGGAGTGCGCTGCCCGACCGCCGCCTCGCCGCTGCCTCTCCCGCCCCCTCGCTGGGCGACGACAGGGAGGCCGGGCTGACGCCCGACCAGGTGGCCGCGTACCTGGAGATCAGTGCGGAGGACGAGTGCCAGAGGTAAGAGCCCGGCCGGGCACAGGCGCCGGCTCCGTGGGTGCTCCAGGGCAGCTCCCCGCCCAGCTCACCTCCGCCTCCTCCCCTGAGTGCGCCAAGTGCCCACTTGCCAGCTCCCAGCGCTTGTGCCACTAAACAGCTGTTTCGCAGGGAGGGAGGGGGGAGGAGGGGGAATGCCGTGCACTCAGCGGGGGCAGGCAGGTCTGGGGCGGGGATTTGGGGAGAGGTCCAATAGGAGCAGGGAGGGGTGGGGATTTGGGGAGAGGTCCAATAGGAGCAGGGAGGGGTGGGGACTTGGAGGAAGGGGTTGGACTGGGGGCGGGGAAGGGGGGATGTCGGCGCCTATGCGGCAGGGCGCTTCAGCCAGGCCTGGAGAGGGCTTGGGAGGCTACCTGGGGCCCACACCGGGGAATCCCCTTCCCAGCCTGCTGCAAGGCGCAGAGGCCGGGCACAACCTCTCGCTGTACCCACCTCCCGTCGCACCCTCCCTCAGCTCCACCAAGCAGCCGGCACCAGCAGCTGCAGAGCATCCTGCACACCCGCCTGCACACACACACGGACCCCTGCGCGCTCTCTCTCTCTCTCACACACACACACACACACACACACACACACGCAGACCCCTGCACACTCAGACCCCTGCACACATACTCGCATACTCACATGGACCCCTACACACTGACACCTTCTCTCTCTCTCTCACACACACACACACACACACACAGCCACTTGTGCGCGCACACACCCACACCCACACCCCTTCACACTCACACACATACCTGTGTCACGGAGTACCCGGGCGAGGGTCTGGAACTTGCTCCCTAGGAAGCCAGTCAGGACTCTGGGTGAAGTGTCCCCTTTCCGTACACAGCCTGTCTCCAAGACTAGGAGCTTCATGGGTCCCCACTTCCACCTTCCTGGGTCTGATCTCGGAGCATTCAGCACCTTCTGCCCCTCCGTGCGCTTCCCCCAGCGAACCTGCCTGGGCGGGGTCCTGGGGGAGCCCGGGGATTCTGTACCCCAAATCCACAGTCAGACGTGACTCTCAGCCAGGCAGTGAAACAGAGCTTTATTCGCTGACCGGTACCTGGTCTAACACAGACTATACAGCGAGCATGAGCCCTCAGCTGGATCCATTTTGGGGGCCAGAGAACTAGGCCCGCTTGCCGGGAGCTCCCTGCCTGATCCAGACTGAGCACCTCATCCGCCCCTCCCCTGCACTCCTCTCTCTGTCTCCTTCCCGGCAGGGCAGGTGACCTCCCTCCCCCACTTCGTCAGATTACAGCTTCAGGTAGGGACACCTGCAGAGCATTGGCTCCCTGCTTTCCCTGGCTCTGCTTTGCATCAGCTACACATCCTTATCCCTTCACATAGACGCTCGAGAAATGCCTAGGGGAAACTGAGGCACACACACACAGTATTCCTACCCCGTCACAACCTGCGCACACACAGGTACTGGCACACTTACATACGGCCACTTATACACACACCTGCGTGCACACACACAACTTTGCACCCCCTCACCTGCCTGCACCCCCCCACAATCACGCCTGCATACCCCCCCCCCCGTATACTTACCTCTCCAACCACCTGCCCACTCGCCCACACCTCTCCGCCCTCAGGCTCCTGCCCACGTTAATGCCAGCCCCACGTTCTCTCCCCCAAGGGACCGTCAGGCGGGCGCGTCCTCCGCCCGGTGGGCCTTCTCCCCCCCGCACACCTACGGCTACATCTGCGGCCCACTGCATGCCGAGCTGGGGGCGGGCCCCGAAGAGGACGCCGCCCCCGCCCCGGAGGGGGGCAGCTGCCCGGCCCGGCCCTTCTCGCGCCGCTCCTGCCACTCGCCCTCGTCCGGCCGCAGCGAGGCCGGGGGCTCCCTGCTCAACGGCTGGGGCTCGGTCTCCGAGGAGACCTTCACCAGCCCGCGCTGCAGCCTGGTCAGCTCCTCCGACGGCTCCTTCCTGGCGGACGCCAGCTTCGCCCAGACCCTGGCCGTGGCGGTGGACAGCTTCTGCGTGGGGCTGAGGCAGAGCGAGGCCGAGTGGGGCTACCCAGGTGCGCGGATCCCTCCCCTGATTTCGGTGCCAGGCCTCGGGTGCAGCTGGGGGGGGGGGGGCGGGGGCATTGGCTGTTCTCTTAGTGCCACGCAGGCCGGGTACCTAAGAGATTAGTTGCCAAACCACTTTGGCCTGCCCTGGAGTAGGGGGGCTGCGATGTTCAGTACTGGGGGCTCCGCAGAACCGCTGGGGAAGTCGCTGAGTGGGTGACCTGCCGGGGCTCCTGGCGCCCCCAGCACCAGGCTCTGGGCCGGCCGAGAGTCGAGCGAGGCCTGGCATGAAATCCGTACCCGGGAGCTGACGGCTCGGGGATCATACGCCTCCCGCCAGCCCCTGGGGACGTTGAATTTAGAGGACGCTGGGGCCTATTTTACAGCCCCAGGCTGGCCAGAGCAGGCTGGGCTGGCCTGGGACTCCCACTGGCAGGTGCCCCTCACCGAGAGGGGGGAGCTCTTGGGTACCCTCATGTCCCTCCCTGAGAGCGGGGGGGCCCTGCAGGGTATTTGAGGCGCTGCGCTCCGCCGTGCCCTGGGGTGCCCCCGTTGACCCAGCTCACCCCTCGTCTCTGGGCTGCGTGTACCTTGTCCAACCGAAACCCCTTCATTGGCCCAAGGCGCAGCGCCCGCGCCCACTGGCAGTGCCGGCCCTGAGCCTTACGCGCGGCTAGCCTCCGCGCCACTGCCGCCCTGCGGGGCCCGGCGGGCACTGTGCCTGGGAGGGGAAGGGCCGGAGCTGGCCCCAGGTCGAGGCCAGGCAGGGAGCGGGAGGCTGCTCCAGGGGGTTAAAATTTGGCCACGCCCGGGCTGCCCTTCTGCTGCTCCGGCCGCGCCCGTGTAACCGTCCGTGCTGCTCTTTTCCCACAGACTTCTCGCCGCCCACCTCCCCGCTGGATGGGCTCCTTCCCTCCCCCGGGCGCTGGGAGGGCACGGCGTGGGCTGGAGCGGAGCCCCTTCCCCTTCCCCCCTGGGAGTGGGGCGCCGGCTGGCTGGAGGAGATGGAGGCCAAGCACTCCCGGAGGCCCGAGGGGACACCCGCCGCCGAGCCGCCGGAGGGGAAGGCAGCACTGAACGGGACCCGGCCCCCCGGGCATCGGCCAAACGGCAAGTGTTAGGGTGGGTGCGGCCTGGCACAGGGTGACTGGACGCTGGCGGGCTGGCCTGCACCCTCCCCCGTCAGGGGAGCACAGGCCTGCATGTGCCCCATGGTCCCTAGGACTGGCCCACTCCTGAGCAGCACTAGGCCAGGAGAGCAGCCAGAGACTTTAGCATCCCTTTGGGGCACGTCCCTGCTGAGAGCCTGCGGGCGACCCCTGCCCGCGGACACGGCCTGCAGGGGTGTTTCACTGCGGTGCAGACATTCGGGCGGGGGCTGCGGCTTGAGCTCTGGACCCCTCCCTCCTGCCGGGGTCCCAGAGCCCGGCTCCATCCCAGCCCCCACGCTGGGGGGTGGCACAGATTCCTGTCCTCTGCGGGCACACGCCGGCGGGCTGGGGTCCCCGCGCCAGGCCTGGCCTGGCCGTGGAGGGGAGAGTCGCAGCCGGAGCCGGCTCGCTGTCGGTAAAAGGTGATTCCTTTCCAGGTGCCTGCGTGTCGGAGTCCAGCAGCCCCGCTGAGGGGGCAGTGGGGCAGGGCCCGGCCCCTGGCGCTGCCACCCACAGCCCCGTGCCCGGCCGCGCCCAGGAAGGGGGAGAAGAACAGGGTTGTTCTGCAGCCGATGGCCGCGGGGGCGACAGGCAGCCGGGCGTAGACAGACGGGCACGTTCGTACCAGGCAGGCGCGACGCCTGTTATGCCCAAAACCCAGAGAGGCTCTCGGGGCACCGTGGACCTGGGGGCGAGTGCTTGGCTGTGCCCACCCCCAGGGCCTGCTAGACATTGGCAACAGATTCCCTGATGCGAGGCCTTGGACGCTTTCGAGGCGGGCGGCGGCCCCATGGGAAAGGGATTCCCCAGCCTGCCCCACACGCTGACGGGGTGGCGCAGAGACCTCGCCGAGCTCCACCCCAGCCGCGCGGCCTGGCGTCTCTTGCTGCCAAACGTTGGCTCCTTTTCTCTTGAGCACCCGGTCCCTGGCAGGACTCCACCCGCTGCCCCACTCACGGCTGGCGCGCCGAGCCAGGATTCCTGCTGTTGGCTTCAATGCCCATCGCTGCTCCGCGGCGCTGTCCGGGGTACCCGCCCTCGTGGGCTTTTCCTGGGTCGTACGGGGGCTGGGAGGCCCCTGCCGCTGCCGTTGGTTCACAGAGGGCTGCCTTTGCTGCCCAGGTGGGCGCTTGGAGCCTGACGGCCCTGCCCACCCAGCTGGGTTCCCCGCACCTGAAGCGGGCGGCGGGGGGGCTGCTTGGCGATTGCCTGGTACAGGCGGGTCAGGTCGGCTCTCAGCTCTGCCAGGGCACGAGCCGTGGAACATTGAACGTTGCCTTTAATGGCTCTCGTGAGACATTTTCCCAACGCGCCTGATTTCCCAGTGCTGTGGCCTTCTTCCTGTAAATAAAGCGAGCTTTTCCAGCGAGCGGCTGGGCGCTGAGTCACCCGCTGCGCCGCGCCCAGCTAGCCGCGGGGGCCGCACCCCTGGGGAGTGGGTGTTAGCGCCCGTGGAGCCCTCCCCGGCCTGGGCATCGTGTTGCAATGAAAGGCGCAAAAGAAACGGGGGGAAGAAACTCCTGGCTGCGGAGAACGGGCGGAGGCTGGGTTTGCTTGAGCGCTTGTGCTGAGTTCACGCCCATTGGCATGTCTGGCCTTGGCCTGTCTGGCCAGCGAGTGGGGAGCTGTGCCCCGCGGGGCTCTGTGTGTGTGTGGGGGGGGGGGGGGGGGGGGAGATCCCAGCATGCAGTGGTGGGGTTTGGAAAGGTGCCCCCATCCCCCTGCCTGGCTGCAGTACCCTGGACCGGGTCAGAGAGGGAGGCAGGGGGCTGGGGAAATCTGCCCGTTGGTCCAGCCTAGCTGCTGGGGGTGGGTTCAACGGGGCCAGAGACGCAAGTTCTGCCCTGGCATGGTGGGGAAATGCCACCCATCCATCCCCCCGCCAGCCAGCCACGTTGAAGGGGCAGGCCCCGGGGTGCAAACGCCAACACGGCCGCCTGGTCCGCTCACCTGCAGGCAAAGCCCCACCCGGGGGCTTCCCGAGTCGTAAAGTCCCAGTGCAGGAGGTGGCTGGCAGGTCAGGTGGGTGGCATCTGGCCCGCTGGCTGCTGTGCTGGGCACAACACCCCCGGGAGCAGGCAGTGAGAGAACAGGGAGGGCTCCCGGTTTGCCAATGGGGTCGCATCTCCGGGATCGGCTGGGGCACGCGAGGGGACGGGGGCTCTGGGCGGGAGGCCCAGGCCGACAGGCCTGGCTGCAGCTGGTCCCCCGAGGCTGGCCGCGGGGGCCGTGCGGGTGGGGAGGGTTGTTGGGGGAACTCTGGCCGCCAGTACCCAGCACGGCGTAGGGAGCGTGCGCCCCGGGACAGCCATGGAGCAGGGCCCGGGTCGGGCGTAAGGCAGGCCTGGCCTCGCGGTGCTGGCTCCGTGATCCCCGCACAGCCAGGCCAACGGAGCTGGCTCCCCAGCCCCTCCGTCAGCAGGCCCAGCCTGAGCCCCCTTCGTTCAGTCCCCCGCACCGCCTGCCCCTCCCGCTGTTGGCGCTCACTGAGCCTCCCGAGACACTCGCGCAGCTCCGCGGGCGGGCACGTCCTCCGTGAGCGGCGAGGCCTGGGGCAGAGCGCACAGTGAAAACACCTGCAGACAACATCGCGCAGGGAGCGGCCAAGGCTACAATCCCAACTGATCTGCACAACCTGGCAAACCAGTGGGAAGGAAATAGGATTGAATTCCCGAAGGGCAAACGCACAGTACTCCACGGCGGAAGGAACGATCAGTTGCAAACGTACACAATGGGAAGTGACCGCTTAGGAAGGAGCCCGGCGGAAAGAGATCTCGGGGGCATAGCGGCTCACAAGCTAACTAGGCGTCAACTGTTTAATGCTGTTGCAAAAAGAACCGACCAGCATTCTGGGATGTAGCGGTAGGAGTGGTGTAAGCGAGACACGAGAAGGAATTCTTCCGCTGTATTCTGCGCGGATTAGGCCTCCACTGGAGTACTGGGGCCGGTTGTGGGCGCCACGTTTCAGGAAAGATGGGGACACACTGGAGAAAGTCCAGAGAAGCGCGACAAAAAAAAGGATGAAAGGTCTAGAAAGCATGGCAGAGTGAAAGCCGTGGGTTTGGTGAAGAGAAGCCTGAGAGGGGACGTGATAAGTTTCCAAGATGGATCCACGGAGGAGGGAGGTAAATTGTTCTCCTTAACCTCTGAGGACAGGACAAGACGCCATGGGCTTGAATTGCAGCAAGGGCGATTTAGGAAAAACTTCCTGCAGGAGCCCAGCCCCAGCCCCCTCAGCTTCCGCGTGTTCCTGGCTCAGCCATAAGTGGCTTCAGAACAGGGCCTGGTGTCTGCAAACGCCGCGTCTGCAGCTCCCCCCCTGCGCTGGCCCTACGGCGTGGCACTGCCAGCGGATGGCACGAGGCCCCGCCGGCGGAGGTACAGCTGCCCCAGCCGTGAGGGGAGCCAGAGACCCCGCAGCTCGGCCCTCAGGGAGGTGTCTGGGTGCCAAGTGCCATGCTGGGCTGTCCGTCCCCCGCCTTGCAGGGAATATTCTGAGGCCTAGGACGTTACCCGCCCCGTGCCCCCTGCTGCCGCCCGTCACCCAGGGCCCAGGCCTCCCCTCCCCCAGCCCCCAATAAGCCAAGCCCCTCGCTCCGTCCAGGGTAACAAACAGCTTTATTGGTTTGTTTTACAAAAGGGTCCCTTAGCTACCAAAAAACACCCCTGCCCACACGAGGGGCGGGCAGTGCCCCCGCGGGCCGGGTGGGTGGGCCGCTCTCTGCGCCCGGCTGGAGGCTGGTCCTGCCCCAGCTGCCTGCCCCGGCCCGGCTGGGCACAAACCTTCCTGGGCAGACCTGCCGGCGTGGCACTCAGCCCCCTGTGCTGGGGATAAACACAGCCCCGGCCTGCCGCTCCCGACCCCACCTATTTACAAGGGCCCCCAGTCCCAGCGTCAGCAATTAAACCAGCCCCCATCTCGGGGCGGGGCCCGGCTCCCAGCCTGCGTCCGCTCACTCCGCCAGCGCCGCTGGCCTCATCTCTTCTCCTGCAAGGAGAGAAAATCCTCAGCGGGGCCCGGGACCTGGGAGGGGTTTGGGCCCGCGCGGGCGTGGGCCGGACGCGGCAGGGTTTGGCTGCAGAGAGCATGGGGCTCTCTGCAGCCAGCTCCTGGGGGGGATGCCCGCTGCCCACGGGGAAATGCCACAGCAGCCTCACCCTGCTCCGGCGTGACATTCCCCCTCCCGGACACCTTTAGGTGGGGATCACCCCCGCCATGCCAGCGATCCGGCTGCCCAGTGCCCCACAGGAACACCCCTCCCCGGGACTCCCCGCTGCCCAGCAGGGCCCATGTGGATGGGGTTGCTCCTGCCCCTGCAGGTCCTGCTCCCCCCGTGCCCGGCAGACCCCCCCCCCCCCCCCCAAGGCGCTCACCTCGGCTGTCCTGCTGCGGCCGGAGCCCTGGCCCCGGGACCCCGTGGAGCCCCGGGAGGAGGAGCTGCCGGTGGTGGAGCAGTTGCTGGCCACCTGGCCCCTGGCGAGGAAAGCGGGCCTGCTGTACGGGACGATCTCCTCCGCTGCAAGGGAAGGGGCAGGCGCGTGGGTGGGGCTGGCGCTGCCCCCCCCCCGCAGCCCCCTGCCCGACGCGGGCAGCGGACGCGCCCCCCCCCGGAGCCGGGCGGGGTCAGGCGGAGCTCGGGTAAGCATGGCTAAGCCCCGCCTCCCGTTGGCGTTTGATCGTTAATGAACCCAACGCCCCGCGGCCACTTGGGCCCTGCCAGGAGCCAGCCGGGGGCCTAGACATCGGGGGGGTCGCGCTCCAGGTGTGGCCGGCAGGGTGCTGGTTGTACAGGCTGTGCCCACAGGGGGCGCCAGGGCACCAACCCAGGCAGGTGCCCGTCCATGCCCGAGGGTGGCTGGTTTCTCCTGGGGGGAGTCTGGGACCGAGGGGCAGGGAGCGCGGGGGACGGGGGAGGGCAGCGGCTGGCATTACCGTCTCGGTGCGGGCCCGGCGTGCTCCGATGGCCAGCTCTCCGCTCTGCGGCGCTGCTCACGGCCCTCTCCAGAGAGGAGGCGCCGCAGGCCGGGGGCGGCGCGGGGGGCTGAGCGGCGGCACCGGGGTCCTCGCTGGGCGGCGGCAGGGGGGGCGGTGGCAGGTCTGTAGGGGAAGCAGAGGGAATCGTGCCAGCGTGCCTGCCAATCCCAGACCCCGGGAGTTGGTGTCATGGAGGGGGGGGACCTGAGACGGCGGTTACACCAACTGGGCTGTCGGTTCCCCGGCAGACAGACGAGCCAGGAGCTGCGCTGCCCGGTCTGCTCCTTGCTGCCCGGTTGGCATTGCCGCGGGCATCACCGGCTGGGCTGCCGGGGGCCACGCCCACACTCACCTCCCTGTTTCTTCTCCCGGCGGTACTGGCTGGACTTGGCCTTCTTCTTCGTTCTCTGGGCCGGGGGGAGGGCCGCGTCGCCGGGGGTGGGGCGGGATTTCCCTGTTGGCAAAGGCAGGGTGAGTCCCTGATCTGCCTCCCTCGCCCAGGGGCACCCGACCTGGCACGTGCTGCCCATGGTGGGAGCGGGGGGTGTCAGTCCCTCTGGCTGGGCACGGGTGCCCCCCTCCACCTGCACTCACCTGGGCTCGGGGACCGGACGTTCTCGGCGCTATGCGCTGGGGTCTGACTCAGGTTCCGCCGGTGCCCAGGTCTGGGCGTGTGGCCGTCGGCCCCCTCCGGGAGGGCATTGAGATTCGGGTCAGATTGGGTCAGGGGAGGGCTCGGGGCCCTGGGCAGCGCCCCCGAGCCGTTCAGCCGCCGCCTGGAAAACAGCAAGGGCAGCCCGGTTAACCCAGCCCTGTCCGGGAGCAGGTCTCCCGGCACCCACCCCCGGCACCCGGGCAGACCTGCAAACACCGGGCATTGCTACCACTGCCCCCTGCCAACGGGCCCCGGCTGAGAGGAGAGCCCGGCCTCTCTGGCCCCCTCAGGCTGCCAGCGGGGCAGACGCGCGCACATCTCTGGGGACAGCTGCTTAGCAGGGACCAAGACCCAGCAACCCATCTCCACTGCCTGTGACGGAGTGGGAATACTGGCTGTGTGCCTCAGTTTCCCCTATGCATTTCTTGAATGGTGCAGAGCAGAGAGAGAGTGTAAGCAAGTAGCCGCCACCTTGTCTTGGGGCTGGCCTCTCCCCCCCTCTCACGGGGTCAGTTAGCTGGAAGGTGAAAACAAAGAGGTCACCTGACCTGGCCAGGGAAAGAGACAAAGGAAAGCCGGGGAGGGGCTGGAGAGGGAGTTTCTGGCTGGATCTGGCTGGGGGGAGAGGCAGAGAGCTCCAGGGAGGCTGCCTGGCTCCCTGCCCCCCAAAATGGATCCAGCTGAGGGGTCACGTTCGCTGTACAGTCAGTGTTAGACCCTGTACCTGTCCCCTAATAAACCTCTGTTTTACTGGCTGGCTGAGAGTCACGTCTGACTGTGGAGTTGGGGGGCAGACCCACGGGCTTTCCCAGGACCCCGCCTGGGCGGGCTCACTGGGGGAAGTGCACGGAGGGGCAGAAGGTGCCGAATGCTCCGAGGTCAGACCCAGGAAGGTGGAAGTTGTAGCTGTGAAGCTCCTAGCCCTGGAGACAGGCTGTTCACAGAGAGGAAGCTTCGCCCCCGAGTCCTGACCGGCTTCATAGGGAGCAGTTCCGGACCATCGCCCCGGGCACGCCGTATGAGGGGAGATTAAAAACACGGGGGCTGTTCGGTTTTCAGGGGAGCATAGGCAGGGAAGTGTGTGTGTGTGTGGGGGGGGGTGCTGCAGCTGATTCCCAGATGCTGGCTGCACACGCGGGGGTCCCAGCTGCCGTTCCCGCAGGCGGGGCTCCGCTAATGGCCCCACGCCTGTCCCCGGCCTTCTTCTGTCTGTCCGTGTTCCGCCCCCTCCTGGAGACACGGCCCTGCTCCTGGGAGTGAGGGGGAGGCACAAGGTGAAAAGTTTGGGGATACTTTTGCTGGCGTTCAGCACCCCCAGAGAAGGGGGGAATATGACAGAGGTCTATAAAATCACGACTGGCGTGGAGAAAGTGACTAAGGAAGTGTCCAGAACACAAGAACCAGGGGTCACCCAATAAAATCAGCAGGCAGCAGGTTTGAAACAAACCCAAGGATGTATTTCGTCACCCACTGCACCGTTAACCTGTGGAACTCATTGCCAGGGGATATCATGGGCAGGGAAGTGGAGGGAGATTGGAACGCAGGAAGCTGAGCGGCAAATACTGCCTCTTTGGCTGCCCCAGAACCTGCACAGGGCATAGGAGATGGACCAGAGAGACAGCTTCGGGTCTGGGGCGGGGAGGTGCAGCTGGCCTGGGGCGTCTCTCTCCTGTGAAGGGTTTGGGGCCGCTCCCAGGGGTGGGGGCGCCTCCTACCGGGGCAGATGGGGGATCTCGAAGTGATGCAGCCTGGGGATGTCCTCGGCGCCTCTCATCTCATCGCGCGGCGAGGGCGTCAGGGTGGCGGTGGACTGCTGCCCGTAGGAGCGGGCGGGCGAGGGGACGTCGCTGCGGGGCGGGGAGCACGGCTCCTCCTGCCCGTTCTCCGTCAGGTAGGTGCGTTCGGGCAGCGGGGGGCACCATTCCTCTGCCTCCACGCTGCAGGGGGGGGGGGGGGGGACGTTAGACCCCGCCGGGCAACCCAGGCTTGGACGGTGCCTTTGGCTCTCCCAGCCACCCTGCCCCGTACCGTGGGGCTCCTGCCCGGGTCCACAGGGCACCCTGCCCCTCCCCCGTGCCTCCCTGCCCCGCCCCCCGTGCCTCCCGCCTTACCCAGCCCCCCAGCGTAGGCCCTGCTGCAAGCCTAGCCCTGCCTGGCTCTTCACGGCCCTGCCTTGCTCTGGAGAGACAGTGGCAGGGCTGGCAGATCCCGCTCTGTGGGGGCGACCCCCACTGTGCCCCACGGCGAAGGGCTGGTGGGAGGGCGCCCCGAGCCCGGGACATGCTAGCCAGGCTCAAGGGGGAGGCGTCTCACGGCTATGACTGCAATCAGCTGCTGCCACCAACTCTCCCGCCCGAGCCTCCGACCTGACCCAGGCGGGCCTGGGCGAGTTGTGGGCAGGCTGGCGAGGCCATAGGTCGGCCTGCCCCCCCCCTCCCCCCAGCTCCTTGGGGTGTCTCTGGCAGGGCGGGGGCAGTCTGGTGCGGGGAGGGCTGTTTGCCCGGCCCTGGCCCGTGTTGCCACGGGCATCCATGGGATTGCTGGGGGTGGCACCGCCCCTGCTAGGACCGAGAGGGGGGCCACTGTGCTCACCCGGCAGCCTCCTCTTCCTCCTCCTCCTCCGCGTACTGGCTCAGCTCGCTGGCCGGAGGCGGCGGGGGCAGCAGCTCCGTCCAGTTCAGCGCGGGCGGTTTCCCCGGCTTCTCCAGCGCCTTGGCGTTGCTGATTTTCGCCACTAGAGAGATGGGGGCCAGAGGGGCGTTTCTGACCGGGCGAGTGGGGCAGCCCCACAGCGAGCCCCCTGCCTCTCGGAGCCCTGTCCCTGCGCCTCGGGGGCTCCCCTGCAGGGAGGGGGGCTCCACCGTGGCCGCGGAGGGCACTTCACGGTGCCCTTGGGGTGTTCCTGGCTCCCATGATCCAGAAGAGCCAACTCTGTGCCTGGCACCGGCTCGCTGGGTCCCCCCCCACACACATCCCCCGGGCCCCACAGCCTCACCCCCCAGTTCCTACCCTGCTCGGCCCTGCTGCGCTCCGGCAGCGCGTACTGGCTGCCGGAGGGGCCAGGCGGGGGGCTCCGCGGGCTCTCCTCCGCCCCGGGGGAGGGCAGGCCGGGCGCCCCGTAGGGCACCAGGGGGGTGCCGGCGTAAGGCGTGGCGTGCTGCGAGAAGACCCCGTTGAAGGTCCGCCGCTCGTCGCTGGCCGGGTCGATGGTGCTGTAAATGGGCCCCTCCGACGCGCCCGCCCCGAACGTCTCCGTCTGGGCGAGGTAGTTGGAGATGCCGGCCTCTGCGAGGGAAGTTACAGACACAGGACGCCGCGCTATGGGGATGGCTGGGCCAGGTTTGGGGCCACCTGGCTCCTGCCCCGCCTGCCGCGTGGGCTACTGCCGGCCCAGAGGCCTTGGGCTGCTTCTCCTGCCCCTCTCTAGGAGCTCGGCCCGGCTGTGCCCCAGAGCGAGACTCGGCTCGGCTCCTTCGCCTGCCCGGCCCCCACAGCCTTGGGGTCAGAGATGCCCCGGGCATGGGACCCATTCGCTCTGGCCCCCTGCCCCGGCCTGCCCCCCCCTGCTCCCCGTGCCAGTACCGTTGTAATATCTCTCCGTGGCGTCGTGGAGCCCCGGGCAGCAGCCGGCGCCCGGGTCCTTGGCGTTCCCACTGCGCAGCAGGTTGGGCGCGGGCCACGAGTCCGCCAGCCAGGGGTAGTGGGAGGCGCTGGTGGCCATGGCCAGCATGCCCGGCCTGCAGGGAGAGAGGGTAGGGCTGGGGCGAGGCGCAGGGCATGCTGGGTAGCACCGCTGGAGGGTCTCCCCAGCAGCCCCCCCCCCCCCCCCGGCGGCTGTGGGGCGCGGGCTCGCCGCACTCACCTGCTGTGTCCCCGGGCTGGCCCCTCGGCGTGCGGGAACGAGACTGAAAGAGACGGAGACGCTGCGGTGAGACCCGGCTGCGGGGGGGTCGGGGGGGAGCCGGCTCCGGGGGTCCGGGCCCAGCCGCCATGGCAGAGCCCGGGGACAAGGCTGTGGTAAGTGGGGAGTTCTCACAGTTCAGCAGACAAATGTGTCCCCCCACCCCCACCCCCGCAATCCCCCAAAACACAGGCCCGGACCAAGACCCCCCCAAGGCCGGGCCAGGCTCTGAGCTATGTGGACAGGGCTCGGCTGGACACCGGTTGGGTGAAGGGGGTGAAGACGTGGCATACGCTGGGCACAGGGTGTTGGCACAGTGCCCACAGGCGCCGTCTCCCGCTGCTCGCCTCCGCCCGTGGTCAGGGCAACGGGACTTGGGAGCTCATCTTTGTGGCCCCGTTCCACGCGCCTCCCTGCCCAGGTTCTGGGGCAGCCCCGGGGCCGGGGCGAGGGAAGGGCCTTACCTGCCGGCGTGTAGGCAAAGGAGGCTGCAAGAGAGGAGGGGAGACGGTCAGTCGCAGCAGCTGCGGGCAGGCGGGAGAAATTCCAGGGCGCAGCAAGGGAGAGGGCAGCAGGCAGGGCCGGGCACAGGGCCGGGGCATTCACAGGAGCATGGCACAGCTCGCCCCATCAGACCCCAGACTGGCACCTTCTGCTGGGCGGGGGTGGGGGACGCCGAGGCCCCGCTCCCTTTGGGCCCCCGCTTTATTCCCCTGGAGCTGCCTCCGCCCCGGCTGTCCGGGGCGAGCAGCCACGCTGGGGGGCTCTGCTCCACCCCCGGGAGCCCGGGACGCCCGGGATACAACGGGCAGCGGGCACAGGGCGGATATCTGCGTAAGGGTTCACCAAACGGTGGCTTGTGAGGTCTCAGCTGAGGGCCAATGCCCCCTGGGTTGCCATAAGGATGCGTGGCGGTGGGGGTTGCGGTGGGGGAGGGTCCCTGGCACCCGGGGGTGGGATCAGTCCCTGGTGCGTGGCGGTGGGGGTTGGGGTGGGGGAGGGTCCCTGGCACCCTGGGGTGGGATCGGTCCCTGCTGCGTGGCGGTGGGGGTTGCGGTGGGGGAGGGTCCCTGGTGCCCTGGTTGGGGGCAGAGCCCGGTGCGTGGCAGCGCGGGGCGGGGTGGGGGAGGAGGGGAGGCCGGCCCCTCACCCGTGTAATGACTCAGCTCCTTCCTCTTCTTGCGGCGCCAGTAGATCCAGAGGCTGAAGCCCATCAGGATGGCCCAGCAGGCCCCGCCGATCCCCGCGATGAAGGCCGGCTGCTTCACCACCTCCGTGATCTGCTCGGCCAGGCTCACGCTCTCCCCGCTGCCGATCGGCGCCAAGCCCTGGTCCGGGGCAGGCTCTGCGGAGGGGTCGGGGGGCGAAGGCGAGGCTGTGAGAGGGCGTCTGCGTGGCCTGACCCGGGCCCCTTTGTGCCATGCCCTCCCCCCCCGCTGTACCCCCATTCTACCCCCCCCCCCCCCGCCAGCGTCCCTCTGAGCCCGGCTGGCACCCGCGGCAGGGACGTCACTCACTGATCTGGACGGCGACTGGTGCGCTCCTCACGCCGACGCCGGCGCTGGTGACCGCGGCCACCTCGGTGCGGTACAGCACCCCGGGCACCAGCCCCTGCAGCACCGCGGAGCGCGCCGTGCCCTCCACGCTCCGGTTGATGTGGAAGCGGCTCTCGTTCCCCAGGCACCAGATCTGCCGGGGAGAAGGCTCTGGTTACCCGGGGGCTTCGGGGAGGACCCCCCCACCCCCAGCTGCCTGGCACGGGTCCTGCCAGAGCAGGCCAGGCTCGAACCTCCCCCCCGGCAGCCCCTTGGATGCACTTGGTACCCGCCCCCCGGTGGCGCCGCCGTACCCGGTAATCCTGGATGATGCCGTTCTGCTCGCCGGCGGGAGGCGGCTCCCACGACACGCTGATGCTGGTGCTGTTGCCCACGGTTGCCACGGAAACCGCCTGAGGGGGGGCGCTGGGGGCTGGCAGGGAGGAAAGAGGCTTTGGAGCTGGGCACCGCGGGGGGGGGGGGTTGGCACTGGCACCCGGGCGACTCGGAGCATCACCACTGGCTCCGTGACTGGCACGTCGCCGCGGCCCGCCGAGGCTGCCCCTCACAGCAGCGCCGGAGCCCCCCCCAGCCTCCCCTCCCCCTCTACTCAGCGCTGGGGTCCTCTGCCCCCCACGCCAGCCCGAGGGAGCGCCAGCCGGGCGGATGGTCATGAGACTCCCGGCTCCGGGCGCGGCCCGGGGGGGATGCCGGCCCCGCGCCGGGGCTGCCCCCGCCCCACTGACCTTCCTCCGGCATGCGCACCGCCAGCACCTCGCTGTCCGTGCCCTGGAACTCGTCGAAGTAGGGCCGGAGCTTGAGCTCGTACTCCTGGCCCTTGCGCAGCGCCAGCAGCACGGCGCTGCGCTGAGCCGGCGCCGGGACGTCCTGCGCCAGCCAGGCCCTGCCCCGCGGGCGGTACAGCACCCGGTAGCCCTGGAGGAACTGGGCCTGGCGATTCACCTGGGGAGAGGGGACGGCGTTGGGGAGCGCTCGCCCGGGGCCCCCACTGCCACACCTCCCCCCCGGCCTCCCCACCGCCCCGGCCTGGCACGCCCACCCCGGGCAACCCCCTCCCCGGGGCCACGGTACTCACCGTCCAGGACACCTGGATGGTGGTGGAGGTGAGGACGACGGGCTCCTGCAGATGTACCACCACCTGGCCCAGCTCCCGCTGCACCTGCCGGTGATCCACGCCCTGCCGGGTGGGGCTGACGTCTGCCAACAAGCCCGGGGTGAGTGCGGTGCCCGGAGCCGCCCCGCCGTACAGGGCGGAGGAGGGAGGCACAGGATCGGGGCCCGGGGGTCCCACGAGCCAGCCACTGGGCTGGGAACATAACTGTCTCCAGGCACCCGGGGGGCGCGCAGGCCGGGCCGAGGGGAGACAGCAGGGGGCTTGGGTCCCGGCGTAGGGGCTGATGAGGGAAGCAGGGGGCCCAAGCGGTCTCTGCCCACCCCTGCCGAGCCTCCCCCCCCGGCCTTGGAGTCCCCGCCCCGCGCGGCGCCCGGGGCCGCCTCACCTTGCGTGCGGACCGGCTCGGAGACGGGGCTGGGCTCGCTCAGCCCGTAGGCGTTGGCGGCGCGGACGAGGAAGAGGTAGATGGTGTTGGGGTCCAGGCCGCTCACCGTGTGCTTCTCCACCCGCACGTTCTCGGCCACGGTCTGCCAGGTGCCGCCGGCGGACTGGCTGCAGCGGGGCGCGGGGAGAGGGGTGAGCCGCAGCCGGGCACGGGGCCTGGCCTGGCACAGGGGGGGCAGCAGCAGAGCCCGGGGCTTGCCACGTGAGGGCGATTCCTCCTCCGCCAGCCAGCGCGAGATGGGGGCCGGGATAGGGTGGGGCAGGGAGCGCCGGAGCACCCGGGCTGGGTTTGTGTTCCCGGACCGGCCCTTCTCCCCCTTCCCTCCTCCCTGGACCCCCCACGGTTTGGGTTTTTGGGGGGGCCTCTCTGGTGGGCGTCCCGAGCGGCAGCAACCGGGGCGTTACCTGAAGGCTTCGATGACGTACGTGGCGGCCGCGGCGCCCCCTCGGGGGGGGCTCGGCTTCCAGCCCAGGGTCACGCTGTTCTTGGTGACGTCGGTGACGAGCGGTGCGGAGGGGGGGCCGGGGAGGGGGCCTGGCTCGGAGAGCGGCACCCGGAGGTCAGCTCCAGTCTCTGGGGAAGGACAGACGGACAGGTGGACGGTGAGCGGCAGGGCGGCACCGACGCCAGCCCGGGCGTGTGCCAAGACACAGGGCCCAGGACTGCGGGGAGTGACCTGGCTGGGATGGGACTGGGGGCGGGGGAACCCCCAGGAAGTGTTTCATAAGAACGGCGGGACTGGGACAGGCCCATGGTCCATGGAGCCCAGTATCCTGTCTTCCGACAAGGGGGTTTGCAATGGGGGGACCCCCTCTTCCCCAGGGGCCACCCCCGCCCCGTCCAGCCATCAGGAGCCAAAGGGAACGCACCACGCCAGGCACGGTCAGTGCTAAACTCCCCCCGGAGCGGCTCTGAGCAATGCCCAGGCAAGGCCCCCCCAGTGACGGCTGCAGGCCTAGGGTGGCCCGGGGAGTCCCCTGGGCATCGACCCCCAGGGTAGGAGCCGATTGACCATCCTGTCTGAGCCTCACCGCCCCGAGCAGTCAACCGGCCCCCGGGCTCCTGCATCCCGCCAAACAAGCACCTTCCTGCCCAGTGTATCCAGCAGGGACCAGCCCCCACCCCGACCTGCCCCAGCGCAGCTACTGTGTGTGTCTGGGCCCCTCGCCCCCCGACTCTGCTCCCAGCCCCCCGACTCTGCTCCCAGCCCCCCGACCTGCCCCCAGCGCAGCTACTGTGTGTGTCTGGACCCCTCGCCCCCCGACTCTGCTCCCAGCCCCCCGACCTGCCCCAGCCCCCCGACCTGCCCCAGCGCAGCTACTGTGTGTGTCTGGGCCCCTCGCCCCCCGACTCTGCCCCCAGCCCCCCGACCTGCCCCAGCGCAGCTACTGTGTGTGTCTGGGCCCCCCGACTCTGCTCCCAGCCCCCCGACCTGCCCCAGCCCCCCGACCTGCCCCAGCGCAGCTACTGTGTGTGTCTGGGCCCCTCGCCCCTGTTCCCTGCACCCAGCCGTCCCGCTCTGCCCCGACATTGCAGGGCCCGGCTGACCGGGCCCGCTACTGACCTTGCACTGCCAGGGCCCCGCTCCACGTCGTCTCCCCGGTCGAGCTGGTGGCGACACAGACGTAGAGCCCGGAGTCCATCACCTGCGCACACCAAGGGGAGCCAGTGAGCGGTGCCGCTGCCGCGGGTGAGTCCCTGGGCGGGACGAAACTGCAGCAGCCCCCCCTCCCCTCCCCGAGCTGTGTAACGGAGCCTGGTCCCGGACGGGTTTCTGCTCAGATGGGAGCACCGCCAGGAGAACAGCTGGCCCGTGTGTCTGGGTATTGCTCCAGGATGCGATGGGAGGGGCAGAGGGCTGCCGGGGGGGGGGGGGGTAATGCAGGGGGTCAGCGAGAGGGGTCCGTGGCTCTGGGAGCTCCCTGGGGACGGAGCGCAGTGACGGAGGGAGCCTGTCTCTGAGCCGCCCCCCCCCCCTCCCCCCCACAGCCCTTGCTGCATCAGCGTCCGGGGACGTCTCAGCCTGAGCCTCGGGGAACGCTGCCTGCCGGAGGTGCCGGGGCCTGGCCCGAGAAAGCAGCCCAGCCCAGCCCGCCAGGGCGGCTCGTTAGCCGCGGTGATCCCCTGGCACTGCGCTCACCGGGATGCCACCGCATGGCGCTGCCACGCACACTCCACACTGCTGCCGGTGGGAGGGGAACGGAGGGGAGGCTTTACTGCGCCCGTCAGGTGGGGCTGTCCGTGGGGCAGGCGCTGCCCCACTTTTCTCCACGAGGAGGTAGCCGTCCCTGGGGCCCATTAACTCACGCTTGGCCCGACAGCTCTCATTGCTCCCTGGGCACAGAGCCACCACTGCTATCCACCGACGCCATTAGGTGCGCCGGGAGCTGGCGAGATGCATTAACCTCCTGACGCGCACCCGGCGGCGGCCCAAAGCGACCATGCGATCGCTCGCCCCCCCGCCGGGGCCGGCCATCAATGTTTAAAGCCCGGTTTAGCGTGAGCGGTGTGTTTGGATAACTAATTTATGGCTAACCGCCACTTTACCCCGGCCCCCTGGCTGACTCCGCCGCGCCGGGCAGGGGGAGGAACGGAGCTCCCTCAGCACCCCCGCTGTGCCCACCCAGCAGCCCTGATGCCCGCCTCCCAGAAGCGGGAGCCGGCCTGCTCCCTACTGCTGTTCTCGTGGCTGAATGCCCCATTGCCGTCAGGTGAGCAGGGCGCCATGGGACCAGGCATTGCGCCCACTCCAGGATCTGCCCCCCCCATGTGAATATAGGGCAGCCTGCAACAGGTGTGGTTAACAGATGGGACGGGACGGGTTCAAATGCTGCCCGCTCAGAGGAAGTGGCGCCCCTAAGAGCTGAGTGAGCCTTGTCTCCGGGGGAGAACGGTACCATCTTCAGCGCTGATGTGATTTCAAACTTATGTCGGTGGACGTCTAACCCTGAGCTGGTTTAAAACAACTAGGACCGCGTTAGGCCTTGGGCCAGATTTTGACAAGTGTTTAAGCATTGCTCAGCCGCGCATTACAGACCTAAGTGACTTAGGAGCCTGAGGGCATGTCTACACTACACACTATGGCTCTGCAGCTAACAGGGATGCACTATAGTGCTGTAGATCCTTTCCACGTCGACAGGAAGGGTTTTTCTATCAATGAAGGTGAATGAATGGAAGCATCCTTCCACCGCCCAGCCGCGTCCGCACTGAGGGCGAGGCTACCTGCCCGCGGCGGTCAGGGCACAAAACTCTTGTAGCTGCATCGGTCAAACCTTTAGGTGTAGACCAGGTGTAAGTCTCATTTTCAAAATGGTGGAGGGCTTGTCTACACATCATAGAATATCAGGGTGGGATGGGACCTCAGGAGGTATCTAGTCCAACCCCCTGCTCAAAGCAGGACCAACCCCCAATCTGACCCTCCATCTATGTGCTTCAGCTTCCACGCATGCAGGGAGGCTAGCAGTCCAGTGTGGCCACACAAGGATTCAGGGATTCTGGGACATAGCACCCTGATAGGGAACCTCTACGCATAATGGCCTGGTGGTCTTACCAAGGAGGGGGAGTCAATTTAAAACAAAACACGGCCAGAAAAGCCGTACCATGCTGGGTGGACACAGCAAATGAAATAATCCAGCGTACCTGCACCGAGCCTTGGTGCTGTTAAAAAATGTCTCGGTTCCCACTGGAGCATCAACAGAACATAGGGTGACCAGACGTCCCGACCGTATTGGGACAGTCCTGATTTTGGGGTCTTTTTCTTATCTAGGCTCCTATTACCCTCACCCCCGTCCCGATTTTTCACACTTGCTGTCTGGTCACCCTAACAGGACACCCCAGGACACAACGGAAAGGCCCAGGAAAGTGACAGATTGCAAACGCACGTGTCCATGGGTCTGCAACTTGCTCGAGACGCCGCGTGAGCAGGGGCAGTAGGGGCCCTGTGGTTTCTACACTCCACCAGGACCCGCTGTGCTTCATAACAGATCTAAGCACCAGCTGCAAACTCCTCTCCAGGTAAGAAAGTGGGGCTAGGCAAAGGCTGGCTCACCGGAGGGGCTCCCAGAGGCTCTGGCGGTCCCTGCCCAGTACCTGATTGCTCTGCGCTGGGGGGCTTTGGGCACAGCTCGGTGTGTGTGTGTGTGTGTGTGTGTGTGTGTGTGTGTGTGTGTGTGTGTGTGTGTGTGTGTGTGTGTGTGTGTGTGTGTGTGTGTGTCTCAGCAGCTTACCTGCACGTTTGTGATCTGCAGAGTCCCGTTGTCTAACAGGCTCACCCTGGGGTCCCTGCCCACGACCGGCTGCCCGTCTTTCAGCCACTGGATGCTGGGCAGCGGGTTCCCGGTCACGTGACACTGCAGCTGGGCAGTGGCATCCACGGCCAGCGTCTGATTGGCCGGCCCTCGGCGGATGATTGGCGGGATGCGGTCGGAGGTCACTGAAGGGAAAAAGCCCAGCGCCGGCGTTAGCGGCTCCCCTGGCCCGCGTCGAGGGCAGAAAACACCCAGTCCCGCTCTCGAGGGACCACGGCCAGGTTAGCCGGCCTCCGGGCAGCGCAACGCCCTCTGAGCAGGTGCCAGATGGGCAGCAGTGGGCAAGCTCAGAGGGGGCTGAGACCCCTGCCGCTGGACCGGCAGTGGGAGACTCCCCAAGCAGCCCCAAACAGACCTGCCCCTCCCAGCACAAGGGAGCTGCCCCTAAGACCTCCCAGCACCCAGACACCCAACCCTGGGTTTAGCAGGCTGATGCTCAAAACACTGAGCTACCCCCTCCCCTATTGAGCTATCCCACCCCTACTCCTTGCTCTTTTGAGTTACAGATCTGCACCAATGGCATCGACTGGATCCAGCACAACGCCTGATGGGAAGGCAACTCAGAAGTACTGTTCCAACTTTGGAAAAGACTCCACAGCGGCCAGACAGGAAGCCAAATTGGATAAAAAGCCAAAAGCCCAGGAAGGCTTTTACAACAGACACCACTCAGTCAGAGAACTGCCCCGGTCTACAGCCCGGAGTTTCTGTCCAACCGGCTGAAGAAAAAGGATGTCGAGCCGTCATAAAGAAAAAGAATCCGTCGGCCAGATCGTACGCGATTGAGACCGACGGGGGAGAGTTCAGCAGAAGCCGTGGACATCTGCAGCTTGTTCCTGAGACGGAACAATCCGCAGAGCAAACGCTACAGCTGGGGACGCGAAACGGGAAGACGACTCAAGGATTCCAAAGCAGCTGTTGTAACCGCTGGACGGCCAGCTGACCAAGTTGTTCCGTGTCTGGGGCATGTAATTAAAAAAGAGATCGTTAACGAACGAACGTCAAGACAGCATGATAATGTAAATATTGTAAATGGGGGGCATGTAGAATTTGAAGGGGGAGATGTAGTGAAATGCAGTTATGCAGTTCAGCCATTAGACTGCAAAATACCTTAGTTAAGCGATTTAAGCCACATCTGGTACAGCACGAAAGGCTGT
The DNA here is from genome assembly GCA_032164245.1 of Sternotherus odoratus. Classification (NCBI taxonomy): domain Eukaryota; kingdom Metazoa; phylum Chordata; order Testudines; family Kinosternidae; genus Sternotherus; species Sternotherus odoratus. The sequence goes on along the minus strand of JAVMKO010000019.1, from coordinate 13,096,161 downwards.
GATGCTGAACACAGCTGAGGTGGAGACATGACCTGTGACCTGTCCACATCTGGTTCAGGGACATGACAGATGTGAACGGGGCTCCCCCCCCCGGCTCTGAGTCACTGTTAGGAGTGGGTGAGAATGCTCATTGCAACAATGAAGCGACAAGGGGCAAAACAGGGAGTTTGCATTTGCAGGAACCAGCTGCCCCAGAAACCCGGCTGTTGTCCTAATCAGGCTCTATGCTAATTTTTGAGGCGGGTGACTCTCCTGTCATTGTCGCTCGGAGTCTGGCTGGCGGCCTCCAATTTGCATACTGGCTGGCGACCAGCGTTCAGCGCCTCAGCCGCTGGCCTGGCTGGCGTTACAAGGACCTGGGCAAACAGCCCAGCTCACACGGGGCCACTTTCGAAACTCTGGGAGCCTTTGAGGGGGTTACTCCTCATTTGGGAAATGTGGCTTTGGGGGCATCAATCGGTGTTGATGGGGACTGCCAGGGCCTCCGCGGGCAGAGACGCCAGCTCATTCCGCATCCACTGCCCGGATACGCACCAGGAAATCAGATCCCAGGAGAGGACAAAAGAGCCAGTGATGGAGGACAGTCGCGTCCCCCTCTGCCCGCTCTCTGCCTTATACCTCGTCACTGTTCCTGAAAGATGCTGTCACGTTATCACCAGCAGAACTTGGCAGTCCACACGGAAGAGGAAGGACAGCTGCTGTGGCGGCCACAGGCTCCCCAAAGAGACGGGGGACGAGAGGAAAACGAACACCGTTCTGCCCTAAGCTCGTAGTCCAGTGACGAGGCTGTGTTGGGAACTGCTGTTACTAATGAAGTAAAGTCAACCTGATGGCAGCCCTGGTGCCGGGAACAGGCCACGGGGCACACGGGGCGGGGAGGGGAATCCAAGTGACTGGTGGAAAGAGGGGACCAGGGAGGGACGCTAGAGGTATGGGGGGTGGGGTGTTCAAAAGGAGACAGAGGGGGCAGTTGAGTACGAGACTGAAAGGAAGGGAAGGGCAAGGGAAGCCCAGGAGATAATGGGGAGAATAGGAGGGGGCAGAAGACTGGGTGGGGGAGGTTGGGTTTGATAGGGGAGGGGCAGGGTATTCCCCAGCCCAGCGGATGGGGGGAGAAGATGGAAGGGGAACGCCATTTGATAGGGGCAGGGCGGGGTAGCCTGGTATTCCCCAGCCCAGCGGATGGGGGGAGAAGATGGAAGGAGAGCTGGATTTGATAGGGGCAGGGCGGGGTAGCCTGGTATTCCCCAGCCCAGCGGATGGGGGGAGAAGATGGAAGGGGAGCTGGATTTGATAGGGGCAGGGCGGGGTAGCCTGGTATTCCCCAGCCCAGCGGATGCGGGGAGAAGATGGAAGGGGAGCTGGATTTGATAGGGGCAGGGCGGGGTAGCCTGGTATTCCCCAGCCCAGCGGATGGGGGGAGAAGATGGAAGGGGAGCTGGATTTGATAGGGGCAGGGCAGGGTAGCCTGGTATTCCCCAGCCCAGCGGATGGGGGGAGAAGATGGAAGGGGAGCTGGATTTGATAGGGGCAGGGCAGGGTAGCCTGGTATTCCCCAGCCCAGCGGATGGGGGGAGAAGATGGAAGGGGAGCTGGATTTGATAGGGGCAGGGCAGGGTAGCCTGGTATTCCCCAGCCCAGCGGATGGGGGGAGAAGATGGAAGGGGAGCTGGATTTGATAGGGGCAGGGCGGGGTAGCCTGGTATTCCCCAGCCCAGCGGATGGGGGGAGAAGATGGAAGGGGAACGCCATTTGATAGGGGCAGGGCGGGGTAGCCTGGTATTCCCCAGCCCAGCGGATGCGGGGAGAAGATGGAAGGGGAGCTGGATTTGATAGGGGCAGGGCGGGGTAGCCTGGTATTCCCCAGCCCAGCGGATGCGGGGAGAAGATGGAAGGGGAGCTGGATTTGATAGGGGCAGGGCGGGGTAGCCTGGTATTCCCCAGCCCAGCGGATGGGGGGAGAAGATGGAAGGGGAGCTGGATTTGATAGGGGCAGGGCGGGGTAGCCTGGTATTCCCCAGCCCAGCGGATGGAGTGGGGCGGCCCCTGTTTGTGCAGATAAGGTAGGATTGTGAGCCTGGAATGACACTGATGCTACCCCCCTCCCCCCCCCCCCCCCGGCTGTGTCCCTGCCCCTCTCTCCGCACGGCTCGCAGCTAGCGGCGCGCACGCTGCAAACACGGGAGAGTTAGGGGGTGAGCGAGGTAGGACCCCCAGGGCAGTGGGAAGCCCTCTAGGTGCCACTGTGAGAACAGGGCAAAGTGGGCAGGGAGGACCAGGCGTTGTCAGATGAACCGCAACCTGGCCTATGATCCCCCTGGGGTTACTCAGTGGCTGGCCTTGAAGCGGCCTGGATGGGTGCAGAGTACAGCCAGACCTACCCTCCCCTCCCTCTGCTGCGAGCGTCGCCATGGTGATGCCCATATGGGGCACACACCCCCCCAGCATTAATGACCCGCCCCCACCCTAACTACCCCGAACCCTAAAGCACCCTAAAGACTTTCACCTCAGAGCCCAGGATCCGCCCATTTTTTATGACCCTCCATTGGTTGGGAAGCCCGGGCTGGACAGAGCGCCCGGGGAGTTGAATTTGCCGGCGGAAACTGCCCGGGAGAGGGCGAACAAACCGCAGCCAAGGTACAGGAGCTGGGTCAGGCAGCATCACGGCTGACGGGGGCAAAATAAGCCGGATGCCACAGGCCACACAGCTGCCTCCCGCTCGGGCCTGGTGCTCTCACCCGGCAGAGGCTCCCAGCTCCGCCTCGTGACTCGCTTGCCCTCTTGTTAAAACGCTCCCAGCCAGATCAGGCGCGCCGCAAGATCCAGACACGTGCAGTGTCACGTAAAGGCCAGGGCCGGCTGCGGAGGACTGTGCTGTCTAGCCACCCTCTCGGTGCAGGAAGCCATCTGCGCTGCGGAATTAGGATTCTGGGCTACAACGCTCTTTGTCCAACGGTTGCCATTAATCACCTCGCCCTTGTCAGCTGGGCGGATGGATCAGGTGTTACCAGCAAACCCAGATCCCCCGGGAGTGCCGGGGGTGAGCTCCCGTGCTGCCCAGCTCAGGGGAGAAATAAGGGAACACAAAGGCTTTCCCTCGAGTGGGTACCATCTGCTGGGCACTCGCTGGCCCGCGTGCGAGGAGCCAGGTAGGAAGCACAAAGAGGAGACGCTGGTTCCCACACTGGCAGCCCCAGCGGAGGTGTAATGTGCCAGGGGGCCAGGCCTGGGTTCTGCACACGCTAGGCCCGGGCTGCCACGGCGCGGAGCTGGGATCAGGACGTGGGGTTCGGCTGTCAGCGTGGCCTTTGGGGAGCCCAGCCCTCTGCCGGCACTTCCAAGCCGGGCTCCCGCCAGTGGGGTTTCAAAGTGCCACTCGCTGCCCGTCCGGGGTTGTACCCTGGCCCCTGCGCCAGCCGTAACAACCAACGCAACGCGGTGCCAGGCCAAGGAAACTCACCCGCGGGAATTGGCGAAGCCGGACGCTGGGCGGAGAGTCAGGCAAAGAGCATCACTTGCGATGGGCCCCTCTTTTCAGCTCTCTCAGCCCAAGACTTTACTGCACACACCGGCAGGGCCCAGCCGTGGCACCTGACAGCGTCGCAGGGGAGAATAGTTTGCTTGGACAAAGTGCGGGCAGGGGCGGCAGAGGGGAGCCAGGCTCCACGCAGGGGGGGAGGAAGCCTGCCGGTCCCGCTGGGTTTTTAACAAGAAAATCCTTGGAGGTTTTTATTTGTAATACGAGGAGAGCCTCCCTCCTCGGGTCTTGCTGGAAACCGTGGTTCCTGTAACGCCTCCCGAGTCCTGGCGAAGGCCAAGGAAACGCGGACAAAGGACATTCAAAGCAGGAGAGTTCGGAGAAAATGCCAGAAAACGTCAGAGAACAAATTCACTGGTAAAGATCAGGCCGCAGCTCCCCAGGCAGGTCCCCGAAGGACAGAACCGTTCTTCTGTGGGTGTAGCGGGGGGTGCGGTCAGATCGGGGCCCTGCCGGGAGCCGGGCAGCCATGTTCGTCTCAGGCGGAAAGAGCTGCAGTCACCCCACGAAAAACCCAGCACCGGGCCGCTTCTTCCATGCGCCTCTCCGGCCCCTCCCCACATTGCCCCCCCCAGATCTTCCCCCGCCTTCTTCCTCCCCCCTGAGCTGCCTCTCGGCTCCAGCTGTCCCCGGATGGAGGGCGGGGTTCGAATGGCACCTTGCCCAGCACTGCCGGACCAAACCAGCTGCCAGCCTGAGTGAACGAAGTCCACTGGAGCCCCCCCCCCCCCCCCCCCGGCCAGGCTCACCCCCGCTCTCTGCTGTGTCCTCACCAGCACCCTGGGAACTCAGCAACCGATCCACGGCTCGTGGACGGAGAGGCCTTGCTTCCCGCCCTTCTCCCCTAGAGCCGGCTGCACCCTGAGCGCCGGGGTCCGGAGCCCCCAGGCTCTGCAATACGCCGACCACGTGACTCCATGATCCTACAGGGCGGTTAGGCCCTAGGCCTCCCTCCGGTGCTTGGCCTGGGGACCACACCCAGGCCTCTCCCTGACCACGAAGGGCCTTACCAGAGCTCTTACGTTCACCAGTACTCACCATCCTCCACCTCCAGCAGGGCTTTGGCCAGGATGCTCCCCGCCACGCTAATGGCCTGGCACATGTAGTACCCCGAATCTGCGGCCTGCACCTCCGCGATGGTCATCTCCCCGCTCGGGGAGACGGAGAAGCGGCCCGTCGGCTGCGGGGGCTGGCTGGGGAACAGCAGGATCTGCAGGGGAGACACAAGCGGGGAGCCCCTGACTCTCCGGCTGGCGAGAGCCGAGGGTGACCCGGAAGCCGCTACAGGGAGAGGCTGGGCTGATTTTGGTGGTGTCCCGCCCAGGGCCAGCTGAATTCGGGAGACAACGCTGAGTCCAGCCCTCCCCAGACACCGAGCAGGGCAGGCAGAGGGGCTGTTCATGACGGGCAGAGCTCCCCGAACCAGGGCCTAGACATAGAGAGGACCCGGCCCAGTCCCAGCCCTGCGGTGTGGGGCAGGGAAGAGCAGCAAGGGGCCAGCCTGGACTATGGGAGCTTTATAGGGGAGTTTCAGGCTCCCAGATTCACCTTCAATCTCACTGAACGTGAATAACAGTCCTACAAAGCCAGTGCCAGCCCTCAGAGCTCCCGAGGCAGGGGCGTGGGACCATAGGCGTCACCTCCATGGGTGCAGCACCTGGACCTGGGCGGGGATTTGGGGAAGGGGTCCAATAGGGGCAGGGAGGGGATGGCGTTGAGGTGGGGACTTTGGGGAAGGGGTTGGAATGGGGATAGGTGGGGCTGGGGAGCTCCCATGGGCGCCGGGGGAAGTTGGCGCCCATGTGTGGGGCAAGGTCACGGGGAGACCTTGGCACGTGCTCAGGGGAGGAGGCCACGCAGGACCTACCTGGCTGCCCTCCTTCTGCCAGAACACAGCTGGCGGCGGGTTTCCTTTGGTCTCACAGTGGAAGGTCACGGTGCGGCCCTGAGGTACAATCTGGTCCCGCGGGCGCGTCACTAACTGGGGTGGAACTGAGAGCGGGTGAAAAGAGGGAGAAACAAATAGACACAGGTTGCAAAACTTGAGAAGGGGTTTTGGAGCATGGGGTCTCCAAGCAGTGGGGCTTGGGGTGCCTGGGGCTTCCTTGCAGAAATGTTCCCCCAGGAGGTGGGGAGGGGATGCTGTGTTGGCTAGCCGAATATATTTCCACAGCCCAGAGGTCTGTGGGTCCACCGCAACCACCACTGTCGATATCAGGATCCCACCGCTCCCACCACTAACCCACTGTGAATTCCACGATCCCACCGCTGCCACCACTAAGCCTCCAGGCAGCTGACCAGGAACCGGAGTGCTGGCCTTGTCTGCAGCGAGGGAGCTCACAGCACACAGCTGTGTGGCTACAGGGCCCCGAGAGCAAACCCCTAATAGTGACACGCTCCAATGGGCTTGCAGGGCGCAGCCTCATAGGGTACCATACCAGGACACAGCATCTAGGCAGGATTAGGACACCAGAGCCAGGGCCCTTCCTGCAGACACGGGGGCTCCGCCACACTGCGCGTCTGGCCTGTTTTATGGCTGGAGCAGCAAGCACGAGGGAGGTGCAGCAAAGCATGATAAACCGACCTCAGACCCTTCTGTGGCCGAGTCACTGGCCTAGGGGCTGCGGGGAAGCCAGAGAGGGGTCCCCTTGGCCCCACCCCCACCATACATCACCTCCACATTGGTGCGCATCAAAATAAAATCATTCCGCACATGGATGTACAAAATTAGAGGGAACACTGGCCGAGACTGAGCAGGGAAAATACCAGCCCCCCGCAAAGGAATCTGTTTGGGAAAGTAGCTACTCTCCAGCCCAGCCTGCCCAGGGCCTCAGCAGCCGAGTGGGGTGCGCCGGGCAGGCGGGGGAGAGACCGGTGGGCGGGGGAAGTGAAATCACAGCTGTGAGGGGCAGTGCTTGGGTTTTTCCTGGCTTGCTGGTCTGGAAGACAGGAGCCGGCCTGCGTGTAATACCGAGGGGCTCCCCCCGAGCCGGCTAGCGTGGAGTTCTGGGTGACGGCCAGTGTCCCGGGGAGGAGGCTAGGGGAAGCTGGTGTGACTCGGTGTGGCGGTAGCACACAGGACTCACACTCCCGCCTGGCACACCTGCTTCCCAGAGGGCTCACAGGGGGGACAATTCCAGGGAGGTATTTACAAGGGGAGAGAGAAGAGGGAGCCAGGCCCGGCCCCAGGATGTGGGAGTGGAGCCCTCCTGAACAGAGCCATAACACTCCGGGGGGAAGATGTATTGATGTGCCTCCCGATAACCCGCCGGCACTCGAGGCGGGATCTGGAGAGGGAAGGAGGAAGGGGGAGGAGGGAGAGAGAAGAAAAGCAAATCTCCTAAATCAGCCACCTTCCCATCAATAACTAACCCTCCCCCCTCCACCGCTGGCTGTTCAAAGCCTTTTCTTCCCTCTCAATGGAAGACAAACGACAGCGGGTTTTACAAATGCTAATTGCCGGCCTTATCTCCCCTCTGCCCGCCCCCTTCCCAAGCCCTCCAGGAGCAGGGAGACAATGCAGCCCTGGAAAGTATTTATGGGGCGCCGGGCACTATCACAGCGAGCTTCAGGTGCGCCATTGTCATGCTGATCCCTGCAGGCGCGGCTTTAATGAAGTTATGGATTGCTAGGTACCCCCATGCTAACCCCCCCTCCCCTGCTCAATTTCCATAGCGGGAAAAGAAAAACCCGCCACTGTTTCATTGTTATTGATCTGCGGGTAAGATGGACGGTGCATGGAGGAAGGTCGTGCGGACGTTAGTTACTTGGTTACGCCCGTCATCAGGGCAGTGGCTGGATGCACCTTGCACGCTCTGGTGGGAGGCGCATTGTAAACGGAGCTCAGCTGGTCTCTGCCCGGTGTTTGGATTCAAATCCGGCGACCCCTGACCTCTCCCAGCAATAGCCTGGGCCTGGGCAACCACCTGCTCCAAAATCACGTCTCAATGGCCGTGGCTTGAGGGGAGGGGGCAGCCGCAGGGGTGCTGGAGAAGCCCCTTCACAAAGCGCCCCCCCCCCCCGGGCTCCAAAGGGGCCGGGCGCCCGCACGGAGCAGGGAGGATGGAGACCGACTCGGGAAATCCAGCCCCGCGTTCTGCTCCCGCCCCACTTCAAAGGCCAGGAGGAAACGAGGGCGAATGACGTGGGGTGCCCCGGGAAGCATCGCTCTGTCCCGGACGAGCGCCGGGAGCGAGGCTCTGCTTTGGCCCCATCACTCGCTCACCTCGGTGCCCTCATTTTACCACGTCAAGGAAAGCCAGGGGGGCGGGGTGTCAAGGGCATTTTACTGCTGCCACAAAACGCACCTGACGGGCTACAGCCAACGGCACCCTGCCCAGAGCCCGCTGCTCCCAGCGCCCTCTGGCTGCGAGCGCAGGGGGGTCTGCGTCTCTGACAACGCAGGGCGGAGATTTGCTAAGCCGCGGGGCTGACAAGGGGCCGGTCCACACGCCGGAGAGGGGCCCTGCACAGCGGTTCTGTGGCTAGAGGGCAATCACAGGGCCCCCGAGTGGGCTAGTGTTAATTAGCTCCCAAGCTCCATGCTGGAAGCCAGTTGCTTTTCAGCGGAGGGAGAGAGGGAGGGAGGGAGGGAGGGGGGTGTCCATGGTGGGAGAGACCTGATCAGAGTCACCAGCCAAATGGGTGGGCCGCTCGGGATTCCCTCTTCTCCCTCTTCTCTCCTGGGAAAGCCCTTCTCTGGGATGGTCTAACGCCGGCGGAGCCAGCCAGTTGATGGCCGGAGCGGGGGGCAAAGAGCCTCTTGCACAGATCAGCTCCCACTACGGCCTCAGGAGCCCCCAGGAACGTGGCATGCACAGCCCCACTCCCCCCCCCAGTGCCCCTAGGACCGGCCCCGCATGCCCCGGGGGGATGAGATGAAATGGATACTCACGGAATGGGCTCACTGGAACAGAGAACACAGAGAAACAGGCGTGAGATGAGCGGGGTCCCGCGAAGCCGGGGGAGCGGCCCGGGGACGGGACGCGGGAGGGGCCGAGAAGCAGAGCCTGGCTCATCTCCCTCCATCCCACCAACCCCCGGCACTCGGGACGGCTCCTCTCCCCCTCGGCTCCGTATGTCCCCCCCCCCACTGCTGCCGGGCCCCCTGAAGGCCCCTTACCGTGGACGCTGAGCGAGCCCGAGGCCTCCGACTTGCCCACGCTGTTCTCTGCCACGCAGGTGTAGGTGCCCTCGTCCTCGGCGCCGACCCGACTGATCCGCAAGGTGTTGTCGTCCCGGACCTCGGCCCTGGGATTGGCAGAAACAAACGCGGCGAGAGCCCAGCCTGGCAGCCGCCCCGGGGCCCCGGACGCCGGTGCCCCTTTGGTGCCGGGGTAGGAACAGGGTTCGCTAGACCGGACGACCCGCACGTCCACCCGGGTCAGACTCACCCTTGGGTGCGTCTGGTGCGTGTCTCTTACCTGCCCCGTGGCAGCTCCCCTTCCTCCTTGCGCCAGCGGGACGTGGGCACCGGGTCCCCCTGCACCTCGCAGTGGAAATCCACGCTGTCCTCCGCCAGCACCACCTGGTTGACGGGCCTGCGGCTGAACGTGGGGCGCTCTGCCCAGACAGGCCGGAAAGGCGGCGTCAGGGCTGAGGGCGGGAGCCGCGCGGAGCTGCCGCCTCGGAGCCCCGCGCTCAGAGATCGCACGAGGAAAATGTCGGAGAAGCCAGCCCCATGGGATCGGAGACTCCAGCCTCTGCTCCCTGGGGCACTCGCAGCCCCACTCCCTGCTCCCTGGGGCACACGCAGCCTCACCCCCTGCTCCCTGGGGCACACGCAGCCTCACCCCCTGCTCCCTGGGGCACACGCAGCCCCACCCCCTGCTCCCTGGGGCACACGCAGCCCCACCCCCTGCTCCCTGGGGCACACGCAGCCCCACTCCCTGCTCCCTGGGGCACAAGCAGCCTCACTCCCTGCTCCCTGGGGCACAAGCAGCCCCACTCCCTGCTCCCTGGGGCACACGCAGCCCCACTCCCTGCTCCCTGGGGCACACGCAGCCTCACCCCCTGCTCCCTGGGGCACACGCAGCCCCACTCCCTGCTCCCTGGGGCACACGCAGCCCCACTCCCTGCTCCCTGGGGCACACGCAGCCTCACCCCCTGCTCCCTGGGGCACACGCAGCCCCACTCCCTGCTCCCTGGGGCACACGCAGCCCCACCCCCTGCTCCCTGGGGCACACGCAGCCTCACCCCCTGCTCCCTGGGGCACACGCAGCCCCACCCCCTGCTCCCTGGGGCACACGCAGCCTCACCCCCTGCTCCCTGGGGCACACGCAGCCCCACCCCCTGCTCCCTGGGGCACAGGCAGCCTCACCCCCTGCTCCCTGGGGCACACGCAGCCTCACCCCCTGCTCCCTGGGGCACACGCAGCCTCACCCCCTGCTCCCTGGGGCACACGCAGCCTCACCCCCTGCTCCCTGGGGCACACGCAGCCTCACGCCCTGCTCCCTGGGGCACACGCAGCCTCACCCCCTGCTCCCTGGGGCACACGCAGCCTCACGCCCTGCTCCCTGGGGCACACGCAGCCTCACCCCCTGCTCCCTGGGGCACACGCAGCCTCACCCCCTGCTCCCTGGGGCACACGCAGCCTCACCCCCTGCTCCCTGGGGCACACGCAGCCTCACCCCCTGCTCCCTGGGGCACACGCAGCCCCACCCCCTGCTCCCTGGGGCACACGCAGCCTCACCCCCTGCTCCCTGGGGCACAAGCAGCCTCACCCCCTGCTCCCTGGGGCACACGTAGCCTCACCCCCTGCTCCCTGGGGGCACACGCAGCCTCACCCCCTGCTCCCTGGGGCACACGCAGCCTCACTCCCTGCTCCCTGGGGGCACACGCAGCCTCACCCCCCGCTCCCTGGGGCACAAGCAGCCCCACCCCCTGCTCCCTGGGGCACACGCAGCCTCACCCCCTGCTCCCTGGGGGCACACGCAGCCTCACCCCCTGCTCCCTGGGGCACAGGCAGCCTCACTCCCTGCTCCCTGGGGCACACGCAGCCCCACCCCCTGCTCCCTGGGGCACACGCAGCCCCACCCCCTGCTCCCTGGGGCACACGCAGCCTCACCCCCTGCTCCCTGGGGCACACGCAGCCCCACCCCCTGCTCCCTGGGGCACACGCAGCCCCACCCCCTGCTCCCTGGGGCACACGCAGCCTCACCCCCTGCTCCCTGGGGCACACGCAGCCCCACCCCCTGCTCCCTGGGGCACACGCAGCCTCACCCCCTGCTCCCTGGGGCACACGCAGCCTCACCCCCTGGCAGCCATGCAGCCACTTCTGGGGCGGAGCGCCGTGGTCGATCCCAGCTCGCAGCACCGCAGCGGGGGAGCAGCCTCGGCGCCCGTGTGCCCTGCCCAGCCAGCCCCGCCCCGCGCAGGCCCCGGGTACTACGCACCGAACACCACCAGCTCGGCCGGCTCGCTGTCCCGCTCCCCCACCATGTTGGTCGCCACGCAGACGTACATGCCGGCGTCGCTCTTCCGGGTGTTGGACATCATCAGCTTCCCGCCCCGGCTCTGCGCCAAAGGGGAAGAGCTCGGGGAGTCGACCCCGTCCCCGTGCCACCCCATAGGACAGACGCTCCCACGGCCCCCTCCCTGCATGCCACCCCCCCGGGAGAGACACCCCCATCCCCCACCCCACCCCACAGATGCCCCCCTCCCTGCATGCCACCCCCACGGGAGAGACACCCCCATCCCCCACCCCACCCCACAGGACAGATGCCCCCCTCCCTGCATGCCACCCCCCCGGGAGAGACACCCCCATCCCCCACCCCACCCCACCCCACAGATGCCCCCCCCCGCATGCCAGCCCCACCCCCATGGCACAGACACTGCTCGTCCCCTCCGCCACGTCCCCCCGGCCCCGTGGGAAGGGCGAGGCCTCACCGTGATGCGCTCGTCCTTCTCGCCGATGCGGACGCTGTTCTTCTTCCAGGAGACGGTGGGCTCGGGGTGCCCGCGGGGCGGGACGCACTCCATCACGGCCGGCTCGCCCGCCGCCACCACCACGTCGCCGGGCGCCTGCCGGAAGTCGTCGCGCAGGACTGCAAGGGAACCGCCAGCGCGTGAGCCAAGGGGTGCCTGCCCGGCCCTGCCCTGCGTGCCCGGCCCTGCCCGTCAGCCGCTCGCCCGCCCCGGCCTACGGGCATCCTCCTCCTTAGTTTGGGACGTTAGCCTCGAATAAGCAGGCTGCAGTCGGATTCATACACCGTGGACCTGACGCAGCTCTAGATCCCCGCAAAGGGTCACTCGTGGGCGGCAGAGAGGAAGGTCCTAAGGGGAGGCGGCCCCGGCACCGCGACTCCATCCCCCCCAATCTGTGGAGAGTCACCGGGACAGGCAGAGACTGGCGAGAAGGATGGGGAGGGGGAGGGGAGCGAGTCGGGGTGGAGCCGTGGGCAGTGCTGAGGGGTAGACGGATTGGACGGGGGCTCGCAGGGAGGGGGACGGAGGATGCAGGGGACACAGAACGGAGCAAGCTGGCCCCGTTCCGGCCTGCGGCTCTCTGCGGCCACGGCCTCAGAGCTCCCCCGGGTCACTGCCCACACAGAACGTGCCGTCGCGGACGAGGCAGGAGAGTCCGGCATGGGCCCTGCCTCCTGCCCACCCACGGCTGGAATAGACCCCTCGCCTCCGGCTGAGTTCCCGACCTCCTCAACTCGGGATTTAAAGACTTCAGGTCACAGAGGATCCACCGATCACTGCGCTGCAGCAGCGCCCAGTCCCCTGCTCCGGGCGGCTCTCCAATCACCCGGCGCCGGCCAGAACAATCCAGCATTTTATAACCGTTACGGGAAAGCGTCAGGCCGGGCGGCGGGGCCGGTTACGGCTCCTTCGCCTGTCAAAGGCACCTGCGCTGCTGCTGCAGCAGGAACAATTCATTAGCTGCTTTTACCAGCCGGCCGCCCACCCCGGGGACGCCTGTCACGGCCGATTAGCACTCAGTGCAGCAGGAGGGACTATGGACACCGCTGTAAATGGGGAGGCCGGGGAATGTCTGACAGTGGCATTCCCAGGGTCCCCCTGCTCAAGAGCTAAATCCAGACGTGGGTGCCCCCAAGGGCCGGGTACTTTCCAAGGGTTTCTCCGTGCCGGGCGGATGGGCAAAGGACAGGTGTGTCCTCTCCCGGCTCTGTCAGGGGAAACCCAGGCCAAGCACAGGGGTGAGATCAGTTTCTGCCAGGGCCAGGACAATCGCCCACGTCGTGGAGAACTCCTCTCCGCATCTGGGTGCCAAGGGAACGCTGGCAGAGTTGCCAGGTTCCTAGACGCTCGCCCGGCGCCTGAATGGAGACGCAGCACTTGCCCGACGTGAATAGCTTGTCGATAAGCCATTTAACTTGGCGGGAGTCAGCCCATAAATATTTGTATCTGAGGGGGATACGCTCAACTAATCCTGCCGGTAATGAGCAATGAAACACGGGTATATTGCTTATTAAGTATTTATGGCCCTAATCCAGGGCTGGCTGCCTTCCAAGAATCTCACAACGCAGCGATGGGCACAAAACAAAGAGACCCGGCTGCTCTTTGGCCAACTGAGTGTTCTCCACGGACTCTAACCGCAACCGGCACATCCCCAGCTGCACGGGGTCTAACGTCCCGGGCCGCGGTAGCCAAGGGAGCCAGGGCGGAGGCCCTGCCCCGGTGGGGAGATCCCTGGCTCAGAGGAAGCAGCAATGGTTCGCCCAGCGTAATTAGATCTCTGCCGGAGCTTTTCTAAATCTAGCAGAGGGGCTGGGCCCTGCCCTCCTTTCTCCCGCTATAATGAATAACCGCAGAGCGATGCAATTAGCGGGCAGTAACCCTGGTAATCTAGATCAATGCTGTATCCCTAATGAAGTGTTAAATCGAGTCCGTCTCCCTACCCCCGGACACCCCCGCAGGGCGGTGGACTTGTGGCTTCCTCTGGCTGCCTTAGATCCGTCACGGAGAGTCAGGAGCGCTGGCTAGTGCTGAGGAAGGAGGCGGCCACTGTCCGACAGAGAACACCGTCCAGGCCTCTGTCAGCTCCCCGCCTGCTGCAGGAGGACACGGCAGCCCTGGGGAAGGATCCCTCAGGGGCTCGGGCCATGGAGCTGACTCGAGCTGGGAGTGCCCAGCTCCCTTCAGAACATGGGGTGCCGGACTTTATGGCATTTTCCTGTCGCCCAGGTATGAGACTTGACTCCCACCCTTGGGCCCATCACCCCTTTGGCTGCCCAACGCTGCCCTGGCTCCATGAGCAGCACTGGCAAAGGTGCCCTGCCCTCCCACATCCCTGACAACCTTCCCTCCCTGTCCCGCTGCCAGCTCTGCCTCCCTCCTGCTGCAGCTGCCAATGCAGACACGGGGAGCGGCTCAACAGCGGAGCTTGGCAGGGCCAGGAGGAGGGAGAGTGAGGCTGGGTATTGCCCCTTCCAGTCCCCAAAGGCCGGAGACCCCACAACCCCACACAGTCACTGTCCTCGGAGTCTTTAACCTCCGGCCTAGTTCAGTACCATCTGCAACACAAATACTTCAGGGAGTCAGTGCCAACATTTGGCCCTCTGGCACCTGGCCCCACGGTGCCTGGCTCCACCCTGCCCCATGCAGCCGCTGGCCCCTGACCCTGCTCCACGCGGCCCAGGGGCAGCCTGTCCCACTCCAGACAGCCCCCGGCCCGGTCCAACCTCCCTCCATACAGCCCCGGGGCACCTGACCCCACGGTGCCCGGCCCTGCGCCACTCCACACAGCCTGCCCCTGTGTCTTCTCTCCCCATCGCTCTTTATCCTGCTTTGTCCTTTATGGACTAGCCCGTATTTGGGTGGTTTATACAACTTGAGAACTCCTCGCGACTCCACATGTGTTAGATCCGTCGGCTCCTCTCAATCCAGCTGCCTCAGTACCAGCGACCCTGGCCCGGCCTGTCAGGATTCCCAGTCGGACGCCCGGGCTGATTCTCACTAAGAGTTCTCAAGGAACTCAAATGTGAAATTGCAGAACTATTATCTGCAGTCTGTAACTCATCATTTCAATCAGCTTGCGTACCACATGACTGGAGGAGAGCAAATGTGACACCAATTTTTAAGAGGTGATCCCAGCAATTTCAGGCCTGACTTCAGTACTGGGAAAACCGGTTGAAACTACAAAATTGTCAGACACACTGACAAACATAATTTCTTGGGGAAGAGTCAACATGGTTTTTGTAAAGGGAAATCATGCCTCACCAATCTACTAGGATTGTATAATGTACTTAGATTTTCAGAAAGCCTTTGACAAGATCTTCACTAAAGTCGGCTGTCATGGGATAAGAGGGAAGGTCCCCTCGTGGATTGGTCACTGGTTAAAAGCTAGGAAACAAAGGGTTGGAATAAATGGTCAGTTTTCCGAATGGAGAGAGGTACATAGTGTTGTCCCCCAGGGGTCTGTACTGGAATCAGTCCTATTGAACATATTCATAAATGATCTGGAAAAATGGGTAACCAGTGAGGTGGCAAAATTTGCAGATGATACAAAGCTACTCAAGATAGTTACCGTATTTTTCGCCCTATAAGACGCACTTTTTCTTCCCCAAAACGGGGGGGGGGGGGGGAAAGTTGGTGCGTCTTATAGGGCGAATGTGCGCCCCGGTTCCCCCCTCCCCGCCACGGGCGGGCTGCCGGGAGCGTCCCGGTTCCCCCCTCCCCGCCGCGGGCGGGCTGCCAAGGTTCCCCCCTCCCCGCCGCGGGCGGGCTGCCGGGAGCGCTCCCGGCAGCCCGCCCGCGGCGGGGAGGGGGGAACCGGGACGCTCCCGGCAGCCCGCCCGCGGCAGGGAGGGGGGAACCGGGACGCTCCTGGCAGCCCGCCCGCGGCGGGGAGGGGGGAACCGGGACGCTTCCGGCAGCCCGCCCGCGGCGGGGAGGGGGGAACCTCGGCAGCCCGCCCGCGCGGCGGGGACGGGAGAGCGAGGCGCTTTTTTTTTTTTTTTTGGTCCGGCTTTTTTATTAAAAAACGAGGGGGCGTCTTATAGGCCGGAGCGTCCTATAAGACGAAAAATACGCTAAGTCCCAGGCAGACTGTGAAGAGCTACAAAAAAGATCTCTCAAAATTGGGTGACTGGACCACAAAATGGCAGATGAAACTCAGTGTCGATGAATGCAAAGTAATGCACCTTGGAAAACATAATCCCAACTATCCATATAAAATGATGGGGGCTAAATGACCTGTTACCACTCAAGAAAGAGTTATTGTGGATAGTGCTCTGAAAACATCTGCTCCATGTGCAGTGGAAAAAAGCAAACAGAATGCTGGCATCATTAAGAAAGGGATGGATAATAAAACAGAAAATATCGTATTGCCTCCATATAAATCCATGATACACCCACATTTTGAATATTGCGTGCAGATGTGGTCGCCCCTTCTCAAGCAAGATATATTGGAATTGGAAAAGGTTCAGAAAAGGGCAACAAAAATGATGAGGGGTATGGAACGGCTGCCATATGAGGAGAGATTAATAAGACTGGGACTTTTCAGCTTGGAAAAGAGACGACTAAGGGGGGATGTGATCAAGGTCTACACAGGTGTGGAGAAAGTAAATAAGGAAGTGTTATTTACTCCTTCTCATAACACAAGAAGTGGGGGTCACCAAATGAAATTCATAGGCAGCCGTTTTAAAACAAACAAAAGGAAGTATTTCTTCACAAAATGCACAGTCAACCTGTGGAACTCCTTGCCAGAAGATTCTGTGAAGGCCAAAAGTATAAAAGGGTCAAAAAAGAACTAGATAAATTCATGGAGGATAGGTCCACCAATGGCCATTAGCCAAGATGGACTGGGATGGTGTCCCTAGCCTCTGTTTGCCAGAAGCTGGGAATGGGTGACAGGAGATGGATCACTTGGTGGTTACCTGTTCTGACCATTCCCTCTGGGGCACCTGGCATTGGCCACTGTTGGAAGACAGGACACTGGCTAGTATCTGACCCAGTATGGACGTTCTTATGTTCACACGCACTCAGCTGGGTCCATAGTCTCCAGCAAGCCCACTTAGCAACTGAAGAATTCAAAGGATCATTGGGAGGAAATCCGCTTATTTTAGTCCAACTGGAAGAAATCCCCAGTCTCCTGCTTACAGCAGGACTCACTCAGGGCTCGAAGGTCTCATGCAGATAAGCAAGTTTTTGGATGGGGATGGGTTAGTGTGACATTCCCGCGGGCACGTGTACTTGCACGAAGGATGTGGCTACACACCATGAACCTCAGGAACACGTCAGAGGACTCGTTCTGCGTGCCGTGTCCTCGCCAGCTGCCTCCCTGAGAGCTCTGAGCGCGGGCTGAATTATTCAGATTCAAGGGAATCAACACAGCTGCTTTATGACAGTTCAACCTTCCCAGTCAGCGTCTAATTGTTCATCACTCCGAATTCCAGCCCCTCTCCGGGGCTGCGTCACCGGGCTGTCAGCGAGGGAGAGAGCCCCTCAGAGATGATTAATGCCAACGCTCCCGGCGCTTAATGAATCAAAGACGGCGGCAGCATTGGCAGAACATGACAAGGAGCGGGACAGTTCGGCTCCCCCAGCCACTAGCCGGGAGGCTCCCAGCTCCGGCTCAGCGCAGGAGGCAAGGAGAGGAGACAGTCCGGGGGGAGAGGAGAAGGTCAGGGCTTGCAGAGGAAGAGAAGCCAGCAAGGGACATGGGCAAGACCAGGCATCTTCCCAGGATAGAGGAGGTCCACGTGGCCACCGCACAGGTCAAATGACAGCAAGAGAGGGAGCGGCAGAACCCGGATCCCTGTGTTCCGGTGCAGCCAGGCCCCCGGCGGTAACACCTGGGCTTTGCAGACAGCCCCACGGGAGCCTTGGGGGACAGGTTTTGGGGACACCCCCACTGTGAGCTGGGGGTGCAAGTCCCGGCTCAAGGAGGCCCTGGCACGCGCTTGGAGGGAGCCAGTGAGCTAAAAGCAGAGCAGAGCCGAGCGTGCCAGCTCGAGCCCAGCGACGATGGGCGTGTGGTGGGTCCCGCTGGAAGGGAAGGCATCCCCGATGTCAGGGCCCTCCTCCGAAACCCACAGGGCACTGGGGCGGCCCTGGCGAGGGAAGATGGCACCTGCTACATCACCAACTCCCTTCTCCCCTGCTCCTTGGAGCCTCCCCAGGCAGAAACGGAGCCGGGCAAACCTGGGAGGTCCTTCAGGATCACTGCAGAGCGCGGGCCAGGGGGCTGCTCAGATAGATAAACGCTACACAGGCCTGTTTTTCTCCATAATTACAGGGTGCTGGGAGGAAGGCTCCCTCCGGAATGGGGATCATTATGCAAAGTGCTAATCACCTTTCCGAGGTCCGGGGGTGATTAGCGGGAGCTGCTTAGCTGGCTGTGCAAATGGCAGGCGGCTTGCCACTGGAGAGAAGGGGACAGCGTTCGCAAGCAGCTGCGTGTCCTGTGCTGCTTGGAAGGGGAGCTTCCCGGAGCATCCCCCCGGAGAGGGGGGTCGCTCATTGGGTTCAACCTGCCCGGCTGTAATTGAATCGGGAGATCCTGACGGAGCGGCCACTTGACCTTCCAGTCAATAATTCCTCCTGTCCCACGGCGGGGCGGGAGCCAACGCATGGAATTATTCTAATCGCGCCCGCCCGGCGGGGTCGCTCTCCCGCTGACGGCACCGTCCCGGCCCCTCCCGACCACCGTGGTGTGAAAGGGACCCTGAGATTAATGGGGGAGGGGAGGGCTGGCGTGAACTCCAGAGGAAGGAGGGAACTCTGAATCCCTGTGCGCCAATCGGCTTTCCACCCCGGGCAGGGATTGTCAGCAAGGCGTGTTTGCCAGAGCATTGCCAAAGCTGGCCCATCGGGCCAG
This sequence comes from Sternotherus odoratus, assembly GCA_032164245.1. Taxonomy (NCBI): domain Eukaryota; kingdom Metazoa; phylum Chordata; order Testudines; family Kinosternidae; genus Sternotherus; species Sternotherus odoratus. The sequence continues at coordinate 13,077,835 of JAVMKO010000019.1, read as the reverse complement.
CCTGAAATGCAGCCACCTCTAGGGTGCCACGCAACAGCTGTTTACCAGTGCACAGAGAGCTAGGAGCGCTGTATCCAGCAGAAAGCACAGGGGGATTACACAGAGGAAGAAATGAACCACACAACTTGACAGGCAGCCAGGAGGCCAGTGGCGACGGAGGGCTGATGGGAAGGGTTTTTCCTGCTTTGGGATGTTTCAAAGGAGGGACTTTTCCCCAGGCACCCAACCAAACGCGCCGGGATTTCCTCCGTCAACACGAGGGGCTGCCAAGCGACGCTGGGACTCCAAAGCCCTCCCAGAAACGATGGGCTCTTTCTCCCACTTGCCCTCACAGCCTCCCTCCCGGGCAAATGCCCGGAGTGCTTTTTCCTGCACCGCCCGCTCCCACCGCAGCTCGGTCACGGAGGCGAGACCGGACCCCGCTCCCCCGGGGCCTCTGCGCTGGTCTCCGTTCCCACCGCACGTTGCTTTCCCCGCAGACACGCCTGAGGCCAATCACCCCAGAACGGGGGGGTTTTGCCCTGGCCCAGCCAAGCAGGGAGCTGAGCAGATGGAGAGCCGTCCCTCCGAGGCGCGGGGGGCTGCTCCTACGGCCTTGCCGTCCCGGGCACTCAGCCGAGGCCCGGGGAAGGGTCTGGCGGAAAGGGTCCAGCCGAGGCAACGGTGACCGCGGTGGTGGGTGGGGGAGCAGTCAGACGGGCAGCGGTTGTGTCTGTCAGATGGGCAGCCATGCCCTTGCCAAGGGGGTTCCAGCTCTTGGATTCCCAGGCAGCAGTGAGGCCCGGGGGGTGGGGTCCTTCCATCTGCCGCCTGCCCTAGTTCAGCGGGGGCCCTGGAAGGCGGCTCCACCAGGGACTGCTGCAGCCCGGGCTGCTCCGCAGGTCTGGTTGGCATCAGCCCATCCCCATGGATTCCTCGCATGGCACCGGCTTCACGCCAGCCATCCAAGGGGAAGGTTTGATGCTTTGTGTGGTTGGGAGCCCGCCTGCCCTCGGGAAACTGCCCCTTCCCCCCTCCCCCGAGCTCTATGGATGCAGCTGAGCCCAGACGAGGGGCTTCTGCCCGCAGTCCCTGGCGGGCGTCCCGAGCACAGGAGGGGCCAGCCAGAGCCTGAACTCACCAGCCTTCCTGGCATGCGGATAGGCACCAAGAGCCCTTTGCTTGGGGCAGGGAGGGGTAGGGCGGCCGTCGGGATGCCTGGCTTGTCCTTGGTATGTAGCACAGGCCCCAGATGCTGCCGGGCCCAGAGAGAGAGTCATCAAAGCACCAGCTGCCACCCCCTGCCTGGGCCAGGCAAAGGGCGCCAGGGACACGCATTCTTGGAAGCGGGCCTCACAGCGTTCACAACAATGGAGGGGCCGGCTCCGGCTGCTCACAAATGAACCTCCTGGTGAAACTGGCTCCGCAGACCACAGTTACAAACCCGCCTGCCTCCGTCTGTGCCCTGAGCTGTAGCGTTCCCGCGAGCACCTTCCAGCCACGCACGAAGCCACATGGCTGATCATTCCCATTCTCCTCTCTTCAGAGGCTCTGCTCGGCGCGGGCCGGGTGACCAGGCCCCAGGGCTCCGACCGAAAAGCAGCAGGGTTGCGGTCTCTGTGGGCCTGGCCAGTTCGATCCGCCCTGGGACTAGCTCGAGTTTGCCCCGTCCCCGACCCAGCTGAGCTTCGGGCTCATTCCTTGCCGTCTGAGAAGTGGTCAAAGGCCCGGAGCACCCAGGCACCTCGGCGGCGCCAAAGCCTGGGGCCGCGGAGAGCCGGGAAGACAAAGGCTGGAATCTTGCCTTGAGGCCGGCTTTTCAGGGCCCCTGCGGGGGTGAGCGGAGGGCAGGGCTCAGGGCTCACTGGGGCTTGGGCTTCTGTGTCCTGCGCTGGCTGCGAGTCCCTTTGCGGCCCCATAGACGGTGAGGCCACAGGCCCGACGGGGGGGGCAACGGGCTGTGAATTCCCGAGGCCAGGCTCCAACAATCGCCATGAATGGCTGCGAATCGCTCTTCCTTTCCCTCGTTCGGGGGCACCCCAGGCCGGCAGCTCCAGCAGAGTCCTTGGCACGTCCGCCCACTGCCCCAGGTTGCAGTCGTGCCAAGGACTCTGCTGGAGCCGCCGGCCCCGGGGCACTGGGGGTTACTCAGTCACACGGGAAGGGCTACAAGTGAGCCGACACTGAGCAGCCCCATGGCACTGTGACGCCTGGTACAGCGCCGCTGTTCACATGGCCAGTACGGGGTACAGCTCCGTTCCCAGCTCAGCTCTCCTCATCCAAAATGTAATAGGCTCTGCCATTACCCACAATGCCTTGCAGACCTGGGTGGGTGATGAGTCTGACCTCTGACCCCCCCCCCCAGGCTCCCGTGGGGCTTTTCCTGCTAAATGCAAAAAAAAATGCGGTTTAATCTCTCTCCAGAATGGCCAATTAGGATTGATTAAAACAACCAGCTGCCTTCCAATGGGTGGAGTAAGTCTCCGTGGACGAAATCTTTCCAAGATCCCATCCCCGGGCCCCAACCCAGCCAGGCTTGGAAAGGACGGAGCCGGCTCCCTGGCCAAAACTCATCCCAAATGCTCATTTCAGTCGCCCCGCTGGCGGCACCAAAGCTCAGTCTTGGATACACCAACGAAAAGCAGCGTTCGAATCCCTATAAACACCACGGGACAAATCTGCCTCTGCATCCCCCCCGAGTGGAAAGTCTCAGGTTAAGAAGCCCCGCTGGGTCAGCGTGGTGTTAAATATCCCAGGCCTTGGGGCACCTCCTCTGCAGCAGGAGGCATGGCCCCACTGCGAGCCTTGTACGGCTCTTCACCCCCAAACCCCCTGCTCGTTCCATCCCGGTCCTCTCTGCAGCTCCACGGAGAGACCCAGGAGTGGCTCACCCAAATGCAGAAGGCGCTGCGTTAGCTCCAGCCATGCGGTGCCTGGCCTGGGGAGGAGGCAGATATCTATCCAGCTGCAGCACACCCCTGCCCGCAGCCAGAGACTCAGGGCTGAAAGAGATTGATATAGGGCAGCAGGGAGGAGGCCAGGGGGCAAGATCCCACTATCGGCAGCTGCAAAAGCAGCCAGTACAGTCAAAGAGGAACTTTCTTTGGTTTATTTGTGGCATTTGGGAAGTTGTTTAAGCGGTCAGGGACTCTGAAAAAGATTCGGGGGGTTGTGGCGGATAATCAGCCCAACGTGAGCTCCCGGTGTGACCCTGTGGCCAAAAGGCCTCATGCGATCCCGGGATGCATAAACAGGGGAATCTGGGGTGGGACCGGAGAGGTTATTTTACTTCGGTATTGGGCACCGGTGCAACCACTGCTGGAATCCCGCGTCCACAGTTCACGAAGGATGCTGGTGAATGGGTGAAGAGTCAGAGAAGAGCCGCCAGAATGACACAGGGTTAGAAAACCTGCGTTATAGTGATAGATTCAGAGAGAGAAAGTGAAGAAGCGACAAGATCACAGTCTTGTCTGCAGGGGGAACAAACTAATGGGCGCTTCAGTCGAGCACAGAAGGATCCAATGTGACCCAGTGGCTGGGTGTTGAAGCTAATTCAGACAGGCAAATTCAGACTGGAAATAAGGCGCGCATGTTTAACAGTGAGAGTAATTAACCACTGGAACAATTTCCCCATGGTTGTGGTGGATTCGCCGCCATGGGAAATGTTTAAACCAGACTGGATGTTTTCCTAAAAGCTCTGCTCCGGGAATTCTTGTGGGGCAGGTTTCTGGCAGGTGCTATACCAGGGGTGGGCAAACTACGGCCCAGGGGCCACATCCAGCCCGCGGGACCATCCTGCCTGGCCCCCTGGCCGGGGAGGCTACCCCCTCCCCCTCCCGCCTTCCTCCCTTCCCCGGAGCCGCGCCACCACTAGGGCAGTGCTCTGGGGGCAGGGCTGCGCACTCCCGCGGGGCAGCGTGTCCTCCTCGCGCAGGTCCCGGGCACAGCAGCCCACTTGGAGGAACCACCCGGGGCTGCCCCTGTAGCTGGCTTGGCTGCCGGCTGGGAAGTGCAGAACACAGGCTCCCGCAGTGGATTTGCGGCCTGGTCCCCGCGAGCCCGGCCTGACTTCCGCCGGTTTGCAGCCTCCGGGATGCTCTTCGTGATCCCGGCAGGGCCACCTGGCCATCTCCAGCGCAGCTCCCCGGGCGTCACCACCGCCTCCCGGCTCCATTTAATCACCGTAAACCTGACCGGCTGGCGGCTGAGAGCGACTCCCAGTTACCAGCCAGGCAGAGGAAAGCGAGGGGAGCAGAGGGAGCCGGGCGGCGCCAGAAGGCTCTGAGCCCCTTTGATCCGGGGGCTCCTCCGGGGAGTCTATCAAATGCAGGGAGCTGGGGTGCTGGGGCAGCTTGCGGGGGTGGGAGCCAGAGCGGTGGCCAGGCTAGCAGGGGGCTGGGGGGAGGGAGGGGGCTGCTGGCCAGGGAGCAGTGAGTCCGTGGGGAGGGGACTGCAGAGCAGTGAGTCCGTGGCGAGAGGGCCGGGGGCACAGCCCCAAGTTGTAACTTTCTGGCCATTTGAGCAGCACGGCGGGAACAGGGACTTTCCTGTCTTGCCCTCAGGCCAGGAAGCTGAGGCATAACGTGGCCCTAATCCTGCCCGCTGTGACAGAGGAGTTTTGGGGAGAGAAAAGCCCCCCCCCCCCCCCGGCATGCCGTCTCCTAGAGCAGGGTCTCTCCCTGCAGGGCACCGGCTGCAGCACGGGCCTGTCCCAGGCTAACCCAGCCCCCGAGAACCCAGCCACGGCCCCCCGGCCCCAGATCAGCCCATGCTGTGGCTGGCCCGCTGCTCGGGACAGGCAGAAGGGGGGCTGAGGTGTGAATATCAATACGTCCCATTGGCACAGGGCCAGGCCCGGGTTAGCGCGGGCCAAGGCGGACAGCAGCCCAGCTCACTTCCTGGAGGGAAGCAGCCCTCGAATTAGCAGCTCAGTAGGATTCCCTCAGAGCGAACACAAACCGGGGGACAGGCCGACGGGCTGGCCGGGGGTGGGGAGAGCAAGCGAGCAGCTCCGGTGGGGGGAGCTCGCCGCGGCTCCGCTCACAGCCCGCGTCTGCGCTAGAGGCGCTTCCCGGCAAGCCAATGGGGGCTGAGCACGACTGGGCCGCGCCACTGCCCAAAACCACAGTGGTTCCAACGCCGGAGAGGAACGGGACGGTCCCCCCCCCCCCCTGGTGCTGGTCCCCGGGGTGTGGCTAGTGGGGGGTGCTCTCTGCTTCAGGGGCCAAACCGGCTCGCCCAGACCTCCATGCGGGGCCCCTCAGCTGCCGGGCTCCGGCCAGGCGGCCCCGTTGAAGGAGGGGATGTGTGGGGAGCTGGAGGCAGCTGCACAGCCCAGCCCGTTAAGAGTCAACATGTGCTGGGTTTTTTGCAGTAATATGGCCCTCGCTGCTTTCCGAGTTGTGCAGGCCTGTCATAGAGGCTCTAAAGAACATCCCGTGCCGGGGGATGCTAAAGCTCAGCCTTTGGGAGAGATTCAAGGGGGTGTTTCCAGACCGTGATCTCCACTGCCCACCATTGGGAGGGAACCAGCGTATCACAGAGGCAGCGGGCCCGCGGTTACACACGGGGAGTCAAGAGAACCCCGATCTCCGGACTCTCAGCCCCTGCCTTAGCCACACGGCCACCCTCCCCTCCCAGCAACCGAACGGTCACATTTTTGGTCTGAGCAAAGCAAGGCTCTACCCACACCAGCCTCATGGTATTTCTCCGGCACACGGAGCCCCTGGCATGTGGCGGGGGGAGGAGGTGTGCAATGGGAGGACCCACAGAGCCTCTGCGGTCACAAGTCAGGGCAACTTGACCTCTATTGCCTGGGGACTTGAACCAAGGTTCTTTGCTTTTCACCCATTCCCTCCCCATTCTCATGTGCCCAGGAGAATGTTTTAGTTGAAGGCCAGATACACAGATCCCGAAATCCTCGACATCCTTGCCTAGAGATAGCTATGGAACGTGGAAACAGGGCAGAGTGCAAACTAAGGAGCGCAGACCCTCTGGTCAAGTGAACATTGTCTGAAGGACGCCTGATGTACACGTGAACAGCTTGACTGATGAATTGCTTGGTTACAGATAAAGCTGACTAGCCCCGATAGGTTACGACCCCTGTCGGTATTAGAATTCTATGTACTGTATTTCCTGTTAAAGGGCCCCCCGATGCTTTGTAGTTCTGTAGTTCTCTGCGAACGACCCATGCTGGCGTGCTCTGAATGAAGTGTGTTTTCAGATACAAGTGACCACCAGCCTTGTTCTTTGCAGGGAAGTCACCCCCGACAGTGGGCACCCACTCTCGGCTCCCCGGGCAGTGGCTTTCTGGCTGCAGGCAATGCCTGGGAAATCCCCAGCCTGCACAATTCCCGGCCTATTCCCCAGCACTGCCCTGCTTGACTTCCCCGCAGAGCCGGACAACAGGCTATGGATATTAGTCACTGCTCAGCAGGCCTACTTCTTCTTAGGCTAAAAGCATGAGAGAGAAAACACTAACAGCGCTGAAAGAGCCTGCCTGCGGATCAGCTGACCAGGGGTCATCCTAACCCCACCAGGCATTCTTCCAGGATAAACCCTTCTCCCTCACTTGCACGCGAGGTGAGTCCCTGGGGGTACCAGTTCACCACAGCTTCAGCTCAGAACAAGCACACCCATGAGCAGGTCTGACCACCCTTTTACACAGACCAGGGGTCTCTGTCCTGGGGTTTCCCGGAGTTCATACGCAAAGGGTCTCTCTCCCCACGGCGGGGCTTCACAAGGTTGCTTTGGAGGGGATGTTTTTGCATTCCTCTCCCCTCCCGGTGATGACCTAGATGATCTCCTGAGCTCCCTTCCAACCCCGATATTCTAGGATTCTATGATACTCCATCATTTCCAAGGAAATCCACCTCCCCCACACTCCTAAAAGACCTGTGAACTTCCCCTGCCTTCCAGAGATCCCAGTGAGCTTGGCTAAGTGCTAAAGAAGAGCCCCACAATCTCCCACTAGCACATAAACATTTCCATTTCCAATACAAGGCACCTCAAAGGTGTTAACCCTAACTTGAGCCAGCACATTCAGTCAGGACAAATCTTTGGACACAGGCAGTCCGACTCAGGCCACAGGGCAGTAAGAAGGCGTTGGCTCTCCGGCTGGAACATGGCCATAACTGCATGTGTTCGAATTTCCAGACTCGGGCGCATGACACGCATGCTCCCGCCATGGGGAATACAGAAAGGGACCAGCGCTCCCAGGACGGGGTAATGATGCTGGTGCAGACACGCAGGCAGGAGTAACCAGGTGGGTGCCAGGGGGTCACTCTGCACTCAGTGGGGCAGGATAGGGGCCACTGTTTCAGAGCGGTAGGAGAGGCGGCATCTCTCCTTAGCGAGAGGCCAGATTCGATACCCAGGAGTCCTGGTGGGCCCGGGGAGCAGGCGCTGGGTGCGTGGGAGGGCAGGGCCTTTCAGACACTCCTCGCTGTCGAGAACGTGGCACCCACCCCGAGCACAGCGACGGCCCAGGAGGCTTCGCCAGTCTTGCCAATAAAGCCCCTTACGTTTGGCCAGCCCTGGAGAATTTCAGCCAGAGGGGGAGATGTAGAGTTATGAGCAGATGAGACTAGTAACGGAAACTCCCGGGGAAATCCAGGGGCACCGAGCAGTGATCTCGCTTCCCTCCCCCCCTCCCATCTCCCTTCCCTCCAGAGCCCCAACGGCTGCCTGCACCCCTGCCCTGCCCACTCCAAGCCAGCCACGAATGGCCTCAGGTCTGGGCAGGGAGGGGCAGAGCCAGCTGCAGCCTCCCACCCAGGCAGCTGGGCACAGAGCGGCCCTTTAGAGGCAGGAGTCTGCACTGCGCCTGGTTTCTTTCCCCCAGGCGTCCATAGGTGCACACGGTTGCAGGACCCGAGACTAGTCCATGGACCAACCTGCCACTTCCTTTAACGCTAGTGCCGCCTGGAGTCCTGCTGCAGTGGGGGGCGGGGAGGGAAGATGAGCTGCCAAGGACCCTGTAACAAACCCTCATGGCTGCCAGGCTCCACCTCCCCCCTTGAGCAGATCCTCGTCCTACCTGACCAGGCAGGATTCCATCACCAAGGCTCCCAGCGTAGAAAACAGACCAAGAGAGGCTTGTATTTACATGTCTCTCTGTGAGTCAGCCCACTCCCAGGTGGGGTGAATGGTGCTGTTGGGCAGGGGGGAGGGGGGGGGGGAAGGGGCTGATCCCATGGCATGTAAGGTCAAGAGTATGCCAAAGAAAATCCAGATATATATATATTTTTAATACACTCCTAGCCCATAGTCCAATACCACTCACTGCCGAGGGGGTAATTCCACTCTGCCGGCAGCGTCTGCCCAAATCAAAACTCAGCGAAGAGGTTTCCTAACGTGCACACAAGCAAAAGCAAACGGTTTTCCCTTCGTTGTTTCTAGTTTCTCCCTCACAGTGACTGCCCTTCACTGCCTTTTTGCTGCACACTTTAACATTCAGGGTGTTTTAAAGACACCAATAAAAGCACCACGAGAGAAATACTGGAAGTGAGACCAGCAGAATTTGTTTCCCATTTGCATGATTCCAAAGGAGAAATGGCTTCAACACGTTCTCTTCATTCCCCTCTCTCCCTCAATTTCTCCCCCCTACCCCCATGTGCAGGATGGTGAAATGCTCCTTTAACTCGACCCCCATTCCCACCTCTGGGGGTGGCAGAATAGGCTGGCAGGATTAGGGGTGGCGGGCAGACCTTGAGCAAGATTCCCTTGACAGCCAATCAGTAGCGCTGCAAGAACGGCTAGTCTGCCAAAGCCTCCCCACAGTCCCTAGGCCCCTGCCCCGGTGACCTTTCCTTGTCTTTTACCTGTTTACTTACTGGAAATCACCTAGCACTGCATATAGCTGTGCTCATCAGGCAATCCCCACACGCACATGTGGCTTCCGGCACCAGCTACTGCTCTCCTTCATTGCCGGATCGGAGAACACCCCCCAGGACAGCATCTCGACCTGCTGCCAGGTGGCAAACCCTCCGGAGAGTGCCTGAAAGGCGCTAGCAGGGAGCTGACACCCAGACACCACGAGAACACTCCCCTACGCTGGAGGCAGGGGGGTAATGAGGCAACTAAGAGTTCTGGGTACCCCGAGATCCATCACAACGGCCAGCTCTACTCCTGTTTCCCCCCTTTACGTTCACGTTGCTCGTCTTGCCGCCTTAGAAACGCCCAGAACACAATGCCCGCAGAACCCTGGGTTGGCTCGGGCCTCACCGCCAGGAGATGGTTGCACCGGTTTAACCAATGGGGCAACTTTAAACAGATTTAACTATGATTCGTGCTCACCAGGTGCAGCAGGGGCAGGATCAGCCTTGAGCTGAGAAAAGCATCGTAGAGGGGTTAAGAACAAGAAGATTTGCACTTAACCTAAATAAATTCCTTCCCCTCTCCTGCAGGATCCAATGTTCTAACCCCACCAGCTCTCCGCTCGGCCAGAGAGTCTGCCAGGGTAGACAGGACCTCCACGCACATTTCCGTTATAATCAGCGGCTGCAAATGCCACCACAGAATCACTTATGGCTCCGAATCCACCGGGCACTGGGAAGGGCTTATATTTCCAGGTGGGTGCCTCTGAGCTAACAGGAGCATCGGCAACCCCGGGGACGCGTTACACTGATCTGTGACACATTGCAGCTAGAAGAAAGCAGCCTTCGGGAGCCCAGCTGACCTGCGCCGGAGGAGTTAGCACAGTATCAAGCCTTTGTGGCCATCAAAGCAGGCACCCGATCAACACAGCTTTGAGCCTCTTTAGAGGAGAATGGGATTGCCTGGCTGCAGCACAATCAATTTCACCCACCATTGGAACCGCTGATTAAGTCGATGCAAATGATTTGCCCCCTCGGCTAGCAGGAGCGGCCACCCCAAACCTGAGCATACACACAACCTGGGTGGTTCAGAGCCAGGGATCTAGCCAGGGGTGGATTTATCAGCAGGGGAAATTTGTCATGCAAACAGCAGCCCCGCCGTTGCTCATCCTCCGCTGAGAGAAGAGAGAAACCGGACAGTCTGGCCTAAATGTAACCGGTGAAAATCAGCAACAGGGACAGATCCCTGCCACCCCTCTCTCAGGAACAACCACAGCCGATCCGTGGCCTCCAGGGAACGGAGCTTTCCCGAGTTACTCGGATCCCAAGTGACCCTTTCAGGTTTCGAACACAAAGAGTTTAATCTGCCCAAGCACATTCTGCCTGCAGACGGGAGGCTAACAGGGTCACCCAAAGGGCTCCCGTTACTTAGGAAATGACTTAATTCCTTCCCGCTTGTAGCAGGCCCTCATTTCCTAGCTCAGGGCCTCAGCTGAGCCGCTCTCTTCCCATTCCACGCGGTTTGGAAGCCCTTAAAGGGAGAGCTTTAATAACATGCTCTCCTCCCGTTCGCCCCTCCTGGAGCAGCTGCACTTTACCACTGGGAGGTCCTGTAAGCACCGGGGCTGTCGAAATGAGAGAACAGCTTCTAAGCACGGCTGCCCTCTGATTACGAGGCTTGGTAAGTGGCCGCGCTAGACAGTAATTCCTGCCAAAGCCCTGTCTGTGAAATCCCCGGGGGAAGACAGAGCGCTCTGGGGTGTTTGCATCGCTGGTTGATTGTTATCTTCAGCCAGCGCCGCAGCCCCAAATTTCAAAATCACAAGGTCAAAACATCTGACATCCATTAGGAATTTCTAAAATTAGCCGGGCGGAGCAGGGTTCCAGCCGCGCCTTCCAGCACGAAGGCCAACGCCCCACGCCGGGGGAGAGACGGACTGTCAGCACCGAGGCACGGCTCCCCCAGCCAAACCGACGGGACACCCCCCGAGTCTGCTCCTGTCCCCCGGCTCCCTCCTCTCCCGGGGCGGCCCTGGCAGGGGGGGGGAGCTGCTGCTATTTTGTGACCCGCCGCTGCCCCCTCTCCAAATGACATCAACGCCTCCTGTCTGGGTAATGGCCTGAGAAGTGACACAAAAATCAATCAATAATTCCCGTTTGGAGACGGCCGGCTGCCGTTCCGAGCCGCTGCCCGGGCATCCCGGCCTGCAGCTGTCAGCGTGTCCTCAGCCACACGCAGATCCGGCTTCCCTTCCCCCCTCTGCCCCCAAATCTAACCCAGTGAGCTTCCCGCATGGGGAAAAGGCCATAAAGTCAGAGGGTGTGGGCTTAGTGCCTGTCCTGTGCTTGCTCCACCTGGGAAGACAGGGGCAGGGAAGCTGAAGGCCGGAATTAAGGACCCCGACCTAGACCCAACTGCTCACTTGGGATACTAGCCGGAGCCAGATTTCTAGCCCTCTCTTCATCTGGCCACCTACATGTGCCTTACCCCTCCTCTCCCCCCACAACACCCCCAGCAGCTCCTAGATGCGCCTTTCCTCTTCGCTTTGTTTTTCCCGGCCTAACGAGCTCGGAGCCCGTTACCTCCGGACTGACGTCTCTGCCCCCCTGCCAGGAATACACAGGGCAGGAGCAGCTGCAGCAGGCATGAAACCGCTGAGTATGAAACTCAGGCCTCTCCAGCCAATGGGCAGGTCTGTTCGATCCGGCACTTTGTACCTCCAGGGCTGCTGCGCTCCAAGAAACCAGTCAACATGAGCTCGGAAGAGGGGGGCCAGTCTCGGCCAGCCTGAGCATCAGCAACAGAGAACTCGCCTGGGTTGGGAGAGGGGGCTGCTGGCTAATCCCACCAGCCCAGCTGCGGCACACAAACCAAACTCCCAATGGCCAAACAAAATACACTGTTCCCGCAGTCCCCAAGGCCAGAGACCACCCCCTCCCAAGCGCCCCTCCCCCCCCCACTCCCTCATCCCTGCTGGGTGCTAATCTTTGACCTCCCTCTGTGGGCACAGTCCCTTGGTGCCGTAGCCAGGTCTCAGAGGAGGATCCCCAGCACACCCCTGATGGAGAGCCAGGACTTTGCAGCCCAAACTCTCATTCCACTTGCCACTCAGATGTTATCACTGTTACAATAAGTCCTGAAGCCACATGGCCCGTCCACTTCCCGTTCCCACCGTCCACGAACCAGAGCCAGAACAAGTGTCTGAATCAGAGGCAAAACTTGTGGAAGCCATCCGACCCCCCCTGCTCCTTGTCCCCCGACAGCCCCCTCCTGGGACCTCAACCCCCTATCCAATGTTCCCTGTGCCCTGACCCCTATCCTGACACTCCTGCCCCCTGACAGCTCCCCTGGGATCCCACTCCCTATCCAATCCTCCCTCTCCCTGTCCCCTGACTGCCCCCCCCAAACCTCCTCCCTATCACTCCCCTCCTCCCTGTCCCGACTGCCCCGGGACTCCTGCCCCTTATCCAACCCCCACCCCCGCTCCCTGCCCCCTTACCGTGCCGCTCAGAGCAGCGGGAGCTTGTGCAGGAACTCACAGCCCCACCTCCCCTGCTGCCCGATAGGAGCAGCGGGCAGAGCGCTGGCAGCACGGCAAGCTGAGGCTGCAGGGGATGCGGGAGAGCGGGGCAGGAGCCAGGGACAGCCGCCCCGGCCAGGAGCTCTGGGGCCAGACAGGACGGTCCCGCGGGCTGTATGTGGCCCGCGGGCCGTAGTTTGTCCACTGCTGCTCTAGTGGCTGGCCCATCGGGGGATGAGACCTACGAATGAAAACAGGGAATCTCCTGTGGCTCAAGAGGACAGCAGAGGCCTTGTGTCTGGAGCAGAAGGTCCAGGGTTCTCGGTGCATCTCCCCGGGGGAGAATGTAGTAGACAAGGGACATCTGGAACCCCCCACCTGTATCCTGAACATAAGAAAGGCCGCACTGGGTCAGACCAAAGGTTCATCCAGCCCAGTATCCTGTCTACCGACAGTGGCCAATGCCAGGTGCCCTGGAGTGAGTGAACCTAACAGGTAATGATCAAGTGAGCTCTCTCCTGCCATCCATCACCCCCCTCTGACAAACAGGCCAGGGACACCATTCCTTACCCATCCTGACTCATAGCCATTAATGGACTTAACCTCCATGAATTGATCCAGTTCTCTTTTAAACCCTGTTCTAGTCCTAGCCTTCACAGCCTCCTCAGGCAAGGAGTTCCACAGGTTGACTGGGCACTGTGTGAAGAAGAACTTCCTTGTCACCAATTGAGGCTTAAAACAAACACCTCTAGTTCTCGTGCTTAAATACATTTGTTAGTCTCTAAGGTGCCACAAGTACTCCTGTTCTAGTTCTTGTGTTATGGGAATGGAGTAAATAAGGAAGTGTTATTTATTTCTCCACACCCGCCAGGATTGTATAGACCTCCATCGTATCCCCCCTTCGTTGTCTCTTCTCCAAGTTGGACAGTCCCAGTCTTTTAAATCTCTCCTCCATTGGGAGCTGTTCCATACCCCTAATCATTCTGGTTGCCCTTCTCTGCCCCCTTTCCAATTCTAATAGATTATTTGAGACGGGGTGATGAGAACTGCACACGGTATTCAATCTACGGGCGGACGGTGGATTTATATAATGCTGTGATATTTTCTGTCTTATTGTCTGTCCCCTCCCTAATATTGGGGCACGGGGGAGGAAACATGCAGCTGGCGCTGAAGGGCCCAGCGCCGGGGAGTGTGTGCTGCTCTGAGGGGCAGCTGAAGGAATCACCCTCTGCAATTTGCTTCTTCCGAGCGTTTTATAGATGGCTGCATTTTGAACAATTACCCTGACTGCAGCACGCGCCTTTGATAGCTTTATTTAGATGGCAACTTATCAGTCCAGCCACAAATCACCTAGGCCAGTATCAGCCCCGTCTGCTAATGCCGGGTCCCAGCCTGTAATGTCAGTGACTCAAGGGCTTTGCAGAAATGACGTTTCATTTCCGCCGGGGCGGGTGACTTTTCACGGCCTTGTCACAGGTAACACGGTCATTTATCTTGCGCCACCACCGCCTGGCTGCACGGTTTGTTTGCAGATCTTTGTCTCTGCAGAGCCATTAGGGAAGACAATGGGGTCAGGGCACCAAGGAACAGCACAGAGGAGACTGGCTGGGGGGAGGTCAGGGCAGATAAATACAGCCAGCGGTTCTTTGGCTGGAGGAGCACAGAATCCCCTCAGCGAGCTAGGAAAGACACATCACAGCCTGCCTGGAATGCAGTCTGCCACTGAGGACAACTACTCAGGCGTGTTTGTTCACCTCGGAGGCAGGAGCACAAAGAAACAGCTGCAGATAGGCCAGAGAACAGAATCTGATCACAGATAGGAGTCCGGTTGGTGCGTACCTGGGTGCCTAGGGACAGAGATATTTCCAAGGCACTGACCCATTACCGTGCTGGGGGGATTCTCGGAGGCTAATCCTGAAGGTATGCGCAAAGACCCCATGTCAGGAGCGGGTGACTGATGGGCTGAGCTGTTCATAGGCTGACAGCTCAGGAGCACAAAGGAATCTACACCAGGATAAACCCTCCCCCTAAACAAGGCTAAAAAGCAGAGGCTGCCTGTGCCAATTAGGAGCAGCCCCTCAGATCTGCAGCTGTTAGGGAAGGAAGAGGGAAGAGGAAGCAGATCAGCAACCCGCCCCAAGAGTGCCCAGGTCACCGGGAATCAAGAGACCGGACAGATCTCTGACCCTGTTCCAGTTGTGCAGTGCACCCAGCCCAGCCTAAAACCCTGCTCCAAGCGGCACCCACAAAGCGGGTCGCTGCGCCAGCGCCAGCCAACTAAACCTGTCAGAGGACGAGAGGCGCGGCCCCAACCCTGTGTATTGTCAGTTACCCCAGCCTGTGCGCGAGATGAAAACAGCACTGGGACCGGTAAAGCCAGGGGGGCGGGGGTCTCGGGGCAGGTGCAGCTCTGTAAGGACATCAGCTCACTTCTTGAAAGTGACGAGGTTTCAAGCCGGCAGGATCCCTTTAGCTTCCAGCTGTCACTGCCTCCCTCAAAGTCCACGCTCACCAAAGCCCTGCGTACTCCACGGTTCTTACGTACTCGGAGGCCGGGGCTTTGCCGGGAAAACAGGACCCATTCATGCTGAGAAAGTCTCCAGCCCGGACAGACCCAGCCCGGTCTCCCCGCGTAGCACAACGCCGAGAGCACCGAGTAAACCGCCTCGCGGCGTTCGTTCTTCACCGAGAGAACCAGGGCGAGGCGCCAGCCTGCCGTGCCCAGCACTGAGCGGACAGGACGCCGTCACACATTCAAACATGCCCAGTGCCCATAATAACCACGGCCAGCAGGGCAACACCCGCCCACCATACCAGCCAGCAGCACACGGGTCGAATCAGAATATCAGGGTTGGAAGGAGATCATCTAGTGCAACCCCCTGCACAAAGCAGGACCAATCCCCAATTAAATCAGCCAACTGATTTTTGCCCCCAATCCCTAAATGGCCCCCTCAAGGACTGAACGCACAACCCTGGGTTTCCGGTGGCTCTAACGCAACCGGGAAGGTCGTGGGGCCAAATTCTGCCCTGGAGCCCATAACACGACTTCCCGCAGCCTGGACCCTTTGCACGGTGCAGAACCAGCAAAGCATCTCACGTGTTGACCCCAGTGGGGGCAATGCCAATTCACCACACCTCCTAGAAACAGCGCGCTCCTCCCCGGAGCCCCCGCCAGGGCCTGCCCAGAACCCCACTCACTGGCCACCTCCAGCGACGCGTTCCGGCTCGCGGCCTCGCCCAGGTAGTTCCTGGCCACGCACACGTAGGCGCCCTCGTCGGGCTTGCTCCTCCTGCCGTGGACGATGCGCAAGAAGAAGAGGGAGCCGCTGGGCAGCAGCATGCGATGGGACCGCGGGTCCTCCTTGTCCGTCTCCACCCGCTCCCCATCCTTGTACCACTCGATTATCGGGGTGGGGCGCCCCTCCGCCTTGCAGTTCAGCGTCGCGGGCTCCCCCTTGGAGACGATAAGGTCGGAGGGGTGCTCGACTATCCTGGGCGAAAAGTCTTCGAGCCGCGGGCGGGAGCCTGAGAGGCAGGAGAGAGAGCAGAGATCAGGGTGAGGGCTCCCAAGGGGATCAACAGCCGCGCTGCTGGGAATGGAGACAATGGCCCTCAGCTCCCAGGGCCGCCTGGCCGGTGTAGGGGATGTGGTACGCTGGACCTCAAAGCAGCCCCCTGGAACTCCCAAATTCCCCCCGTCATACAATTATGTGCATGTCATACAAACATGCCACGCAAGAGATCTTATGCAAAGTCAGGATCTGCCGAAACCCACTGTTCTGTCCCAATAGGTCTGTTGTTAGCGTGTATCAAGGCAGGAGATTCTGCTCTACGGTTGTTAACCAAATATGTTGCAATTTGCTAGTGGCGTACAAAGCAGATGAACCACTCCCAGGAGGGGGTTCAGGGACAATCAGCAGGGGAGTTGTAATCAAGGGATTTACAATTCAATAACAATTGCACAAGTACCGCACAATGGGGACTGCTCAGTTCGGACTCAGTTGCAGATCACACCAGAGGGAGAGCTCCAAGTTGCGGCTCTGCAAAGCCCATCAGGACACGTCTGCATAGGGTTTTCCAGGGACAGGGCCTGAGGGTATCAAATAAGGGACCGTGGCTTCATGCCGTGGTCTCTCTCTCCCCCGCACCTAGCTCGGAGGGCGGGGGCAAGGCTGGGGAACTGGGGGGCTTTGGCGGGTGCCTTTCTCTGGGTGATTTATGAGGGGTTCTGGGAGCATTCGTGAAATCTGGCTGGGAGTGGGGCTCCACAAGCGGTTGTGCCGAGTGATAACAGCGCCCGGAGGGGTTTGCTGTTGGTCACTAGCAAAGCGTTGTGAGAGACAGCCCAGGCTGGAGAGTTAAGGAGGCAGAGCGGTACCCCAGTTCCAAGTTGTACCCCAGGGGACCCCATCACAGACCCAGGAGTCTACCCGGGCAGCTCTTTGCTCTTATCGTTAGTTTTGCTTTGTGCCCGATCGTCTCACTGAAGCCAGGTTCTCCAGATCCCTTCTGGGAGAACACGCCGCAGCCCATACTCAGGGACAGGAGCTTTTCTAGCTTGTGGAGAAGGGCAGAAGGGGAGCCCCAAGGCAGGCAGGGCCAGGGCACAGGGATCCTAGGAAGGGACTGGAGGAGTGGACCAGTACTGGTAAGTCCTTGGGTGGCTGCCAGGAACCCTGGTGGAAGTGAGCAGTCTGCAGCTGGTGGCTCTGGAGCTATATTTAGGCCTGGCTCACACCCAGCATGGGAAACAGCCGCACAGCACAGGTGTGCCCGGAGGAGTCACCCCAGGGACTCAGTCACTGGGCTGCCTGCCCTACAACTTCCTGCTCTTTTGAGAGCAAAGCGTGAGCCTCAAGACCTTCACACCGGCTGCCTCTTATGGGCCAAACACACCAGGCTAGGCCAAGTGAGTGGCCCCTCACAGTTCTTATCCTGGTCATCCTGTTTGCTCCATGGCAGCAGAGAACCGCGCTGCCCTCGTTCTCAGGAAGAGCCCAGCCAGCCGGCTGGGACATGCCCAGACAGGAGCATTTTATTATGAAATTACCGTGCAACTGGCACAGCTGCTCAAGTCTCAGCAGATAAGCGAGAAGCAAATGGCCCATGGTGGGTGCGGTGGGATCCACACGCCACCAACCTGGCTACATGGCCGCACTAGGGGCAGCCAGCGGATGTCGGACACACAGCGAGCGATCGGTCCCTCCCCACCTGAAAGGTCCCCCAGGGGACATCTGCAGGGTGATGAGAGATGCTGGGATCCAGGGGTGCCGGAAGGGGGGGGGAAGAGGGCCATGCTCCCCCCACTTTTAGCTTCCGCCGCTCCTGCTGGGATCCTCATCTTCCCACAGAGGAGAAATTATTATTGAATGTTAACCCCGGATTACCGGAAAGGAATAATTACCCAGCAAGCTCAGCACTGCCGGGCTGATGATGTCGTGGCCCAGGTAGTACAGCGCCGCACACGGGAGCAGGAGGAGGGACAGGGAGAACCTGGCAGGGCTGTGGTAACTGTCAACCAACCCCCCCAAGAAAACGCCTTTTATAAAGTTCAAACAAAACCATAATTTTACAAAATCTTTTCTGCCCACCGCGCCGGAGAACTCAGTGCCCCCCTGTGACGAAGTGGGAGTACTGTGTGTGTGTGCCTCAGTTTCCCCTATGCATTTCTTGGGCATCTATGTAAGGGAAAGGAATGTATAGCTGAAGCAGAGCCACTGCAGGTATTCAAAGGTGAAGCTGTAAGGGCTAGAGAGCGAGTTGGCTTCTCTCCCCCTTTCCAGCTAGACCCAGACTGTCTCAACCCCCTCTAGCCACTTCCTGCTCTCCTTTGTTCCTTTGTCTGGTTTCCCGGGCTTCAGGTATCACCTGACCTCTCTCCAACAGGTTCAGCTGACCTCCCTCCCCCACTTGGGGTCAGGTTACAGCTTCACCTTTGAATACCTGCAGTGGCTCTGCTTCAGCTATACATTCCTTTCCCTTTACATAGACGCCCAAGAAATGCATAGGGGAAACTGAGGCACACACACAGTACTCCCACTTCGTCACACCCCCTACCCCCAGTCTCGGGCTGGCCCTTACTCCTGGCATCTGCAGCACTAGCCATGCCGTCCCGCGGAGACGCTGTCAGCCAAACATACACGTCCGCGAGAGTTGGGACAAGCCGTCCACCGTATGAGGTATCTGGGCAGCTGGCAAAGGCACCGCAGGGAGCGGATCGGTGCGGTTCTCCTGCCCATGCACCCAAGCGACTGTTGCGTCTCCTTTGGGTCACGTGATGCCAGGGGACGTTGGTGCTTCGCTGTGTGGGGTGTGCCCCGTTCACCAGACAGCTGTGCATCCCCAACCTGTACTAATCCTGCTAGTCAGCGATTCTGAGCCTACACCCAGACGCTTTCAGCACCTTAGACAGAGCATCACCGTCCGACTGCAACCACTTCCTTCCTGCATCCCCAGCCTGCTGAGTCCCCCACTCCTCACTCTCCTCTGCTCCTCACCCCCACGCCTGCTGAAGTCCCCTTCCTTCCGCCAGGCCCCTTCCTTCCTGCTCCTCTCCCCACTTTATTTCCTGTGCTCCCTCATCCCCCCCCCCAAATCTCAGATCCTTCCACCAGGGCCCAGCTGCGCTGGCATCTCGCTGGCGCATGGCAGCCAAGGAGCTTGCCAGCCACACAGCCCCAGGGATGCCCCCGGGATGGGGCTGGGCTCTGCGTCTCTCATGGCAAGAGACAGCAATAGCTTTCCTACCGTCCCAGGCTGGAAGGAGAAGCCGGCAGCTGTGCCAAGCTAGCAAGCTGGGCCCGCAGAGAAGGGCAGAGCTTGCCCTGCTCGTTAATGCAGCTGTTGATGAGGACACGCTGCCAACGGATGGCCCAGCTACCCCAGGTTAATCAACTATTTATAGGTGTTTTAATAAAGGGTTCGTCAATTGTGAGACTCCAACAGGCTGCCTACAGCTTCCTAGAGCCCTGGGGCGGACTGCAGTGTAACAGCCCGTCTTTCCTACCGCTCACCTCTGTGCTTGGAAAGAGCTCTCAGCCATGCACTAACCTGCTCTGAACAGAGCCTTAGTACAGTGTGGGTGCGAACCCCCTTCACGCGACACCCCAGACAGAGGGGGTGTTCGCAGGGGACTGGAACCAGTTGGGGAAGCAGTGGGGGGAAACAGAACATAAGAACGACCGTACTGGGTCAGACCAAAGGTCCATCCAGCCCTGTAACCTGTCTACCAACAGTGGCCAATGCCAGGTGCTCTGGAGTGAACCTAACAGGTATAATCAAGTGATCTCTCTCCTGCCATCCATCACCCCCCTCTGACAGACAGAGGCTAGGAACATTCCTTACCCATCCTGGCTAATACCCATTAGTGGACTTAACCTCCATGAATTGATCCAGTTCTCTCTTTAAGCCCTGTTATAGTCCTAGCCTTCACAACCTCCTCTGGCGAGGAGTTCCACAGATTGATTGTGCACGTGTGAAGACCGTGACTGTGTGCCCAGTGACGTGGTCACCCAGTAAGTTGCTCTAACAACAGCACTGCTGGCTCCTACTGTTTTTGGCTTCACACATTGGATCTGGGAGCAGGGAAACAGGCATGTTTCTGGCCTGAAGACTCAGCCGGGCATCTGAGAGTCACGCTGGGCTTTTTCCTTCTCCAGCAGGAAGGGAGCCATAGGGGGAATTTTGCTCCATCCCTGTGGGACCCATCAGCTCAGAATTTTGCCCTCCGCTGTGATGGCTGGAGGCACGGAGATCCCGTAGGGCTGCAAAGTTTCTCCTACCAGTGGGGAGAATGTGCGAGGAGGAGGGCACCAGTGTGATGCTCCAAGCCTGGCAGAAACTGCAGGGGCTACAGGTTGCCAGGGGCAGCACCCCAGAGAGACAGACAAACTTTGGGAACAGCCGAGAACCAGGCTTCCAGCCTCTGACTTTAATACTCATTTTCTGCTTCAAGTTCAAGTGCGTTTGTTGCCACTTCTCCTGCCCGACAAGGAGCCCGTTCAGTGACACACCCGGCCCCTGTGCAAACATCAGAGAGCCGGGAGGTGCAGGGCCTGGGGTGGGGGGGAGGTCTCATGTTCAAACCCTGGAGTAGCACAATCCTGACAATTGCCTCTAACTTCTGCTGCTAATAACAGACCAGAACCACCTCGGGGAGCGCAGCGATGCGACGACTCGCCCCTGCGGCGCCTCCTGCTGGTTGTCTGGGAATTAGCTCTCCCAGCTCGGAGCGCCCTCTGCAGGCCGGTGTCTCGCTGTCCGCTGGTCCTGTGTCCCTCCCAGACCCCGGTGCCTCTTTACCTGGGGTGCTGCCCCCTGGCAATACCCCCACACTCTGCCTCTGGGTCTCCCCTCCCTGGGGAACCCCCCACCCTCTAATCCCCACCTTGCCTCAGTCTAGGGCTACTGCCAGTCAGCATCAAGCCCCCGCACCCTGGGGCAGACTGCAGTGTAACAGCCAAGGAGGATTTGGACCTGCTGCCTTTCCCTGCAGCCTGGTACCTTACTTAGGCCTCACTTCAGGCCTGCAGCCTGGGGAGTTGCTAGACTGGAGCACCCCAGCTCCCTGGCCTATTCCCCCAGCACGGTTCCACCTCAGGTACCCTGTCCTGCAGGCAGCCAGGCCCTGCTCCCTCCCAGCCTGGAGAGAGACTGCCTTAGCTCCTGCCCCTCAGCCCTTTTATAGGGCCAGCTGTGGCCTGATTGGGGGGTGGCCCACTGGGGCTGCTTCCCCACTCAGCCCAGGCTTGCTGCTTTCCCCGGACACAACCCTCAGCAGGGCTGTTTCAACCCCTTCAGGGCCGGAGCGGGTGACCACCCTGCTACAGGGAGAGAGAAAGGAGGGCCAGGAAATCGGAAGCAGATGCGGATTTGAGGGCTTTGAGAAGAACGGCTTCTGCCAGGCCCAGTCGGTAACGTGGACAGTTCTACCCCGAAGCGGCTGCACGTGGGATACATTAGCATTAGCAAAGCATTTGCTATTGCAGCTCACGTCACCCTGGACAAATTCATTCAAGCAGCCCTGGACCGGAACATGGAGTGAAAACTGCAGGGCACACTGTATTTCACAGACAGGGAGGAGAAGCAAATCTCAGTCGGATCCCAGCTCCTTTGACATGGCTCCACCCAGCCCAGTGCCCGGGGGGGGGGGGGGGGTTCTTCATAGTCTATTTGATGTGGAATGAGCAAAAGACAACAGAGCTGAACTGGAGGAGCTGCGGAAACGTGTGAGATGACTGAAGTAGCACAGGGACCAGAGGGATTAGAAACAGAGCTCCCACCAGGGAAAAAGCAACCAAACCACAGTCTCACCTGGGCGGGAGAAGCCAGGGAGAAGCCGCCCAGCAGACAGACAGCTAGGGCATGGCAGGGAACAGGTATCTGGGCAGTGCTAGTGTGACGGAGTAGAAATGCTCCTTACTGCTTGCTCTGAATCTTGTGTGAAGGTGGCCATACCTGAAGCTGTAACTTGACCCCAGGAAGGGAGGTCACCTGGCCTGCCTGGGGGAGGAAAGACAAAAGGGAAGCAGGGGTGTGGCTGGAGAGAGGAAGTCTCAGTCTGAAGCTAGCTGGAGGCAGGCAGGGAAGGGCGGAGAGAGCTCAGGCTGGCTGCCTCGCTCTCTGGCCCCCAAAATGGATCCAGCTGAGGGATCACGTTCGCTGTATGGTCTGGGTTAGTCGAGGTCATCGAATAAACCTCTGTTTTACTGGCTGGCTGAGAGTCACGTCTGACTGTGGATTTGGGGTGCAGAATCCACGGGCTCCCCCAGGACCCCACCCGGGTGGGCTCGCTGGGGGAAGCGCACGGAGGGGCAGAAGGTGCTGAATGCTCCGAGGTCAGACCCAGGAAGGTGTAAATGGAGACCTCTAAGCTCCTAGCCTTGGAGACAGGCTGTGTACGGAGAGAGGACGTTTTCCCTCGGAGTCCCAACTGGTTTCATAGGGAGCAAGTTCCAGACCCTCGCCCGGGCACTCCGTGACAGCTAGTGCCAAGGGCAGAAGGATCAGTTAGGGTAAGACTCTGGGGTAACACGGTTCACAGCAAGACACTGAAAAACCGCCCTGAAAGCGAGATGCATCAGGCTGCAACATCCCCTCCTGGAGGAGGAGGTCAGAGCCCCACAGGTTGGGACGTTCAGAAGCAGAGGGGCCAGAGGCAGCGGACATCACAACACCGCATTAGCCCTGCAGGACGGTCGGATCTCACAGTCCCAAATGAGGGTGGCCCAGACGCCCCCCCCCCCAGCACTGCCAGCTCCCTCCGCAGCTCTGTGGGACTGGCCCATGCCATCAGGGCTAGCCCGCCCCCTCGCCAAGCTCTGAACTGTAGGGCCAGACTGACGGTGTCAGAGAGGGCTCCCAGCTGCCCAGAGCAGATGCTCCCCACTGCTCCCGCCTCCCTCAGCAGGTCAGATGCCGGACGTGGCCCCTCCAGCTGGGAATTCAGGAAACAAAAGGCTCCCCCTCGCCCCGCACCGCGCGGCAGGGCCAAGGCTAAATATTTACTTAGAGCATTTTTGCTCTGTGAGGCCGCGGGGCCGGCAGCCCCACTCCTGCACCGAGCCTACCTTCGCCACTGCCTGCTTGGAACAGCCCTCCAGCTCAATACTGCAGCCACCCGGCTCCATAACACACCCAGCCTCTCCTCTGTCTGCTCCCGCGCTCAGCCTCGCCCCACCCCCCAGGCGCTGGGACCCTTCCTTCTCCAGCACAGCAAGGCCCTGGCCAGCCAAGGGACCATATGCCCTGTACCAAGCACCAGGGACTGTGGAGTCCCCTGGAGGCTGCGGGGTTTTAGCAGAGCTCCTGAGCCATACCAACAAGGAGCCGAAAAATAAACGGGTTCCCGTTGAAAATGACGACAAGGCCTAAACTTGACTGTAGTAGCCCACCAGAATCATCTCAATAGTATGCTGCTGCAATGGCCCTGCCTCAAATTTCCCTGCGTTAAAGGGAGCGGCTTTCTTAAACACACGCAGCATCAGGGGGAACAGCGGCACGGATTGTAGCGAGCAGCTGTATTTTGGGACGGCTGTACACGAGCCCGTGCCGGTAGGGAGGGTTTTGCAGAGGGGAGTCCTTCCAGAGTCGGTTGTGCACAAAAGCTTTTTCCTTAACTGGCCGAATTCAAGAGCTGTTACACTCAACTGGGCGACACTTCTTGTGAGCAAGACAGGTTTGGCCAATTAAATTCATGGGGCCATTCCCTTCCCCAGCCAGACTCTGACAAGCCAGCAGAGTTTGCCTGCAGCACCCCAGCCCGTGGGTTCTGTCCACTCAATACCCCTTGTCACGGTACTGAAATAGTTTGGTACCGTGTAGATCAATGGGTGCACGAAATATTATGGGAAGGGGGTCATAACAGGTGTCTTATGTATGTATCTATTCCATATGTGTGTATCTATTCCATATGTGTGTATCTATTCTGTAACTAAAGTTAAAGGTGCCTGTACTTCAAGCTTAGGCTTGGCTCCTGTGAAGGCTCAGACAGGCTGGGGCTACCTAATGGCCCATTAAGGGACATCAACCACACAATGGATTTTGTATCTGCCTGTCCACACCTGAGCTGCTCTAGGAATGTCACTGCCTGGTCAGAAACTGAATCCTGGAGAAGTCTGGTGATTGGACCTTGTGACTGTGAGCCTCCATCTTGCAACCGGACTCTGCAGAAGAAGGAGGAGGGTCTTGGCCCAGAAGAAAAAGTCTATAAAGCCTGGAAGAACATTCTCCATTTTGTCTTTCACCTCCAGTCTTCAGCCTGCCTTGTTTCCAGCTTTGGATGGAACTTTGCTACTCAGGGAACTCTGGACAATGGTACTGACCCATCCCCCAAATGGGATGCATCCAAAGACTTTGATTTGAACCTGCAGTTTATTTAACTTTAACTTTAGTTACTTTAGCTTTAACTTTAGCTTTAACTTTAGTTACAAAATAGATACACACATATGGAATAGATACATACATAAGACACCTGTTATGACCCCCTTCCCATAATATTTCGTGCACCCATTGATCTACATGGTACCAAACTATTTCAGTACCAGGACACCCCTCCCAAATATTTCAGAGCTGGCGTTAGATCCCTGAGGAGAGGGGATCTAGGGTGTGGGCTGAGCAGACCTAAGGGAGGAGCCTGGGGAGAAGGGCTGAGTTTAGCTTGGTTTGTTTATTGCTCACTTGGGGGTGAGACCACACTCCAGTTAGACCATGCAGCTTTGGGGAAAAGTCTGCATCTTTAATGATACCCTCCCTGCACTATGAGTAGGGCTCCAGCCCAGCCGCTGTCCTCTCCCCCCCAAAGTGTGTTTGGGGAAGCGGAATGATCCAAGGGCAGCAACATATTCAGTCCCAGCTCCGACTTTACACAGCAAGGGGGCGTCACCAGCTCATTGGCACATGCAGGCCAGTGCCTGGCTCCACCCCAGCAGCAGAGAAACCAGGCTGCCAACTAGAGACATCACAGCCGCTCCCATGCCCCACCCCACAGCCCTCGCACCCGACCTCGCTCTGGATCCTCCTGTGCCCCAGATCACAGCCGCCTTCTCCCCTGTGCCCCGGCAATCCCAGTCTAGCAGCCCCGAGGCTGGCTCGGAGGGTCATTTACTCCTGGGAGCTTCAGCCTCAGCCCGTCCCGCTCGGAATGGGAATTTCCTTGTGGCTTCTAGTTTGGATTTCCGCCCCGGACTGCCTGCAGGAGGCACTGCACAGCGCGGGTTAGGCTGTTATCCTGAACCCCTTGCAGGGCTGCCACTGATGTTGGAACGGCGGCCCAAAGAGCAACCTCCCTGTGTCACGGAGCGCCCGGGCGATAGTCTGGAACCGCTCCCTAGGAAGCCAGACCGGACTCCGGGTGAAGGGCCCCTTCTCCGTACACAGCCTGTGTCCCAGGCCAGGAGCTTCAGGGGTCCCCACTTCCACCTTCCTGGGTCTGTCCTCGGAGCATTCAGCACCTTCTGTCCCTCCGTGTGCTTCCCCCAGCAAGCCCGCCTGGGCGGGGTCCTGCACCCCAAATCCACAGTCAGACGTGACTCTCAGCCAGCCAGCAGAATAGACGGTTTATTTGAGATGTCAGGAACCATCCAACTCACAGCTTCTCAGTCCAAACAGGGTCCATCCAGTTAGGCCTTTCTGGGGTGCCAGGAGGTGAGACCCAGATTTTGGGCTCCTGCTTCTCCCCCAGGTCTATTCGATGACTTTCATTTGGTCCAACACAGACCATGCAGCGAAAGAGCGTGAGCCCTCCGCTGGATCCATCTCGGGCCCAAGAGGGAGAAGATGGCTTCTCTCTGCCTCTCCCAGCTCGACCCAGACCCAGACTGACCACTCCCTCTAGCCACTTCCTGCTCCTTTGTTCCTTTCCCCGGGCTTCAGGTGTTACGTGACCTCCCTCCCCCACCTGGGGTCAGGTTACAGCTTCCAGGGATGCACAGAGGGGAGGGCGTTGCCTCCTTGCTTCCAGCATTAGCCCCTATCCCTTCACATAGACACTTAAGAAATGCATAGGGGAAACTGAGGCACACACACACAGTACTCCCACTTCGTCACACCCTGCATCACGGGCGATCCCCTGTAAATCCGGGATAAACCCGGCGGCAAGAGGGAGAATTACAGGGCACCTGCCTTTCCTCCCCAGGAGCGATTAGAGGCCGAGCAACTGCGTCCAGAGAGACACGGCAGGATTAGGGCTTCGTGGCACCACCGCTGATGGGAGCTGGGCGCGGAGACAGGCAGCCACAGTGGGCCCAAAATCACGGCAAGGTCAATGAGCACAGCTGGGCCATGGAGGGGCAGGGTGCCAGGAATGAGCCAGCTGACTTGGGATCCGTGCCGCCGGGGAGCCCAGGACAAAGCCTTGAAGGCACAGCCCAGGCCCCAAATACAACCGTGTCCCACTGCAGCTTCCCGAACACACTGGCTGCCTCAGGTCCCTGCTAGCGTGCTATGGAAGGACCCTGCAGGTCACTGGTTTGAATCCACCCCAGCCAGGATTAGATGCTGTTCCCATCCAGGGTGGATATAAATAAATCAACAATTTAAAAAATCTGATTATTTAAATCAAAAATTTTGATAAAATACTTTTTGAAGAGAAAAGAACCCTATCTAAAGATAATTGTAATTAAGATACATTATAGCCCAAGATACCTCATCCTGGAAAAGGGATTATCAATTCTAATTCTATAGTATGAGACAATATATTCATGTAACGTTTAAGAATAGTTTTGTTAATAAGTTCCAAGAGTTCATGGATTAGGGACCCAATTTTGTGGGGTTCCCCAGGCTTCAGTGTAGATTATTTAGGTCAATCTTTCTATCTACCCAATGGGAGTCAGTGCTCAGTCTAGAAGATACATCAGAGATGCTTAGTTCTGCAGTTCTCAGTCTGTGGATTTGTGTCTCCGTGCTTGTTAACATGCTTGTTAACAGCAAAAATGAGAAATAGAATCATAGACTATCAGGGTTGGAAGGGACCTCAGGAGGTATCTAGTCCAACCCTCTGCTTAAAGCAGGACTAACCCCAACTAAATCATCCCAGACAGGCCTGACCTTAAAAATGTCTGAGGAAGGAGATTCTACCACCTCCCTAGGTAACCCATTCCAGACCGCAACTCTACTGTCCCTCTGCAAATGTGTGTACAGCGAGTCAATCTCTTACCTCTCTCTAAAAGGGCAACGTTTCAAAAAGTCCAATGAATAGAAGATTGTTGGGAGCGGAATCGACCTGGACAAGGAGAAGAAGTCTGGAGATAAATGTGAGAAGGGAGGCACAGGCAGTAGATACAAAAGTGAAATGGTTTGAGCAGCGTATTATTCCAGAAGTCTTGAGGTCGGAGTGTAGCCTTCATTGATCTGAGATCTACCAGACCATTCTCTCACTAGAAGGGAAATCCTATAACAGCAGTCAACTGCAGTCGCTGGGCTAGTGACGCTCTGCTAGCAACCCTCTTCCCACAGATCAGCCACCATATTATAGCAGCATCTAGTCTCCAGCTGGGAGCTCACTGGGCCTGCTGGTACGTAGTCAGATCAAGAGCCAAGCCCTGCTCCAGAGTGCTGGTGATCTACATAGACAAGACAAAGGGTAGGAAAAGGGATGGCTGGTTCTTCGCAGCCAGACGGGCACTGAGCCACACAGAGACTGAGTGACGGGGAGCAGAACAGGTTTCCAATTAGCCACATGTGGGAGCCATTAGGATCCCAGAAGGCTATAAACATATCTGCCATAGTTTGCAAAGTTTGACAGTGATTAAACTGCTGCCGTTGCGGGGAACGGAGACCCAGGCGGAAGCAAGGTTCTCATTAATAGAATGACATACTTGCAAACACACGCAACTATAGCAAGAGAGGCAGGCCGGCTCCAAGCTGCGGCTTGCACTCTGTGACTGTCCAATTATCATCCCAAGTAAGAGGCTATCACGGTGCTCCTCCTCCAGCCAACCTTTCGCTCCGCTAATGAGCTCAGAAGCGCTAGCACTAATCAGCCTGCCTGGAGGTTTCTCTTTGGCAGGCTCTGTGCGAACTCTCAGACAACAGTCATCTCAAAGCAACAGCAAGGATTGTCAGCTC
The DNA here is from genome assembly GCA_032164245.1 of Sternotherus odoratus. Taxonomy (NCBI): domain Eukaryota; kingdom Metazoa; phylum Chordata; order Testudines; family Kinosternidae; genus Sternotherus; species Sternotherus odoratus. Next base: position 13,049,955 of record JAVMKO010000019.1, on the reverse strand, counting down.
TGCCGAGTTATGGGATTCGCCTGGGCTACGCCAACAGCAGAACCGGCTGACACCGGAGCACACATCCACCCGCGTCACCTGGAGTCTTTGCATCGGACTGGGTGGACAGAGCCAGAGGAGAACGGGCACCGGGGGCCAGACCGCTGCAGGAATCAGGAGGTCAGACGGGATAATCAGAATGGCTTTAAACATCAATGGATCTACAAAATAACCAGAACGGGCAAGTGATTTTAGTAGTGGCCCCAGGTTACAGCGAGGCCCCTCTAGCTTCCCAGGCTTCCGCCTGAACAAGGCGATTTATCCATTTCTTGGGCCTTCTCTAGCCAAGAGCCGCCCTGAGGGACACCACCGTATCTCTGGTGACTTGATCAGTGATTATCCTGAACCCGAGATGCAGCCAATCCTTCACCCTGGCAAGGCTACATACTCCACAGTGGTCGCTCTACCAGCCTGCAAGGGAGAACGGCCGCAGCATCACCCCTGCAGACCCCCGTTCTCATCCACATGGGATCTAAAGACAGACACTAGGTTCAGTGGTTCTGCCCAGCAGCGGGAGAGGAGGCTGTGACGCATATCCAGCCTTTAACACCATCATCTCACCGCATCCGTGTTAGCACAAGCACGAACAGTGATACGTGAGCACATGTTCCACGTTCCTTCTCTTAAATGCACACGGAGGGAAGCTGGGAGCATGGGAACGAATGTACCCCGGGGAGCAGGTCTGGCACAAAACCCTGCCCTGAGCTCCCGGGTCTCCCCACTGCTGCTGTAACCGAGGTTGGTTTAGAAAGGCGGGGAGCCCAGAGTCCCCAGTTCTATAACCAACAGGGCCTAGTTTCCAGCCCCAGGGATCTCTGCGCTTGCAGGCCACGCAGGGAACATCCACGCTGCAGCTGGAGCAAGCCTCTCCCAGCCGGGGCGGACAGACTCGCTCTGTCCGCGTGTCCATTGCGGCGCCAGCGGATCCGCAGGCTCGCCCCCCCAAGCCTCCACCACACTCGGCGCACCAGCTCATTCCAGCTAGTTCAAATCTGGGGCCTCCCAGCTGCTGCCACCCTGGAAAGGGAACGGGAGGGTGGGGCTCCCCTGTTCTAATCCCCCCCATTTGTGTTCTCCTCCTCCATGAGCTGCTGCTGCTCACGGCCTTCTCCAGCTTCCTGGCTGCCCACAGGGTCCAAGCCAGGAGCAGCAGGACTGACTCGAGTCTCGCTAATCTCCCCCAGCTGCCATTTGCCAGATCAGCAAGCAGCAGCAGCAGCAGCGGCGCATGATCTGCCTGCAGACTTGGAAGGAGGCACTGTCAGCTATCGTCACAATCCCCAGGGACAGAAACCTGAGCTTTCATTGAAGAGGGAACGAAGTCCTGAAGAAGGCAGCGGTTGAGGTCCCCACTCGCCAGGGAAAGTCTCCGACTCATATCGGAGTTTACCGTGCACACCACGAACACAAACAAGCTCAGGCGGGCCCCGAGACTTGCTTCAACCATGAACAGAGTTTAAAAAAAGCTCTTAAGTAACAAACTTGGCCGGATTGCTGGCCTCAGTGAAGCTACAAAAAAAGCGCCAAGTTTGAAGAAAACTGGGGAAGTAACTTGACTTCACAAACATTTAACGTCAGCACCTTTCAGGAGCCAGGCTGTCACATTACTGAAATAATTTGGGGTCCTATGGATCATTGGTGCAACCAGAGTCCTATAGTGGCACCGAATCTTATGTACAGGGGGTCATAATGGGTGTCTATGACCAGGTTCTGGATTGCTGATTATGAATATGGCATTGGTATGTGTGTATCAATTTTGTAGTTGAAGTTATGAATATTGGCTCTGGACTGTCCGTCTTTCCAAATATTGTGCTGCCGGGGGGCCAGTCCAGAATACTGGGCGTCAGCTCTGCTCCGGGCTTGATGGGCCATTAAGAGCGATCAGCGACACAATGGACTCTGGGAGCTTGGAATGCCCCAGTCCAGACAAGGAGTCTACAGAGAACCTGCAAGGCAGCCTGGGCATACTGGCTGCTGCCTGCAAATAATGAGTCATGCATGGTCATGTGATCTGCCCATGTGACTCCAGGACTCCATGAGGCTGGATTTTTCACAGCAGGAATAAAGAGGTGTTTGCACCTGGAAAAAAAACTATAAATGAAGCTGCTGCAGCCCCCCCATCTTGGTCTTCTACCTTCAGCCTTCAGCCTGCCTTGTTTCCAGCTCTGGATGGAACTTTGCTACACAGGGGAACTCTGGACAAAGGTGCTGCCCATCCCTGGAGGGGATGCTTTCCAAAGACTTTGATTTAAACCTGCAGTTTATTCTACCTTTGCTGCAAGCCTGAGCTAAGAGATGTGCCATTACTGCATGTAATTGATTTCTTTTAACCATTCCTAACCCTCACCTAGACCTTTTTCCTTGTATAATAAACCTTTAGATTTTAGATTCTAAAGGATTGGCAACAGCGTGATTTGTGGGAAGATTTGATTTGTATATTGACCTGGGTCTGGGGCCTGATTCCTTGGAATTGGGGAGAACCGTTTTCTTTATTTGGGGGATTGGTTTTCATAACCATTGATCCCCAGGACAGGTGGCTGGTGGTGGTGATACTGGGAATCTGGAGTGTCTAAGGGAATTGCTTGTGTGACTTGTGGTTAGCCAGTGGGGCGAAACCAAAGTCTTTTCTGTTTGGCTGGTTTGGTTTCCCTTAGGGTGGAAAAACCCCAGCTCTGGGCTGTAGTTGCCCCTTTGGAAGCAATCTGTCCTGATCTGACACTCCCAGTTGGATCCCACCAGGAACAGCACCGTCACACATGCAATCCACTAGGTGTACAGTGCTTCCCTTTAACAGAGCTGGGCACCAGAGTTAACAGCCCCGACTGATGAAAAGTGACCTGGGCCCTTCCGTGCCCACAGGTGCTTAGGGCCTAAGATTTGAACGTAGGGAGTCTGGCTGCAGGTTCCCAGCGGCCCCGCCCAGGGGCAGCACTCTGGTATGGGGAGCGTTTTGAACGAGAAAGTGCTTCTAACAGCGACCCCATCTTGGCGAGCGACCGCGCTGAGCATCAGCTGTCCTGGCCTTGGGGAACAAACGCGTCCCCCTCCAGAGCCCCGCGGCTCTGCCCCCCGGCAGTCCCCGGGGATTTCTGACAGGATGGCGCATCCCAGGGCCTCTGGTACTGCCCACTCCCCCAGCAACACCCCCTGCCCTTTGGGAGGAAAGGCTTTGGATTAAAGGACCTCCGCCCAGCCCGTTAACCACAGCTGACTGCTAAGTCCGTCACATGGGCAAGGCTATCGGAACTCTGGAGACGGTTAATCCTGGGATGAGAATAAACCTCCCCAGAGATCTGACTCCTGCCCCGTAAATCCCCCAGGAACGGGAAAGCTAAATCTCCTGCTTTTAAGCAGATGTTTATGAAAATGAAATCAGGAGGACTCTAGCGGATTAACCCTTCCGGCTCAGAGCGCAGATCCCAGACAGCGCGTGCCTGCATCCGCATTGCCTTTAAAGCGAACCAACTCCACCCTGGCCAACACAACCCGTCTCCCCAGGGCTCCTTAGAGGGACGCCCCTGGTTACTCATTAGCTGACCCCCATTGTAGCTCCCCATGTAAATTTCAACGTGTTGGGTGCTCTGGCATTCGGGATCTCGCACATTCTGATCCTGCCAGCCACTGTTGCTATAGCCATGTCTCAAAAGAGCCCCTAAACCAGCTAATCTGTCTTGATCCCAACAGCCAAAGAAGGCGCGGGCCCCACAACAATGCTGCTTTCCTCTTTAAAAAAAACACGGCAACCTACCCCCTGCCCCTCGCGCCCTTCTCCTCTTTACTGTCCCGAACAGAGCCTGGGAATTCAGTTGCAAATTCACCTTCACCCTTAGGGCAGCGGAAACAGAATGGCTTCACAATAGAGCATCCTCCCCCCTGCACCCAAAACAACTAAGGGCAGCGGAAACAGGCGCTCCCTGAGAACAAGGAGATGGCCCTACCCAGCCCCCCTCCTCCCCCCAGCCCCAGCATCCTCTGCGCTGCAGGGCAGGGAGCTGACCAGGCTCCACTTCCAGTTGTTTTGGGACCGACGTGACAGTGTGTGGACGAACTGGGTGATTTATGAGCAATTGGATGTATTTCTAACACCTCCCCCCACACCTTTGCTGTCAGCCGTCACAGGGAGCAGGGCTCTGGGCCGTACTCCCGGGAGAGCACGGATAAGGCCGCTCTCAATAGGAGGGCTGGCTTATCCCTTCCGCAGTCATGACACCACAGGAATCCCCTCCTCCCAACTCCCTTCAGAAGGAAAGTTGGAGGTTTAAGGGTGGGGCCCAATCCTGAACTGTGGGGACAATGCATGCGCCAGGCAGGGGGAACTGGCACTAGGTGACCCCGGTGCCAGCACAAACTGCCATCACTAGCCACTAAGAGCCAGCGAGTCCACACCGGCGCCACTGCCCCGTATGGAATTTCCCTTCTCTGCTCTTTCTAGTGGTGTCCTTCGCACCAGAGCCTCCGTAACGCTGGGCTCCTTCTCAAGCCTTTCTTCACAGCCCTGAGGGCGGGAAACTCCACTGGGATCCAGATCCCAGATCCCAGGAGCAGTCTGAAGTCTCCCCAAAGTCCCCACACTCCCAGCAACCCAGCTGGCTCCTATGGACTCAGGGCTTCCATATCCCAGCATGCAGCGGGGCTGAGCACTAGGGGTGAGTCCCAGCATGCCGCAGCACGGACACAGCTGCACGGGGACTTGCCCAGGAGGGGCCGGACACGGAGAGTTCTGTGAAGGGTGCGAGGATGCACAAAAGAGCCAGCCAGGCATGCAATCCGCTTCCTCCCTGAGCGCACCCCATGTGTGTCCCCTTCAGACAAGCCTGAGCCCAGCAAGAAGCTGCTGTCCTCGTCAGTGCACGTTTCTTCCTTCTGTCTGGCTCCTGCTGTCACATGAGCAGTCGCCCACTGCTGGTGTTTCTTACCAGCTTTTCTTCCTCAAGAGTCGCACGGCACATTACAGACGGCTCTTGTGCACTTAAGGAAGGGGCCCCGGCACTCTAGAAATCAGGGTTCGGCCTCTCAACGGTTTTAAATTAATGAAGGGTGACATTAAAAAAAGACCAGGCGACTTGCAGACTCTGCTGAACGTCACTTCTTGGTTGCTACCGATCAGTCCCCAGACAGAGCCTGGATTCCTGCGCTCAGAGCAGAGAACGAACGCGGAGTTAGAGCACTAGCCGGAAAAAAATGGTGCCAAGAACCCCAGTGACCAGATCTTAGAGACTCTGTTGCCTTGAGTACCACCCCAATAAACCACACACAGGGGGGTCTTCCTGCCTGCCAGCCAGTGGCCATCCGGGGGTCCCCGCCTGCCAGCCCTGGAAAGCGACTAGAGATGACCCAAAAGGATCAGTGGGTGATTTAAGAGAAATGCAGGGCTACCACATCCTTCCTCCCCATCATCTCGTCAAGGTTAATTTGCCACATAAACGGCAGAGCCGGGACAACGGAGATGTAAAACAGCCAAATACACCCCGGGTTTCTCTCTGGATCTTCCGAACTGGATGTGGGGAGGGATCTTTGTAGATTTGAAGAGAAAGAATCGGGGGGGTTCTATTATTGCTCTATAATCGTGACTCCTCAATTGTTATTCACAGACCACATCGATCCATGGACCATGGAGCAATTGATGATGGTCCCTTGGAAGCTGGCTGGTAACAGGGTCCCGGCTCCTTGGTCCTAGCTGCTTCTACAGCTGTCCAAGCTTTTAACTGCATTTAAAAGCCTGGAGGCCTGTGAAAGCAACCGGAAACCCGGAAGAGTCGGCCTGGCTGCCCCTAGCCGGGGCTTCTGCTGCAGATGAAAGGAGAAGAAATGAAGAGCAAAAGGAATGTTTGCTCCCCAAAAAGGACAAAACACTCAGTGCTTTAAAGTCAGCACAGGACACAATCGCTTTCCCAATATGAGTGTCCCCGATAAGCAATTGATCTAGGTGACAACGGCTGTCCAGGGAAAGGTGCGGTGAGCTCTCTCCAGATGTGGTCGTTGCTATGGGGAAAGCTCTGCTCTGTGCTGAGCCCGGGGCTAGGAGACTCTGTGCTCCCTGGGGTGGGGAGTAGTCTGATTTAGACACAAGACAGACATCAGAACTATGGCATAAGAGTAGCAACATTAACCTCGGCATCCCGGCCAAATCTGCCTCCTTAAATCCCCCCCTCCCCCCCCCCCATACAGGATTCTCTGTAACTACCCAGGATGCTTCGGGCTTGTCTACATGGCAAGCCAGGTGTGTGAATCTACAGCCCGCCAGTCAGATTTTCAGAGCTCAGCCCCCAACCTCCACCCAATGAACTGAGCGTCTCTGAAGAATCTGGCCCCAGCAGTTCACCGCTAGAAAGCTCAAGATCAGATCCCGGAGGTGGTTAGGAGCTGAAGTTTGATAGGCGCCTATTATCCACATCCCAAAACTACGGCATAATCCAGCCCAACTAGCCCATCATAAGAGAGGCCCATGTTTAGAAGAACAGGGGGTGCTACAGGTGAGGACTGAGGTGTACTGGCAATGCATAATGGTATCCTGCACCGCACTTGCCTATGTAAATTACCTTATTTGGGGCGGAGCTTGCCGGCTGCACTTTCATCAGCACCCAATTCTCTTTGGGTCTTTTTGAAAGTCAGCAATAAACAAAACCAATGAGGTGCAAGGACAATCAACCCCAGCAAGGTAACTCGGTAAATCACCTCGGAGGCCAAGCGATGGACTGTGATTTCGAAAGGAGACTGGTTTGGAAAGAAAAGCTGCTTGAGAACTGGCAGCATTTATAATGAAAGGCTCTGGGCTTTTGATGCTTTCAGACAACCTCCCTGCATGACTTTTGTTGTTGTGAGAGCCCCGTTTTCCCCTATATCTTATCTAACATGCTAAACCTCTTGCCAACAATACAGCAGCTTAGGAGGTGCAAAGGAAGATGTACCAGTTCTTTCACATTATAACCATGCACGCTAGCTCATTCTAACAGGTTTACCTACAGACTACGCCGGTCATTGTGCTGTCTATTTGAATTGCTTCCTGTGCACAAACATTAATGAACTACTGCAAACTCCGGAATGGTTGCTCACCAAAACAGTGCAGTTGTACCAGAGAGTCGCTGCTTGTTCTCTGAATGCCAGCCATAGCATGCTGTTAGAGAGAGAGACTCCATCAGGTCTTTTTGATAGGGAGAAAGTTATCCTTCAATATTAACACTGCTCCTCTCAGGCTCACCATCCGCAGAATAGAACCACTGATACTAGGGAGAGAAACATCTGGAGCTTATACTAACTCCGTGCTGTGGTCATTTTAATTGTTGAGGGTTTGGGGAGGGATGGGGGGGATGGTGGCAGAGGAATCCTACCTAGACTTCATGTCACTCAGTGTCATCATCCCCCTAGGTCCCCACCCCCTTGCATGTTCCTCTATTTATGGTAAACTACAGGCCCTGGTTGGAATAATGACCTGGTTTCCAGCTTTGTTTCAAGCACCGCATTTCAGCCTCTCCTCTGGCACTGGTGGAGCGCTCGCTGGCCAGAAAACAATCATCATGTTTTGCAAAAACATGTTGCGGTTTCGGCATTTGGAAACGTTCCTTCTTCAGGCCGTGTCAGGGCAGGGAGCTGAACTTGTCTATCCGCCCTTTTCCCCCACACGCTGGAGTTGTTCCACAGCGGTATAAAGAATGAAATATTCATTGAGCCAGAGAGACAGATTCTCAATGGTCAGGACACTCAGCTGGGCTGTAGGAGACGAAGGGTCCCTGCTCTGAACTAAGCAAATTCAGCTCCGGCGGCTGGACTCCTGGCTATTCCGGGGTGCAGGTCCATCTCCCTGTCTGTCCAAAGCTCCATTCTGGACCCGAGAAAGCTTTGTCAAGACCCAGACGCTTCCAGGGGAAAGTTTTTGTGTTAACTAATTGGGCTTTCCTGGCTGATTAGCTCGAGGAGGCACTGATCTTGCTACCTCCTCTAGTGGATGGCTTCAGTCACTTTTGTTCTCAGTACCATCTCTTTCAAAAGGCCACGCGCGCCTCGAAAGCCAACTCCTGGCTCCTGAGTTCACCCCTCCCCCTGGAAATACTGCCTGGCCCTGCTCCGGCTGAAGCGACACTGTTGGCAAGATGCAGCCAGCGGGAGACCCGCCGGAGTCTGGCTGCCTGTACTTTCCCAGCCCGAGAACCGACACACAAGACAAGGCCAGTGCAGCCGCTGTCCCTGGAAATAGGTTGGTTATGATCCAGTGACGGTAAAATCAGTAAAAAATGCAACAAATCAATGGCTTGGCGTGGGGACTTATAACCATCAGTGTATTGGGGAGGTGGGAAGCGGGGGCAGGAGAAGAGAGAACTCTTGACTCCACCACTCCAGGTCTCCTCCCATGACCCACACCTAATGTGAACTCTATCAGCAGGATCCACTAGTGCTGGCAGAGCGGTGCCCGGAGCTGGCAACCCCCCCTTGCTGCACATTTATCCTGGCACCGCACCAGCCAAATCCTCCTCCCTCTTGGGGACTGTGCCGCCAGCAGCGCAAGCGGAGGAAGGGTGCTCAGTCAGTATGGATAGCCAAGGGAGGGACAGTCACAACCCCAGGGCGACGGATGGCCTTGCAGACTCGGGGGAGGGGGGGAGCTGGCTCTACTCCTGACTGCCACTGACCCCCAGTGGGACCGCAGGCAAGTCACTTCACTGCCCCGTGACTCAGTTTCCCCACCTGCCCAAGGTGGGCATTGACGGGGCGCCAGGCTCGGAGAAGACAGCGCTGGGCGCCAGGCAAGACCCAGGTTCGGTGCCCGGGACACAACAGCTGCACAGGGCTGCCCGACGAGCCCGACACCCGCTGTTCCTCCTGCCAGGCGGCCCCGGGCGCAGCCGGCACCAGAGGCCGGGAGCGGGGCGGGGTTGGTCGCAGACACCAGCCCGGCTCGGCTCCGGCTGGGCGCCCAGGGGTGTCCAGCCCCGGGCCGGGAAGCTGCACCCGGCGAGCCGGGGGGTCCTGGCCCCCTCCCCAGACCCAGGGCGCACGAGCCGCTCCGGCGGGGTCTTACCGACAGTTGGTCCCACCAGGGCCGGCGCCAGACACAGGAGGCTCCGCAGCAAGAGCAGCAGCCGCCGCCGCATGGCCCCGTCCTCGCAGGGCCCCCTCCCGGGGCGCAGGGCGAGCCGAGCCGGGGAATCCTCAGCCCCGGGGAGCCGGGCGGGGCGCAGACGGCGCCGGGAGCCGGGCGGGAAGAAGGGCGCGCAGGCGACCCAGCGTAGGAGGGGGGCGAGGACCGGGAGCTGCTGATCGGTCCCGGGGGTCAGACGGGATGGGGGCGGAACTCGGGCGGGGGAGGGGGCGGCGCGCACTGGGAGGGGACGACACGGAGCGGGGGGGGGGGGGGCGATGTACACTGGGGGGTTCCCGGGGCTCGGGCGGGGGGGGGGGTTCCCGGGGCTCGGGCGGGGGGGTCTCGGAGCGCACTGGGGGGTTCCCGGGGCTCGGTGCGCACTGGGGGGTTCCCGGGGCTCGGGGGGGGGGGCTCGGTGCGCACTGGGGGGTTCCCGGGACCCGGGCGGGAGCGCGCACCGGGGGGCTGCTGCCGGGGGCGGGGGGCCGGGGTTCTTTCGCTGCCAGCCCCGTTCCCGCACCAGGATCCGCTGCTCCGGGCGATCAATCCAGCGCGGAGGCGCCGCTGCTGCCCCCGCTGCTCAGCCCGCGGCCGGGCGGCTGCAGCGCCGGGAACTTGCTCCAACTCGGCCGCCCCGGCCCATTGTCAGGCTGCGCCCTCCCCCGCCGCCTTAAAGAGACACCGACCTGCCGGGCAGGAGCGGAGCGCGGGGAGGGGCGGGGGCTGGTCTCCTCGCCTGGCACCGGGGCCGACAGCCGCTCCCGCCGGGCGGCTCCTGCCCTGGGGGGATCCGCTCTGAGCCGGCGCGATCGCTGGTGAAACGGGTCACCGCCGCGCCCGGGCCCGTTAGCGATGGATCCGCCTTTGATGCGCCCTTCGCCGGGGCAAGAGGGCAGCGGGAGCTGGCCGAGCGAGGAGACGGGTTCCCGCGGCGATAAGCAGAACATTTCCCCCGAAAATGAAGGGCAAGAGGGATGGAGAGGAAGCGAGGAGGCAACGCTGAAATCTCCTGCAATGCTGCCCGGCTGGGAGGGGTCTCCAAACTTTATGAGGCCAGGGCCATATTAGATTTTTGAAGGGGCTTCCTGGACCAAAGCGACTGGGGGGGGGGGAAATAATATATGCAAATGTATGCATAATATATGTTAATCATAAAAACATTCCTGTGTCAGTGTGGCATTAAATTCTAAATCAGGTTGGGGTGCCGGACAAATCCAAGCGGGGGGCCAGATCCGGCCCTCGGGCCATATTTGGAGACCCCTGGTGGACTATAGAAATGATGGTGACATGCATCAGCACTGGAGAGCAGGCAGTTCATTCCTTCCTCCTCTGCCGCCAGCCCTGCCCACCAGATCCTGCAGCAGCTCACCCGCTGTTCCCGAGGCGGCCTGCAAGAGATTGAGATGGAAATGGCCCTTTTGGGAACAACACTCTCCCCAGGTTTTGATCAAATAATTAAATATCCAACCGTGGGCGAAACTTCCACCGAAAGAATGTTCATCCCGGAGCCAAGGAACTGCTGAAAAGACAAACCTGCTACTATGTGAATAGGATTGGCTTGCTAGCAGCACTTGAAAATAAACTCAGGTGTCACAGCAGGTGGGTGACCTCAGTGGCCCAATATCCCCAGTTCTCAGCAGCCCTGGGGAAGCCTCGGGGTGCTTGTGAGGTTCTCGGGTATTACGGTGAGGGGCATGTTGAATGCGTCCATGGAAGCGAGGGTTACAGTGTCCCAGTACTACGGAAGGGTCAAGCGCCTGGTTCGATGTTCACACAGGCCGTAGATGAGCTGAACTGAATCTGCAGCACACTCCTAGCGGAGATATGTGACTGCCCAATATAAATGTTACCTAGCTACGCAACATCCTGATCCAGAGATTTCTCCACTGCTTCCAAGTCAGGGCTCCCTGCTCACCCCTGGGGAAAGCTAGGGCTGTGCACTGGTGTAAACTCCTTTACGTGGGACAAGGTGGCTTTAGCAGAGCCCAGAATCCGGCCCTTGGTGGAAGGCACTTCTGCACGCGGGGACTGCAGTCTTGGGTCCTGAACAAGGCCACAGTTAGGTCTTGCTTCCCAAACCATCCTTCTCCACATGCTCTGGATTCTCTTTCCTCATTTTTCCTATTCTCTCTCCAGTCTCACTGGTGTGCACTATTCCTAGGCTAGCATCATATGCAAGATTCATTCATGTGCATTTTACTCCCTCTTCCTGATGACTAAGGAAAGCATTAAGCAAGGGCCGGAGCTGCTGTGACCCAGAGGCACCCCTCTTCCATGTGGGAACTCCTGACTCCATACACTGCTTTTGTTTGGGCTCGTTCGGGCAGTTTTCATGGTACACGGCTGTGCTCAGACCCACACCCATCCGCAGGGGTTTGGTGAATACACAGACCAGCGCTGTCCGAGTGGCACCGCACAAACATGGAAGAAAAGATGTTCCCACTCCAACGAGCTCCCAGTCTGAACCAGTCACAGGAAGTGGGGTTCAGACACATACAGTGGTACACAGGCCCAGATGCACTGATCTCCTACTGGTCGGATTTTTTTCTTCCTTATGAGATTTTTTTTTTATCCCCCCAATTTTCTCTCCTGAAACCCAACATCCAAGTCCAACAGCATTCTGTGAAGTAATTCCTCTCCTGCAGTGAGTGCAGGTATCAGTGAGTGAGCGGTGGGAACAGGCTTCTGTTCTCTCCCCTTCTCTATGAATCCCATCTCTCTGGGAGGAGGAAAGGGCAGGGGGGCTTTCTCTGCTTTCGGGTCAGTACGCTGCTCTCCACAGATCCTAAGAACCTCTTGATTGTCTATGTCGGACTGTACTGGTTGCCCAACTATTCTCAGTGCCCCTCGGAGAACACACACCCTGTGGTCCTCTTACTCCATCAGACCTGGTGCAGATACTGTCTGTACTTCCTCCTTGGTGCTGAATCCTTTAGGTCACTATCAAAAGCATTTCATTACCATCTGCTGGCTTAGCAGATATTTTGGAAGGAAAGTCTCACTCCTCCATCTCTGCTTCTGTGCCCCTGATTTCCTGTACAGACTGTCCCCAGTCCAGTTACGAGGCGTCCCCACCAGGTTTCATGCCGATGGTGAGTGTCACTGTCCTTTAGCTCCATGTCTAGCTCTCGTTTGCTTCCCACACTCCTAAGTCCATATGCCTGTTCTTATTATTTATTGCACTTGTTGCAGAGTGATTTCATCTTGAGTCTCATCTGTTATGTTGGTATGTTTGGTATGCTGGATTATCTGAGATCTTTAACATCCTTTTCCTGGCTAGTTTACAACCCACCCAGTTAGCCCTGCAAGTCTGAGTGGTGATTAGTAACCCTTCCGCATAAACAGTGACTGTCCAGTCCGGACTGCGGACATACATCACTCCGTCAATCTCTGCACCAATCATTCTCCAGCATCAGCCATCCTTTGGCATCCTGTCCACTTCCACTGCAGCTATTATTGATTGTACTAAAACTCTCTTCATTGGGGGTGGGGAATGGGTTGTTTCCACAGGATCTATAATAAGGATGATTTTCCCAGCATCCTCCAGGATGTGCTTCATCCTCCTCCTCCTCCTCATATTTCCTGCCTGGTTCTCCATTATGGAGTTACCGGTCAGAATTGTTGGCTGGTTCTTCCTGGGGAATTAATACATTCCCCTGGGACTTTCTCAGCATGATCCCCGTTCATCTTGTCAAGGGAGGGGCCCGACAACCGGCATCTGGGCTCCATACACATTTCACTTTGGTTTTTCCAGCTCCTCTTGCCTCTAAATGCCACAGATTTCCATCCTTCCTCCTTGTGCACACATAAGCCAGTTGAAATCCTACCTGCTAAGCATCTCCAAACACCTCCCTCCGTGCTTTCCATAGTCTGCCTCTGTTGGTATCTTTCACCTGGCATTCCCTGTGCCAGTGAGGCAGCTGCACCTCTGGGTACTTGCCCTCTGTGGAGGGCAGGGAATGCGTGGACTGCTGTCCTCCCGGAGGCTTCTACCCAGGGAGGGCAGATATGACTCAGGGCCTCACCACCCAAAGCCAGTCAAAAGCAGCAGTGACTCAAGCTAGATCACTACAAGCAGGTCTATAAAACCATGAACTTCCCCAGTCAGACATACACAGACCCAAATCTCCACTTTGCCGGGGCAGAGCAAGTGCTACCAGGTGTTTTCAGAGAGTTTCGGAGAGGACCATGATGAGCATCTAATCTGCCCTCCGGTAGGACAAAGGCCAGAGACCTGCCCTGACTTAATTCCTCTTGGACCTAGAGCACATGTTAATGCGAAGGCCAGTCAGTCAGGCTACAAGTGATTTTACTTGGCATTGTCATGTGCTGCAACATTGTTTGCTTGTCTCCCAGTGGCACGCAGAAGGTTCAGGAATTCTTACAGAGGCTTCAGAAATATCCAAGACATTTTCAAAACGACTCCCAGTCTAACCCTTCGGCCCCGACGCCGGCCTGAGCGGCGCAGGCCGCGGCTGCTTGTCTAGTGCCAGTAGGAAATGGTCTCTGGAAAATGTCTCCCAATCCCTAACCAACCTTCTCCAGGTACCTGGCCCTCCCCAGGGGAGAGCCCCCGGAGCTGGGGCTGCTCCGTCTCTAGTTCTGATCAGTCTGCATCACCAGTGCTGCTTCCTCTGCTCGCTGGACCTTGACTGTGTCAAAGCGGCCGCCCAGTGAGGTGTGTAATTTAATTGTTCAGCAGCCAGAGAACATGTTGGCTGCTTTCATTTGTTTAAAATAGAAACACAGTAAAGTGTTTGGCTGCCTCCAGGACCCCGGCTGCGGCTTCCTCCTCGCTGCTCAGAGAGTGCTAGGTGACCTTCTGCCAGGAATCAATAGCAGCAAGGGACAGGTTCAAGGGACAGGTCTGGGGTCCCTGGTGAAAGTGGGGTATTTGGAACCCCGTTGACACCACTGCTCTAGGAATTCACTTCGAAGCACCCTGCTGCCCTGGGGGAGAGTGCCCCCGGGGCCCAGGAACTGCGGACGCAGCCAATTTGGTTTGGGAAAAAGGAAGAAACAACCCACCCACCCAGCTGGCTGGGCCCCCATTGCTCCAACTGCCAGCGGGATCCCTCCCCCACCACTCCATCCAACCCCACCTCGGGCAGGAGTGGCTGGGGGAGGGTTCGACTTAAGATATTCAACTTTGGCTATGTGAATAACGTAGCTGAAGTCGGCGCATCTTAGGCCGACTTCCCTGCTGTCCTCACAGCGGCGGCGGTCGGCAGCGGGCTCCCTCGTCAACTCCAGCTTGCTCCTTTTGGCGAGTTGGAGTTCTGGAGTCGACGGGAGTGCCTTTGGCGATCGATTTATCGCGTCTTGATAGACGTGATAAATCGATTGCCAATAGATCGATCACTACCCGCTGATCCGGCGGGTAGTGAAGACATACCCATAAACTCTGTTGCTCAGTTAAATTGGCACCCTGTCCTGGAAACCCACCATGCCATCTGACTGCCATCCATTGCCCCTTCCCTTGGGTATCCTGGACATCACTTCCTTGCTCCTAAGATGAATCAGCCACAAGGCGTATTGGCAGATGTCAAAAAATCCTGGAAACCCGCAACTAGGATTCCTACCATCTAGCTCCACTGAAAGATTTTTTCCGCAACACTGACTGACCTGTCTGCCCAGCCCCTTCCCGAGGTGGATTTTCCATAGAGCGTGGGCTGGCATCGCTCTCGGGGCTTGGAGAACACAACGTTCATCAGATGAGATTTTATCCATCCCGTAAAAAGACACATCAGCGTTTTCCACCTAAATTAATATTGCTAAATGCAGAGCCCCTTTGACCCAGCTTACGGCTAAGCCCTTGAGGGATACGGCTCACCGTTCCCTCCGTTTGGCTGAGTCAACTCAGTCCAAAGGGAGGGCATTCCTGAATGCAGCTCGGCCTACAAGTCCTGCCAGCGTCTTTAGCGACTTGGTATAAAACAGAGCGAGAGAAAATAGGCAGAGGTTTTACAAGGAATGGCGGGAGACGGGAATTAGTTTGCCCAGGCTCCCAAGACAGGAAACCGAAGGAGGTATTAACCTTCCCAAGCAGGACTTCCATAACTGGAACATTGTCACTTGGTATGTGTGGAGCTGGCTGTATTTTACAGAAACTCCAAAATTGAAGTCCCATATGGCAATGCTCTGAACCTTCTTCTATGCTCCCCTTCTTCTAGTCCTGCCAACCTGGTGTCTGGCTAGACGCTTTGTTCCCTCAGGCGGTCAGACATCACCCTGACCTAGAAAGCACTCGCTAACTACGGAAGGAGGTAATCAGATACCTGTCCAGTGCCAAGCTCTCATTGACTTTCCAAGATGCCAGCTACCAGGTTCCCCTCCTCAGGAAGTCATTTGTGTTACAAGGTGGGATGGGCCCAAAGTCTGGTGACCATTGGAGACTTTTCCCAGGGCCTAACCCAGTTCACAATCTATTGTCGCCTGCCTTCATGGACTTCTCTATGTGCCTACAAGTCAGAAACGTCCTAGACTCATTTGCTGATCAAGGAACAGCATTTAGTAGAAACACTTCAACAGGCACTGAGCCCACACAAGCGATCACTGTGGCGGAGTTTCTTCACTGAGAACTCCTGTGCGTTTATATCCCACATTCCAAACACCGACTCCAGAAGTTTAAAATTCCTCTTATGGGCAATTAGTGGCAGAAATCAATTCAACAGCCCTCTGAAGTCTCTATCTGCAACTTCACATTGCACAGACTGGATCACTTCCCTCTAGTTTTGACCAAAATGAAGCCAGATCTCCATTAACAATGCTCCTATGTGATTATCAGTCACCTCTGCTCATATACTGTCTAGGCAGCTGCTGTCCTATATGCGTGTTCTGGACACTGATCCACCGTTTCATACATCCCAAGTTGGCAATGGACTCGGAGAAACCCCATAGTCAATGGGGATTTTGTCAATGGGCCAAGATTTCACCCTCTGTGTTTAACCCTTTTTTGTGCATTCTGGAAACAACCCACAGGACCAAATCTCTGGCACAGGTTAGGATACCTCTGTCAGAACTTGATGTCTACGGCGGATCAAAGGTTATCTGCAGTCTTCTGACTGTACCTACAAAGGGCACATTACCAAGATGGGAAAATGGAGTCAAACTTCCTGTAACTTGCTGAGAGCAAAAACGCCATTACAACCCCAGGTGACAACGTTTTGCTAAACTAGGGGCCTAGATCATGATGTATGTGTCTCGGGACTTTATTAAGTGGTAACTCCGTTGCCTTACTCAAGAGATATCTGAGTGGTGTCCCAGCCAATCAATCTGCTGCCCAAACTCTTGGTAGTGTTTGGTATTGAAATCTATAATGCAGAGTAGCTGATTGTAAAGGAATATCTTCTATTGACACTCCTAATTCCTGGGTCAATATGGTTGATTTGTA
This sequence comes from Sternotherus odoratus, assembly GCA_032164245.1. Lineage (NCBI taxonomy): Eukaryota > Metazoa > Chordata > Testudines > Kinosternidae > Sternotherus > Sternotherus odoratus. The sequence goes on along the minus strand of JAVMKO010000019.1, from coordinate 13,033,447 downwards.
AAAGACAGATAAAACTTGGCAGGCATGGATTCTTAGCATCTTAAAATGTAACTGCCTGTTCCTTTCACTTCTGTTCTCTGATAGAATATTCAGCAGTCCCCTAAATGTTTCTATATTTGTATATTCCGAATGCAATAAAAAATCTATCCCACCTGTGACAGTTAAATATGTGGCAGTGTTTCCCCTTCAAAATATAGGAAACAGTTCAGATGCCACAGTGAGGTCAAACACCATAGCATGGTAATTGTTGCTTTGTTTTGCAAAATGCTTACTGTAGCATGCTAAATTCTTAATTCAAAGACACAAATATCCTCTCATTAGACATCACACAGGGCTGGGAGAACTTTAGAGTGCCCTGTAGAATTTGGATCAAGAAAAAGCGGCAGCTAATTAGAATAGTTCACAACCAAATCTCCTGACTTTTAAATTTTAATCAGAAGGGTTCCAACTTGCTGCAGAATAATCTACCCTCTCCTGACTATCCCTCCTGAATAGGGTTGTTATGTATGTGAGTCTTTGAAAGCACACCAGGGGATTGTTGCAGGGGATTAATGTTAGATGGGAACCGATGAGCCTGAAAAAACACATCTCAACATCATCCCGATTCAGATCTTAAAGGCGTTAGAGAGACCTTATTGGATTTGCATAAATCACGTCCATATTTCCCTAACATTCATAATTACTAGGATGGAGCTGAGTTACCTCGAGGGGTGGGAGAAATCCTTGGATGGGGACTCCAGAACCCAGGGAGCACTTTTCTGTGTTACACAGGGCCAAAGGCCCCTCTGAAAAATTACTAGACCCATAAATATCCAGAACCATCAGTAGAACCATCAAGCTCAAGCAGGTGTTATGGATTTGGTGTAGGGGTCATTGGGTGAAGTTCTCTGGTCTGTGTTCTCCAGGGGGTCAGTCTAGACGAGCCCAATGGATCCTCGATGAATCTAGGAAATAACATTGGAGGCCTGGGAGTGTCTAATTGACTAAGGACTGAAGTCCCATTTTCAAAAGTGACGTGGGAACTAAAGAGTCTAATTGTCATTGACAGTTCCTGGGACTTTAGCTCCTCGGTCACTTGGGCACTCTGGAAAGTTTTACCCACGATCCTTAATTGTGAGAACAGACGTTTTAAAGGAACAACAGCTTGAAGTCTGGCCTCACTACAGAGGTGGTGGAGGTTTGCTTATGTTTGAGATGGAGGGCACAGGGGTGGGATCACATGAAGATCAGAGCTTCTGCGGCTTTCCTAGTGCTTTACGGTGGCCAGTGGCAGATGGATGTGAGCAGCTTTCACGGACCGTCACGCTTTTGTGCTGGGACAACAACTAACACAAAGAGCCTCTCTCTGGGATCCACGGCCACATCTAGGAAGAGCTGTGGCAAGGTCGTCCTTTCATCTCCCCAAGGCCTCGTTCTAAACCAGCATCGTGAGCCACCTCCACCGTCTGTGGGAACCCACCAGTGGAGCCGGAATGGCAACCCTGTACCAGACCCCCCCTTCCTTTCATCACTCACTGCTTGCCAAACCCCAGGTCTCCAGAGGTTGCCGGGTCTCCGAAGCCCTCCCAGCTCTCCAGCTTGGCTATTACGGAGTTTATTTTAACAAGAAGACGCGTCCAGCTCTCTGTCACTATGCGTCATTGGGTGCGTTTCGGGGGGAGGCTCTTCCGGGAGCAGGCCGCATCCGCCATTCAAAAGCCTCTACCTCACTGCTATGGGATGTGGGGGGCGAGGCTGCGGCCTGCTGCCGGAAGAGCCAGGGGGCTTAGGGGAGAGGCCAGGCTCTCCCTGCCATCTCCTTCAAAGACAGAGGCTGAAGGCGTGGCCAGCCCAGTATCCCAAAGAGCCCAGGCAAGTAGGAGGGGGGGTTGGGTTACAAAGACATCTGGATAGGCGTGGCGGGCAAGGCCACTGGTCCTAAGAAGGTAGGGCACCTGCTGGAGAGCGGGCATCTAGGGTGAAGGGTGGCATGGCCAAGGCTCAGATCTGGGTTTATTTGGACTCGGAACCTGAATCTCATTTCACGTGGGAACCCCAATGAACCGGTGCAGCAGTCCATTCAGTGCTCTTTTGGGTCCACAGTGCCAGCAGTCTCCCGGGACACCTGTGTTTGTGCTGCTACATCTAACCTTTCTGCTGTCATACTCTCCTCTTTAATGAGACATGGTGGGGTAGGGAATATCTTCTCCTGGTGAGAGAGGCAAGCTTCCGAACTACACCGAGCTCTACTTCAGGTCCGGGAAACTTACTCGGAGGGTCACAGCTCAGTACAAGGCGGAAGAGAGGCACAGTTACTTAACTACTCCTGCTAAACAACACAACATAGCTCTGAAGACAAGCTCTGTGCGGCTCAGCAGTGGGTCTCTCTCACCAACAGCAGTGGGTCGACTCAAACTATCCCCCCCTTGTCGCTCTCAGACCCTGGGACCTGCATGGCTACTACACTGTGTGCACATTTATGGAACTCATCAACCATTTAATGCCATTAGCCTGGGCTCTTACAAATGTGAAGAGAGATGTTTAATTAGGAAGCTCCCAGGCCCAACCTCAGGTCTGCGGAGCAAGCAGTGTGCTGTTATTGATGGGGTCATCATTCTCAAGCAGTGTAGAAAACCCTTGCTCGTTGCTCACACCTGCTACAAAGTCAGTTATATCAAGGGTCCTGGGGAGGTTAATTGAGTGTGCGATAGTTCTAGGACTCACTTTGCAAACTGGGCCGGTTTGCTACAAGGTCTCACTGCGTACCGGGGAAGGGAGGGTTTACAACAGTCCTGAGCAACCGTAGCGTCTGCTGAATTTGACGGGAGATGGGGCTGGATTACTGTTCATGCGATTAAACTAATACATACTTAAGTGTCCCCCCCTTACCTCTTACAAATCACAATGGAACGATTTCTCATGGGAAGAATGAGGACAAGAGAGAGGAGGGAGAAACCACTCCTGTGGGTAAAACACTCAGCAGCAAGTCTAGGGAGACGGGATCAGACCACGGCACATTTTCATTGGCAAGCTCCTCAGTTGGGACAAAATTTCTCCCCGCTTCCTATTGTCCCTGGCTGTCTGTTCTCCCCCTGGGCTGTTTTCACCTGGTAAATGTATACCATTGGGATCAGGAAGCAGGTGAGGTTTTACACCTTATCTGATCAATTCCACATGTATGAGGAAATGCATTTAAGAGATTCTCTGCCTTTAAAGTAACATCCTGGGGAGCAAGGCAGTGGGAGAAAAAGCCCTGGGCTCTTATGGGAGACTTCAAGGGTCTCCCCTGGCTTTGTCAGCTACTGTTCCATGATTCTCAGAGACGAGATTGAAAACTTTTCCATTGGTTGCGTAGCCAGCTGACCCCGGGCCACATTCTTTGCTAAGAGGTTCTCCCTGTTCAGGATATTTCTGCATTGGAGCCCGGAGTCTATTTCCTGTAAGGAGATGGAGGGGATTCTGAGGGAGATAAGGGAGACATGGCTGTGATTTCCGGTGGACTTCCCCTAAGGCAACATATGCCGGGTGGCTGTAATCAAGGATGAGGTGGCCAGCGCAAGGAGAACTGTTAACTGCATCCAGAGGGAAGGAGGACCGGATAAAAGAAGGTGGAGAAAGGGTGCCCTCTGCACACAGAGCGCAGAAAGGCAGGGCACCGAGGAGCCAAGCAATGACCTGCAGTGGGACTGAGAACAGCAGGGTGGAGTCCCGGCTAACAAGCCATGGAGTCTCCTTTGATCTTTAACTTGTTAACTAGAGTCCGGCTGGAACCCGGGGCCTGGATCTGATTTATTTACACAGTTTATTCACACTGATTTATTTACACCCAGTGCCTTTAGAGTGACAACCTAGTAGCCTGGAACATCTGCCCCCCTCCCCAGCATCAGTAACTGCAATCGGATGCTCTTCTGCCACCCCAAAAACCCGCTACATTTCCTCTCCTGCCCCCCAAAAGCCTGGGGGAGAGAGGGAGAGAGAGACCAGAAGATCAACAGCAAGTCTGCGGGAGCAAGTGGGGATGAACACCAGAACGCCCAGCTGGGGGGATTTTTACCCAGGTCTGCCTCACACAAGACCCAGTCTGATGGGAAGTGGCCCAGCCGGCTCAGAGGAAACAGAGACAGCTTAATTTTGGCAATGAATTGGTCTTTGAATATTAATAGTAAATATGCCCAAAGGCCTGTGATGGGGTGTTTGATGGGATGGGATCTGGGTTAATGCAATTCTTTCCGGGGGGGTTGGCTGGTGAGTCTTGCCCACATGCTCAGGGTTCAGCTGATCGCCATATCTGGGGTCAGGAAGGAATTTTCCTTCTGGGCAGATTGGCAGAGGCCCTGGGGGTTTTTCACCTTCCTCTGAAGCAGGGGGGATGATTCACTTGCTGGAGGATTCTCTGCCCCTTGAAGTCTTTAAGCCAAGATTTGAGGACTTCAGTAGCTCAGACATAGGTGAGAGGTTTATTGCAGGAGTGCGTGGGTGAGATTCTGGGGCCTGCGTTGTACAGGAGGTCAGACTAGAGTCTAGTCACTAGATGATCATTGTGACGGGGAAGGTAATTCTGGGCTGTAAACCGACCCCAGTTGGGGGAGGTGAGGCTTTGCCTGTGTGGATCTGAACAAAGGCTGGGGGGAGTGACGGGGGTTAAGGGAGCAGGGGACAGTTTTTCGGTGGAGTTTTTGGGAGGACGGAGGTTGGGGACGAGGCGGGAGCCCCAATCTGGGGTCTCATCTCCCTGCCCCCCAGAAGGGCCTGACTAAGGAGTCCTGTTTGTACTGAGAAGCTCTGGGTTGGATGGTGTTCCTGTCACCCCTAATAAACCTTCTAATCCACTGGCTGGCTGAGAGTCACTGTGAATCCCAGGAAGTGGGGGTGCAGGGACCGGACTCCCCACGCTCCGTGACAATCATAATGGTCCCTTCTGACCTTAAAGTCTATGGGAGATACGGAGCTGAGTGCTGCCAACATCCTGGTGCTCCGGAACCAAGCCAGTCACATTGCAACCCCAAGCGGCCTTACATGCATGAGTGCTGCACGGGGGCAGCTAAAGAAATGCTGCAGGACCCTCCCTAAGAAAGCCTTTGCGGTAAATGGGCCGCGCTAGCAGCTAGGGCATCCCAGAGGTGAAAGAATGGAGCTACTGAAATGTAACTCTATCCGTCTCTGCCAGGGTCCCGCTACAGATCAATGGCCTTTTGTGATCACGGATATTAATAGCAGCTGATAGCGCTAATGGAGTCAGGGGAGGGCAGGGCAGGCATCTGGCCTTGGCTGCTTTGGAAATCCCGGCCTAGGACGCAGTGTGAATGGGGCTTCGATCAGTCACTTCCGGGGTTGATCTTCTCAGGTCCCTTCCAACCCTGATATTCTATGATATAAGGGGGACCCCAAATTCCAGCCTCCCCCCCCCCCCCCGCACAGCGCATGTCAATCCCCCTGGGGTCGGATGGGCGCTCTATTATCCCTGCAGGAACAGGGGGAGATCTAGGTGTCCCACTCTCCTGGCCCCGGAGCCCGGCTCAGGAATTGGAACTCCTGCAGAAGGTGCAGCAAAGTCGTTTTCCTCCCCGGGAATGAGGAGGTCATGAACCGGCGGGATGATCAATACCGGCTGATGTCATCTGCTGGCAAACAGCAGCTCCTTGCACACTCCAGCCCGAGCGACGCAGCCTGGAGAGGAGCCAGGAGAGGCAAGTCAATATTCCCGGGGAGGAGGCCCCGCCCTGAGGAGACCAGCCCTGGGCTGGCTCCCGGGAGTATTAACCAGTGCACAGCTCAGGTTTGCATTCAGGGAGGACTTCACCCAGTTCTCCATGTGGGGATGGGGGTGTTCTCATGCTCCAGTCACTGCTTCCTCTTGGCTCATGAGCTACCTTTAGCATTAAGGCAGCAAATCCAACCACTGTCGCCATCTATCCAGCCACCTGCCTAGAAGGCCCCCAGGTCAGCCAGTATATGCTGCTGCTGGACACAAAGCAACTCCTTTCCATCGCTAGCTTTGATTTCAGATGCTATTTCCACCCCTCGGAGCACCTGCCCTTCTCAGGCAGGGCTCTCGGGGTTTCCCACTCGCTCATTTCATTCCAGGCCACTTGCAGATTTAGCCCACCCAGCTTTATCCCTTCCTAAACATCCTGGTGCTTCCGCCCTCCTCATTAATCAGCTTGCTCCCATTGGCCGCCCCTTGCCACACACACCGGTACCAAGCACTGCCCAGGGTTGCTATGACACTGTACCAGGCACTGCCCAGGGTTGCTATGACACTGTACCAGGCACTGCCCAGGGTTGCTATGACACTGTACCAGGCACTGCCCAGGGTTGCTATGACACTGTACCCAGCACTGCCCAGGGTTGCTATGACACTGTACCCAGCACTGCCCAGGGTTGCTATGACACTGTACCAGGCACTGCCCAGGGTTGCTATGACACTGTACCAGGCACTGCCCAGGGTTGCTATGACACTGTACCAGGCACTGCCCAGGGTTGCTATGACACTGTACCCAGCACTGCCCAGGGTTGCTATGACACTGTACCAGGCACTGCCCAGGGTTGCTATGACACTGTACCAGGCACTGCCCAGGGTTGCTATGACACTGTACCCGGCACTGGAGCCCACGCGGCGTGAGGGGAGCACAGGCGTGCTCCAGCCCCCCCGGCGGTGTGACTCAGCTGCCCTGGCAGAGCGCCCCGGTGCTGCTCCCCATCGCACTCCCGGCACGCGGCAGCTGCTGCTTCTCCTCCCCAGTTTATCCCCGATTGCACAATCTTGGGGACTGCTGCCCTGTCTCTGCGCCAGCTCCTCTCAGCAACTCACATGCAAATGGGGCTCCTTGGGAGGCAGAACGGTGCAGGAAGTGTCTAAAGCCAGGAGTTCGTCTGAGCACTTGCACACTTGCGACACAGCAAGGGGCGGAAGCTCTGTGCTGTCCCAGACCCGCTCCCTGCCGTGACACCAACCCAGGAGAGAATCCACTGGGCTCCTACAGGAGCCAGGCCCCGGAGTCACTCCTGCTCAGAGCTGATGTGCCCCAGCTCCGGAGCCAAGGCCGAGACCTGGGTGTTGCTCGCGCACAAGGGACGGGACCATAGTAGCACAGTCAGGCACTGAACACCCAGCAAGCGATGAGCTGGGTCCCAGTGGGTGAATCTGATCCCGCGCAGAGGGCCTCAGAACAGGGCTGAAGGGGATTAGGTGGGGCCTAGGCCTTGTGCTGGCCTCTCGCGTGGGGCGAATTTCACCCTTTCTGAGGATTTGGCCCTATTTGGGAGGCCCCGTGTAAACAACTGTGGCTGGCAAGCAGGTCTGTCCTCTGTGCACAGTGGCACAGAGGAAGACACTTGCAGGCAAAACCAAGGTTTTACACCCCCCCCAGGAACTCTGCTATCTGCCCTTGAGTGCCACTCCCTGGCACCTGGAACATCTGATGACCTGATTACAGCTACACAGCACTCCTAGAACGGTTCTCACACAAATCGGCCCGTGCACGACAGCGGGTGTCAAGTACCCCTGTATGCTAAGGGAACGAATGCCTATGCTGGCAGAGGAAATGACTAACACCGATATTCCAGCCATGGAAACAAGTTAGCATCCCGGGACCCCCAGCCCTAGGGGAAGAAGGGAGCAAACCAGAAGGAAACCCAGCTTGAAAGGAACAGAACTTTGCTCCACAGTAACAGAGGGACATAACAAGTCATCCTGCCAGACAGATGTGATTACTTTTCCGGCCTGCATTACAAAACGAGTGGACAAAGGGCATGCCGTAGATATGCTGCATCTGCTTTATTAAAGCATTTGAAGTGGAGTCTCATGAAATCTTAATGAAAAATGTAATTAAAATGGGCTTGGACAGGAACAAGTGCGGATCAAAAAGACCAATAACAAGGGGCAATGATAAATGACAGTGTTCAGTGCTAAGAGCCACTGTATTTAATATCCTCATTAATGATTTGGCAGAGAGAGGAAAGGACACATTCATGAAAGTCACCGCTGATATTAACTTAGCAGGAGCTACGGGCACCGACTCAGGGCAGAGACGTAATTCCGAGCCACCCGCAGAGACCAGAGACATGGACAGGAAATAACAAAATCCGGGGGACTCAGCAAAATGCAGCTGCAATGCCTGGGGAAGAACGATCTGAAACACAGACCTTCAACGGGCGGAAGGAACCCAGGAAACAGGGTTGCTGTAAGAGACTTAGGGCTGTGGGTGGACATCAAATTAGACATGAGTTTGGGAGGGGATACGCCAGCAAAAAAATAGTGATAAAATGCACGAGACCACGCGTTCTGGAGCAGGCTGGGTGCAGTGCCTCAGTATGTAGTTCTTCTAGGTCTCACCGGCAGCATTTCAGTTAGACTGGGTACCTCCTCCGCAGACTCCCAGAGGAAGTTCATTCAGGAGCAACGGGACTGAGCAGGGGCAGTGAGAAGGATGGGCTGATGAAGGAAGGATGCTCTTTGACTACCATTGGAAAGTTGCTACCGCCATCAAGGGTAGTCAAAGGGAGCCTTCCGGCCTGGAAACCGAGTGCCCGGGGAGCCTGCCAGCTGGGTAGCTCAGGGAGCTTGCCTGCCAGCCATCCCAGAAGCCAGAGATGCAGTCGGCCTGCTGGGTTTCCATTGGAAGTTTGGTGGGATTGTCACACTCAAAGGTGGGTTTGCCATGCCGTTTATTGCATGGGGGAAAACTGGATGGAATGTGTTAATTCCACCCAGTTGGCATCTCCCAACAGAAAGCTGCACTTTCAGACAATGTTTGACCTGCTCTCGCTGTAAGAGTGAACAACGGTTTCAGTAGCATCTTGTCCCTTGTTTTGCCTTGGGGTGGCTGGTGAGCTAAAGCACAGCAAGCTGCCTCCCATCCATCACCCTCAGGAGCAGGCTCCCCACCCCACCCCCCACTCTGGCTGTGGGGCTGAAAGCTGATGGCAGACCCTCAGCTGATCACTTCTTAGCTCAGGATCTGGATGATTTATTTGGGGATTGGTCCTGTCTTGAGCAGGGGGTTGGACTAGATGACCTCCTGAGGTCCCTTCCAACCCTTTAGGTTGGATATTAGGAAAAACTTTTTTCCTAGGAGGGTGGTGAAGCACTGGAATGAGTTCCCTAGGGAGGTGATAGAATCTCCTTCCTTAGAGGTTTTTAAGGCTCTGCTTGACAAAGCCCTGGCTGGGATGATTTAATTGGGGATTAGTCCTGCTTTGAGCAGGGGGTTGGACTAGATACCTCCTGAGGTCCCTTCCAACCCTGACATTCTATGATTCTGAATTTCCCCAGGACTTGCTGGTGTTAGCCTTGGATAAGAGGGGAATACGGCCTCACTATCACCTCCCAGGGGCATCCAAGGAGTACTCCGCATTTGCTCTCTGAAAGTCCTGAGCAATGCCCGAGTGCGTTAGAGAAACAGAATGGGGGGGTTTCACGGAGCGTCGTAACCTCAATAAACCACAAACCACGACACAGGGATGGTTCCAGCCCCTCTCACCGGACTCTGCCGGAATCCTTCCCATAAACGAGGTGGGATTACAGCTCAGGTCCCTCTTCAGAGCTTCATAAATATGGATGGATCCTCCCGCATCCCCAGCGCCACTCTGGCCGGAGCCCTGTTCCACTACTGACTGGGGAGGCAATTCCAATGAGTGGGACTGGCGCTGGCTCTGAGAACATCAGTGGGGACTGGAGGAGGAGCCGAGAAGGGGAGGTTAAGGAGGAGGAATGGCAGCTACAGGAAGACATTGCCTGGGGAAAGGGGACTAGAGCTTGGACAGCCAACAGGACAAGGCGGTTTCTCACCCCACGGCTGAGCCCCTCAGCATTCACTGGATCTGTGAAGGGGAGGGCTACCCCAGATGCCTGGCATGCTCATTGTTCACTCTGCCATCTCCCGTAAGAAGAGAGCCGGAGGGGCGCAGTGCAGCGTAACCCACTCATTTTGGTGCCATGAGTGAGTCCCACTGGGGAGAGTTCAACAACGTCTTCCCCCTTCCCCCCACCAATCAAGAGCCCATGGACACAGTCACCCCCCCCAGCCTTACTTTGTGGGTGGATCTTGGGAGAGCACAAGCGTCTTCCCCAAGATGAACCCCGCCCCCCCCGGCAGCCTCCTATGGCTTGCAGGAAAAGGGCTCCTACCCAGCCGGCACTAGGATCATTAAAAAACAAGGAAATTCCCACACAAAACCTTTGTGAGAGTGAAGAGCAGGTGAATGCTGTGACCAGGTGTAGGGTGAAGAGCAGGTGAAGGGTGTGACCAGGTGTAGGGTGAAGAGCAGGTGAATGCTGTGACCAGGTGTAGGGTGAAGAGCAGGTGAAGGGTGTGACCAGGTGTAGGGTGAAGAGCAGGTGAAGGGTGTGACCAGGTGTAGGGTGAAGGGCAGGTGAATGCTGTGACCAGGTGTAAGGTGAAGAGCAGGTGAATGCTGTGACCAGGTGTAGGGTGAAGAGCAGGTGAATGCTGTGACCAGGTGTAGGGTGAAGAGCAGGTGAATGCTGTGACCAGGTGTAGGGTGAAGAGCAGGTGAAGGGTGTGACCAGGTGTAGGGTGAAGAGCAGGTGAAGGGTGTGACCAGGTGTAGGGTGAAGGGCAGGTGAATGCTGTGACCAGGTGTAAGGTGAAGAGCAGGTGAATGCTGTGACCAGGTGTAGGGTGAAGAGCAGGTGAAGGGTGTGACCAGGTGTAAGGTGAAGAGCAGGTGAATGCTGTGACCAGGTGTAGGGTGAAGAGCAGGTGAATGCTGTAACCAGGTGTAGGGTGAAGGGCAGGTGAATGCTGTGACCAGGTGTAGGGTGAAGAGCAGGTGAAGGGTGTGACCAGGTGAATGGCCTCCCTTATGCTATTACCCTGCGCAGGGTGTGACAGCAAAGCCATATCGGGGGCTGGAGTCCCATCTCCAGTGCCCTCAGACCCCTTTCACACCCCAGAGGACTCAGACTAGGGTCCTAGAGGGAGCAGGGAACACACAGGAAACAAAAGCAACCATGGAAGGGAGCTGCATGGCCCCTTGATACCACAAGAGCGGCACCCCTCGCCCTCAACCTCCCCGTGACCCCACAAGGTGGGCCTGTGCTATTACCCCATTTTACTGGGGCCCAAGCCCAGTGGAAGGATGTGGGAGAGCAAGGAACTGAACTGCTGTCCCTGGAGTCACAGGCCACGCCCATGCCAGCTGTTAGTGCCTCAGCTGTATCCCAGGGCCGTGCCCATCGCCAATGCCCCGTTGCTGCTCCCACACGACAATGTACACCAGCGCCTCTCTCTGTCTACAGTTACAGTGCGTCAAGCCAGGTTTGCCTCCTGGATGTAGCCGTGCCCTGGGCCTCGTTAGCGCGTAGCAAGACTGACTATGGACCCATTGTGCCCACGTCTGCATAAATGTGTGTTCCCGGCTGGGCACCTCCCTGCAGATGCTTTCTAGAAGCTGGCTCCAGATTGTTCCTGGGACGGGCACAGCCGGGGTGGCAGCTCCCCCGCCCTTTGAAAGAAAGGGAGAAGGGGGCTGCTTTCTGGAAAGATGCATTTATTAAATCAAGTCTGATCTTCCTGGCGCTGCGGCCAACACCTCCGCCTCAGCCCTGCTCTACGGTACAGCTCTCGTCTCCACCCTGTTCTTAAAGAGACAGTTCCCACTAGCCAAAACGCAAACCCTAAAAATACAACAAGACAAGTGTTACCACAACAGCCCCCGCCACGTCTCGAGACAGTGCTCTGCACGATCCGATCCCTGCGGCGATGACGCTACGGTCAGTGCACGAACTTTTACAGGCAAGCGGCGACAACACTGCCCCTGCCTCATCTGTTTGCTCGCAGCACCGGGAGCGCCCGATCAATAGCCCCATTGATTTTGTATGAGGTGGTGGTCTCAGGGCTCCTGTCCTGCGGCCAGGCCCTTCCCCAGAAGTTTTCAGGGCATGCAAATTTACACCACACACAAGCAAATGGCTGCTTTTCTTTTTCAAGTGGCACGTTTGAAGTTCCTCCTTTGGAGCGGGTCAGAGATCGCTAGCAAGGAATAATTCCAGCACTTAATCTCCTTGCTATGTGCAGGGGTAGAGGGGGAACCATCTCACACCGCGGCCGTTCTAAAAGCGGTGCACTGGAGATTGTTTTGCATTCAGATGATTTGGGATGTGCCATTGAATAAGAAACATGGTGTCAAAATTGTTTGTGTGCATAAGCCCACGGAGAGAGGGGCTGAGCATCAGACAGAGCAAAGCCGTCCGCTTGCTACCTGGGACCAGAGGGAGGCCAGCCAGCTGCAGGCTACACCAGCAGTGAGCATCAGAGTCCCTCCCCCGCAGAGGCATCCTCAGTCCGAGAGGACACCACAACATCATCTGGAAGGAGGGTTCCAATTATGGGATCATTTCCCTCTGCTCCAGTTGGATGTTCTCCTTCCCCCAGACTTTCACCCTCCTCAGCAGCAGAGAAGCTGTCAGACCAGGGGTGGGACCGTTCTACTGTGTCCTGGAAAGTCTCATCTATGTACCTCTCTGTCTCCCTCAGCCACTCTGGTCTCCAAAACCCGTGAGGGCCAAGAGCTCCTTGCATCGAATGCACACATATGCCACCCATCCATAGGGCAGGTAATCATACATGCTGCATTGGGTGAAATAAACTGGATACCCCCCACTCTGTTGCTGGACTTCTGCCTGCATTCTCTTTTTACTCCTGCAGCTTGTTCCTTTGCGGGTGTTTTGATTTTATCATGGGGTGGTTTTGGTCTTAAGTTTAAAGAGGATTAAAAAATGTAAGTGTATCTAGCCCCCCTCCCCCCACATTCCCACTCTAAACTCCCTCCCAAAACTCCCCTCTTCACTGATCCCCTTCTAAGTAACCCCCTCTCTCCACAACAAACCATGGCACTAACATTCCGGGGGGGGGGTTGCCATCACTCTGCGGATGTGTTAGACCTTCCCCTGGCTCTCATTGGCCTTGGTCTCTTTAGACTGTAAGCTCTTTGGACCAGGAACTGTTTACTTCTCAGTTTTTGTACAGTACCTAGCACTCCTGTAATAAACACAATTGATAACGAGAAGAAAGAAATGATTCTTCACGTCACCTCCTGCACACTGGGTCAAACCCGAACTAGCTAAGATCACTGCAGCACAGATGTTGCCCTGTAGAGCTAAAACTATTCTTGGGGTTTTAAAACACATTTTTCTTTAAATGATCAGTTTGTGTGTCTGTGAAATGGAGCTGAATGGAACCTTCTTTTCTAACCCCTGCTGAGATCTGTGCGGGAAAAGCACTGCACAAAAGAGTTTAACATTGCTGTCTCTAGAATAAAGTTTGTTTTATGAATTCCAAAGATTCGCTGAGTTTCTGCATTGCTCAGATAAAAGCACCCGGAAATGTAAGGGAGAGGAATCGCTAAACCTACTGAATTTCTGCTCAGGAGCTAGTACCCAAGCGGCCAAGGTGGTTGTCGCTTAAAACGACTTGGGTTTTCTTTTCTTTTCACCCCTGGCCTTCCCAGCTCCTTTGCCGTGTTCATGTCACTGAGAAGACGCGCCCCCTTCCCCTTTCTTTGGAAATGCCTTATGGATTTTTAATTTATCATTTCATCGATTGGCTGGGGACTGTGTACAGTGCTAATTGGTTGCTTTGCCTCTTTGTCTATAATATTGAACTCCTTTTCGGTGCTCCATCTCCGGCTGGGTCTTTATTGGAGAAAAATGGGTGTGAAATTGCCGTGACACTGATTTCAGAGGGATTGCGGCTTTTATTTTCCTCTGCAAGTGTTCTTTCCTGCAGCTTGCTCGCTCTTTTATTTATTTATTTTTGGGGGTACTTTTTCTGGGTTGCTGCGACTTGTGCTCAGATGGACCTAGGCACACCCCTACACAATACTATAACACCTGCATGCCGGACTTGGGTTGCACCAATGAAAATGCACGCACTGGTTTTTGCACACATTCAGCACTAGGTGCATGGGTGCGTGTTTACACCTGAAGGGGGCTGGCATATCCCCCCTTGAAAATATACTCCTCTGTTTCTTTATAGCAAATGCATGAATTGATAGAGTGGATCGGACTCCAGGTCCATACAGCTCAATCTCCTGTCTCTGACAGTGGCCAATGCCAGATGTTCCAGAGGAAGATGCAAGAACCCCACAGTAGCATGCAGTGGGATCTGGGACAATCGGCCTGTAGATGAGCCCTTCACCGCTCGTTGCACAAATGAGTCTGAGACCTCGCTGTTGCACAAGAAAATAAAAGAGCACTGGTGTTGGCAAGCCCCCCCCCCCCCCGCCTATATACAATTATTCACACTCTACACTATATATAAGTACACTTGCTTAGCTGCTTGGGGAACAGCTAGCTCCTGCAGCTAGCCAGGAACAACAGCCACTTGCTCCCCCCTTTCCTATTCCCCTCTGTGCACTTCCTTCCTGCCAGCTTTATCCCTCTGGCCTGGAAGGCGCACAGGTGTTTTGCCTTAAACCCTTCTTTCTACGGGCCTGTCACGTTACTGAAATAATTTGGGATCCTATAGATCATTGGTGCAACCAAGGTCCTGCAGGGGCACCAAATCTTATGCAAAGGGGGCCATATAAGGTGTCTATGACCAGGTTATGGTCTGCTGATTATGGCTATGCCATTGATATATGTGTATCATTTTTGTAGTTGAAGTTATGAATATTGGCTCTGTACTGTCTGTCTTTCCAAATATTGTGCTATCCTGGTGAGGACCTTCCAGAACACTGGGCGTCAGCTTGGCGTAAACTGATTGATGGCCCATTAAGGACTATCAGCTAGACAATGGACTCTGGGAGCTTGGAAAACTCCAATCCACATGCAAAGTCTACCAGAGGACATGCAATATAGATAGTGGATAATGGCCACCACCGCCTGCAAATACAAAGTCATGCATGGTCATGTGATCTGCCCATGTGACTCCAGAACTCCATGGGGCTGGACTTTTCACAGCAGGAAGAGAGAGGTTCTTGTACTTGGAAAAATCTATAAATGAGGCTGCTACAGACCCTCCTTTTTGTCTTCAACCTCCAGTCTCCAGCCTTGTTTCTACCTCTGGATGGGATTTTGCTACACATGGGAGCTCTGGCCAACGGATTGATGACCCATCCCTGGAGGGGATGCATTCCAGAGACTTTGATTTGAACCTGCAGTTTATTCTACCTTTGCTGTAAGCCTGAGCCAAGAGATGTGCCATTACTGTATGTAATTGATTTCTTTTAACCATTCCTAACCCTCACCTATCTCTTTTTCCTTGTATAATAAACCTTTAGATTTTAGATTCTAAAGGATTGGCAACAGCGTGATTTGTGGGAAGATCCGATTGGTATATTGACCTGGGTCTGGGGCCTGATTCTTTGGAATTGGGGAGAACCGTTTTCTTTATTTGGGGGATTGGTTTTCATAACCTTTGGTCCCCAGGACAGGTGTCTGCTGGTGGTGATACTGGGAATCTGGAGTGTCTAAGGGGATTGCTTGTGTGACTTGTGGTTAGCCAGTGGGGCGAAACCAAAGTCTTTTCTGTTTGGCTGGTTTGGTTCATCTTAGAGTGGAAAACCCCCAGCTTTGGGCTCTAGTTGCCCTTTTGGAAGCAATTTGTCCTGATCTGACACTCACAGTTGGTCCCACCAGGAACAGCCCCGCCACACGGCCACACCCTGCCAGCTCCAATTAACTCCCCTGGCTGGGAGCTGAGCTAGCAGGAGCTTAGCTAACAGGGGCTGGCTCAAAGTCTCCTGGCCAGCACCCTGTTACATGGCCCCTCACATTAGGTCCCATCATTATTGCTAGTAACTAGAGATTGGTTTAAACCCTGACCCAGGAAGGTTAATATCCCTTCAAAAATCTATGATTGCTTCAACCAGGATCATTCTGGATAGTCTTGTTATTCAGACAAATGTCCAACCCTTGTTTTGAATCCTGTCAAATTCTTGGCCTCAACAACATCCTGCGGCAGTGAGTTCCACAGTCTAACCACACATTGTATGGAAACGTATTTCCTTTTGGTGCTCTTGAACCAGGAGCTTTCACCCGGCCTACAACCCAAAGAGCAGAACTATTCTAAGCAGGGGCATAGCGGTTCGATTTTTCTTCCTCGGCAACATTGTTCACACTGCTGAAAATGTTTGCTCAACTACATAAATCCCTTTAATAGCCTGGGTAAATGCTTTATGTCAAGCTCACACCCCTTGAGGCTATTTGAGGTGAAGTAATAACCCCCTAGGGTAGAACTCCTTTTCTAGGGGGCACGGTGGGCAGCCAACCCCCTTGGAATTTGAATGTCTGCTCCACAGACACCATTAGAGGAAGAGCTGCTGATCTTTACAAGTAGACAGGAGGCGTGGAGGCCGCCGCGCTGCTTTCAGACTAGGTTCGCTTCTGAAACGATACGGAGACAGATTGTCAGCCGTGCGCTACCATGGGGCTGCCTATCGATTGCGGTGGGTGGCTGGCGAGAAGCGTGGGGCTGGAGAACAGCCCGTGGTAATGTGTTGGAGCTCTTGCTACACACACACGTGGATAACGAGGGCTGAGCGCTGACACACGAGATAAATAATGGGCAGCCGGCAGAGCCGAGCCATCGAACCAGCTCTCCCAACACCCTTCGTGCACTGCTCTCCCTGTACATCAAAGCCGGCTTCAGCTTGCAAGTCCCGCTCTAGCCCCGCTCATTTCCCGCCAGTTATTCTGTTTGATGACCGAGTCCTAGCCCTCCTAATGATCCGCATAGGAAATCCTGAACGGGTCTCCCAGAGGTTCCTCTCTCATGCCCAGTACTCAGCGGGATAATAAATTTGCAGCTGTTTAAATAACAGCTGCTTGAGAGTCAGAGAGAGCCCGGAGCGAAATACAAACGGTATTGGAAGCTTGTGAGACAGTGGTGCGCAGGCACCGGAGATCTGAGCCCCGAATAAGTCTCCATGTGGAAAGAACAAACTGTTCAGAGTGGGGAAAACCAACAAATATTCATGAAATCTGGGGGCAAAGTGGTGGCTGCAAAAGTCAAGGTTACATCAATTGCAACCAGTTGGAATGATTAATAGCCACCAAAAAAGCTGAGCATGCCATGGGTGACCAGATGTCCCAATTTTATAGGGACAGTCCCGATTTTGGGGTCTTTTTCTTATATAGGCTCCGGCTGGGGGTGTGGGCTTTGGGGTGGGGTGTGGGATGAGGAGTTTGGGTGCAGGAGGGTGCTTCGGGCTGGGACAAAGAGGCTTGGGGAGTGGGAGGAGGATCAGGGCTGGGGCAGGGGGTTGGGGGCCGGGAGGGGGTCAAGGGGTGCAGGCTCTGGGGGCGCTTACCTCAAGTAGCTCCTGAAAGCAGCAGGATGTCCCCCCTCCGACTCCTATGTGGAGGCGCGGCCAGCCGGCTCTGCATGCCGCCCCATCTGCAGGCGCTGCCCCTGCGGCTCTCATTGGCCGTGGTTCCCGTCGGAGTGTAGGAGCCAGAGGGGGAACATGCCGGAGCGGGGACATTCCCTGCTTCTCCGGTGTGTGGAGCCGCCAACTAGACAGTCCACAGGCCAGTCATCGGTACTGACCAGAGCCGCTGGGATCCCTTTTCAACCAGGTCTTCCTAGTCGAATTAGAGTGGATGAGAAGCTGGATATGAGTCAACAGTGTGCCCTTGTTGACAAGAAGGCTAATGGCATTTTGAGCTGCATTAGTAGGTGCGTTGCCAGCAGATCGAGGGAAGAGATTATTCCCCTTTATTTGCTACAGGTAAGGCCACATCTGGGGTACTGCATCCAGTTTGTGGCCCCCCACTACAGAAAGAATGTGGACAAATTGGGGAGAGTCCAGAGGAGGGCTACGAAAATGATCAGGAGGCTGGGACACATGACTTGCAAGAAGATGCTGAGGGAATTGGGCTTATTTAGTCCGCAGAAGAGAAGACTGAGGGGGGATTTGATACCAGCCTTCAACTACCTGATGGGGGGTTCCAACGAGGATGGAGCTCAGCTGTTCTCAGTGGTGGCAGATGACAGAACAAGGAGTAATGGTCTCAAGTTGCAGTGGGGGAGGTTTAGGTTGGATGTTAGGAAAAACTATTTCACTAGGAGGGCGGTGAAGCACTGGAATGGGTTACCTAGGGAGGTGGTGGAATCTCCATCCTTAGAGGTTTTTAAGGTCAGGCGTGACAAAGCCCTAGCTGGGATGATTTAGTTGGGGATTGGTCCTGCTTTGAGCAGGAGGTTGGACTAGATACCTCCTGAGGTCTCTCTGATTCTAATGCACACCCAACCTAACAATGTATCCTAACATCCTGTTGACATCACATGCCATATCCCACCCACCTAATGTCATATCCTGCCACCCTCCTGACATCCCCTCCATCCTGCACAAAGGGCAGGCCAGCAATGAAACTGCTTCAGGGAATTGCAGTCATGAAACTGACAAGAACGTCATTTGCACATTTCAGGACCAGCCTATGTTGGGGTTTCTGAAATGCTATTTTGGGGGGTTCACTGTTTCACTGGGAAGTGTTGGCGAATTTGCTCTCTTTGAGAATCGGAATGAAAGCAACTGTGTAAATACTGAAATCCCCCAATTTTGGCCGGCTCTAGTGCCGAGTCCCTGCATATTCAGCTGGAGATGTGGGTACTAAAAATCTGTGAAAATAAGATCTGTGGTGACTCAGCTTGGGCATCCAAAAACAGAAGCACCTAAATGAGTAGCCACTTCCTGGCAAAATTGTGATGCTTATCTCCTTGGTAAGATGTTTTGGGGTCTATGGATGGAGAGTGCTGGATAAGAGCAGCTAGGTATTCTTATTCCTAATTCACAGATGCCTAGATGGTGATCATCTAGTCCAGTGGTTCTCAACCTATTTACCCTTGTGGGCTGCACATGCAGGTCTCTGTGCGTTATTCGGGCTGCAGCCACACAATGTATATGCTACCTGTATGGCTCTGAGGATGTGACCGGGAGATGATTGGGCGGCAAGCAGGCTGCGGGTTGAGAACCACTGATCTAGTTTGACCTCCTGCATAACACAGGCCTGAGAACTTTACCCCCTGACTCCTGCACTGAGATGAATATCTTGGTGCACTAGAAAAGACTTGATAGAAAAACGCCAAGTCTGGATTTAAAGAGTCCAAGTGATGGAGAATGTAACACTAGGAATCACTTCCCCTATTGCAAAAATTCAGCCTACTCTGAATCTGGCAAAATACCAGGTCCTATGGAATCTTTTACTCTTCTGTCTCATCAGAAAGATGTCTCTTCCATTCTGGGGAACTGTGCTCCATCTCTCCGCCGCTCCAAGGTGTTCCCTGGGGACCTCTCATGCAAGTAGTTACCCAGCCTGGTACTACTTAGCTCGTAAGTTCCAACAAGCCATAGCTAGAGGAGGTAATATAAAATATAATAATGAGCTCACAAATAGCGCTATCTAGAGAGCAGTTTCTTCTAGCATCATATATACCAGATGGATACACAATGCGTTGCAGTGAATAATGTCTGCTAGACATGAGTGAATAATCCAGAATGACATCTTTCTCCATTAACTTTGCCATTTTTTCTGTTGTTGAATTATCCATGAACAGTCGGAGAAATTCTTGAGTGTATTTGTTATTCCAGTGTATTTGCAAATTTCTTCAGCACTGTATTCTTGGTCCATTGAATTGCAAAAATTACAATCCAATGCAGCATTCAAAACATGTGCCCCAGTGCATGTAACTAAGACGTGTACTTTTCAGGGTTTTATTGCAGTGTGTGTTAGTTATGTGCCTTAGATCCTGAATTCTGAATGCTGTATTGATTAGGATATTCACAACCGGTGCAGTGTTGCTGCCAATTTGGTTTCAGCAAATATCCGCAAAGTCGAGCTAATGTTCGGCATTCCTGTTGAAGTGCACGGAGGACGTTTAGGGATGCGCACACCAGGGTCCAATTGCAATTCACTTCCAGGTTCAAACACCAATTCACACATTTCCCCCTCCATTCACCCAACATTTCGAGTCACCAGGCCAGGGGTCGGCAACCTTGCAGAAGTGGGGTGCCGAGTCTTCATTTAGTCACTCGAATTTAAGGTTTCGTGTGCCAGTCATATCTCTTCATCTTTTCTAACATTTTTAAAACCTTATTTACATTAAAGTCAATAAGGATTTTAAAATGTTTAAGAAGCTCCATTTAAAATGAAATGAAAATGCAGAGCCCCTCGGACCGGTGGCCAGGACCTGGGCAGTGTGAGTGCCACTGAAAATCAGCTCGCGTGCCAGGTGCCAAAGGTTGCCCACCCCTGCATTAGGCTGTGCTTTGCCTCTGTTACTATCTGTGCCATGGGGGTAATGGTCTTTTCCTGCCTCCTGGGGCTAGGAGGATAATGTTATGGGCCTTCATGAGGTGCTCAGACATTGTAGTGAATGTAGTCAGATTCATCTGATGGGTTACATCGACCTTGCCACTATCCTGTGCTCACGGTCAGATGGTCTGTACATTCTTCTCCCATGGAGGAAGCTACTGAATCCCCGGAAATATCCTTGAACTGGAGAAACCGATGGCTTAAGGCGAGGAAATGCTTGTGCACCTCGCCCCAAACCCATCCTGGCTGAGAGCAAACAAAACGTGTTTACGAGAAGCTCGTTTGCTCTGCACAGTGCAGGGAGGAATCCTCCCGCCTTTAATCTCCCTTCAGCCAGCCAGAGACAAAGGGCTTGGTGAGGGATTTGGAGGGAGCTTTTACTTACAAGCATCAATACTGATTGGATTGCCAAAGCTGTTTCTTGACTACAATAACCTCATTAGCTGGCAGTGGTGAAAGGTCACACCTGTGATGCCTGCTCTGGCGGTGATTACAGAGACACCTCCTGAAGGAGGGAAGCTCAGTAATACCACCTGGCCTGATGCAAAGAGGCTCTGAAGTGGCAGCTTCTCTTTTCAAGGGCTACACTTGTAATCAGGCTGGAAGGGAGTCTGATGCGCGGCACATTAGCCAAGCCGAGGGAAACCTTTTAGCTGTAGTCTCATCCACAGCTAGGACAGCTGGTGCTCCTGGAGACATTCTCCAAAGGAATTTCTACTGTTATTCCCTGGTGTAACCCCTATGGACCAAGTCCTAGGGGCTTCCCACCCGGCACAACTGTCACTGACCAATCTTTCCACCCCCTCTGGGCAAAAGCCACTTTTCATCAGCCTAGAGAATAAATCCCAAATCAGCTGTGACCCACCATAATGCCGAGGGATGAAAGTCAATCTGCTAGTGACAGTCTATAAAAGGAGAGGAAATCTCACCATGTGATTGATACACCGGGACCTTGCTGCCCCAAACACCTCCGCTCCGGCCCCTTGGTAAGATCAAGGGTGTCCCTTCCTCCTTCATGTTGCCCGGATGCCAGCATGGGGTGACAGAGCACAGGAGGGACGGGCACGCTGTTCTCAGTTTTGGTGCCAGCCTCCCATCCCGTCTGCAGCAGCCAAGAGCAGCAATTGCAGCGAAAGTCCCATTTGGCCCCAGAATCGTGGGCTCAGTCATTCTGTGGGAATGGTGCACACAATCTGCTCAGCACTAGGAGACAGAGCATGTGTGGACATTCACTGGGGCATACAAAGGCACATCCCTGACACGAGGGCCACTCTCCTGCTCTGAAGCAAATTCAACACAAACAATCTCGGATTGAACAAAGACCTACAATGGCTCGCTCATTACAGAAATAGCTTCTCCTCTCTCCATGTCCACACCCCCCATTCAAATGCTAGAAGAATAACCCACCCTCCCTGATCGGAGATAACAAGCTGGTTCAGCCTAATTGGACTAACCTTTTTACCTCCCACCTGGTTCTTGCCTACTTTTCTGTATCTGCCTCTGGACACTTCCACTGCTTGCATCCGACGAAGTGGGTATTAGCCCACGAAAGCTCATGCTTCAAAACTTTATAGTTAGTCTTTAAGGTGCCACAGGACTTTGTTACCGGGGCAGAGAGAATGTTTCTCAACGGAAGTTTTTTTAACACAGCAAAACAATGTGTTTGTTTCCTATCCTTCTTCTTGGAAGTGGCTGAATCGTTTTGTCTGAAATTAAACATGAATAAGTACGGCTTGAGGCAGACACTCAGCATGGAAAATTTCAGCCTGAACAGTTAGAGTTTGGCAATGTTTTAAGCAAGTAAAAAACGGGGTATTGACATGGGAGATGTCAGGGAACCTTAATAATCAGTAGCACTTGCCGCTCCAAATAATGCCATTCTATAAATCACGGGTACGCCCTCTCCATGAACACTAACTGTCGTTCTAGCCATCCCGGCTCCAAAAGGATAGAGCATGAATTCCTCATCCGTATGGAGAGGAACTGTAGAGATTGAGACCATTATGCTTTAGAAAGGAGACAAATAAGAAGGGACTTGATAAAGGTACAAATACTAATAAATGGGAGAGAAGATAATTTGTGTTCCTAGATCTGCCCTGGCACCTGATAGAAGGAAGAGGGAATAGTCAATGAAAATGAAAGGCAGCACATTTAAAACTGGGACAAGGAAATGCTTTTTCATCCAAGGCAAGGTTAATCTGTGGAACTCACTACCACAAGATATTAGTGAGGGAAAGAGCTAGCAAGTTTGAAAATAGGATTGGACTTTTATATGCAGAATGAGAATATCCAGAATTTCATTGCTGAGAACTACAGAGAACTTTTCCCTGTGGGCAGCATCGGATACCAGCCACAATCAGAGACAGAGTAGATGATGGGCCACTGGTCTGAAAGCAATGAAGCAATCTTCCCATGCTCCATTAGACCATCGTCTCCGCCTTGCCGTTCCTATTTGGGGTCTGCCATCCTGTTTACTCTAAATCTTGCTCCAGAAGACAGAGAACAAGAACTAACCCAAGTCAGCATTTACTTCAAGCAACATGAAACTTCCTACTGCGAGGACCTGTAGGTGCCGACAAACCAAGCGTGTGGTGACCGCTCCACAGACACTGCCGTCCATCTCAGTTCGGTACCTCTCTGGCCCCATCACTGTGGTATCGGAGCATCTCCCGGGCTTTACCGTATTAACTCTCACATCAGCGCTGGGAGGGAAGGCAGTGCTATTGTCCCCATTTTACTAAAGGGGAAGAGAGGCACAGAGAGATATAAGTGACTTGCCCAAGGTTAGAGGATGGCTAGGGGAGAGCAGAAACTGAATCCAGATCTCCCAAGGCCAGCACACAAACCACTGCGCCATCCCCTCGCCCCCCGATGAGACGAGGACCCCACATCCCTGGCTTAGCCTAGCCACCGTGCTGGGAATATCAGAGTCAGCACATGCAACTCATCTGAACAAGGACTTTGGGAATTCCACTCCCAGGGGCATGGCCCTGTTGGCAGAGGGGCACCGATACCAATGCTCCAAGGGGAACCTTGTTAAACTCCTCGTACACTCCCTGTGAAATCCTCTGCTGTTGTCTTAGGAGCCTGACAGGCGTCACTTTAATGAGCGTTGAAGTGGGGAGGGGGAGGGAAAAATCTCTCCATTTGTCATTTGACCTTTCCATATTTCCCAGGTGGAATAACAGATATGTCCCAAATTTAATCCATGACTCGAGGTCAGAGGTCACAGCCCGTCAGCAAAGCCGTTTTGTCAGTAATTCCCCGAGGTCCGTGACATTCTTGGCAGATATACTGCACCTCTCCTTCTCTGCTGCTGCCAAAGGACGGCACATCCCGGCTGATGGCAGAAGGGGCTCCTGAGAGGATCAATAAGGCCTGTGCTGATCTCAGATGCTCTTGTGCCATCCATAACCATTTATTGCCCCCCAAACAATGGATTTGGCCTCGCTACACTCCCGTGTGGCCAGGAATTTATCCCTGTTTTACAATGGAAAAACGGGGGGGGCAAAAGAGGCAAAGTTACTTGCTCAAGGTTGCCTAGTGAGCCCATGCCAGCTGACTCAGGATCGTGGGGCTAATTGTGGTGGAGTCTTTCAGGCATGGGCTTCAGCCCACGCTCTGGGACCCTCCCACCTCGCAGGGTCCTAGAACTCGGCCTCCAGCCTGAGCCAAAATGTCAACACCGCAATGAAACAGAGCCTTAGCCTGAGTCAGCGGGCCTGGGTGTTTAAACACAGTGTAGACACTACCCTTCATCTCCACTTCAACGTCTCGCCCACAAGGATGTCACTTAAGGGGATAAGTGCCTGGAAAACAAGATCATAAGGTACCTCGTTAAAACGCTACACAAATGTTCAGAGAGCACCGGCGATCGCAGATTGCGGTTATTGACAGGTCATCCCGAAGGTCAGAGTCTGCAATTCATCACTGGCGTTTCCCCTCCTCCTGAAGGGACACCCAGGGAGAAATTAATCAGCGGAGAACAAATGCAGATCAGGGGCCTTGCGCCTGGAGGTTTCGGGGAGAGGCGTATCTGCTCCACGCCAGGAGCAACGGAAGGCAGCCGGCCCACCTAGCTGGTCTTTTAGAGTAGGGGTCTGCCTTCCGTCCCTGCTGGAGCAGTCAGGGGAGTGCGGAGCACACAGGAGTGGCTGGGCCCTTAGAGAGCTCCCAGTGCAGATGGCACAGGGAGGGAAGGACCCCCACTTGCTCTGGTTTCAGTCACAGGCCATCCACCAGGGAGCCTGCCCAGTCCGGGCAAACAGCCTTTGTGCAGGGCCTGTTTCTTAGTGGCATGGAGCTGTCCACAGCCAGCTGATCATAGCGGAGCATAGGGATAAAGCAGACATAGGGGTTCATTAGCCTCCTGAAAAAACACACCCTTAATGCTCAGCTAAAACCATCAGCTCCCGGTGCTGGCAACCCAGCCCGGTGCGCTGCTTGGGGGCTTGTGCCGACTGGGAGAGCAGGCACAGAGAGAGCAACACTGATCCCTGGGAGCTAGAGACAGGCCGGCTTCTTCCCACAAAGAGCGTGGCCACGGAATGCAGCCCACGGAAGTATCTGCACCAGCTTGTCACCACAGCTGGGTGATCCGTCCCGGGCACGGAAGAATCAGGACAAGTCTGCTGGGACGGCTTCCCATTCGCCTGCTGGGCTGCGTGACTGGTTCCCTAGGTCACCTGCTACAGCGTCTGTCCCTCATGGGATGATTCATAGATTCCAAGGCCGGAAGGGACCATTACAATCATCTAGTTTCACCCTCTATATAGCACAGGGCCTAGAACTTCCCCACAAACGATTCCTACAACGGGAATTGCTTTTGGCCACAGCACCACACGGAGCTCATATTCAGCTGATTATCCACCTAGATTTTTGTCAGAGTCACAGCTTCCCAGAAGTCCCCCATCCTGCATGTATGGTTGACGTTCTTTGTTCCTATACATTTGTATTTAGCCATATTAAAACACTTTACAAAGCAATCCAGATCACTCTGAATTAGTGACCTGACCTCTTCATTATTTACCATGCCCCCAATTTTTGTGCCATCTGCAAATATTTTCTTTTCTTCCAGGTCATAGATTAAACAGTGTAGAGACAAAACCAATTCCTGTGGGGGCCCACTGCTTTAATTTACATTTTGAGACCTATCGGTTAGTCGGTTTTTAATCCATTTAGTGCGTATCACGTTATCTTATGTCGTTTCAGTTTTTTAATCAAAATGTTGTGTGGTATCAAGTCAAATGCCTTACAGAAGTCTAAGTCCATTACAGCAACACTATTACTTTATCAGCCAAATTTGTAATCTCGTCAAAAAAAGAAATCAAGTTAGCGTGTGTGACGGAGTAGGAATACTGGGTGGGTGCCTCAGTTTCCCCTATGCATTTCTTGATGCAAAGCAGAGAGACAGCATAAACTGTCTTGAGACCTGCCCCTCCCCCTCTCTAAAAGGTGTTGGCTGGAAGTGTTGAATAACAAAGAAGCCGGCTGAACCTGTTGGAGGGAGGTCAGGTGACCTGACCTGGCTGAGCCAGGGGGGAGGAGGGGCTGGAGAGAGTGGGTTTCAGTTTGCAGTCTGAAGTCAGTCTGGATCGGACAGAGAAGAGGCAGGGAGCTCCAGGCAAGCGGGCCTAGCTCTCTGGCCCCAAAATGGATCCAGCTGAGGGGTCACGCTCTCTGTATGGTCTGTGTTAGACCAGGTACAGGTCATCTAATAAACCTCTGTTTTACTGCCTGGCTGAGAGTCACGTCTGACTGTGGAATTGGGGTGCAGAATCCACGGGCTCCCCCATGACCCTGTCCAGGTGGGTTAACTGCGGGAAGCGCAGAAGGTGCTGAATGCTCCAAGATCAGACCCAGGAAGGTGGAAGTGGGTACCCGTGAAGCTCCTAGCCTTGGAGACAGGCTGTGTACAGAGAAGGGACACTTCATAGGGAGCAAGTTCCAGACCATCGCCCCGGGCACTCCGTGACAGTGTGATGGGCTCTATTTTCCATAAGCCCATGTTGATTTGCATTAATTATATTATGCTCCTTTAACTTGTTATTAATCAAATCCTATATCAGCCACTCCCTTATGTTTGCCAGAATCAGTGTCAGGCTGGTAGGCCTGTAATTACCCAGGTCATCCCATTAACCATTTTTTAAAATTGCCACGTTAGCTCCATCCAGTCTTCTGGAATGTGCCCAATGCACCAAGGCTCATTGGAAATCCAGCCAGTTCTTTGAAAATTCTTGGACGCAAATGATCTGAACCTATTTTACAATGTCTAATTTTTACAATGTCTAATTACAATGCTTCTGTTTCACATTCTCCAGAGATACTGGTGGAATGAAAAGAACCTTATCGCCACCATGTGATGAGACTACATCAGCTGTTTTTCGCCAAATATTGAGTGAACACGTCTTCCTTTTCTGCATTATTATTGATCATTCCACCATGTCCCTCTAGTGATGGATCCATTGTCAGGATTCTTTCTGTTCCTAATACATTTTTAAAACTCCTTATCTCAGAGGGTTGACACCAGAACTGGACACAGTATCCGGTAGTGGTCTCATTAACACCATACAGTTGGTGCCACCTCCCTATCCCTACCCAACATTACCCTATATATCCAAGGATCATGTTTGCTCTCTTATCCACAGCATCACACTAGGAGCCTGTTTCCGCACGACACTGACGTCCTTTTCAGAGTCACTGCTGTCCAGGGTGCAGGCTCCCCTCCCCCAGGTATAGCTTTTGGTCCCAGATGTAGGACCTTGCTTTTGTCTGTGTTGTTCAACTGTCCCTGTTTCCCATGTGGCCCAGAATCGACTTGTCCTTATTCACCACCCCCTCAGTTTGTCATCTGAAAACATTACCAGCAATTTTATATATTCTTCCAGATCATTGATAAAGGTATTGAAAAGCATCTATCCGTGCCCGTGGGGCTCCCACACACCCTGCTCCCGGCAACACCCTCTGTGCCCGTGGGGCTCCCCCAGACTCCCCACCTTCCAGGGGCCAGAGCCGGCCACAACCCAGCCCTGTGCCGGTAAGTCCCTATTTTTACTTTCACCCGAGTGTCTGGGCTCCATTCTGGGTGGGTCCAACCAGGTCAGGGGTCTGGGCTCGGAGCTGGGTGGGGACAGCTCAAGGGAGCTGTTCTTTCAGCCAGGGAGATACGCTGCTCACTGCTCCGAATGCCTAGAGCCCCGGGACTAAAATTCACTTTCAACGACGACCCTGAAACCCCAGTTTTCCATTCTTTGTTCCCAGGAGCACCCCCCCCTGCTAGCCCCCCTGCTAGGCTGTGTGCGCAGCTCCCATGGGAGCGCTGGGGCTGCGCTGACCTGCAGCACAGGGCAAACAAGGGTGCACCCAGCGAAGCCTTTCGTTAGCAGACTGGCGTCGCTGTCCCTGCCTCGTCCTCTCTGCCCAGCTCTGATCCAGCCCGGGCATCCCCTTTCCACCACCCTGTCCCTGCATCGGCCCAGTCCTGGCCCCTGTCACATAGACAGAGCGCCTGGCTGACCTAGGGGAGAGGAATTGCAGGGACAGAACAGGACTTTGAGCCCTGCTCCAGACAGTGGTAAGGGAACCACTTGGTGAGGCTGTGGCGCCCTCTGCTGTGGGATGTGGGGACAGCAGCCCTTGTGGGGCTGGTTAGAGGCTCCAGCTGGGGATGCAGGCTCTGGGGTGAGGCCCGGGATGGGCTCAGGGCTGGTGCAGAGAGTTGGGGTGCAGGGGTGCGAGGGCTCTGGCTGGGGCTTCAGGCTCTGAGGTGTGGGGTTTGGGGTGCAGGCTTCCCCGGAGCTATGGCGGGGGGAGAGGACTCCCCCCCCCCCGAGCAGCCCCTTGGCTGGGAGGGGGGTGCCCGTCCCCACCGTGGCAACTCCAGGGCTGGGGCCGTGGGATAGGGGCCCCTCCCCCAGTAGGTCCAGGCCAGAGCTGGGTTCGGGCCGCCCCTCCCCTGGCCACAGCAGGTTCCCTGAGCGCCTGTGTGGACCCCTGTTTGGGGACCAAAGGTTCCCCCCACTTTTAAGAAGCTTCTGCCACTCCTGACCAGGGACCCTGGGGGCAGCAGGCTGCAAAAGGCATTGCAGTGGGGAGTGAGTGGCACTGCCCGGTCACCAGGGAACAGCCCTGCGCACGTGACAGGAACCTGCTTTGTGGAGAGGCCTTACAGGTGTCACAGCTGGGGGGGGGGTGGTAATTGGAGCAGAATGACCTCAGGGGGTTTGGGGTGGGGGGCGTTGCCAGCGATGAGCCTAGAGCTATGACAGGAGCAATGTCTTTCTGCTGCAGCATCGCCAGCCCCAAACCTTCAATATCCCGTTCAGTCCTCCCTCTCCCACGCCACAGAATTTATACGCTGTGGCCTCACGCAACCCAAAGTTACACAAACCAGAAGGGAAAATCGGGCGCAAGTTCTTTCCCCGTGTTGTCTACCAGGGGGCGCCGGCTGGCCGCATCACCCTCCGTCCAGGGCACCAAATCCGAGTGATCCCATGGCGCACCCATTTCAGAGCAGATGGGTGGGGTTTGTGTGATGTGCTGTTTGCACTGACCCCTCCTCCCCCGGATGTGGCAATGATACTGGCCCCTGCAGGTAGAGCCCCCAGCTGAGATCAGGGCCCCAGGCTGCTGGGCATGGCCCAGGCAGAGTGGGAGACAGCCCCTGCCCCACGGAGCTCACAATCCGGTGCAAATCCTGGTGGTGAGCTGCAGCTGGGAGCCACCCGTGGCTGCTGCGCTGGGCTGGATTCAAAGCGGTGCCCTACAGAGGAAAGGGTCCACACTGCATTAGTGAGACCTGACCAAACAAGGGTTAGGTTACTGGGTGCTACAGCTTGCATGGATGTACATTGCCCATGTGCCACCCGGTGGCGCTCCAGAACACAGAGCAGCGTTCTGGGCACTGGGAGCCCCAGTGACTCTGGCTCTGGTGCACGGGGAAGGCCAGTTCTTCACATCAGCTCACTCCCAGGCACAGACGTGCATCACGTCAGTGCAAGACAGCGGCCCGGAGGAGCCAGATGACAAAGGGGTTCACTGCTCCACACCCGCAACTTCTAACAGGCCCGACAAACTCACTACACCCAACGCGTTGCTGTCCTATTAGTTCTCCAGCCGGAATTCCCAGTCAAAGGAAAGCCAATACGCCACTCGTCTTTAATATCACCGCGAGTTCTATACGGACTAAAAGTTCTGTGCATATAGCAGAAGTACAGCCTGAGCATGTCTCAGGGTCTGAGCAGGGAGAGGTTTTCTCCCAGACCAGGCCGCCTAGCTCACTCACAGTCCCATGGATACCAAGCACTGCATTGTTTCCCAGTGTGCCTCCATCCCCAGCTTGAACTAAGAGCCAGGAAAGAACATTCCCTATACACCCCAAAGGGTGCTGCAATCCCCCCAAATGGCCACTGGGTGTCACCAGTACCCAACAGACCTCCCATTGCTCCATTCGCTCAGGTCTGGCAAAGTGACCTGGGACAGATGCAGACGCACATGCGTGTGCTCACACTCACATGTACCCATCACATGTGCATGCTCACACTCGTGTGCTCTCACACAATCACGTGCATGCTCATACTCACAACAGGCCCTCTCTCCCCCAAGGAATCCAGGCTCCAGCTCCCATGTCCAGCACAGATGGGGCTGGGAAGTGAGGGCCGTTCCCCCTCAGACATCCCTCCTGGGAGGACACCGCTTGGCAGAGGTGACACCCAGGAGCAAAGGCCCATTCCTGTGGGGCGTGGGGCCGCCCCCCGTGGAAGTGCAGCCAGGGGAGGGGAGAAGCTGGCTGGCAATGAATGTTTTATCCTCCAGGGATATGTCACAGGCACATTCCACAGCGCCCATCACCACAGCCTCTGGGCACTCATGCGGTACCCTAGTGACGTGGATTCACCGGGGCTGTCCCAGATGGGAGGGGGACTGCAAACCTAAGGGATGATATTTGCCCAAGCTCCACCCCCTGCAGCAAGTATGTGGGCCCCAACCAGGCTCCCCTGGGGTGGGGTTGGGGGGCTGCTGCTGAGATGCCCCTAGAGGCTGGGTTCCCCTCACGGGTGGGTGGGTGTCATGTGCCCCGGGGCCCTCTCGGCTCCTTCTTGTGAAGTGGAAGTGAACCCCCCCCCCCCCTGCTCATGGTGCTAAGATAAGCTGACACTGCAGCTTCGGGTGCCCAGAAGTCCTGATCTTATAGGGACAGCCCCGATATTCAGGGTTTGGCTTATGGAGGCGCCTATTCCCCCAATTTTTCACACTTGGTCTCGTCATGCAGCGGATCCCCACAAGATGCAACAGGAAAGAGCCAGTCCCCAGACATCTATGGTGGCCAGGCAGGTGTCAGGGGAGAGCACATGGGGAGCACCACTCCGGCCCCTAGAGCATGGGACAGGTCTCCACCCCACCCAGACCCCCCTCCCACCGCCTGTCTGTGTCCTGTGGTGTCCGAGTGCCGCCCACTGCCCCTATCTTCACCCCAGCTCCTCCCCTCGCTCCCGCTGCCACACCCCCTAACCCCAGCTGCAGTCTGGCCAGTTGCCCTGGGCTCAGCCAGGCACTGCTGCGAGGAGGGGGTGCTGGGGGACGGGGGGAGAACAGGGCAGGGAATGGGGCAGGACTGGCTCTTCCCCCCACCCCCTTGCAGGCTCAGTACCCACAGCAGATCTCGGCCTCACCCCCACAGTGCCACCCAGTGGCCTGTCTGGCCTCCAGCACTACCTGCCTACTACACCCTCCCCCCCAGCTGAAAACAAAGGGGGCAGGGGGGCAGGCAGGGCAGGGGCCTTGCTGGAAGGAACCTGTTGAGCCTGCCCCAGTGTCAATGACACCTGGAGGCCGGGGAAGGAGCCCCGCAAGCCCCAGCCCCGGTGCTCAGACTCCTTGGGGGGAACCTGGTGAGTCTTCACAAAGGCCAGACAATCAGGTCTGGCACCAGCAGGCGTCAATCACAGTGTTGCAGTCCGGGAGGGGGGGGGGGAGGGATTGTCTGGCCGGTCCAGCACCCACAGGAAGGTCACCCCAAGGGCCCGGCTCTCTCCCACCCTGGCTGGGGGGATGGATACTTGTGCAGCAGGGGGGAGAGGGAGGGGAGAAGAGGGGAGACACAGGTGCAAGGAATCCTGCTGGGGCAAAGCAGGATCACCCAGCCCCACGGCACCCACAGGCAACTCACAGACTGTCCCTGTTAGCCCGGCTGGTGCCCCACAATCCCAACCTGCAGCCTTCCACTATTCCCGCCACCGGCTCCTCCCCCCACGCACACTGCTCTGCCCTGACCCATAGCCCGCTGCTCTTCCAGCCGGGGTTCCCCCCACAGCTCTCGGGCCTGGCCCGCAGCCTTCTGCTACCCCAGACTTGGGGGCTGGGCCCAAGGCAGTCAGCAACCCCTGGGCTGGGGTCTGCCCTGCTGCTAGGACGGAGGCACCCCTTTGGGGGAGGCAGCGGCAGCAGGGACACCTTGGCACCCCTGCAATGCTGAGCACAGTGGTCCTCCGAGACCCCCACTGGGGGAGCTCCCCAACACTGCACAGGGCAGCTCACCCAACACCCCCGCTCTCCAGCCCACCCAGCTTTGGCCAGAAGGGCCCCGGTAGGCAGCCGGGTACCGCCTGGCAAGTGCCGGGCTCCATCGGCAGGAAAAGGGGCTTGTAGCCCCAGTCCGGCGATCCCCGAGAGCTGCTGGGAAGCGAAGCCCAGCCCGGATTGGGGGCCTCCACCCCCAGCACTCTGGGGAGCCGGGCTCCTCCTCTGAGCCCCAGAGCCCAGCAATGAGGCCAGGCTGAGACGCCCAGCGTCACCAGGTCCTGGAGCCCCACTTCCAAGCTGGCACGCTCATGGTTTTCGGAGCCTGATGCAGCACACACACCTGCTCCAGACACACGCTCCGGGCGGGGGAGAGCTCCGCAGTGTCCCCCTGAACCACAGCCCTGGGCAAAGGCAGCCCCTGCTGGGCCCTTCTTCAAAGCCAGGCCCGGGGGCTGGCGCTCCCCCTCGGCCCTGCTGTCTCCTCACCCCCACCAGCCAAGTGCCAGCTCGGCTCCCCTCCCGCTGCTGGAGCTAATTAGCGGGCACTCAGCGCGCAGCATGGGAAAGTTCACCGGGGAGGGGGGGTCTGTAATCCGGCTGCCGAGCCCGGCACCCCAGCAGGCTCTCGCTAGCGGGCTCTTCAGACAGGACACAGACCCGCTCGGATAGGATGGAGAGGCCTGGTCTCAGTGCCCCACACTGACCCACAGCGGACCCCAGGGCACTGCACCAGACCAGCAGCCCATTAACCCCTCCACTGCCGAGGGAAGTTACCCGTTCCTGTGGAAGGAGCCCTGCAATGGCAGCTAATCCCCCAGATCCGCTGGCTGTCTCGGGTCCTGCCCAGCCCCGTCACTGGGCTAGCGGAGTCCCAGACGGCCAGTCCTATGGAGGGACATATAGGGCCAAGTCTCACCGGGTGTCAGGCAATGCAGCAAACACTGAGGAGGCCGATTCACACCCGTCAGGTCCAGGGACATGTGGTTTATATCAGGCCAGGGCTCCTGGTCCTTTCCCGGGCAAGAGAATCCTACATTCAGCCCCGTTCAGCTCCAAACGACTGCCCAACGCCCTGGGGAGACACTGCTTACTGGGCGGGTGGGAGATGGGAGAGGGATGGTCCCAGGCAAGACCCGCTGCAGCCCAGAAAGTTGCTGCAGGACCGGCGCCTACCTGGAGCTATGCGGTGGGGTCCGGGCGATGGGGGCCACAGCATGACTGTGCACGCTATTTTGAACCAGATGTGAAATCACTTCAGAGCAGCGGGAACACAGCTGTGTAGTATCCCCCAGAGCTTCAGGCACCTAGACACAGCTAGTCTCCATGGGGCAATGAATCAGGTTTTATTGTGCTCATGGGTCATGCCAGGAGGGTGGCAAAGACATCTGTATGTCATGGGCAGGAGACCAAACTGGCCCATTTAGCTGTCCCGGCACCAGGACTGGGACCGATATTCAACAAACCTCGGTCTGGATTTACAAAACCCAAACGGTCGATCTAAGGCATTTACACCCCACCTATCCGCGTAGCACCGACCTGAGCTGAGGTTCATCTCCTCTGCCTTTGCTCGCCTCTAGTCTGGCGCGCACGCAAAGTTACACAAACCAGAAGGGAAAATCGGGCGCAAGTTCTTTCCCCGTGTTGTCTACCAGGGGGCGCCGGCTGGCCGCATCACCCTCCGTCCAGGGCACCAAATCCGAGTGATCCCATGGCGCACCCATTTCAGAAACACCCCAACAATTAATGGCAGGACTACAGACCACTCCCGACACCACTCTCACAGCCGGGACAGTTCCGTCCTCCCCCAGCCATGCTCCCTGTCGTGCTTCGCCCTGATCCGGGGGGTAACAGTTTAATCACGCGTCTAAAAGTGACCCAGCGCCGAAGCCCCATTTTCAAAAGGGACCAGGAACCTGCGTTGAACTGAAAAGCTCCCACGTGCCTAAATCACATTCGGAAATGGGACTTAGGCGCCCGAGTCCCTTGGGTGCTTCCCAACATGCCAGCCGGGATCTGCGGGGCAGAGTCGGGATCCCAAGGAGAGGAGAAACCGGGAGACACGCAGCTAGGAGAGAGGCGCACATGCGGTGGCAGGGACAGGCGCACTCACACCCGCGCCGTCCTGGTACAGAACCCCCCCCCCCCCCACACACACACACACACCGCGC
Organism: Sternotherus odoratus; assembly: GCA_032164245.1. Classification (NCBI taxonomy): domain Eukaryota; kingdom Metazoa; phylum Chordata; order Testudines; family Kinosternidae; genus Sternotherus; species Sternotherus odoratus. The sequence goes on along the minus strand of JAVMKO010000019.1, from coordinate 12,999,499 downwards.
GCTGCTGTCCCGGGACAGACCCCCTCCCCCCCACACACACACACCGCGCGCTGCTGTCCCGGTACAGACCCCCCCCACACACACACACACCCGCACAGATACCCGCGTGCGCTGCAGTCCCGGGACAGACCCGCCCCCACCCCCACACACACACCGCGCGCTGCTGTCCCGGGACAGACCCCCTCCCCCCACCCCACCCCCGCACAGATACCCGCGTGCGCTGCTGTCCCGGGACAGACCCGCCACACACAGACACCCGCGCGCGCTGCTGTCCCGGGACAGACCCGACCCCCCCACCCACACACACACCGCGCGCTGCTGTCCCAGGACGGTCTCAACCCCCCCCCCCCCACACACACACACACACAGATACCCCCGCGCGCTGCTGTCCCGGGACAGACCCCCCCCCTCACACACACCGCGCGCTTCTGTCCCGGGACAGACCCGACCCCCCCACCCACACACACACCGCGCGCTGCTGTCCCAGGACGGTCTCAACCCCTCCCCCCCACACACACACACACAGATACCCCCGCGCGCTGCTGTCCCGGGACAGACCCGACCCCCCCACCCACACACACACCGCGCGCTGCTGTCCCGGGACAGACACCCTCCCACAGACCCCCACACAGACACCCGCGCGCGCTAGTGTCCCGGGACAGACACCCCCCCCCCACACACACACACACACCGCGCGCTGCTGTTCCAGGACGGTCTCAACCCCCCCCCCACACACACACACACAGATACCCTCGCGCTCTGCTGTCCTGGGACAGACCCCCCCCCCCCTCACACACACCGCGCGCTTCTGTCCCGGGACGGTTAAACCCCCACCCCCCAGATACCCGCGTGCGCTGCTGTCTCGGGACAGGCAACCCTCCCCCCCCCTCAAAAAACACACACGCGCTGCTGTCCCGGGACAGACCACCCCCCCCCCCCCACACGTGCTGCTCCACCCCTCCCAGAGACCCGCGCTCCTGCCCCGCTCCTACCGTTGGCGCCGGCGGTGAGGTTGGCCGGGTCCAGCGCGGGCAGGGAGCCGTTGAGGCCGAAGAGCCGGGCGGGGGCGGGGGCGGAGGCGTTGCCCGCGTCCCCCCCCAGCGAGTCCGCGAACAGGTTCATCTGCAGCAGCGTCTGGAGCAGGTAGCGCAGCATGGCGGGGCCGGGCGCTGCCTGGCCGGCCGGGAGCCTCCGCCGCGCTCTGAGCCGCCGCCGCCTCGCCGGCCGCGCGGGGCTCCCGGGGGCAGGGGCGGGCGCCGAGCAATGGTTAATGGCCGGATTAATAACTCCCCCCCCCGGGGGGGGCGGGGCGGCTCCGGCCCCTGCGCGCTGCGGACGGGGGGGGGGGGGTCTGCCCGCCGGCCCCCGCCCCCTGCGCCCCTCGGGATCTGCGCTGCGCCGGCCCCCGCGCGGAGCGAGCGCCCCGGGGGGAGGGGGAGTGAGGGGGCACGAGCGCCCCGGGGGGAGTGAGGGGGAGCGAGCGCCCCGGGGGGAGGGGGAGTGAGGGGGCGCGAGCTCCCCGGGGGGAGGGGGAGTGAGGGGGCACGAGCGCCCCGGGGGGAGGGGGAGTGAGGGGGCACGAGCGCCCCGGGGGAGGGGGAGTGAGGGGGCACGAGCGCCCCGGGGGGAGGGGGAGTGAGGGGGCGCGAGCGCCCCGGGGGGAGGGGGAGTGAGGCGGCACGAGCGCCCCGGGGGGAGGGGGAGTGAGGGGGCACGAGCGCCCCGGGGGGAGGGGGGAATGAGGGGGGCGAGCGCCCCAGGAGGAGGGGGAATGAAGGGGAGCGAGCGCCCCGGGGGGAGGGGGAGTGAGGGGGAGCGAGCGCCCCGGGGGGACGGGGAGTGAGGGGGCACGAGCGCCCCGGGGGGAGGGGGGAATGAGGGGCCGCGAGCGCCCCAGGGGGAGGGGGGAATGAGGGGGCGCTCGCTAGTGTTAGTGCCTCCCCCCCAGTCCATCCAGAACACTCTCAAGCGGATTATCTCCTTCTCCTTCCTCGAGCCAAGCCCCTGACTGCTGCGTTCCACCCCCTTGTCCTGTGCATTGGGCTGGAGTTCAGGTATCATCTCTGCTTCCCCTCCCTCATAGCCCTCCAAAGCCAGGTGCGGCATGCTGAGGTGGGGTAGCACCCAGCACCACTTTGTTACCAGCCTGTCAACACCAAGCAAGAATCAGAGAGGTAGCCGTGTTAGTCTGGAATAGCAGAAGTGACAACGAGTCCTGTGGCACCTTAAAGACTAACTAAAGTATTGAAGCATAAGTGGGCGAATACCCACTTCGTCGGATGCAAGCAGTGGAAGTGTCCAGGGGCAGGTAGGCAAGAACCAGGTTGGAGATAACAAGGTTAGTCCAATCAGGCTGAACCAGCTTGTTATCTCCGATCAGGGAGGATGAGGCATTCCTCTAGCAACTGAACTGGAGGTTCACCAAGCAAGGGGCTTTACCCCAACTCACGTGATGGTCGCCCCGCACCACAGACCATTATTTTTCTCCCACAGCAGGTTTCCTTGTTTATCCCTCTTATTTTAAAACCAGAAAACTAGCTGCTTTCTTTCCCAGAACTGCCAGTGTCTTGCAACACCACTCAAACCTGACAAGAGAATTCAGGTGAAACTGCGGTAACTTCTACTTTCCAGGCAGGCTGCACCATGGCTAATGCTCAAGATTCATTGTAAATCTGCTATTTGGTGGTTTACTTAAATCCCCAGGTCTTGGAGTCATTGGATTCCCTTTCCACTCAGATGAGGAAGTAAGTTTCTTGCCCTCCTTCTTGGAGGGGAAAAAAAACTGGAAAACATGACTTGAAAGGGCTAAAAAAATCCAAAAAATAAATTTAAAAAAATCATGATTTTTAATTGTGGATGGCTCGACTGGTGTTTTTGGAATGGTTGGGATTGACAATACCAAGAATGGGACATTTGAGACCACTTCCCAGGTTGTTAATGACTGATATTACCATTGGGGAAGCCAAGAAATAAAAAGGGAACCAGAGTCTATAGAAGTGACCCAACAAGTTATATCTGTAAGGTGCTAGAGAAAACAAGAATGAAAACGCCACCCTAAAGCTGCCAGTGTAACCAATTCCAGCTTAACATGGACTCTGGGGCAAATGAATTCCAGTCTAATAAAGACCTTGGAAGGCTGATCCGACTGTTTATTCTTTGTAAATCACTGCAATATTTGTGTTTAATGTGTAGTAATCAGGTTGGTAATAAATCTGTGTGTGCTTTTCCCTGATGTTTAAAGGGACTCTGTCGATTGCATCCTGAGAGCTTTCGTTACTCACCTTGAATCTTAATGATCTTCCCGCACTGCAATTCCAAATGGCAAGACCAACAACTATGTTCAGCGGGAGTTAAGGCTGAAAATGCATCTCAGTGACTGGGCCTTTAATACATTTCTGGCTAGCCACCTAGCTCTCTGAAGGTCATTGGTCCCCATACTTCAGTTAGTTTCCACTTGCCTCCAATTCCGCCCACGTCTGTAGGCACAGAGCCAGCGTATCTCCGTATACAAACCTCCCTGGCTTGGACCATGAATTTGGGGCACTCCTGTGAGAAGAGCAAAGCGTAGTGAGGTGGTGAAGGCAAACCGCAGATGTCATGCGTGAAACCAGCCTGGTGCAGGGAGCCATCTCCAGCTCTGCCGGCGTAGAGGCTCTTCAAAAAGTGAAGCTGACTGCACAAGCTTAAAGCTCTCCGAAGTTCTGGTCCGAAAGCAGAATTTCATCCGCAAAGAAAAGAGGAAGAGAGGCTGCTATCCGTCCAGTGTCTGAGTTACAGGCCGCTGGGTGCGTTAACTGAATGCCCTTGCTATCAAACATTTGGAAAGTTCTTATAATGACTATAACTCAGAAGTCCTGATGCTCCTGGGCCTTATTCTACCACTAGAGCAGAAGGGATCCCAGAGCTACATATGCTGGAGGGCCCGTAAGTCCCACAACTGGACTATGAAAAGTCCTTTTAGCAATAGTCCAGAGGTTTTAGTCCAGCGTCCATATTCAGGGTGACTACAGTCAGTGACTGGGGATCTAAATTCTTATGGCTCAAAGTTTCCCCTTGAAATCCAAAGCAGATCTGAGATGAAGAAGGATCATGTCCCAGAGTTTTTATATGATTCCTGCAGCCTTTTGGCCTGAGCAAGCAACAGGCTTAACTTTCCTTCTTCCAAACATCATGGCAATTAGCACAGGATAATTTATCCATTAAACTGTTCAGATTCAGGTGACCACAACCTTCAAAGAGACATATGGACAAAAACACTATTCCACTCAAGTGTCTTCCTAAATGTTTGCATCTGACGAAGTGGGTATTAGCCCACGAAAGCTTATGCTTCTAAACTTTATAGTTAGTCTTTAAGGTGCCACAGGACTTTGTTACCTTTCCTAAATGTTAATACTCTTTTAATCTTCAAATCAAAGCTATCGCAATAGACAAGATTTGTTTGCTTACATCACAAGACCTGAGAAAACATCTTCCCTTCTATCTCTAACAAAGCCGGCTGCATTTCAAAGCTCTGTTCAGTTACATATCTTCCTAACCAGTGTTTAACGTTCGGCTGTTGGTCAGGTCAGTCTGTGAGGTGATTACATCTTTCTGGCCCTGTCACCTTTCAGAGAGAGATTATATTACACTCATAACATCATGGGGGACACCTGCTGCCTGGGAGTTGGCAGCATCACGTACAGCTGACAGGGGGCACTCAGGAGGCAAGTGCCCCACCTCACAGAGGGGTTCCCTGGCACCTAGTGGATAAGGCACTTCTTTGCTTCCCGCTGCAGAAATTGCTGGCCCCGAATCTGCGTGTGTTGCTGTTTGAAGCCAGCTGGAAGTGCCCCTTCCCCCGTGGTGCCAGGGAGCCGTGTCTCTGCTCAGCGGCTTTATCCGTGAAAGGGGGCAGCTCACAAATCGCAACTCGCTCTCCCTCCATTAGCCACACAAGGGGCCATACTCCCACCCCCCAGCAACTTCAACGCAGGCTCTCAAAGGGGGCAGCGCAGAGCTCCATCCCCGGGCAGGTTGGGTGGTGCACACCGGGCAGATCCGGAGTTACGCCCCTTCTTGAAACAGTCATTCACTGGGACCAGGGCTGGGGGGGTGCCTCCCGGTATTACACGCTGCCCTGCATCCGAGAGGGAGCGCCCTGCCGAACAGACTGGCCTTGGCAGCTACGTTTAGGGTTCAGACACAGGAACAGGAAAAGGTGTAGCGACGTGATAGGGAATTTGTCTCTCTCCCTCCTAGGGTGACCAGACAGCAAGTGTGAAAAATCAGAACAGGGGGTGGGGGGTAATAGGAGCCCATATATAAAAAAAACCCGAAAATCGGGACTGTCCCTATAAAATTGGGACATCTGGTCACCTTACTCCCTCCCCATGCATACTCTCTGTCTGTCTCCTGAGTGGCGGCTCTCCCATGTCTCTTAGCCCATTAGCACTGGTTCCTGACAGGCCCTTAATGTGCCAGAACGGCTCAGGTCTATCCGGGAGTGGGGTGGGCGGGGGCAGTTCCCATCAAGGGACTCACCCTGGAAAGTCTTATTATAGAGCCCGGATTCTGTGGCGGGTGGATGGCACTTGGCAGATGGAAAGTGTCTCGCTTCTCATGCTTTCGGCGTGGGCAAGCTGCCAGCGCGTCAGAGACCCACTGAAAGAGCAAAGGGACCTCCCAGCCTGGCTCCCTCTGCACCGGGGAACAGTCCCAAGGGCACAAAAATAGTCGGCAGCGGAAGCAGATACGCTGCCTAGTTAATCCAAAGGAGGCTGGTGCCTCGCATAGGGATTGGCGGCACTGCAGGTCAGCCGGTTGGAGGACTAGGGTGGTCCTCTCTACAGCATGCATGTTGAGCTGTAACCCACTCCCACAAGCAGCCCCACTGAAGACACTGGGCCTACGCTGGAGGTCACATGTCGCCAAGCCTAGAACCTCCTTGGAATTCCTAAATATTATAGATGAGCATTTCCTAACTCTACCAGTGTTGCCGCCAACATGGGGGAAATCTTTACTAGACCCTATCGGCAGAGTTAAGGACAATAAGGAGTTTTACAAATATGTTAGAAACAAAAAGGATCCCCAAAATGGCATTGGTCCATTACAAGATGGAAATGGTACAATCCTATATAATAAAAGGCCAGAGGATGTTTGTCCGAAGCTGTCATGCGCAGTAGAGACAGCCCGGACAAACAGCATGCTGGGAGTTGTAGTTCGGCGGCACAAAATGGCCACTGTGCGTGCGCCGCCGCGAGTCGTAGAGATGACCCAGACAAACAGCCTGCTGGGAGGTGTAGTTCGGTGGCACAAAATGGCTGCCGCACGTGCACCACCGTGAGCCGTAGAGACGGCCCGGACAAACAGCATTAAGCACTTTGGCCCGTGTACACAGGCTGTTACACTAGTTATCAATAATATAATCATTCAGAAAAGGCAGACATGTTCAACAAATACTTCCTTTCTGTATTTGCGGGGAAAATAGATGCTATAGTCTCATCATATGGTGATAACACTCTTCTCATTCCACTAGTATCTCAGGAGGATGCTAAACAGCAGCTACGAAGATTAGACGTTTTAAAATTAGCAGCTCTAGGTAACTGGCATCCAAGAGTTTTCAAAGAGCTGGTTGAGTAGCTCACTGGAGCATTGACGATGATTTTCAATAAGTCTTGGATCACTGGGGAAGTTCCAAGAGACTGAATGAAAGCTAATGTTGTGCCTATATTTAAAAAGGATAAACGGGATGTCCTGGGTAATTACAGGCCTGTGAGCCTGACATCAATCCTGGGCAAGTTAATGGAGTGGCTGATATGGGACTCGATTAGTAAAGAATTAAGGAGATTGGTGTAATTAGTGCCAATCAACATGGGTTTATGGAAAAAAGATCCTGTTAAGTTAAATTGATATCTTTTTTTTATGAGATTACAAATTTAGCTGCTAAAGGTAATAGTAATGACATCATAGACTTCTTGAAAGGATTTGATGTGGTACTGCGCAACGTTTTGATTAAAACATTAGACTGGTATAAAATTAAGCTGGAACACTTTAAATGGGTTAAAAAGTGATTAACAGATAGGTCTCAACATGTAATTGTAAAGAGGAAATTGTCATTAGAACATAAGAAAGGCCATACTGGGTCAGACCAAAGGTCTTTATAGCCCAGTATCCTGTCTTCCAACAGTGGCCAATGCCAGATGCCCCAGAGGGAATGAACAGAACTGATAATCATCGAGTGATCCATCCCCTGCCAAACAGAGGCTAGGGACACCATCCCTGCCCATCCTGGCTAATTGACGTTGATGGACCTATTCCCCATGAACATGTCTAGTTTTATGAACCCTCTTATAGACTTGGCTTTCACAACATCCTCTGGCAAGAAGTTCCACAGTTTGACTGTGCGGTGTGTCAAAAAAAAATACTTCCTTTTGTTTGTTTTAAACCTGCTGCCTATTAATTTCATTTGCTGACCCCTAGTTCTTGTGTTATGTGAAGGCGTAAATAACACTTATTTACTTTCTCCGCACCTGTCATGATTTTATAGACCCAAGATGGAAAGTCCCAGTCTTATTATTCTCTCCTCATATGGCAGCCGTTCCATATCCCTAATCATTTTTGTTGCCCTTTTTTAACCTTTTTCAACTCTAATATCTTTTTTTTGAGATGGTGCGATCACATCTGCGCACAGTTTTCAAGATGTGGGCATCTGAATTGATATAGGGGCAATATAATATTTTCTGTCTTATTATCTATCCCTTTCTTAATGATTCCCAACATTCGTTGACTGCTGCTGCACACTGAGTGGATGTTTTCAGAGGACTCTCCACAATGACTCCAAGATCTCTTTCTTGAGTGGTAACAGCCAATTTAAACCCCACCATGTTGTATGTATAGTTGGGATTATGTTTTCCAATGTGCATTACTTTGCACCTATCAACATTGAATTTCATCTGCCATTTTGTTGCCCAGTCAACCAGTTTTGTGAGATCTCTTTGTATAGCTTTGCAGTCTGCTTTGGACTTAACTATCTCGATCAATTTTGTATCATCTTCAAATTTCGCCATCTCACTGTTTATCCCTTTTCCCAGATCATTTATAAATATATTCATATTGGTCCCAGTACAGACCCATGGGTCTATTTATCTCTCTTCATTCTGAAAACTAACCATTTATTCCTACCCTTAGTTTCCTGCCTTTTAACCAGTTACCAATCCATGAGAGGACCTTCCCTCTTGTCCCATGACAGCTTACTTTGCTTGAGAGCCTTTGGTGAGGGATCTTGTCAAAGGCTTTCTGAAAATCTAAGTACACTATATCCATTGGATCCCCTTTGTCCACATGCTGTTAACCCCCTCAAAGAATTCTAGTAGATTGGTGAGGTGTGTTTTCCCTTTACAGAAACCAGGTTGACTCTTCCCCAACAAATTATGTTCATCTGTGTGTCTGACAATTTTGTTTTTTATTATTGTTTCAATCAGTTTGCCCGGTAATGAAGTCAGGCTTTCCAGATTGTAATTGCCGAGATCATCTCTGGAGCTCTTTTAAAATATTGGTGTCACATTAGCTATCCTCCAGTCATTTGATACAGACGCTGATTTAAATGATAGATTACAGACTACAGTTAATAGTTCTGCAATTTCACATTTGAGTTACGTCAGAACTCTTGGGTGAAAACCATCTGGTCCTGGTGACTTATTCCTGTTTAGTTTATCAATTTGTTCCAAAAAGTCCTCTAATGACCCCTCATTCTGTAAGAATCCCAAAGAGAATGCTGTCCTGTGACATTGCTAAGGATTGGAGATATGCAGTAATAACCTTAATTTTTAAACATTTTTAACTTTTAAAGGCAAATTCACTAGAGCTGTCAGAGCTATCAGAGCTGCCAGCTAGTTACACGGGACCACAGCTGCTTTGCATCACTCTCTGCGCTCCTGCCTCAGTTCTCCCAGCAACACTACCTCAGTGCACAGTTGGGCCAAGGAAGCAGTGCCATAGGGGGTCTTCTAGCACTGACACCCAAGTTAGCGCTCAAACACGAATCAGTTAGGGTGACCAGACAGCAAGTTTGAAAAATCAGGACGGGGTGGGGGTAATAGGAACATATATAAGAAAAAGACCCAAAATTCAGGACTGTTCCTATAAAATCGGGACATCTGGTCACCCTATAGAGCAGTAATAGCTGGGCCAGTTAATCTACTAGTGAGAACTTCTGCCACATATCCAGTCTTTCTCATACCACTGAGTCATTATAACCAATAGAAGTGCTGTATGCAAATTGGCTGTAGAGGAAAGATTGTGATTGGTTGATTTACCTCTGATGTCACAACAGCTCCACTTAAAAGGTAACCTAAACCATTGGCCTGAGCCTGTTTATGGACTATGTAATCATAACAACTAGATACTACAACTATTAATAACTTAGTTTAATTAACACTCTATTTCTTCAAACAGAACTTGTCCACAAGATTTCAATTAATATTAAATTAATTGGATAGCTTGAAATGTCCATGTTATTCTGTTGTTATGATCATTCCGGAGCAAAAAATAAAAGACCTCCGTGCCAAATTTCTTTAAAACCTGTTTTTCATGAATTCCAATAAAACAAATTGACGGATTTACTGGGAAATCTCTGAAAATTCATTCTGTGCTCAGATAGTAAGTGCCGTACAGTAGGGGAGGATATGCCGTGTTCACACATCACCAACGTGTTGAATTCCTGCTGAACGTGCAAAACTCAATTCAACCTTCAGGAGCACTGTGCCAGCATAATCCACAGGTCTGGGCATGTCATGCCCCAGCTGGTGGCGTGCCATATGAACTCCCACAGCTGAAGTGGCAGAGATGGTGGGGCTGAAGGTACCAGGGCTGATCCAGGGAATCTGCATGAGTAGATCTCTGATGAGTTACATTTTTACCACTGGTGTTTTTGTACCTCTCCAAAAATCTAGTTAGGCCCCAAAGCTTCCTGATCGGCAGGGACTCCCTGCGCCTTCTCCCAGCAATGTTGAATCCACGCGAGTTCGGCAGCTCAGAGACAGCTTGGCTTGGCACGGCTGCCGTAGCGGCTGGGGGAAGATTCTCCGGCCAGGCCAAGACGTCTTGTGAGCCCGAAAGAGAGGGCAGCGTTCGAAACCCGGCTGCCATTCGTTCCTTTGGAAACGACTCTCCTGTCATTGCCTTCGCAGCCTTGTAGGGTCTGCTAATAGAAACGCCCGGGCTGCCGGAGACGCGAGAGGGTGCCAAAGCAGAGTACGGCGTGTTGATTAAAAACCCAAGGGCAGATGGCAGGAGGACTGGCACTGTGACATGCAATGCTATTATTTCTATTGAAGACTCTTTAATTGGGATAACAGCAGATTGAAAGGAGGCTGGATCTGAAGGATTTTAAGGAGGCAATTGTCTGATTTCACAGTTACCCTGACAAGGTGGCACTGCACTCGGGATGAAAGGCCTTGTATATTCATTGGAAAACACGGCCTGGCATCTAACCTGGAAACACCGCCCTGAGCAGCTCAGAGAGGCCTGGCCTTGAAAGGGTTTTGAGGATCCTGCATTGTGTGCTAACCTGGGAAAGGGACGCAAGCTCCTTTGAGGCAGGGCCTGGCTCTTTGTTACAGAGGTTACAGCGCCAAGCACCAAGGGGTGCCAGTTCCTAAGGGGGCCGGCTTTTTTGGCACGGTCACAATGCAAGCGGCTGCTGCTGGTGTTATTATTTAAGTGAAGGGGGAGCTGCAAAAAATGGAGGAAAGGAGCTAGTTCAGCTCAGGGTAGAGAGCGGGCGATGGGCGGTGGGAGAGAGCATCACGCCCACCTACACGCACATAAAGATAGCTTACGACGAGTGTCGGGCTCCGTCGCCGTCTGTTCCCAGGCCTGGTCTGCTGCTGAGGATGAAGATGTGAGGACGGTTGGCGCAATGAGCCAAGGTGCGAAGGGAAGTAGTAGAGTCCCCATCGCTGGAGAGAGCCACAGCTCAGTAGCCCTCTGCCTCCTGAGGGTGGGTAGGAAGTTGAGACCAGTCCAGCGGCGCGGCTGTCGTCTCCGGGGCTCATCTTCATGGAGTTCCTCACCGGTCTAAAGTCACCTTGCTGGATGCTGACCGCATCCTCTCATTTTAAAGGAGATTAGCACAGCACTATTCCCAGCCCCTCTGCCTCCCTGGCCGGGAGCGGGAGACAAACAGAGCAGCCATCGCTGAGCATATTTACAGCGCTGCTGGAAAGTCCTCTGCACCCAGCTCCATGCATGGCCATCTGTCACGGCGTGCCCGGGGCGATGGTCCGGACTTGCTCTCTATGAAGCCAGTCAGGACTCTGGGGTGAAGCTTCCTCTCTGTGAGCAGCCTGTCTTCAAGTCTAGGAGCCTCACGGGATACAGCTTCCACCTTCCTGGGTCTGACCTCGGAGCATTCGGCACCTTCTGCCCCTCCGTGCGCTTCCCCCAGCGAGCCCGCCCAGACGGGGTCCTGGGGAAGCCCGTGGGTCTGCCCCCCAACTCCACAATCAGACGTGACTCTCAGCCAGCCAGTAAAACAGAGGTTTATTAGTCGACAGGTACATGGTCTAAAACCGAGCTTGTAGGTACCCGAACCCCTCAGCTATATCCATTTCGGGGTCCCAGGGAGGCCAGACCCTGTCTGGGCCTCCCTGGCCTTTCCCCAGCCAGCTGCAGACTGAAACTCACTCTCCAGCCCCTTCCCTGCTTTCCTTTGTCTCTTTCCAGGGCTAGGCCAGGTCAGGTGACCTCTCTCCCCCCACCTGGAGTCAGATTACAGCTTCAGGTATGGACACCTTCCCACACGAGTCAGGGGAACCATGAAGAGCATTCCTACTCCGTCACAGTCATGCATTGGGGAAACTGAGGCACCCCCACACGATCCAGAGGAAACATTCAGAGCATTCCTACTCCATCACACCATCTTCCCCTGGAATTCCTGGCTCTGGCATGGCAGACCATGACACTTCCACCCCGTGTGTTGTGCTGAGCGGGGGTCCAGTGGGTGGTTGCTGCTCTCTAATGGCCTGAGATCTTGGTATTGTGACACTCCAATGACCTGGCCTAAAATTCCCCTGTTGCAGCAAGGGGTCAGTCTGTCCTGGATGTGGTGCTGCTTTTCCCATCCTCGTCCTCATCCCAGACTGAGCAGGGCACCCCCGCTTGCTCCAGCCCCTGGCCAGAGTGGACAAGCCACCTTCCCTTCACGTACGTCTTCCTCCAAAGCAGTGTGATTAGCAGAGATTTTAATCTCTTTGGTGGCCCATCTTCAGAGCCAGCTGATTAGAGCAGCCCGCAATGGCAAGGGGCCCAGTCTTGATCTTTTAATCACAAAGGCACTTTGGGGGCTCCCCCCTTCCTCCGTCTGATCCATTTATTATTCAGTTTGATGTGAGCGTGGCTCAGAAATCGACGGCTACTGACATTAGGGAGGCTGCTTCCCGCCCTCTCCAGACGGGGGTGCAGCACTACAGACGATCAGGGGGATGATGGGATTCCATCGTTTTAAAGGTGTGAATGACCGGGGCCCCCGGTCGACCCTATGGTGGGTCCGAAGTGCCGGCTTGGTGTGTTTCACAGAGTCATCTATTCTCATTTAGCTCGGAATGGCCTATTTATTTCTAAACCGAGCTGTGTACAGAACAACCACTCAGCCCGGGTCTGAAATCATCATCCAGCTCCGGCTGCCGCTAGATCTCATTCCATCCCAAATATACCACAGACAGACCTAACTCCCTTGTAGCCCTGTGCTCCCCCTCATGCTCAGAAGGGATTGCTGATTAATTTGCGATCCAGGCAGACACTGTTCTCTCTTCCTTTCCCAATTCCATTTCTCTCTTGTCCTTTGATTATCAGACAAATAAGAGCTGTCTGTTCTCTTTCCAGACAATGCATTCTCCTCTCCTTCTCTTCCGATGAGGCAGATTTATCTAGGGAAGCATCACCTTGTTTGCTGGGCCAGTGCCGCACTCCAATGGCTACCATCTATATGTGGATATTGGCACCTGCTGGGGCACGGCAGGGACCGTCGAGGGTTTTCCTTGGGCACCATACAGGACTGGTTTTCCCAGGGTTTTGAATGACCGGTTGAGAATGCATTAGCTAATGAACGGGCCCCTTTTTCCTGGGTTGTGATCTGCTCCTGAGTTCTGCGAGAGAGTCTGTTACCCGGATCGGTGGGTTGTGATCGATCGATTGGCGATCGATTGACCATGTCTTGTCAAGACGCGATAAATCGATCGCCAAAGGCGCTCCCTTCGATTCTGGAACTCCACTTTTCTGAGAGGCACAACCTTGAGTTGATGGGGGAGCGCGCAGCCGAACGCTGCCGCCTAAGGCAGGTAAGTCAGCCTAAGATGCACCGACTTCAGCTACGTTATTCATGTAGCTGAAGTTACGTATCTTCAATCGACCCTCCTCTCTAGTGTAGACCAGGCTAGAGTCAGCAATTCCCACATAGTGAGATCTGAGACACTTGCATGTCCGGCAGTAGGAACCTGCTGCAGGAACTCTGGGGTCTGAGGACCAATACTCATGACTCTGCTACAATGATCATATCCAGGCAGTAATATTACCCAGCACTTATATCGCTCCTTCTCGTCCTGCAGGATCCAAGAGCACTTTATGAAATCTACACAGTGAGTATTGTGGCAGGGTGGGCCTGACCCAGCCTGCCGCCCCTTTAAGAGGGAGAAAAGCCCTCTGCAAACCTCCCTTGCAGAAAGCTTAATTAGCCACATGGGCTGCAGAAGGCTCAGGCTTGATGAGCTGCACCTGGCAGCCTCCTCGGGGGGGATATAAGCCTGCCAGGCAGGAAGCCCAGGGTGGTGGTATGGTAGTGTGGAGGAGTGAGAGAGAAGGATAGAGAAAGAGCTGTGTGTAGAGCTGAACTATATAGAGTTGTGTAGAGCTGTAAGCTGTAGAGCTGTGTTAGAGCTGTAAGCTGAAGAGCTGAACTATAAAGCTGTGTATATTGGTGGTGGGGCCTTGCACTGTGAAATAAAGAGCACTGTTTCGAGCCAAAGAAGAGTTTCCTGCCTGTGTTTGAAGAGGGGTGAGAAGGCGATCTGTCACAGTATGCTTCCTGCAATGAAAGGCAGCCACCTCTGGGGTGGAACATGACGGCGGTTTGGCGCTGCAGAACAGGTTAGGCTGGGCAGTGCAGGACAGTAATATATATATATATATATCAGGCTTGACAAAGCCCTGGCTGGGATGAGTTAGTTGGGGTTGGTCCCGCTTTGAGCAGGGGACTGAACTAGATAATTCCTGAGGTCCCTTCCACCCCTGAGATTCTATGATTCTATGCTACTCGTCATACTGTCCTGTTGGGAGGGCGCTGGGTGGAAGGGGAGGTCTGTATGTGGTGGTGTGTACTTGTGCTGGTGAGGCTGTGGGGAAGAGGGGTGGGGGAGATCTGTGTGTGTTGGGGGGCTAGGGAGTGGGGTGCTGGGCAGTTGTGGGGGTGCTGGGCAGGGGTGATGGTCGCTGTGGCTGCTTCTCGCCTTCTGGCTCAGTCGGTTCCCTATCACCAGACTATAGGGCTGGGACAACATAGGGCCGGACCGCCAAAGGCACGTTGAGTCCCTCTGGTTGAAAACTCGACCTGTACCACATTAGGTGCATCGAGCAGCCATGTTACTACATCGTTCATTGTTCAAATGGGCAAGTTAAACAAGACACAACTACTTGGCCTCAGCTGACCCCCTTCCCGTTCACAGCCTGTCTGCGGGTTTGGGTGCCCTAGGCCTGGGGTCCAGGTTAGCCTAACCGGCCCAGCGTCTGCTCTCAGCCACGCTGGTTCAAATCCCAGGATTGCAATGGCTATGAAGGAATGAGAGAGCAGGCCCCAGGCGGACGAAGGACAGTCTTGCAGTAAAGGCCCTCGCTTAAGAGTCTAGGGGAGTTGGGTTCGATTCCTGGCTCTGCTCCACACCCGTGTGTGACCCTCAGCCACGTACTTAATTTCTCTGTGCCTCACCCCCCTGGGCAAGCAGCCTGCCTGTTATCTGCTACCTTTATTTTGATTGACAGAGAGCAGCTGTCACCAATTGCACGTGCAGCGCCAAGTACACCCATTAACCTTCTCTTTGTTAAGCTACATTGATTAAGCTCTTTGGGTCTATCACTACAAGGCAGGTTTTCTACTTCTTTAATCATTCTTGTGGCTCTTCTCTGAACCCTGTCCAATTTATTGATCATCCTTCTTGAATTATGGGCACCAGAACTGGACACAGCACAGCATGGTCTTGTGTGCAGTGAGGTTGTAACTGTGTTGGACCCAGGATATCAGACACAAGGTGTGTCCAATAAAAGCTATTACCTCACCCACCTGGTCTTCTATGACAGCTGTATTCACACGCCAGAGCTGCATTGTTGTAGTTGTGTGGTGACAGGGAAGCTGGAAGCATTGGCATCTGGGAGAGAGACGGGGCTTCTGGCCCGGGGGAGGCAGACTGAGATGGTGAATTAAACACGCGTGTCTGCTGAAATGGTCAGCAGTGAAATGGTTCACAGTGTCGACAGTTAAAGTGGCATCATTATGCTTCAGAGTCAACACTCAACTGAGATTGAGTGGGGCAGCTCCCATCAAAGCTATTTTTGCAGGCTTTTTACAGACTCATGCAGACAGTGCATGTTTAAGCTCGATCGTGTTTAGAATGGTTTGTTTGTAACCTCAGGGTCGAAAGGTGTAATTTCCTTTTAATGACAGCAGCGATTCTGGACCCCAAATCTATGGCAAGTGGTGGATTCTGTGGCACATTCCACAGCTATAGAACATAAGATAAGAACATAAGAAAGACCGTACTGGGTCGGACCAAAGGTTCATCCAGCCCAGTATCCTGTCTACCGACAGTGGCTAATGCCAGGTGCCCTGCAGTGAGTGACCCTAACAGGTAATGATCAAGTGATCTCTCTCCTGCCGTCCATCACCCCCTCTGACAAACAGGCTAGGGACACCATTTCTTACCCATCCTGGCTAATAGCCATTAATGGACTTAACCTCCAAGAATGTATCCAGTTCTCTTTTAAACCTGTTATAGTCCTGGCCTTCACAGCCTCCTCAGAAGACACCAGCCCCCCTGAGTACAATAGAGAAAGATGAATGATTGGCATTCAGCCTTCATTTCTGAGGGGAAAGGAGGCATGGAGATCACCTCCCTGCAAGCACGGCCTGGCTGTTCTGTGGGAGAGAGGTGTGGTGTGTGTGTTTGGGTGGGTGTGTCAGAGAGAGAGAGAGGACTCTTCTCCATAGGGCTGTCCATTTCAATGCGACATTCACCTTATTCTCTCGACCGGGGGCGGCAGGAGCTAGTGGTCACCCTTATATTTGTGAAAAGCCTGGAGCACCCGGGCTGGCCCCTTCGCCTCTGTGAGCTCCCGGTTGGTAGAGCTGGTTTTCCCAGCCGCCATCACTGGTTTCTTGCGCTGCTGCCGGGATTGCTCCTTGGCTTTCCTCTCTGGGCCCTTATGCGACCTAGGAACTGTCTGGCATCACGTGACCTTCTGCCATGACAAACGCTCCATATGGCCATCAACGGGCCCCACGCCAGCCAGCGCATCTCTCCGTACCGGGGTCAAGAGCTCCGCACCATCAATTCCCTTTCACTTGGCTCTTGGGTTATACCTCTGTGTCCATTTCCACGTCTCCCCCTTTCCCTTGCCAAGACCCATAACAACTCCATTTCTATTTTACCTATAAACGCGGGCTTCGTGAGCTACGCTCCAGATACCCATTTGCTTGTGTGACACTCGCCCGTCCTCCTCACATTCCCCCACGTCTCCTGGATCCTGCCGGCATTCCGAATGTAAAGCCTCCTATCTGGGCATCTTTGAGTCTATGTTTTATTCATACGCTCTCTTGTTCTTGGGTAAGTAAAGAAACCAAATAAATATTAATTCCAGAGTCACACAAAGCCTTTTCAGCCCTCCTGCCACAGCCTGGGGCGCTCAGGGACGTGGGAGCATCCATCAGGCGGAAAAAGTGGGAAATAAATTACCTGAAAATAACAGGTTATCAAACAATTATCAAAACAATTATTCTCCATGATCATTTAAATGAGCAGCGACGTTCCGCTGGAATATTAAATGGAGCAGGGGCAGCGGTTGGGGAGTTTCACACACACAGTTTCTGTAGCTCATTGCTCTGAAGTTAGACAGCCTTTCGCCTTTCCAGCTCAGATGGATAGTGGCCGGAAGTCGACAGTTGTTCGAAGGCCGCCGTGGCTGTGAGATGAATTTGCTGGTCTCTGCAGATGTAGTGAGGTACTTTGGATTTTGCGAGACAAGGCACACACACGTGGTTGTAGAAAGTAGATGAGTTTATTGGAAGGCCTTGGTCCCTCAAATAGGCGCTGAGGGGCCCGATTCTAATCAGCGCGACCGCAGAAAGGGTTACCTAGCACTTCGGAGCTGTTGCCAGGTCGGAAGAGCCCACGAGCAAATACGGGAGTGGGCTTAAATACACTCACACATTTGCATCTCATACATACTCATGTCTCATTTGCAAGCAACAACTGATTGGTCAGCACTTGTTGGTTACGCAGTCCTGCCTCAGTTTCCCCATTTAGTTTCCCATGCATTCATTCTCACACAGACGGGGTAAACACTCACACAGCTGGGAACGGTCTGGGAACTGTTCCCAAACACACAGATAACAGCAAGGTCAATCTCATAGCATCACTATGCACTCTCCTGGAGTTGACTTAGAAGCGTAACTACACTTCCTAGTGATTGCCCGTCACAATGTCTTCCGGTCCTAACAGCAGAGTTCCCACTGCCCCAGCTATGCGCTGTTCCGAATACTCTCAGGGGCTGTGAGGAAGAAAGGCACTAATGGAGGCCTTCGGGTGAGTCTTGATTCCAACGAGACCGGGCGGTTATGGCTTTTATTGGACCCGCTGATTTCGGTGAGAGAAACACGCTTTCACACTATACAGAGCTCTCTTTCAAGCCCAGCTCAGAGGAGGAGCTCTGTGTGGCTCGAAAGCTTGTCTAGCTCACCAGCAGAAGTTGGTCCAATAAAAGATGTCACCTTCCCCACCTTGTCTCTCTAATATCCTAGGACTGACATGGTTACCGCACTCTTGATTTCAAAGACAGCTGCTGACTTCTTTAAAGCCAGTGGCTGTCAATCACGCTCAGAAGCTCTTTTACATAGTAAAAGCAGCGGGGGACTTTGGGATGATTGCCCAACGCAATTGGGCCCATTGATTTCTCTGGGAGGTAGATGCCTAAATACCTTTGAGGTTCTGGGCTAGGCCCCACGGCAGGTAGATTAACAGGGGTTTCCCTGGCGGCAAACCCAGGGGTCAGGATTATGGCTGCAGGTTGTGCGTGTTGGGCAGAGAAAGCCAGCCGACGTAGTGAGTGTTACCCTGAAAGGAAGCAAAGAGACAGGCCTTGCTGGGCACAGAGCTCACTGGAAGACCAGACTTGACGATTCCTGCCTGCTGTTTCTGCTGTGTTCAGGGAAACAGGATTTTGTGCACGTTTTTTATGAATGAACAAGATTGTACCAAAAACAGACCGGACCTGTCCCGCCAGTTTCACATCTTTATGGAAACAACATTTTAATATGGCTAAATGTAAAGTTATACATCTGGGACCAAAGAATGTAGGCGGTACATGACAGGATGGGGGACTCGATCCTAGGAAGCAGTGACTGACAAAGAGTTGGGGGTTGCGGTGCTGTGAACGCTTCAGATAGCCTATGGATAATGATTACTATCAGCAAGGCATGCAAGGGCATGTGACCAGACCACATGATACTCAATTCCATTTTGGTACCTGTATTTTTTCCAGAAACTGGGCTGGAAACTTATCTTGGAATAAAGGATTCCCGCCATAATGTGGGGAGTGACATCACGATTTGTCTTCACTCCCCTACAACTCAGCACCTGAAAGAAGCTCTGAAAGACAAATCACTTGGAATGGGGGATGGGAACCCAATAAGCTTGTGCCTTAAGAATCTTCAAGCCTCATATCATCAGTCAGGGTGAGAAATTGCTAAATCAACCCCCGTCTATCCAGCATATTAGGCTTAGTTTGTGTTTTTGTTTATTTGCCAAGCAATCTGCTTTGATCTGTTTGCTATCACTTATAATCACTTAAAATCTATCTTTCGGTAGTTCATAAACTTGTTTTATGTTTTATCTTAATCCGTGGTTTTTAAGTGAAGTGTTTGGGAATCCTAGCTCTGTCAAGAAAGGCTGTTGCCTATCGTCCCCACATCAAGTGGGGAGCAAATTAATTAATGAGCTTGCATCGTGCAGTGCAAGAGGGTATAGCACTGGGTTTATACAGTGGGGTGTAAGGCTGGGGAGCTGGGAAGTCACCTGGGGGCCTCCCATTTGTCCATGAGTGTCTTAGGTAAAGCAGTCGGGTAACTCAGTTGGGTGAGTGGTGTCACCTGCTGTTGTGTTGGATGATAGTCCCTGGAGAGGCTGGCTGAATCACCAGCAGAGCAGTGATGGCTGGAACCCCAGACCCTTTAAATTGCCACCCAGAGTCCCGCTGCTGGAGCCCTGGGGTAGTGGCTCCAGGACTCCGGGGGCTATTTAAAGGGCCTGGGGCTCCCCTGCCTCTACCTCTGGTGGCTATTTAAAGGGCTGGGGCGATAGAAGCAGGGGAGCCCTGGACCCTTTAAATAGCCCCCAGAGCCCGGGGCCCTTAAAACCGCTGCCAGAGCCCCCACCGGCCGCTGCTACCCCGGTGTGGAGGGGGGGGCACTTACCGGTACAAGGTGGACGGGGCAGGCTCTGACCACCCCAGCCCTGCCCCTTCCGCCTGAGGCCCCACCCCTTCCGGGGGCCAGAGCCGGTCCCCACCCAGCCCCGTCCCGCTAAGTCCCCATTTCTCCTTTCACCCCTGGATGGGATGAAACTCTTTCAATGAGCTTTGTGGTGCAAGTGAAAATTCTTAATGCCCCTTTCCGTGACTAGTCTGCAATATTCGTTTCGGATTTGCTGCTACCCCAGTTGCTCCTGTGGCCGGTTTGATCACTAGCATGTTAGTGAGAAGTGAGCGTTTGGGGCAGGAACGACCGTGGACTTCCTGCAGGAGCCTGGGCAAGCCGCTTCCCCTGTCTGTGCCGCAGGCCCCCCCCACCCCCAAGCACGCGGATAATGATATTGACCTGACTTTATAGAATGCTTTGAGTGGTCCAGGGGGTGGCCTCCCAAAGAGCGAAGCATTATTATTTCAGTGGGCAGCAGCGGGCGGCAATTCTGCAAACACTCTGCATGCAGAAATGCCTTCCGCATGGATCACGGAGCTGAGGCTGCGTCAGATTTAATAGTAGGTGTGAGATTGGTGCCCAGAGTGCACATTATTCTGCTGGAGACCCTGCCCCCTAGGGAAGTAATGTCTGGGATGGGGCACATCTTGTGCCCAAGAATGCTGGACACTTCCCTCTCTTGCTACAGCTGGGTTCCCTACATCTAAATTCTGAACTCCCCCTCCCCACAACTGCAGCACGGGAAGAGAGAGGGGAAGGAAGGAGGAGAGATTTGGGAGAAAAGGGGGAAACCAAAGCCCATTCGGGGAATCAAATTCTCCCGCTCCAATTCAGTGCTCGAGAGTTCAGTTCAAAAATCCACGCCTGCAACGAGAGATTCCCATCCATTATTCCAGCTCAGCCCAGGGCCAGGCCAGGGGGACAAAGCTCCTGTATGGAGTTGCTAAGGGGACTGGCTTTGCAGGGCAGAGTGAGTCCCCCCGCCAGGAGATGAGAACACTTTCTGGATGAGGCTAATAAAATCAAATGGCAGATAATCGCGCCTTCATCTCCCTCCTCTCCCACTCTGTACTTTGCAGGGCTCCTCATCTGCTCCCAGCCCCATGTAATCAGCAGCTCTGTGATTGTTTGTTTCAGTTCAATCTCCGTTGCTGGCTGTGATTCCCCCCCACCCCTCCCACTTCATAGCTGTTCCAGCCGTCACACTTATAGCAAGTGAGGTTTAATGAGCTCCGACTGAATGAGGTTTATTCCAAAAGATGTATTCATCCTGGTTCTCTTTCCCCACCTCAATTCCCTCTCGGTGCATTCAGCCCGCTTTGATTGCAGTTTATCTCCATCACATTCCTCCAGCTCACTTTGATTGCGGTCTCCAATGCAGATGGATCGCGGCTTATTACATCTGCTTCCGTCGCTCTCTCTTCTGCCCACTTTAAATGGGGCTTATTTTCTCTGGTCTTATCGCTGTTTATCCAGATTCCTGAAAATATTCTAACTTACATTCCATTCAGTGCCATTCAAACATGGCTCATTGTACTCAGTTCTTGTACGGTTGATTTCAGTTCACAGGCCTTCTATCACTCTCCGTGTTTGATTTCATGCTATAATAGCAGGGTTCATAGCACACGCAACAACTTAGATGCTTTATCCGCTTGAGAGCCTATAGCCCTCAAATCACAATGGTTATGATCATTCCCACAGCAGTGCATGAGTGGCATTGTTCCCATACAGACTCGGGTCTGACTCTCCCACCGGTTGTCCGCTGGGGTAGCTCCGTTGGCTTCCAGAAAGTCACACTTGAGTTTTCACAAGTTCAAACTAACACAGAATCAGGCCTCGAATATGGGTTAGCGTGGGGTTGCTTGGCCGTGGCATAAGGAAGCTCACTGAATCCTTTGTGGCGAAATTGTTCAGTGCACAGGGGTCTAATTTCTTCCCGGGGACAATGGTTTAGGAACCCCTATAGTACCAGGCAACTTTGTTTTCTCCAGCCCACAGGTACAACATGCAGCCTTGGCTTTGCCAGCCATCATCCAGGGCTTTCTGAGGGTCGGGAGATACGAAAAGCCTCTATACAACGTGGAAAGGGATGTTTGTGGGAGGGGCGGCAGGTCGTGCGGGGAAGGCAAATGTTCTTTACGATAAGGAGCCGGAAGGCTTTATGGCTGGGGGAACGGGTGTGAAAGCCCGGTTCTGCTGTGGGGACCCCAGCCGCAGGCCCGGCATGCCGGTGAGTCCTGTCCCTGTCCCGGGCAGGGGCGGCGGGTCACGGGACTGGAGGGCGCAGATGTTAACCCGTCTTCAGAAGGCACCAGCTGTGACCTGGCTCCATGCGGGCCGGGGACTCTGACTCCCATCCCCAGGGCAATCTGAGGCGGGGCTAAAGGAGAGGATTAAAGAGGCCGGCACTTTAATGGGCCCCAGCCTGGTTTCTCTCCCTAGTGAGTTGGACCAGACCTGCCTCGGATGATAGTAAAGCTCTCGTTCCCTAGGGCTGGGCAGATCTATGCTTCCCAAGGGCCTGGCTGGGACTAGGGCCTGGTCCGGAGCCTGCTGGCGGAGACTTAGCCAGACAGGACAGAGGTGAAGCTGGCTGGTGGGGAGAAACTCCCTGAGTGGGTGGTAGAGATGGTGGCTGCCCCGGGGTTGGGGAATGGGGCCGGGGGCGGGGAGGCAGAGGGCTTATCAGCCTCGGGTAAGGAAACTGTTTGCTCTTGTGGTCTAGTGTTGGTAGCCGAGAGCCTGTTCTCTGTCCGTCCTGGGCAGAGGGAGGGAGGCGCCGTCTGTCCGACGCGCCCTTGTCACAGTGAGACAGGGACTCAGGACTCGCGGCTGGACGGCTGTGGTGTATTCTGCTGTGATGTATGGGGCTGCATACACCGGGCCCTCCACGGAGCACAGCTCGGGGAGAAGCAACGACGCATCGTATGGGCAGGAGTGGGGACCCCAGACAAAGGGCTGTGCTTGGTCCTGGGAATCATCTCCCCGATTTGTTCCTGTTAATCCCCTCGGCAAACAGAAAGTTCCCCTGAGCTGGGTGGCAGCAGCCAGGCGGGCGTATTCTTGTTAGTCGATTCATTACCGCAGCCACGGCAGGTAATTGTCCCTTTATTCTGCGATTAGTGGTTGTTTGCTCAGGGCTTCCAGAGCGGGGGTTAGTTTCTCTGGTGAGATGGTTTGAACAGCCCCTTCCCAAACATCACTCAGGGCCACGAGTGTTAGCACCGGACATGTTAATCTGCCTTGATCCCCTGGAGTTGTTTAATCTGTTTAGACTGAAGAGCAGCTCTCCTGCTCCTCACATGTCTCCCAGACATTATTTCCACTTCATTAAAATTTTAAAGATCAACTGTTGACTTTTATCCCGGCCCCGTCTTGCTGGGGCTGAGGCCGGCTGGTGCCTGATTAGCACATATTACGGCGGTGGCGTCGGGATGCAGATTTCCGACGTGACCGCCTGGGCGGGGGGCCCTGCTCCACATATTCCCCCCTCTCTGCGGAAACGGAGCCAGGAAAGGGGGAACCCAGAAAGCCACTGAACAGACAGTGGGAGAATGGAAACACGGAGCTCGTCGGGATCGGAAACCAGCCCTCTCCCACTGCCGACCCCTGCAGCCTCTGCCCTCCAACCCCCGGTTTTGTAATTTCCCACTTTAGGCTTTTACAGAGGCCACCTGCCGTGAGGAGACAAGGGGGAGCTACGTTTCCAGGCACCTTCTGTCCATCACATCCCCAGCTTCATCGTCCAGGTCCAGCTGCCAACAGCTGGATTCCACTACCGCGCTGACAGGAGAAGCCAGACTGGACTTCGGGTGAAGGGTCCCTTCTCCGTACACAGCCTGTTTCCAAGGCTAGGAGCTTCACGGGTCCCCACTTCCACCTTCCTGCGTCTGACCTCGGAGCATTCAGCACCTTCTGCCCCTCCGTGCGCTTCCCCCAGCGAGCCCACCTGGGCGGGGTCCTGAGGAAGCCCATGGATTCTGCACCCCAAATCCACAGTCAAACGTGACTCTCAGCCAGCCAGTAAAACAGGTTTATTCGATGACTTCTATCTGGTCTAACCCAGACCATACAGCGAGCGTGAGCCCTCGGCTGGATCCATTTTGGGGGCCAGAGAGCGAGATAGCTCCTCTGCCCTTCCCTGCCTGACTCCAGCCACTTCAGACTTCCAAAACCCCCTCTCCAGCCCCTCCTTCCCCCTGGATCAGCCAAGTCAGGTGACCTCCCTCCCCCACCTGGGGTCAGATTACAGCATCGGGTATGCATATTTGCAGAGAGGGGAGGGGGCGTTGCCTGCTTGCTTCCACTGCCAGCCCCCATTCCTTCACATAGACACTTAAGAAATGCATAGGGGAAACTGAGGCACACACACACACAGTATTCCTACTTCGTCACAGAAGGGACCTCAGGAGGTCATCTTAGTCCACCCCCCTGCTCAAAGCAGGACCAATCCCCAATTAAATCATCCAACAGATTGTCACCCCATATCTCGAAATGGCCCCCCTCAAGGATTGAACTCACAACCTGTGTGCGCCCTATCACCGGTAGTCACCCCCACTTTCCCCTCTGGCTCCTAACCTGTAATGTAAACAATGCCAGAGATTAGGGGGGTAGGAGTCTTTAGAGTATTACATAGCAACACTGTGTCCAGTATCCGCCTGCTCCCGCATCCAGTGGGGGGATCTCCATATTTAGGGCCTAGCAGCTGTACTCACCAGGCCACGCAGGTGGCAGGGTTCCTGCTTTGGGAGGGAGTCAGGAAGGAGCCAGCAGTAGCCGGGTATGGATCAGGCAGTGGTGGATTCATGCAGGAGCCTACGGGGCCGTGCCCACAGCCCCAACAGGGACACTGGAACCCAGGTAGAAGGGGGGGGGGGGCAGTGCCAGAACGGTGGCCATGAGTCCCGCTCCTCCTCTTCTCCCGGAGGCCCCGTCCCCTGGCGGGGCCCGAAGCTAGATCTGGGCAGTGGTAAGAGCCGCCCAGGGAGCCTGGGCTGCTGCAGGAAGCCCCGGACGCTCCGCCCATCTTGGGCAGAGCCCGACCGGGGTGTCCGAGAGCAGCCCCCGGCCTGTCCCCCCCCCCCCCCCCGCGAGCATGAGCTGCCGGTGGGACCCTGGGGCAGGGGCTCAGCTGGGAGGTGGTAGGGAGCTAAGGTGACCAGATCTCCTGCTTTTGTAGGGACAGCCCCGATATTCGGGGTTTGGGCTTATATAGGCGCCTAGTGCCCCCTAGTCAGCTACGCCAGGCTGCCCCCCCTCCGCTGGGTCCCTCTGCTGACGGGCTGCCCCTGCCGGGTCCCTCCTGCTCCTGCTGCTAACTGCCCCCACTACTGCCTGGGCTTCCTCCTGTTGCCTCTGGTCCAGGGCTGGCCGTTTGGGGGTGCAACATCGCATGGACCCTATGCCCCCCCCCCATCCCTGGTTCTGCGCCCCCTCCCCCCGGCTCCCAGGATGTGGGGGATGGGCTAATGTTCCTTGTGCCCCGGGCCCCGATAAATCTTACTCCACCTCTGGGATCGGGGCTGGGTTTGGGAATTCCTTCTCGGCCTGTGGCTGCTGCAGGACCCGGCTGGGTCTTTCCATCGCTACCGTTTGGGGACCGAGCAGGGCTGCCGTAGGTTGCGGCGCCTGAGGCCCCTACACGGAGGGCCTCTTTGGAAGGTCCTGGACACAGTCCCCCCCCCGAACCTGGGTCACTGGCTTTCCTCGCCCCCTTTATGAACCAATCCAATGCCCAGAGAAGTCAATGGGAGTTTTTCCACTGCCCTCAATGGGCACAGATTCTGGCACTTAGTCACCACTAAGCTATTCCCCCTGCCATCCAGTGTCATCTCTGTTTTCTCTACTGACCTTCAGCCAACCTGGTTACATCCATGCCTCTGCCCCCCGCCAGGGAGTGGGAAAGCCAGGAACCCGAAGGGCGTGAGCTGCAGGGGTTGAGAGGAGATGCAAAGATGGATAAAAGGGGGAGTCCAGGAGAAGGGAGAGGAATTTAAGGCGGGGAATATTGAGAGAAACGTCCCACAAGCCAGATCTGAAAGCAGAGGTGCCAACCATGGGCTGGGGCTGGTGGCTTGTGGCTACAAAGGAAAGCGAGTTCAAGGCCAGCTTTTCGAATTAAAAACTTAATCTGAAAAGACCAAAAGACCCTCCAGCCTGACATGTAAAGTTAAAGTCCTCCCAGCTTTATTATGAAGGAGACAACGGTTTTTTACTGAGCTTTGCGAAGCGCATTTCTTAGAAAAAAACATCTTTCAGAAAAACCGAAAGCAAAGGAACGGAAGATTCCAAAGGAGGCAAAATAACAGCAAACCCCACTTCATTCCTATGTATCAGCACCCGGAGTTCTTTACAGGCCTTATCTCTCCCAGCCAGAGGGCGGGCTGGGAGCAGTAATTCTTCCAGAGTATAAAACAGAGCTGAGATCGGCATCGCTAGTCAATCTGTCAAACTTACGGAGGGGAGAATTTACAAAGGCCTCTCCGTTCCTGGAGCGGTGCTGCCCGGAACCCGGGCACTCACTGTCCTTACGTATTCATGAGTTTGTACCTTCCCTATTAACTTCCACTGGCGATTCCCCCCAACGTAAGCAAGAATTTTATCTCCTTATCGGCACTGAAAGGAACCTAGCATCGCGGCAAAAATGATGTTGGCCATTACCAGCGTCCCCCACAAGTGACCCGACTGCTAGATACGGCGGGGACGTTACATTGATTCCACGGAGCTGACTCCTGGGAAGGAGGCTGAGCCTGAAGGACGGAAGGAATTCCCTGGAATTGCGTGCATCCCTCTCCCCCAAAACATAGGGTATATTCAAGAGAGGTCATGGGTGTGGCCATCGTCAAGAGGCAAGGAGTGGGGTGATCCTGGGGTGTGAGGCCACAGAAGGGAGCTCAGGGCAATGAGGCGGGAGGCAGCAGGGGCGATGAGAAGTGGGGGAGTCTGAGGAGGCAGCGGGGGCCAGGAATGGCAAAATACAAGTTCTCCCAGGGCACCTTTTCCCCTAAGGCCGGCCCCGGTTGTGGTGATGGGTATCCATTCGCATTAGGCGGTATACTCTGTCCATACCGCCTGTTCTCTGGGCTTGGCCCAGCCTAGCTCCTGACAGCTCAGGCAATGGAACCACCTCCCTTAGGAGGCTAATCACAATCCTCTCATCTCCATTCCCTTTCTCGGATTCATCTGGTTCCTTCTGGTTCCGTTGCCCCTCTGGCAGCATAACCGCGGCTTGGCCGTCCTTCACTCTTTCCTTTTGCCGCTCAGCTCAGGAGTGACGCTGCGGCGGAGCAGGCCTCCGCCATCGTCCGTCGTATGACCCAGGACGTGGGCTGTTGCCTTCACCTTGCTCTTCTGCCTCAGATGTAAGTTCCGTTTGCTCCGAGTGAAGGAGCCAGGCTTGTCCTGGAGCCCAGTTCACCGGGGCTTGAATCAAAGCTAATTTTACTGGCAATTTTTCAGAAACAGGGAGGAAATCTGAAAGATGGACGAACCCACTGCTGGGGAGGGATAGCTCAGTGGGGGGAGCATTGGCCTGCTAAACCAGGGGTTGTGAGTCCAATCCCTGAGGGGGCAAAAATCTGTTGGGTGATTTAGTTGGGAATTGGTCCTGCTTTGAGCAGGGGGTTGGACTAGATACCTCCTGAGGTCCCTTCCAACCCTGAGATTCTATGGGCTGAAACTCCACACAGTCACTGAGTAAAGCCAGGTTACCTGGATTTCCAGCATGAAGGGAAACCTGCGTGCATCCCTCTCCCCCAAAACATAGGGTATATTCTGCGCTGTTCTGACCCCTGTTGGATAAAAGAGCAACACACCGAGCATCTGTCTGGGGTTTCCCTGCTGCCCCCACTCCTTTGGAGGGCCCTTTCACAAAAGGGTCACTTCCTGGCTGCGGAGTCTGCTCATTAACAGAGTGTCAGGGACCATATTCATTGTCTGTTAATAGCTTATGTCAAACAATCTCTCTTCCTGTTACAAGCATCCATCACCATGTGAGTAGATTAGATTGTCTGGAAGTATTCATTTCCCCTAAGTCTGGCGGACATGTCCATTAGCCACTCTGCAGCGGGGCTAACCGTTCCAGAGAGCCCCTTCACCGGCACTTCATTACCATGCAAATAGAGACGGACCCTTTCCCGGCAGTGCAGCTTTAAGGAGAGTCCACGTGGAAAACAAATGATGACGGTCAGCTGTCCATGTCAAGCTGGCCGAATTCACACCAGGCAGGGTGGGTGGCACCTCTGTCCCATACGCCCGTAACGGTGCGTGTCGCTGCCTGATTCTTGCACCATTAGACCTGTACGGTCACCCTGGACCCATTTAGTCTCACGACACTGATATGACGCTTCCGAGCTCCCCCCAATCAGTCCCGCCAGCTGGGTGACCCTTCTTCTTTCTCTTTGCTGGGTCCCTTTCAGCTTGCTAACGTCTTCCCATGACTGCCCTCGTAGGAGTCACGAAGCAACCACTTTCCCTTCCCTGCTCCGGGCCACATCTCTGCATACCTGCTGTTGGCACTGCTTCCTATGAAGCCAGTTAGGACTTCGAAGGGAAGCTTTTCCTCTCTGTAAACAACCTGTTTTTAAGGCTAGGAGCTTCAGATTACAGCTTTCACCTTCCTGGGTCTGACCTCGGAGCATTCAGCACCTTTTGCCCCTTCGTGCGCTTCCCCCGTGGGTTCTGTACCCCAACTTCACAGTCAGACGTGACTCTCAGCCAGCCAGTAAAACAGAGGTTTATTTGATGACAGGTACATGGTCTAACACAGACCAAACAGCGAACGCAACCCCTCCAGTCTGCCTGGAGCTCTCTGGCTCTTCCCAGCCAGACCCAGACTGAAACTCACTCTCCAGCCCATCCCCTGCTTTCCTTTGTCTCCCCCCCCCCCCTCGGGCTAGGAGGTCAGCTGACCTTTTTGTTATTTAACACTTCCAGCCAACACCTTGAGAAGAGGGGGGAGGGCGTGGGCTCTCAATTGCCAAGACAGGTCGACAACTTACTTCCACTGTCTCTCTGCTTTGCACCAATTACACACCCTTATCCCTCCACATAGACACTCAAGAAATGCATAGGGGAAACTGAGGCACCCCCAAACTATCCAGAGGAAACATTAAGAGCATTCCTACTCCGTCACACCTGCCCCCAAATCACATTGCGTCATGTTTTCAAAAGCATCCACGCCTACTCCGGTGCACGGGTACCGCTGGCTTTTGCTGATGCCCTCTCGCACGGCAAAGCCACTTCCAGCTTGCCAGGAGCATGAGAGAACAGGGGGAAGGGCAGCCAAGCGTGCTAGAGACATCATAGTGGAGCAGACCGGAGGCAGCCTGGCCCCCAGCCCTATGAAGGGATGCTTCTGGAGCCCCCACAATCCTTCACAAAGACTGCCCAGGGACTAGGAATGCAGGGGACCATCGGCCCCTTGCTGTGTAAGGGGCATGAGCCCTCTTCCAGGTGGTGATGTGTTGGGATGTGCCCTCAGCCAGCATGGCTTGTGTGCCAGCTGCTCGCTACATCCGTGTGCCGTATAACAATATCTGGCACTTACGGAGCTCACGTCCTCGCTCGATCCCAGAGTACGTCACAAAGGGGGAGCAGCAACATTGTCGTCCTTTCACAGATGGAGAAACTGAGGCTCAGGGATGCAAAGTGATGTGTACACGGTCACCCGGGCGCAGAGCCAGTAAGAGAACCCAGGTCTCTAGAGTCGCAGGGCAGTGCTCTAACCACTCACCACACTGGCCTCTCTGCTTTTGGAACCGTATGCTTAATTGTTTGGAACGGTTTATAGCCTGGGTGCATGATAGAGTATGTATCAGGGCAGAGTGTGACTGCTTCTGCCAGGGTGGGCAGGGCATAAGTGACCTCGCCCTCTGTCACGTTACTGGAATAATTTGGTACCATATAGATCATTGGGGTACCAAATATTATGTGAAGGGGTCATAACAGGTGTCTATGACCATATGTGTGTATCTATTTTGGAAGTGAAGTTATGGATATTGGATAAAAGGTGCCGGTACTTCAAACTTAGGCTTGGCTCCTGTGAAAGCTCAGACACGCTGGTGCTAACTCGAGCCCATTAAAGGCCCATCAACTGCACAATGAACTGTGTCCACACCCGAGGAGAGGAGCCTCCCCAGGAATGGGACATGCCTGGGCAAAAACTGAATCATTGAGAGTCTGGTAATTGGATCATGTGGCTGTGAACCTTCAGTTTGCAGCCAGACTCTGCATAAGGAGGAGGAGGGTCTTCACCCACAGGAGGAAGTCTATAAAGCCTGGAAGAACGGTCCCCATTTTGTCTTCTACCTCCAGCCTTCAGCCTGCCTTGTTTCCAGCTTTGGATGGAACTTTGCTTCTCAGGGAACTCTGGACAAAGGTGCTGACCCATCTCTGCAGGGGATGCTTTCCAAAGACTTTGATTGAAACCTGCAGTTTATTCTACAGCTGCAAGACTGAACCAAGAGATGTACCATTACTGCATGTAATTGATTTCTTTTAACCTTTCCTAACCCTCACCTATACCTTTTTCCTTATACAATAAACCTTTAGATTTTAGATTCTAAAGGATTGGCAACAGCGTGATTTGTGGGAAGATCTCATTTGTATGTTGACCTGGGTCTGGGGCCTGATTCCTTGGAATTGGGGAGAACCGTTTTCTTTATTTGGGGGATTGGTTTTCATAACCATTGGTCCCCAGGACAGATGGCTGCTGGTGGTGATACTGGGAATCTGGAGTGTCTTAAGGGGATTGCTTGTGTGACTTGTGGTTAGCCAGTGGGGTGCAACCAAAGTCTTTTCTGTTTGGCTGGTTTGGTTTGCCTTAGTGTGAAGAAACCCCAGCTTTGGGCTGTAGTTGCCCCTTTGGAAGCAATCTGTCCTGATCTGACACTCACAGTTGGATCCCACCAGAAACAGCACCGTCACACCCTCTCCCCTCCCCTCCTTTTACAGGTGTCAGCCACACCTGTAATTCCTGCATTTTACTGAGCCTCGTTGCAGGGTGTAGGGCAAGGGATTTATGGGGCAGGCAAACGGGGAGAGAGAGTGTCCCATGTAAAATGAAAAGAACCTTTGATCACTATACCAGCCTTACCATGGAGTCATAGACAGCCCCTTCCCCTCTCCAGCGTATCTTGCCACCCAGACAACCTGGACTTTGTGATCAAAGGTCGCTTAAACCAACTGTCACAATCCATCCGGTGGGTCCCAATCCCAAGAGACCCAGTCACTTACCCAGATCTATTGATTCTCCGGATGTTCCTCCAAAGACAACGCTGGCAGCCAATTCCATAGTACACTAACTAAAGGTTTATCAGTTAAGAAAGGGAAGTGAGTTCTTGAGAGGATGAAGCAGGTCAAATGTATGCCCTGGGGAGTTATGGGTTTTTTTTAATTCCCAATGGCGGCGGTGATGGAATCAATTGCCACTTTCCCAAAAGTCTTGTCAGGGCCGGGAGCCAGATTGTCTCTGGGGATCATTCACTCTGCATCCGGTACACTCCCCGGTCCTTTTCCCCCTGTCTCTGAGGTGCACCTGGCTATTCCTTGTTATCTCTGTGTAGTGTCTTCGTATCAGGATGTCCATGTGCCATCTTGGCACAACTACTTATATCATCAGCGCGTACTTTCTAGCAGCCCTTTTCTTGCCAAGTTCTGCCATTAGGGCCTGCCTCTGGCTCACAGACCAGCTTTGCTTAGCAACGCCTTTGCTTACCTTGGTTCAGGCTTCAGGCCTCCGACTAGGGCTCATGCTAGGCCTCTGATACAAGGGCCGCATCTTATTATCTGTAATAGGATACAGCTAGGTGAAAACAAGGCAAGTAATGTCCTATTCCTTTTCATGGAGTTTAAATGCCAAATACCTTCTCCCTTCGACAGTCGCTTGGAGCGATACACAGATGAATTGGCCTGAACACACTGCCATGGCCTGACAGCATCACACCGTTCCTTTGCTAAGAGCCAGGGCTAGTGCTGCTCTTAGCCGTCTATAACAAGCCCTGTGTCACCCTGGCCAGGCTGAAATGGCCATTTCTAAGGGACACTTTGGCTTGCTTTGCATGCTGGGTGGTGCAAGTTTTTGGTCCAGGGGCTTGCTCCGGCCTTGATCATGCGGTGGCTGAATGACAGCAACTCTCCCATGGCCTCCGCCGCGGCAGGACCAGGCCAATGTGCTAACTAGCTGCAGGCTGGTGAATAGGAGTATAATGGCGAGTGACAAGACATTTGTATGGGCAAATGAATGAAATACAAACCCCATGTGCTTCTCAGGGCCTAGGCCGGGAATGTAAATCCCGATCAGTTCTGCCAATTATCATATCCCCAGGGAGGTTCAGTCTCTCTCTCGCTCTCTGTGGCTGTTGACTGTATCTGCTCAGCTGTCTGAAAAATTCATTGGCTTGAATATTTATACACCCTGGTATGTGGCGTGACTGCTTAGTGTGAATTCCATGGGCCGTACGGCTGGGGGAGAGACTTGGGGGTTCCGAAAAATGGCATTAGTTTCCAGGAAGACCAGGAAAAACAGAGCGAATGTGGAACAGATTCAGAGGCCTGCGTTCAAGGAGTCAGACGGGGACGATTCAGAGAGATCCTGTGAACTGGCGACAGAATCAAATGCCATTGCAGGAGGTCAGGCTGCCGATTAATGCAGAATACTGAAGGCGGCCTCCTCTTGCTGCTGCCCAGGTGGTGCTTCCATTAGGCCGGGGTTTGCTGATGAAGCAGCCAGTGGGAAATATTCAGCCAGGCTGGGAAGGGATCTGCCGATCTCCCGCCCACTCCCAGAGGCTCCCCGGGCAAGCTGGACTTTTGAAGGAAAACAAACATGAATAAGGAGCGGATTTTGAAGAGGCTTTTGTGCCGTGTCTTGCCGTTTTGATGGAAACAGGGAAGGTCCGGGGCTGCCTCGGTCACAGGATCCGTGCCGGCGATTCTCTGCCAGTGCAAAGAGTTCAGGCGTCATTTCACTGTGCCTGGGGAAAGCGCGGCTGTCCCGGGACATCCTGGCTGTGCGGGCCTCATCTCCCAAGCTCGCACTGACATGACAGTACAGACCCACACACAAAAGCCACCTTCGTGCCTGTACACGAACAGTAGGGCTGTGTGCAGTGCACCGGGTTCGAGTCTGTCCAGTGCACCCACAGGCTTCGTTAAGCACATTTTGAAGGTGCAATTTAAGCACCCAATTGGGGCAAATTAACCCTACGCGTGTCCACTTTCAAAAAAAGGCAACCCGTTGAGCTCCGTGACCTTGGTATGACTCAGGAGGAGCTCCACTGACATCAGGGGTGTTACTCTGCTTTTACATCGGTGTCATTGACATGAGAATCTGGCCCAGGGAGCGTCACACAGACAGCTGTAACAGGGAGGTCCCATCGGAATTGACCATTAGTCCATCTAGTATCCAGTATCTAGTATCCACCTCCAACAGTGGCCATTGACATGCTTCCAGGGGATACACATAAACCTCCCCATAATGCACTGGGCCAGTTTGGCTGTGGTCCCCATGGCAGAAGGGAAGTATTTCCCTGTCTCCTTCAGGAAAAGAGTGTTTTGGTGGAAAGCTCTCAAGGGATAATTTAGAGAGAGGAGTTTCACTGGAAGGGCAGTTCCTGGAATCAGATTGAAACTACCAAAACCAGCATGCATCCAATTTACACCTGTCCGTAGCACTTACATAGCCTCGTTACTATGGTACCTACGCGTCCGATAGTCTGAATGATCTGTAGTGTTGTAGCCATGTTGATCCAAAGACAAGGTGGGGGAGGTAATAGCTTTCATTGACCAACTTCTGCTGGTGCCAGAGCTTCCAAGCTCCATAGAGCTCTTCTTAGCCTCACAACATGCCCACTTTATAGATGGGAAAACTGAGGCAGAGTGACTAAGATCACATAGGGAGTCTGTGGCACAGCAGGAAGTTGAACCTGGGGTCTCCTTCATCCCAGGCCAACGTCCAAAACACTGGAGCCTCCACTTCATGTTCATCTGAGAGAAAAGAGACCAGACACCCACAGGCATCGGGTGTAGATAATATCATCAGCGGTGGCTCGTTTCAACAGGGACACGCAACACAGCTGGATGAAGCCAGAGGTGAGCTGAGTCTTTGCTCAGAATTCGTACTGAATCCTTACTGAAGATGGAAAGAGCCCGGTTAGCTCCTAGGAGCTATTCGTTCTTGAGTAGCTCTGCCCTTCTGCTGCTGCAGTCATAGTGAAATACTGCCAGAAGGCCCAGGCCTGTAGGCTCTGAAGGCCCAGAGAAGCATCTGAGACGTGGGCGCATAGTCGGCCTGAACCTCGGAACCATTTCACATCCACAACAATGAAAGGCAGAACCGATTTAACTTCTCCAGCCTAAGGGCTTGGTTACACTTACAGCTTTATAGCGGTTTTTTAATTATACCTGCCCTTGTATACAGCTATAGGGATAGCGCTATAGCGTGTTCACACTGAGACCTGCCAACGGTATAGCGTGGCCACATTTGTGGCACTTGCAGTGGCACGGGGAGTGGTGCATTTTGGGCAGCTATCCCAGCATTCAGCTGGGTGCAACATGCTTTTCAAACGAGGGGGGCGAGGGGGAGCGTGTTGTGTGTGTGTGGAGGGAGAGACGAGTGGATTTTCCGCCCGAGGAGAGTGTGTCAACACACTGTTTTTAGCAGGCTTCGTATTTCACTCTTCTATTTCACGCTGGCTCACTCCGTTAACATTTGCATTGCGGAGTTGCGGAGTTACAGCTAAGCTTTGAAAACGTACTTCCGCGTTCCTCCAGCCGAGTTCAAAACAAAGCGAACGGAGGCTTAATTGCCTTAAATGGCTTACCGTGTTTCCCTGAAACTAAGACAGTGTCTTATATTAATTTTTGCTCCCAAAATTACATTACATTATATTACAGCGAGAGGCAAAACTGGAAGTACGTCTTATTTTCGGGGGATGTCTTACTTTCGGGGAAACAGGGTAGAGGCATTTCCAGTAATCACTGAAAGTGATGTATTGCTAATACCCATTCACACTGGAGATAATACGGGCCACTCAATACGCTATAGCTGTTAATCCTCGGGGAAGGGAGGATTACCAGGACTGGTATAAATGTGGACTTATAGCGCGCTACGTGCCTCGCCAGTCTGGACGGGTAGGAGGTTATAGTGCTCCTGGAGGCTTTATAGTGCTATAAAGTGCCAGTGTAACCAAGCCCTAAGTGGTGCAGAGGCCGAATCCTGGCAAAGGCATCAGGAGTGTCCCCCTGCTCTCCCCATCTACACCCTGGGTGAAGGCAAGGCAGCGTTGCGCTCTTCACACGAGGGGCTCCGGGGTGTCATCATTGTTTCAGGGCGTTCCGGAAGCTTGGAGCCCATGTGTTCCCTAGATGAGCGGCTCGGGGTATATTAACATCCCATTTCCACCTCTTTAATATAGAGTTTGCAGAGCTCATTTATCATCTCGCCCTCCCTTCAGGGCCCCAACATCTCCAGCAGCTGGGTCACCCGGAGGAGGGAAGGGATGTGTGCCCCAGAAGAGAGGGAGGCTGTTGGCTTAACAGGTAGTGGCTCATGTGTGAATTGCTAGTTTGGGGCCGGAACGGCATTGGGAAGGGAGGTTTCAAAGCTGTGCTTAATTAGGTGGAAGGAGTGTTTGCGTGGCCACTAATAGGGGATCAGAGGACAGGGAGCCATGACTGACTGCTACACAAAGGCAGCCAATTACTTGCCCGCCTGCATTATGTATTAACCCATCTGGGTCTGGGATATTGGCTCTGAAAGGAAGACAAAGGAGGGGGCGTGACAATGATCACACACCAAATTATCCTGTCTGGGCCCCATTGTCCAAAGATAAGCAATTCCTAGCCAGGGCAGCTGGATTTGTAAACACCAGGGAAGAGTGCGCCCCACTGCCCCTGCCCAGGCCTGGCTGAGTCCCTGCCCGGCCCGGGTCTGTTCCCAGGCACCGGCTCTCGGCGTGCTTCGCGTATTTGTCTGCAGTTAGTTGGGCAACAATGAACAGCCCCCAGGATCTGTGTGTCCTTCCTCCTGCCACCCCCAGTGCCCCGGGGAATGGGGGAGTTAAAGAGGGGTCCGTAAAGTGTCGCCAGCTTAACAGCTCTTGAGTACAGAAGCTTCCATTCAGTCAAGTTAAACAGCCTGAGGTGGAGGGATAGTTCAGTGGTTTGAGCATTGGCCTGTTAAACTGAGGCTTGTGAGTTCAATCCTTGAAGGGACCATTTAAGGATATGGGGAGAAAAAAATCTATTGGATTATTTAATTGGGGATTGGTCCTGCTTTGACCAGCAGACTGAATTAGATGATCTCCTGAGGTCCCTTCCAACCCTGATAATCTATGATCCTCCTGCCCCAAGAGTTCCTCTGTGTGGGGTTCATTGCAGGTGCTTTATTTCCATTTCACAGAGTGGCTAACATCTGCTAACGAGTCCCCGGGCCAAGTACTTGGAAACTCAGTTTCCAGCAACACACCCGTTCATTATGCAGTTAGAACGCGATTGACGGGTTTCAACTAATCCATCGGCACTTGAGTAACACCCGATAACTGTCTTGTTAAATCGAAACGAGCGCCGCGTTCATGGCGTTTTATTAAAAGTGGGGCCGCCATCTTGTGACGATTTTAGAAGCCGGTATTGGGCCCTGGCTTAATGAAGGTTACCGGGGGCCATCGCCCGCTCCGGAAGGGGCTTCCCGACGCGTCTGTTCGGTTCTGCTATTGATCATGTGCGTGTCTGGGGCTTGAGGGAATATGGAAGGCATCTGCTGCATTGTCTCCCTTTGGAGGATAATTTTATGACTCTTGTAACTTGGGACGGCGATAACAGCAGTGACCCACAAACGAGCACGGCTGGGTAATGTGGGGGCATCCAAGAGTCACAGCGCGGGGGGGCGGTGGAGGGGGGACTGTGCGGAGTCACATAATGAGGCATGCCATGGGCCAGAGGGCTCCGCGCAGCTTGTGTGTGCTGAGAGCAGGGGAGTGGAAGGAGCAGATTCTACAGCGAAAGCCAAGGGTCGGGGTCTCGCCTGCCCTGCCCGCTTACACCAGGGGGAAGGGGCTGTGAAATGCCATCCACCCCGAATGCAGCATTTGGCACTCGCTGTGCACGGGTACGAAGGACTCATGAGGGCAAGCGTCAGGCCCTGAATCCGGGGCTGCAGCGGCCAGGAATGTGCCTGGGTAACATGGGGCAAGTCCCCAGACCGTGTTTCTGGGAAGAGTCAGTCTAGCTATCCTATGCAGAGGTGGTTTGAGCGTTGGCCTGCTCAACCCAGGGTTGTGAGTTCAATCCTTGAGGAGCCTATTTAGGGAAATGGGATTGGTCCTGCTTTTTGAGCAAGGGGTTAGACTAGATGATCTCCTGAGGTCCCTGATATTCTATGATTCCTAACAAATTCCACCCTGTTTTTGCTTGTTGGCTGATGTCACAGCCAGGTCATGGGCAGCCAGACCTAGTAGTCAGAGCCAGGATCTGCAGTTGCGAGAGAGGAGTCAATAATCAGCTGGGTCAGGATAGCAGAGGGTCAGAGGCAAGAGATCAGCTGGAGTCCAAGAACCACAGGTCAGATCCCCTCCGCCCTGCTCCAGACTGTTCGTGCCTGTTACTTGTTTCCTGCTCCTGCTTCCCGGCTTGATTTCCTGGCATCCCGACCCGGCTTGGCTCGTGGGATGTGTCGTACAAAGTTCAAGGCACATGGGTTGAGGAAGGATGTGGGTAGTTGGGGGTGAAATCAGGGCTGGTACCCATAGTCGAGAAAGAAGGGGCGGTGTTTGTGGATGTGACGTCCGGACTATCGTATGAGAGCTCTGCCTAGGGCAACAATGAAGTCCATTCATCCTGATGCTGGTTGATGTAGCATGGTAACTATTGTTCGAGGATCCGGTTGGTTCTTCAACAGAGGATGGTAGGCAGAGGACAGGTGTATGCCAGCTAACCCACCAAAATCTCTTCAAGAGCACAAAGCGTATCGCCCTGAGTGTAGCATGTACTGTTACCTGCCTTGTGGGCAGATGACCTGTGTATACATTCGGTGGAAGGAGCTCTGGAGACCAGAGTGGCTGAACAGGAGGAGCTAATGGAGATAGAGAGGTACATAGATGAGACTTTCTGGGACACAGTAGAAGATCCCACCCCCAGTCTGACACCTCTGTGCTGTTGAGGAGGGTGAAAGTCTTGGGGAAGGAGAACATCTAGCTGGAGCAGAGAGAAATGATCCCATAGTTGGGATCCTCCTTCCAGATGACGGTGTTGTGTCCTCTCACACTGAGGAAACCTTTTGGGGGGAGAGGACCCGAGTTATCTGAGCCAGGTAATAGTACTGGGGGAGTCGATCATTAGAAACATGGCTAGCTGGGTTTGTGATGACCGGGAGAAACACCTAGTGAATTGCCTGCTGGGTGGGAAGGTTGAGGACCTCTTGAGATGTCTAGACAGACTTATGTGCAGTGCTAGGGAGGACCTGGTGGTCATGTGAGTACCAATGACCGAGGGAAAGGTAGGAGAGGGGTCCTGGAGGCCAAATTTAGACTGCTAGGTAAGGGATTGAAGTCCAGGGCCCCCAGGCAGAGCAGATTAACCCTTTGCTGCCTAGCACGTTTCAGGGAACCTGCCCCATGGCACAGGCAGACAGCGATATTCCTGGAGCACGAGGAGGGTTACGAGGAGAGAGGCCCCACTTGGTATGTGTGTGCATTGCGCTGGAGCGGGAAGGCTGCTTAACATTTTTATTGTTAAGAAAAATATAACCCTCCTTAATGTTACATTTTTGTTACAGACATAAAGCCTCTTTGTATCCTCTTTCATCAGCTCCTAATCTCGCCTGCTGGCACGTGCCAGGCATGGGGAAGCACCGCAGGACAATAAAACCCTTAATAGCTTCGCGGCCCTGTCGAGAAGCCGTTTAATTGGCATCCGACTCTGTCACTGTTAATAAGTTTATACTTCTCCTTTTCATCAGTGTACTTTTGCGACGGGAGGTTAATTATGAATGGGTCACTAAATTCCAGTAAACACTAGTTGGGGAATATCTAATTACCTGTCTGCTTAGCTTTTTGCTAATTGTTAATTAGCTTATTTAATTTGAATGCAGAGTTAGCGTTCTGCAGGAAGCAGAATCTTCCCCCGCACACACACGCTGCTCCCGACAGGAGCCGCCCGGACCATGCTGACAGCAACAAAGGGGAGGACTGGATGCCACCGAGCAGTGCGCAGGTCCCAGGGTTTAGAGCCCTCTCCAAACCTCACCCACCGGTGAAAACAAGGGGGCTGTCACTTCCGGTCCCCCGGCTCCTGCTGTGAAACGCAGGTTTGCAGAGGACAGAGCACTGAGGAGAGCCCTGGGGGTGGACAATACAGGGCAGAAGCATGAAGCCAGGCCCAGGGCATTCTGTGCATGCTGTCTTCTTACTACAAGCAGAATTTGGCCCTGTGGTTTTTATACTCGGTGAAATAAAGAACTGCAGGTGAGTTGGAGCTGGTTGAAATCTTAGGCCAGGTCTACATTACAAACGTACATTGTTATAAGTACATCACTCAGGGATGTGAAAAATCCACACCCCTGCCTGGCATAATTATACCGGCTTAACCCCCAGTGTAGACAGTGCTACATCATGACATAGCTAGTGCCTCTCATGGAGTGGATTTACTACGCTGACAGGAGAAGCTCTCCTGTGTCCATAGTTACGTCTTCACTAAAGCATTACAGTGGCACAGAGGCACCAGTAAGCAAGGGCTTGTCCATACAGTCCAATGATTTTGGGGGGAGGGGAAGGGAATGTGGAAACACCTAAAAGCCCCAAACCAAAATATTTTGTTCACAGCAGCTGAAACCCAATTTTATTTCTCCATTTTTAGGAACAGGAAAGAAAACATTTGGGGCGTTGTCATTTTTCGGACAGAAACGCAGAACCTTTTGAAGCGAGATGTCAATGAAAAATGGAAACTTTTTGACTGTAATTTGAAACGTGCTGCCAGAACAAACATTTCCCATCCAGCGCTGTCATGAATTAATATTGAATAGATGAACTACTCGGTTTATTCTTCATTAGAAATAAAATACCATCTGCAATAATAAAGACACACATTTTAAATAATAATTTAAATAATAATATTATACCAACAATAATAATATAATTTTAAAATATTATATATTATTATATAATATATTATAATATTTTTATATAATACATAAGTATAATATAATATAATATAATTATAAGATAATGATATAATAAAAAAATAATACCAATAATAATAATAATTAATAAAGATACACATATAAAGCACACCATCTGCAATAATAAAGACACACATTTTTAATGGTTGAAAAAAACTCACTAAAAACCTGAATTCTTCTTGTTTCTTTTGTAAGTATATTTCAGTCCCTAGTATTCTTCCCTTATGAAACTCTTCTAATTAAATTAAACTCAGCAGATTTATACAGTGGGAATAAAGGAGTAATTCTGCCATCCTTGAGTCACTCTGTAGAGTCAGCACAGTTTGATCAAATGCATTATGAATATTAATTCACTCGACTGCCGTGTGCGGTAATACAAACTCTTCTGCTGCCTGTGGAATCTCTCACCCCGTTTCCTGGAGGTGCAAAGGTAATCAAATATATAGATCCATAGCTATATATTAAATGGAGCTTTAAATTGAAATGAAAACCTGGTGAAGATTAGGAAATGATAATCAAAGGATGAAATGGTGGACGACTCAATCCTCCAAGTGATGCAGTCTTTCTATAAGCAGAATATACAGTGACGGTTGATTAACATGAATTGGGTCGACCTTCTCGCTAGTCGGCGACGGTTTTGGGCTAAGCTGAGGAGGACTGGCTTTAATCAGAAAACCCGTTCTCTTAAGTCCTAGAAGGAAGCAAACTAAGACCAGAATAGCAATGCTCTAATTTTGCATCCAGTGTGGTGCCAGGCAGTGCGGTCCCGAAAAGCAAGCGGGGAGCAGCTGCTGGGAAAGCGGCCGCCCACCGCCGGAGTTCAGCAGGAGGGTGTGCAAGCGACGGGGACTATTCATTTAGCGCTATGAATAGATTGGTATTTGCCGTGACGTTCAGAAGGCCGTTTTTCCAGGTGGCAAATGAGGAGGGGAGACGGGATCAAACATTGGCTAGTGTGGAGAGGGCAGGGGATCGTCATGGAGACTGGACTGGCAACGAGGAAGAAGAGACATCCTTGACTAGATGTTCCCCAGAGAACTGACGTTCAGCGGACCCTTGACCACCTTCCCCAGCAAACTGGGAGCAAAGGTATCTGGAAGATGAGGGTATTGCAAGGAGTGGAAAGGACAGGGGGCCAAATCCAGCCCTCTGGTGGAAGGAGCGGTAACTTTGTGGAGCTCAGTGGAGTTGGGCTGTCTTCCATCAGGCCTGAATTCCGCGTTCGTTCTGCTCTCTCCAGGGACTGGCTAATTCAGTAGGTTCCAGGTTGCACCTGTGAATCTGGGCAGAACGGGGCAGAATGAAGCATAGCCCCTGCCTCTGGTACAGACCTGCGTGAGGGGAGGATCTGGCAGTATCAGTCGCCCACCCGATCCATCCCCCCTTCTGTGGAGATGAGGCCAGGGAGGGCAAGGACCAGGCAGGGCCTGCTGAACATGGGAGACTTGGGGATTCTCCGGTTGTTTCCTAGGAGGGAGCCCGGCTAGCTTTGTGTCTGTGTGTCCACTTGTGATCAGCTCGGGTGTGAGCTGTATGCAGCTGGTGCTACAAATCGCAGCCTTCAGTGCCCTCCAGCCGGGGGACTCGGTTAGAGGCCTCCGTGTGTACGCAGCCCCCAGCCTCATCCTTGACGAGAGGGAGGTTAGCTGCATATACAAGAGGGATGATTGCATATTGTGTCCTCCTGCCCGTAAATACCCCGCTGCGCCGGACAGGACTACTTCAGAAAGTGGAGAGGCCTCCTTCGCTGGGGAGATTGATGTGTGATATGCAAATTCAAGAGAAGGCGGCCGAAAGGCATCTGTGTGTCTCAAACAATGGCCACAATTAATGGCTGCTCTGAGAACAGGCGGGAGCAGAGGGCCCTTCCTTCACCTCTACCTGCTTCATCGGGGTGCTTTATGATGTGACTGGCCCAACTACGCCGGGCTTGGATCATTACTGCACATCAGCGCCGTAATAGACCACGAGTCAAATGACATTATTTCATTGTAACGTGAACAAACAGGCCTAATGCAAAGGCCAGGCTGCATTTCAATCAGCTGGTCTAGATAATGAATTTTTCAATAAGTAATTAACCGTTAACCTCATTTGCATTCCGCATGCACCCCTGGACCATCAAGGGCCCTTCTAATTGTGTTCTTATTATCTCCTCGGCAGGAATATTTTCATAAGGCGGCTGTGCCCAGAATGAACTGTCATTAGAGCAAACAATTCTGGGAACACGGCAGGAGAAAGCTTTTCATTCTGTGCTGATACCTCAGGGTCTTAGTGGAGATAGAAAGAAAGACCCAGCCACCATGGCTGCGAACAAATCCCCGCTCTACGTTTTGGGATTAGGAGGCCCAGAAATCTAATTTAAATCCATATCATAGCTTGGCCGCCTAATTCTCCCAGTGGCAGCAGAAACCTTGAAACTCCAGGAACAGGCTAAGACCAAAAGTCAAGGACGTTTTATTATGGAAGCAAAGCAAAGATCCAGTCAATAAAACACAGAAGGGTCTAAGGTTGCACCCAGCCATGCCTAGGAAGCCAGAGTCCTGGAGAACCAGGGAATGGAACATGTTCATCCCTGCAGCTCCAGGGTTTGTGCCAGGCGGGGCTGGGAGCTGCTTTCTGCCAACCAGACCCTCAGCGTGTCTGAACTGAGGCAGCCCCGTTGATGGGCACCAGCTGAAGATCTGGCCGTGCACCCGTCACACTGGCTCGTGATGGTGAGTGCCAACCTCTGGGCAAGCTGTCGAAAGGCAGGGCAGAAACCCCAGGCGGGTGGTATGCTCTATAATTACCCTTCCCTAGCCCAGTAATAAGTGTAAGCTCCTAATGTACTATAACCATCTCCCCATGGATCACAGACCCTTCCGGTGGGTGCTCCAGACTATCTTGCCAGACAGGTAAACTGGACTATGTCACAGATGGTCACATTACACCAAAAATCACATCAATGTTCAGGTTACTCCCAGTCCCGAAGGTCCAGTCACCCCAGGTCAATTCTACTCAGATCTCAAACGGAGGACAATGCCTGTAATCGATTCTGTAATAAACGAACTAAAGATTTATTAACTAAAAAAAGAAATGAGAGTTATTGACAAGATTAAACCAAGTAAACACACACACGAGGTATAATCTTAAATTCAAAGGGTAATAGAAGCTTCTATAATAACTCATAGACTTTACGCTCCGAAGGGACCATCTTGATCATCTAGTCTGACCTTCTGCACATCACAGGATACAGAACCTCACCCATCCACTTCTGTAACAGACCCCGAACCTTGGATGAGTTACTGAAGTTCTCAACTACTGATTTAAAACTTCAAGTTACAGAGAATCCACCATTTACACTAGTTTAAACTAGCAAGTGACCCGTGCCCCATGCTGCAGAGGATGGTGAAACCCCCCCAGGGTCTCTGCCAATCTGACATGAGGGAAAATTCCTTCCCAACCCCAAATAGGATGATCAGTTAGACACTGAGCATGTGGGCAAGACCCATCAGGCAGATACCTGGGAAAGAATTCCCCGTAGTAACTCAGAGTCCTCCCCATCTGGTGCCCCATTTCTGGTCAGTGGGGATTTCTACTACTAGCAGCCACAGATCGGCTATATGCCATTGTAAGCAGTCCCATAAACTTGCCCCCCATAAACTTACCAAGCTCAGTCAGGTTGTTTTGCCCTCCCCTGCTGTCCTTGGGAGGCTGCTCCAGAACTTTGCTCCTTAATGTTTAGAAAACTTTGTCTAATTTCAAGCCTAACCTTGTTGATGATCAGTTTAGATCCATTTGTTCTTATGCCCACATTGGCGCTTAACTTAATTAACTCCTCTCTCCCTGGCATTTTATCCCTCTGGTGTATTTATAGGGAGCAATCATATCTCCCCTCAGCCTTCCTTTGGTTAGACTAAATAAGCCCAAACTCTTTGAGTCTCCTCTCATAAGGCAGGTTTTCCATTCCCTGGATAATCCTCGTGGCCCTTCTTTGCACCTGTTCCCGTTTGAATTCACCGTTCTTAAACATGGGAGACCAGAGCTGCACACAGTATTCCAGATGAGGTCTCACCAGTGCCTTGAATAACGGTACTAATACCTCCTTATCTCTACTAGAAATACCTCGCCTAATGCAACCCA
Organism: Sternotherus odoratus; assembly: GCA_032164245.1. Lineage (NCBI taxonomy): Eukaryota > Metazoa > Chordata > Testudines > Kinosternidae > Sternotherus > Sternotherus odoratus. The sequence continues at coordinate 12,955,490 of JAVMKO010000019.1, read as the reverse complement.
AGACCGCATTAGCCTTTTTTCATGGCTGCATCACACTGGTAGCTGGAAGGCCTAGGTCTTTCTCCTCCTCTGTTGCTTCCAACTGATATGTCTCCAGCTTATAGCAAAAAATCTTGTTGTTAGTCTCCAAGTGCATGACCTCGCACTTTGCACTATTAATTTTCATCCTGTTTCTATTACTCCAGTTTTCAAGGTCCCCCAGGTACGATATTCCGGTCCTCCTCTGTACTGGCAATACCTCTCAACTTTGTGTCATCGCAAATTTGATTAGCACACGCCTGCTTTTTGTGCCAAGACCAGTAACGAAAGTGGGAAATAAGCCTGGTCCCAAGACCGATCCCTGAGGATCTCCATTTGTAATCTCCCTCCATTCTAACCGTTCACCTTTCAGCATGACCCATGGTAGTCTCTCTTTAACCAGTTCCTATCCGCCTTTCTGTTCTCATATTAATCCTCATCTTCGCCAATTTAACTAATAATTGCCCACGTGGAATTGTATGAAATGCCTCGCTAGCTAAAAAAATCAGCTCTCTTTTATGTCCTTTGGGGCTAACCCATGTCAAGCAACTTGGGGTTCCCTTGCGTATGTCTAGGAATCTCTGCCCCTCAGAGTTCAGATGGCATAGAGACCCAGTTTCTCCTTGTGAGGGATATTTATGCCCCCTCTCGACAGAATCCAAACTGATGGCCTGCGCCCTCCTGGATGTAACCTTTTCGTGGGTGGGGGCAATTAACAAAGTCTTTGTTCCGCAGTGCCCCGAGGTGACACCCCATGGGGTAAACTATTATTTCACACTCGGTAATGCTTCTCCCCTGACCGTAGGGAATTGTTTGACACACGCGTTCTAGTTGCGGAGCAAACATTTCACCGTTCGCTTTATAATGTGGGACACCGCTGTGATAAGCTGCATCCTACAAGTGTTCCATAAAGTTTGAACCCCGAACACATGATAACTCTAACATCTGCTTTCACAATGCTAACACAGGCTGGTTTCCAGCTGTGCATTTGCCGAGGGGCCTTGGCATGAGCTGGCACCTTTAAGGCACAGTGGGGGAGGGGGGGTGTTGCAGCAGATCTCCTGGGTGATCCCCAGGAGGGGAGGGAGGAGGAAGGACCTGGCGGGTGGGGCACTGGTGAGGAGTTAAGAGACCTGGATTCTCTACCTGTCTCTTCACTGTCCTGCTTAGATGAGTCCCTTCCTCTGTGTCTGTGTCCTCTCTCTGGGCTGTCTGCTGAGGTTTGTGCGCTCCGGGGGCGGGGTCTCCCTTGCTCTGCTGGGGCAGCAGCAGCACCCCGGTGAATTGGGGCTCCATCCTGGCACCAAGCAGAGAGATTATGCCCTCTTTGTAGCTCCAATGAGACCCATCTACAGCACCACTCTGACCTCTGGCCACCTCATCCCTGGGAGGATGTTGAGCTGACCAGGCTGGGAAAGAGCGACTGGAAGAGGGACATCTCTCTGGCCTGCCTCAGAGGTGGCGGGAGGGAGGTGACCATTTAAAGGGGTTCATTGACAAGGGCAGAACCGGGAGTGTGGGATAAGACCGGAGAAATGCAGGCTGAGAGCTGGCATCGTCTCCCTGGCAGGGGTGGATGCTGCATCTTTTGGACCGCTTGCAAGCAGCCAGTACAACGCCGTGGATACGCCGTGGCTGGAGAATGGCACAGGGGCGTGCCTGTGAGGACAAGGTGAGAAGCAGAGGGACTGGTGTCACGGCGTGCCCGGGCGAGGGTCTGGACCTTGCCCCCTATGAAGCCAGTTGGGACTCCGAGGGAAGCGTCCCCTTTCCGTACACAGCCTGTTTCCAAGACTAGGAGCTTCACGGGTACCCACTTCAACCTTCCTGGGTCTGATCTTGGAGCATTCAGCACCTTCTGCCCCTCCGTGCGCTTCCCCCAGTGAGCCCGCTCTACTCGTCACAACTGGCCAGAGAACAGGCCTGAACACCCCTTCCTGTCAGTGGAAAGTCAGGGGCCCTTGCATGGCCGAGCGTGTGTGCTAAGCAGGGCACTATCTGGGGATGCTGGCGTAGCAGGAGGTAATGGCAGGAAACTCTCGAGAGGGGAGTTTCACTAGCTACTCTCGGTACCGGGATCATTCCAAGAGGGACTAGTCCTCTGCATGGCTGCCCTGGAATGGGACCAGCACCCAAGACCCATTTCTTGCCTGCCTCCAGTTTCCCCAGGGCCAGTAGTTGAACTTGGGGCCATACAGATACGCAGCAAACCCAGGGCCGGGTGACAAAAAAATCAATACCCCAAAAAAACCACCCAAGATCATCGTCTTAGGAATTCATTTAAACCGTAAATAAGACGAGGAAGACTTTGGAGCACCTTAGAGACTAACCGGTTTATTTCAGCATAAGCTTTTGTAGGCTATAGCCCACTTCATCAGATGCATAGAATAGAACAGAAGTAAGATGAATTTATACACACAGAAAGCAAAAAAAAAAAAAAAAGTTGTACATTAGCATACCAATTCTAAGAGGCTGTTTAATTTGGATGGGCCATTATGAGCAGGAGAAAAAATACCTTTTGAAATGGATAGGAACTTTTCACTTATCTCATGTTAGCTGTACCAGTCAGTGATTGAAATACAAATTGTATAGGCGTTATTGTTTATTGCTGTTTTATGACCTTAATAAAGTGTAATTATGTATTACCAGCAGGGTGTTTTTAACAGTGACTATTGTATAAAAACAAATCTTGATAGCCAGCAGCACATGAAGTTTGCAACTCTTTCCACACTGCCCGATTTTGTAAAACGGCAGTCATCTTGGGCCTTTTAAACACAAACTTTAAACTCAATCAAGCTGTGGTAAGTTTATACAGTGATATGTTTATACTGTGGTATGTTTATACTGTGGTATGTTTTTGATTACAGCAGACAATGCTTTTTTTTCCAGTTGTCTTTGAAAATAAAGGAACACTCTTCAGATGCAATGGTTTTTGTTTAAGATTAGCAGCCGTGTTAGCCTGTATCCGTAAATAAGACGAGGAAGACTTTGTAGCACCTTAGAGACGAACCAGTTTATCTTGTCTATCATGTTTTTGTAAATATTAGAGAAGCTTTGACCACTTTGACTTAGAGATAGAATGAATGTAACTTTGCTTACAAAAATTGCTATTAAATTCCTGCTTAAGGTGTTCTAATTTTCTGTGAGCACACTAAAAGCGAAAAATAAATGTGTAATTAAAAACAAACAAATAAATGCATTAATTAATTAATTAATTAATTAATGGGGGGGGGGGTAGCTCAGTAGCTTGTGCATTGGCCTGCTAAACCCAGGGTTGTGAGTTCAATCCTTGAGGGGGCCATTTAGGGATATGGGGCAAAAATCTGTTGGATGATTTAATTGGGGATTGATCCTGCTTTGAGCAGGGGGTTGGACTAGATACCTCCTGAGGTCCCTTCCAAATCTATGATTCTATGAACTTGCTGGGAAATCCAGATGGGCTGATTTTGCCAGCTCCTGCCCCCTGACTCAGGAGAGTTATTCCCGGCCCCCGGTGTCCTGCGATGCTCTCTTGGTGTTGCTTTCGAGTCAAGCAGATCGAATCCGGATTAAAGATTAGTTGGCTCAAGCCCAGGTTGCCTGTGTCTGGTTTCTGCTGCGGTGCTGTGCCCCCCGTGACTGGGACGGCTGGGGCCCGGTGCCCAGCAGCGGGAGGAAGGCAAGGCAGGCCCAGGAGCGTGGAATAATCCCTCGCAGCGGAGATCCGGCCCCCGGGTTGGTGGTCTGGTTTTAATGAGGCACTTAATGGACGGTTGTCTCTGGAACCCCAGGTATTCACTGACTTGAAAGAAAAGGCACTCGCGGTGAGTCACTGTCTTGTGTCTTGTGTCTGTCTGCCGTCGGCTTAAAAGTCACACTTGCGCTGTTCCCTCTGGGATCAGAGATGGGAAGGGGCAATTCTTCCCGTCGGAGCAGGCTGTTTCCCTGGCCAGGCTGGGCTCCCCCGGTTCTCAGCCACCTCTGTGCGCCGCTGCGGGGCCTCCCAGGCAAGGAGCCGATGCAGGGGGGCCTCCGCCTCCTCCCACTGGCAACTCCCCGGGGACCACCGGCCGTGGAGCCCAGCCCCAGGGGCCCGGGGGTTTCCCTTACAGAGAGGCACAGACCCGGGAGAGACGAGCTCCTCCTGCTGGCGCCCAAATCCTGCCCCTGGCGACAGGGGCACCGGTTGGCAACGCGGCGCCACGGCCTTCGCCCACTGCTGGGACGGGGCTCCCCTTCCCCACCCCATCACTGTCCTCTGCCCCTTCTCGGCCTTCCGTCCTGCTTCTGCACCCCAAGACTTCCTCCTGCCCCCCATCCCTCTGGCCCCCCAGCCTTCCTCCTGCTCCCCCAGTGTCCCTCCTGCCCGCCCCCCAGCCTCCCTTCTGTTCCCCACATCTTCCTGACCCTCCTCAGCCTCCCTCTTGCCACCCCCTCCCCTTGCCCCCCTTAACCTCCCTCTTGCCCCCACACTCCCTGTGCCCCCCAGACTCCTTCCTGCCCCCCCTCAACCTCCCTCCTGTCCCCCCCGACCCCTGTGCCCCCAGGCTCCCTCCTGGCCCCCCACCTACCTCTGCCCCCTCAACCTTCCTCCTGCCCCGCAAGCCCCCTGTGCCCCCAGACTCCCTCCTAACCTCCACCTCCCTCCTGCCCCCCACAGCCTCCCTCCTTCCCGCCCATATCCCCTACCCCCCACCCATACCTTCCTGCCCCTACAAAGAGCAGGGCTTCCTGGGGCTCCTCAGTCGCTCCCCTTCAGTGTGCAGGAAGCATTTAATGTATTCTAATGCCTGCAGCTCATGCAATTGGTAATGCCACGATCTCTGTAATCCCTGTAATTAGAATTGTATAATTACCTATCTGATTGCTCCCGTTCTCTTCTCCTGCCAGCTGCGGTTGCGTCGGCCTCTGGAGCGCGGCCGCATTGCTGCAGCCTGACGGAGGAGATTACACCCCCTTTCTCCAAACACGGATTTGTTTAGCCAACACGGGGACAAATGGCTCTAATTAAAGTCTCTCGCTTAATGTGCGGAGAGGGGCATCCGCGGCCAAGCGCTGAGGCTTATCAAGCAAGCGGCCCTGTTAAACTCCTGCTGCCTGGGACCCCGCTCCCGGAGGCTGGGGACACCGCGTGCTCCGACACCCCGTGCTCTGTAGCCTCGGCTCTCCCCTCAAAGAGCCCCCTAAAATATATCAAACCGCCCTACAAATATCGGCCTTTCCCCCTGATCTCAGGGGCACAGAACCGGCTTCTGGGTTACCTGCTGTACAAGGCCTTCCTCAGTGTTTTTCCTGTGCTCAACACACACACACACACACACACACACACACACACACACACACACACACACACACACACACACACACACACACACTTGTTTGCCACTCCCTCCTCGCTGAAAGCCACTCTGGGCAGCACTGATTGGCTGGCGGCCTTTAGCCTTGTGGCACCCCTGGGCCCATGGCTACCGTCAGAGGTGGGCCTCCCCTCCCTGGCTCCAGGCAGGACCCTGGACAAGGGGATGCTGAGAGAACACTCTCCCCTGGCCAGAGAGTTATACACACGAGCCCTGATCCCACCAGCTGTCTTTCCTGCCTGAGTCTGTGAGACTAGTGAGCTGAGTAAAGTTACTCACGTGCGTAAGTATTGGCACGATCCTGCCCATTGGCTCCCAGTCTCCCTGTTTTATTCTGTGTATTATGGCAGCCCCTGGACTGGAGACTTGGGCCTTTTGTGCTGCAGTGACTTCTTTCTATTATGGGGATTACGGTAGTGCCTCTAGTCTCCTGCCAAGATCAGGGCCCCGTTGTGCTGAGTCCGGCACAGACACGCAGTGGGAGACAGTCTCTGTCCTGTCGGAGCCAAAGCAGGGGAGGCAGAAGGGTGCTAGCCCCCTTTCAGAGCTGGGAGCTGAGGCCCAGGGAGCCGGACCCTCCCACCGTTATAACCCTTCCCCATTCTGGCTCACTTTTCCGCTCCCCGGGAGAAGGGAGAATCGTGACCTCAGTCCCGTGGCGGAGTCCAAACGTTTCCAAAGCTCCCCGGAGCTCCGGGGTCGGCTGCAGTGTTTCGTGACGGCTCAGCCCTCGGCCTCACCAATCCTGCCAGGGGTTTTGCTTCCCGGTTCCTCACGACGGGCCAGGCCCTGGGTATTTTACCGGTGACTGGGCGTCACTGCAGGCCTGGAGGCTGCCGCACAGGTGTGGGAGAAGTGGATCCTTTAGTTGCAGGTTTCGTTGGTCAGCCTGGCCTTTGCCCACAGAGCCTGGCACTGCCAGCTGTTATGGGCACAGGCCGCTTCATGCCCTTCCGCCGCGGCCGGTAGCCGCCACTTCCACTGACCGCTCCTGTCACACGAACAGCGGTTAACTCTCAGGCTGGGGAATGGGGACCCTGGGGAATGCCAGAGGCGGATCCAGTGCTGAAGGGCACCCCGAGGTCCCTGCACGCTCGCTCGGCCAGCAAAGAAACATCGCCCTGCGCACCGTGTCCTCCGGGCATGATGGAGACTTGCCTGGAGGTCGACTCAGGGCCTCCAAGCTGTCCGGGGTTTCTATACGGCATATTGAGGACCAAGGGGAAGCTGTGACACCACAAGCTGTCCAGCAGGGGGTGCTCTCATTCCATCCTGCCCCCCCCCCCCCCCCCCTCAGTTTTCTGCCCATCCGGGAAGTCAGACAGTTGGCTGGCTGGAGCTACAGCAGAGCCCCCAAGCCGGAGCAAGGGTCCGGCGCCCGGTGCCTGCTCTTACACCACGCAATGTTCCCATTACAATCCAAACTCTCTCTCTCGACGCACAGAGCATGGCTCTTAGGAACCGGCATGCGTCAGGCAGCCTCTGCGCCTCGACGGCTGAATCCCACTGGCCGTCTCGGCTCCTGGGCTGCTCTCGCCTGCCCAGCGCTGGGAGGAGCCGGCCACCAAGCGCCTAGGCCCAGCAGGGTACTTTGGGGCTGTCCCCCCAGTAACGGTTAGGTCACCAGGGAGCTAGCGTTGCCATGTGCTGGGTTCCTCCGGGCCCATCCCTGGGCAGAGAAAAGCAGATGATTACTGTTTGTATTACCACAGGGCCTACAGGCTCCAGCCGAGGCAGGGCCTAGGGCGACCAGACAGCAAGTGGAAAAACTCGGGGCAGGGGATGGGGGGTAATAGATGCTTATATAAGAAAAAGCCCCCCAAATCGGGACTGTCCCTATAAAATTGGGGCACCTGGTCACCCTAGCATGCAAGGCCAGAGCCGTAACTGCCTGGCTACAGCTTCCCCCTACGCAATCGGGTTGCCCAAAGAACCCCCTTCCTGGGGGCAGCCAAGGTACCACAGTGGCCTGTTTACTCCGGTTATTATTTGGGGAGGGGCAGCTCAGTGGTTTGAGGACTGGCCTGCTAAACCCAGGGTTGTGAGTTCAATCCTTGAGGGGACCATTTAGGGATATGGGACAAAAAGGGGATTGGTCCTGCTTTGAGCAGGGGGTTGGAGTGGATGATCTCCTGAGGTCCCTTCCACCCCTGAGAGTCTATGGTTTCTCCCCTTGCTATTGGCCGGGCAGGAGCTGCAGAGACAGACACGGCTCTGATCCGCCAGGCCTCTGAAAAACAGCTTAGGAAATTCCCTAGGGCCAGCATTGGGCCGCTTCATTACAGCCACCATAAGGGCATCTTTCTCCAGTCTCAGTTCCGGTGTGGGCACGGTCCCGCCGTTGGCCCGGCTGGCTGCAAACACCCGAGTGGGGAGCATCCCTGCTCAGCTCCGCCAGGCAGCGGGGCCTTTGGCCAAAGGAGGACGTCAGATGCCGGCGGAGAGACGTCTCTGCATAAATGATCTGAGGAGAGCGGGGGAAGGCAGCTGATGCCCTGGGCCTCCAGTGTGGGATCATTGTAGCTTCCCCTAAACCTGAGTTTCCTCCCCAGAGATGGGAGATGTATCAGCTTGTGCGGCTCCCTCGGTCAAACTCTCTCTGTTCATTAACTCCACCCCACCTCATTAATCAAAGCGGCAATGAAACGAGCCCCAGAGAACGCCGGGCTTCCCCCTCTGTTTCCAGCCGGCTTTAATTACATTCTCAGTGGGGGGCTTCCCACACACACACCCCGCCAGGCCCATTGTGCGGCCGAGGGACGCTGGCCGCAAAGGCTCCGGGTCGCGACCTGGCCAGAGGAAAACGGCCATCTTGACCTCTGCTTTGTGTCCAGACCATGTGGCTTTGAAGTGGCCCCGCTGACAGTCCATCGGTCATCTCCTTCCAAGTGCCATCTCTCCGTGGCGGCCCCGGCCCCACAAGGAGACAGCTGGCTGGAGCGGGACAGCCAGGGAGGCCTGAGCTGCCAGCCGATCCATACCGCCAACGCGTGCCCCTCCGATCCCGTGGCCCGGCGCGGTGGGCAGTGCGGTCTCTTTGGAACAGAGAACACGCTCAGCTAGGGAACCGCAGCCCCGCCGGGGGCAGAGGCTAGGAGCAAACCCTAGAGTGGAAGGGGAAGCGGAGCCTCCGTGGTATCCACTCGTCCCAGTCGCAGACTGAAGGTCGTCCAGATGGGCTCTCTGCGCGGGGGAAAGTGCCAGCCAAGGCCCAGCAGCGGTTCTGCAGGGACTCTCGTTGGCGGGAATGGGCTGCAAAACCCGGCCGGGAGGGTTTTCAGGCACTTGGCCCCTCAATGTCTGGAGTGGATGTAAACTTCCAGGGTTTTCCAGGCCTAGCAAACCTCCCAGGGCACCTGGGGATGCTGGGATGGGGTCCGTGCATGCAACTTGTGTATTACCGCCCTGGCGCGCTTTGTGTGGGGCGCAACCGCTGCAGGGCTGAGCGTGGTGGGAATGCTCTACAGCGCGTCCCAGGCAGGGGGAACAGGCGTGGCCCTGCTCCCGGAGGCTGCATGGCATAGAGGAGAGAGAGCACAGAGTGGGCGCCCCTCATGTCCATCCCTGCTTCTGTCCTCGGCAGCACTGATAGGCCCAGACGGGGCCTCCAGGCACTTGCAACCCCAAGCCTACTGCACCTGTGTGTGTGTGGGTGTGTGGGTGTGTGGGTGTGGAGGCTGTGTGTGCGCAGGGAGGGTGTGTCAGTGTCAAAAGCCCCTGGGCTGGGCCTTCCCTGGCCCGCGGGAGACCAGGGGAGCACGGGAATGGGCAAGTGAGTGTGGGAGGCACCAAGCAAGCGTGGGAGTGAGGAACGGGAAGGCGAGCGCGGAAGGGGCCGGGCGAGGGTCCACCGGGGTCTTTGTCCCCCTCCAGTGAAGGGAAAGACCCGATCTTCAAAGGCAAGCGCGTCTGACCAGATGCCGAGGTGCTCATGACTCCCCCCCCGCCCCCCCCCGGCTGGCCAGAGGGTGACGTCGGAGCAGCGCATGAGGCTGTCAGCCTGGGGCAGGGGGAGCCGCGGCCGGCAGGGGAGGGCCGAGCGGCTCCTTGATATATGGCCCGCTTTATTGCCTGCAGTAGCTTAAAGCACGGCCGTTGGACCGTGCCCAGGTGCAGAGCAGATGGCACCGGCTAGTGCTCCCACCAAGGGAGGCGCCGGGGGCCGACCCCGGCCCCGGTTCCAAGCTGAGGGGAGAGAAGGGAGGCTAGAAAACCTCCTGCCGACGCCATGATGCAGGGCCCGGGGGAGCGGGTGCGGGGCAGGTCTGGGGCTTGGCGCGACATGGGCAGCAGCACAACGAGCGCCCCCTGACCTGGAGGGGCCCTGGAGCGGGGAGGCAGGTCCCCACTCAGTCCTTAGCCTCTCCGCTGAAGTCCCTCAAGGGGGGGGGGCAGGAGTGTCTGTTCTGGGGGTGGGTTCCCCGCCGCAGGTGTCCAGCGCGAGACACAGCCACAGCATCTGCTCTTACCTGTGAGGGAGCCCGTGTGCTGCCCCCGCGCCCCGTGTGAAGGCAGCAAGCACCCCCCCCACACACCCCACAATGAACCCCACCCACCATGCGGGCACGGGGAGCCTGTACGGGCTAGCATCTCCCCCAGCCCTGGCGGGCCAGGCGGGCCACAGCAGAAACCAGCACCCCCGCCCGTGCCGGCTCTACCTGGGTGCGTTGCGGTGCCGTGTCGTTTGCCATGGGGAGGCCGCTGGGATCCTGAGGACGGCCCTGGAGCTGAGTGCATGGAGCTAGGACAGCGGCCAGGAGAGCATGGTGCAGTGTGTGCTCCGTGGCTTTGCTTGCGCTGGTGCCCGTTTGTTACACTTCCCCCATAAACTGGCTCCCACCCAGAGCTGGGATCCCTGACGCTGCTCACTTTTCCTTCCCACACTAGCCTGGCTCCTCCCACACTCCACCCCCCTTCCTGCACTCGCCTGGCTCCTCCCGCACTCGCCTGGCTCCTCCCACACTCGCCTGGCTCCTCCCACACTCCACCCCCCTTCCTGCAGTCACCTGGCTCCTCCCACACTCGCCTGGCTCCTCCCACACTCCACCCCCCTTCCTGCACTCACCTGGCTCCTCCCACACTCGCCTGGCTCCTCCTGCACTCCACCCCCCTTCCTGCACTCACCTGGCTCCTCCCACACTCGCCTGGCTCCTCCTGCACTCCACCCCCCTTCCTGCACTCACCTGGTTCCTCCCGCACTCACCTGGCTCCTCCCACACTCGCCTGGCTCCTCCCACACTCACCTGGCTCCTCCCGCACTCCACTCCCTTTCTCTGCACTCGCTGAGCCCCTACCAGACGCCCCCATGCTCGCCTGACCCCGCCCCCATGCTCGCCTGACCCCGCCCCCATGCTCACCTGACCCCGCCCCCATGCTCGCCTGACCCCGCCCCCATGCTCACCTGACCCCGCCCCCATGCTCGCCTGGCTCCCTCAACACTCACCTCCCCTTCCCTGCGCTCACCCGGCCCCTTAAACTTGCCCCTGTGCTCACCCCGCCCCCATGCTCGCTTGGCCCCTCCCGCACTCACCTCCCCTTCCCTGCGCTCGCCCGGCCCGTCTTGCGCTCGCTTGGCCCCTCCCGCGCTCATCAAAGATCTGGTCCCAGGGACCAAAAGTCCAGCTCAGCTTGGGACAGATTATAAAATGTCCCCACAGCAGGCTGCTGCCCCATGCACTGCGACTCCGGATAGTCCAGGGGTGTCACCCACTTCGGCCGGGGCTCAGCAGCCCAGTGGGCACTGGGGAGCGGGAACTGCGGGGAGTTCGGGGGGTGCAGGGGAATAGGGGAGGGGGACTGGGCAGTGGGGGAACAGGAAGGAAGGGGGAAGGGGGGCTGGGCAGTGGAGGAACGGGAGGGGCTAAGGACAGTGTCCGTGAGGTATCGTCTCTGAGGAGATGGGGGCTGCACCCCCATAAGCTGACGGCAGAAGGTCTCGCACTGGCCTTTGCTCTGTGGCATGAGGTGGGAGAAGTGGAAGCTCATGAGGGCTCTGTGCTGGGGGGGGATGCAGCTCACACCCCAAAGCCTAACTCCCCCTCTCAAAATCCCCCCCCCCCCCATACGCTTGGCCCTGCGAGATGCCTGGCGTCCGGGCCGGCTGGAATAGCCCCAGGGCAAGCTGTGTGCTCTCCGAGCTCCCGGCGGCCCCTCCTTGCAATCAGCCGCCCGCTAATGAGGCGCCGCGTGATGGGAGCGTGGCGTGGCGCCCTGCATGCCCATGGGTGTGTTTGGGGACGTTCCAGAGAATTACTCCACTGTCTCCGGCCCGCTCCGCACCTGCTCTTCCCCTCCTTGGGGCAGCCCGGCCTGAGGTGTGACCGGGCCCCCGGAGACCGGGCTCAGCTGGGGCTGCGGTTGGTAAAGAGGTCCGCAGAGAGGTGCGGCCAGCCTGGGCTCCCCCGTTACACTGAACCAGAACAAGGGAGGAGCAATAAATCTGGAGCAGATGCTGTCCGAGGAGCGGGCTGACAGGGCCGCAGCCGCCGGGGGGGGGTGACGTTCAGGCTTGTTCAGACGGTTCATCAGGACCCGCCTGCAGCTCCCTGCCCACCTTCTGCTGGGGACTGGGCCCTGCCGGTCCACACAGGGCTGGCAGCTCTGCCAGGGGAGCGCTGAGGCAGCTTCTGTTTGCACAAGGCTGAAGGTGGCAGACACCCCCCCACAGTCTGTACCACACTCGTCACCATGGTACCCAAGCAGCTTCCACACTCCCATGGAGCCAGCATATGGAGGGTGTCACCCGGTCCCTCCTCACCTGTCACACGGGCAAGCTAAGCAGAGTCAGTCGCTTCACAGAATCTCAGAGTCGGAAGGGACCTCAGGAGATCATCTAGTCCAACCCCCTGCTCAAAGCAGGACCAATCCCCTTTTTGCCCCATATCCCTAAATGGCCCCCTCAAGGATTGAACTCACAACCCTGGGTTTAGCAAGCCAATGCTCAAATCACTGAGTTATGGGCAGGGTGCTGGAGTTTAAGAGAAAAAAGCTCTCTGTGCAGATCAATCCAGAGCAGTAGGGCCTTTCCACTGATCTCACCGGGCTTCGGTTCAGGGACTCTCCGCTGGGGGAGGTAGCGGGACTTTGTTCAGGGACTCTCCGCTGGGGGAGGTAGCGGGACTTTGTTCAGGGACTCTCCGCTGGGGGAGGTAGCGGGACTTTGTTCAGGGACTCTCCGCTGGGGGAGGTAGCGGGACTTTGTTCAGAGTCTCTCCGCTGGGGGAGATAGCGGGACTTTGTTCAGAGTCTCTCCGCTGGGGGAGGTAGCGTGACGTCCATGGCCCCCTACATCTCGGGCAGCCCCCCCCGCCCGCCCCCTCTTCTCCCATGAGCCGGGCTCGCTGCCCCCCGAACCGTGCCGCGAGCATGTGACAGGGGCTGGCAGTGCCCAGGGGGCAGCTGGTGCCCACCATAAACTAACCACCCCCTTGGGCACCCTGCCTGGCAGTGGCGCTGTGACCCCTGCTCCCAGCTGCTATACAACTGCATGGGGGCTGAGGCGGGTGTGTGTGTGTGTGTGTCTTACTGACCGCTGCTCCTACCCCCCGGCCCCATGGGCAACAGCTCAAGCCTCTCTCTGCCTGTGCCCGCGGCTGCCTTCTTTGGGGTGGCTTCTTCCAACCAGCGGCTCCCCGAAGCACTGATTTGCTCCAGGCCCCCGGAGCCGCAATCCCGGCCCTGCAACCGGGAGGGTCGTGCATAGAGGGGGAGAGAGGAGAAGCAGGCCTCCGCCAAGCCCTTCTCTGAGGGCAGGATGCTTGAGCCAGGACAGGGGGGTGGCTAGAGCTAGGCCATGCCTAGGAAGCCATAGTCCAGCCAGCTGAGTCTTCCAGGGAGTAAGAGCTCCCTCTACGGTTCTCAGCTGGCATAGCCCTTCCCTCCCCTGCCCCCACGCAGGGCACTGGACACAACTTCGGAAACCTGGGACTGGTGAGATTCCCAGGGGCGCTTCCAGACGTGCGGCCGCCACGCCTCCTCCCCAGGGGCACCAGTGAGCCAGGCTCCTTGCAGGGGGGGAAAACACCCGGTGTGATCCGTCGGGGACAACGCCACGCGGTGCTGCCAGGCCTCGCGCCTGGTACGAGGGGGCGCAACAGGGGCCCGGCATGCTTGGGGCTGCACCGGGCCCCTCTGCGCTCCCCGCCCGCTCAGCATCTTCAACCTGGGTCAACGGCAGCATGGAGCCCTGAATGCAACAAAAATCGCACGGGGCCCCACGGCAGCGGACGGGGCTGGCCGGGCGGGGGCTGGACTCTGCAGGCTGTGAGCAGGTGGGGCTTGGTGTGGTTGTGAGCGAGGGCACTGGCCTTATTCAGAGCCCAGGGTGCGGCAATGCCAATCCTGTGAGCGCACTAGGTCACCGGGGAGTTAACCAACGGGCAAATCTCCTGGGCTTGGCTCTGTCTTCTGATGTTTTAACCTTCCCAGGAATGATCCCTGCCCCTAACGTGATCTTTACAAGTCGGACTGACAACGTACACTCCCAGCGCTGTCCCTCTGCCTGCTGCTGCCAGGGGCCCCGTCTCACGGGCAGGGGAGCTGCCATTCTACCCCGCTTCTTGCCTTGCGGTCTCCTGCCAGGGGAGGCTAGGACATCACTGGTAGAAATCCCCTTCTGAGCGCGAGCACCCACCGGCGCCGGGGAAAGTTGGCGCCTCTGCCTTTCATAACTCAAGTCAGAAAAATTGTTCCTCGTGTTTTCAGATGTCCAGGGTTAAGTCTCATTGGCAACCGGATCATGATCTGATCATGATGAATCAGAGCCAGCGCTAGGCATAAGCTGACTAAGCACTTGCTTAGGCCCTCAGCAGGTCATGGGGGGGCCCCTTATTCACTTTTCATTGTTATTATTTTCAGAAGAACTTGTGTTGTGGAGGTGGGGGGAATATTCCTGTGTAGGGCCCCCCAGTGGGTTAGCACCACCTCTGCTGAACACAATAATTACTTTAAAAAATGACAACATTGAAAATGTTTCAGAAAGGAGCCAAATGTCTAACTTTCCTCGTACTATTCTGCTTACCCAATGAAATCGTATTACAGCACAGCCTTTGAATCACACCTGGAAATTGACAACAGGTGACACAAAAGGTGGTTTTGAAGGGCAGGACAGTCATTTCCTTTATAAATTGAAACTAGACATGATTCTCCATCCTTCAAGCTGAGGAGAAATAATAAAGCCAAATGGAGGCCCCTGTCATCTGTGAATTTTTCCAACAAAGCAGATACCCGAGTGAATCACTGATTATATCTGTAAATAAGATGAGGAAGACTTTGTAGCACCTTAGAGATTTATTTCAGCATAAGCTTTCGTGGACCATAGCTTACTTCATCAGATGCATAGAATGGAACAGGAGTAAGATGCATTTATATACACAGGAAGAAGAAGAAAAAAAGAGTTGTACATTAATTGATGGTGTCCGTTTTGAAACAGAAAAACTTCCAAAACAGACTCCAACGAGAAACTGAGGAACTGGAATTAATTTTCAAATTGGACACAATTAACCAGGGGCTAAATAGGATTTGCGAATGATTCTCTCATTAGACTAATTGATTGCATTTCCCTTGATTAATTTCCCTTCAATGGTTGTTCTCTCCTGCAGACACAGTGATCCATTTCAAAAGGTGTTTTTTTCTCCTGCTGATAATGGCCCATCCTAATTTAACAGCCTCTTAGAACGGATATGCTAATGTAAAGCTCTTTTTTCCCCTTCTTTCTGTGTGTGTATAAATGCATCTTACTTCTGTTCCATTCTGTGCATCTCATGAAGTGGGCTATAGCCCACGAAAGCTTATGCTGAAATAAACTGCTTAGTCTCTACGGTGCTCCAAAGTCTTCCTCGTCTTATTTACCGATACAGACTAACAGCTGCTAATCTTAAACCTGCACAGGAGGAGACTCTCCAGGCCCCCCGGGGCCGGCTATGATGGACTTTGCACCCCTGTGTCTCAATGGGTGGCTGGAGCAGCCATGCACTGTTGAGGGGTCTGCACTGGGGGGCCACGCCCCTTCCCCAGGCCACGCCCCTTCGTACTCGAGCGCCCTCCGAGCGCGCGCGCACCCCCCCTTCCCCACCCCGCGGCGCGCGCTCCCCGGCGCCGGAAGCCCCTCCCTCCCCGGGGCGCGCGTCATCTCCGCCCGCTCGGCTCCGCAGCTCCAATATGGCGGCGCCCTGTGGCTCCTCGCAGCTCCCGGCCGCCGAGTCGCCGCTGAAGATCCCCAAGATGGAGGTCCTGTCGCCGGGCTCGCCGGGGGCGCTCAGCGACGGCAACCCCAGCCTCTCCGACCCCTCCACGCCCAGCGGCGCCTCCCCGCTGGGGCCGGGCGGGCCGGGCTCCGCCGCCGCCGCGGGGGCCGGGGCGGGGGGCGGCCGCGGCGGCGGCGGCGCGTCGCCCTCCGTCTCCTTCTCCCCCGGGGGCGCCGCGGCTGCCGCGGCCGCGGCCGCCGCCTGCCGGGGCATGTCGTGGACGCCGGCCGAGACCAACGCGCTGATCGCGGTGTGGGGCAACGAGCGGCTGGTGGAGGCGCGGTACCAGCAGCTGGAGGGCGCCGGCACCGTCTTCGGCAGCAAGGCCCCCGGGCCCGCCATGTACGAGCGCGTCTCCCGCGCCCTGGCCGAGCTGGGCTACGAGCGGACCCCGTCCCAGTGCCGCGAGCGCATCAAGGTACCCGCCGGGCGGGCAGGGGGGCCGCTGAGCCCGGGCGGGGGCGTCCCGGCCTGACCCCGGGGACAGCGCCGGCGGGTCGGGCAGGCGGTGCCTCCAGCTGCTGCTTCCGCTGGGGGGCTTGGGGCCCCCTGCAAGTCCGCCCTGCGCTGGGGTCGGTGGCGTTCCCCCGGGGAGCCCGGGTGCTGCGCTGCCCATCGGCCGGTGCCCTGACATCTGTATCTGTGTTACGGGCATTGGATTAGTTTTTATTTTGCCTGGCTGGGAGGCGGTGTTCCCTCCCCAAGGGTTGTCTTGCTTTGTCTGGCACTGGGGTGGAAAGGGGAATGGGCATGTGCATGTAGTGCTGAGCAAGACTCCAGAGCCTGGGTGTCTTGCTTCAGAGCATCCTGAACTTCAGATCCTATTCTCATTGGGTGGGGAATCTCACGCCCAACATTCATCTGACGAAGTGGGTCTTAGCCCACGAAAGCTCATGATCCCTAAAATCTGTTAGTCTAGAAGGTGTTACAAGACTCTTTGTCGCTCACGCAGCCTAGTTTTCTTGCAAGATGTAATCTGGGGAAAACCGCTATGCTGTGCTACTTCCAGTGCCAGTTGAAACCAGGCAGGGAGAAGGAGCACAAACTTCAGATATCCGAGAGGTAGCCGTGTTAATCTGGAATAGCAGAGGTAACAAGGTCCTGTGGCACCTTAAAGACTAACTATAAAGTTTTGAAGCATAAGCTTTCGTGGGCTAATACCCACTATAGATTTTTAGTCTGCCTTAGGAGCAAGCATTCGGTGTGCTGCTTATTAGCTGAACGAGCTTGCTCCTCCTTTGTTCTAGGTTAGAATGTGCCTTCTGGAGCAGGAAGAAAGAACATCTTTCACTTGCTAGGGTGTATAATGAGTAGTGAAAACCTGTTTAATTGAGGTGCTTTAAGTATAGCAGATGTGTTCATCAGAATTCAACAAATGGTTGTTTTTTTTTTGCTTATATAGAGTGTGATGCTGAGAAGGTAGTGGAGCTTTTCATCAAATCCAGATTCCCCATTTGGGTAGTTCTACTCTTCTTTATCACAGGTTTTAACCTTTTTAAGATTAACCATTCCACACTATTTGTTGGATTTTTGTTTGTTTTTAAAAGACACAAAGAGGGACAACCATTGTTTGAAATGTTAATTTTCTAACCTGTTAGGATATGTTTTAATGCTGGTCAGTGGAAGTTTCCATACATTAATAGGAATTTAATCTTCATCTTCAGAGAGGAAAGTACTGTGTGCGTGATCTCTACATGTGGACTTGATTACTTGTCTGACTTTCCAAGTGGTTGTCTCTGTTCTCCTTCTTGACGTACCGTCTCTTTGCAGGCAACAGGTCCACACTGCTGCTCAGCTTAATCATTCCCATTTACGCTTGAAATGAACAAAATACTTATTCTTAAAGCAGGTGCTGGTTTTATGCTTCTACTTGGTCATTTGATGCACTGTAAAACTTCTCTGACTCCCATGTTCCTGGGCATTTTCCAAGAATTTGCTGTGTAAATCAACTGGACTTCCACAAAACAGGTGCATTTCTAGTTTTACTAGTACACGGTGAAAAATTTAAAACCCCTCCCTAGGGTTGCATTGTTTGTCCAGGTTTCTTTCATGACCATCTTCTGCTGTGTCTACACTTTTAAATATTAAATATAGACACTTTTTATAGGGATGGGAGGGATTCTCCCATCGCTGTAGGTAATCCACCTACTTGAGAGACAGTAGCTAGGTCAAAGCGAGAATTCTTCTGTCCACCTAGCACTGTCTACACAGGCATTAGATTGGCTTAAATACATCTGTGAGGGGTGGATTTTTCAGATCCCTACGAGACGTAGCTATGTAATTTTTCAATGTGGACCAGGCCTTGGTTGCTACAGTATGGTGGAGAGGAACCTTATGCAATGACTGCGGAAGACGGTTGGATTAATTCAGCTGCGGTTGGATTAATTCAGCTGTACTTGTTACATGCTCTGAGGTAAATGTAATGTCTCTCAAGAGCATTACATAGTAAGCTCTGGTGAAAGGCTTTCCACATTTAGTGGCATTTGGAGCACTTGGGTTTGGGTGAGCCTGTTGGTTGGAACAGGTCACAAGATGATTGCCAAAAAAGTGTCTGTATACTACAGTGACCTTTTTAATGCGAGGTTTCTCAAATTGGGGGTCGCGAGCTCCTGCCACTACCGAAAACACGCCGAAAACACGCTCGGCATAGCCACCGAATGGGGAAGTATTCAGTTCAGTGGCTTTTCAGTGGACATGCAAGGGTCGCAGTCTCAAGAAGTTTGAGAACCGCTCTTTTAATGACTCTGTTACGTCCATTCACGTAGATTGTTCTAGTTTATTACTAGAAAGATTCTCCTCCACCCCTTCCTATTAGACTGAAAGTTTTGAACAGAACTTTGCCAGCCTGAAAGGATCAAGATTGGCAAAGTCAATGAATTATCTACATTATTTCATGCTTACATATCACAATGATAAGCAGTTAACAGAAAACCATCAGGTTTTCCTTATCAAGCTTGAACTTGTCATGTAGCGATATCTCCAGCAACATCGCTTAGCAATTTTGTCAGTACTTGTCTAAAGACCCTTATGGATCAAACTAATACTTCCTAATGCTTAGAATACATTATAGGTGTATCATAGAATATCAGTGTTGGAAGAGACCTCAGGAGGTCATCTAGTCCAACCCTCTGCACACTGTTGACTCATTTCCAGCTTCTCACTGTAATCCCTAGGTCCTCTTCTGCAGAACTGCTGCCTAGCCATTCAGTACCTAGTGTGTAGCAGTGCATGGGATTCTTCCGTCCTA
Organism: Sternotherus odoratus; assembly: GCA_032164245.1. Lineage (NCBI taxonomy): Eukaryota > Metazoa > Chordata > Testudines > Kinosternidae > Sternotherus > Sternotherus odoratus. The sequence goes on along the minus strand of JAVMKO010000019.1, from coordinate 12,936,645 downwards.
AGTGCGGGACTCTGCACTTCTCCTTGTTGAACCTCATCAGGTTTCTTTTGGCCCAATCCTCTAATTTGTCTAGGTCCCTCTGTGTCCTATCCTTGCCCTCCAACCTATCTACCACTCCTTCCCATCTAGTGTCACCTGCAAACTTGGTGAGGGTGCTGTCCATGCCATTCTCGAGATCAATAATGAAGATATTGAACAAAACTAGCCAAAGGACATACCCTTGGGTACTCCACTTGATACCGGCTGCCAACTAGACATGGAGCCATTGATCACTACCCGTTGAGCCTGATGATTTAGCCAGCATTCTATCCACCTTATGGTCCATTCATCCAGCCCATACTTCTTTAACTTGCTGACAAGAATACTGTGGGAAACCACATAAAAAGCTTTGCTAAAGTCAAGGAATAACCTGTCCACTGCTTTCCCCTGATCCATTGAGCCAGTTATCGCATCATAGAAGGCAATTAAGTTAGTCAGGCATGACTTGCCCTTGGTAAATCCATGCTGACTGTTTCTGATCACTTTTCTCATCACTTCAGAATTGATTCCTTGAGGACCTGCTCCATGATTTTTCCAGGGACTGAGGTGAGGCTGACTGGCCTGTAGTTCCCCGATCCTCCTCCTTCCCTTTTTTAAAGATGGGCACTACATTAGCCTTTTTTCAGTCATCTGGGACCTCCCCCGATCGCCATGAGTTTTCAAAGATAATGGCCAATGGCTCTGCAATCGCATCGGCCAGCTCCTTTAGTACCCTCAGATGCCGTGCGTCTGGCCCCATGGACTTGTGCTCGCCCAGCTTTTCTAAATAGTCCTGAACCACTTCTTTCTCCACAGAGGGCTGGTCACCTCCTCCCCATGCTGTGCTGCCCAGTGCAGTAATCGGGGAGCTGACCTTGTTCGTGAAGACAGAGGCAAAAAAAACATTGAATACATTAGCTTTTTCCAAGTTCTCTTTGACTAGATTGCCTCCCTCATTCAGTAAAGGGCCCACACTTTCCTTGACTTACTTCTTCTTGCTAACATACCTGAAGAAACCCTTCTTATTACTCCTAACATCTTCTGCTAGCTGCAACTCCAAGTGTGATTTGGCCTTCCTGATTTCACTCCTGCATGCCTGAGCAATATTTTTATATTCCTCCCTGGTCATTTGTCCAAGCTTCCACTTCTTGTAAACTTCTTTTTTTGTGTTTAAGATCAGGAAGGATTTCACTGTTAAGCCAAGCTGGTCGCCTGCCATATTTACTATTCTTCCTACACATCGGGATGGTTTGTTCCTGCAGCCTCCATAAGGATTCTTTAAAATACAGTGTCAGTATCACTTAAAGGCCTTGTCTACACTGCCAGTTTACAGCACTGAAACTTGCATCGCTCAGTGGGGTGCCAGTGTAGACAGTGCACCAGCGCTGGGAGCTACTCCCCTTGTGGGGGTGGGATGTTCTGTGTGTGTGTGTGTGTTTAAACAGCACTGTGAAACAACTCTCCCAGCAGTGGTGCTGCGACAACACAGCCAAGCTAAAGCACTGCCGTGGCAGCGCTTTAACATTGGTAGTGAGGACATACCCTTCGAATCTGTGAAAACCATTTGATTTACTTTTTGTGTGTGAATGGTTCCCATTGATATCTGTGAAGGAGTAAATTCTCTGAGAGGCTAAAACCTCAGGCTTTCTGCCAAAATGGACAGGTGAAGAACAGCAGTTAAATGTCCGTGCTGTCCAGCACTGTGATTCAGCTGCTGCCAACTTGTGAAGATGACTTTTTTTGGTGCATACTTATTACATCTTGAACACATTCCATAATGGAACTCCATGTGTTACACCCCACACCAGTGAGATCATGCTGATACCTAATCTTTTGCATATCCTGGAACTCTGCTGTTACTATGCTCTTCAGTACAGTCATCTGGGAGGATGTGTGTATCACATGGAAAACATGCTCAGAGGACCATTCAGGATAGAGCCGGGGCGCTCAAAACCAGAATTTTCTCACTAATTCTCCAGCATCAGCCAAGGCTGGCATTTTACTGTTTATGCACAACACCAGGCTAGATGATCACAGGGGTTTCTAGTTTCCCATGATTTAAAAAAACAACCCCATAATCTGCATTTTCCCAAGGTTATAATGAAACTGAACTTTTTGTTTTCCTTACCACACCCTATGTTGGTATTAGTTGACCACAATGTTTTATTGGTACAGTGGATCCCCATTTATCTGATCTAATTGGGACCAGGCCCAGATCAGACCATCAAAAAATTGGATAACCCAGAGAGCTACACCCCAGGCAACAGGGCTTGGGCTGTCAGTCCCAGTTCGGTTGATATGGAGACTCCGATAAACAGGGCTCTACTGTAGGTTTTGTAAAAACTAAAGATTGTCTGTAAAAACACACATTCTGTGTGTGTGGTTCCCCCTCCCCTCCCTTTTTCATGCTAGTTGGATTTCTAGGATCTCCAATTATCACAGCTGTGCTTTCTGGCTTTAAAATCATAGAATCTCAGGGTTGGAAGGGACCTCAGGAGATCATCTAGTCCAACCCCCTGCTCAAAGCAGGTCCAATCCCCAGTTAAATCATCCAACAGATTTTTGCTTCATATCCTTAATTGGCCCCCTCAAGGATGGAACTCAACCCTGGGTTTAGCAGGCCAGTGCTCAAGCCACTGCGCTATCCCTCCCCTGCAGTGGTATAATGCTAGCACAGTCCACACCTGGGATCTTTAACATGACAACCCCAAATGCAGCACTTTTCACACTGAATGTGGAATATATGGAATGTATGGGGAGAATACCAACTCCCATGGAATTTCAGTGAGATGTGGATGTTTGTCTCCCTTGCAAATGTCAGCCTAAATCACTTAATTAAATTGATAGCTGAACCTCCACATTGATTTTTATCATCTATTTTGACTGGTATCCCTTGACGTGCATTAAACAAAAACTAAACTTAATGATATTGGAACTATAGTGTATAAGCAAAGTATTTGGGATGCCACTTTTCTTAAGTCATGATTTATGTTTAGTGTTTTTAATCAATAACTTTTATTTTCGTTTTCCTCAAACACTTAAATTCCATGGAATATGTAAAATCTTGATTCACCTCCCCCACCAGCTCATGTAGCCCATTCTTCTGAAGAACAGCGTTTTCCATTTTTTAGTTGTATCAAATGCATGCATCCTGTTTGAATTAGGGTAAAATGCAAAGAATGATCCTGGTTCAAATCGCCTGTCTTTTAGCATCTGCATATACTTTTCTCCACATATGCACAGCTGGCCTGCAATCTAGAAGTGAGCATGCTTTTAAATTTAGCCACTCTAAAGATTCTGGTTCAAATTTAGGGAGTCATATGTAACCGTTCTAACAATTATTGCTATCTTATCTTCAAACAGAGACACTTTGAATATGACCCTATTGAGTTAGGACGTTCTCTCGACCAATCGGCTTGGTAACCATGAAGTACAGAAAATTTAGATCTTCGTTTCCACATCAATGATATCCCAAATGATTTTCTTTGAGCCTGTATTTTCCCTATTCTACAGATTTTAAATGATATCCTTAATTTTATCATTTCTTGGTCATTGATACTTTTTACTGATTATTCAATGGGCCTGTGATCTCATAGTTCTTGTTAACAGAAGAATTGTTTGCTAAAATACACATGGTTGTTGCCCTCTATTGTTACTCTTCACTTGTTTGTGAACAAAAATTATTCAGTAGAGAAACTAGGCCAAGTGGTTTACATGGTGTTGGCCTAGCTATCCCTGTGCAGTCATGTGAAGAGAGGGTCTCTATTGTTTGATGTTGATTCAGAATCTCTCCAAAATATAGCTTTTTTCCGAAAGTATCACACAACATCCCACATCCTGCTTGAAGTGCAAATTCATTTGTTTAAAACTATGGATCTTCCCTTCACCTAAAACTCTTTGCTTTAGAGAGCGAACAAGAGCTTAGTTTTTTCTTACCCCTTTTGTGTGTGAGACTAGAGGCCTCTATTGTATCTTCCCTAGTCTGATACGTACAAACCATGTTAGTTACCTCTTAACCTTTTCTTCAGTAAGCTGAATGGATTTAAATGCAACAGTGTGAGGCATGTTTTCCTGGGCTTGTAGCTCTCCTCCAAATAATCACTGATGTCTAAACTTCCTTGGTGTGAGGACCTCCTCTATCTCTCCATACATGAGAATAGCTTTCTGGTGGCACCTGTAAGGTGAGGGAAAATTACAATAGACAAATACAGCAATAATGATGAGTTTGGGAACTTCCTTATGGACATTGTTTTGAACTGTCCAGCGGCTCCTGGAGATTGCAGTGAGCTATTGCTGATAACTTTTATATGTCTGTGTGTCTTCTAGAAGATCAAACTATGGGTAGATTCTGTTTTTCAGAACTCTTAATATTAAGGCCTGCAAAGTATAAACTTCCCCATAGGTGACTGAGCCATGTCTGTTTACCCAAACATACAATGGAGGCATCTTTCTCCTATAAATTGGCTACAAGTGTATTGAAATGTACAACATAATCTGCACAAGGCACTTCCGAGTGGATTATATAGTCTGTCCCATCTGGCAAAAGTCACATTAATAATCCCGTAAGTGTCAGTCTAGTGGCTTTTTGTTTAATGGTGTCCTTAACAGATTAAGGTAGACTATTGTTTGCGCCTCCTGTCCTTGACAATGATGTTCCAAATTACTTTTAGGTTGGTAGGTAAGAATCGGAATGGCCAAGATGCAATAGTTGCTGCTGGGAGATTGAATATTTCTGTACTGTCTTCTACATTCTATTAAGCGCTTCACAATTTACTGGATGTACCTGAAACTAATGAAACTCTCACATTCAGAGCAAAGTTAGCTGTGGTACACTGGAATTGCGTGTTTCTATTTATATGGCTAAATGTACATCTACATTAGTTTCTTGAGCAAGGATGGCTAAGACTATGGTCTTTCCAGTTACCTTTTAATGCCTAACTTTTAGGTTTGGGGCAAGATTGGGAAGGTGGCTTTGGTGTAATTTCTTTCTTTAACTGAATGCCACACATTTCCATGATCTCGGACAATCTGGTTTCAGGTGTGTATGTTCTCAATGGAGATGATCATCTCTCTATGATGCCTAAGGTCAAAGTGTCCGTGCTTGATGGTGTTGACTAAAATCTAGGCTCTTCTAAAGGTGGATGAAAGAGCCCTATACTGAAGTAAGGCTGTCTTTCAGAGGTTCAATGCTGGTCTACTGTACTTCCAAGAGCCATGAAATCCATGGTTCCATCACATCTGTGCACTTTGGCTTCCTGGGAAGCTGCAAGTGAGACAACAGAATGCAGTGGCACCAATACATTACTGTACAATACTGTCATCTCTCTATCATTCCTGCTCTCAGCAGTCTCTCTGCTCTCCAGTGCTTCATGGACTGTTATCTGGATGAAGAACTAGCTGTGATTCAATCCAGATCAGAAATAACTGATGTCTTGTTAGAGAGAAGCACTTAGGGGAATAGATGAAAGCAACATCTGCAGAGGATTTCTGCTTTTTGCCAAAGTGGTTTGTGCTCTCATGGTTCTATTTGATCCACCACTTATCGGTTCTATTTGATCCACCACTTATCAGTTCTAAGATGGTATTGGCCCTTACTGCCATATATTCTGCTGTTGGACAAGAAGCTTGGCCTATCAGGTACTTCTGCCGTGGGAGAGGCCCTTGAAATCTGCCTGGATGCCCATACTGACTGCTTGGAAAACCGTAGCTCCTGAGTAGGGCTTGGTTCCAGCATTAGTGCGCAAACTACTGGAGCTAGCTGAATGCTACAGCAGCGGTGAAGGGTGACCTGCTTCCAGTGTGGCTGAGCATGTAGTGCAAGCTTCTCTGGATTTCCTAGTCACATTTTTCCATGTGTGGCTTTTCAGTTATAAATGTTGAGCAGAGATGGTCTTTATTTTCTGAGCATAGAGCACCCAGTATTTGTTTAGTAATTGCATTTGAGAAGGCATCTGATGGTTAGCACCGCACATTGAATAGTTCTATTAAAAATAAGCTAGTTTTTTTTTTCTCTTCTGAAAAGACTTATGATGGTATAAAGTTGCTGGTAGGACACTATATGGGGATATAGTGAACAGGAGTCCAGTTGCATTCTGGGAGGGACAGAGGGACTACAAAGCTTGAAAAAGCCACTCTCCAGTGATAACACGGGAATTCTTGTAGGAATTCTCCCTCTAACACGGGGAGAATTAAGGCTTCGTTTTCAAAAACAGCTTCCCCACCCCGCTCCTAGTTATAACAATTATGCAGAAAATCTGCAGAACGGCTTGATGCCATGCTGCATTCTTGAGCCCGCAAACAGCTGCTGAGCGAAATGAATAACTTTTTTGCGTCAAGGTGATCGTGCAGAATCATGTGGGGCAGCAGTGAAGCAGACCAGAATATACCAGAATAGGAGGCTGTGAAGGCTAGGACTATAACAGGGTTTAAAAGAGAGCTGGATAAATTCATGGAGGCTAAGTCCATAAATGGGTATTAGCCGGGATGGGTAATGAATGGTGTCCCTAGCCTCTGTCTGTCAGAGGGGGGTGATGGATGGCAGGAGAGAGATCCCTCGATCATACCTGTTAGGTTCACTCACTCCGGGGCACCTGGCATTGGCCACTGTCGGTAGACAGGATGCTGGGCTAGATGGACCTTTGGTCTGACCCAGTATGGCCGTTCTTATGTTCTTATGCCAGTTTTAGCTCAGTGCTGTTAAAGCCATGTGTTGTAGAGGCATAGAGAGATCCACTATTTTCCATTCTCTCCATTATGAAAGTCCCCACTCTCTGGGGAAGGAAAATGGAGGTCCCACCAACAGTTTTTAGCTATGGGTTGTTGGTAGGAGGAGCTCTTCTCTTTCAGAAGCTAGTGGGGTTATAGAAAGCTTTGAATTTCAGACCTCTACTTACCAGAGGTGGATATGAAAGTTGGAATCATCCAAGCAAGGTCCTGGGTCCTTTTGGCAGTAATCTCAGCATATGCTTTCCATCCTACCAAAGTATCTGGGGATGTGTTCTGATCAGGGCACTGCCTTCTTCATCTTTTGCATTGGTCTCTGCTGAGCAGGTTCTTGGTGAACTTTTATCATGGTCTTAGCAAAATAATGTTGAGGGCTGAATGAAATAAATGGCGGCTAAAAAGATTGCCTCTGCTGAAGTCTTAAATGGATAATTTGGTAACATCCGTGCGAGGGAGAACTCTTTTGAAACGTAAAATTGAGTTTTAAGCATTTGAGCCAATGTTTGCAGATGTTGAGGGCTCCCAAAGGACCTAATCAGATGGTATTGAAGCTTCTCAGTTAACTTTTGCTGGAGACAACATTGTGTTTATTTAGCTTGGCTATTAATAAAGCAGTTGGAATCTCTTGAGCCTTAAAATTGAGATAGCTGTAACATTGTTGCTCAGTTGGATAAGGAAGTATTGCAAGACTTGTAAGAACATTAAAATTGTCCGGAAAACTTTAAAATCTGAGTATACTGATTTCTAAGAATGAGATGCAGTGGTGGTGTAGCTATACCAGTTGTAGGATCTTAGAGAGACAAGGTGGATGAGGTAACATCTTTTATTGGACCAACTTCTGTTGGTGAAAAAGACAAGCGTTTGATCTTACACAGAGCTCTTCTTTAGGTCACAAATGATAACAATAGTTTGTTACCCTGTGAAACCTGTAATAAATGAGGTGAAAAATGTAGCATCAGTCTAGAGTAAGACAAAGTATCTATCTGAAAGTGTAGTTCTACTCTGCAAAGTGACTTTAAAACTGGTACTTCCTACTCGCATGTATTCTCCATGTATACCCATGTATTCTCGGTATTACCTGCTTGGTTTAATCACCAACTTGATTAGTGTTTTTTCTTTAGCCTTGTAGTGCCTCCCCTATGCCCCCCGAAGAGGGATGAAGTTCTCTCATGGATCATCAACAGACTTAAGCATCAAATGCAGGGTCTAGTTCTACCCACAATTACTCATCCAGCCCCATCGAGCTGTTGGACAGGTGGAAAGTGATGATCAACACTTGAAAACTTTACTAAATGGAGGACTCTGGCTAGTAACCAGGGGTAGATACGAAAGACACAGATGGAAGGGGGACAGTAGCCCTGCGAGAGACCATTGAGAGGCCCAATGCCCCTGCCACCTTTGCTCATATTTCAACTAGAATATTGTCCTCCAACCTTGCTTGGGGGAGGGGGGGGTTGTGTAGCTCCGACACTTTAAAGCGCCTCTTTCCATTTATGGGAGAAAAGGAGTTTCTCTTCTCGGGTCTCCAGGCCGTTGCATCTTGGGTGGGATGAGATCTCGGCTACTCTGCACTGTCCCAGTTTCCATTTTTTGACTCGTCACCACAGAGTAACTTGGTGCCTGCTGTTGGTGCTGCTGATAGCTTTCCCGAGCAGCAGCATGAAACTAGCATGAGTTTTTGATAGCTGCCCTCCAGATTTCTGAACATCAGCACTGGAACCGATCAGAGTGGTCGGTTTCCCACTGACGTTTCTAGAGCAAGCTCCGAGCCACACTGGAGCAGTGTTGAGAATCCGGAAGAGACATCTATTTACATTCTGGGCTTGGAAGGGTTATTTTTTTCAACCAAAGGTGCTAGAGACTTGGTGTCTCTATAGAAGGTGACATAGGAGTGCATCTTTCAAGCCCTAATAGCTTTTGCGAGAGCGAACCCAGCTTGATTTTCTTATTCAAGGTTCAGTTTGAAGTGATGGCAGTTACAAGAAGAATGTTTTGTAAATTGAGTACATCTGAGAGGAAGTCCTCGAAACGCAGTAAATATGGAATCCTACAAAGCAATTTTTAGTCACTTTTCAAAGTAGAACCACACTTAGGATTAAAAACATTAAGGGACATGAATAAAGACTTCCTAAACAACTCCTCCTTGAGTTGGAAAATTGGAAGCAGATGCAGAAGAGTTAGATTTCATACCGTATCTTACAATATTGCACAGTACTTGTTACCAACTCAGCCACTAGAATAAGAAATCAAATAGGTACAAAAAACCTGGTCTAAGCTTGGCGAACCGTCTTTATTGGAGGCTTCAAAATCTGGTCTGGACTCTGTTGTAATGGATTATTAGATGCGGCCATCTTAGTATTGCTTCTTGATGATTTGATGTTTGAGTCTGGGAATTTGGAGCATTATTGATTTGACCTCTTTTAAATTTCAGCAGCTTCCCAAGAGACAGAGTGAGTTAGTAAGGAATGCAAAATATGTAAGTAATACATTTTACTAGCTAAATAGTTTAGGCAAACATTTTTTACCTTGTATCTTCTTACTAGAATAAGGAAGGTTGGACTGTCTTTTTTTGCTTTTGGGGACTCTTCTTTCTATCTCCCCCCTCCCCCATCTTCTCCAAACTGTGGGCACAACAACAGCTGTTCTCTTCTTCCTGTAGAAGGTGTGCATTCTACGGGCTGGCTGGTATTGGATGGGATTTGTGTTTATTTTCCTGTAATATGTAGCAGACTTATGTATTCTCCCCTGTCCTCCAAATCCCCAACTTTGAAACTGGTGAACCTGTAGATTCTATACAACTTTGTTCTTTGTAATTGATATTCGAGCTAAAGCATCGTGTGTCAGGAACATCAACGTTGTGATGCTTAAGGTTAATTTGGCAGTTTGGTGATTGGATTGTAGTCCTTGAACACAAGATTGAGCAGCAGAAGTAAAAATAAACAGATTGTCTAGCATCCTTATTCTATGTGCACGTGAGTGCGTGCCGTGCTGGAACGCTAGCACCAATTGAGTAACAAAAGGTTTTGTGTCTTAGACCCTTCGCAGGTGTTACAGTCGTGTGAAAGAACATGGTGTTGGGAAAAGGAAAAGCAGTTACACCTTTGAACAATTGGAACAGGTGTTTGGTCAGGGAGGATGGGACTCGCAGCCCTGCCAACCTGTACTCATTAATAGTAGCGGCTTGTACCAGGAGCTGGAATCGGACGGCAGCACTATGGAGGAATATTCACAGGAGGATTGGGGCAACCACAGTCAGGATCTTCACTGCTACCAGGGAGGAGACCCGGAATTGGGTAAGAAATTGATTCTTGATCCTTCTATATGTTTTGGTTTTGCCTGTGCTTGTAGTCACTCTAGTGCTAATCCCAATCCATTCTATGCCATAATGCTGCTATATCTACTTCTGTGTATTTCTTATACTTGCAGGTTTAAGCCTTGTCACAGGTCAGAACAGTTATTGGGAAGTAGGGGAAACTAAATCCTAAAACTTGTACATTTGTATAAATCTAAGGTGCCTAATTTGCAGGGCTCTCTAAAGCTGTCAAACACCTTCTCTGTGTAACTTTAAACTGTGGGCTGAACTGATTGCTAGTTTTTATTGCTAGTGAGTTCTAACAAGTAGAATATTTGAAATAAATAGACTTCAACTTGTTTGCACTGTCTTATTTTAAAACAGGTACAGTAGCGCTTGTTCCTGGCAAGATGCTAGAGTGGCCCTTTGTTTAAAGGTTGAGATTTGAGTTTTGCTTAAAAAGGAGGGAAGGGAAATATAAATCGCTGAACTCGACGTACTGCTGACACTCATGGTCACGCAACAACAAAAAACACCTTGTGGTCGATCTCCGTATAAACTCATGATTTGTTGGGAGTCATAAAAAGCTAGCATGCCACAATTGCTTTTATGCTGTGCAAGGAAAATTGCCCATTTTTTGCCTTTTCTAAAAAAAAATCTCCCTAGTCTTCCAAATGCTGTTGCCCAACCCTGACAGATATTACAGAAAGATCCACTTTCTTGAAAATGTGCTTACATTTGACTTCTAAGTATTTTGTGTAGAGGTACATTCTTGCCTACAATAAATAGGAAGGAAAAAGGTTTATGTATTTACTGAGTCTATGGAAGCTCATCAAAGTTGATTAAAAAAATTATTCCGATGGGATTGTAAGAGCGAGGCAACATTTACAAGGGAAGATGAATAAAGGCACTGTTCTTACTTTTTCTATCCTATTTGTAGGTTATATTGGGGGGGGGGGCACACAAATATACCTCCACCTGCGGCTGTATTCAGAGAGGATTGGTAAATTCTTTCACCAAGAGATGGATTAAATTGTATTTTCAAATGAAAATCGCAAACCTCTTCAAACTAACTGTACTATGAGAAAACTAGGAATATTCATTTTTTATTTAAAGAGGATCAGAAAGTATGGGGGGGGGACTTGTGGAGAACAAGGCATGAAAGGGGGCTACTTGAGATACAAGAGAAGGGGAGGCATTTCTTAAACCATGTATTTAAAAATGTACATAAATGAGGACTGTAATTCCATATAGGGGCCTGGTGACTCAGGCCTGCGCTCTGATGGTTTGTCACCATTATCCTTCAAAAGAATTACAGCAACATTTACGTGCAGTTGGGGCTGACAATATTCTTTATGCTCCGTGAATGATTGAGAAAGGTACTAAGCGTGCACACAGTCTAAATGGAACCCAGATACATTTGTTCTGGTTCTTGCTCTTAAAATGTGCTATTGAAAGCAGAATGGCCTTTTTCAGAATGTAGTTTACAATGAAATCAACTTGTGGCTTAATAGCAGGAATTACTCCTTGTCCTTGAAAGATCTTGCCTATCCAAAGCCAGGTTTTGATCCTGTAGCTAAACATTCAGTGACGGTGATGTAGCTTACTTAGTAGCTGGTTTTAAGGGCTGAAGCAGCGTCCGTAGAGTGTGACATCGGAATTTTACTGGAAAGCACTAAGTGAACAACTTATTACCTTTCAAAGTAAAAAGCTTTGAGGAAGTTTTTAAATATACACCTCTCTGTTGGAACTTTGCTTTTCAGATGAAATGCCTGCCACAAAGAGAACATTAAAGATAAAGCAGGAATCTTCAGAAGAAGCACAGTAAGTAACGTGAATATTTTACTATTGAATGCATTTCCGTAGGGGTGCTGCGCGGGAGGAGGATGTTTGAAACTTCTGACTATAATTATAAATCCATTGTGCAAGACGATTGAAGAATCTGCTTTTTGCATCATTCCAGTTACCTCAAAACATGTGGAAAGCTTCACAGCGCAAGCCTCTTGGCTCTGTTATACAGCAAATGAAACAGAACTCTCTTTACATGAATGCACAAATTTAAACTGTAAAATACACATCATAACCGTTGGGGATGTTGGTGGGCAGGTCTTTGGGGTATTCTGGAAAAAATCCTGACTCTTGGCTCTATTTGTAATTTGGTTTCCATCTGCCTAAAGTTTTGTCTCTTTGGGCATGCAGGAAAAGAGCATTGTAAATGTAGATGTTCATTAAAGTGTATGGATTTTCCCACTAATGACTGTAGTAGTTTAAAATTAGCACACAGACATCCATCCATTCTCCAGCATAACACTGGAGAATACAGAAAATAGTTTAAAAGAAAGGGAATAATCAAGAAAAAGAGGAGAGGGGTATTGCTAGTTAAGCAATGCACATTTCTGTTGGCCTTGAGCCTTACTTGAGTACAGGAAAGTAAAACATTGAGCATGATGATAGATGGGCAAGCTTACTCTGTGCCTGGATGGTAATTTTTTTCTGCAGTGTTGCAAAGTTAGATTGTAATCTTTTGCTGCATTGGTTTAACCTGGCAACGGTAGGAAGTTTAATGTCTTTGCTCTTGCGGGAAACATATGAATCTCAGTTTCTTAACCACCCTCTTTTTTGGAGGAGTGGGGGAGAAGAAGGGACATGCTACGTGTAGAGAATGGGCCAGGGTGGAATAATACTTTAAACTTATTTTGGGGTGGCATTTTTATGTAACGACACGGTGGATAAGTGATAACTGTGTACATATTTCTCTACACTCTTAACTGTAAAGGTCAATGCCCTTCCTATTAAAGTAAGCACAGTGGTTTCCATTCTAATACCCTGTTTTCAGTCTAATTTTTCAAGCTTTCAGGCTGGGATTTCCCAGGCTTGGTCTGTGCCTCAAAGTGAGCTCCAGATCTTATCAGAATCATTTTAGCAGATTGAGGACTTTTCATTTAATAGAATCCTAGAATCTCAGAGTTGGAAGGGACCTCAGGAGATCATCTAGTCCAACCCCCTGCTCAAAGCAGGACCAATCCCTATTTTTGCCCCATATTCCCTAAATGGCCCCCTCAAGGATTGAACTCACAGCCCTGGGTTTAGCAGGCCAATGCTCTAACCACTGAGCTATCCCTCCCGCCATGTAAACATTTGTGGCCGCTTTTTGAGCCACACTACAGCTGGAGATCAACATTTGCATTTAAATAGTCCTGAGAAGTGTCTGGAGGGGAAGGAGGCATTCCTTAGAAAATGAACTTTCATTTTACTATGCTCAGACTTTGAAGGATACCTTCTGAGTGTTTACAGTATACTTTCCACCATTCGTACAAGACTGGGAAGATTGATTTGTTATTCACAGATGCATGGCTAAATTACACATTGGTTTTAAATCCTTCATATCTCCAGAGGCCTTTTTATCAAAAGCAGAGGAGTTTTCTCTGAACCCCTGCACACTTTTCAAAGTGCATAGGCAGTAGACTTGCATGGAAGCTCCACAACTGATTGAGGTGTAAAGCATCTTCCATAGCCAGACGTTTCCTGAGGGTTTTTTTTTTCCTGTGGCTAAGGAGCCTTTTAATTCTGCTTTAATTCTTTGTACAAAACCGGTTTAATTAAATGCAGAGTTAACGGGATTTGCAGCCTTCGCTGGAATTCCGATAGCATTGCATGAAGCAATCAAAATCCTAATGCACGTCTTTCACTCTATCCTTTGTGCATATGAAGATGATGTAGGCTGTAATTGCATTGCTAGAGATTCAGAAATGGGTGTGTATGTCGAGTTATAGAAAAACAGGTCTGAACTAGAGGCTGTAGCATGCTCACATCCACAATAAGGCACAACACGCACTGTCCATCTAGCCTTAACTTCCATGTTCCTTGTCCCGTGAGGGCTAATTAGTGCTCTATTAGAATTGGAAAAGGTACAGAGAAGGGCAAGACAGACTAAGGGAATGGAATAGCTTCCATATGAGGAGAGGTTAAAGAGACTGGGACTGTTCAGCGTGAAAGCGAGACTACTAAAGGGCTATAAAATCATGAATGGTGTGGAGAAAGTGACAGTGTTGTTTACGCTTTCACAGAACACAGGAACCAGGGTATCCAATGAAATTTTTGGCAGCAGATTTAAAGCAAACATAAGGTAATACTTCCACATATTGATTTTGTATTGTGTGATCAATTGTTGCCCCAGGGATTTTGTGAAGGCCAAACTACACTGGTGTTCAAAAAGAACTAGATAAGTTAATGGAGACTGGATCCATCAATGGCTGTCAGCCCAGAGGGTCTGGAATGCAACTCTGTGCGCTGGGTGTCCCTAGCCTTTGACTGCCGGAAGGTGGGAGTGGACAATAGCCATTGATGGACCTTCATGAATTTATCTAGTTCTCTTTAACCCAGTTATAGTCTTAGCCTTGACAACATCCTCTGGCAAAGAGTTCCACGGGTTGACTCTGTGTTGTGTGAACAAAATACTTTCTTTTATTTGTTTTAAACCTGCTGCCTATTGATTTCATTTGGTGACCCCTAGTTCTTGTGTGATGAGGAGGAGTAAATAACACTTTCTCCACACCAGTCGTGATTTTATACCTCTATCCTATCCCCCCTTAGTTGTCTCTTTTCCAAGCTGAAAAGTCCTAGCCTTACTAATCTCCACAGCCGTTCCATACCCCTAATCATTTTTGTTGTCCCTTTCTGGGCCTTTTCCAATTCCAATATATCTTTTTTGAGACGGGGCAACCACATCTACATGTAGTATTCAAGATGTGGGCGTACTGTGGGTTTATATAGTGACAATATATGTTCTGTATTGTTATCTATCCCTTTCTTAATGATTCCCAACCTTCTGGTGGCTTTTTTGACTGCCGCGGCACATTGAGTGGCTGTTTTCAGAGAACTATCCACAATGACTCTAAGATCTTTAAGTGGTAACAGCTAATTTAGACCATCTTTTGCTCTGTTAGGATGTCCAACAGTAAATGCCTCCAAGCTGTGAGAGAATTATAATTTTCCCCCTTTTATACAGGTGGGAAGTAAGGAACAGAAGTGAAGTGGCTTGTCCAAGGTTATACAGCAAATTAAGAACATCTGTGATAGAATTCAGGAGTACTCCTGTACTTGCTCTGCCCCTAAGGCATTTTCTCTCTCTTCCAAATTTAGCTTTGACAGTTGGGCCTATAATATCTTTACCCCAGGCTGTGCTGCATTTATGACCCGGCATGCTTGTGCTTCTCTTGCTAGTACCTAGCACTGGCTTCCTATTTTTTTTCTCCAGTACCTACAACAGGATCACAGGGTAGGAAGTGCACACGTGATTGTGAAGTGTTACATAGTCTCTCTTTGCTAACAGTATGCTCTGCTGTTTGGAACCCTGTATGTGAAGTCTGATGAGCAATGGGGCCCTTTCTTAGTTGATAGGGGCCTAACAATCGTAGGAATTGGCACTTATTAACTCCCTGAGCTACTGTCTCCGAATAAAATGAAGTGGGGAAATATTTAAGAATTCATTCTGTTGTTTTTATTCACTGGGGGGGGGGCAAAATAAAGAGCTTTGAAAGATGTTGCCTCCTTCACTGAAACAGTTGTGTTGGCTCCTGTTGTTTGGAGTCTGATTTGTCCAGAAATAGACATAGATTCTCAGAGTTGGAAGGGACCTCAGGAGATCATCAAGTCCAACCCCCTGCTCAAAGCAGGACCAATCCCTATTTTTTGCCCCATATCCCTAAATAGTCCCCTCAAGGATTGAACTCACAATCCTGGGTTTAGCAGGCCAATGCGCAAACCACTGAGTTCAAACTCCCACCAAGCTTCAAATCCCCGCTCATTTCAATCAGATTAGATTTCAACAAACGAAAGGGGAGCATCAATATCCAGGAATTTCAGCTCGACTGGTAACTTGCTGCGTGGCCTTGGGAAAGTTACCAAACTCCTATCCGTCACTGAGTGGCCTACCTCACCGGCTGTTCGGAGGCTTAATTCATGGTTAGAAAGTGGTTGGGGAAGCAGTTGCAGGGTAGCGCGCTTTTCTCTGGTTTGACTGCACACGTGGTCACTATTACAGCATCTGACATTCACAGGTAGTTGGAAGAGTACAACCTTTTAAACTGCATGATCCCTATTATAACTTCCCGCTTGGTTTGAAGATTTCAAGTCAGACTGACATGGAACTATAGAAACCCTGAGGTAGAAGGAACCGCTGCTGAACCATCTAAGCCTCAGGGAGATGTCAAAAGAGTTTCCATCGTCCTTGTAGCTTTCGGAGTTGGGTTGGTGATTCTGTCCTTAGCAATCCCTGCTCCTTCTCTAAAGCTCCTCTTTAGCTGTCACTCCCCTAAGTGAAGTCACACCTGTTCCTGCCAGCACTGGCTTGTTACGAGAGATGATGTGGTTGTTTTTTTCACCTTGTCTGTCTTGTCCCTAGAAGATGATGAACTTACAGTCCCAAATGTCTAAAGTGAAAGGCTGAGATGGCATAGTCCAAGCTGTAAGTGACACAGTGCTGCTCAGCATCTCTGAGGCTTGGAATCTGAAGAACCAACAGCAAAGCCATATATAGAGGGCTGTCTTTCCATCCTTATCCATTGAAAAAGTACAGGCTTGTATGCTATAGTCTTTCATGTGTAACTATAAATGTGTATCTTGTATCAATACTTATGCACCTTTACAGTATTCCTATCTTTAGCCTCCTGTTTTGTGCTGCTAAACATGAGCAGTTCCAGATACTCCCCCAGACTGTTTAAATAAGAAACCACTATGAACATAGAATCTCAGGGTTGGAAGGGACTTCAGGAGATCATCTAGTCCAAAACCTGCAATTAAATCATCCAACAGATTTTTGTTCCATATCCCTAAATGGCCCCCTCAAGGATTGAACTCACAACCCTGGGTTTAGCAGGCCAATGCTCAAACCACTGAGGTATCCCTCCCCCCTTCTGGTGCTTCTAGCATGAGAATGGAGCCAGTAGCACAACAGGTGTTCTTAGCAAACGCCTACTGAATCAGAACTCCGCTCCTGTGGTTTTTCAGCAGGTTCTGGCCATGGCTTTCTAGTAACTCAGCTGCGCTTAATAAATATTGATTAAAAACAAGTCCAGAAATCGTAGCGCGTGTATGGTGTAATTACTCTTGAAGGAGCCCTGGCTGACTCGTGCAGCTTCAAAGCTCACGTTTACCAATGTTTACTATGAAATCAGGGAACAGTGGGTATATAATGTCTTCCCTGTGTATAACCAGAGCATTGATGAGGTCTTCAGTAGAGGCGTGCGCATTGTGTTTGGTAACACATTCAGTGAATGCCTCTCCAAGGCTCCAGTTTAGGTTAAATGTCAGTGTCCTGCTCTTACCTAATGAGTTAGTTCTCCAACACCCTCTAGCAAAATAAGGGAAGTCTGTCTTCTGGTTGCCATGTTGCCACACCCACCAGTGCAAAGTGCCATAAATGCATTTGCTTTGCACTGATGTAAATGACAGTGTGTAGGCCAGTGGTGAATTGGGCTCCCACTAACTGTCCTCTTGGGTATCATGCTACCCCTCCAGCCTGTGACCCATCCTGTCCCCAAATGTCTGGAGAAAAATATGCCCCCGGTAGCTCGGGCAAATCTGGTCTCTGGTGGTGCAGAAGAGGAGAGTTCCAGAGCTACATGGTTCCATGGAGATGAGCTTCCTCTTCTATAAGGGGGGCTTTAGTTCAAGCACCTCTGCTGATTCACATGCGCCAGTGTGCCATTGGGTGAAAAGGGGACCTCAACTAACCAGGGCCCAGTCCATGTAGGGCTTTAAATGTTAGAAGCACCTCCCTTGAGTTTCACCCCGCTGCACTTGTCTGCGGCTTGTGGAGTGATGCTCTCTTGGTATGTAGGCCTACTCAGTACACAGGCTGCTGCTTGTCGCCTTCATTTCAACTTCTAAGCGATCTTGAAACAGCCCCAAATGACAAAGGTTACGTGACTCTGATCTTGTGAGGAGCGTAGCCTTCGGTGGAGTGATCTCCATCCTGGAGAAGCAAATAATTGCGGAACTGGCCCAGGCTGAGAATAGAGAGGCTGGGCCAGCTCTGCAAATGGTGTAAATTGATGTAGCCTCACTGATTTCACTGGAGCCATGCTGTGGTTTCTGCCAGCTGTACCCGGACCCCCTTAAGTTCCATGCCACTTGGATGGATGGGTCTGCATAGATTTTCCTTTTCAGTAGAATATTAATGAAGCTCTCAGGGAGGCAGCAGTAGCTCTTTAAATTCTGGAATCTGTGGGATACACGAGGAAGAATCTGCAAAATAAATGAGTGTTTTAGTTTTTATGTAACTAGTGGCCAAAGATGAGAAATGGCAACGTTTAAAAAAATATGGCTGAACGAAATGATTGATCAGGGACTCTTTCTCCTCTGGATATCCGTGGAGGCCTTTTCCACCGCTGAAGTACCAGTTTCAGCTATAGACACATTACTGATCGGCAACCAGAAACCACATCCTCGTCCTGTTAGTCTATGCAATATGAAATGTCTGGAGTCGGAGATGGCCTGTGTGAGGGTGGAGTACAGATCATGGTACTAGGTGTGCACACCGAGTTTGAATGCAAAACCAAGTGGTTAGCAAGTTATCTAAATACAAAAGATCTTTTGTGTTTCAATTCTCAGATTTTTTTTTTTTTAAATGAAAAAGTACAACGGTATAACGCATGTCCAAAGGGACATGGATTTAGGTTTCCTCCCCCTTTCCCCTTACTCTGTCTATCTCGGGCACTGACCTGGCCCTGTTGCTGTAGTATCTGGATATTCAGTGTCTTAATAGAGAAAAGCTATTGCCCCTATTTTATAAGATGTGGAGCTGAGGCTGTCTCATTTCACCTTAGCTCCTCCACCACCCAAGGAATCTGTAGCTGAAGGAGAATTGAACCCTGAGCTTCTAGGGCAAAGACTAGTGCTCTAGCCACTGGCCTGTCAAGCCTCTCCCTTGCTAATGCCCTCTCCATTACACTTCACAGCACCGGGTTGACTTTTCCAGAGTCAGTGAAGCAGGAGCATAGTGTCATAGACTCATAGAATATCAGGGTTGGAAGGGACCTCAGGAGGTATCTAGTCCAACCCTATGCTCAAAGCAGGACCAATCCCCAACTAAATCTTCCCAGCCAGGGCTTTGTCAAGCCTGACCTTAAAAATCTCTAAGGATGGAGATTCCACCACCTCCCTAGGTAACCCATTCCAGTGCTTCACCACCCTCCTAGTGAAATAGTGTTTCCTAACATCCAACCTAAACCTTCCCAACTGCAACTTGAGACCATTACTCCTTGTTCTGTCATCTGCCACCACTGAGGACAGCCGAGCTCCATCCTCTTTGGAACCCTCCTTCAGATAGTTGAAGGCTGCTATCAACTCCCCCATCAACTCTTCTGCAAACTAAATAACCCCAGTTCCCTCAGCTTCTTCTCATAAGTCATGAGCCCCAGCCCCCTAGTCATTTTCGTTGCCCTCTGCTGGACTGTCTCCAATTTGTCCACATCCCTTTGGTAATGGGGGGGACCAAAACTGGATGCGGCCGCACCAGTGCCGAATAGAGGGGAATAATCACTTCCCTCCATCTACTAGCAAAGCTCCTACTAATACAGCCCAATATGGTGTTGGCCTTCTTGGTAACGAGGGTGGACTGATGACTCATCTCCAGCTTCTTGTCCACTGTAATCCCCTGTCCCTTTCCTGCAGAACTGCTGCTTAGCCAGTCGGTCTAAGTTTTTTCTTATCAGACTTTGCTTTCTCCTTCCATTGTTCTGTTCGGTCTCCTTCCCTTCTAATGCTACTTGGTTTCATTTCTCCCCTTTGTCTTCTTGTCTCCCCTTTTTCTGCACCTGTTTTCAAGAGGTCCCTTCCCCTTATCCCCAGCTCTTTAGTAACTAAGGGACACATGTGCAAGGCCTGCACACCAGAATGTGGTGCAGTGCCGCCCTTCTCCATAGGAGGTGGGGGAGCGACTCTGTGCTTTGTAGGAGAAGAGAGGGCACTTATGGACCCTCCAGAAAGAGTGCTTATTCTCTGCAAGTTTGAAGATGCAGAAGAGAATTTCCCCATGGTGGTGGAGAACAGAGATGGCCTCTAGATCCAAAATTCTCTCTCCGGCTTGTGCCTTATTGTAGGGGACCAAATACAAATTCACTACAGTTGATGAAAGCACGAGAAGAGTTCAAAAGGCATGTGTTTTGCAAATGGGATTTAGCGGACTGAGACGGATTTCTCAATTTCTAAAACAGCTGTAAGACCTGCTTGTGGTTCTGATACGTTATTAGTATGTTCTTGACTCCCGAGACAAATAGAGTGCGTACCTGTGCCATAAGTGCCTTTCCCATCCATCCTGTGTGAAGCCACTCGTGTGTGCATCAGATGTGTGCAAATAGACTTGGCTAATTAGTTACAAGAGTACAAATTCTCGTATTGGTTTGACATTGTTAGCTCACAGGGTGGATTGATTTTAATCAAATTGATTTAAATCACCAATTGTAACCATGATTTTGATCAGTAAGCAGGAGGCATTGATTTTAATCATGTTTTGCATTTGTGTTTTTTGTAGCTTTCCTACTGAAAGGTTGATAACCATTAAAACATGATGATTTCCAGCTAAATATCTTTATGCTAAATTTGGTGTTTCTTTTTACTAACCAGGGAGACATGCTATATCTGTATACGCATTTATTTAAGCAATTATATAACATAATTTACATTGATTTAGATAGTTAATCTTTATTATTTTTAGAGGATAGTGAATAATGCATTTCTTTAATAGATTACTTTTTTACTTGTGATTCATGAGGGACTTTGGAAATTCAAAATCAATCCACAGAAACTGCATTTAAAATTACCTTAAGTGTGCTGCAAACATCTGAAAAAAGTTTATTAAAGTGTTTCAAAACATGCTTTGCATTTATAACGAACATTAATTAAACAAAGGATTTATCTGTTGCTAGATTGCTTCTTGTCAGTGTGGTCTTTCAAGATTTTAGTCCTAGTTGAGTTTGTCTTCTCGCATCTACGTTTTGTGTGGGAGAGGAAGAGGAAAACCTAGCTATCCTGCTTTTAGAAGTTCCAACTGGTTTCTTAACGGAATGAAGTAGTCCTTTAATTGAACTAGTTGAATAAACTGAAAGGAAGATTTCATATTTAAATCATTTACATTAAATAAAAAAATTGAAAATTGGTAGCAAAAATGTACTAAGAAAGTCAAACTACTGAAATCAGTTTGCTGAAGCCCTAAATCAGCTTTTGACAAAGCAGTAGCCTCTTCTGCAGGGCAGAGGAGTATATTCATCTAGTTCAGTTCAGTGACTAGTTCATTCAAAGTCAAGAAACCGACCAGGAGTTGCAAAAGTTAAGACATTTGTTCTTTTTAGAAACGATAGAAAGAAATCAAATTACAGTCACTGAGAAATAAGAACCTAAGATAATAAAAAAAGGCAGTGTATTTATGGTAAGAGAGGCATTTGATATTTTATTTATAGACACACACACACACATATACACACACACACACACACACACACACACACACACACACACACACACACACACACACACACACACACACATATATATATATATATTCTGGTTGCTTGGAATATTGTCAAGCTTTCCATTTTGGCTGAAATATCCCATCTGTTTGGTCTTGACCCAGAAGTAAACACTCTTTGGAACACTTGTGCAAAATTCATTGTCACTTTTGAGCTTTGGGAACATGAAAAAAATCTTTTGGTTTAAGAAAAAGTTCTGTTTGCTTTTATAAGCTGAAGTCAAATTGTAGACACTTCACAATTCCATACATATGGACCTCAGTGAAGAAGTTGCAAGGCTAAATTTGGGGAAAGCCTAGTAATTTCAAAGGTACAATGTTTAAATTTACATATTTGAGCATGTGAAACTAAGTAATATATTACTAGATTGTAGTGTTGCATGTGTAACTCCGTGTCCATAGCAGTAGAGGAATGTTTGTCAAAAGCACTATTAGTCCATGAAGTTAAACTGTTTTCTTCTTGCACTGTTCAGTTGCATTGTCATCACAAGACTATGATTGGGGGCGGGGCAGAGGCGTTGAAGTTTTGCGCAAAAGTGGAACTTGAAATACATCAGTAAGGGGAAAATGCACTTTTTTCCTCCACCAATTTAACTACCGTTCAGCTTTTGCAGAAAATACTTGTCAGCAGAGACGCTAGTTTTGCTTTTAAAAAAAAAATTGTCTTGGTTTTTTGTTTGGCTTTGTGTTTTGGGGGAAAGGGAAGACGCATTAAATGATGATGTACTGCAGTGTTAAGATTAAACAAATACAAAAGAAATAAGTCATACTGCAACATTAACTTACCCATTCTATGCAAAGAGGCCATATAATGTGTCATGTGATGCCTTTCTCCCATTGATATTCTTTTTCATCGATTCCAAGGCCAGCTGGGGGCTTTATGATCATCTAGTCCAGAGGTGGGCAAACTTTTTGGCCCGAGGGCCACATCAGGGTTGCAAAATTGTATGGAGGACCAGGTAGGGAAGGTTTATGCCTCCTCAATCAGCCTGGCCCTGCCCCTATCCAGACCCCTCCCACTTCTTGACCCCACCCACCCTAACTGCCCCCCCGAACTACCCCACCCAACCCCCTTGCTCCCTGTCCCCTGACTGCCCTGACCCCTATCCACCCCTCCCCCGACAGATCCCCAGGACTCCCGCGCCCCATCCAACCCCCCCTGCTCCTTGACCGCCCCCTCCAGAGCCCCTGCCCGCCCCAGCCACCACCCCAGGACCCCATCCCCTATCCAACCCACCCTGCTCCTGCCCCTTGACACCCCACCCGGGAGCCCCTGCCCCTT
Source organism: Sternotherus odoratus (assembly GCA_032164245.1). NCBI lineage: Eukaryota > Metazoa > Chordata > Testudines > Kinosternidae > Sternotherus > Sternotherus odoratus. Next base: position 12,913,803 of record JAVMKO010000019.1, on the reverse strand, counting down.
ATCCAACCCCCTGGGCCCCTTACCATGCTGCTCAGAGCAGCGTGTCTGGCTCCACGTGAGCACGCAGCCCTGCTCCCCAGAGCACTACCCGCGTGGCGGTGTAACTCCGGGGGAGGGAGCAAGGCAGGGGATAGGCCAGGGGCAGCCTCCCTGGCCAGGCATCCGGCCCGCAGGCCATAGCTTGCCCACCCCGATCTAGTCTGAGCTCCCCTAGGCCACAGAACTCCCCACCCCACCCCAAAATAATTCCTAGAGCAGATCTTGTATAGAAGATTTCAATGGGAGTTAGGTGCCTTACTGATAGAGCATTCTAGAACACCTGTATGTTGTGTGTAATATGTCCAGGTCAAATGTTCCTGTAGGCACTGTGCTTCTGAATTTTAGGAAACGAAATGCCCATTTGTGTCATGATATTAACATAGAATAATACTTACCTGCTTCACAAAGCTCTTGAAGACTTTTGTAAAGCATTTTTGAAAGAATTAAATGCTAATGATGAATTCTCTACATGAGGGCTAACTATAGTTTTGATGGCCACCAGTTGCTCAGGTGATAATGTCCTTGCGTTGGTTAATGTTTTCTGAAAGTTTATGTGCTCTTTCAAACTTCAGCAAAACTTTTTTTTTAAAAACTCTCCCGTCTCAGCCGAGCTCCATCTTATGGTTTGTATTTGTGTTCATTTTTCTAGGAAGCAAGACGTCATGCAGAATATTGTGCAAATCTTGGAATCCGTCCAGTTAAAATGGGAGCTGTTTCAGAGCTGGACAGATTTCTCCCGGCTACATCTTTCTAACAAACTGGCCATTTTCGGCATTGGTTATAACACCCGCTGGAAGGAGGATATTCGCTACCACTACGCCGAGATCAGTTCCCAGGTGCCCCTCGGCAAACGGCTGAGGGAGTATTTCAACTCGGAGAAGCCCGAGGGCCGGATCATCATGACGAGAGTACAGAAAATGAACTGGAAAAACGTTTACTATAAATTCCTAGAGATTACTATTAGCGAAGCACGATGCCTGGAGCTGCATATGGAAATTGACTGGATACCTATTGCTCACTCTAAGCCAACTGGAGGGAATATTGTTCAGTATTTATTACCAGGGGGGATTCCCAAAAGCCCCGGCCTGTATGCCATTGGTTATGAAGATTGCCAGGAGAAACCTCACTCCCCCCAGGCAGACCTCAGAGGCCCAGATCCTGTGAAAGAGACTCCGGGGGAGGTAGACGTCCCTTCCCCGCAGGCCTCTCTCAGGGTGGAGATGGAGTCCGCCAGAATTATCTATTGTTACCTTGGCATTGCTGAGGTTAGAACTCTCCAGCAGTGCTTGTTTTTACACTTCCAGGCCAACACCAAAACCTTCAGCAAAGAGTGGCTTGGGATCAATGGGTTTTTATCCCAGAACTGCATCGTAGAACCCGGGGTGTCGCCTAAATCCATCTACATCAAATTTGTGGAAGTGGAGAGGGATTTTCTGTCCGCCGGCTCTCTGGTAGAGTGCCTGGAAAAAGCCATTGGATACCCGTTGAAGTTTAACAACTGAATCTCGTCCTTCATAAGGATTAGGCCTCCCGCCTCCTTTCCACATGGCTAGCAGACGCTTATGGTTGCCGTCTGTTCACAGTGGGGCAAGCAAGACTTTCGGAGCGAAAATGAACGTCGGAGGGAAAGATGCTTGCAAATGATTCGAAACTACTTGTCCTGAGCAAGTAAAACATACAGCTAACTTGCTGGTCAGGTCAACTGGTTTTATAAAGAGGAAGGGGAGGAGAGCCTTGTAAAAATGACTGTAGGTACATTCCACATTGGACAGAGCTTCTACTTTGCATTTCATATGAAAAGCTGGTTTTTTTCCACAATGTTTCATTTTTACACATCTGTCTCTCTAAAGTGTTATTACCGATCTGAATAAATAAGCAATAGATAATGGCAAGTTAAACCTTGGGTCACATTAAATGAGACTGTTTTACAATGCCACCCTTAGCTACTATTGTATATAATTTAGCGTTTCACTTTTTTCACCCATCAAGTGTTTTACTATTTCCAACCAGTGTTGCCTGCAAAGACTTTTTGTTTCTGTGATGTATCCCACTTTACTAGTAGTGTTGACATATGAACTCTTTTTTTTTTACCATTAAAGTAATTCCTGGCTTTTTTTTTTTTTGAGTTCTTGTTAGCCTCTTTGTGGCAGTGAGAAGAACCTCTGATCGCTGGGAAACATTTTTGTCAAACCGTGCTTATCAATACAATCAAAGCTGTGAGAATTTGGGGGGGGGGGGGGAGGGTTATGGATGGAAGGGGAGTCCACATTTAATGCCTTTTCAAACCTGTTACTCTATAAGCCCCATCCTCCTACTGGCTGGTGCTGGCTTTTTGATTTTTCTAAAACTCATTGATCAGTGGAACTTGTGACATACAATGAATGTGTCAGTCCTAATAAAAAAAAAAAAAACAACCAAATGCCTATGGACTTCTAGAAATGTTTCTCTTACTAAACCGGATTTCCCTGGACGGATTTGTAGTAGAGATGTGTATTTGAGGTTTCAAATCATACCTGTGGAAACCTGAACCTGGGCTTTCTTCCATAGACTGGAGTGGTCCGTCCATCCTGGGTGCTTGTCTTATTTGTGGGGAGAAGGAGGTAAACGATTATAAATCTGTCTGTACATGATGCTGTAGAAAGCTAGAAATGTGTAAATCTTGTGTACACCCACAGGGCACTTGCAATTGTGGTGCTGAACTGCTATTGCAATTGTGGTGCTGAACTTGGGACCAGAATGGTCTATTTAGCTACCGGATCTTGATTCCAAATTTCCACTAATTCTCTTTCAAATGTGTGTGTAGGAGGGAATTTACTGTGATTCTACAAGGCCAGGTCCCATGAAGGCAACAACACAGCAGTGTGTGGGGGTCAGCAGGGGTGATGGTTGTATTCAGCACTGTTCAGAGAATCGCGAGTTGGTAATCAGTACATTAACCAGTTACGGGGAGTGTGAGTGCATCATTCCTTAATCTTGGGGTCACTGGGGTTTGAATTCAGAGGGTGGCCGGTGAAAGGAGACAGTGTGGTAAGAGGGATGGTCAACCTCGGAAGCCCTGTCTGCATTAGAATATTGGTGTTGCTCAACCGGTGGAACACTGTACGGCACTCGTCGCACGGATATGCCAAGTACTGGGGCTACCGCCCCGTCTCCGTGCTAATCTTGGAGACGCCTCTGCCCGCAGCACTTCAATTCAGACTTTTCTGGCCGACTGGAGAACAGCTAATGGCAGTGACGAGGCCAAGATCTCTACCTGGCCCCTTCGATTAGTGTGCCTAAGCAGTACTGGACTGCTCTTAAATTCCACTCCGATCCTATCGTCTGCCCCCCACCCAAGCCCAGTTGCAGCTGTCCAGCTAATACGAGGGGTAGTGTGTTTGCATGGTCTCCCCTTCCCGCACTGGTGTCCCTTATGAACAGTATATATATTTATTCAATATATTTTAGTTTTAAAGTTACATGACGCTTGCTATGAAATGTTTATGCAGCTGAAGAGCTTGTCACCGACTGGGAACATTGGCCTTTTTGGGACATTGGCCTTTTTGTTGCCTGATTCTCCTGCCCTGTGTGTTTTTAGGTGTGTCTACGTCGGCCAGGCGGAAATCACGTAAACTGGCGTGCGGCCTAGATGTCGAGCATCTCTCAGGAGTGGGCCTTTCCGCTGCATCTGACCGACAGAAGGGAAATTTTTTTTGCCTTACTGCAGGGCTGGTGTTTGCAGCTGGCAGAAGAATCTGCAAAGTGCCAGATGCCACAGTGATGTCAGATAACAGTAGTAGGAGACACGGAAGCACCAGGTAACCGAAGTCACAGCCCAGTAAATCTGAAGCCTCGAACTAGGTTTAGCAACCAGGGCTTTCCAGCCACTAATGTGTCTCCCACGTGTGCAGGAATGGTAAAGCTGCAGGTCACAGAATCATAGAATGTCAGGGTTGGAAGGGACCTCAGGAGATCATCTAGTCCAACCCCCTGCTCAAAGCAGGACCAATCCCCAGTTAAATCATTTGACAGATTTTTGCCCCATATCCCTAAATGGCCCCATAAGGATTGAGCTCACAATGCTGGGTTTAGCAGGCCAATGCTCGAACCACTGAGCTATCCCTCCCCCCCCCCCTCAGCTGGCAGCTGAGGATGAGTGGGGCAGAGAGTTCTCATCTGGATCTGCTTACTTCAATCCCCAGTCTAGGAATTAGGGAGGAAACCACATGAGAGTAGAAAGCCATGCAGCGTGAAAATGGGTAAAATCTGAAGGGGGAAAAATGTGAGCTACCTAGCAGCTCATTTTGCCTGCTCCTCCGGGTTGTGGAGGGAGATTCCTGCATGCCAGGCCCAGAGTTGGAAAGGGACCCATAGGGATCCCTGCCAGGGCCCTGCACCTTGGACGGATGAGCAAGTTCTTGGGCCGCAACGAATCGGCTCACTAAACCAGGCTTCCCAAACTTGATCGTTTGTGGGACCCGCTTCTGAGTGTCTCGCGGACACCTGTCCTCCTGCACGCCGCCGTACGGACTCGGCTCCACCCCCAAAAGGCAACTAAATCGCTTATGTGGAAAGGCAACGTTAGGGAATGAGGGTGGTTTTAGCTCCAAGTGAAGCGAGTTAGCACTCTGTCACCAGCCAGCTCTCTGTGGACCTCCGTGGGAACCGCTGCCCTCAACCATTGGAATGCCAACCACCGGAAACCAATACAATGCATTTTAAATAGGGGATTAAAAGATGTGCGTTCTACACTTGCCGTTATAGGGATGAAATAGAAGCATCCGTGTACCGGCATCTATGTTCATAGCTCCCAAGGCCAGCAGGGGCTATTAGATCAGCTGGTCTGGCCTCCTGTATAGCCCGGGCCATTGACTTTCACCAGTGTTTAGGCCAGTAATTTCCATAACTTGTACGTATACATCGGTCTGAAGACCTCCGGAAATGGTGATGGCACCACCAACAGTTGGGTTCAGCAGTTAATCACCCTCGCTGTTAAAATTGTGCCTAATTTCTAATTTGCGTTTGTCTACCTTCAGTTCCCAGCCATTGGTTCTTATTCTGCCTTTCTCTGCAAGATTAAGGAGCCCGTTAGTACCCAGTATTTAATCAAATCACTTCTCAGGCTTCTTTTTAATAAATCGCTTGAGCTTACGGTGACCAGACAGCAAGTGTAAAAAATCGGGACATGGGGTAGGGGGCAATAGGTTCCTATATAAGAAAAAGCCCTCCAAAATCAGGAGTGTCCCTATAAAATCAGGCCATCCGACTTGAGCCTGCACTACCTATGTCAACAGGAGGGTTCTTGTGTCGTGATAGGTAATCCACCTCCCCGAGAGGCAGCAACTAGGTTGATGGAAGAATTCTTCCGTCGACCTAGCACTGTCTACACAGGGTCTTAGATTCCCTCAATTGTTTGAACTAGAACAGATCTTTTAGAGGGGGAAAAAAAGAGTCTTGATTTTAAAATGGCCAGAGATGTAAAATCCACCCCTGCCTTTTGTGAGTTTTCCAATGGCTAATTACCCTCCTTGTTAAAAATGTGCACCTTATTTGCAGGCGGAATTTATCTGGCTTCAACCTCCACCACGGGATCCTGGTTCTATCTTGATCTGCTAGTTTGAAGAACCCATTATCTGTTCCTCTTGTAGATAATTACAGACGGATCAAGTCACCCCGTAACGAAGAGAAGGCTAAACTAAACCGATGGAGCGCCTTTATTCTAAATGCATCAAGGGGCAAGGTGACTAGACATGAAATCATGCAAATGTATGTAAATATATTCCAGAATTGTGACTCTGACTCCTGACAAGGTGCCATTTTAGCCCTCCGTGTTAGTTTGACTCACCGCTACTCTTGGTGGCTTGTCAGGCGTGCTGGGATCTTTTGCGTTAAATGGGTTATCGCCATTTTAAATAGGGGTGTAATAACCGCAGAATATGAATGATGCCGCACTGGTGAGTGACACATGGAATAGCTGATTTGCAAGCGGCTGCTCAGCTGTGGAGCAGTGACTTGGTCTCAGAATTTTGGGACTGACTCCTGTCACTGGCCAAGTTCCCAAATTTGAGGCATTTTCATGATGGAGCAGGAGGACGTCTCCTGTTGGGGGAAGGGAGAGCTCAGTGGTTTGAGCATTGCCCTGCTAAACCCAGGGTTGTGAGTTCAATCCTTGAGGGGGCCATTTAGGGATATGGGGCAAAAATCTGTTGGATGATTTAGTTGGGGATGGGTCCTGCTGTGAGCAGGGGGTTGGACTAGATGATCTCCTGAGGTCCCTTCCAACCCTGATATTCTATGAAGATGCTCCCCCACATCCTGGACGTATAAACAAGCCAAGCCGGATACACATGGACAGTGCAGGCAGAGGCCAGGGCTGGAATGGTGAATCTTGGGGCTCTGAGAGGTCCCGTGGTGACTGCTGTAAGTCTCTTGACACCCGTGATGGTAGGTTTTGGAGCCCGGGGGGGAGTCACTGGATGGGACAGCCCCTTGGTGCCCACACAGGAGGTCAGTGTGCAGTGCTCGTTGGAGGTGGGGCAGGCGCGGGGTGCATGCAGAGGTCCAGGTCTGGGGCCGTGGAGTGCACAGGGAAGGGCACAGCCGACACTTCACTCCTGAAGGAAATGGATCGCTCGGCCTCTAAGCCCGAAGGCAAAGGGGATGCTCGGTGCGGCTGGAGAGTGCAGACCCCTGGGCTCAGGAAAGGGTCCCTGGGCACTTGGCAGCGTGGCATGCACTGAGCGCTGGCTGGGCCTGCCCATGCCACTCACGTGGTGCAGTGGGTGCCCCGCCACGGCTGCCGGGTACCATGGTTTCTTGCAGGCCACGGAGCGGCTTCTAGGGAAGACAGGGGCTTGGTGCCCGCTACGGTAAGGAGCGGGGGTGCGCAGGGAGGGTACACAGAAGGTGTGCCTGGCACAGGCCGCTGGCTGTAATGATAGGGTGACAGTCACGTGGTCTGAGGGTTGCTGGGCAAGGTTGGGTGTCTCCGCACCCATGGAGAGTTGATCCAGTGCCCGTTGCGCCCCACGCCTGGCCATCAGTGCCTAGGTTCAGGATCTGTACCCGGGAGGACTTGTGCGTAGCAGCATAATTGTTTGCTAGGCACTGTGGCTATGTTGCAGTCCCTGGGTGCCCCGTATGCCCAGGAGCAGTCCCTGGGCATGGGGGGGGGGGCATGCACACAGAGCACAGTCCCCGGGTGCTCTGCAAACACCAGGAGCAGTGGCTGGATGTGCCCAGATGTGCATGGCAGACTTGCCTGGTAGACCCTGCATGGCACTTCCGCTCCCCAGGGCATTTCATTGCGTACTGGGCGCCTTTGCGCCTGCTGTCAACTCGCTCTCCAAACCCCGTTCTACCCTCATCCCAACACCGGCCACCTGAACCCACCCGGTTCACAGGATCTTTAGCTCCCTGCCCGCTGTCTAAGTCTCCTTCCGCTCAGCAAGCCGAGGGAGAGGGGACGGGACCTGTCAACGCGCAGCCCGCGCGCAGCAGGGCAGAGAAGGGGACGCAAACTTGCCTCCGCCAAGGAGTCTTCCCCGGGGGGAAGCAACGGCGTTCAACGCCTCTAAAGGACAGTGCCTGGCCAGAGAAAAGCCTTCGGGCGAGGCCTGTGTGCTTGGAACCGTGTCAATCGAGCTGGGTTCCCATGGGGCTGGTTTGAACTCTGGTTTTAATTTTACCGTGTAAAAACCAAATCAATCCCCCCCCCCCTCCCCAACCAAGGTCTCTGCAAACCAAGGGCCCAGTCCCGCCGCCCGTGAAGTGAAAATGGGAGGTTTTCTACTGGGCCTGGGAGCTGCTCAAGGCCGGGCACCCCTCGGCCGGGCACCCCTCGGTGCCTACTGAGCTCAGTGGAAACTAGGCTGGGTCCTGTGTGTTTTCTGCGGCCTCCAGCAGAGGGAGCCCGGCTGCCAAGAATGGGCCCTCAGCTGCTCTCCAAACTCAGGTCCAGTGTCCCCTCTCGCTGGGTTTAAACAAGCCCTCCGCTGTGCTTTACGCTTGTGTTGGGCCAGAGCCGGGTCTCAGCTGGGCCGGGATAAGTCCCTTGACTTCTTCGGGGTGCTGGATCCTACATCCCCCCCCCTGAGTTTCAGAAGAGAAACCCCCCCCCCCAAAACCCAAGCCATGGCCTGGCTTGGTGTGGACCGCGCGGGGGTGGGGTCCCTTCCAGGGTGTGCCCAACCCCCCCCATCTCGCTAGAACACTCCATTAGCCGGCTTCTGCCCTTGCCCCGGCATTTATCAGCCCCATCCAGCCGCTGACGGGGGGAGCACGGTGCCTCCTGCCCAGGGCCGGGAAGGCCGCGCGGTGGGCAGTGCCTGGCGTAAAGCTGCAGTGAGTTTGTTGTGTGTGTTGGCCGTGCAGAAAGGGGGGGGGGGTGTGACCCGAAATCACCAGCCCAGGGTGTCTTTCACCTTCCCCTGGGTTCTCTGCTTAAGCTGGAATGATCTGTGGCTAGCTGGGGCCAGGGACACGGACGGTGCAGGAGGATAGGAAATAGATTTCTCTGCAGGTATAAAATAGATTAATCTGCTGCTGCGCCCCCCCCCCCCCCCAAATCTAATCAGTTTGTTCATATTTAGAGCTTTGGATAAGTCCTGATTTAATTTAAGAACATGTTAAAGTTGTTACTCTGTCGTCCTAATCTGATTAAGCATCCAGCCAACGTTGCCCGTGTTCACTGGGAGGTTTATTTTCCTAACTAGTAATTATTTGGGGCATATTTATTCTCCCAGGGGTAGGGAAGCTGCAAAGCAATTACTTTGAAGAGCTCCCTGGACCAGTTCACGTGGGGTGAAATTCACCCAGTCGGGCCGAGGCCTTTTGCTAGCCCTGGGAGCAGGTGGATGTCACCTCTGTGAAATGGGGCAGGAAGGAAGCTCTTCTATGCGCGACTGCTCATCACCGGGACGGGGTAGGGATCTGGGGGTCCTGCCCCCCAGTTGTATTCTTGGCAGAACAGAGCGTGGGGCAGTTGGTATCTGGACAGCGAGGGCGACTCCCAGTGCGGTCCTTTCCCCCCCGTAGCTCAGCTGAGCGCGCCTTCGCGAGTTTAATCTGAGATGTGTAAATCTACATATGTTAATACTGTGCCAGCGCAGAGAGGCAGCGATGCCCAGATGCCAAATGCAGAGGAGCGCCCTGGAAGCGACCGTGAGAGCAGGCGGCCATGGGCTCTCTGCCCGGCATTGGCGGTGGGGCCCACAGGAGACGCGCTGCTTCCGGTCCGGCTCCTTCCCTCATCCCTCCTTACTTTTAACTCCAGGAGTGACGGGCCTAGACCAGCCTCGCTGCTTCCACCTCCTCTCTGCCAGCGCAGGGTGGGGAAGGGGGGATTTCCCTTCACTCGGAAACCTCTCTGAGCCAGGGGCGAGGCTGTCGCGCCGAACGTGGGGCGAAGTACAAAGCCAAGGGGCAGGTTGCTCCCCCGCCCCCAGGATAGTAACAAACTCATTAAACCCACTATCCCGGCTTCAGCCAGCCTAGGAAAAAAGTCTAAGCCATTCAGCCTGCGAGTAGGTGCGAGCCACAGCGGCTGGGTCTCAATTCAGGCAGCAGAAATTCACCCTTGGAGATCCCAAGGTCCCAGGTTCCAGCCCCGGCTGTCTTCAGTACATTAAGCAACGGGTTTCTTTTCTTTTCACCCCGTTGTCTGGTTGTAATAGCTCTTGTTTTGAAGCGTCCTGGGGTCTGGATAACTTTGCACAGACCTCACCCAGGCGAAGAGAACCCCCGCAACCTTTAGGAGGGGTGCTGACCGGCAGAGGGTCTCTGGAAGCTACAGCCCCTGTTGCAGGCTTGTCTACACAGGGGTGTTGCTACGCTAAGTCCAGCTACTCGGTGTGAGAATGCCTGTGTGCGCACAGTGCGATTCCTTAGCGCGCTGAGTTTATCATAATTAAGGCCGCGTGTCGGTCACAGAGGCGGTGACTTTCCCTGACCGCCGTGACTTCTGCAGGGACCGGTGTGGCAGGCTCGGCCAGCCCCTGGGCCAGCGGCAGTTTGGATGTGGCAGGGAGCTCCGAGCTGGGGCAGGGGGTTAGTGTGTTGGGTTGCGCTTGCCCTGGGGGGGCCTCCCGTTGGCATGCCCCTGAAGCTCCTAGGCGGAGGCGCCAGGGCTCTCCGCACACTGCCATGATCTGCGTTCCCAGCCAATGGGAGCTGAGGAGCCGGTGTTTGTGGCAGGAGCAGCGCGCGGAGTCCTTCCGGCTGCCCCTCCCCCTAGAGCTGCAGGGACGTTCCAGTCCCAGCTGGGTAGGGAGCCTGGCAACCCTCCCCCCAGCACCACTGGGGGGTCCCGGACCACCTCTCCCCTCCACCCTAGAGCCCCCCCCCCCCCCAGACCAAGTTTTAGTGAGGGGTAGATAGTAAAAGTCCTGGACAGGCGCCAGGGCCTGAATTTTGTTTACTGCCCGTGACCTGCCCATGACTTTTACTAAAAATACTAAAACGTAGCCTTAACCATAAGTGCACGCTGAGGGAAATTGAAAGAGGACACACCTGTCCCATGTACACCAGCCAGCTACGCCCCTGTGTGGACAGGGCCTCTGACAAGGACCCTGGACAGAAGAGTGCTGAGTTGCCAGCAGGCCAGGGCGTAGGGAGCCAAAGGCCTGAGGTGAACGAGATACAGGTCACCACCCCCTTCACCATCAGACTCCGAGGGGTCCTTGGAGGGGCGGGTGCCAGATGTGGGTTCAGGACTCTGGATTCTGTCTCCGTGGCCGGGAGGAGGCAGCCGCTGGATTTCCTGCCAATGATGCTGCTGACTCTTGCTGAGAGGGGGAAGCGGGGTGCAAGGAGGGGCTTGTCCCCATAACCCCCGCCCCCTCTCACATGGCAAAATGAACCACGGACGGCAAAGCTCCGCCCGCCGAGTCCAGTCTGCAGCTGGCGCAAAGACAGGGCCTAGTATTGAGTCCACACGTGCGAACCTTTATGGAGTCTGACTGAAACCAAGGGAGTGTGCCGGTGTGGCAGGATCGGGCCCCACAGCAGACCACCTGGGAAGGCGCAGCCCCGGGAGAGGAGTGGGGTCATACCGCTCTGTGGGGAGGGTCACAATGTACGCGGTGGGAGAGGAAGCCTGCCTGCCCCTGGCGCTCCCATATGCCTCGATTCCACAGCCCAGGACTTGCCCCAGAATCTACCATTTAATATTTTTAAAAAGGACACTTCTAAACCTCCTGTGGCTATAGAGTAACTAGTGGGATTGAGTGTAACCAGCGTTGGAGTCTGAGGCAGCCCCAAACACTAGCTGGGTGAGGTATGAGAACTTACCAGTTCAGCTCATGAGGGACACAAGGTGCGGGGAGGTAACATCTTTTACTGGACCAACTTCTGGGGGTGAGAGAGACGAGCTTTTGAACGACCCCCGGCTCTTCTGCAGGGTGGAAGAGATTATTTAGCATAAGTAGTTAGCACATAAGGGATCAGTCAGGGCCGAGGGGCCCATTAATCCCTCTGCAGTCATAAAACAATCTGTTCCACCTTGCAGTTTGGCGTACTTGTCCCAGCCCTGAAGAGCTCCTGGAGCTCGGAAACTTGTTTCTCACCAACAGAAGTGGGTTCAGCAAAAGAGAGTACCTCCTCCACCTTGTCTTTCGAATATCCTGGGACCAACATGGCTCACAGTGCGTGAGATCACCGTATTGTAACTTCTGGAGCAAGGCACGTTTCTGCGTTGGCTGCAGTCGAAGGAGTTCCCATAGATGCAGAATGTGTAACGTCTCCACTGGGGATCAGGGACTTGATTTCATAGAAATCAGGGTTGGAAGGGACCTCAGGAGGTATCTAGACCAACCCCCTGCTCAAAGCAGGACCAATCCCCAACTAAATCATCCAACAGATTTTTACCCCAGATCCCTAAATCTCAAGGATTGAGTTTACCACCCTGAGTTTATCAGGCTAATGCTCAAACCACTGAGTTATCCCTCCCTCCATTTGGTTTTTCATGCTAAAGTTTTGTTTATGAGAGGCCGATCCCTGTGTGCTGGGTAGGTCAGTGTTAAGGGGAAGCTGTACCAGACGCTGAAGTGCTCCTAAGTCCTGCATGAAGCACTAAGCTTTGTTCTGGCCGGCTCTATTTAGCTGTTTCCCCTTCTCCATGCTGTTGAGTTCAGTCTCAGGCTGGTGGGGTGTGTTTTGTTTTGTTTTTAATTTAGCGTAAAACTTGCCAGACTGAGAACACCGCTCCAAGCAGCGTGTCTGCAAATGAGGTGGGAACGCGAGGCCGGTGTGACAAGAGCGGCTCACGCCTCGGGGTTACACATGCTGCGTCAGTCACTAAGGAGAAGTCACACGCACAGCTACTCCAGGCGGGATGGGCAAAGATTGGAACCCTGTGTGTACGCCTCCCCCTCAGGAGCATAGGAAGGGCCCTCCTGCCTCCTCAAATCCAGCCCTGTCTATTGCAGGCAGTCCCATCAGAGAGGTCTCTTCCTAAATTTACCACGCTCCATCTTAAAACGAGCTAGGTTGTTTGCCCAGACCCGAGAGCCCTCGTTACCCCCTACCTCCAGTGTGCTCCTGTATATAACACTTATCATGAAACAAACGCAGCAGGGGGTTGGTCTAGATGCCCTCCTGAGGCCCCTTCCAACCCTGCTAGTCTCGGAAGGGTTAGTTAAGGAAAGAGAGGTTCCACTCGAAACAAGAGCGCCTGGTGGAAACAAATGGCTACACTACAAAACAAAATCCTAAAATGTGAACGAGGCCGGATGCTTATGAACAGTTCCCTTAGCTGAAAAAGAGGTTTTGCCCCAAAGTTCAGTCTGGGGCCGAGCGGGCTGGCTTCACAGGAACCATTGGTCCTGCTTTGAGCAGGGGGTCGGACCAGCTGGTCTCCTGAGGTCCCTTCCCACCCTGACAGTCTACGATCTGATCTTCCATGAAACACCCCTTCACAACACGATCTCCCACTTCCCCCCGAGCGTCCTCGCAGCTCTTCTTTGCACCTGTGCCAGCTCGGATTCCTCTTGAACCCCGGGGACGAGAACTGCGCGCGCTCTTCCCGCTGAGGTCCCACCATACACGGGGAGCAAGCTCAGGAACCCTTGAGCTGCCTGACCCTACAATAAGATCTGGCAGGGTGTTTGCGGCAGGCCCAGGGCCTAAGCCAGCTCCGGGTGAGCGAATGGCTCTTCTCCAGGTAAGGGCAGGGAGAGGCTTGACTGTTGGGGGTGGGGGAAGGCTAGGGGCAGCTGGTGGGGGTGAAAGAGAAGGCACAGTTACGGTGGGGGAGGGGAGTGAATGTTTCATGCACCCCCCCCCTCCCAGTCCTTTAAGTAACAAAGTTGAGCCCTGCCACGGGCAGCCCCTCGGGTCACTTGCTGTCCCCTCCTCCCCACCCATCTGGGTTTGTATTCTATGGGGCAGGCTTTCCCTAGAAGGGCAGCTGTCAGCCGGGAGGGGGGGAGCCCAGTCCCTGGGGCTCGGAGCTCACCGCCAGCATCCGGCAGCAGGTACGTTAGTGGGGGCAGGTTTATAAGGTGGGGGTGCTTCGGGCTGAGCAGGGAGGCAGTGGGCGAGGCCCTGCCCCCACACTGAGACCCCAGGCCCTGAAGAGCCCCCCAGCCCCAAAAAGGGGAGGGGGGATGGAAAGTTGTTCTCTGCATTTTGCGGCTGGGAACTACTGAGGCTGGGAGCCGGGGCTTGGCCCAGGGTCCCACAGCGGGACAGAGCCCGGCTCAGAGCTGAGTCCTCACCCGGGACTCTGTGTCAGGCGGGGGGGGGGGCAGCCACCCCCCCGGGGCAAAACCAGGAGATCATCCAGCAGGCTCCGGGATCAGCGTCTCCCCCCCCGCCCCCCAGGCTCTCCCGGGACCTGCCTGGGGAGCCGCCCCTCCCACCTGATCGGCTTTGCCCCGCCCCCCACCTGCTGGAGCCGCCCCACCTGGGCAGCGGGCCCCGCCCCCGGCTCCTCCCCCCGCCCCGGGCTGCGCTCCGCCACCTGCCGCGCGCGGCTCGGCTCGGCTCGGCTCGGCTGCGGGATGAGCGCGGCGGGGCAGCCGCCTGTGCGGGGAGCCGGCGGGATGGAGCCGCTGCCGCTGGCCCTGGGGCTGGCCGCGCTGCTGGGTGAGTGAGCCGGGCCGGGCCGGGCCGGGCCGGGCCGGGCCGGGGGGGGGGGAGGCAACGGGGGGAGACCGCGCGGGGCTGGGGCGGGAGCGGTCCCGGGCGGCGGGTGCCGGGGGAGGGGGGGGGGGCGAACGCGGCTCAGCTCCCGGTCCCAGATCGGGGGGCTCCCCGCCTGCCGGGGGTGTCTCGGGGCGCCGCCCCCTCCCTGCTGGGGTGGCCGATCCCCCCAGGACCCCGCAATCGGCCCGGGCAGACCCTGCCCCCCCTATTAGGCAACTGGGGGCGCTTCCCCAGGCTCAGCCAGGCGCCCGCCCCCCTGACCCTGCTGCTGGGGGGTGCCGGCAGGAGGACGCTGCAACTCCGGGCCAGCTTGGGCACCCTCTGAGCGGAGCCAGCCCCAGGGCAAAAACCCAGGAGGGCGCCAGTGGTGGAATAAGGGATCCCCAGGGGCAGCGTCTCCTGCCCCCCCCCCCCGGGCTGGCAGTGGGTGGGTTGTGCCTTGAAGCAGGGGGGGGGGCCCTTGGCGGTTTAAACACCTGGTCTGAAGATAGCTGTGGATGCTCTGCTAGCCTGGGCAGGAGGACCCAAATAAGAGGGGGGAAGGGAATAGCCTGCTCTTCCGCCTGCCACCCTGGAAAGGGTTAAACACTCTCCCCCCCCTGCACTGCACACAAGAGGGACAGTGGCTTTTGACCCCCCGCCTGGGTCAAACTGAGCCAAGCGATCATCAAACACGCTAAAGTGTTTCTCTGCCCAGGCTGTTGCCCTGGCCAAGTTCAGCTTTCTGCTCCCGGCCGCGTCTCCAACTTTTCCTTCGAGTCTCTGTGGTTTGTGGCGCGGCGGGCGCTTGTCCCTGTTTGTTCTCTGGGCTGGATTTGCTCAGACTTTCAAAAGAGAGAGAGTCACCTTTATGGACAGAGCTCAAGCCCTGGAAATATCAGCCAGAAAGGAGATGGTTTGGGGAAGTTACATGCAACTGAAAACAGGGGTTGAATGGGAACTGTTAGGGAACCTTAAATGTAGGAGTCCTAGAGACCGTCCCGAATGATCGATTGATCCCAAGCATGCTGACGATCTAGTCTGACCTCCTATCCCAGGGATTCCTGTATCGAGCCTGTCTGATTTGGTGTGCTCTGTACCCGGTGTATTTCTGTGGGCCGGTTGTGGAGTTATCGAAATGATTTCCTGTGCAAAGGACTCCGGGGTGGGCTGCCAAAGAAGCCTCGGTCTCCCAAATCGATCTGCTCGGGCCGCTGTCGCAAGCAGCGTGTTTGATTTGGAAGAACAAGCAGTATTCTGGGATTGTTCTGCACTGGAAAATTGCATTGGTTTAACCACTCAGTCAAGGGTATGAAAAAGCCCCCCCCCCCCACACCCCTGCACTGTGTAGTGAAGCTAAGTCCCTGTGTGGACAGTGCTGTGTTGACAGACGTGGGATTATGGATGGTGGCAGAAGACCCCCCCTGTCCATCAGCATAGGAAGCCTGCATTGAAGTGCGGCAGGACCGCACCTCTGCTGTGTTGTTTGCAGCATAGACAAGCCCCGAGTCTGCCCCGGGAGCCCGCAGTGGGTCTCCTGGATATATCTTATCGCTGGCGATGGCCGGCCGACGGAGGCCTTGGCGTCTGCACTGCAAATGGATGTCGACCGAAGTTACATCAGCATCCAGCTGCTGCGGTTGATTACGTCGCTGGTGCGTGTACACACCAGACTGCTGGTGTGGGTGGTGCCCGTCCTCACCGGGGAGCGCTGGCATCGAGGGCGCCTTCCTGACCTCCGCGTGAGCGGGGCGGGGCATGGGGCTCGCGTCTTTAAGAGCCAGTCCTGTAACCGGCCAGCTGGGACCGTCTCTCCTGTTTGGTGCATTACCTTTGGGAATGTTGAAATGCTAATGAAATGCTAATTGGGGGAGAGCCAGCCTATCGCTTGCTCCCCTGGTCCACAGCACAAGGAACAATTCAGGTGCAGAATGACAGTCGAATGTGCCTTTGAGTGTTTGATGGGTTGCTGCCCATGGGTGGCAGGGGGAGGCTGTGCCTCCCCAAATAGCCTAGTGTGGCCACACCCATCCTCCGCCCCCAGGCCAGTGCTCTCCCCTGGCTAGCCCAGGCTCCTTGGGGCTGGCTGTCCTGCCTCCCGCTCGGGCTAGGGATGGCTCGGCTGCCCGGAGCACTGAGACTGGGGGCACAACTGCCCGGCACTCCTGGGCTGGCCGCCCGGCACCCCAAAGCCGGCTGCTGCCACCCGGCTGCTAGGGTCGCAGTGCGGGGGCTCTGGGCTGCTGCGAGGGAGGGGGCAAAAGGGAAGGGTGGGCAGGATAAGAGAGCCCAGGGGCTGGCTAGCTTCCCCCAACCACTGAGTCACTGGCCGCCGATGTTGCTGGCGTTGTTTACTTCCAAACTTTGACTTCAGTGGGAAACATTTCCCAATGGTTATAGCTGCCTGCTGTGTTCTGCATAATATCTGTGAAGCTAGGGGGGGAAGTTTCCCCCCCGGGGTGGAGGTGGAGTGGCTGTCTGCTGAATGTGAACTACCACATACAAGAGCTCCAGATGAAGCTGTATGGCCCAGGGAGGCTTTGAAAGAACATTTGAATAGTGTGCCGGAGTAGCCTGTGTTGCCACAGTGTGTGGTAGAACACACTGGCCCTGCGGATTGGCAACCACTGGGATGAATCTTGTCGTGAGTGCCGTGTATGTAGGACTGTAACGTTGTCAATGTGCCTATTAATAACGGTTGTGGATGATGGGTTGGGTTTTGTGACGAAGTGAAGTCACAGGAAATTGGGGAGTGTCAGACCTGCTCAGCACCCAACAGCACGTGTTGGGAACTAATAAAGGTTCGTTTTGTTCCAAAAATAGGACTTGATTCAGTAACATGCACCAGGAAACTTAAAAAAAAGAACCAAACAAATCTTAATCAATTAAGGGAACAGAACTTTTGAAGGGGGAAGAACACTCCTTTCCATTTCGGGTTCACATACACCGACCGTGGCTTTCACAGATCCGTGTCTGTGATGCTGGGAATGTCTTTAATGTCTCGTGTGGCAGCTACCGTCTAGAATGTTGGGTGAGGGTGGAGGGGGTAGAGGGTGGTCCCAATATTGAATTCGCAAGGGGCTGCAGACGGAGGCGAGCATGTGATTGCTGAACCTCCAAGTCTGCCGGAGTCTACAGCATCTCAGTTTGCTCAAGCACCTCCCGCGGCACGTTCCTCTCCGTTTCCTGTGCCTTTCTCCTCTCCACTCCGTCCTTCTCCACGCTGTCTGCAGTGGTGACCCTCCAGGCTCTGTGCTCCTTCTCTGATGCAGCATTGGGTTGCAGGATCCTAGAAAAGAATCCCAGAATCTCAGGGTTGGAAGGGACCTCAGGAGGGATCTAGTCCAACCCCCTGCTCAAAGCAGGACCAATCTCAACTAAATCATCCCAGCCAGGGCTTTGTCAAGCCGGACCTTCAAAACCTCCTGTCCTCCTGAGTCCTCTTCCAGCAACACATCGCTTGTTGGCCTCCCCGGCCTACTGTAGCTCCTTGGCTTTCATGCAGTGCTACTGCGGGCCCCAGTTGTAGCCCTTCTCCTGCCTCCCCCAAGCAATCTGCTCATCGGTGTCCATGTTTCTGTGGATGGGCAGAGCTGTGCTTGCATGGGCTCTTCTCCCCCACAAGCCCAGGAGATCCGATATCTTCCGTCTTCTCCCGGCAGGAGCGCGTCTTTTGCGTGTAGCGGGCTTGGTCCGCTGAGCAGTTACACTCCTCCATTGTTGGTTGTACATGAGACAACCAAGATAAGGAATTTCAAAAATCCACAGGGCTTTACTGGGGAGGGCCGTGGAGTTCACAACGGTGACCAGAGCGGTCACTGTGGGGCATTGTGGGACAGCTTGTGGAGGCCAGTAACAGCTGATGTAAGTAACACAGTGTCTACACTATCACTGTGTCACCCAGACTACATTGAGCGTGACTCTCCGCTGCTCTGGATGATAAGTCAAGTCAGTGTAGCAGGGCACTTATGTCTGTGGGAGCCAAATTTAAATGTAGACAGCTAGGTTGACTTAAACTGCCTTGTGTCAACCTAACCATATAGTGTAGACGAGGCCACTCGGAGACCAGGTGGAGGTCGCGGTGATAGATGCCATTTCGGCTGTGCTTTGGTTTCTTACCATTCTTACCTTTTGACTAGGCTTTGGTTTCTTACCATTGTGCTTCCCACAAGCCTCCCTTGCTAAACTGGTCTCTTGTCTCGGTTTGATCTCATTTAGATGGAAATCTGCCGGCTGTAGCGTGTGGTTAATCTGTTTGTAGGGCACTGGGTAAGTGTGTGTGAGCCTTTAAAAATGATTTGTGGTGATACAGTTTATAGGTTTAAGATTAGCAGCCATGCTAGTCTATATCCATAAATAAGACGAGGAAGACTTTGTAGCACCTTAGAGACTAACCAGTTTATTTCAGCATAAGCTTTGTGGGCTATAGCCCACTTCATCGGATGCATAGAATGGAACAGGAGTAAGATGCATTTATACACACAGAAAGCAAAAACAAGTTGTACATTAGCATACGAATTCTAAGAGGCTGTTTAATTTGGATGGGCCATTATCAGCAGGAGAAAAAAACACCCTTTGAAATGGATCACTGTGTCTGGCAGGAGAGAGCAACTATTGAAGGTAAACTAACTATTGAAGGTGAAATCTGTGCGTGTACTGGAATGGGTTTTCCGTCTCGCTAGTGTAAAGAGATGTGTTCTCAGGCAGCCCTACCGCCTGCCGGCTGTTGCCCTTCACCCCTGGCCCTCCACACCAGGCCTGTCCCACCAGCTCTCGAGTGTTGGAAGGGGCTGGGAGGCAGGCGATGTCCTGGACCCGGGCTGGTGATTGGTTGTCATCACCTTTCCAGTCACGGTCTGGACGGTTGTAATGAGATGACTGTAAAACAGTCCTTCTGAGGTGTAACACCATGTGACTGGCCCCTGGTAACTGAGCTGGGCTGTAGCAGGGAGGACCTTTCTGAGCCTCTCTGGCTCTGGAGGGGGGCTCTCCTCCGCTCTCCAGAAGGGACTGAGCTGCCCCCAACCGCCTGGCTAGATACACTATTGCAACACAGGAGAACTGAGCAAGCGACTCCGGAAACTCCTCCCCAGAGCCAGCTGCACCAGGCTGCGGAGTCCCCCCTCCTCCAAAGGAAGTGGCAGCAGCTTAGGATGTTGCAAAGACTGTGCCCTGGGGAATGGGAGTGGCCCTCTATTTCCACCTCTCATTTCCACGATCCAGAGCCATTGCGCCCACAGCGGGTAAAGTTCCCTAGTTACAAGGCTTAACCCGGGGGGGGCAGAAAGGGGGGTGGTTGTGGCAAGGCAGATTCCATAGCCAGAGCCCTCCGTGGGTTGGGGGTCTCAAATTCCGACGAGTCTTCTCCCTGGCGAAGGCTGAGCCGAGCTTTCTAGCAAAGGGGCAAGAGCCGCACGAGATGAAACGCCTGTCTGGAGTTGTTTCTGGACCCTTCCTGCAGTTAGCACTGCACAGTTTGAACACTGGCCTGCTAAACCCAGGGTTGTGAGTTCAATCCTTGAGGGAGTCATTTAGGGATGTGGGGCAAAAATAGGGACTGCTTTGAGCAGGGGGTTGGACTAGATGATCTCCTGAGGTCCCTTCCAACCCTGCTAGTCTATGACATCTCTTCTGAAGCTGGCCTGCCCCCGAGCCTAAATTCCGGCTGAAATCGTCTTGGTGCTTCAATTTTCTTGTTCTGGAAATACAAGGCAAACTCAATCCCAGCCTTCAACTTTGGGTCACACGAATTGTCTCTTTCCGTTCGGCCCGGCAAGAGTTAACGCAAGCCAGCCAACTTCTATCTAGAGTAGCGAAGTCACATTTTTCATGATTTTGACTCCCTTGGGTATGAAGCGCCTTCTGCCCCCGGGTCGTGAGAAATGTAGTGGGGGACTTTCTCAACATGCACCGCTCCAAAGGCCAGCGCCTCGTATCTTTTCATTTATAAATAGCCACTGCCCACAAACAGTCTAACTTTCCACGCCCCCTGAGTCTGGGAAGGGAGGTGAACATGACTTCGGCCTCCCTCAAAGTCCTTTTTTTAGGATTTTCCCCCACTTTGGTCTCTTGTGATGCTTGTTCCTGAGCTAGGGTGACCAGATGTCCTGATTATTTTTTTTTTATAGGGACACTCCTGATTTTTGGGTCTTTTTCTTATCTAGGTTCTTATTAACCCCCACCCCCTGAACTGATTTTTCACACTGGTCACTCTATCCTGAGCTGTCTCTGTGTACCAGCAAGTTTCGATCATGCTAATACCGGTGCTTCTCGGAGAGCGCTTGTCTCTTGGTTTAATTTCTGTCTCGGTTTCACATCGCGTAATCATCTTGATCCCATACAGCGAGGTCATCAAAAGAAATCCGTCTTCATCCTTTAATTCCCAAATGTTTAATAGCTTATAGGGTGGAAATCTGATTGGGGAGCGCGGGCCGGAATTAGGAAGTGCCGCAGACCGTCGGAAATCTAATTTCGGCGACCTTCCCAGTTTGAGGGGGGGGGAGGGGAGGTTTTTGTTGGGCCTTGAAATATCCCGAGTGGTCTCGGGACCAGAAATCCAAACCATGGTGTCCTGGTTTAGATCTTGGAGGAGGCTTGCTTCTACCGTTCGGCCAGATGGGAACAGAGCTGGTTTAACTAATCCTAGTTTCACTTGCAATGAAATGATGAGTCTTGTCTGGTACGTTATATAATCCACACGCATGCATCGGCGCACACTCTGCGGGGAGGGAGAGCTCAGTGGTTTGAGCATTGCCCTGCTAAACCCAGGGTTGTGAGTTCAATCCTTGAGGGGGCCATTTAGGGATATGGGGCAAAAATGGGGATTGGTCTTGCTTTGAGCAGGGGGTTGGACTAGATGATCTCCTGAGGTCCCTTCCAACTCTGATTCTATGATTCTCCCCAGGCCACTGCAAACTCTGCCGCACACCCAGACCCTGAGTGGGGTTTGCCCTGCGATGGCACCTCGTGCCCATGGCACCGAGGGCAGGGAGAGTGACTCCTTCTCAGCACTTGCCCTGCAGGGAGAAACGGGCAGCGCCCCGGCAGTAGGAGCTCCTTGGTGCCGAGCATTTGTGAAAATCGGGTGCGACTCTCTGGGCCTCATGCGTGCAATGGGGCTCTTCCCCCTCTCCCCATCGGGCGGCTCTGTTTAGAGCACAAGTGCCCACCCCGGTCCCCTGGCGGGGTCTCTGTGTGCTGCTGTAGGGCCCAGTAGTCCCACGAAAGGGGCAAGGGCTGAATCCTTGAAGAAACAGGGCTAGATGGGCACCAGCCTGGCTTTAAAAAGCATCGTGTCCTATCTGTGCTGTCTGCTCGGGAGGGCGGAGAAGGTACCTGTCTGTCTGTCCAGCCTAAAGGTTTCCCACGGGCCAGGCAGATGTTTGATTTGTAGGGTTTGCCTGCCCACTGAAGTTAATTCAGCAAGTGCATTGACAGCAGCGTTCCCTCTGGGTGCTCTTATTCCAGTAGAGCGTCCACACCGGGGCCGACACCAGGGATAACTCCCGCGGCAGCAAGCCCCGCCCCTCTGGGTCTGGAGGACAAGTCGCGCCGGGGAGCGAGGGCCGGGCATGCGCGGCGTTGTGACTATCTTGAGTTCACCGGAGTCAGCAGTCCAAAGTGTGCTCTGCCGCGCCTCGGACGGAATTCACGTCGTAAACGTCTTAAAGCTGTGGTAATTTATCCGGGCCTAAGCGAATAACCCCTGCAAAGAGCTGCCAGGAGTCCCCATCGCTAGCCTCACTGAGTAAGCGCCTCAAAATCACAAGGCTTCAGAAATAACCCTTGTCCCTGTGTCGAAGCCTTTGGGGTCATTCACGCTGGAAACTTTTCTCTGCCCCCACATTATTCCTGTTGGATTAAGGCAAGCCAAGAGTCTCCCCTCATCCCCTGACTCCAGGAGCTGGGGCTCCAAGGAGAAGGCCGGATGTGGCGAGGCTCCTGATGAAACGGGGAGAGTTACTGTCGCTGTGGGTTGCTGCTGCCCTGCTGGTTTGGCTGTGTCGGCCGTGACACCCCCCCACCCCACCCCCGTTGCTGATACTGTGAAACTGAAACTCTGACCCCTTCCCAACAGTGCCGGTGCCAGGAAGAGGACTTTAAACCAGCAGATGGGCTGGGATGTGAGCGAGGTCAGTGACTCCGGAGGCCGGATGTGAATCACCCCGGGGTTCGTCCCAGGCCTCCAGCAGAGTGTGTCGCTAGGGGCTGCGTTGGCAGAGTCCAAACCAGCACTTCCAGCCGTGGCCAGCCACAGGGAAGGGGGGAGAGTCAATTGTCGGCCCCTCTCCTGGGAGAGAGTAGCACCGTCCTCTGCAGAGAGAAAGCCACAAGGGTCATCACTGCAGCCTAACCCCTGCTGCCTAAAAAGCAAGCCCACCTACCCAGAACCCCTCTGAACCCTGAGACACGAGGGGCAGGGCTGATGGCAGGAGAGAGGGAACCCGGGGGGAGGTATTTTGCGGAGAGGTTGGCTAGAAGGGAGTGGGGAATCTCCAGGAAGAAGGGGGCAGGACAGCACAGCTGGTATCCGGGGCTATTCCTTCTGCCCGAGAGCTTTAATAATGCGTCATCGTATTTAAATAGCCAGATATGCATCCTAGTTGGTGATTGGGTCTATTTCGACCGATGCCTTGTCGGTACCGCGCCTGTGTTACTGGGGACGTTGTACAGCGTTCAGCTTGTTCAGATAACGCCTCGGGAGCAGAAATCGCCTCGCTGTGTTTGTACAGCCCCTAGCGCAATGGGGCACCGTGCTCTGGTGGGGATGCAAAGGGTTTCTCAACCTAGACCCATGGACAACCCTCAGAGAGGCTGGGGGGGGGGGGCTGGGCTCAGCAGAGTGGGGTTGTGGTCCTGGGAACTGCCCCCCCCCCAAATCCTCTTCCACCCAAGCATGGTGGGAAGCCCACCAGAAAGATGAGGAGGGAGAGAGAGGGGGGACTGGAGGGAACTCAGGAGAGTTGGGGCACCTGGGAGCAGAGAAGGCTGTGAGTGTGGGGAGGTGACCCAGGGCCTGGTCTCTCTCAGGGCAGGTGGCGTTGGTTGCATTGCTTTTTGAGCAGATAGGTCTTGGAGCTAGGCCTGCTCTTTCCGAAGCCCCCGTTGCTTTGGGAGCAGGGTTGGCCCCCCCCAGGAGTCCATGGGGAAGGAGAAAATCCTGCCCCGCCCTTGTGCAGCCACCTCCAGCATGCAAAGCTACTTCTGGACACCAGTGTTGTGCAGAGGTAACCCGCCGAACGACAGGAGATGATGGCAACCTTCTGGTTCTGGAGCTGCTAGATCCCTCAGGGTTTTGTTCCTGGCTTGTCTCTGAAAGCAGGAGGGCTAAAAACGCCCTTGGTTGAAAACCAAACCCAAGAGTCTTTCCTCATCCCCTGACTCCAGGAGCTGGGGCTTGGCGAAAACCTTGGCTATTGTGAGACCTGCTGGGGAGACCCTCTTGAGAAGGAGCTCACATTGCAGGACTGTCCCCCTTTGAAATAGGGCGCGAGAACGATCTTCAGCAGCCGACCCGGCCCCTTTAACACGGAGGCAGTTGGGGGACTAGCAGGCTGCTTCCTTCTTGTGGAGGATAAAGTGTCCATATGGTCACCGGGCAAAACAAAGTGAGCTCAGGGTGGTCAACTGAGGCTAATGCGAGGCTAATGTCCTCTTACGGTGTCAGGCGAGAAGCAGTGTCTGGGCAGCACCTATTCCTGCTTTCAGGGAGAACTGTTTCCCCAGCGTTCCTGTGGAGCCCAGCCGACGGTTGATGTACCCGGCTAGCTAGCTCTGCAATCCCCCCTGCATTTATTCTGGGTGCCGGAATGAGTCGTTAGAGACTCGAATATCCTGACCGACGGAACCTCTGCTAACACCCCCGGGCTCAGAGAGGCCCAACCCGCAGCTGGGGAACGGCACGTGACCCGCCTGGCAGCTGCGTCCCCCAAAGAAATCATTAATCCTCTGTACCGGCTTCCCTCGGCCACAGTCCTGAGAGATGCTGGGGGCGGAGGGCAGGGGGCGGAGGGGCCTCTCTGTGTAAATCATAAATCTAGGGGGGGCAACTGTTTAAAGAGAGAGCGTTTTCCATCTGGCAAAGGGGCCTGAGGCAGGAGATTCCCGTATCTGGCCAGGTGCTTAGAGCCCAAACATCTGGCTAAAGCTCTGGTCGGAAGGTGTTCAGGGCAAGGCAGGGGGTTTCCCATGGATGTCACTTCATGATTTTATAGACCTCTGTCATATCCCCCCGGGCGTCTCTTTTCTAAGCTGGACCGTCCCAGTCTTGTCTCTCCCCCTGTGGAAACTGTTCCAGGCCTTTAATCATTGACGCCCTTCTCTGCCCCTTTCCCAATTTTAATGTGTCTTTTTTGAGATGCGGCAACCAGAACAGTATTCAAGGTGTGCTGAGCTCCACCCAAACTCGCCGTGAAATAGCTAACGAAGCTTTAATTCACTCCTCTTAATTTTGGTGCAGGCGTCCTAATTTGATTTTGCGAAGGGTACGTCTGTGCTCCCGCCCCCTGGCGGGTGGCGTTCGACGTATCAGGGATCGATTGATCGCGTCTCACCTAGACGCGATCAATCGATCCCTGAAAGCGCTCCCGCCGACTTCCGCCAACGCCGCAAGAGGAGTAAGCGGAGTCGACGGGGGAGCTGCTGCGGTCGACCCGGCGCCGCGGGGACGGCACGAATAGCATAGCTGAAGTTGCGTGCCTTAGTTCGAAACACTCCCGCTAGTGTAGCCCAGGCCTAAGATTCAAGCAGCTATCCACATGCAGATTTGCATTGAAATTTGCTCTTCTGTTATTTCCGTGCACATCTGTGACTGATCCAGCCCTACAGCCTGTTCACACCTGTGCAAACCTGCTGAAGAGATTCCACCGGTGCTAGGCTTCATGTGAATTACAGAACTATTGTTTTTATTCCACCTCCCAGCCCCACAAACTTCCCTGAAGCAGGAGTTATGCTGGGGTGTCTCCTCATGTTTCATCCCGAGAAATAATCTCTCTACTTGTAAACGTGACAGATTTGCTACCAAGATCACCGAGTCGCAGCTATGGAATCACATGATGTCCTGTTTAGTCACTTTCCTTAGCAGAGGCGCATTGGAAGCCAAAAGGAAGAAAACCCCGCAGACCGAATTCTGTTGCATGTCGGTCGACTTTAGGAGGCACAAAATCCCATTGAGTTAGTGAGGGATCTGAGAGCATTTACAGGGCACTTGGAGAGTGTCTGAGGATAGAGATCAGATTTGAAATGGGACATTTACTGGCAGTCTTGAACAGCCAACTTCTCCCTTGTGCCTTGATGAAACAGGGGTGTGTGTGTGTGTGTGTGTGTGTGTGGAGAGAGGTACGGTTTTCATCACCAGCTCCCGTGCAGGGTTGTGTTGAGTAATGTACAGAGAAATATTCTTGTTCCAGCCTGTGCTTCTGGTAGGGCTGACGGTAACTCATTCACCATGCTGCTGTATATACATGCCGGTAGTAGATTAATTTTTTTGGATCCGATTAAGATATTCGCCACCTAACGGTTTCAAATCCTCTAAGTCTGTAGCAAGTGCCAGTGACCCCGGGAGCTCAGAGAACAATTCCAGAGCCAGACAAGGGGCAGAGGTTGGGAACATCTTTGCAGTTCGCCAAGGGATGCATTAAACGGCATTTGGGTAGATTCCTAATTTTTAAGGCCAGGTATGTGTGAAGAAGCGGAGATGCTCTCTCCCCTCCCCCAGGCGTCTTCTCTGCGGTCGGTTGCTGGTCCAGACTGACTCCAGCCATCCTTGATGCTAAGCACAGGGTGAGGCGCTACCCTTTCCGTACGCCTGAGACAGTTTATTTGGAAACCTCCATTGAGAACCACTGGTGTCAGCGCAGGGATAACACAGGATTGGCAGAGATTGCAAGCATTGCTAGCCATCCTCTAATCAGAGGAATACACCAGGTGCTTAGAGGAAGATGAATGAGGCTGGAGTAGGGTGACCAGACAGTCAATGTGAAAAATCGGGACGGGGGTGGGGAGGGTAATAGGAGCCTATATAAGAAAAAGACCCCAAAATCAGGTCACCCTAGGATGGAGGAATCTCACTAGCAAAATCCAAAGGCAGCCTTGATGGATCATGTACTTACATGGTCCCCATCACGTCCCCATCTTTACTCTGTTTATCTTCGCATGTCCCAGTGAGGCAGGGGAGCGCCAGAAGTGCTAAGTGACTTGCCCAAGAGCAGGGCAGGGTCTCCCAAGTCGCAGCCCTAACCACTAGACTGGCCCTTCTCTCCTGGGAAGAGAGCTGCTATGGAGGCCAGCTGCCCGGGAAGTGGGGGGCGGGGCAGCGATTGTGACGTGGAATGCAGGGCTCTGGGGTGTCCCAAACCTGGAGAGGAATGGCCACCCCTTTCTGCAGGCCCGGGAGAAGAGTGGTGGGCTTCCTGTTTCTGCGCCCGTCCACTGGTTCCCGGGTTATTTCGGCCCCAGAACCTGGGCTATCGGTGCTGGTGGAGAGGAGCAGGAGCGAGATACGGAGGCAGAGATTGAGGTCGGGTCTGGAGCGAAGTTTAACCCTCTAGCTGAGTAGCTCAGTCCTGTTTCTAGGAGGACCAAATCCCTGAATTTAGGTCAGCGAATCCAGCCTAGAGAGGGACACAAGGACGCCTTCAAATCTCTGTCCTGCCCGCTCCTCCTCCTGCGGTGTGATCTGAGCATCTCTCTCGGCACAGCAGCAGCTCAAAGGCAAGGGAGCCCTTGCCTGGTCTTTTGTTAGGATCAACGATGGAAACGCTGCACAATCGCCGCTCCATTCGGGCCGTACCACGGAGCCGGGTGGGCTACCAATGCCGTTGTGTCTTTGCAGCAAGCTTAGCGCGTTGCAGTCCTATAGCAAACCTCTCTGGATCCAACGTGCTGCTCCGCTCCGAGCAACACATTTTCTGACTCCCGTTTGCTGGAGAGAGAGTTGCACATGAAAAGATCTGCAGTGGGAAGGGGGTCCAGGCTGTCTCCCACCCCTTTCTGATGAATACTAACTGCTCCAGCCCCTGGAGAAGGGAATGTTGTCCATCTGATTAGCGGCTTTAAGTATCCTGCACCCCCCGGGGAAGTGGGTAATCTTGGTTGTGCGTAGGGTGTGTTTTCCTCCACTGGACAACACCAGTAGGTTCTGCAGAGGTCTTAAGATGTCTTTCCTGTTCCTTGTGGGCCAGGGCTGTTGTGGTGGAAATCGTGGCACTCAAACTCTGCCCACGGTCCAAGAATAACTGGGCATCTCTACTAAAATGACCAGCAGTGAAAAAGGTGGTGGTGACATTTCAAATGGTTGTGGTTAGATTTCAGATTTAACGAGCTGCCGAGATGGGCGAGGGGAGTTCGTGCTGGTCTTCAAACTGGTCCTTCCTGCTATTGGCAGACGCCTGCAGCTCTGCCTCAGTTTCCCACAGGAAAGTTTATTTCCACAACCTTCGGCGATGGCTATTTAATTCCCGGTTTAAAAGAGAGTTTTAAATCATTCAGGGCAGCCTGGGAATGCACTGAGTACTGGCTCAAGCCAGATCCTGTTGGAAACGGGCAAATCCGTCCTTTCCATGCTTTGCTGTAGTCTGGGAGATAAATGAAGATGTTAGTAAATTGGGAACACCATAGGCACTACTGGTGCAAGAAGTGATCAGGGGGAGCTGTGCGGTGTGAGCCCGAGAAACAGTACAGTCAGAGAAGAACAACGTTTCAACACCGTTTCCTTGGAATGTTTGGCTGCTCGGGTCGGTTCCTGGAGCGCTAGCTGGTTAAACATACAGACACTCATTAGTTTCCTGGTACGCCTTCCTGAAACAGAGCCATGGTTCTGAGAACTTCCCTTCTAGCACGTCTGCTCAAACCCTGCCCATTGTGTGACCGGCAGAACCCCCTTAATAGGCATGGAGAATAAATGGACAAACCCCGGCAGCGCCTTGGGGTGTAGCCCGGGCTTAGGCGCTGACCCCTGGCAAGTGGGCAAAAGTCCTGGTGGACAATCAGTGGACAGACTCTCCATCGCCGACGATGTTTAGATCACACTAGAGGCTTTTCTCAGAGCTCTGCTCCAGGAATCCGTGTGGGGCAGGTCTCCAGAGGCCAGACAAGAGGATTGCCGTCTTGGAATCCATGAATGAACTCCTCTCCAAACCTGTAGCTGGGGGAGAGCTTCCCTGAGCTACACGGTTGGCCGTCCCGTCCCCTTCTCTGGGAGCACTGAGCGGGGATTCCATGCTGGGCTCCATGGCTTGGATCCTGCAGCTGTGTGGGGGTGTGTGTGAGAGGGGGTGTGACCTAGGCACTGTTTGGCGTCGGTCCCATCATGGCTGCCTTTTCCATATTCCGTACTTTGTTTGCGAGGCGGCTGTATGTTCAATGCCAGAGCGGCTGTTCACTGCTCCGGAGCAAATAGAGCGGAGCCCTGACCCAGCCTGTTCTGGACTCTTGATCAGCTGTTATCTGCTGGCGGGGAAGGGTGGCCTCCCTGGCACGGATGGGAAATCGAGAGAGCTGGTTTCCGTTCCTGCCCTAGCCACAGACTCCACGTGCGCTTGGATAAGTCACTTTATCTCTCCGGCCTCCGCCTCTCCTGTGTACAGTGTGGAGGATGAGGCTTTGTTGCCCTTTGTCTGGTCCATTTAAACAGTCAGTCCTGCGGCACAGGGTGATCTTTCGCCGTGTGGCTGTACAGTTTATGCCCCTGGTGGTGCGGGGACAGATTTGTAATGGGATCCCGGCCCAGCTTCCTTCAGCTGGAGTTCCTGTGTGCACTGCATGATCCCAGAGGCCAGATAGTGATCAATGGCTCCAAGTCTAGTTGGCAGCTTGTATCGAGCGGAGGGCCCCAAGGGTTGGTCCCGGGGCTGGTTTTATTCAATATCTTTATCAATGATCTGGAGGATGGTGTGGACTGCACCCTCAGCAAGTTTGCAGATGACACTAAACTGGGAGGATACACTGGAGGGTAGGGATAGGGGATACAGGGACCTAGACAAATTAGAGGACTGGGCCAAAAGAAATTTGATGAGGTTCAACAAGGAGAAGTGCAGAGTCCTGCACTTAGGACGGAAGAATCCCATGCACTGCTACAGACTAGGGACCGACTGGCTGGGCAGCAGTTCTGCAGAAATGGACCTAGGGATTACAGTGGATGAGAAGCTGGATATGAGTCAACAGTGTGCCCTTGTTGCCAAGAAGGCTAATGGCATTTTGGGCTGTATAAGCAGGGACATTGCCAGCAGATCGAGGGATGTGATTGTTCCCCTCTACGCGACATTGGTGAGGCCTCATCTGGAGTACTGTGTCCAGTTTTGGGGCCCACACTACAAAAAGGATGTGGAAAAATTGGAAAGAGTCCAGAGAAGGGCAACAAAAATTATTAGGGGCCTGGAGCGCATGACTTATGAGGAGAGGCTGAGAGAACTGGGATTGTTTAGTCTGCAGAAGAGAAGACTGAGGGGAGATTTGATAGCTGCTTTCAACTACCTGAAAGGGGGTTCTAAAGAGGATGGATCTAGGCTGTTCTCAGTGGTAGCAGATGACAGAACCAGGAGTAATGGTCACAAGTTGCAGTTGGGAAGGTTTAGATTGGATATGAGGAAAAACTTTTTCCCTAGGAGGGTGGCGAAGCACTGGAATGGGTTACCTAGGGAGGTGGTAGAATCTCCTTCCTTAGAGGTTTTTAAGGTCAGGCTTGACAAAGCCCTGGCTGGGATGATTTAATTGGGGATCAGTCCTGCTTTGAGCAGGGGGTTGGACTAGATGATCTCCTGAGGTCCCTTCCAACTCTGAGATTCTAGGATGGGTTCTCCCCTGGCATAGGTAATCCTTCAACCCAGCTATCGCCCTTGGGGGGAGTTGGAAGAATTCTGTCTATTTCGTTAATCACGGTGAGTCTAGTAGGTAAGATGGGAAACTTCTGTTCAGAGCAGAGCGCCCGCCCAGTGCTGTGCGCTCGTGTACACACCCATTGCAGCAGGAAGGGTTTGTCTACCGCTGGGCTGCGTGGCTGGTTCACTGCAGTGTAGATTTCCCCTCCCGGGCTGCCCCCCCTGAGTTCTGGGGCCCTCCCGCCTCACAGGGTCCTAGAGCCTGGATGCCCTAGGGTGACCGGACAGCAAGTGTGAAAAATCAGGATGGGGGATGGGGGGAGGGGGGGAATAGGAGCCTAGATAAGAAAAAGACCCAAATGCCGGGACTGAGGCACATGCAGGCTTAGTGGCCAAATTTTGAACCGAGCCGGTAGCAGCCCCGTACTTTGGCCAGGGCAGGGAGCGTCTGGAATAGGTTTGAAAGCACCGTGCTGCCCAGGCCACACTGGGGTCGTCAGAAGGTACCTTGGCGCAAGGGGCTGAGCTGCAGAGGAAGGGCAGTGGCGCAGGTCAACAACGGGGAGCAAGTCTGGGATGGGAGGAATGCACTGATTGGTCCTGAGCCCTGTAAGCAGAGAGGCCGTGCAGGAATTAGTGTCTGTGCTGAGCGTCTGCTGTAGAAAACACCTAAATCTCTGCCACAGGACCCGGCTACCGACCAACGCGTGGTGCTGAGTGCGGGTTAGGGGCTCGTTTAACAACCTGCATCTGAGACTGACTAGCCCCAGCCAGCTCCAGCACCCTCATTCGTCCTTCAGCCAGGCCCCAAAGGTCCATTTTGACCTTGCATTGTTCCGAGGTCTGATAGCTCCAGTCCTGCGGCTGCCCGTGTTAGACACCCGGGGCCTGGGCCGTCCGAACGCCCTGCTAGCTGGACTGGCGGCCCCTGAATCTGCACTTGAGTGCATGCTTTATGTGGTATTGGTTGTGGACTCTTATTTCTCAGCGCAACAGTAAATAATGCATGAAAGTCACTCAGACGAGCCCACGAAAGTCACTCAGATGAGCACTAAAGAGTGAAACGCAGCGAAATCCAAACATCAGCAGGGCACATGTGAAAGGAAGAAGGGTTGCAGTTGAACAAGAAATCTCTTCACACCTCCATGTCGTGCTTCCTTAATACGATTCACTGAAAATGTTTCTATTTAGGACAAATGCCGTTTTTTTGCAGCGTATGGGACAAATCAGTAGTCCCGTGTCTCAAAGCACCGTCACATGAGGGGCTAATGGAGGCCTTGTCTGCAATTCTGGCGAGCTAAGGGGGATTATAAAGCAGAGCAGATGAAAATTTGGAATTTCCCTCCCAGAGGAAACTTCAATATTTTGTTTCTGTCCTAAATCAGGATGAAAGGGTGAAATATCGAAATCTTTCATGGGACAAAAAATGTTGAAAAGTTTTGATTTGGGAGCATTCAAATGTTTTGTTTTTCCCGTTGGCTCGGTTCACCATGAAGCTGTCTGCCTGAGCCACCAGGGCACCTTCTGGGATTGTAGTTGGGCTGCTTCATTTCCCCCATTCTCGCCTCCGGCCAGGCTCCCCTACCAGACTACATCTCCCATGATGCATCACTGCAGCTCAGCCAGAAAGGCAGCCATGAGGCATCATGGGACATGGCCCTGCAGTAGCTCAGGTGAACACAGATTAACACTGGGCTGAACCTCAATGTTTTGATTTGATTGAACAAACCCCATCTGTTTCAATTCAGGACGACTGACCCAGCATGAAATATTTTGTTTTGATTTTCCTGAGGGGGCATCAAATTTTCAGCAAAATCAACTTTTTGGGGCAGAAAGTCTCGACTTACGGAAACCACATTTTTCACCGAGAACCCATTTGGATGGAAAATTCCCACCCAACTATGAAGGTGGAGGGAAAGTGGCTGGCAGCAGCTATCTACTAAGGGTGTTCGTTACCACTCCCAGCTGGTTAGTAAGTTGGAATGGTCTGTGGCAATTCGGGCCCAGTGGTTTGATTTTGTCTGGAATCATAGTATCTCAGAGTTGGAAGGGACCTCAGGAGATCATCCAAGTCCAACCCCCTGCTCAAAGCAGGAACAATCCTCTATTTTTGCCCCATATTCCCAAATGGTCCCCTCAAGGATTGAACTCACAACCCTGGGTTTAGCAGGCCATTGCTCAAACCACTGAGCTATCCCTCCTTCCCCAAGCCTGTCTGTAAATCAATAAGACTCCGGAGGGTTGTTGGGTGTTGTTCATCTCTCCTAGGTGGTGACTGCTCACCAGCCTGTTTAGATTGTGTTGTGAATATCTTTTTCCCCCATTTCAAGCAAGCTACGTGCGAGTATAAGTTTTGCCCCTGACCTTCTCACATGATTGGAAAGGAGCAGTTTTACACTGCTTACTGAAAAAGCGCCAGTGAGTCTCTGTGCCGGCTATCTTGGGACAACTTGACGTTCTATCCCATGGGAAATGCACACTAGCTTGCTAAATAGCTACATGATGCTATGCAGGGCTTATTCGAAAAATGTTAGCTAATGCCAGTTAACTCTCTGAGCATTTAATATTCACTGATATATCTCTAGCATCAGAGAGAGATTTCTAGGTCATGCTTTGGGGGCAAAATCAATATAGAGCCTAATAGAAAAGGTAACGTAATATGAAATGTCTAAGGCCTTGATGCTCTAAAGATAAAGGCCTATGGTGTAATGAGAATCAAGCCCAATATGTCAAAAATATATTGCAAGGTGATATACACAGATCAGCTCTTTTCTTGTGCTCACCCGCGTTCTGTATATCTACACTGCAGTCCGAAAGGTGACTGCAGCAAATGCCAATATATACCCATGCTAGCTTTGAACTGGCTTGAGGAACAATAGCAGTGAAGCTGTGGCAGTGTGGACTAGCCACTCAAATACATACCCAGGGTGCGGGGCAGGCTCGGACAGCCTGTGCCACTGCAGGTTCATTGCTAGCTGGCATGGGTCTGTCTACACCTTCGGCAGTCACACCTCTGTTTGCAGTGTAGGCCGGCCTGACAGTGTAATGCAGCCGAAGAGGAGGAGTTAAGACTGCACGTGCAAACTCAAATTTCCTGGCTTTGGGGGACTTTAACGCTGCAATCTTAACGGTGCATTCCTGTAGGGATTGATTATTGCAATATTAAGGCAGTTATTTAACAAAGGTCCTGGCGGTGTTCATTAACAAGCCACTCGTTAATTCAGTTTCTCTCACTCGGGCATTTTCCGTGCAAACTCCCCCAGGATTCCTTGCAACATTCTTCAAGCGGGTGAGGTGCCCAGGAACTGCTGATGATACCTGTAGAAGGGTCCTGGGCAGATCCATCTGGAGATTCCTCTGTCAGGCTCTGCCCTGCCCGGAGATTGTGTTTGCTAGAATCCGGCTGGTTCTTTGGAACGTTAAACACGGCCTGGAATGTGGGGGAGCGCCTGAAACTGACACTTCCGCTTTATTCCAGGGACTGGCTTCCCACACTGCCAAGAGAGGGGGGGAGAACCCATTTGTGGAGCTCTTTCCCTCTAGTACTCTTCTAGGACTGGTTCCCCTTTGTGGTGGGGATCCACGCGCTTGGCATATGAGCCTGTATCCCAGCAGGCATGTTGCAGGAAACTGACTGCTAAGAGCAATGGACCTCGGCGACAGCCATCATCACTAAACAGAGGTCACAAAATAATACGGTCCATCCTGGTATTGTAGCTAAAATGCAAGAGGAGGGGAGGGATAGCTCAGTGGTTTGGAATGGTTTACCTAGGGAGGTGGTAGAATCACCTTCCTTAGAGGTTTTTAAGGTCAGGCTTGATAAAGCCCTGGCTGGGATGATTTAGTTGGGGATTGGTCCTGCTTTGAGCAGGGGGCTGGATTATATGATCTTCTGAGGTCCCTTCCAACCCTGATTATTCTCTGATTCTATTCTAAGAGAAGGCAAGGTGTAGCAGATGGTCTGGGTAGGCATTTAAAATGAACAGGCATTTAGTATATATACAGTGATGTATTTATTGTTTTTCAATCTCTGTATCCAGGTTTGGTATGAACTGAGTACCAAGTTGGGATCTACGGTATTGTTTCCAAAATGCAAGAAATAGAATAGGCTCCCAAAGTATCCGACCACCTTCCTCCCGTCTTATGAGTGTACGCGACCCATTTTTATTGCCATTTCATTTAAAATTAAAAACCAAATATCTCAGGTCTGTTTGGCTGGTCCCATGGAAACAACATTCTCTAGCTGCTCAGAGCAGATTGTTCAAAGTGACAAGTGGAAAAAGCCATGCGTCCTGGAAGTTTTGTGGCGTGCAAAGAAGTTAGCCAAAACTAGTGAATATTTCACCGACCTTTCCCCCTCTTTCCTCCCCAACCTCTAGGTTTATCCCACTGTTTGCCGGCTGTCATGTGGGACTTAACAACCCTGTCACATCTCATTCCGGCAAGAAGCTTCTAAACATGGCAGTTCTAATAACCCCAAGTGATGGCTTCTCGTCACATGATGAGTTGTAATCAATAAATCATGTGCGAGATGTGGCTATGTAGGCCAACTCATATCTGCGTTTCAATGTCCAGGCTGTAAGAACATTTCTGAGCTTGGTTGCTGAACTGATTCACCTCCTCGGTGCCTGTTTTTTGGCTCAGAGTAATTGCAAGCAAAATCTAATTCCGTGTGTTTCGGGCAATAGAAGGAAATGGAATGACACTGAAATCCCTTCTTGCCAAATAGCCCTCATTGCCATCTATGGGTTTGCTAAGCAAAGTGTGGAACTTAGATCATGTGCAAAACAAACTGCCTGTCTAGTTTTTTTAAAAAAAATCTGCATGACCGGCGGGAGGCGATATCCGTGTTTATCATGCACCCTGCAAGATTGGATATTTTATTCTAAAGCCCCGCTCCTGGGATCACCTGAATGCATGAGAATCTCCGGGGTTTGGTTTGGTTTTGATGGAATTTCCTAGCCTTCCTGGGGGGCATGGAGCTGGAAAACCGGAATCTCGATGTTTCAAGCACCAGCGGACAAATCAAAAGACACAAGTAGTTAATCTTTAAAAAACAAAAGGCTTCGTGATTTTTAAACCAATCTTGTGATTCTTTTTTGCAGGGGGATGGGGGGGGGTTGATGCATGATTTTTT
This sequence comes from Sternotherus odoratus, assembly GCA_032164245.1. Classification (NCBI taxonomy): domain Eukaryota; kingdom Metazoa; phylum Chordata; order Testudines; family Kinosternidae; genus Sternotherus; species Sternotherus odoratus. The sequence goes on along the minus strand of JAVMKO010000019.1, from coordinate 12,878,709 downwards.
GGGTGCTTTGGGATGGCAACCCTGCACCTGGTTTTGGGGGGAGCACAGCTTTTCAGATCTGCAGTTGAATATTATTTGGAGCCAAAGGGATCAGAAGCCCTGGGGTAAACACTGTACAAATGCGTACAGAGGTTCAGATTCTCAAGAGGTGCTGAACACTTGGAGTTCCTGTGGGCTACAGGTGAAGCCCCAGATGCTCACTGGATGCAACTTAAATCAACCATTGAAATCACTCCGTTTCTAAAAAGATTCTTTGATTTAAAACAAGGTGAGGCTTTGTAAACGTTGCAGTTTGTAAACGTTGCAATTTGTAAACGTTGCAATTTGTAAACGTTGCAATTTGTAAACGTTGCAATTTGTAAACGTTGCAATTTGTAAACTTGTAGCTTATGGGCTTGGTTCCACTTGCAGCTATAGAGTGCTTTGGGTTAAACCCGCCTTTGGCGAGCGCCCGAGGGAAAGCGCTCCAGTCCGTCCACACTGAGAGCTGAACGCGCACTGGCGTGGCCACGTTTGCGGCACTTGCAGCTGCATTGGGGGAGGTGCGTTATGGGCAGCTATCCCAGCGTTCAAGTGGCTGCAACATGCTTTTCAAATGCGGGGGGGTGGGGGTGGAGTGTGACAGGTAGTGGGGGAGGGGGAGAGAGTGGATTTTTGGGGTGCTGAGAGTGTGTCAGCACGCTGTCCTCTACGTTCAGACTCCCCCTCCCGCCTCTCACTCACTCGTTAGCTGTTTGTTTTTTTCTCCCCCTGCACTGTTTGGTTTTTTCTCAGACCAGATGAGCAACCCGCCCTCCCGAAACGGAGCTGCACTTCCGTGTCCGAGTTCACAACAAAGACAAGAGAGGCCACGGCAGTGAAGGGAATTATGGGGCAGTTTCTGGAGGTCACTGAGAGCGCAGTATCGTTACTACCCGTTTACACTGGAGCTGCAGCGTCTCACCCAGTACGCAACAGCTGTTAATCCTCTTGCAAGGTGGAGTACCAGGATCCAGCGCTCTATTTGCCTTGCCAGTGTGGACGGGTAGTAAGGTAGAGCGCTTTGGGAGGCTTTATTGCGGTATAAAGTGCCAAGGTAGCCAAGCCCTTAGATCAAATATATAATGAACTAAATGTTGCTTTTCAAAGTCTCTCCTGATAGGATGTCGTCTCTGAATTTTACAGAACTGCTACAGGTAAAGAAAAAACATTTAAGATGGAGGCTGTGATCCCGCTAACATGAACCAGCTGGGTTCCTTTACTTACATGAATAATCCTCTTGGTGTCACTGGAATTACTCGCATGTGCTTAAAGTTTAGCGTGTGCATAAGGGTTGGTCAAAATTGTATTTCTTGTGGCACGAAATCTTTGTAACTTCGAAACAACGTTGCTCCAGTGCTAAGGCTGAAAAGAGATCTAGACTTGGCAGTAACTTTATTAATGGATTGAAACTTATTTTATACAGGCCCAAGTTTCAAAAAATAGGAGCCTGAAGTCCTAAACCCATATGTAGGCTCGGAAGGGAAGGGATTTCTCAAAAGTGCATAGGAGTACGTCGGTACTGCAATGAAAAAACCCTTGGCACCAAGCCTCAGAGCCCACATCAATTGCCGTGGGTTTGTGGGGCCAGGCTGCGGTGTCTAAAATAGCAGTGTGGACATTCCCACTTGGGCCATGGGACTAAATGATTTGATGGTCCCTTCTGCCATGAAACTCCGTGAAACTCAAATGCTGGCAGCTTAAGTTGCCCGGTGGTGTGCTTGTATCCCAGCTGCTCGTCGGAGGGCAAGCCCTGCTGGGACTCCTGTTTGCGGGAAGGTTGAACCTTGCTGCTGCCCTATCGGGGATGTGACTTTTGGACAATCAGTCCCCCCACCCCACCCCCCAGGGTGGGGGTATTTGGAGTGGTCCATGTGGCCAGGAGATGTGGGGGAAGGGGACTCTCCATCATCCTGGGAGCCAGTGGTTCCTCCCCAAGGACCTGTTCAGGAGCCGGCAGTTTCCCCCTCTCCCCACGTCAGGGCATCTGGTCTGTTCGCCCCACGCTGCTGCGGAGTTTCACTCTTTAACTTGAAATCCAGCCAGCAAACTGGGAGCCGCTTCCCTTCTTTTCCTGAGGGACTAAATAAAGTCAAGGGCTGGGAACAATAATGGGAAAAGCCTCCCTTCCCAGGCTGCCTACCGTGGAGCCAGCTCGCCGGTTTGTTTACAAAGGCCCTGTTGGGAGAGGATTAATCTCCAGCGAACGAGCGATAGGGAGACTCCGGTGGTGAATTAGCGCTCGCGCGGGGAGGCAGGGGCTGGGTTTCTATGTCAGCCAGGAACGTAACTGGTGAGAACTACCTCTGTGATCACAGCCGTTCTCTTATAACCCTCTCGGCACATTGCCAGCACAGGAGCTGCCAGGGAATGGCCAGGTACTAAGAATATATCCACCGGGGTCGACCGGGGTCGCTTCCTTGCCAATCATCCCCCGAAAGGCTGGTTTCAGACACGTCCCTGCCCACGTAATTGTAAAGCACCCGCCTTGTTACCCTAGTGGCCTTTTCTTCTTGCTGGGATTTCTTAAGTTCTTATGTTCTTACAATGGCGTTAGCTATTCTTAGGTGATGAGTCGTCCACCCTCACACACCCAGCGATGGTAGGCTAATTTCTCTCAGCCCTACGTGGAGAGGGCGAATCCTGCCGCTTCCCTCAGGGGAGAGAGCCGGGCGGGCTGGAATTGTGTGGCACCTTTAATTCAATGTCTGTGTAGGGGAGGACAATCCCCTTACATTGTTCAAATTGCCTTGTCGAAATCTTGGCATCCATTGTCCTCCTGAGAAACTAACTTATCACCCAGCGGCAGAGCTTCCTGCCTAGGCGCTGTGAGGAATCGTCAGGAAATGTTGCTCGTGTCTGGGAAAACCAGATATCTTAAGAAGTCTAAAAATATCCCCGCACATGGGCTACTGTTTGCTTCCTGGGAAATACTTTGCAGTCCATTCCAAAGTCATCCCAGGATGTTATTCGCTTCTTTGGAGGGACAGTCGGAGCTTACGGCACTGTTATCTGCGCCTCGGTGCTGGGTTTAGTGGGGTTGGATCCTCTCTGTGGACTCACCGGCTTCTTTCTGTTTCCAATGCTGGTACTGGGTCCATTCCAGGGGCAGAGAAACAGGTTCCACTGTGCAACTTTACTGCCTGTTCCCCCTAATATTTTAACCCCACCCACTCTCTTGGAAGAGTGGCTGTATTTGTGCTGCAAGCCAGGCTATGAGCTGACATTGCCATAGAGTTTGGTTCATAGAGCTTAAGGGGAGAGGATCATCCAGTCTGACCTCCCGGGCCCTTGCATTTAGCTCAGTCGCTTGTGTCAGCTAGTCCAGGTCAATCAAAGAATCTCAGAAGGGACCTCAGGAGATCATCTAGTGAAGTCCATCCCCTGCTCAAAGCAGGACCAGTCCCTAGTTTTGCCCCAGATCCCTAAATGCCCCCCTCAAGGATTGAACTCACAACCCTGGGTTTAGCAGGCCAAGGCTCAAACCACTGAGCTACCCCTCGCCCTCAAATACTAGGTGCCTCTTCCTGACACAACAGTGAAGCCCCACTGAGAGCCCTGACCGGATTAGGGACACCACTCCAGTTGCCCGCAACCTGACCACCTTTCACCAAAGCTGCCATTTCCGGGTGAGGCGGGCGTGTGCCTGGGCCTTACGTAACCCACATACAAGGGCGGCTCCAGGCACCAGCGCGGCAAGCCTTGGGGGGCGGCCGGCCGGCAGCTTTTAGGGCGGCAGTCTGGTGGCCTTCGGGGGCGTTTCTGCGGGCGGTCCCGTGGATCCAATATCTCCTGACGTCCGTATGGAGCCCGTGGCGTGGTCAGCTGGGAAACAATGGAGAGCAAGCCAGGCAATCAGGAAAAGGCCTTTAAAAACATCAGGGGACTTTCAAGGGACGGGGGTGGGGCTTCTGGTCTCCATGACCCCTGGGCAGTGGAGTTCACAATGGAGACCAGAGTGATCAGTGTGTGGCATTGTGGGACAGATGCTGGAGGACAAATCGGGTTGACATAACTACTTGTCAACCTAAGTACACCAGTGTGCCACTCGGGTGGGGTGTTACCATGCTGGCATGGGGGGAAAACCTACAAACACGTGCCACAGCTAGGTCGACATAAGGTGCCTTGCATTGACCTAACTTTGTAGGGTAGACCAGGCCTTCGGGCCATGCTGGGGTTAGACTTGGCTAACGCCGGCTTAAGTTCACCCCTTTGGTTATAGACCCAACCACGTTCCTGGGAAGAGAAGGCCTGATCCGGAGCTGTGATGCGCTTGGAGTGGCTGTTAGTTGCACCGTGGTAGTGCCTGGAGACGGGCTCTGTGGGCCGGGCACTGTACAAACGAGGCAGCAAACGGGGCCCTGACCTCTTGCTTTGACGAATGGGCCCGGGAAGGGAATTCTGTAGAGCGTCCCTTGGAAGCATTGGGGGTTGATGTGTTTTAAAGGGGCCCCCTGACACCCGAGGGTGCGGGCTGGGTCTGAGCAGATAATGGGCGAGGAGGCGGGAGCCACATGCTAATGCCACAGCCAATGGTAAAGCCAACGCCCTGTTCCTAGAGCACCCTGGGATGTAGGAAATACTGGAGCTATTCATTTATGGCTTAGTGCCATCACATCATAGCGGTGGCAGGTAATCAATGCCCTTATTAGAGCCCTTTATGTAAATGGGAACGGGCTTTGGAAAAGTATTGGAAACCCAAGGCCTAGTGCAGAGAGAGCCCGTGGGCTGCTGCTCACGGTCACGGCGGATCTGCCGGGGTCAGTCTGTTTGAACTCTTGTTTGGAAGCGGGTCGGGCGGGGACTGGACTCTCGCCCGGGGTACCTGGTCGGCTCAGCTAGAGATCAGCCCCAGGGAGGGCCTGTTCGGGGACCCGCTGCCCGATCCAAAGTGTGTTAGATGGGACTGGGTGCCCCAGCCCCATTCCGATGCTAGAGGAAGCAGAGGCAAGTCTGTCTCCTCCGCCTCTTGCCTTCTAACAGTGCACTGCTGACCTCTCTCGTAGATTACTTCCCAGCTGATCCTCCTTCTGCAGTGTTGGGAAATAATCTCTGGGCTGCAACTCCAGCAATCAAACCGGCTCTCCGCAGTCACCGGGGGGGGAGGGTGTAGCGTTCTCCCTGGGGCTCCCTTTAAATCCTGAGGGAGACTCGGGGACGCCCCTTCCATCCCGTTACTCTTCCCCAATGCTCTGCTTATTGGTTGCCCCTTGTCTGGGGAGCTTGGCCTGCGTTCACTGCCGCCGTCCACATCGCGGGGAGAGGGGGGCCTTTTGCTTTGGGCGTTCTCCGCGGAAACCAGCTGTCCGTCCGCAGCGTCAAAGTGGGGAGCGAGGGGGCTCCGAAATGGAGCCCTCCCATAAAGAACCCCGACCGGAGAGAGACTAACCGGGGGAAACTGGGTGGATTTGAATAAACTCCAGAGAGGAAGGCGAGCCTGCAAGGTTAAGGCCATAGTGAGATGGAGGAGACGCCCCCCCCCCCAGCCCCCCATTCAATTCCCTGCTCTGTCTCTGTGAGCTTGACAAGTCACTTCACCTCCATGGGCCTCGGCTGCACCCCTTTTTCTCCCACCCCGGACTGTCCGCTCCGAGGGGCAGGGACACCCCGTCTCTGACAGACCCCGAGCTCAGCTGGGGCCCCTCGACGCTCCGTAGTAATGAGAGGCTAGAAACTAACCATCCAATGAGCTGGAAAGCCTTGAAACGCCGAGAAATTGGGGGCACAATTCACGTCCTCGGCACAGGCATGACAAAGATCACAGACCAATTTACTGAGCCTCTCTGGGAAACGTTTCTATTCCAGGCCATGAGATCTAATGAGAGAGAGAGAGATTGAGCCTAGCACCAGGGAGATCTCTAGCACTTGCACTGGAGATCAGATTAAGCTAATTTTAGGTGACTAATTGCCGCTGCAGGGACAGGCAGCACCTGGGAAGACGGAGCTGGGAGGATTAAATGGCAGCAGAGCAAGCGGAGAGATTTCACCCAGTCCTACTATGGTCTCACTAGACCGGTCCCTTATAACTCGATGCCGGCACCGGGGCAAGTTTGGGAGCCTTAGAGAGGAGGAACCTTTGGAAGAACTTATTTCCTGCAATTTGAGAAGGTGTCTGTGCCCGGACGTGCCATCTACAGTCTCCCGGGTTTATAGGCATGTGGCAGAGGCAGTAATATGGGGTGGGGTAGCTCAGTGGTGTGAGCATTGGCCTGCTAACCCCAGGGTTGTGAGTTCAATCCTTGAGGGGGCCATTTAGGGATTTCTGGGTGAGATTGTGGCCTGTGTTGTGGAGGAGGTCAGACTAGACGATCATAATGGGCCCTTCTGACCTTAAAGTCTAGGAGTATGCCCTCAAGGGGAGTGGGCCCCGCTGCCAGAGGTGGGCACTGAGCTGCTCCGTTCGGTCAGTTCAGGGGGTGCGTCTAACTTGGGGTTTCCCTCATGAAGAGCATTGTAAGTTCTGTGATTGAGTCCTTGTGCCGCTCCCAAACCCCCCTCTCCAGCCCAGAAGGAAGCCTACGTTGGCTGGGTCATCTTCTCACATACTGCCCGATGTCACTTAGCCCCTCCCTCTAAGGAAGGAGGCCCTTAGCCACATGCTAAGGCAGAAAGTCATACGAATGGCCCTGGATCCGGCTCTTCTGATAGTCCCCTTGGATGGGCTGTTGTCACCAAACCTTTGGTCCCATGGTGGGACCAGCCTTGTACTCATTTGAGAGGTCGCCAGCCATGAGTAGCAGGAGCATGTGCAGAGGAACTGAGGGGATTTGAACCAGCTGCCTAGCACTCTTATCAGCGGGAGGAAGAGGCCAGGGTAAGGCAGGAACAACCAGCCGGAGGAGCCTCTGGGATGCCAGTAGATGGGAACAAGACGTAAAGAAATCTTTATCAAAAAGGCCATAAGTGCCGTTTCCTGTTGTTGTCGTGAGCATTTCCAGGGCTTTGTCCTTGGCGGGGTCCTGGGGAAACGGCTGGGCCTGATGTCAGAGCTGTTCCTGTGTGCAGGGAAATGTCTTATTCCCATTGTCTCGCATCCTCTTACCGAATGCTCGACCGCGGGAGCCCGGAAATCCCTCCCTTCTGAAGGCCGATGGCAACATCTCAGGAGCGCCAACATGGAGTGAAGACAGCGGGTGCTGTTCTGGGGCCCGGGAGCCCCTCTTCGCTCTCGCATTGCCACCTGCTCTTGTGGCAATGACCAGATCCAGTGTGGAAGCTAAATTTGTCAGGGGAAATGGGAAATCGCCCATTGGATAAGTGGGAAGGGGACTGAGCAATGAACATGGCCGTTCCAGATAGAATCAGAGAATCTCAGGGTTGGAAGGGACCTCAGGAGATCATCTAGTCCAACCCCCTGCTCAAAGCAGGACCAACCCCATTTTTGCCCCATATCCCTAAATGGCCCTGGGTTTAGCAGGCCAATGCTCAAACCACTGAGCTATCCCTCCCCCCACAATCCTGTGTGCCTCTGGATGGACCAGCGTGCCAGCCACATGTTTGATGAGTAACCCCTACGTGTTTGAGGCCTCCGTTCTGCAGGGTGCTTAAGTGTGCGTCAAATTACCCTGCAGAATCAGGGCCTTGCAGGGACTGGTAACTAATGAGACCGGCTGACTTTTGGTATGAATATGCTCTTGGAAAAGCAGCAAATACTGAGCCAGTAGCGGAAGGGGATTAACGAGGGCTCCGCCCCTGGAGACTTGCTCGGGGAGCTAGGTGACAGCACTGTTTGCAAACGGTCAACGCCGTTTGGCCCATTGCATGCTGGCCAGCTTACCAATCTGCCCCGTGCAGGCCCAAACAGCCTGTGAGCCAAAGAGGCCTGGAGGCTTCGTTCCAGGGTCGGTCTAGCTCCAGCCCATAATCCTGTCTGTCAAGTGGCCACGGCTAGCTGCTTCAGAGGCAAGTGCATGAGCTCCCTGGTGGACAATTATGGGATAATCGGCCCGGATGGGATGTTTCTTCTGACCCCCCAGGCCACTGGTGGTGGGCTGTGTCTTGGACCATGAGGCTTTGTCCCATGGAGCTTTATCCTGTCGGTTATAACTCCGAATGTTCTTGGATATGATTCTGAATACGAGCAGCCTTTCTGGTATTCTGTGGTCAGGGACTCCCACAGGCTAATTATACGGGAGGGAGGGATCAGTGGTTTGAGCGTTGGCCTGTTAAACCCAGGGTCGGGAGTTCAATCCTTAAAGGGGCCAAAATCTGTTGGATGATTTAATTGGGGATTGATTGGTCCCCCTTTGAGCAGGGGGTTGGACTAGATGATCTCCTGAGGTCCCTTCCAAGCCGGATATTCTATGATTATTACATGACATTAAAAGTATTTTTGATCCATTTTAAATGTTGCCTTTCGTTTTCAACGACTGTTCTCTTGCTCTTGCATTATATCGGAGGATACATGAGGGTGCCAGTCTTCTATCAGCTGGTAATTCATTTTACGTATCTCTCTCCATCCCAATCGTTTCCATTTCGTCACACGGAATTTTTGTGGCCCCTCTAAATTCCTGTATTTACTCACCTCCCACTGCAGCAAGTAACGTGACGCAAACCACCTTGCCAGGTGCCAAGAGGATGGGCAGGAACGGAATCTGCAGTTCCTGCCCCCCGCAGGGAAATTGGCAGAAGGCAGCCAGATGTGTGTAGGACTGACTGTAAACCACCAATTTTCAGTCACCAACACAGCGACTGTTTTTCCCTGAGCCCAAGTGCTGTACAAAATGCCATCCCCTGCCCTGAAGAGCCTGTAGCCTGGAAATCTCTTACATCTAGCTGCATGTATGTGGTGGACGGAAGAGCCCTGGCTGATCGCAGAGACGCAGCCCCACGAATCCACTCGTCCAGCTTCATCGTTGCTGGCAGAAATGTAAACACAAGTGATCAACGCTTCTAAATAAATCCCAAGGGAGCTGGTGCATTAAAATTCATCGGACAACTTGTTTCTGGTCACTACCCCCTCTGTACAAGGCCTCCCGCTAATAGATTGGATTTGTGATGCTAACGAACGTCGCGGTCAGGTTATTTGCGGGGTTTAGTCAAGGGAAATGGCAGTGGGCAAAGTCCAAGGGCTAGATGATAATTCCCGTCCCCTTGTGGGCAAGTCGCCTCTCTCTTCGGCATGTTCCGTGGTATTGGAATGTCAGAAAGATGCAGAATTAATCTCAGCCAGTCAGATCGCAGCTGAAGCCTCCCCCTGCAGCTGCTGTGTACAAATCGGAACGGTTAGTATCGGGCTCGTCACGATCAGGAGCCATTAGTTTCTATTTGAAGTGTTTCTGTGAGCGCCACTGCAATGAAAACGCTAAGAAGCCGGAAGAGCTGTAGCAGCCGGCGCTTCTGTGCGGTGAGAGTACAAACAAACATTCCCAGTTTCTATGCAGAAGGATTGGTCCACGGGTCCCAGCCCTCCTCCGAAAAGCACAAACTGTCTTGCAAACTTTCACTTTCACTGTCTTGGGAGTCTCCCCTCCTCAGCTGTGGTAAAAGAATACAAATCCTGTGGATCAGGAATGCCGACCCCCTCCCAACTCTAGGGAGGTGTATAACCTACTCCAGTATCACAGGGGTAGCCATGTTAGTCTGGATCTGCAAAAGCGACAGAGTCCTGTGGCATCTTATAGACTAACAGACGTATTGGAGCATAAGCTTTCGTAGGTGAATACCCACTTCGTCAGGTGCATGCAGTGGAAATGTCCAGAGGCAGGTATGGCTATGCAGGCAAGAATCAGGCTAGAGATAACGAGGTTAGTTCAATCAGGGAGGATGAGGTCCTCTTCTAGCAGTTGATCTGGAGGTGTGAACACCGAGAGAGGAGAAACTGCCTTTGTAGTTGACTAGCCATTCACAGTCTTTGTTTTATCCTGAGCTGATGGTGTCAAATTTGCAAATGAACTGAAGTTCAACAGTTTCTCTTCGAAGTCTGGTCCTGACGGTTTTTTGCTGCAGGATGGCTACCTTTAAATCCGCTATTGTGTGTCCAGGGAGATTGACGTGTTCTCCTACAGGTTTTTGTATATTGCCATTCCTAATATCTGATTTGTGTCCATTTATCCTTTTATGTAGGGACGGTCTAATTTGGCCAATGTAGATAGCAGAGGGGCATTGCTGACACATGATGGCATATATCACATTGGTGGAAGTGCAGGTGAATGGACCGATGATAATGTGGCTGATCTGGCTAGGTCCTGTGATGGGGTCGCTTTAGCCTGCTCCAGTATTATCAACTCTCTGTTTTCTCTCTGGTCTCACTGCAGTTATTTTTTCTTAAAACTTTGGCTTCTGGAGTCAGGAGATTAGGTGAGAATCTCTGCTTCGTTTAAAAAGAATGTGGTATCTCCATTGCAGAGAAAAGTTCAAAACATGACACAAGCGCCCCCTAGAGACTCAGAAAATAGAAGGCAAAATCTCATGTATTCCAAGTCAAATGCCTTGACGAAATCGAAGTATATTGCCCCAGCATTGTTACCTTTATCAGCCACATTTGTAATCTTATCCCCCAAAAAATAATCAAGTTAATCTGACAGGATCTATTTTTTCATAAACTCATGTTGATTTGCTTTAATTATATTACTTTCTTTTCATTCTTTATGAATCAAGTCCCATGTCAGATGCTCCATTATGTTGTCTGGGACTGATGCCAAATTGATAGGTTATAATGACCTGTGTCACCCTGTTTACCCTTTTCCAAGGCACACCATTAGCCTTCTTTCGGTTTTCTGGAACTTCTGCGGTGCTCTAAGACTTATTTTAAAATGTCTAACTTGGCTAGTTTCTGTTTAACTTTCTTCAGAGATTCCAGTGGAATGAAAATTGTTATCATCATATGTCTACTACAGCATCTGTGTTTTTCTGAAATATAAAAGAAAAATATTTATTGAACAATTCTGTCTTCTCTGAATTATTATTGATGATTTTGTGATTTCCATGGAGTAATGGACAAATATTGTTGGCAGGATTCTTTTTGTTCCTAATATACTCAAACTCTTTCATATCATCCATAACTCAGCTGACCACAGATTTCTCCTTGTCCTTTGCTTCCCTTATCAATTTTCTACAATTCCTAGCTTCTGATTTATACTAATTACTGTTGGCTCCCCCTTTCTTCTGTTTATTATATGCTTTATTTTTATAGCTGCCTTCACGTCCCCCTTTCAACCAGCTCAGTTTTTAAACTAATATGGCCTCCTTCCTCGATTGTGGCCTTTTGGGCTTCAAGTAAAGTGTTCTTAAACAATTCCCAATTATCATTCATGTTTCCCTGATTAAATTCTGCCACCAGTGGATTTGGTGCATAATTGTTTTCAGCTTTGTGAAATTGCTTGTTTTAAAGCACCAAGTATTTATATATCACTGGTTTGGACTTCATTCTGTTTGCGCATTACAAATGTGATCAGTGTAAACGTATCCTTCACCACTTCAGTTTGTCATCTGTACAGTGAGAATAGCAGCACTGCCCTGCCTCAGAGCGGGGATTGGAGAGTAAATACACTGATGACTCCGAGGCCCTCGACTGCTACAATGATGGGTACACACAAGATAGATAACCACCGATGCTCCTTGTTTCTGATGGTTTTTATAAAATTAATCTGTGCATATAGACTAGGTTTGGGGTTTATTGGTGAGAGGAGTCACCTGCCTTCAGTTTCACGTGTTTAAAAACAAAATCCGTTTGTAAATCCTCGAGGTGCAAAATGACGTTCGGCTCCGGCTCTGAAATTTCAGGTGCAGCTCGTAGACGCCGGCGCGGACTTGCTTGTAACTTTCCAGACAACAAAATCGTTATCCTGGGAGGAAGTGCTGGGAGGGTAGGAGGCGACCCGTGCCTGCCGATAGTGGGGGAGCGGAGTAAGGGCGCCGGCTTCAGCACTGTTATTGAGCATGCTCCGTCCATGTGAGCATGCTCAGTGCAAGTCGAGCACAAATTTGGTTGGGGGGGCACATGACCCTACATGCCACCCACATCTAGGGTGACCAGATGTCCCGATTTTATGGGGACAGTTGCGATTTTGGGGTCTTTTTCTTATATAGGCTCCAATTACCTCGATTTTTCACACTTGCTGTCTGCTCACCCTTCCCACACTCCCTCAGTGCAGCCTTGAAGCAAGGCACCCCAGTGATGCCAACCTAGCGTTGGCACTGTGCTTTGAGAGCCTCCGATGACATGCACTATTGCAGGGCGGGGTATCACCTACCGTCTCTGTTTCACGTTGTTCTGAGTCTTCCGTGTTGTCAGCTGTGGGCGCGTCACCGTCTCTTGTGCCCCGGTGCACCGCAAGATCCTGGGATCTCCGTGGGTGCCGAGGGGCTCTGGGGTTTGGATGCTCAGGTTTGGATGCTGCCCTTTGTCTGTAGTAGGGCTGGTTCCTGGGAGTCAGAATGAAGCCCTAGTACTGAATTTCTTTCTCTCTCTGCAGGTCTCTCCTCGGCGCTGCTGGAAGTCCACGTGGGACAAGCCTCGATCTCCACGATCCAGGGGCAGAGGGTGGTGTTGCCGATCTGGTACACGAGTGCCTCCCAGAGGAGCCCCTACGTCTCATGGGTCCTTGAGAGACCCGGAGCCAATCGTTTGCAGGTAAAAGGCACGGGGGGCAGAGAGGTGGACTGGTGCACTCTGGGGGCTTAGCGAGAAGCCTCACAGCCAGAGGAGATGATTCCCTGGTGACCCAACTCCTCTTCCTTGGCTCCTCCGTGTCCCTGTTAGGTTGGGTGGGGGAGCTGGGAGCTGCTCTGTCAGTGGCGGTAACCCACCCTCGTTGCGGGGCAAGTGTGACAGTGAATGAGTGCGCCCAGTGTGGGCTCCCTCTGGTTGCTGTGTCCCGGGTCACGGAGCCCTGCCTGGCCGTGTGCTGTGGTGCGCACGAGTCCTCTGGGAAGGTTGGCATTTGCCTGGAAAGTGGCCTCGGGGAGCTTCGCTAGCTTCTCCTCCTGCCTCTGTGACAAGGTGAGGGAGGGAATATCTTTTATTGGACCGACTTCTGTTGGGGAGAGCCACACACCGCTCTTCTGCAGGGCTGGGACCGGTACTCACAGCGTCGCCGCTAAATGATTCTCTTTCACCTGGTATCGAGCTGCGACGCGCCCCGATCTGAAACAGAGCTCCGTGGAGCTCCAAAGCACGTCTCTCCCCCCCCAACAGATGTTGTTCCGGTTAAAAGATGTTGCCTCACCCACCTCGTCTCTCTAAGATCCTGGGACTGTCATGACTCCACCACCTCTGCTCATCTGCAGAAGAGAAGACCGAGGGGGGATTTGGTAGCTGCTTTCAACTACCTGAAAGGGGGTTCCAAAGAGGATGGAGCTCGACTGTTCTCAGTGGTAGCAGATGACAGAACAAGGAGTAATGGTCTCAAGTTGCAGTGGGGGAGGTTGAGGTTGGATATTAGGAAAAACTTTTTCACTAGGAGGGTGGTGAAGCACTGGAATGGGTTACCTAGGGAGGTGGTGGAATCTCCTTCCTTAGAGCTTCAGGCTTGACAAAGCCCTGGCTGGGGTGATTTAGTTGGAGATTGGTCCTGCTTTGAGCAGGGGGTTGGACTAGATACCTCCTGAGGTCCCTTCCAACCCTGAGATTCTATGATTCTATGATCTTAGACGGGTCATTTGGTCTGGGCATAGGCGCTGGAACTAGGAGAACTAGGGCTGCCGCACCCCCTGGCTTGAAGCAGTTTCCATCCTCTACATGGTTTACAGTTCGATTCAATGGCTCTCAGCACCCCCCCACTATACAAATGATCCCAGCACCCCTGCGTCTGGGACCCTGTCTGTAAAATGGAGGTGGCCACGTACCTCACTGGGGCTGTGGGACATAAGGAAATATTTGTCACGTTCTGTAGAAGGCTAATCAGCGGCAGAGGTGGGGTTAAAACTCGGAGTCGTCCAGCTTCCTGTCCTGGGCTTAATTCCACATCTAGACGATGTGGATTCTGGAGGCTCCTCCCATTCAGAAACTTTATCAAAATCTCCCTGCACGAACAGTGAGATTTGCTCACGGAACCGCTCCGCCTCCTCCCAGGGAGAGGCAACCAGGTTCACGCAGGTTTTGGATGAAACTCTCGTGCTTTTCTTTGCCCCGTCCTAGAAAACAGGGCTCCCGTCGCCCCCCAAAGACATCCTGGGTGCATCTTCAATATCTGGGCCTCCCCTCTACACCCTGGGGGATAAACCATTGTGCAGGAGAAGCCTGTTCAGTGAGACAAAATGTCTCATCCCGGGCATTGCAACACGTCGGTGTGACCAGGGCTTTCCAAACGCCGAGGAAAGCGCGTGTGAGGATGGGGCCTGTGGCATCTTCCAAGTGCTGCCGACTCCTGGTTTTGCACCGCCCGGTTTTGACAGCCGGTTTCGTTACTCGACTAGCTTTTATTTCCACCTGCTTGTTCGGACTCCGAGCACAAAGGCGCCGCTGTTGGGGGTATCTCCACAGGGAGCGGTGTACAAGAAGCTAACCAGATCGCTGAGACGGACAATAGTGTATTGCGGCGTCAGAAGGGGCAGAGATTCCTGGGGCCAGGGAGGAACGGGAGGGAGCCATTGCAGCCTCACCTGGCCCGTGAGCAGTGAGGGGAGCCCGGAGGGACAAGCGGAGCTGGGTTAGGCTATTGCATGCACTAAGGAGCCGGGAGAGCCCAGGGAAGGGACCCGCAGCTCAGTGCGGCTTCCTCCCTGTGCTGCTCTGTCATACAATCCTAGAATCTATTGCGCGCTGCGTAGCCGCCGCATCTTTGTCCTGCCCTCTCTCAGTGACGCTGATCCCAGGAAAGTATTCGGTCTCCCCATCAGCCCCGTCCCAGAGTCTCCTCTTTCCCAGCTCCCTTAGTCTCTCCACCATTCCTGACCCTCCCATCTGTGGGTCGTGCTTGTTGCTCTCTTTTGCATGCTCCCGCAAGCTCTAATCCACAGAGGGATTGATAGTGAGGATTGAATGCAATGGAGCTTCCAGGCTATTAGTGGCTATGATGCAATCTGGAGATGTATCTCTTGAAGCCAGAGCGACTCTCTTACCCCACTCATTTGCCCCCCGATGGCTGCAGGGCTCCCAGGTGCACCGTCTTCTCTTCTCTCCCTTTTCAGATACTGACGTACATGGACGGGACGGTGAAGGTGCAGGAGACGTACCTGAAGAACCGGACCGGCTTCCTGCACCCCATGCCTTTCTTCAATATTTCCATCGCCATTAACAACACCCAGGAGATGGATTCCGGCGAGTACATGTGTACGGTCAACATTGTGGACGAAGATGCCATCAATGGGCAGAACATTGGCCTCGTCAACCTCACGGTTCTGGGTACGTTGTGGGGCCTCGCTCTCCGATGTGCCCTTTTGTGGCTGTGGGGGGGCGACGCAAGGCCCCAGGGTGACCCCAAAGGCTGGATGGTTTGTGGCAGGGCCACCTGCCGCGGGCATCTTGGCTGCTGCAGGGGGAGAGAGATGAAAAATATTAGCCGTTCCTGTAACAGACTTGAGTTGAATTGTCCAGAAACGGAGAGTTGTGGTCCAGAACCCTAAGACAGTCGGTTTCCACGGTGATGAGTGTGGTGTAAAAAGGTGAATTGAATAGGGTCTCTTAGAATCATAGAATCTCAGGGTGGGAAGGGACCAGTAATCATAGAATATCAGGGTTGGAAGGGACTTCAGGAGGTCATCTAGTCCAACCCCCTGCTCAAAGCAGGACCAATCCCCAACTGCTTTAGGGAAACAAATCAGATCCCTCTGGAGCCGGCGCGCTGGGTTGTTCACGATAACAGCCGAGGAGGGGGTTCTCTACGGCCTTGGCAGCAGAGCCAAAGCCAGGAACATGAGGGGGCCGGCTTCAAGCTTACCTGTCGGCTCTGGATTTCCAGGATGGACTTGTTTGGTGTGGCCTGTGGCCAATAGAGGGCGCTGTTTCTTTTTGCAAGTGACAGCTGGAGCCAGGCCCTGTGATGATGTCCCCATTCACAAGGTCCTAACCCGGCTTCTCCTGCTCCTCTCTCCAGTTCCTCCATCCCCCCCGAGGTGCCAGATCCACGGGAAACCCTACCTGGGGGGCAACGTCACCCTGAGCTGCCGGTCCTCCTTCAGCAAGCCCAGCCCCCGTTACAGCTGGCAGCGCACCGCCCCCAACACCCAGGTCTTCTTCGCACCCGCCCAAGGTATCGTTGTAACTGAGACTTTCCAAAGAACCTAGGGGATTTAGTCGCATGTCTCTCATTCCCCACCCCGATGCTCTCACCAAGGGGGCTGAGCGGCTGGGGCAACGTGGGAGAAGGGGGAGGAGGATCCTCACCCGGCGCTGGCTTCCCCGTGGCATTCGCCTGGCGTGGGGCCAGTTTGGAGCAGGTCCATCCCCTCTCTTCCTCCGCCCACACGCATGCTCTGCGCTACCACAGCTCCTGCGCACTACGTCCCAACCTTAACTCTGCCCCCTGAGAGATGCCGGCTTCCCAGCTGGTAGCTTTAATACCCCCCATCGGCAAGTGGGATGAAATCCCCTTGAGCCATGATTTAGACTCTCCGGATCTCTTGTTCCCCTTGCCGAATTTTTACAGACCTGGCGAGAGGCACCCTGATGCTCACGAACCTCTCCAAGGAGATGGCCGGGACGTACGTCTGCACGGCAGCCAACGTCGCCGGCAGCTCCGGGTGCAACGTCACCCTGGAGGTGAATTCACGTGAGTACGCTCCCCGAGCAGCAGGCTCTGCACTCCTGGGGCCTCGGCGGGGAGGAGCCGTGGCCGTTAGAAAT
This sequence comes from Sternotherus odoratus, assembly GCA_032164245.1. NCBI lineage: Eukaryota > Metazoa > Chordata > Testudines > Kinosternidae > Sternotherus > Sternotherus odoratus. Next base: position 12,861,965 of record JAVMKO010000019.1, on the reverse strand, counting down.
GCTTGGAAGGGAGAGTTCGCCCCAGGAGGGGAGGAGCCCGGGAACGGCTGCGGGATTCCGGCCCGCTCCGAAAGGATGTGACGTACTTGTGACCCGGGTTGCTACAGACCTAGAGTGCGTGAACCGTTCATGAGACTGGGGGATTAGCAACGAGGCTACGAATTTTTTTCATGGTTATTTTTAGTAAAAGACAGGAACAGGTCGCGGGTAATAAACAAAAATTCACCGAGGCTGTGATTTGGCCTTTACTTTACTACAAATAACTGGGGGCAGGGCTAGGTAGGGGGGAGGAATGGAGTCCTGGGGGGGGGGGGGGGATAACAGGCCAAGACCCCCACCGTGACAGGGGACACAGCCCTGTCTCCAGTAACCGCGGTGGGGGGGGGCACAGCCACGGAGGGCAGACAGCCCCCGCTCCAGAGCTGGCTCACTGTAGCGCCCATCAAGGCGGGGCTGATATGGGAGGCCCCCACCAAGCCTGGGATGCCACGGTCCCAGTCCTTCCGCCGCCTCCCGAAGCCCTAGAAGTCACGGAGGTCCATTAAAGTCACGAATCCGTGACCAAATCATAGCGTCCATGAACACGGGCGGAGCGTTCCCGCTAGCAGCACGCTAGCAGCAAAGGCCAATAGGATCCCGGAGGACGTCGAAGAAGGGGATTTCTGTACCGTGGGAGGGCCCCACTCCTGGAGCGATGGGCTGGCCCCACGCCTTCCCCTTCCCCCATTCCAAGACAAGCGGGAGAAGCCCAGCTTTGCTCGGCAGAAGCCAGCTAGGCCGGCCCCTCTCCCGCTGGTGTGGGTGCTGCGTTGCTCTGGCCCTGGCGTTCCTCTCTCTAGCCCCTCTCTCTCTCTCTCTGGTTCCTTGTAGCGCTCAGCGCAGCTGTGATCGCCGGAGCCGTGGTAGGGTCCCTCATCGGCGTCGGCTTAATTATCCTGTTTGCTCTCCAAATGTTCGTCTATCGAAGGAAAAAGAAAGACACGCAGGAGGAAATGGCCAACGAGATCAAGTGAGAACCCCCGTGTTGCTCGGCAAAGCCCATGTGAAGCAGCCCAGAGACCGTGCCCCCGTGGCCGCTGGACCGCTGGTCGCGGAGCTGCACACTCAGCTGGAAGGGAAGATGCGTGTTAACTGCCCGAAAGGCATCACCGGCACAAAACCACCATTGGCTTTGAGGCTGGGGATGCCGTTACGGGGCAGCCAACTCGCAGGCGTTCTGTGCTCTTTGGGGTTTGTCATAAAGCCCCAGCTCCCGGACTCCTGCCATTATGGAGAGAGGCGCCGCTTTCATGTAATAAACATTTCTCGCCCCCTGGAGTAAGGAGAAAAGCGTGAAAACAGACCCCTACAGGTTAAAAAACCAAAGATGATTTTAAAAACAACCACCCAGGTTTATTTATTTTTGAAATCTCATGCTGTGAGGTCACATTAATTCAATGTGTAGGGTTGTAACGAGCGCCCAGTGCACCGCTGTGGTCCAAAGAGCGAATGCGCTCCTGGGTTGCACAAACGGGGGAATCTCAGAGAGGTTCTTTTACCTCCATATTTGGCCCTGGTGCGACCGCTGCTGGAATCCCGTGTCCAATTCTGGTGGCCGCGGGTCAAGGAAGATGTTGATACACTGGAGAGGGCTCAGAGAAGAGCCAAAAGAATGATTAAAAGATACCAGAGTGGGGAGGAAGCAGAGGGATTCAGGAGACAATGCGGGGCAACTGCGGGACGGGGAAAGACAGGGTGGGGGGTAGCTGGGTCTATAACCACTATGGAACACTCCCTCCAGAGCTTTGAATTTAATCCGTGAGTCCTGAGTGTCTACGTTCCTCGCTGCCAGAAAATAGCTGGGAAACCTGCTGGCAAAGTCTCTTTCATCCCCCTCTGGTGCTTGCTCCAAAGCAGATAATAGCCAACTACTGCTACTGGTTGCTCTGTGAGCTGGGGTGGTAGAGGCCTAAAGGTTAACTTTTAGGTTGCACGGGCAGCCTTCAGTCAAACCCTTCCCGACTTTGAGGGCTGTGACTTTGCAATCTTAATGCCCCTTTGTTTTTAAAGTAATTTGTTATCACAACCAAATATTCAGAGTCTAACCCCGCAGCAGTCCGGTCTGCAGACAGCCTGGGCTAAGGATCACTGGCCCCAAGGCTTGCCAGTCGGTTGTCATCTGCTTGTTGGTCCCCCGTTGGTGGAATTGCCCAATAGGAGTGTTTTCTGGGAGACGTGTTGGTGCTTTTAAGTTTCAGGTCGAGTTTCCAGTAATCATAGAATCTCAGGGTTGAAGGGACCTCAGGAGGTATCTAGTCCAACCCCCTGCTCAAAGCCCCAACTAAATCATCCAACAGATTTTTGACCCAGATCCCTAAATCTCAAGGATTGAGCTCACCACCCTGAGTTTATCAGGCCAGGTTTAACAGGTTTGTCAAGCCTGACCTTAAAAACCTCTAAGGAAGGAGATTCCACCACCTCCCTAGGTCAGGGGTGGGCAAACTTTTTGGCTCGAGGGCCATATTAGGTTTCAAAATTGTGTGGAGGGCTGGGTAGGGAAGACGGTGCCTTCCCAAACTGCCGGGCCCTGCCCCCTACCCAACTCCCTCCCACTTCCCGCCCCGACTGCTCCCATCCAAACCCCCATTCCTGATCGCCCCCTCTGAAGCCTCCCCCTCTAACTGCCCCCCCAGGACCCAACTCCCTATCTAAGTCCCCCTGCTCTTTGTTCACTGACACCCACCCCTGACTCCCCCCACCCCTAAACACCACCCCCAGAACCCCACCCCCTATCAAAGCCCCCCTGCTTTTTGTTCCCTAACTGTCCCCTCCCAAGACCCCACACCCTAACCACCACCCCCGAGTCCCCCACCACCTCAGCCCCCTCCCCCAACAACCACCCCCTGGACCGCACTATCTAACACCCCACTTACCATGCTCAGCCAGGCGCGGGGCCCCACGGTGGGCGGCGCTCGGCCCAGCCCGGGAGCTCGGAGCCCCCCGGTGAGCAGCGCTCGGCCCGGCGCCGTGGTTCAGGAGCGCGGGCCCCCGCGGCGGGCGGCACTCGGCTGGTCCCCGGCTTGGAAGCGCGGGGCTGCGGGGCTTGCCGCGCTCACCTGGCACCCTGGCCCAAGCTCGCGGGCTGGGTAAAAAGGGCCCGCGGGCCACATGTGGCCCACAGGCCGTAGTTTGCCCACCCCTGCCCTAGGTAATGTTGGCTCCTTCCATGCTTAGACGTGAGACCAGGAGGGAGTGTGAATACACAGAGGCCCCGTCCGCTGGCGCCCGGCACTGACGCCACCTCTGCCTTCCCTTTCAGAGAAGACGCCGTCGCTCCAAAGACGCCTTCCTGGGCTAAAAGCCCCGGCTCGGACACCGTCTCCAAAAACGGCACCTTGTCGTCCGTGCACACCACCCGGGACCACCAGCCCTACCCGTCCAAGCCCGCTTCCGACACGGCCTCCATCACCACCGCCGCCGGCAGCACGGTGGGCTACAGGCCTCCCTACGGCCCCCCGCGGAGCCGAACCCTGACGCCCACCCCCAGCTTGTCCAGCCAGAGCCTGCCCCTCTACTTCCCACCCGGCATGAATGGCGGCCATTACCCGAGCGCCGTGCCAAGCAATAGGAACGCTCTGCACAGGACAAATGGGGCGCAGACGCCGGCCCCCGCCGCCCCTCAAGGGCTAACCACCTCTACCCTTACCAGAATGGGTGCGGTGCCCGTCATGGTGCCGGCCCAGAGCCAAGCGGGGTCCCTGGTGTGAGCGTCCGGCAGCGCGGGTGCCCGCCGTGTGCTGGAGAGGCTGGGGAAATGGCCGCTACTCCCATGAGAAGCTGACTGGAAACATGGCGACCGAGCCCCCTCATGGCGACCGGCATCGGGGCTGAGCGTGTGAGGGGGAGCCGTGCGCACGGCATCACGCACGGACTTCCTCAGAGACACGCTCTGCCGGCTCCCAGGGTTACCCTCCCAAACGCCTTCCGGCTCCGGCCCGCTCCCCCTGAGAGCTAGGAGCCCCAGCCCGTGCCGGGAGGCCACCGGCCTGCATCCTGTTTATTGAAGGAACGCTGCTGCTCTTGGCGTTGCTAGTTCCCGCTGTGGATGTCAGCCTCTGCTGCTTGTTGTAGGACAGGGGGTTTCAGCCGTTTTTTCAGCTGCGGACCCCCAACAAATTTCGGACGTGAGGCGGGGGCCCCTTTGAAAAGTCAACCCGTGTTCTGCGGATATAGGTGTTGGAACAATTTGTACAGCGTGTGTGGTGCTGAGAGCCATTGAACCAAACCGTACACCCGGGATATGATGGAAACCGCTTCAAACCCGGGGGTGCAGCGGCACCACAAAACCTCTCGTTCCAGCACCTATGTCCACGGACCCCTCCCATAGACGTCTTCGGCTGCAAACTGGCCAAACGGGATTTGACTGTAAATGTTCCCACGTGCTTGGCACGGCATTCGCCACCCCGGGAGAGAGGGCTGTGGGCCGGTGTGGCGATGACAAGACCTGTAGGTGGGGGGTAGTCACGTAGTTGATCCACAAAGCGAATGCCTTTTCCGGGGTCCGGAACTGTGTGTTCGTAGTCACCTTTCGCGATAGTCTGGGGGACCACAGGCTGAAAACCGCTGTTGTGGGAAAGGCCCTGCTGAGATCAGCCGGTCTGACCCCATCCCAGGGGTTTCTGGACTGGAACCCGTCGACACAGCGCGGCCCTTCCCTCGGGCGGGCGCAGGGCAGGGCTGCGGCTGAGCTGAGCCCGGATGGGCCTGGTTATTTCCGGCCTGAGGTAGCCGTGGCCACAGGGCTTGAAAGATCCACTGGCTAGTTGGGGGGAGCCGGGACCGCTCGGCCGACGGTGTCTGTGAGATTCCAGCGCTTGTGGCTGGCGGGGACCTCCCGCGTGGTGCCACCTTGTTGGTGCTTTGAGGGAGTTTCGCCGTGGCTGGCAAATGGCAGGGGCGCAGGGAGCGGGCGTGGTGTGAGTATGGACAGGCCAAGATGCGGTTGGCTTGGGCCTCACTTGGAGCAGCAGCCCCGGGGCGGAAGTGACTTGCTGGGGGAGAGGTACCTGGTGGAGAGTCCCCTGGGGCGATGGGGTGGGGTGGGAGAGAGTGCCCCTTCCCTGTCACCAGCCGGTGGAGGCACCGGGCCTTGGCTGGGTGGACTCGAGGGCTTTGCCCCCGGGTCTTGCTGTGAAGACCTGCCCTCATTCTGCGTCTGCCCCTGACTTGTAGCCGCAGCCCGGTGGCTGGTAAGTGTCGGACGCTGCTTGCCCAAACTGCCACTCGTACCCCCTGCCCTGCCTAGGCCAAGGGACCCGCCCCACCCCATCGCCTGTTCTCCGAGTCCTCCAGCCGCCAGAGTTGGGAGGTAGGCCAGAGTCTCCCCTGGGGTCTGTTCTCCGCCGCAGGGAGAACAGACCCCACTGCGCTTTGTAAACATCCCCCAGGCTCCTCAACCGAGGCCCTGCCCTGCTCCAGCTAAAGGCTTCCCTCCAGGAGATGGGTGTGAGCTTGTGCTATTAACCCGCGTGTACCACTTTACAAAGGCTAGAATAACCTTATAGCCTAATATCCTAACGGCCGATTTCTAAGGACGCCTTCTTCAGCATCTGAATTCCTACTGTGCAATTATGACTTTGGTTTATTTAATGGACTCCTTAAATCTTGTGTATTCACTTTATTTTTTTGATAACACCTAATTTATTCCTGTAGATACTAACCCCTCGCCCAGCCTGGACCGTACCCCTCTAATCCATCTCGCGCTGGCTGCTTCTAGATGTCCGTCAGCCCTTTCTGTTGGGCGCGACGGGGAGGCACTGAAAGATTATTTTTCTGTACAGTTTCAAAATGTCATATTTTTCATAAGTGATCATTAAAAGTGTTTCTGGTTTTGTATTTAAAATGGTGCGAGCCAGCTGTGATTCCGGGAAGCAGGAGAAGCGGTCAACAGGAAGCGCTCGAGATCTTTGCCACCTCCTCGCGCTAGCTCTCTTTGCAGGCAAACAAAGCTGTATGCAAACCGTGCTAGTAGTTGCCACAGAGCCAGATGCAAGGCAAATGAACGGCAGTCTATTCTGTTTCATCCACAAGCCAGTGTTGGCTGAACCAAAGAAAAATTCAGAGATAAGGGGCTGGCAGGAAAGGAGGAATAGCTGGAACCAAATTATAGAAGCCACAGAACCTGGAGAGTCGAAGCCGGGGGCGGCTAACTTGAGCCTAAGACGGAGCCAGAATTTACTGTTGCCAAAGAAACGCTGGTGCAAATTCCAATTCCGCGTCTTTGGTTCAACGCTTGGGCTCCAAAACGCCAACGCCCAGGAGAATTCCTGCTCCCGAATGGATTGTAAAGATAATCTTTCTATGCGGGAGGAACCATGGCCACGGGGTCGACACAGAGCATGGGGTCCGACCCAGGGCAAGCCACTGCATGTGTCTCTGACTCCGTTTCCCCCTCTGTTGTAAAAAGGAGCCTATCTACCGCACATGGGTATTTAACCAACGAAGCCAGGCCTGCCTGGGAAGTGCTTGGAGAGCCTGAGATGGAAGCACTAGGAATGCTGATGGTTGCCAGCCAGGGAGCTAGTATTCCCAGAGAGCCACATACAAACTCTTGTCCCATGGGCGCTGAGGACACCATCTGCCTGCCCCTATGACACACAGTATTGCTTGCCAGCATCCGCGCATCACTGCTTCATGCCTCGCTCCCCCAGCCAACCACTTACCTCTCTCTCCCTCTTTGTGGGTCTCCCAGTGCAGAAGCTTCCCTGAACTGGGCGGTATCTGACAGCTCCAGCCTTTGCTTTGGCTTCCGAAGCTGGGGCCAAGCAATGGAGTCCAGAGTAATCGGGATTCGCGACCGAGCCCCTCGCCCGGATAAACCCCCTTCGCCTGCAGCGCAGGAAGTGTTAAGCCGCACGCCGGCTCTTGGGGTCATGGCATACACGCCGGGAGGGAGAAACAAAACATAGACACTCCCCCTGGAAGGTTGCGTGTCTGTAACATGACTGTCTTGCTTAGGAGCCAGAACCTTAACACATGAGCCAAATACAGAGAGAGACGGCGCAGGTTGCGCCCTAAGGCAGAGAGGCACAAGTCACCCCGTCTTGCTCCACAACGGCTCTTGTGCTGATGGCGCGGATCACACCGCTTTCCTCCGAGCCCCCTAGCCTGCAGGCAGGACCAGGAAACCCCCTCCACGTTTAAAGTAGCAGCTTTTCATCTAAGCCCCGTTTGCAATTCACTACCGCTCTGGTCACGCCTTTCCAGGTGGGATCTGCCACAAGGACCTTGCAGGCTCCTGTTTCCCAGCAGGGCTCCCTGGGCACGTCCTTCCATTACAAGGAGACGGCCTTTGGGCTCAGACGATTTCAGAGCGGGACCACCTGGGTTGTGGCTGGCCTCCCGGGAGTCCCTCCCCCTGGCAGGACACAGTCCCTCTCTCCACGCGGGGCCCTGGTGGCGGCTCAGCCCCTGTGATGTGCTCTCACGGGCTGGCCAGGCCCGGAAGCTCCCAGGGTCCCCATTCAGCTGCTGGGACAGCCCGTGGGAGGTCAGGCGGCCTCCCCCTCCCCCTGCTCCTTCTCCCGCCACTGAACAGGGCCGGAGTTCTGTCTGGAAAGCCGCACGCTACCAGTTGTTGACTACACCGGTTCCCAGCCCCGTTCCCTGGCTTATCAGGGCAGCGCTGTTTGCGCTGGTGGGGCAGGCACTGTGTTTGGAGCGCTGTTAATTATTACCCACCCCGGCGCTGTTCGTTCCTGGCTGGAGGAACCAGCTTTCCCTTTTCAGAGCGACCCCCATGGCTGTTCTCCCTCGGGCCCTCAACAGGAAGAAGGGGTCCCATCCGTCAAGCCAGGGACTCCCGCCTCCCCCTTCCCTCCACACACGCTCTGCCCCTTCCCCAGAAACCCCCTGTCATAGACTATCGGGGTTGGACGGGACCTCAGGAGATCATCTAGTCCAACCCCCTGCTCAAAGGGGGACCAATCCCCAATTGAATCACCCAACCGATTTTTGGCCCGTATCCCCAAATGGCCCCTTCAAGGATTGAACTCACAACCCTGGGTTTAGCAGGCCGATGCTCAACCCACTGAGCGATCCCTCCCGCCAAGGGGTCCCTGGGCCAGGCGGTGGGCTGAAGGCATCTCGGAGGCGGGTCTACGAGCCCGTGGGCAGCGTGCGATTAGCAGTGGCCGCCTCTTGCGTGAGTCAGCGCTTCACGCCTCGTGTTTGCTTTAGCGGAGGTAGGAGATAAAGGCCCGTGGTTCTCGCTGGCCCCTTTCCGCTCTAAGCAGACAGGCGACATGGCCGGGACCCGGCTACCTCCACTCTGCCGCTTGGCTTTGACCGTCTCCGCGCTCTTTGGTGAGTGATCAATGGACCATGGCTTGCGGCCATTGGCTTTGCACGGGTGTGGGGGCCGCCCCGGGGTGCATTTCGCCCAGGCAGGGACTCCTCTTCCAATCGGGGCCATGCCTGGGGCTCGGTTTCCGCTCTGCTTGCTCCCGCTGGCGCAGGCGAGCGAGGCCGCCGAGCCCGGCTGGTGTGTCCGGCAGCCCCGGCACTGGGGCAGAATGTGGAAATCTTCGCCCCGGTCCCGCGGCTTCCTCCTCCTGTCTGAACGGCCGGCTACCCTAGTGCTTCCCTGGGACACCTGCCTTGTGCCCTAGTTACGCCAGCTATCGGCGCGAAGGCCGAGGGCGGTGTTATGATAGTGATCGAGCACGGGGGGGCGGGGAAGGGGGTGCTGGATCCTGGAGGGCTTTGGGGGCTAGGACAAGAGGCTTGTGGCGGATGAGGGACAGACACTGGAGGGGTTTGCAGGGGAGGGCAGCCAGCAAGGAAGCTGATCTTAGCCGCCTAGGGTTGCTGACTCATTGCACAAACCCAAACACCCTTGCCCTGCCCCGCCCCACCTCTTCTCTAAGCCCCCCCCCTCCCCCCCCCGTCCATCCCACCATCAATTGCTCTCCCCCACCCTCACTCACTTTCACGGCTGGGGCAAGGGGGTGGGATGCAGGAAGGATTGCAGGCTCTGGGCTGGGAGGGTGGGGCCGAGGGGTTCGGCGTGTGGGAGGGGGCTATGGCCTGGGGAAGAGGGTTGGGGTGCGGGCGAGGGGTTCGGGATGCGGGCGCCAGCCGATCTTGGACGGCTCCCAGAAACAATCGGCATGTCCGGCTCCTAGACGCAGCGGGGAACAGGGACTCTCTGCGCACTGCCCCCTGCCTGCAGGCATCACCTCCACAGCTCCCATTGGCTGCAGTTCACGGCCAATGGGGGCTGCGGAGTCGGCGCGTGGGGTGGGGGAAGCGTGCGGAGAGCCCTTGGCCGCTCGGGGTGGGGGAAGAGGCAGCGACGGCGCTGAAGGCCTCGTTCCCGCTCCTCCATAGGTTCTGGGCTGTGTGTGGAGGTGACCGTGCCACAGGACCCCGTGATGCAGGAACAAGGCTCCAGCGTGGACCTTCCCTGCCACTACAAAACCTCGGTTGACAAAAACTTCATGCTGGAGTGGAGGTTTGCACCAGCCTCTGTAGCCCCTGAGCAGGGGAAGCAGGTGAGGGAGGGACCGGGGTCCCCAGGGGAGGCGCTTGGGGGGTTACTTCAGGGCCTGTGAGGAGCGCTCTCCCAAATGTTGCTGCTTCCCGCCCAAGGAACGCCTGGTGGGGATAGTCCAAGGCTCTTGATGCCTGGATGGGGAGCTGATGCAGAAAGCGAGGGGTGAAAGTTGTCCACCCTCGCTGAGGGGTTGGTCCACAAATCACCACCAGGGAACAAGAGTGAGGCCAAGGAAAAGCCCATAAAGGCCGATGGGTTCGTCGTTGGGATGTTCTGATCCATAGGGGGAGAAGGATGGGCTAGTGGTTAAAGCCCTGGGCTGGGTGCAGGAGATCTGGGTTCTATTGCCAGCCCTGCCGCAGGTTTTCTGGATGGGCCAGTGTGTTCCCCCGGGATACGCCGTGGACGGACCGGGCGTTCCCCCGGGATACGCCGTGGACGGACCGGGCGTTCCCCCGGGATACGCCGTGGACGGACCGGGCGTTCCCCCGGGATACGCCGTGGACGGACCGGGCGTTCCCCCGGGATACGCCGTGGACGGACCGGGCGTTCCCCCGGGATACGCCGTGGACGGACCGGGCGTTCCCCCGGGATACGCCGTGGACGGACCGGGCGTTCCCCTGGGATACGCCGTGGACGGACCGGGCGTTCCCCCGGGATACGCCGTGGACGGACCGGGCGGGACTGTGCGTATCCCCCGAGGCTGGCTGCTGGAGTCTCTGAAGTTTTCACCTTCACTCTCCCAAGCCATGTGCTTTGCACTGACAACACACAGCCAACGGGAGGGCAGGTTTGCTGTTGGCACCACGTGACGCGCCGGTGGGTGCCTCCCTCTGCCGATCCCCCGCCGTTCGCCGTGTCAGCCCTGGACCACCCTCTGAGGAGGCCCCGGCCAACTGTCTCCTCTCCCTGCAGATCCTCTACTTCACTAACGACCAGCTGTACAAGCCTGGCTCTCAGGCCGAACGGCTCAGCCTCCGGCACGACCCTCCCACCCTGGGGGACGCCACCCTTCAGCTCGCCAACGTCCGGGCCTCGGACAACGGCACCTACATCTGTGAGGTGAACAATCCCCCGGACTTCTACGGCAGCGGCTCGGGGCTCATCCACTTCACCGTGCTGAGTGAGTCCGGGTGCCGCGACCCCGGCTCTGAGCAAGGCCTGCGGGGCTGGGCCCGAGAGCAGCCGGGATCCTGTCCGTCTGGCCTTGGCTGCGGTATTGGGGTCCCCTTGTATCGCCTGCCTCAGTGTTCCCATCTGTACAATGGGCTAATGACCTGGACCTTCTTGGAACGTGCTTTGGGATCTCTGCGGGGGGGAGTGCCAGAGAAGAGCAATGATTACAATGGCTTCCTATTCACTGGCCTGCGTGGGGCGCTCTGGTACAACAGCCCAGAGAGCTAGAGGGGTGGCAGGGACAGGAGTGGGTGGAAGGGGATGAGGAGGGGAGGGGGCCGGTCATGTGGGAAGCAGGAGGACCAATAGATGGGACTCAGTTAAACAAGGCAGAGACCCAGGAATGTGGGCAGTGAGCGGGTACCAGTTGCCATCAGTGGCAAGGGAGACCGTGAGCAGCTGGCAGTGCCAGGGCAGATATCCAGGTGTTACACAATGATGGTGCAGGCTCCTTGCACAGAAATCCATCGTTTTCTCTTCTCGTTGCCCATTCAGTGCCTCCGTCTACCCCTGTTTGTAAAGGGACCGAATACGCCCGCCTTGGGGGCGATGCCATGCTGTCCTGCAGCTCCGCGGAGGGGGTGCCCGCCCCGATTTACGTCTGGTCCCGGGTGGACTCCAAGACCTCGTTGCCATTGGCCAATATGGTGCAAAGTAGGTGGAGAGCAGGGACGCAGATGTTACGAAGGGATCCGTGCAGGCAGCCACTCTCAAGCACGCCATGAAGTCCCAACGCTGAACACGTGATAGCTCTAACATCTATTGTAACGATGCTAACTCACAAGTGAGCCCAGCTGGGTTCCTAGTTGGCAGTGTTCAGGGAGCCTTGGCGTGAGCTGGCACCCGGTCCGCAAGCATCACAGGCTGCCTCTGCCAACTCATCTACGGCGCATGAGCCCTGAACCTGTCCCCAGAGGAGGACAGCAGACTCTGGCTGTTCAGAAGCCCTTCCCAAGCAATCACCCAGAGCTGTCCCCGTGGCCAACATGGGCTATTCATGACGGGGTAGGGAATCGGATTGCAAAGACGGGGTTCTAGGCACGCAGGCAATTGTGTGAACTACCCTGGCCTAACACGTGCCCATGTCTCCCTCTTGTGGCTGGCTCTAGAGAAGAACAACTTCTAGAGAAGTTCTCCTCTCAGCTCCCAAGGCCACGTGAGCTAAAGTCCCCGTGTCCATCCCTGCTGCTGACCAGGGTCCTATCCATGCGCTTCTGGTTGGCTACTCTTGTTCCCCCTCCCTTTCTCTCCTTGTGCGGGGTAGAGCTTGTCTCCCAGTCATAGAAGCTCAGGGTGGGAAGGGACCTCAGGAGATCATCTAGTCCAACCCCCTGCTCAAAGCAGGACCAATCCGAACGGCAGCTGCAGTCCTGCACCCTTTGCCAAAGCTCAGTGCAGACTGGGGGCTGGCATGCTCTCTCTACCCCACACCCGCTAGCACAGAGGGGTCCCGCGTTACTGACTGTCCTGCTGCTGTTCCTCTTGCAGATGATCGAACAGGGGAGCTGCAGCTGACGAACCTCTCGCTGGCGTTCTCGGGGACCTACCAGTGCGTGGCCTCCAACCAGTTCGGCCACGCCAGCTGCCGAGTGACAGTCAACGTGTCCGGTGAGATGTCTGCCCGCTTTGTGTCTCATTGGGTGTGCTGCCTTCTGCCCACGTGGCCCAACCCCTCCTCTGCCATATGCCTGCTGGTGCCCCCCTGCTATGCCAGGGTCCACCCATTAAGCTCCTTGACGCATGTCGCCTTGGAGGCTGGCAGACAGCCGTGACTGGAAGAGCTGAGGTCCATGGGACCAGCACAATCTTTACAGTCCTGCAAGGAGCCAATCATAGCATCTCAGGGATGGAAGGGACCCCAGGTGATCATCTAGTCCAACCCCTTGCTTAAAGCAGGCCCAATCCCCAAATAAATCATCCTAACAGATTTTCACCCCATATCCCTCAATGTCCCCCTTAAGGATTGAACTCACAACCCTGGATTTAGCAGACCAATGCTCACACCACTGAGCTTCCCCTCCCCCTATGAGCAGCTTGGATGTGCAGGGAACTAGCTGAAAGCCTACAATCCCGCCCCCCAGTGAGAGAGCATGGGTCCTGCCAAAGCCCTGCTGCTGAGGAGGCAACTGATCTCCATGCATGTTCTGAAATCTGTGTAGTCCTCAGGGTGGCAGCAGGCTTTGGGGGGCTGGGCTCCATCCATCAACAATTCCACATGGAAGCAAATCCCACTCCTCGATGGCAAGATAGGAGCAAACGTCCGAGGCTGGACTCGGTTTCTAAGCTTCTCTTTGATGCCCGGGCAAGGCCCAAGGTGCCGGCCGGCGGACGTGTCTTGGTGGACACAACAGGCTCTTGTGTTGCATCCTGGCTCTCATAACCCGCTCACCAGGACGTTGGGGAAGAAATGAAAAGATGCAGAGTGTCTGGGCACGGACAGGTAGTTTAGGAGCTTCCCGTTCTGCAGCTAAGCCAGAAGGAGAAGCATTGGGTGAAATGCTACTTGTTCCGCCCTTCGGGGGCGTCTAGAAAACAGGCTTCAAGTTGGACAGAGAGCACAAGCAGCAGCAACATCTGGGTGGTTATCTGTGGACCTTTCAGGTGCACCAAGCAGGGTACAAAGCAAAGAGGCCTTGAGAATGAAATGTCAAAGTCACACCCCAGTTGCCTGCCCTCTACAATGGATAACCCAGGGCGCCAGATCAAGCCAATGTTTTGTTGTTGCTATGGACAAGTTTTTCCCCAAGCCTTAGATTTGGGAGGCAGCTTTTCACCATGGCAACCTATTCATATCACCTCTGGTTGGATGAAAGGAAATGATCCAATCTGCACCTGGGGTGTCAGGAGCATCCCTAGTCCTAGAATATCAGAGTTGGAAGGGACCTCAGGAGATCATCTAGTCCAACCCCCTGCTCAAAGCAGGACCAACCCCAACTAAATCAATCAACAGATTTTTGCCCTGTATCCCTAAATGGCCCCCTCAAGGATTGAACTCATAACCCTGGGTTTAGCAGGCCAATGCTCAAACCACTGAGCTATCCCTCCCCCCCTCTGAGCTATCCCTCCCCCCCTCTGAGCTATCCCTCCCCCCCTCTGAGCTATCCCTCACCCCTGGATTTCAGAGTGCAGCCACAAATGAGCCATCCCCTGCTAACGAGGGCAGGGTTACATGCATTGGCATCTCCTGTGAGACCCTCCAGTGGGCTATTACAACTCTGCCTTGTCCTACTCGCCTTCTGTCCTCTTCTCTCCACTGAAACTTACGGTCCTCGAGGTCACCTGCAAGATCTCCCTGGCCATGTCTGTCTCACTCCAACCCCTTGCCCCCTCCCCTTGGCTTTTATGCCACCGGCCTGCCACCTTTCCAGAGGGGCATTGACGGCAATGCCCTGGGTCCTGACATAAGCCTTGGAGAATGGGAGCTGGTTCTACTTGCTCAGCCCCACACTATGGGGCTTTGCTACCATCTAGTGGCCGACGCGCAGGCTTCTCTCTGAATTCCAAATTAATTCCCCTCCAGCCCTTTAATTTGCAAACTGGATGCCATTACATTAGGCTTGAATAAAGACTGAGAATGGCTGGGTCGCTACACAACCTGCAATCTATGCCCCCATGTTAAGTTTCCCCCTACTGTTACTCGCACCTTCTTGTCAACTGTTTTGAAATGGGCCCTCCTGATTATCACTACAAGTGGGGTTTTTTTTAGTCCCGCAGATAATAGCTCGTCTTAATTAAATCAGCCACTTAAAGTTGGTATGGCAACCTCCACCTTTGTGTGTGTGTGTGTGTGTGTGTGTGTACAGAGAACATGTGTGTGTACAGAGAACATGTGTGTGTACAGAGAACATGTGTGTGTACAGAGAACATGTATATATATGTGTGTGTGTGTGTGTACAGAGAACATGTATATATATGTGTGTGTGTGTGTGTACAGAGAACATGTATATATATGTGTGTGTGTGTGTGTACAGAGAACGTGTGTATATATATATGTGTGTGTGTGTGTACAGAGAACGTGTGTATATATATATGTGTGTGTGTGTGTACAGAGAACGTGTGTATATATATATGTGTGTGTGTGTGTACAGAGAACGTGTGTATATATATATATGTGTGTGTGTGTGTACAGAGAACGTGTGTATATATATATATGTGTGTGTGTGTGTGTACAGAGAACGTGTGTATATATATATGTGTGTGTGTGTGTGTACAGAGAACGTGTGTATATATATATGTGTGTGTGTGTGTGTGTACAGAGAACATGTGTATATATATGTGTGTGTGTGTACAGAGAACATGTGTATATATATGTGTGTGTGTGTGTGTGTGTGTACAGAGAACATGTGTGTGTATATGTGTGTGTATACAGAGAACATGTGTGTGTATGTGTGTGTATATGTGTGTGTATGTGTGTGTATATGTGTGTGTATGTGTGTGTATACAGAGAACGTGTGTGTGTGTGTGTGTGTATACAGAGAACGTGTGTGTGTGTGTGTATACAGAGAACATGTATATGTGTATGTATATGTGTGTATATGTATCTATATCTATGTATATATGTATATATTTATACAGAGAACATGTGTGTGTGTGTGTATATATATACATATGTATACATATGTATATGAGTGTCTATACAGAGAACGTGTGTGTGTATGTGTGTGTGTGTGTGTGTGTATATATATAATATATATATATATGTATGTATATGTATACACACACACACAAAATCTTTAAAAAGTGGTGTGCTGGGATATGTGTGAACAGGGTCACTTGGCTCCGAGGAGGCCGAACAAACTCCAGAGCATCACAGAGAGTCCATATAACTGTTATCACCAAGCAAAGGAGCCTGCAGCCTTTGCACCCAGGACCGATCTATGTTGGTTAGGAATGTTTGACTGCTCTAGCTCCACCTGGCCGGCCTTTCCCTGGTCTTACTCGGCCCCTCGGTTTTCCTTTCCCTGTCTCTTCCCGATGCTTCTCTCTAGCTCTTCCTTAGGGCTCTAGCACACCTCAGTTGTTTCAAAGTCAGTAACGGCCACATGTGGGGCTCGTTACTGGCTGCTGATCCCCAAAATCTAGCCGGAGGGTGGGGGGGGTTTCCCCTCCCAAGCCAACCTCCGCCTCTTGGGTTTGTGTTCCCAACAGGCGTGGCGGAAGCTGGAGTGATCGCGGGAGCGGTGATCGGCGTGCTGCTGGCGCTCTTCCTGCTCGGGGCGGCTGCGATCTATCTGCTGTGGTACAGAAAGGAGGACAAGCAGGAGTCTCGATCCACGGGCACCGGGAACGATATACGGTGAGAAGCCTTGAGCCCATCCCAGGGAGCATCAGTGCCAACTTCCCCATCCCCCCCCCCCACACCCACACGCTTCCTCCCTGACCTAGGGCGCAGGGGGGCGTTCAGGCTGTGCCTAGCGTCTCTGCCAAGGCTGCGGAGGGAAGCTGGCCTCCAGTGTGGGAACGCGGATGCCCGTCCCGCAGAAACTGAACTGCGATCCGTCAGCTCATTTCACATAGGCCGCTGAGCAGCCAGCAGCGGGGACGGCTGCAGGTCGCTGCTGATCCGGGGCAGATTTAACCCAGCGAGCAAAGTCGAAAGGCTCTTGCTGACAACCCCGGCCGTTTCCATCCTGCTCCCCGGGGGGGCTTGGCGTCCCTGAGACACAGCTGCTGAAGCATGAGCCCCCCCAGACATGCTGTTATCAGCACCGGGGCTTTGAGAAACGTTGTGCCGCTAACACGTCTTTAAGGTCTGGGATGTAGAAGTGGCCGAGAGGAGCCAGGGGCGCCTGGAGTTGACGTCTGAGAGTCGGGTCCTGCAATGGGGCAGCCTCCCGCCTGGGGGGTGTTTGCTGCTGGACTGGAGAGCCGTGGGGCTGGCGGGAAGGATGGGGCAGACGATGGGGCCATAGGTTCTCTCTGTCTCTAGGTGATCTGATGGAAGGACTGTGGTTTCCCATAGGGAGGCCCCTGGGTACACTGGGGTCACCCCGCACCAGCGTGCGGAGAGGGCTTTGTTAAACGGGAGGGAAGGCCACATCCTTTGCTGGGATCCATCGTGTTCATGGAGGCTGAGGTAGCTCAGCCAGTCGGGGCCAGATCTAGCTGCTTAGTTTCCTGTTTGTTTCCAGGGAGGATGCCACCGCCCCGGGGATCTCAGACACCTTCTTGCAGAGACGGGACGGCGACTCCGGGAGCCGTTTCCTGGAGCAGCCGGTGTCAAGGCCAGGGTCTGCCAGCACCACCAAGTCCAGACTCAACATGCTTGTGTGAGCAGGGGGCGGCTGCTAGGCGTTCAGCTCAGAAACCTCCACTGGATTTTGATCCGTGACCCCTTTTCCCCACCTAATAATTAAGGTTTTTACTGTCTCCAATTTACTGCATGCTGGGAACCATGCAGAGACCCCTCTGGACCAGCCTAGTAAACACTTCACCTGGTTTGGGATGCATCGGTCAGTATTTCTACATAACCACTGAGTATGCAAATCCATGTACCCTGATTGGCTGACACAAAGAGGTTGTTAGCCAATGGGACGACAGATGTGTTGTATGGCTATTTCACAGTCACCCTGTTGTGTCTCCATTGGCCTTTGCTCTGACTGGTGCCAGGACTTGGTGCAACTAGGGTGACCCGATGTCCTGATTTTATAGGGAGAGTCCTGATTTTGGGGTCTTTTTCTTATACGGGCTCCCCCTACTCCCGTCCCGATTTTTCACATTTGCTGTCTGGTCACCCTAAGTGTAGCTGGGGCAGAGAGAGGGGAAGATAGCAGCCAGCTGACCTCCAGGGGGAAAGCCGCGTTGGTTTTGACTTCATTCCTCCCCTCAAGGTAGCTCCGCGGAGCTCTTGCACCGGGCCTAGGCTGTCTACTCCACGGCAGGCCGTCACCCCGGAGGGGCCCTCCAGCTCTGTCCCGCTGCCCTCTACTCTGGGCAGCTCATGGGACCTAGGCCGCTGGACCCCTGAGAAAACAGCCTGGGGCTGTGGTAACCCTTCCCTGCCCCCCAGAGGGCTCTGCTGGGCCTGGCGAGGAGGGGGGGGGATCCCTCTAGGCGTGGGGCTCTGACCGCACCGAGCCTTGTGTGTATTGGCAGAGCCCAGCCCGGCTTTGGCTCCCAATGGAATGGGTGTTGCTGCCGGTGGTAGCCGGTCCAGGGCCTTGGCTTTGATGAGCCAGAGGGGGGAGGGGCTAGGATCGGCCGGGCGGGAAGTGGGGAGCAAGGTCTGGACCCATGTTGTGCTGCCTCTCACCAGCAGTGGCCTGGCCCCTTTCCAGGCGAGGGGACCGAATGCCTGGCAGTGCCCAGCCGAGGGGCAGGTGCCCTGTAAGCACCAGGCTCATCTGGCCACGCCACAGCTGCCCTATGGATGCTGGGGGGTGTTCTCTCTGCAGAGGGGGTAAGAACGAGCCAGCGGGTGGGGCGAGGGGTCCTTGCTTGCAGGAGGAGGGAGGGAAGAGTCAGCAATGAAACGAATCTCTACCCCTGCACTGGGCTCGCCAGCATGGGGGGGGGGGGGTACAGAGATGTTTCCAGTCTCAGGGGGATAAAACACCAGCCGGGCCAAGGAATATCCGCACGCGGGGGGGGGTCATAGCAACATTCCTTTATTGACATTCCAACGTCGCTGGAGGAATCACATGCACGATCGAAAAGAGCTATAGAAAAAAACCACATGGCGTCGGCACTAGCTCCGGCCGGCTGTCTCGGGGCAGGGGAGGCGTGCACAGGGGCCGGGGGCATGAATGAGGCAAGCTGGGGGCATGGCCAGAACACGGCAAACGGGCATGGGGGGGCTATTTTCAGAGGATGCTGCTTTGCAATCGTTCTCTTCCGTGGCCCTTCCCCAGACCGCTGTTTTGGGTGCAGCGTGCAGGCAGGTGGGGCTGTAGGAAACAAGATCAGCTTGGAGGGGGTAAGAGGGCTGAGGATTGGGGCATGGGGCCGGGTGGGAATAGCACGCACAGCCTGGAGTATAGGGGCAATAGGAATTCAAGTGAGGCCCTGGTTACTGTTAAAAGGGGGGGAGGGGTAAAAAAACCCAAATCAAAGCAAACTAGGCTAGGAACTCAGCTGGGCCTTTTCACAGCCGGAGTCCCGCCCCTGACTGGCAGCAGGGTGGAGAGCGAGGCTGGGTGGCGAAGGGAAATTCAGGCTCGTTTCCTGGCCTAGGAGGGCGAGGAACGAAGGGTCATGCCGCATGCAAGGGGCCCCTGTGACCATTTGGGGCTGGCAGGAGGAGGGGGGTTGTCAAAAACACAGGCTGCCCCTACGACCCTCCCTCCCCACAGGGTCCTAGAGCTAGGAATCCCCACAGCAATGAACCAGCCCTGTAGCCTGAGTCGCCTAAGCCCAGTTGTGGGTTTTTCTTTGCTGTGTGGACATAGCCTGAGGGAGCTTGGACTCGGAGTGAGGTTGGGGATTTCCCCCCCTCTGGGGGGTGACGGAGCTGCAGGGGAAGGAGGAGTGGGCTAAGCAGGGGACAGGGAGGGCGATGCTCTGGGAGGAGGCGAATGTCACATTGCCAAGCTAAGCGGACGTGAGGGGGCCACTGAAATCCAAGGAGGGTTTCTGGGGAGGGCCAGAGAGTCACACGTCTCCAAGTTCAGGCTCCGTGGGACGATGTTTCTTCTGAAGGGCGATGGGTGTCGGACACGGGGGGCGGGATCAGGAACGGGGCTGGGCGGTGTCTTCTCTGCAAAGGGGATGCGCCATCCATCCCATCTCAGCCACTGCAAGTAGAAACGGAGCATGAGCCCTGGGCCCTGCGCTGCAGCCTCGCCCGGGGGTGAAGGACACCCCCAACCAGCCCCTACTCCTCCTGCAGAGCCGGGCCAAGACAGCAGCCTGTTAAGGGCCACGCGGGCGCTCGGGGCTGTGGGGGGGGGAGACGCCTTCTCCCCCCCCCCCTCCCCCAGCTCTGAACCTGCCATGGCCAAAGGAGAGGAGACCCCTCCCACAGCCCCAACTCAGCCCTGGCTCCAGCCCTGCCATGGCTGGGGGGAAAGGCGCCTATCCCATGGGGACGGGCACCTCAGGGGCTGCTGTGGGGAGAAAGAGCTGGGGGGGATCCTCTCTTCCCACAGCCTGCACCCCAAAACCCGCCAGGCTCTCTTCAGGTGGCTTCCCTGCTGCTAGCCCAGCCATGGGGGAAACGGGGCTTCCCACAGGATTTCCAGGGCGCCACGGGGGTCCTAACGCCCCTTGGCCTGCCAGACCCAGGGGAGGTGGACGCCGTTCTACACCTCCACCCCCACCTTCTCGAGGACCTGGCTGTGGCGCGTCCCTTCCCCAGAGGACTCTGGGAATTCCCCCCCCCCCCTCCGCCCGATTGCTAGTCACGCCTGCTCATCTATACCCTGCACTCCCGGCTACACCGCCTCGCTGGGTTTTAGAGGCGGGAAAAGCTGTAGTAATTAGCAACAGTCGCCCCCCCCATCCGTCACGGTGCCAAGGTGGCTATTACAGCAGCCACCTGGGGGGGGGTGAAATCAAGCGCAGCAGCGTTAGCCCCCAAATCCTCCATCACCCTGACAATAGTTTACCTAATGCCACTGCTAAGGGAAACGCTCACAGCCGGCGCTACTCTCCCCTTATTAAAGACGCCACGGGGTGGGGGGGTGGACAGAGAAAGGACCACTTGCTAGGATAGTGTGTAGGTGACACACACCCACACACACCCCCGGAGCTGTTGCTATTGGCAATCGCTGCACGTCCGGCCTGTTTGTCTTCTCCTCAGCGCTGCCAGCGAAGCTGGGCTGAAATTAATAAGCTGACATTCGGCAGCTCATAATGACGTCCCCTGGGACCCGTCAGACTGGCAACGGTTTCTGAACGCGCGCTGAGGGGAGAGTTTGCCCTGGAGCCGGGACCGGCTGGGCCTGGGTTTGGTTTTCTGCATGAAGTCACTGCGTGGGCTGGCGTCTCCTGGCGCTCAGCCTGGTTTCAAGGTGGTTTCAACGCCTCAGAACCACCCCAAAAATCCCTTCCCGTTGCCTCACATGCCTCCCAGTTAAAATGGCCAGAACCCCAAATCAAAACCCCCACTGGGCTTTGGATTCCTTCCCCATAGGAAAGGGCTGCACTGCTATGCCGGCAGGTGTGCTAGGGGATGGGGCGGCCATGAAACACCCCGGTCACGCCAGGAAAATGCAGTAGCAATGGCGAGGCAGCCCACCTCTGCCAGCTTGCCAGCCAGGGACTGGTCAGGGCCACCCCCCCCAAACATGACCCGCCATTACCGCTGGGCCTTAGAAGAGGTCCCGGCCCCCCTTGAGGTTCTGGGAGGAGCTACCGCACCTGGTGAGCACCATCCGTGGTGAGCAGAGCCTGGAGCTGCACCACTGAGGTGCTTGCGGGGGGCAGGGGGGTGTCTTTGGGTGCCCTGGAAGCATGCCCATGCCCCCAGCACAGAGCTGAGGTTGGGAAGAGGCGGGCCTGGGTCCCTCAGAGTGGGGGGGGGGAGAGACTGGGTCGGGATACAGGCGCCATGGGGCCGAGCTGGCAGAAGCAGGCGCTCTCGAGGGGCTGGGGGAAGCTGTTTTTCCATCAGGAGCCGGAGTCCGCGGGAGGAACGCGTGGGCAGAGAGGGACGCTGGCGCCAGATGGCTGCTAGCAGCCGCTCCATGGCACGGTGCCGTTAGCTTTCAGACAGCCACCTACTGGCCTGGGACGCTTTCCAGGCACAGGACCAGATCCTCAGCGGGTGTAAAGCCAGTGGCGCTGCGCTCGTTGCTGTGACGAGCTGGAGAAACAAGCGCCACGCCGCCAGGCATTTAGATTGGTTAGGGAACCCAATTGTCAAAGAGGATTATTTTGGGGTTGCAAAATGCCAATTCTTCAACAGCAAACCTTCCCAGAAATGGAGCGGCTTTGACAACGCTTTCACCCGGGAGGCCGCTCAAGTCAAGGATGGCATTTCTGGCCAAGATGAGAACAGCTAAGAGCCGGTGATACATAGGACTTGAACCTCCTACATCCGAGGTGAGCCCCAGTCCGTCAGTGTCTCCTGTCGGAGCTGGTCCACTTTGTATCATTAACTATTCATCACACCCCAGAGAGATGCAGTAGCGGCTCAAACCCAGCATCAAAACAACCTCCCTAATTAAGCAGGATACCCAGGTGAAGTTTCGCCTTTCGTTGTTCATCTTTTATTTAGTATCACACAATCCAAGGCCCTGCGTTCGCATCACCGGCACATGCCACTCTCAACATGTGTACACACACACACACACACACACACACACACACACACACACACACACACTATCTCTCTCACTCTCTCTCTCTCAACCCCGCGCTCTTTTCCCAGCTCACCCGTTACCATGGCAAAGTCACCAGCTAGCGTCCTTAATGCAACTAGGAAGCAAAAAACACACCCAAGAAGAGGCAAACTCTCCACGATCAGCCAGGGTGTGCTTGCCTAAAATTAGCCCCTGCTTCCCTAGGCGGCATGATCACAGCGTGAAGCAGACTGTAGCAATCCAGGGGCAGCCAGTGACTTCCGCTGCGTATGAAGGCAATATGCCCTACAGTCGGCACCCAGAGGCCTGTTGCCATTGGCGGGTGTGCCATGAACTTCCTCCTTCCTACCCCCATCCGCCTTCCTCCGGGCCACCGCCCTGCCCAGTCCCAGTGCAGCGGGACTGGGAGTGCTAACTATCAGGGGTAGGGGGCATAACTCATCCTGGCCTGTGGGGTAAGCCATGGGGCTGCTGCCATAACCTAGCACCACCACTGGGGCTGGCTCAATTATTCTGGGGGCCTTTTCGGCCTATGGGCCCGCAGTGAACTCTAGGCCCGGGGCCTGCCTGCCATGGGAGTCCACAACTCAGCAGTCAGGGCTCACTTTCCTGTCGTGGCCGCCCATGGCGCACGGCTCCACCGCCAAGGGCCGGCGGCTGAGGTCAGGGGCAGTGGTGTGAAGCCAGGCCAAGGCCGCGGCCAGCCGGGGCGTGGCAGCCGCGAAACGGCTCCGAATTTGGCCCGCCCCGTTTACCGGCGAAACCTAAGCGTGTCCGAGTCAGCTCCCAGCTGCTCCCGCGTGGCCTCGCTGAAGGCGGCAGGCTGCGCCCAGGGAAATCAGGCGACTGTCTCGGTTATATTTACCTTTCCTGCCCAGAGCCTGGAGCCCGCCTTTTAAAAATAGCACCCGCTGATGTGCGGCATTTAGGGCGGCGTTGCTAAGGGAGAAATGAAATTCCACAGCTAGGGCCCTTGCCGCCTCTCGGGAGTTGCTGTCGGTTTCCATGCGAACTGCTAGTGCAAAACTAGGGCGTACCCTCCTCCTGGGTGTGACTTCAGGCGCGGCGGGCGAGAGCGGGCAGGACAGAAACCCTCCAGCACCCACTAGCAGCAGGGAGCCTTTCCACACACACACCCCCACCCGCCGCTGCCTTTCCACGCACCCCAACTCAGCAGGGAACACGGCTCCCGCCTTTCTCGCATTAGGACCGGACACGCTGGGCCCAATTCTGCTCTGATCACTGGAGTGTGGCAGGGGTTACAGGGGTGACACCTGGATTCAGGCCCTAGCGTACAAGCGCCAGGTTGTACCAGGCTGCCTGCACTGGCGTTACTGCTGCTTTGCACAGCTGCGGGGGGGAAATCCGGCCTGGCAGAAGCAGCTGGCCCCGGAGGCGCTGGGTAGGTGGGTAGAACTGGCGGGAGGCAAGAAGCAGAGCTGCGGGAAGGCTCCATACGAGGAGATGGAGCTGTAGAGGAAGGAGGCGGGCAGAGGGAGCCAGCTGCCAAACAGGTGGATGGCGCGGTGCCCTAATTCTGAGACCCATCACGGTCTGCCCGCGGGGCCAGGCACGAAGGGGCTAACTTGCCTAGTCCAGACGCATAATCAACCACAATCCCAGCATGCATCTGGATAGAACGTCACACCCAAAGCCTCCACTAGAGACCCCCTTACGCCTTCCCTGTGGGGGCCATAGTAGGTGTCCCTCCCAGCCCAGGGAGACAGACAGGCGCCAGCTCTGCTCAGCCTAGTGTGCTAAAAATAACTCTGTCGACGCTGCAGCACGGCCTAGCCGCCCAGCCTGGGACCCCGGAGGTGGGGCGGGCGTGGACGTGGGGGGGCTTCGGAAGATTCAGGGCTGGGTGAAGGCTCAAGCCAGCTGATCGTACCCAAACAGACGTCTCCATCCCTAGTCGGGGGAGAACCTAGGCTCGAGTCCCCTGCTCTGCCACAGCCCCGGTGGGCAAGTCACGGCCCCTGTGCGCCTCAGTTTCCCCTTCTGTCAAACAGGGCTAATGATCCTGGTTCTCCTTTGGGGCCCTGGAGGGACAGTGCTGGATGAGGGCTAAGGAAACTCCCACTCCCTGCCATACTCCCTGTCCTGGAAACCCCGCCCCCCCGGCCTCTGCTCCCAAAGAGAACAGGCTGATGGGTTACAGCAGCTTGCCTGGTGTTCCGTGCTGGGGACCCTTAACTCCCAGTCAAGTCAATGGGCTGTTAAATCCAGGACTCAGCTCATCTAAGGAGGTCAGGATTTGGCCCACTGCGCATCAAAGGGGCTCTGTGCCCAGATCACTGCCATACAGCACACACGTGCCGGGCAGCGTTCCTGACACGCCCATTTCTGGGAGGACGGCAGGCCACGCCGCTCCGGCCCCTGGGACATGGATGGGCGCTCACCTGGCTGTCTAGTCTCCGTTGCGTAGGTCCCCCCCACGCGTGCTGCTCGCACACTCGGGGTCCTTGCTTTTGCGGTCTATTTCGCCCCCTTTTATCTTCTTCCTAGTCATGTGCCCGCGGAAACTGGCCTGGATTTTGGCGGCGGCTGCGTTGGCATCCGGATCGTCTAGGGGGATGTCCAGGATGTCTTCGTCCAGCTTGGTGCAAGCTCCTTCCTGGAACAGAGGCAGGGAAGGGGGATAGATCTCAGAGACGAGACAGAGGGGGGTCGCAGTTTGGAGAGGTCTGGGGAGGGGAGAGCTGGGTGCCAGGCAGGATGGGCCGAGATGATGGTAGGCAGCCCGGCAGAGCGCGTGTAGAAGTGCCATGAGCCGGGTGCAGCTGGCAGGGGAGCAGAGACAGCAGCAAGATCCCGGGGGGGGCAGGGGAAAGGAGATGCCAGGTGAGGGGCCCAGAAGCGACTGAACAATTCTGTAAGCTGAGCCCCACCCGGAGTCCATGAGAAGGGGCAGCAGGCTGGCACGTTCTTCAGTTGCCTTGTAGGGTACCAGCTGTCAAGCCAACCCCGGGCTCTGCTGCTTTTGTGCCCCTGAGCAAAACAGGAGACCCCCTACCCTGTAGTATACCACCAGGAGAGCTCCCTGGTGTGCTGGATTCGGTACAGGCGGTACTTGTTTGCCGTGGCTCGCGACATGGGCCCCAGTTAGCCATGCATTCCCTTGAAAGGCCACTGTGTGATGAACGGGGACACAGGAAGCCTGAGGTCTCGGGCTTCCACCTTTATCGCCTCTCGGTATAAACAGACCAGCTTGTAACCTTGGAAGTGGCTGCCCTGCAGATTCCCCTCGGATTTCAGGGTCCTCACACAACAGCTGTGCAACTCCTCTGGCCTTCCTATGTCTGTACAGTCCCACTGCCTTCAGCGGGCCTGCTCGCACGTGACAAAGTGGATTGGAATAGACGGGTGAGTCTCAAACTGTGAGGTCTCAACCCTGGTTTAATGGGATCGCCCAGGCTGGTATTACACTTGCTGAGGCCCAGGGCTGAAACGGATGCCCGAGCCCTGCTGCCTGGGGAAGCGAGGCTCAGGTTACAGGCCCCCTGCCCAGGGGTTGAAACCCTTGGGCTTCTGTTTTGATCCTCCCCCGCCCCGCCCAGGGCAGTGGGACTGGGGCAGGTCAGCCTTTGGTCCCCTCTCCTGGGGTTGTGTAGTAATTTATGTTGTCAGAAGGGGGTTCAGTGCAACGAGGTTTGCGAACCGCTGGAGTCGGCAACCAGCTGATGCTCCAGAAATTGCCCAGCTCACGCTCTCCTCGCCAGCCTACAGCTGTTCACCTGCTTCTGATCCCAGTTACACTAACAGAGGCCTGGCCCGACTGCACTGAAATCGGCGGAGCGACGTCCGCTTTACACTGGCGCCGAGGTTAGAATCGGGGCCAGCGTTACCACATTGCAATGGCAAGACAGGAAAGGAGGCAGAAATGAACAATTGTTTTCTGACTCTTCCATAAGGTGTTGCGTTGTGCTAAGTTGATTACAGTTTGACTAATTTCAGCCCACCGTCTCTTCAAACGGCAATTAGCAATAGGTTCATTCCGCTTGATTGTTTTGTTTTGCCGGAGAAGTGTTGAAAAATTCTTTGGTTTGGAGGAGGAAGAAAGAGCAACCTGAATATTTTAAAGGGTAGTGATTGGGGGAGGGGGGGGAGAGAAAATAACTGCATTACAATGCTGCCACGGTCCTAATTACATTGAATCAACCCACATACCAATGGTGAGAGTCTCACCTTCTATTATTTAACATTTCTATTGTGGTTTAAACCAGCTCTGGCCCTATTGTATTAGGTGCTGCACAAATACATAGTAAAGAACAGCCCCACCCCGAAGAAGTTATAAATACAAAGTGAAAAGATGCCCCAAAAGTGGCATTATAAAAATAAACTTTGAGTTCATAGTATCGTAGAATCATAGAAGATCAAGGCTGGAAGGGACCTCTGGAGGTCATCTAGTCCAACCCCCTGCTCAAAGCAGGACCAATCCCCAACTAAATCATCCCAGCCAGGGCTTTGTCAAGCCTGACCTTAAAAACCTCTAAGGAAGGTGATTCTACCACCTCCCTAGGGAACCCATTCCAGTGCTCAAATCTCACTACGGTACCCATCAGAATTCTGTCAGCAACGATACACAGTGTTCAGGTGGCTACATTAGATAGGGGACAAAAGCTGTACTGAGTAAACCCTTCATGTTCCCAGGCATGTGCCAGACACTAACTGCCCAGACTAGGAAGAAACTTCTTGCATGGGAAGGTTAAACTATCATTGTCCATTTAGGGGTTTCTTGCACTTTCACCATCTGGCTGGCCGCCATCAGAGACAGGATATTGGCCTAGGAACACGGGAACTGCCAGACTTGATCATCCGACGAAGTGGGTATTAGCCCACGAAAGCTTATGCTTCAAAACTTTATAGTTAGTCTTTAAGGTGCCACAGGACTTTGTTACCTCTTGATCAGACCTATGGCCCACCTAGCTCTGTCTCCTAAGCACCAGCTGCTCCAAAGCAAGCAGTAAGCAGACATAAGAATGGCCCTCCTGGGTCAGATCAAAGGTCCATCTAGCCCAGGATCCTTTCTTCTGACAGTGCCAGGTGCCCCAGAGAGAATGAAGAACGCATTTATTAATTATTTGTATTGTGATAGCACCTAGGAGCACAAGTACTGGATCAGCACCCCATTATCCATTATACAAACAAAGAACGAGAACATGAGTTTATAGGCCCAGCGTTCCAGCAGGTATAGCCTCATCGTTTGACACCAGCTGAGAAACTGTCTAGTGGTTTGAATCTGATCCAATTTAAACCTCATTTGAATGTGGGATGGGGCCTAAATTCTCTTGATGAAAGTCAGTTTGTATCATATTGGAAGGTGTTGCAAACACTGTCAAAGGCAGAAATAATACAAAGGGGCCTGGCTGTTAGTTATATGGGATGGGAATAAACAGAATCACCCCGCACAAACGAAAACTAGCACAGCTATTGCAATCCTAGACTAGGAGAAATCCCGGGAAGTAGAGAGATCCAGGGTGACAGCACTTAGCAAGTTAAGCATGAATTTTAATGTGATGCATCTCAGCCACTAGGAGAAAGGAGAATATGACAAATACGTATGAGCTTTTGAAAGAAGTGTGTGAAAGAATTGGGTGGTAACTACAACTAACGGGATGAGATTAAGAAGGAGGAAAAGGTAGGAATTGTTTAAATAGCTGCAAAAAAAAAACCTTTCCTTATAGTGAGCTGTATTAAGCTTGTTAGATTAGTGGGAGATGCCGGATTGCTGCTTATTGTCAGCTGTGGTGCAGTTCTTTTCGTCAGCAAGTTCTGTTTTGCCCGAGTCTCTTGCTGACCAGTTTATTTCTTAAGTGTTGCTCCTGTCTACAGGTTATGCCCAGAAAAAAAAAATCATCGCAAGGCTCATGTGGAAACGTCTCCCAATGGAAGGCCAGTCATTTGGGAAATGGATTTCCTGATAACGTCCCCTGCTGAACGTCTTTAGCCAGGACCTCCCCACAGACAGCACTGATAAAATCTGTCTTAAACTCCCCTCACCAGCTCTCCCATGTGCAGGCTGGCACCTTGGGGGGTGATGACACTACAAGATCCAAAAGTCGGGCACTCTACCGGGACACCCTCTCCAGTGTTGACTCTTCCCTCTCGCAAACCTTCAGTTCCTCTTCAATAACATTCACTCTCCTCCTACCACCCAGGTTCGCCTGTCTTCAAAGTATCAAGCTAGAGGAACGAGGCTGGGAAATACCAGTGACCCTTTCATTGGCATCCGTAAGCCAAGCAGAGTTGTTCATTGTTTTGTTCCAAACCAGTACAATCCTGGCTATCTGCAGAACACCACAGAGGAGGCTCCCCTTCTCGGCAAGCTGAGAATCTGTGAGAATAGAGCCAGCAAGAGCCTAGAGCATCAGTTGCCAGGATTATCTGGGTCTCTCTCATGTAACCATTTCACTGCCATGGCAGGGCCTGGCGCACCTCAGTCCCTCCAATTGCCTGCCTGTGGGACGGAATAGTCCGGGCTCCTGAGGGTCTCATTTCAGTTGCTAGGGTTAGCGTGTGGGTGTCGGGATGCTGGTGGCCCGTTATATACAGGAGGTCAGACTAGATGGTCCCTTCTGGCCTTAAACTCTGTGACCTGCGAAACCAATAGCGTCAAGAGGATGTAAGCAAAGAAAAGAGAAGACAGAAGAAAGAAGCATCAGTAACTTGGAAGCACCCGCATCACTACAGTGTCTAGTTACAGAGACAAGGGAACTAAATGATATATATACCAGGATCTCATAATAAATGCTCAGGGAGCATAACTTAACTGCAGGCTATAACTTAACGGCAGGCTTTCTAAGCGTTAAAGAAACGACTAGATTTGACAGGCTCTGATAAAATGGCTGCTAACGCAGTATAATTCAATCCTTTCTACTACACCGGAGGGAAATCTGAGGGCCAACCTTTCTTCACTCGTGGGGATGACACCCCGCATCTACAGCTATTCAGTGGTCACAGGAACTTCAGCTGGGAGAGCCGGACGGAAGATACAGGTCGCTTCGGGCGGCCCATCAGCCGATACAGCAAACCCTCACTCTCCTGCACAGCAGTAAAGGACCCAGAATGCCATCCTGCTCCCAGATAACATCACTCCCAGGCTGCAGGAGTACCGGCCTGACTAGAGGAGCAAGCAAGTCATCTCTCCCCAAACCAGAGCCGGCTGCAAAACAGGACCATTCTTATCAAAAGACATTTGTTTGACGTTGGGATTTTGTTCCAGTGAAAATCAAACAATGACCGAGCCAGCAGGTCAACGCCTAAAACATCCCTAGGCGAGTCACCCAGAAGAGCACACTGGACTGCTCCGGATCCCACACAGAACGATCACACTAAGCATGGCCGGATTTAGGGGCAGGCAAGCCAGGCGGCTATATACGGAGTCATTTTTCACGAACCTCCTAGAATGTTCTGGGCCTTTGTAGAATCACGTGGAACCTTCCAGACAGTCTGAGAACGACGTTCACCTTGAACCCCCTCGAAGATTGTCAGCCATGCCCTCGCAGATATATGGCATGAATAAATACAGATTTACAGATCCTAGTGTGTACATTTAGGGTAGGTCTTCACTACCCGCCGGATCGGCGGGTAGCGATCGCCCTTTTAGCAATCGATTTCTCGCGTCTCATTAATATGTGAGAAATTGATCACCCGAGGCACTTACTACCCCCCCATACCCCCCCCACACACCATTTTTTCACAGTTCCTACACGTGAGGAGACACAGCGCAAACTGGGAGACGAACTGGGGCAGCAATGGAGCTATTTAAGAGGTGGATGCTCTTTGCACCAATGGCCAAAATAGGAGGGGGAACAAGAATTTTTTTCCCAAATAACCAGAAATTAAAAAGATGATTACTCAAGGAGCTCTGAGGAAAACCCACGCTTGACCCACACATTACTAGGGAGCAACGGCTACTGCACTATAAAGAGGCTAAAACAGCCTTCAAGATGGCACCCATCCTGGACAGAGACCTGAGGGTGTCCGCCTGTCTCATTGTGGTGAAAGGGAGGGGGGGGTTATAAACACTTCACTGATACTAGTACAGTTCTTTGGAAGTATTTGAACAGAAATTGTAACAAGCCACTAGCAGCTGTAACTCTGGTGCGTGGAGGACGTTCTACCAAAGGCATCAGTTCCATTGGGACAGGCAGAGACGTATCATCTTTGTGACTTATGGAAAACAGATTTCTGCAAGAAGGGAGCCCTAGAAGACCTTCCTAGCGCCCGATAACTAAGGGGATCTGGAAACTGGTATTATTTGAGTAGCTGAGACAGAGACAGGACTGGACTCTTCAGAACTGCGGAGGGTTTATTAATACCCTAGGAGAGGGGGCTCGCATAACAGATTCCTGAAGAGTCAAAGACCAGCTATGCCCAGCAAGAGGCTCTGAGATGCTGACCTGAGAAGGTTCCTGCACCTGAGAAACCAGCCACATTAGAGAAGCAAGCCCTTGATGTACAGACCATGGGCAGGAGGCTAGCTCCCTACTCTGCATTTTCAGCCCAAGACCCAGCCGCACTCCACCCCTTCAGCTCCCCTGTTCTCACCGGCCAGCCCGACGGCACAGCCCTGAACCCCAGTTGGTGCCCGGAGCAGCCCTGAACCTTGGTTGGCCCACTGGCACCTGGAGCAACCTTGAGCCCGGGTCAGTTCTCCAGAGCAGCCCCGAACACCAGCCAGCCTTCCAGCACCCGGACAAGTCCAAAGAAGCCCCGAACCACAGTTGGCCAACCAGGGCCAAGCCCTGAGCCTGGGCTCCAAGGCTGTGGCAGGGAACATTAGCAGAGGTCTGAGGAGGCTCAGCCTCCCCCAGCCTCCATTACCCATAGTCCAGACTAACAGACATAAGAAGAACTTCACCAGGAACATCGCTGAGAAACCACCAGACCTGAGGGAGGGTGGAACTAAGGTGGTCTATCCATCAACCACCTTCGCCTTCTCACTGGGCCTAGGCCATATCCAGAGACTACCAACCCACGCTGGGGTATACTCAGTACACACCTGCGCAAACTTTACCTCAGAGTCTTATTCACTCTCTGTCTCAGCTGAGCGAGAGTAAAGACAAGACGAAACTGAAGTTGCTTAAACACCATAATGCGATAATTGGTTACCTGCCAGCATGACTTGTCGACAGAGCTGTTACCAATATTCACTCCGATGGAGGTATGTGACATTCATTCCTGAAATTTTATCACCCACATGCTCTGCTCAAAGTTACTTTTAAAATGACACACCCTTCCCCGCAGCTCCTAGAGATGGACTAGTGGCTTTAGCATCTTGCTGGTCACAAACTTGTCATTGATTTGAAAGGCCTTTATCATTTCAATCTCTCCATTTGTGTGTCGGGTGTTCATGCCTACCAGCACAGAAAACATTAGCATGGTTTTGCAATGCTGAAAGACCAGTTTACCGTCATGCCTTCACGCGGCAAATGCCAACGGTGGGCCTTTTCTGGACAGACCAGCACTGCTGGATGCTAGCTGGGTTATTTACCAACCGGGCCCTGGATACACCAGTGTGGTGTGAAGTTCTGCTCTGATACAAGCGCACTGGGTTTTGGTCCATTAAAAGGGGAATCTGCCATCTGCTAACTGAAGCTGCTGAAAACAACCTAGTGCTCTGGGAAACGGTAACATGTCAAATACCAACACCTCCCAGCTTTGCAAATAGGATAAATGGGAGAAGTCCACTTTACCACTGTACTACGGCATGCAGCCAGCATTGCAAATCCGGCACCAGCCCGCTACAACGGCTGGGTCTTCCTGTTACAATTCAAAGAGGCGTAGCTACCAAGGCCGGAAGGGACCACCGTGATCTAGACTGACCTCCTGCAGTGCACAGGCCAGAGAACTGGCCCCAAGCAATTCCTAGAGCGGAGCTTCTGGAAAAAACCCCAATCTAGATTTCCGCCTTGCCGCTGATGGAGAATTCACCACAACCCAGGGTAAATTGTTCCAAAGGTTAAGCATATTTCCAGTCTGAATTTGTCTAGCTTCAGCTTTCCCTCCTCCCCTCAACTAGTAGGCTGAAGAGCCCATGGTTAAATATTTGTTCCCCCTACTTACATGCTAAATCAATTAATCACTTAACGTTCTCTTTGTTAAACTAAACAGATTGTGCTGGAGTCTATGACTACAAGGCAGGTTTTTTAATCCTAGTGGCTCCACTCTGTATCCTCTCCAATTTATCACCAGCCTTCATGAATGAACCCCCAGCTCTGTCGAAATGCAGATCTAACTGCAGGCAGCTCCAATTAATGAATTGCTTTTGTCATTAGAAAGTGCAAGTCTCCTAAGCGCTCCGAAGGAGAAGGTGTCTGGGTGCCCAAAGTTCAGAGTCTCAGGTTTGGGCCGGTGGCTTGCCTTTCAAAAAATAAATAACCGGCAGCTTAAGTAGCACTTGCTGTTTTTCCTCAGCACCACGGGATAGGACTTTGTTTTCCCTGCTCTCTTTCTCTCCTGAGTGCCGGCACAGAAATAAGCAGAGAGACTCCCACACACAAACTAGCTTTTCAGCTGGTACCATTATGATTTCATGTTCAAAAACCCTGCAACAGAAACCCCCCTGCCATGCCGGGGAGCAGATTTTAAGAGTCCAGAGCTGGTGCTAAAACAGCTGGTTTGGAAAATGAAATAGCCCCATTTCAATCCACAGCCCTGGGCTTTTTAGTTTTTACAAATGAATTAACCTGCTTCCATGCCACTCGTCACAGCCTGTGCAGGTAACAATCTAACATGCCTTGGGTAGAACGCCCCACCGCCTGTCCCCACACACCTCAGTGCCTAGAGAAAGGAAGGCGTGTCTGCACCCCTGAGATTGCTGAGAACAGTTCAGCAATGGGAACAGACCTGCCCCCCTTCTACCATGGCACCTTGGTTTCAGTCCTTTGCAACAGGGACTAAGTAACCTGCATTTTGGTTGTGGTTGGATTAAAAAGCAAACAGGCTTGTACATACATTGCAGCAGTCCATCCCCGGTGCAAGTCCGATTAGGAGCTTTCCAATCAACTGGAGGCGTAAGCAATGGGACGGCAAGGAGCTGCCTTCCGGCTCCGCTTGTAACTTGGCTTTGCCCTGCTCTCTCCGGATCAGCTCCTTCTGCAGGTGTTCAGGTTGAACAGAGCCTCTTGCCTACGTAACCCAGTTCCTCCCGGCGGCGGAGCCTATCAGACCTACTCACACAGCTCCAGTTCTCTTCATGCTTTTCATTTTTTTTCCTTCCTCCTCTCCAGTTTATTTCACAGCAACTCCCCTTGCTTCTAACACGCTTTAAATACTTAAAGGGACAGGCCGCCTGGAACAAGACTTCATGTGCTATAAATACACCCGCAGACCAAACAGTATCAAATATTTAAGGTTACATGGAAAGTTCTACCATTCTCCTTGATTAGGACATGTAAATGCGTGCCCTTCTGCTTCTCCACTTTCCGTGTGTTCCAGTCTGATCCAATCTGCTGTAAAACTAGATCTGGAAGAGAAGAGTAGACAGAGCTGGAGTCTTCTCTGTTACACAGAATGTACGTCAGTGGAACTACAACAGTGGCCAGGTAGCACGTGTGAAAAATCGGGATTGGGGCGTGGGGCAATTGGCACCTGTATAAGACAAAGCCCCGAATATTGGGACAGGCCCTATAAAATCGGGACATCTGGTAACCCTAGTAACTACATTAGTGGACAAAGAGTCTTGTAGCACCTTATAGACTAACAGATCTTAGGGATCAGGAGCTTTCGTGGGCTAAGACCCACTTCATCAGATGAATATTGTGGAGATCTCCAGAGGCAGGTATAAATAGGCAAGAAAGCAAGGTAACTTCGATCAGGGAGGGTGAGGCCCACTTTGAGCAGCTGATCTGGAGGTGTGGACATTAGTGGACTTGCTCCTGCCTGACCTCAGGGCGAGTGAGTGGAAAACAGCCCAATAGATTAGATATACAGTTGTGAAACCGAGAAATGGATATTTACACGACCTAGCTTCCCATATATTGCTCAAGGTCACAGGCATCACCATTCCAGATCAAAGCTATCATTCAAGCAGCCCCTGGGGGCCAAATGAGGGGAGTTACTTCCCATCCAAAGGCTTAAAATGCCTGGAAAGATCTCTTGTTTCATACTGATATTGGCTAGATCATCAGTGTGACCCTGCACCCTGTATTCTTCACAATGATATGATTATGACCTAATTGTCATGTATTTTATGCAAGTCACGTGAGGGGTCATTGGAAGGTAGTGGCAATGGGCCACTAGGAAAAAACAATAGGCCTTAGGAGAAGCTTATCCCCCACCTGGGAAGCCTTCCTGAAAATCCAACAGACAGCCTCCAACTAATGGCTGCTATGACTCTACAAAGACGTGATGTGTCCACGTCTCTCTCCTCCATCTGGGGCGGTCAGTATTTTTCCACAGACTGGTCTGCGACCGAAGGGTTCCTGCCATATGCAAAAAGCTACGTAAGGGAGGGAGTGACATCGTCTGGTGTTCTTCACGCCCTGTACAAGAAGACTCCTGGAAACACCTGAGGAACAAAGACTGAACTGGGGGAAGTTCTGGACCCAGGCTAAAGGGATTTTTAGCCTGTGAATGGAACACCTGGGGAGTCCAACCTGTAAAGCAAGGATGGCTTGCCCCTTAAGGAACTTCAGCCTGCTTGTATAATCTCTTAGGGTGAGCAGTGGGACAGGGAACACAGGTGGGTGGGTGAGAGGGCTGAGTGGTACCCTAGTTCCAGGTGGCACCTTGGGGGGAACCCATCACCATCCTACCACCTGTGTTCTTCCCGCTCTGGTCAGAGCTTCCGGTGCTTCTTGGCTGTTGCAACACCTTTAGCTCTCCGGCCATCACCAAAGTTTCAGGCCCCAAGACAGGCTGTTCTGGAGGTGTCACCAGCAGAACGGTGAAAGAAGAGCGGAGCAGGAGCACGCTGGAGGTGTTAAACCTGCCTTAACTGCTGGGCTCTCGGGAGAGGGACAACGTTCTTTTCCCAGACCTGTGTTCTGAAACTAAATCGAACCTTAAATCCTTCGGTGGGTGGAAACCACAAAATCAGGCCAAACGCACCCACCCATCCAACGAGCCTTGTGAAGCTGAACCTTGCCCACACAATGAAGCACGGCAAACTTCATCTGACCTACTTACACAGACACCTACACACAGCACAGAGATACCCAGGAAAAAATTGTGTCGTAGGGGTGCCGAGAGCCATTGAACCGAACTGCAAATCCTAGATCTGATGGAAACCACTTCAAGCCAGGGGGGGGTGTGGCCACACCCCCAGCCGCCCTAATTCCAGCACCTCTGGCTATACCATATCCCCAACTCAGAATTACCCCCACCCAGAGCACTAAAGCCACAGCATACAGACAGCATCACCCTCAATACACACAGTCCTCCCCGCAACTAACAGCCTCCCCCCCCCCCAGTACACCCACACCCAGACTCACAAACACACTGGGAGACACACAAGCAGGTCCATGAGCTCTTTTGGCCACCACTTCACACTGGGAGCTCATATTCCGCTGGTTATCCACCATGACCCCCAGATTTTTGTTAGAGTCACTGCTTCCCGGGAGAGCGTCCCATATCCTGTACATATGGCCTACATTATATATAGATATAGAGTGATCGCTTTGTGGGGTTAGTCCTGCTTTGAGCAGGGGGTTGGACTAGATGATCTCCTGAGGTCCCTTCCAACCCTGATACTCTATGAACTCTTGAATGAACTCACACAGGGTGTTTTTGTCTTTTATCATTTTCCTATCACCTGTGGGTGAACACTTTTCACAGAGCGATCGCTTATCTGATCTCTCAGTCCCCATCCGCAAATAAACCTGCACTTTCTAAAGACAAACCTGGGAGTTTGCATTTATAATTCTGTTAGACACTGAAAATCATGGACTGAACAGACACTGGATTTCTGGTTTATTACAACAATCTGTAACCCACTAACCTCCCCTGTTTGTCCTAGGACTGCAGAGGTGTCAATGGCCTCCTCTGCCAACCTTGAATGGTCCCCTAGAATATGTGCTAACTACCTGTGCTAAACAATCTGTTCCATCTTGCATTTACCTGTGACAGTTGAGTACCTTTCCCAGACCTGAAGAGCTCTGAGGAGCTTGAAAGCTTGTCTCTCTCACCAACAGAAGTTGGATCAATCAAAGATTGTTACCTCCCCAACCTTGTCTCGCTAATATTCTGGGACCGACATATCTACACTGTATACATATCTTTAGTTGCTTCTGTTTAACATCCTCCAGAGCAGTGGTTCTCAACCCAGCCAGCCGGTCACTTGTGATTTAATCAGCATACATCTGATATCCTGAGGGGCCATACAGGTAGCATATATATATTGGTGCTTGCGGTCAAGCTAACACGTAGAGAGCTGCATTTGCGGACTAGTTGAATGAGACTATACCATCTAGATTTATTCCCCCAAATATAGAACAGAAATATTTATTGCACACTTCTGTTCTGCCCTTCCTCCCTTATTACTGATAATTCTACCCTTTCTGTCTAGTAATGGACCAATGCCATTGTTAGGATTCTTTTTGTTCCTAATATAGTTCTAAAGACTCTCCTTCTTGCCCTTCATTCTCCTGGGTATCAATTTCTTCTTGTGTATCTTTGCTTACCTTATCAATGTTCTACACTTCCTAACTTCCGACATATTCATTGCTATCGCCTTCCCTTTTCTTCCCCTTATTATATATTTTTAAATTATTTTTATAGCTGACATCACTTCCCCTCTAAAACCAGGTCAGTTTTTTTAATCTTCTCCCTCAATTGTGGCTTTGGGGGCATCTAGTGCCGTGTTCTTAAAGGATTCCCAATTATCATTCATATTTTTCTGATTAAATCCTTCCTCCCTGCTGATTTGGCTCATAATTGTTTTTCGCTGTGTGAAACTGGCCCTGTTAAAGCTCCAAGTAGAGACATTACTTGTCTGACTTTATCCTGCTTGCACATTATCAACGCGATCAAGTCGTGATCACTTGTCCCAAAGCTGTCATTACCTTTTGGTCCTGTGATCGTTCCTCTTTATCTGTTAGGACAAGGTCCAATATAGGATTTCCTCATGTTGGCTGCAACACTTTTTGAGTTAGCAAATTGTCATAGGATCATAGAATATCAGGGCTGGAAGGGACCTCAGGAGGTCATCTAGTCCAACCCCCATCTATAACGTTTAGAGAGTCCAAGGAAGTTTTAGGACTGGTAGCATGAGATCTCCATTACATGTCACTGTAGCAGGGTGGCTACCGGCTTCCAGCCAGAAGGGCTTAAAACAGCCCAGGAAAGGCCTGGGGCTGGGAGCAAGCAAGCTCCTGGGCTGATTGGGAAGCAGACTCAGCTGGGTGGCCACATCCCAAACAGACCAGCAGGCCCTTATAAAAGGGCTGAGAGGCAGGAGCCTGGCAGATAGAGTCTCCTCTGGCTGCAGAGGCAGACAGGCCTGGCTGCTGGGAGCTTGACAGGGTGCCTAGAAGTGGAGCAGGGCTGGGGCAAGGCAAAAGGAGCTGGGGGAGCTCTGGCCTGGAAACCCCCCAGGCTACAGAGGCAGCAGGCCAAACCCTCCTTGCCGGTGATGAGTGGCAATGATACTGCAGTCTGCCCCAGTGAACGGGGGCAAGTGGTGACTGGCAGTTGCCTAGACTGAGGCAAGGTGGGGATAGGGGGTGGGGGTTCCCCATGAAGGGGAGACCCTGAGACTGTGGGGGTACTGCAGGGGTGCAGCACCCCAGGGAAGAGGGCACCGGACTCCAGGGAGGGACACGAGGCCAGTGGCAAGCGGAACATCGGCCTGCAGAGGACACTCCGGAGGCTGGATGAGCTAATTCCCTGGACGGACCAGCGGGAGGCGCTGCAGGGTGAGTTGCCACCCTGCCCTACGATCATACATGGGTTCTTTTCTAAACATTACAGATGGGCGCACAAGGAGGCAGTCATCCTGTTCCCTCGTGTGATTTAGCGTCTGTAGCAGACACCAACTAATACTCCATCTCCTGCTTTATCTGGTAGGACATTGATTTGTGAGACCATTTTCTCCTGCATTATCAGTGACTCGGAAACAGGTAATGCTATTTTGGACAGGGTAGCGATCCCAGTGCCCATTTGCAGAGCCGATCATTTCTAAATCGGTTATAAGCATTGTTTTTAATATTCCAATCACGTGGATCGTCCCACCAGTAAGACCAACATCAAGTTTATGCTTCTAAACGAGCAATTCCAAATGGTCTTGTTTGTTACCCCGGCTCTGCGCACTGGTGTATGGGCAAATCAAGATTTTTTTTCCCTTCCTATCCTTTGACTCCTTAATTAATTTTGTCCTCAGCATCTCAGTTTTACAGGAAATGTCCATATCTTCCCGCTGTCTGGCTATTAGTTGAATTCCTTCCTGACTACTCCCGCCAGCCTGTCCCCAAGGACACTGGTCCCCCTTCTACTGAGGTGACGACCCTCAGAACCATAGGAAAGTATTATGCGCATTTTACGTAGGGGAACTGAGGCACAGAGAGGAGAGTGGTCTGATTTCTAACAACCGGCAGCTCCCAAAGTCGGGCCCTACGTGACTTCCCTGAGTAATAATGTATATGCCCAATAGGGCAGAGTTAAGGGGACACTGGTGTTTCCTGCCTGCTTTGCAACCTTAACATGCTTTGAACATCACTTGTTGTATAGACTTATATAAAGTCACAGTATCTTTGTCACAGGAGCCCTCACTGCAGTGTTGTCCCGGCTATTAGATCTGTGCGGGGGGGGGAGGGGCGGGCGGGGGGAGCCTTCTGGATTTGTGTCTGAGAACTATATAAGGGGGAGAAAATTAGCCAGGTTTTACTATGTGTTCTCTGTGCAGAGCTCCCCTCCCAGCTTGCATCCGCTGTCTCTTCCATAAAATACAGTTTGGAAGTTGCTAGGCAACCTTCCTAGTCTCCTTCTCCACGTGCTGCTGTTTTTTGGCCCTTCTTGTCCACAGCCCAGGGCTACATGGGACTTGCTTTTCGGGAATCCCTTGGGCCCAGGTATCGGCGTCACCACCGTTAGGCATTATTTATATTTCTGTAGCAGCTGGGGCCCCCAGCTGAGATCAGGGCCCTTTGGGTCCTCACCCAGAGCAGGACACGGGCTCTGCACCAAAGGGCCTGCCCCGTACACAGAGAAGACAGACAAGGGTGTGAAATCAGGGAGTCCTCTCCATTGTGCAGAGAACTGAGGCAGAGAATGATTCAATGACCTGCCCAGGGACACACAAGGAGTCTGCGGGAGTTGATCTCAAGGCTTCTGAACCCCAGCTGAGGTCCTTAACCACAAGACACTCCCCTGGTTTCCATGCTGGTCCCTGGGTCCTGCCACGTCTTGTCTGAGGGCCGCTGTTCCTTCATCATTCTTTGATGACCATTGCCGGTCGAGTTCTTTCCCTTCCGCCGTGTGTGCCCACAGGGTCACTACCTGCCCCCTCGCATCTCTATCATCAGGTGCCTCTCCTTTCTTTAGTATTGTCCCACCCACAGTGCAATGCTTCCAGCACAGTGTGGGACTGTGCCCATCTGACCCATTAAGAACTCTGAGACGGAAGGAAATCATTGCTAGTGAAGCTCCGTAAGAACATAAGAGCAGCCAGACTGGGGCCAACCAATGGTCCGTCCAGCCCAGGATCCCAACAGTGGCCAATGCCCCAGAGGGAATTTCAAGTTATCAAGTTATTATTCCCAGCTTCTGGCAGCCAGAGGTTTAGGAACATCCATAGCATGGGGGTTGTGTCCTCTTGGCTAACAGTCATGGATGGACCTTCCCTCCATGAACTTATCTAGCTCTTTTTAACCCAGTTATACTTTGGACATCACATCCCCGGCAACAAGTTCCACAGCTTGACGGTGCATTGTGGGAAGTACTTCTGTATGTTAGCGGTAAACCCGCTGCTTATGTATTTCATCGGCTGACCCCTGCTTCTTATGTTATGCGAAGAGATAAAAACCCGGCCCTAGTCACTTTCTTCCACCAGTCATGATTGTATAGACCTCTCGCCTATCCCTTTTAATCTCTCCCCATACGGAAGCTGTTTTATAGCCCTCATCATTTTGGTTGCCCTGCTCTGTATCCTTTCCAGTTCTAATATATCTTTTTTGAGATAGGATGACCAGAACTGCACACAATATTCATGCTGTGGGTGTATCATGGATTTATATAGTGATTATTTTTTTCTCCCATTAACTATCCCTATCCTAACGGTTCCTAACAGTCTGTTTGCTTTTCTGACTGCTTCTGCATATTGAACAGATATTTTCAGAGGACTATCCACAAGGTCCCTTTCTTGAGTGGTAACTGCTAATTTAGACCATATGATTTGCATATACAGTTGGGATTATGTTTTCCAAAGTGCACTACTTTGTATTTGTCAACACTGAATTTCATCTGCCATTTTATTACACAATCACTTTATGTTGTGAGGTCCCTTTGTAACTTCCCAATCTACTTGGGGCTTCTATTTTGAGCAATTTAGTGTCACCGGGAAATTTTGCCACCTCACCGTTCACCCCCTTTCCCAGGTCATTTATGAATATATTGAACACCAGAGATCCCAGCACAGATTCTTGGAGTACCATGCTATTTACCGCTCTCCGTTATGAAAACTGACCATTTATTTCTACCCTTTGTTTCCCATCTTTTAACCAGTTACTGATCCAGGAGAGGACTTTCCCTCTTATCCCATGACATCTTACTTTTAAGAGTCTTTGGTGTGGAACCATGTCAAAGGCTTTCTGAAAGTCCATCCCTTGGATCACTCTTGCCCACCTGCTTTTTGATACCCTCAAAGAATTCTAATAGATGGGTAAAACATGATTTCTCTTTACATAAGTTCTTTGACTCTTCCCCCAGTGTATTGTGTTCATCTATGTGTCTGATCATTCTATTCTTTACTATAGTTCCAAGCAGCATTCCTGGTACTGAAATTAGGCTTACCGGCCTGTAACTGCCAGGATCAGCTTCTCTTAAAAGCAGTGCTAGATGTTTTTCTCCTGCAGGCTCTGCCCCTTGTCTAGCACATCCTGACACATCAGTGGGGTATTTTTTCCAGGGAGAATTGATCTGTGCAGTAGTGTATCTGCTGGAAGAGACGGGGTGGTTTCTGGGTGAGGTGGATTCCGTCATAGCTTTTTGGAAGCTGCAGAGACGTGGTGTCAACATGTTGTCCAATCCCAACTAGAAGAGACCTCTTAGGCCAGTCTGCCTGTCTCCTTGGGGCATGGTCAGGATTGCTCCCTGGGGCACACCTTCTAGTGCAGGGGTAGGCAACCTATGGCACACGTGCCAAAGGCGGCACGTGAACTGATTTTTCAGTGGCACTCACACTGCCCGGGTTCTGGCCACCGTTCCGGGGGGCTCTGCATTTTAATTTCATTTTAAAGGTAAGGTTCTTAAACATTTTAAAAACCTTATTTTTTTGTATATGCAACAATCATTTCGCTCTATATTATAGACTTATAGAAAGAGACCTTCTAAAAATGTTGAAATGTATGACTGGCTCGCGACACCTTAAATTCGAGTGAATAAATGAAGACTCGGCCCACCGCTCCTGAAAGGTTGCTGACCCCTGTTCTAGTGCTTTGAGCAGCCTGAATTTACAAGTCCTAACTTCCCCTGAGAGACGATTCCACAGCCTGATCTATTGCACACTAAGGACAACTTTTCTAATATTCAACCCAGAGGCTTCCTTTCCTAATTTTAGCTCAGAACTACTCGTTCTGCCCTCATGTGCCATCCTATATATTTCTGCTCCTTTAGCACTAATGTTATTCCCCTCCTACAATACAACCATTTCAGGGAACCTCGGAGCTACACCGTTACAAACATGATTACGGTTGTACTGAAGACTAGACCTCAGGTCAGACCAAATCCTTCGCTTGGTTGTGAATCATTGCTGAGTGCTACCTAGCTCAGGATTTTTAAATAAAGCATTCATCACCATGATATCTATGCACTAGACTTAGAGAGCCAAGGCTCAAATCACAAAGGTCTAGTTTATGCTACAGATTGGCCCCAGAATTGTAAGGGGCTTAGTGAGCAACTGTGGTGTAACCAGGTTCCCTGACTAAGAGTTGGTCTACACTATGGGGAGGGATCGACCTAAGATACGCAACTTCAGCTACATGAATAACGTAGCTGAAGTTGGCGCATCATAGGCCGACTTACCTGCCGTCCTCACGGCGGCAGCGGGCTCCCCCGTCGACTCCAGCTTGTGCCTCTTGGTGAGCTGGACTTCCAGAGTCGACGGGAGTGCCTTTGGCGATCGATTTATCGCGTCTTGAGAAGACGCGATAAATCGATCGCCAATAGATCGAGCACTACCCGCCGCTCTGACGGGTAGTGAAGACCTACCCATAGCTGCATTTGTAGTGTAGACAAGCTAAGAGGGGCCATAAGTCGACAAATATGCATCGATTTTTAAGGCCATTATGAACCAAATGAAAGCCATAGGTGTTATCTCCAACTGCCAGAGCATCCTCATGATTTGAGCCCCGGATCGCTAGCATCCAAAGCTAGTACCAATCCCCAGGGCCCAGAGCTGCCTGTATTCAAAGACTATTAAGGTCCCCAAAATGGCAGGTAGTGGAAAGCTTTTCCTTCGCGTACACATTCTGCGACACCCTCTCCACCCACGTGGTGTCTGTGCTGGAACTTGCGGCGAAAGTTTGTTTCTGGCACATACTGTTTTTGAAGCCCCTCTTGAGTCCTTACACTCCATCGCACCCGCTTCCTCTGGCAAGCAGAAGCTTCGAAGTACTGCAAATGTCACTCTTCCCACAAGTGTTAGCAAAAAATAGCTTTTCTCTTGCCACTGCATTTACAACATTAAAATCCGCTTCCAGCCTCTAACTAAAGGCGTTATTGCCTTCCTCTTTCACTACGGGGGAAGCCATGTTTCCTTTGTCTTTTGATTCATTTTACCCACCAAGCTGCTCCACCTCTTCTGAGCTCTTTGTTCTCTACAATACCTGCCCCTGTTGCTGAAATGGCTTTTACATCCGATTAAGGGAAACAAAGAACAAAGGTAAAGTCTCTATATGAGAGAGAGCACAAATGTGTGACACACCCTTGTGACATTATGACCCGGAACACAAAATGGCCACTGCCTCCCAGCTGCCTCCCAGCTGCCTCCCAGCTGTCTCCCAGGATCCTATATAAGACAAAGACCCAAAAATCAGGACTGTCCTTCTAAAATCGGGACATCTGGTCACCCTAGAAGCAGGCCCCTGGGAACAGAATGACAACTCTGCCTTTCGATAGCTTCCAATCACAATGTACGCAGAACATTTAAATCGCACTGTAAAAACTAATCATTATATTGTATCCTGATTCTGTAATGGATGCTTCACAGCTACCTGCTGCAAACTGCAGTGTCCAAACTGGGCTGGATCCTGTACCCTGCCTGGGAGACAGCACCTCACCAGAGTACCTGGGAGTGGGGTTAGTTTCATCTAGACACCATACACACTACGAGATTGCTACTACCTGACAGGGTGACCACCACTTATTTGAATAAACCACACCCCTTTTTCTGATGTCATCCCTC
The DNA here is from genome assembly GCA_032164245.1 of Sternotherus odoratus. Taxonomy (NCBI): domain Eukaryota; kingdom Metazoa; phylum Chordata; order Testudines; family Kinosternidae; genus Sternotherus; species Sternotherus odoratus. The sequence goes on along the minus strand of JAVMKO010000019.1, from coordinate 12,818,446 downwards.
CCCTCTCCTTCCCCCAGGGAATTATTTCACGGGCTGGCAAATTATATTTCTCACTTACAAAATCCAAGTGATTATTGCACCTGTGTCTAAACTACACGAGCCAATGAAGCAAACTCAGAACGTCTGCCTGATCCGCCTCTCACTGACACCAGTTTTAGTGGGGTCAGTAGAACAGTGTCCGGCCCGGCGTGTCTATCCTAGTTTAGGGCTTGTGCACTGGGAAGTGAAGTGAAGATGCTTTTATCTCTTCCAGGTCTGCCGGGGTTGCTGTTCTGTGTTAATCTTGAGGGCAGTGACCATGTTAAACCCTTAGATGTAGCATTTGTTTGATCCGTCAAGCGCTGGATGGATTCGCCAGTTAAATTCTCCTCGGGAGCTGTTAGAATTCTGAAGCGGGGCCAGTTGACTCACCGGCATCTGTGTTAAAACTGAACTTTCTTCTCAACTGACTTGAGTCACCGTTCTTTGGTCTAGTAACAAAGATACGTTTTCACCGCTTTTCCCTCCTGTTGGCCCCGCAGAATTAGCACAGATAAGCGGGAACGAGCTGGTTGCTGTTCTAGCTCACGTATCAGCCACGGGATTGTGAACCAAATTCTGGTCGCATCAGCGGTGGCAAGCCAGAAAGAACCCATCTTGACTCTCGTTCCCCGTCCGAGTTTGCAGGCCAGCAGTCAATTCAAAAACCAGGGCAGCCTGATCGCATTTACATCAATGGAAGTGACTCTGGATTTACACCAGTGTAACGGAGATCAGAATTTAGCTGTACTTGTAAACTGAGCGCAGCTGAGCTGGGATCATGTGGCAGTTTAGTGCATCGGAGTTGCCGGACACTTTTCTTCTGCAACCTCCCTTAAACTAGACCGACCTAGATTGTTCATGGTGACTGTATGAACAATCACTTCCCGTAGACCCCGATAGTGCTGTTCGGTTTGAAATGATCTGTTGAAACCCGGGCTGCCTCCTGATTGGGAACCTTCCTCTACATATTTTAACTGACTCTTCATCCCAATATCCTCCCCTGCCCTCCCAACCTTCTCTGTCCCTGCCAGGAAGCGGGAAAGGACCAACCAACTAAGAGTAACGGAAGGGAATGGGTCTAACGCGGGTAGAGGCAGTAAAACAGCCTGCTCATCTCCCTCTCAGCCTGAAGTCAACACGCAGTATAACTAACACATGAATGCCCCTCCATCGCTCTCTGCCATCCCAAGTACCACTGCTAACTGCAATTGGGGGACATTTGGGGCAGGAGTGTCACCGGTTAATGTGGATGAAACTCAGCTCACCGTCGCCTTGGGGTGGACAGGGATGCAGGAGTGGCTATTAGTGAGCCAACATCCTCCTTCCAGCCCACCAGTTGCTTTTCCAGGCTCTTCTGTTCCTTCATGAACCAGAGGTGCTCCGGGGGGGGGGGGGGGGGGCAGCTGGGGAATGAGCGGTCAAGCACCCCATGGGCTGAAAGAAGGTCTCTTCCCCTGAATCCTTTCTGGGGACGAAACTCTTCTGGGCTAGCTTTGCTGCCCGTTCTTGAAGGTCACGGTGTAGAACCAGCTGCAAAGCAGCTGAGGACCTCTGCCTGTGTAATACTTGCCGTCCAGTAGCCTCCCAGAACCCATGTTGGGTGCACAGGGAAAGGGTTGAACGGGGTTTTCAGACAGCTAGCGGGGCGGAACTCACAGCTGAGTCATTTCCAATGGCAAGTCTCTCCGTGATGGAGGAATGATGCTGGTTTGAGGTCTTTAAAGAGCCCAGAAGCAACAGCAAACAAATGTATCAATAAAAACCAGTGACCCTGCCCTGGTGGGAGGAAGTCCCCATGCATCCAGCCAGCAATAGGATCCAGGCTCCTTTCTGGAGCGGAGGCAAAGCTAGCAGCAGCAAATTCCATCCCTAGTCCTCCCTTCTGTTCCCAGACGAAATCTGTCTCAGAGGCACTGAAACCTAAAGCAGGAATTTAAGGGAGGCAAAGCTTAGAATCATAGAATCTCAGGGTGGGAAGGGACCTCAGGAGATCATCTAGTCCAACCCCCTGCTCAAAGCAGGACCAATCCCTATTTTTGCCCCATAGCGCCCCCTCACAGATTGAACTCACAACCCTGGGTTTAGCAGGCCAATGCTCAAGCCACCGAACTATCCCTTCCCCCACAATGTAGATCGTGGGGGAGGCACGGGGCAATACTGGAGAGGGAGGAAATCCTAAATGGCAGTAAAATGAGCCAGTACTGGGGCGGTTGGAAGGGCGGCGTTCAGATGGCTGGGGAGGTGCTGATGCCAAACTGCTCAGCAATTCAGACTGGAGAAGGGTACTCACTGAAGGCCACGGCCTTGGCAGAAGCTGGGGGGAAGCCCTTCAAAAACAGCTTTCTCACCGCCCAACAAATAACATGACAGCAGGCAAACCTCGCAGGCCAGAGCCACGGTCGCTAGCGGGGGCACTGCCTGTGCTGGAAGAAAGGGAGGGTTACGCCAACTCCGTTCTTCCTCCCTGCCTTTCTCGTTTCCCCCCTGCCATCCGCAATGACAGCTGGGGGCTGACGAGCGTTTGGCTTTCCGTGTTTGGCATCTTTAAATAGTAGGAGGCCTGATTGTCTCCCAGATCCGACCAGTGTAACCCACTGAAGGAAAACTCAGGCTGATTAAGTCTGCCGATCTGCTTGGGGGAGGGGCGGGAGGGGATGCAGGATGGAGATAATGTGACCGGATGTCCCAATTTTATAGGGACAGTCCTGATTTTTAGGTCTTTTTCTTAGATAGGCTCCTATTACCCCTCCACCCCCTGTCCTGATTTTTCACACTTGCTGTCTGGCCACCCTAGATGGAGACTCCGGAGCTGTTGGGCCCGTCTCTGATACTGTTACATCCACTCACCTCAGCGTCAGGAAAGGATTTGCAGTGGAGAGAAGAGACGCCTCTGTGGTTCTTTGCTTACAGCTACAATAAATGAGACGGAGTGTGCATGTTCTGCCTTTTATGTGCTGTCAGAGGTAGAAGGGGCCAGTGGTTAGAGCACTAACCTGGTACCTGGGAGAGCTGCCACAGGCTTTAGGCTAGAGCTGCAAAAGGTTTGCCCAGGTCTACACGGGGCAAGGCGGCGGGGGAATCGATCTACGATACGCAGCTTCAGCAAGAGAATAGCGTAGCTGAAGGCAACATACTTAGGACTGGTCTCCACTACGGGGGGGGGGGATCGACTGCAGATACGTAACTTCAGCGACGTGAATCACGTAGCTGAAGTTTGCGTATCTGCAGCCGACTTACCGTCCGTCCTCATGGCGGCGGCGATCGGCGGCGCGCTCCCAGCTTGCGCCTCCCGGCAAGCTGGAGTTACGCAGTCGACGGGGGAGCCGCGAGCGATCGAGTTCTCGCGTCCTCATCAGACGCGAGAAATCGATCGCCAGAAGATGGATGGCTACCCGCCAATTCGGCGGGTAGTGAAGACCTACCCTTAGATCCACTTACCACAGCACCTTCATGTCTCTGAGTCGACTGCTGCCGCTGCCCCGTCGACTCCGCCTGCGCCTCTCACAGCGGTGGAGCACAGGAGTCGACGGGAGAGCGCTCGGGGATCGATTTCTCATGTCTAGAATAGAATCTTCCATACTGAAGCCTCTTAGACCAAAAGACTCAACGCTACTGCTTAATTTTCAGTGGTTGGGGTACGGTTTCCCAGCATTTGTGTTGAGTGGTACAATAATTAAGATTGAACTCCGTTTAATACATTAGAAACATGTAAGTTTCTCAATCAAGTGCTAAGTCCACTCAGATGGATGGCAGCCCTTTTGGTATTTGACTGAAACCAAGCAGCCATGGAAAATGTGTTCCCCAGCGTAGGCCTAGCGCATCTGGACAAGGTGGCCAGAAAAGTTACTTGGCGATTGTAAAATATGTTAACTGCAGCGCCGCAGTGCCTCCCCTCCCCCAGCCCAGCATATTGATGGGGGCTGTAGCGATAGCAGATGTCACATCCCTTGTTCAAGCAGGGATCTGTACTCAAGGGTGACAACCTCGAGGGATACAAGAAAACTAAAAATAGAGCATTAACTATAATCTGAAGATGTGCCCATTTACATATCTTTTCTTCCTCCTTCAGACGCTCCGGCAGGGACGTTCAAGACGATCGCACGAGTCTTCTTATCCTCAAACGTCGAGCAATGAGTGAGAAATCTCAGGTGAGCGATTATAATAACGGCGGGGACCTTGGGAAATGACGCCCAATTACTGGGGCCAATTTATTAAGCTTTCATTAAAAAGTGTCGTGATCCCAACTGATGAGATAATCCTCCGCCCCAGGACGGGGGGAGGCTGGCAGGGAGCTTTTGTTCTTCAATCACTACTTTCTGTTTTGTGTTACAATATTTTTAAACTATTGAGTCAAGACAAAGTGACAGCCGCTGTGCTGAATTCTGTCAGGTTCTGTCCCAACAGAAGTGTCGCCTTAAAGAAAATCTCTCTCCAAGTTTAGTGCTTGAGAAGGGTACTAGAATAAACAGAATTTAGCCACCAGCCAGTTAAACCCAGTCTAACGGGAACTGGACAGAGGTTAACCCGATCAATTCACAAAGGGCACCAGACAGCTATACATTATCAGCTGTGCTCACCTGGATTCAGACTAGTGAGCTGGAACAGAAAGGATGTTGACTTGACCCATTGCTTCTCACCCATGCAATGCTCGTGCAAACTGGGTTCAAAATGCCAACATTCCCCCGCGGGTTAAGGGACAACACAAGGGCTAAGAAGTGCTGAATTAAGCCCAGTTGTGGTGTTACCACTCCTGAATCTTCCCAGTCCTCACAAATATCGACTACTCTTTTGATCTTGATTGTCTTCATTGCTCTGCCAGGCATAAATCTCAGAACATGTTGTGCTTTTATGGCACTGTGACGGAGTAGGAATACTGTGTGTGCGTGCCTCGGTTTCCCCTATGCATTTCTTGAGCGTCTATGTGAAGGGATAAGGATGTGTAGCTGATGCAAAGCAGAGCTTCTCTGCAGGTGTCCATACCTGAAGCTGTAATCTGACACTAAGTGGGGGGAGGGAGGTCACCTGACCTGCCCGGGGAAGGAAACATGCAGGGAGGAGGAGCTGGAGAGAGGGAGTTTGAGCTGGGAGTCTGAAGCTAGCTGGATCCATTTTGAGGGCCAGAGAGCGAGATAGCTCCTCTGCCTTCCCTGCCTTTTCAACCAAGAATATCGAGCTACTTTACAAACATGGTTTCATTGCCTAGAGCCCCCCCCACTACGAAGGCAGCAAAATTATCCCTAGTTTACCAATGGGGAAACTGTGGTGCATGGCGTTGCATCCATGAAGTACTTGGGTCCCTAAACCTCAGATTGACGTGCCTAAATCCAGGTTTAGCTTCACTGCAATCCACAACACTCTTCTGAAGCCTGTAGGTGCCTAAACTCCCTCTGCACCTAACTTTGCAGCATCAAAGCTCCTTAGGAGCTTGTGTTTCTGTCCATGAACATGGGCACTGCTGCCTAGGACACCTACCTCACGCCTAAGCCCCGGAGTGATTCACAAAGAAGAAGAAGATAGACATCCAGCCACCTAAGTCACAGGGGGGCCCCAATCCAGTAGGCGTACTCACCTGGATGTGGGAGACTGAGGTTCTGCCAGAGGGAGAGAAGGGAGCCCCCTGTTCAAATCCTGCCTCTCAAGAAATGCTTTAACCACTGAGCTATGGGATATTCAGACGCAGGGCTCCCCCCATCCCCTACTGCTGAAGCCGTTGAACTCCGGATAAATAAGAGAGTACAGCAGGAGGATTGAACTTGGGTCTCCCACGTGAATGTCCAAACCACTAGATCGCAGTCCTTTCCACTTTAGTCTTTCTGGCCCAATGACTGTTCTGCCGTGGACAAATACTGAGTCCTCAGGCCAGAGAAGGACTGACTCCATCATCAAGTCCAGCCCAGTCTTTGGAGGCAGCAGACCCCAGGTCTAGTCCCCGTGCTCTAGACCCGAGGACGAGTGCAAGAGCACACCTGGAGACGGTGGAACAGAGCAGAAGTGAGGGGGGATGTGGAACACATCTTTGGTGTTTGCTCCCACAGCCCCCTTCCCATCCTGCCGTCCTTTGGGGGAAGTTTGGAAACAGTGACCCTAGCACGCAGCCCATAAATGACATGCTTTTAGAACTAACATTTGCAAAAAAGACAGTTCTCTGTAGCTTACCAGATCACGACCAACTTGCCAGAGAAGTTCAATGTTTACCCATCCAAATGAGTCTGTGCCGAAGCCAGACTGAGACAGCAGCTCTGCAAACGGACTCAAAGGGAAAAGAAAAATCACGCCGGGCCCAGGTGCATTCTGAAAATGTGATGTTTATTAAACAAAAATAAACCTACTGACAAACAAGCCATTCGTTCACCTGCATCTAATCTGGAAATCATGACACTGGCATTAGATTTCTTCCGCGGGGTTCGTTGCGTCCTGACCTAATTCTTTCATTCTCCTCACCGTCTCTCTTACCCTGTATCCCCTGTAGCCAGCCTGGATTTTGGTGGCAGCTTTATCTTCTATTTCATCGGTGGTGGTTTCAAAGAGGCCATGTTTGTCAAGCTCCTTCGTTAAAGAAATAAGAGGGAATGGCTTCGTAAACAGCTGACAGGCTGATCATTTTCTTGTAGTAAAAACGAGTGCCTAAATTACAGTAAATCTGCATAATGTGCAGCCACTGAAAACGGCTGCTTCCCAAAGGCATTTAGGAAGCTGTGTGTGAACCAAAGGTTGAGTGGGAATGTGTTTTGTCATCTTTACGGGGTTTTTTGCAACCGATCTAATCAGTGCTGGGGTTGTTTTTAGGGCCAAATCTTGAGGCCGTTACTGGGGCAGAACTTTCTCTGACTCACCGGGCGTCTTGTCCGAGTTAGAATGTTGTGATTTGGTCCTTATTTAAATACCAGCTGCTCATCTCAGAGTTTCCAGAACACGAAGCTCCCATCTGGGGGAGACTAACGGTGCCATTCAATTATCAGCATTTGCCAAGAGCTACTACTTGGTGGTGTGTGATACGATAGTTATTTCCTGCTAAGCATGGTGGTCTCTCATTTCCAGGGAGTGATAACTGCTGGCAAATGTTGATTTTTAAAAAGGATGAGCACTGTAAGCCTGAACCATACCATCAAGCATGAAAGAGACTGAGTTACTAGGCAGAGGGAGAGAAAAATTGAGACCCATTTCCCAGTGGGAGATACAAATCAGGCTCCCCAACCTCCATCAAGGTGCCCCAGCTGGGAATGATGGAGAGGAGGAAATCAAATACAACCCCAAGTTGCATTAGAGCATCATATTAACTGGGGGAAATGATTTCATTAGCTCAGTGAACTAGAAACTAAAATCCAGAATGGGGAAGGAGGGACACACAGCCTCATAACAAAGGCAAATTTTCTGCAGATAGGAACGAACGGCTTTATAAATGCCAATGGAAAAAACGCATCCCGGGTGAAACTCTACTGAAAAGTCACCCCAGGGCTGAATCTGACTCCACACTCTTTGGCAAATCACACTGGCCAGTAGACCTTGGGAGATTACTTACGGGCTCCTTGGCTGAATCTTTCATCGACTCCTTCACCTCGTCTCGCAAAGATACAGCCTCCTGTAAGAACAGAGAAAAATAAAGGTTCAACCAACCGTTACTTCACAATAGGAAAGAGCGCCAGTCTCCTTGGAGGCTGCTCCAGAACAAGGATCCCAAATGGAAATTCAGCTTCTCCCCATCTATGTGAATCTGTAATTCCCCTGGTCCCATTTCTCAGTTTAAGCACTAGCTCAACTTCCATGAATGTGAAGAGCTGAAGACTGGATTTCATAAAGCAGCTGGTTACCATTATTGTTAACTGTTTTAACAGCACCCAAGAAGGGGAAAACACCCACCAGCACAGATAAGACAAGACCCTTGCTCTAAGGAGATTACTGACTTAATGTTTAAGTTAGCAGTGAGTGCAAGTGAATGTGTCTGGAAATCAAGCTAGAACCTTGAACCCGATCTCCCCTGTTCAACATGTACATTAGATCCTGTGTCAAGATCATTTCTAGACATAGAATAGGACATCACTACTATGTACAACACGGCGGAATATTACTTGTATCATGGACCCTAGTCTCTGCCCTGGAGGGGAATTGGGTGATATACGTTGCATCAGAACTGCTGTGTTCAGAGCCATGAGAAGACAGAAGTCACATTGCTGGATACGAATCATCAGCATGGGGGGAGGGGGGCACCATTCTTACTTTGTGCCCCTGTTTATTCAGGGGACACACTTAGAAGTGGCGAGCCAGGTTAAGAACCTTGGCATTATTTCTCACCAAGCCCGTTCCATGGAAGCCATGTCTTGTCATAGAATATCAGGGTTGGAAGGGACCTCAGGAGATCATCTAATCCAACCCCCTGCTCAAAGCAGGACCAATCCCCAATCAAATCATCCAACAGATTTTTGCCCCATATCTCCAAATGGCCCCCTCAACGATTGAACTCACAACACTGGGTTTAGCAGGCCAATGCTCAAACCACTGAGCTATCCCTCCTCCCCCATAGCACAGCAGTTTGTTACCCTACCACGCTTCTCGGATGTGCAGCATAATCACGGCAGCACCATTCTAACCGAGGTTCAAAAGCGTTTGGTGGAGATTTTGCTTTTTAGTCCTGCCCCTCGGAGCAGCAATCCCAGCCTACCTCAAAAGCTTTGTTGTTGTAGAACCTGTCGTCTAGTTTAGCACCCCATTCCGCCGGGTCAAACCTGGTTTCTGAAAATAAATACCAACATTTATCGAAGCAATGGCAAGCTAGTCATTAAGACAGGAAGTCCCCCCCCCCCCCGTAGAGTTACACTCACTCAGAGGGGTGGCAGGAGAATGAAGATGATAGATTCAGAACAGAGGCAGCCTTGGCTGTGGGAAAAAGAAAGACTATTTTCCGCACTGCCACTAAGGCCATGCTGGTTAAGGAACATCCTGCATCCATGGTTCTAGGAACCGTCCCATGACAGCAGGGGAGCCAAAAGCCACTGGAGCATCTAACATCTAGGGACAGAGCCACAATTAAAGCCGCGACGGGCTGGCAAGGCTCGGCCCCAGCTTGAACAATCACAATCCTGCCCATGCTTCCTCCCATGGGGAAATGGGAGGGGACCCAAGACAATGGCAACACTGCACGTCCAAGCAGGACTACCATGCCCAGTAACAGGTACACCTGCAGCAGCAAGCCAATTAATCTCAGGGCCAGTAGGGGACCCTCACCCCAAGTTAATGGGGATCTCCTTATAGCCCTGAAGTGTGGATCTGACCTCCCAAATGGGGGAAGGAAGTTGATTATCTTACACTGAGGGATGTACATTCTTGCTCCCCGGACAATCCCTGCTGATGAGCTTTCCTTGTGCGATAACCACACAAAAGCCTCTTAGCCTGTAGCGCCATTTATTCGACATTAAAAAAATATGAAGTGGAAACCGTAGTGAGCCCTGAGTAGTTTTGAGCCTGTTCATGTTCATCATCCCGTAACCATGAAAATTAGATTGCTTCCGCAAGCCTACCATTTTCTAAAGGGTTACAGAGAACGTCAGTTGTAAGCTAATGAGTTAAGAAAGGTTGTGCAGCAGGAATAAAAAGGAATTATGAAGGAGGGAGAGAAATACAATAAGCTTTACATGGGAAAATATGATAAAAACATGGATACAGAGATCTATGATGTACAAAGAGTAGGGAACCCCATGAAACAGTCATTCACGTTTGTGTGGTAATTAATATTAGGATCTTTAACAGCCATTAAAGGGAGACGTCATCCATACAAATACGGCAGTTCTATGGCATTACCAAATCAGAGAACCTGGTGTTTTTAGTACCGTAAAGGATGGAATTTTTAAATCTCCATTTTAGGAAGTGGGAAAACAGAGCTGTTGAACGGAAAGTACCCCAGGTCACACAGGGAGAACAGAATTCAGTTATTTTGCCTCCGCCCTGTACTGTAACTTTCTTTTATAAGCAAGATTCCTCCTTTACTTTACACTCACTTTCTCTTTTATCCAGCAGCTCTTCAAAATAGTCGGCCGCAAAGGCTGGTATATCTTCAGGCTGCTTCCTCAAAACTTCTCGGGCTAGTCCTTCTAGCAGATTTGCAAATCCCTGCGGAATGCGGTGATGGGTGTTTGAGAACGGTATAGACATGGTGTCAGAACAGGCTTTCGACGGCACCTGCGGTTCCATTTAAAAAGCACGGGTTAGTTAGTTACTTCTTGCCTGGCTCGCCAGCATTCATAATTCATTGCTATTCGCTCCAATACAATGTAGTGTTCAGAGAGCTAGCAAATGGTATAGTTAGCGTTAGGGAATTCACACCTCCCCCAGTTTATGCCCCTCAATAAAGTGTGAATATCAATGCCCACACAAGCTCTTTATTCCTATCATTATTAAACATAGGCCGTTTATATTTTTACTCTCTTAAAAATAACAATTAGCGGGGGTTAAATTTGTAGAACCCAACGTTATGGCCAGGACTTTAATTACAAGGCAATTCAGAGAATGAAGGAGTTAAGGTTTCAATTCATTGCACATACACATGCTCGATTCTGTTTCCCCTTCTCACAGGCACAATTTGTATTTGCAGTGGGACTGTGGGAGCAAAGCTGACGTTTAACGTCCAATTACCCGATTAGCACAGGCAGGCAGCTGGATGTAGAAGTACTCAGCACTGTATTTAACTGCCCGTGCAAATTCTGTGGGTGCAACTGATACCTGCACATCAAATCCTGCATCTTGGCAGGGGGATAGACTAGATGACCCTATGGCTCTAGAAGGATTCTGAGTGAGGCCACCCTTCCGAAAGTGCACCTAGACTAGCTGGAAGGCAGAAGTGGGTCAGTGCCCGCGCCCACTCCCACTCCCGCTCTGGGGAGAGGGGTTTTAGTTCAGGCAGCTGGATCAGGTCCCCCCAAGCAGGGGGAAGCTGGTTCTGAGCAGCGCATGGAGCCGCTCTTCACAGCTGAGTGCCCCTGGGGTAGCTGCCGGCTGGCACCGGGCCCGGGGCTCCCAGATTTCCAGCCAGTTTCAGGCAGCCGCAGTGGGGCCCTTTTAGCAGTGGCACCGTGGCTGGCACGGGGTCCCAGGGGAGACGTGGAGAAAGGTCCTGCCATGCAGGTGCTGCACCCGGCCCGGAGTGTGTATGTGGGGAGTCCTGGGGTCCCCAGCTGCCCCCCACCCGGCCCAGTGTGTGGGGGAGGGGGATCCCTGGGGTCCCCAGCTGCACCCCCCACCTGACCCAGTGTGTGGGGGAGGGGGATCCCTGGGGTCCCCAGCGGCCCCCCACCTGACCCAGTGTGTGGGGGAGGGGGATCCCTGGGGTCCCCAGCTGCACCCCCCACCCGGCCCAGTGTGTGGGGGAGGGGGATCCCCGGGGTCCCCAGCGGCCCCCCACCTGACCCAGTGTGTGGGGGAGGGGGATCCCTGGGGTCCCCAGCTGCACCCCCCACCTGACCCAGTGTGTGGGGGAGGGGGATCCCTGGGGTCCCCAGCTGCACCCCACCCGGCCCAGTGTGTGGGGGAGGGGGATCCCCGGGGTCCCCAGCTGCCCCCCCCGCCCGGCCCGGTGCGGGGCCCGAGGTCGCTGGAGCCCCACCCCGGCTCGCTGCCGGCCGGGGCCCGGACCGGGCCGGGCTCTTACCCCTCCGCCGCCGCGCTCGGCTGCGGCTTGGACGCTTCTGTTGCCTGGCAACAAGCCCCCGCCCCGTGGCTTGGGCTGGTGCCCGGGAAGGGACAAACGCGAAGCGGTACCCCGGCCCCGCCCATCTCCCTGTAGGCCCCGCCCATCCCCCTGTAGGCCCCGCCCCCGGCGCCAGCTGGGCCCCGGGTGGCCCCTGCCCAGGCCATTGGCACTGGAGAGCCCAGGGCTGCCCCGCTGCAGGGACCCACCGGGGGAGGAGGTTTCCAGCCTCCGTCCTGGAGCCGCCTGCCCGAGGCCAGTTCTGGCGTTGGGCCCACACGGCGTGTGGCGTCCCAGGCCCCGCTCCCTCCCGTGGGCCCCGGCTCGCACCCTACACAGGAGCGTTGGGAAGTGGGCATCTGACCACGGGGCTGAGCCTGACTGTAGCGATAGGGCTGAAGGCCCCATGGGGTGCGCAAAGGCCCCAAATACGGGGGCTGGTGCTGCGGAGAGCCCATGTGGAGGATTTGATGTGTGGCTGCTATTTGTCAAGCTCATTAGTGGCTGGAAAGAGGCAGCTGCTCTGTGCCAAGCCCCTGGCTTTGAGGCACAGGAGATTTCCCCCCTAAACTCCCTTGTACCCATTAGCTTTGGTTCTGTGAGTGGTGTGACCTGTCCCTGTTCATCTGGGGGCTGTGCTAGACACTTCCTCGTCCCCCCCGATTTCCCACTATTGCTGTCACCAGCTTATGTTCACTGGTGTCCAACACCCACCCCGTGATCCTGCTAGCTTTCTCCTCTGGCCTCCTTTTACTCAATGACAGGCAGCTTGTCTCTTTAAAACTCACTCTAGAATTCTGGCCTAGCCATGTGATTTGACTTCTTGGCAGCTGTTCCCTGTTCTCTTGAAGAGGAAATCTGGCTGCTTGTGCTTCTGCTGGCTTCTGCAGAAGGTGAGGGGTTAATCAGCGGAGAGGGCTTCCCTTCCCACGAGTCGTATCATGTGCATGAAAAATGTCTGGCAAGCGAGAGAAGATGAGAAGCAAAACTGATCTTCTAGTGCCAAATCAGAGGGGACCTGCAGCAAGAACTTTCCTTTTCTCTGTCCAGACTTTCCTGCTTCCAGGGAACACCTGAGAGAGGCAAGTTAGTTAGGCTTCTGTGGTTGCAATAACAATCTCACAGAGACATTCCACCCCTTTGGAAGCCTCAGCGATGAGGACTCTCAATCTAAAAAGAAAAAAAAAGTTAGGGTGTAGAGGTCAGATTTGGGGATCCCTCTGGCCCTTCCTTCATCACCATTTTCAGCTTTTGTTTGTTTGGGGTTTGCTTCCCTCATTAAATACAAAATTTTATAGGAGGCAAAATTTCTATAAAAGCCCTTGTCTGTTCCTGTGTATTTTCCCCTACTTCCCATTCTCCCTTCATCTTACGGCACCCTCCTATGTTGCTCCTTCAGTAACTCTTTTTCTTTCAGACTCGTTTTTCTGTAACATGTCCTTTTAAGAGTCTGTTTACTCTGAATTATGCAGGGCTTTGGTGCAGCAAACTGGAAATTCTGGTAGTTTCATTGAAATGAAAAACGAAGGGGGGTTATTGAATTAATTATGAAAGTGACTAATGCCATTAATGCAACTCTTTATGCTATTAAATTCCATTTGTTTTATGTGGTTTCTGCATTTTCAGTTGGCAGTATATGTTGGCCAATAGCCACATCAAGGAAGTAAGGGGGGCGGTACTTGGATGTGGGGCCATCTGGGACTTTGGAACCCTGGGGTGGTAAGGGAGGGGGATTGGGATTGTGGGATAAGTACATTATCCGATGAAGTGAGCTATAACCCACAAAAGCTTATGCTGAAATAAACTGGTTAGTCTCTAAGGTGCTACAAGTATTCCTCGCTTTCTTTACGGATACAGACTAACACGGCTGCTATTCTTGAACCTATCTAGATATTGACATTTTAGATCGTCCTCTAGAATTCTAGAATTAACATTCCATTGAGAGACGAGGCGGTTTACACTTCTCAGAGTCCCAGCTGCAGATTCTGGAAGACAGCGTTGCATTGGCTACATCCACTTCATGTTTTCAAGGTTATCTTCACAATGATGTGACAGCGAGAAACACAGTTATTTTTATATGGAAGTTCAGATTCTAGAAATGGCGGATTCCTTGACAGATGGGCAGAGTGTGACTGTTGTGGTAAATTCAGCAGGAGCCGAATAAACAGGGCCCTGATAATATATGTTGAAACTACTATGACTATTATCACAAGTTGGGCCCAATTCTTTATTAGACTGTGACCGGCGTCATATTTACAGCATTGGTACAATATTGTGATTTCTCCGAGCATTGGAGCAGTGAAGAAAGATATTTTTTTTCCAGTTGTGTGGAATTAACTTTTGATGATTCCAGCAATTAAAGCTCTTCAGTTCCCAACTCATGGACCTATTTATCCTCTTCAAAATCTTGCTCATTTGTTACATGCTCGAAGCAGTGTTTATAATTGACACATGGCTTTTTAACAGAGTAGCACATATAGAATCATAGAATATTAGGGTTGGAAGGGACCTCTGGAGGTATCTAGTCCACCCCGCTGCTCAAAGCAGGACCAATCCCCAACTAAATCATCCCAGCCAGGGCTTTATCAAGCCTGACCTTAAAATCCTCTAAGGAAGGTGATTCTACCACCTCCCTAGGGAACCCATTCCAATGCTTGACCACCCTCCTAGTGAAAAAGTTTTTCCTCATATCCAATCTAAACCTTCCCAACTGCAACTTGAGACCATTACTCCTTGTTCTGTCATCTGGTACCACTGAGAACAGTCTAGATCCATCCTCTTTAGAACCCCCTTTCAGGTAGTTGAAAGCAGCTATCAAATCCCCCCTCAGTCTTCTCTTCTGTAAACTAAACAATCCCAGTTCTCTCAGCCTCTCATAAGTCATGTGCTCCAGGCCCCTAATCATTTTTGTTGCCCTTCTCTGGACTCTTTCCAATTTTTCCACATCCTTCTTGTAGTGTGGGCCCCAAAACTGGACACAGTACTCCAGATGAGGCCTCACCAACGTCGAATAGAGGGGAACAATCACATCCCTCCATCTCCTGGCAATGCCCCTACTTATACAGCCCAAAATGCCATTAGCCTTCTTGGCAACAAGGGCACACTGTTGACTCATATCCAGCTTCTCATCCACTGTAACCCCCAGGTCCTTTTCTGCAGAACTGCTGCCTAGCCATTCGGTCCCTAGTCTGTAGCAGTGCAATAGTACACAATGTTTTTCCTGTTCTTCCTTATCTGTGTTGATATTTGTATCATGCTGATATTTGAGCCTTTTGCAAGGCAGTATATGATATGTATTTATTAGCAGTTTCTGCTGTCAAAAATTGATCATTTTCTGTTCTGTTGTTTGCTTTATTAGAAGGACTTTTGGCTCAAACATGCTGTATTATCTCAGCATCAATACTGTAGGTGTCACAACAAAATCAATAGCTACTGTGTGCTGCCACCTCAAGACTTACTTTAGATAAAGGGAAACAACAAAATAAGAAAGAACAAACGGAAAGTTGTCATGGGAGAGAGTGTTTGTCTCCCCATAACATGCTTCATTAACTCGGTCTCACAAAATGACAGCTATAGACAGAAATTCCCAACAGTTACCTACCTCCCCGTCCATACCCTGTAGGAAAAGGGGTTTGGCATTTCTATGAGGAGTAAAATATTGACAGGATGATATTGACATTTTTGTGGATCCTAGGTGTGACGTTTCGTTTTGCATCCTCTTATGGTGATCACACGGTACTGCAGAAGAAACCAGCCCGTGCAGTGGTATGGGGCTATGGGGAAGCTGGCACTAATGTTACCGTGGCTCTTCCCAAAGACAGGAAAGTAATCATGGAGAAAATGGCACAGGTTGAAGGTAATCATTTAAATCTCAGATTCCTACCACTTTGCACTTCCCAAGGACCACCCCACAGCTTCCAGAGCCCCTCTGCCCCCACTCCCTGCCTCTGATGAGGGCCAGGAAACATCCCCCAAAAGAGCAGCACCTCTCCACTTCCCCAACCAAGTGGCTGTCCTACAACCAAGCTCCCAAGCAGTGGGGAATGTTTCCTCTATGACTTGTTGGCTTTGTGTTTGTTTCTGGCTGACCTTCAGAGAGGATAAGGAGCTGTACTCGTTAGAGGCCTTCCCCAGTCGCTCACATGGTCCAAGGAACTGCAGGAGGCATGTTCTAGTCCCAACTTCCCAAGCGCCGGTTTGCTTTCTGCAATAACTGACAATTGTCTGGAGCGCACAAGATCTGTGGCGGACCTCGTGCGCCTTCTTTTTGGCGTCTCTCCAGGCCTCAGAGCAGAAGGCAGCATAGGGCCTGCAGTTTACAGTTACACTTATGGTCAAATCGTTTTCCCCAAAGTGGCATGTTGTGGAGATTCCCACCATACGGGCCAAAGGTGCCCGGAGAGGAGGCATTTCTGGTATTTCATCTGCCCCCCGATGCCCCTCCACATGGCCGTCTTTTGCAGTCTTGACACCAACTCTAGCATTTCTGGGCTTTCAGACAATTGAATCTCTCTTTACTGAGCGGCCGTCAACAGGGTATTTTAAGTAGGTGCAGGAGTGCAGGTTCTTCGGTGTAGGAATGGCGATAAAAGACAAGATAAATCCCCCTTTTTATCTGTCCAAATGATAACGGAGCTCTGACTTGCGGTCTGTACCTACTTCATACAATGCACCAGCTCAGGGGTGGGCAAATTGCGGCCCACATCCAGCCCCCGGGACCATCCTGCCTGGCCCCTGAGCTCCCGGCTGAGGAGGCTAGCCCCAGGCCCCTCCCCCACTGCGCCCCCTCCTCCGCGGACTCAGCGCACCATGCCGCGCGGCCAGTGCTCTGGCCTGCTGCTCCTAGGCAGTGCTGCAGCAGCGTGGCTGGCTCCGGCAGGGCCTGAGCTCCTCCCGCTTTGAGCGGCGTGGTACAGGGACGGGGCAGCATGTCTAGCACCAGCGGGCCACACAGCTGCCAGACACGCGGCTCGAGCAGCATGGTAAGGGGGCCGGGGGGTTGGATAAGGGGCAGGGAGTCGCGGGGAGCAGTCAATGGACAGGGAGCAGGGGGCGTTTGGATGGGACGGAGGGATGGTCAGAGGACGGGAAATGGGGAGGTTGGATAGGCGTGGGAGTCCTGTCTGTCTGTCAGGGAGTGGGGGCATGCATAGGGATCGGGGCAGTCAGGGAACAAGGAGCAGGGGGGCTTAGATAGGGGGGGAGGTCCCGGGGGGATGGTTGGGGCGGGGATGGGTCTCTGGAGTGGGAGGTCAGGGGACAAGGAGTAGGGGGGTTGGATGGCTTGGGAGGTCTGAGGGGGGCAGTCAGGGGGCGGGAAGTGGGTGGGGGTCAGATAGGAGGCGGAGCCAGGTAGTTTGGGGAGGTCCCGCCTTCCCTACCTGACCCTCCATACAATTTTGCAACCCCACTGTGGCCCTCGGGCCAAGATGTTTGCCTGCCCCTGCCCTAGCTGAAGGCAATATGGAAGGAGAAGAAAGTTAGTTGCCTCCACTCCACACACCCCTTCTGTTTAAAGGAGGCCTGGAAAGCCTTTGGAAGGTGATCAGGTTTTGACTGCTCTTCTGGAGGTCTCATGGGTAGCTGGTGGACTAGCATGGAAAGAGCAGTGGTCAGGGCACTGGCCTAAGGCCCAAAAGACCAGAGTTCAATTCCTAGCTTAGCGGTAATTTCAGTGGGACCTGGGGCAGGTTATTTAATCTCTTTGGGCTCAGTTTAGGGCTGGTGGGTTCTCGTCTCGCACCGTACTGTCCTTCGGAGCAGCCTGCTTCCGCAGAATCCAAACACAAGAACAATACCCGGCATTGACTTTTTAATTATGAAGCATTTTCCCTTTCCCCTGCTTAATTTTGAATACGCCTTCCTCAGCCCTCTGGCGCTCTCGCTTCACAAGTAACGCCACTGAGATCAGTCCTGCTAGAACAAATCAGTTGCATCTCCTTTGGCGTCCATAGTTACACTGGGGTCTAATTGCTATAAAACCAGAATACTGGTTTTATAGCAAGATACTGGCAGCGGGATGATTACCCGGGGTGATTTCGGCCATGATTACATGGGGTGAGTGCAGCACCGCTCCTAGAGCAGTAGCTGGGTATAGGCCGGGGCCGGATTCACCCCATGGGTTTGTTCCATTTCTTCGTTGTCCTCGAAGGTCTTGGCGTCGTTCGGCGGGGGAGCTGTGATTGTCCCATCCCTGCTCAGCAATCTGTCGGCGTCCCTCACTCAGGAAGAGCCAGGCGGGCCCGGCTAGGGGCCAGCGTTTCTTTTAGCCTCTCCTGTGGGTTTCATTTCTAGATAAGGGGGGAGAAGAGAAAGTCACCGGTGAAAGTCTTCGGCGACCCAGGAGAAGCAGGGGCACTGGGCTCCAAGCTGCTGCCCCACGTCCCTCCCGCCCCCAACAGTGGCCCCCAATGGGCGGAGCTTTGGCTCCCTCTGAGCCTGGCAGGCAGCCTGGCTTTTAAGCTGCCAGCTCTCCCCTGAAGCTGGTTCAGCTGTTACTATGGCAGCCGCCCACCCACCTGCAAAATCCAGACAGCCGCAAAATCCCAGCGACCACGAAGCATCCGTGACCTAGAAAGAACCGGTCTGGGTCTTTCACACCTGCGCCAGCCCAAGAGGGGTCCCCTTCTGCCCTGCACTGGCCGGTTGCTCTCTTGTGCTTCAGGGTTGGTCTGGGGTCTTCTAGGTTCATTACGATTGCAAACGAAAAATTGGGGGGGGGAAATATCCCCGCTGCACAGAGCTGGGCGGATCCTGGGGATATTCCCGGGGAGTTTTCTGGGTCTACACTTGCGCCCCCGGCACGTTGGTGTTCCACAAATATCCCAAGCAGCTTTTACCCCCCCAGGAGCAAGTTCCACCATTGGAAGAGTTGTGAGTTCAATCCTTGGGGCAAAAATCTGTGGGATGATTTAATTGGGGGTTGGTCCTGCTTTGAGCAGGGGGTTGGACTAGATGATCTCCTGAGGTCCCTTCCAACCCTGAGATTCTATGAACCCAGTAGGAAGCTCTCCTTCCATGTGACTGGCTACAGGCTAGGTGACCAAGTAAGATCTGACTTCTAGCAGGGGGAATGGAGGCTCTTTGCCAGCACTATGTCCATTTTTCATCAATTTCCCACTGAGGTTTCCATGAATCAGGCCTGCACAACTCGGAAAGCAGCGAGGGCCATATTACTGCAAAAAAACCAGCCCCACCCCCATCCGCTTCCCCCACTTAGCCCCCGCGGGCCGCACAGCGAGCCTCATGTGGTGCAGGCCTGCCCTGATTGATAGACTATCAGGATTGGAAGGGACCCCAGGGAGTCATCTAGTCCAACCCCCTGCTCAAAGCAGGACCAATCCCCAATTAAATCATCCAATAGACTTTTGCCCCATAGCCCTAAACGGCCCCCTCAAGGATTGAACTCACGGTCGTGGGTTTAGCAGGCCAATGCTCAAGCCACTGAGCTCTCCCTCCTTCCATGCTTCGATTCAAACTAACCCAGAAGGAGGGAGGAAGGTTCCATCCGTCTCTTACCCAGGATCTCGCTGCCCGGAGGAGGAGGAGGAGGGTTTCCTTCGGCCTCCGCACTGCAGGCCTGGTGTTTGGGTTTGGACGTCTCCAGGCCGGCGAGGAGGGTCATGAAGTCCACCACGGTGTCGATGGGCTGGGGGCTGGAGGCGGCCTCCCGCAGCGCGCACACCGCGTTCAGCCGGCTGAACGACTTCAGCTGCGAGATATTGGCCCGCAGGAAGAGGAGGAGGACGTTGAGGTCGTTCACGGGGCAGGTCAGCATCTTCCTGCTGAGGAGGTCGAAGGCGGGCAGCATCTCGTAGATGGACAGGAGACGCGTGTCCCACTGAAGGAGCCGCAGCATGTTGTAGAGGATCAGAGGCGCCAGGAGGACGTAGACACCCCCGTTGGAGAGGCTGATCAGCTGGAAGACGGAGAAGAAGACCAGCTTGCAGGGAATCACGTCCGGGACCTGGGGCTCGTCCCGCAGGAGCCCCGTCTTGATGGAGCAGCTGAATTCATCCTGGAGAAAGACGCGGAGGTGGAGGAACCCCAGGTAGAGACAGGTGGCGGCGATGAGCAGCAGCAGCAGCAGGTTCCGGAGCAGGTAGGCGCCCACCAGGGAGTGGGAGCGCTGCTTGCAGGCCAGGTACCGCTCCAGCAGTGGGAACTCAAAGTACCGCTCCCTGCGAGCCCTGGGGGAGAGACAGAGGGGTAGGTGCGGCCCATCCCTCAGCTAGGGTAGAGCAGGTCACTTCACTGATGTCTGCTCCCACCAGCTGAAGACCTGGCCTGTAAATGCCACCTCTAGGGTTGTCCCCCTGACGCCAAGGGCTGGACGGATCAGAACTCTGCCCAGTGCATTAACCAGAATCATTGAACCAGAAGGTTAGATGGACATCTAGTCTAGTCCCCCATGTGACCCTGGCACTGAGCATAAAGCCATGATGGGGGGTGATCAGGAATGGGAAACTTGGGGGTGGGGTGTGAATGAGTCAGTTTGTTTATACCCAGAACATGTTTTGATCAACGTTTTCCTCGTCTGTAGCCAACACATCTTAAGCGATCCTGGTTAATAAAAGGATCCGTTTTTAAACGCTGGGCTTGGGCATGTAATTGAATTTTAATTTCCACCCAAACGGAGCGTGACGCAAATGGCAAGGCAAAAATTAAATCCTCCTCGAGTCGCTAAAGACGGCTGCATTCCCTCTTGTCTAGCGCGATCAAGGTGCCGAAATTAAGAGGCTGAAAAAAACACGTCTGGATCAAACTTAACCTCGGGGTTAGCAAAAAGTGACCTGGGATTTAGGGCAAGGGCTGTTATTTCAATCCACGTGTGAGTGGCAAACCACCAGTGCGCACCAACCTTTCTTGAGGAAAAGAACTCAAAAATCCCAATGCAAAACAGGATTAAAAGCGGGGCTTTTAATTAAGGTTTCCTGCCTGCTGATCTCCATCATGATTTAAATCAACCCCCCCTCCTCCCCCTCTTCCAGGAGATTAAATGCAGAAGAGCTACCTAAAGGATCCTACCCACAAGCCAATCCCCCACCCCCAGGGGAGTTTTGCCTGCCTGCAGGCAGTGAGACCCTAAGGAAACCATAGAGCTGAGCTTTGAAGTACACCCAGCATAGGGTCCTTCATTACAGGAGCCCCCCCCAATACACACAGCCCCACCCACCATGGTATCTGCAGCCCTCTGGCCCTCCACTATCCACAGGATCCATCCGGCGCATGTGGCTTCATTCCCAGCTCCTTCCTAGAGAAGGATCTAGAGTCCTGGCTGAGAAGGGGCCAGGGAGGCAGCGGGAGGGATGGTAGAAATCACATGTGGGGGAAGGGTGGTGGCCATCCGCTGGGGCCTTGCACTGTTACCTCCCCAGGGGTCTGCTGACCCTAGGCCCAGCCCGGAGTGCTCTGTACCCCATTTTCAGGCCCACCTCCAGTGCTGGGGCAACACCGGGCGGAGGGCGGCCCGTGCTGCGGACGGGCTCAGAGTCACCCGCGCCGGACCAGATTGGACCCCAGCCCCACGTGGGGAGGGGGCTTCCAGGCACAGGTCTCCCGGCAGGGGCGTGGGGAGGGCAAATCCTGCAGCCCCTCCCAGACTGCCACAGAGGTAGCAAGTGGGGGGTTGAGTTCTTGGGATCCACCACCCAGCTCCAGTCTGTCACCTTCCCCTCAGGGCCAATGCGTGCTAGAGGAACCCTCTCCAACAGGGTGGGCCTTAGGGCAGCCTCGGTGAGGGAAGGTCGTGGTAGCATGGCCTTGGGGAAGGAACCCCCCTGCCAACGGGTTCGGGAGGCAGAGACCCAGCCTGGACCAGTCTCCAAGGAAATCATAGAATATGAGGGTTGGAAGGGACCTCAGGAGACCATCTAGTCCAACCCCCTGCTCAAAGCAGGACCAATCCCCAACAAAATCATCCAACAGATTTTTGCCCCATATCCCTAAATAGCCCCCTCAGGGATTGAACTCACAACCCTGGGTTTAGCAGGCCAATGCTCAAACCACTGAGCTCTCCCTCCGCCCTGGCCCACTGCAGAGCTCTCTTGTCCCCGGTCTAAAGGGCTCCCTCAGACCGTCTGGCAAGATGGCGGCTGTGGCCTGCGCCCGCTGGGAGCGGGACCCAACGGGCCAGTCCTCCAGGCGCGGACTCACTTCTCAAACTCCTCCCAGAAGAGCCGGGCGTCGGCGCTGGCCTGGCGGACCTTCACCATGTGCTGCACCAGGCGGATGGAGCGGTTGTAGGACTTGTCCAGCTCGTCGATGACGAAGAGCAGGTCGCTGTTGAGCGCGGGGGCGGCCGTGTAGCGCCACAGCAGGGAGGGCAGGTACATGGCCACAGCGACGAGCAGCAGGGAGTAGGGGAAGGCCTGGGCAAAGGACAACGCAAGGGCTGAGAGCGCGGCGACTAGACCAGGAGCACGAAGGACGAGCCGGGCAGCCAGGCCGGGCCGTTCAGGGCGGCGCGTTCCACTCCCGAGGCCAAAACGGTCAAAAGTCTGCGCACGAGGTTGTAAAATTCTGCAAAATTCTGCGCGTTTTTGTCAGGTAAATGTGGCGGCTCCAGCGTGGCCTTGGGGGCTGCACACAGGTGGGAGATGACCCTGCAGCCCCTCCTGGGACACGGACTCAACGGTGAGGCTGCCCCCAACCCTGCCCCGGCAACACCCCAGGGTCCTGCCCCTCCGTGCCGGGTGCACCCGGTGTGGGCAGGCAGGCCCAGCAAGGCAGGATCCACGTGTGAAGGAGCTTAATGTGGGAGGATCGAGGTGGGGGTTGAGGGGGTTCTGGGTGGGGCAATCGGGGTGCAGGCGGCTCAGTGGGGGATCCGGGTGCCGGGATCTGGACCTCGCGCTAAGAGTCGCTGCCTTGTGACACCCAGGCCAGGTCACTGCCCTGGAACCCGCACGGGGCTTGGCAGTTTCAGCGGGTGCAGAACGGAGCCGCCCTGCCGGTGGGCAGAGCTGGCCGCCAGGAGCACCCTATAGCGGAGCCGTAACTACACTGACCCCCTCGGGAGCCATTTGGCCTTGACCCCACAAGCCGCAGGTGGCTGGAACCTGCCTGTCAGGTACAAATCATCCATGATGGAGATCAGCAGGGATTCCTGCTTTGGGGCAAATTGGTCCAGCAGAGCCCCTTAGGCTTTGGTTGAGGGGGGGCAGGGAGCACTTTCTCCTGATGAGTTGTGTCCTTCCCCTGGGTCCCTTGCCCACCGGAATGCCAGTGGCCCTGGAGAAGCGGCAGCAGGCGCTGCAGCCCCCCCGAAATGCAGAGCTCCCCCCACCCATCAGCCCCGCTACCTTGAGAGTCCAGAGGGACTTGGCTGTAGCGTCTCCAGCCGCATCAAATTCATAGTGGATCAAGGAGTCCCAGCAAGACGTATCGACGTATGCGGACTGCTTCCCCGTGAAGTTGGCGGGCGAGAAACAGCTGATCTGGGTCCCTGGAACAGAGCCGGGGGGGGGGGGGGTTACAGCCAGGGGGCGGAGCTGCTGGACCCACAGCCGGGGATGCCACCCGCCACCGTCCCCACTAAATGCGGAACCTGTCCTGGCTGCACTAGGACTAGAGCCCCCGGGGTATCCCCTCCCTCCCTGTCTCCCCAGCTGCCCACGTAACACAGTCGGCTGGGCCGCGACGCACCTTGCCCTGGCCCGGAAAGGTGAGAGAGTCCCTGTGGCAAAGGCTCCTGCCAGCCAGGAGCAGCCTCCCTGGCAAAGCCAGGCCTGGCAGGAAGGTCTGGCTCCGGCCGGCACGGAGAATCGAGCAGGACGCTACCAGCGGTTCAGCACTGCCGTCCTGCCTGCTGCCACACCGATGGCCCCCTACGCCTGTTCAGTTGCGAGACACTCTGGGGACTTACCCCACAAACCATTGGCCCCTGCAGGGGTGGTCTGGTGAGCTCCTATGGCCCACTGGCTGAGGGATCCCGCTCCCTCCTCGCCCCCCAGGACTCCACTAACTCTTCTGACTCCAGGGGTCACGTCACACCCTGTGCTCAGACCGAGCCGCAAGCTTGCGGATGCAGCAGGAATGCAGCTAGCCGACAGCCCTGCAGCCCCCAGCTCCATCCCTGCTCCGGGCCGGTTAGTTTTGGAAGGGGCTGGAGGAACCGGCAGCCGAGGGGCTGGGGCGGCGGGACTCCCAGCTATGCGCCTAAGACAGCAGCCCCAGCCGATGGGCTCCAGGTGGGTCGCTAGCGGAGATGCCTGCTCGGCCAAACCCCAGGCAGGTCACCAAGCTAGACTTGGCTGCTGGTAAACTCAAGTGCAATTGTCGGCTCCGGCCAGGCCAGCTAGGGTGCATTTAGCTGCCGTCTCGCCCAGAGCATGATTAGGTTTGGACGGGGCTATCCAGGAACCGACTTTGCTAATGAAGGCATTTGAGACGATCCTGTCCCTGAAGACAACGAGGTTATTTCTGGAACCGTGTTCCGGTACTTTACATCCACGCCGAGTTAGCGGCTAACTTCACAGCTCTACCACCGTGAATAGCCTACGGAACAGTAGCGAGCCCGCCAACTAGACCATTTCAGTGTCCACGCAGGAGACTAAGAACCTGGTGGCATCCCAATCTAGGTTTATAATCAAGGAACAAGCCAGCAAAAACACATCTCTTTTATTCTCTCAGGCTCCACCCCAACCTCCTGAACATTAAGTCCCAGAACAAATTTCGGAGGCAGGATGGAAATTACATCCACAAACCTCACACTCTCCGGTCAGACACACACAAAGAGCCCCACAAACACAAGTGTCCTCCGCTCCCATGACTAGAGACCAAAGCTTTCCTGGCAGCAATGTTAAATCACTGGCAACACAGGACCTTAGATTCACAGATTTTAAGGTCAGAAGGGATCTCTCCTGAATAACACAGGCTTGTCATCCCTGTATTGAGCCCTATGACTTGTGTTTGGCTAAAGCATCTTCCAGAAAGCAATCCAGTCTTGATGTGTTAGAACATCATCACCCATAAAAGAAGCTAATGATATTTTACTACTGGCTCCATGAGACCTCCATCAGATGTCTCCCAAATTGAAGTCTCTCATAAGACCACAACTTTTCTGTCCACATATTATAATAAGGTTGATCCAGGAGTTGCTCCCCGGTCCAGCCAACCTTGTATTCCTTCCGAGCCATAACTTGTAGACGTTACTGAAAAATCATCCTGATAGTTAATTACATAGTACTATGCATTTGGGAATACAGTAAAACCTCCATTTAACGGACTAATTCGGGCGAGGGGGTGTCCGTTAAATCAAAAAGTCCGTTATTTAATAATAATAAAAAAATGAGCTGTCGGAGCAGCAGCCCGCCTGCCACAGGGTCGGGGCGACAGCTCCACAGCCCACCTGCTGCCTGGACCCGGGCGGGAGCCGGCAACCAGCTCTCCCGCTGCTGTGACCCGGGCGGCAGCCGGGAGCCGGCAGCCAGCCCACCAGAAATGGATCAGGAATGCATCAGACTTGCTCAGAAATTTTGTCCGTTGCATCCGAAGTCCGTTAAATCGAGGTCCGTTAAATCGAGGGTTTACTGTATTTCTTCATCATCCCAGCTACGCAGTGGCTGGATTCTGTCATGAGGTGAGGAGTTCTCATAAACGTCACTCCAGCAGGTCTAATTGCTGATGATATTCTTAATATTCAGGGAAATGTCTAACCCTGTTTTGAAACCTGCTAAGCTTGTTCTCTAACATCATGTGGAGGGGAGTTCCACAGGTTAAACACACATTGTGTACATCAGCATCTCCCTTTTGGTTTTACTAGATGCTCTTTCTCTTCCAGGCGCAGTGACTGAACCAACAAAGGGGACTTAAGAAAGATTGTGACATTGCCCCGTTATCAACCCCCCTGCCATCCTCCCCACTCCCACACCCCTCTCTCTCAGCAAGAACACAGGGCATATAGTACTGGGATGAACAGAAAGAGTTAGAAAGCAAGGAAGCCAGACCAAAAGCCTCTAGAGACAGAAGCAGATCATCCTCCAAGTCTATGTTTAGGTTGAGGTTAAGATGCATCCAACTGTGTTATCAATGAAACTTTGTGTAATAGGATCCCAGGCCAAGTCCTGTAAACTGGGGAAAGAAGAGCCAATTCAAGCGCTGTCGGCATCCCAGTGCTGGCTGGGCTGGCTCCCCAAGGGGCTGCAGGGAGTTCACCCATAACGCAGGCGACCAGCCAGGGAGGTGTGGTGCCAACCACATCAGCACAAGAATTAGGAACCCCAAGGAAAGGGCAGCAGCCGGGTTTTTTGTCAGATCTGTGGCAAGTTGTGTCTAAGGTTAGATGCTGGCCCCACCACCAGCAGCTGCAGAACCCTACTTAGATCAGAAGCTCTTTGGGGCTTTCTGTTCCCTTTGTACAGTGCCTTGCACCATGGGGCCATGGGCCATGACTGGGACCCCAGGGCACTACTGCAACACAGATGATAAAACCCCACAAACTCTCCAGGGGAGCACCGGAACATAGGAACTGCCAGCCTGGATCAAACCAAGATCCATCTAGCCCAGCGGTGTCCCATAAAAATTCAATGCTAGCCACACTTGTGGTTTTGAATCTTTCTTATTAGCCACATTATTAAAAACCCACATTCACTAGTCCGGATTCAATAGCCTATTAGCCACATGTGGCTAGTGGCGAACGTATTGGACACCGCTGATCTAGCCTAATGGCCTGGCTCGGACAGCGACCAGAATCAGATGTTTCGGAGGGAAGAACCTTGCAGTGGCAGCTGTGGGACAGTCAACACCCCATTAAGGTCCCACCCTAACCCCTAGTAGGTAGAAGCTGGAGCAAGTACTGAACGAGCGCAAGGTCTTATCGTCCTTCTGAAACTCTTCCCCACCCTCAGATCTCTTGACCAGTTCCCCATAAACACCCCCCTCCCCCCCCCACTGATTTAGTTGGGGTTAGTCCTGCTTTGAGCAGGGGGTTGGACTAGATACCTCCTGAGGTCCCTTCCCACCCTGATAGTCTATGATTCTGACTCCTTCAACCTTCCAGTGATGAACCAGCAGAACCAGAGCCAGGGGAAGCCAATGGGGTCCGTGCTGCATACCCTGCTCCTGCCCTAAATCTTTTGACCCTTAATGCTGATAACACACCGCCCTGCAGCTTACCTGTGGAAAACTCCCGCGCGAACGCCAGGGACACCAGAAACAGGGGCAGGCCCACGGTGACAAACTTCACGATGCGGTCGCTCGGTAGCTCCAGGCGAAGGCCTTTGGCTCGGGCGCCGTTCGGATCCGGGAGCAAAGCATCAGAGAGCATGTACTCGGCGGCCGTGTGCGCGATAGACATGACTCCGGGAAGCGGAGAAGATGCGGCCGCTGCTGTTGTTCACCGTTCGATCCCGGCCGAGCGGTAGCTAGCAGGGCACGGGGACTTGTGGGCTTGAAAGCTGTATTTGCTCAGCGTTATGTACTGGACCGTGGTAAAGGACAGCCCAAGCAGTGCACCGTGGGCGCTGCTAATTACAAGGGAAGCCTTTTCTCTAGGAAAGCTACAAATAGCCTTCCCTCAAAGAGAGCAGCCAGTCGGGGCAGGAGGGCCGCACTGATTGCCGGCGTGCCTCACCCAGCCACAGGCAACCCCACCAAAGGCCGCGGCCTTGTGGTTTTACAACCCTCTCTCATAAACGGATCTATTTCTAGCAGCGATTTGAAGGGGTGTGGGGGGCTATTTTCACATCCAGTAATGAGCGGGAGGGTTGGCAGGGAGGCACCGGCCCAGCCCCGGCTCCCGGGCCCGGGGGTCGCAGGCACGTGTCAGCTGTAATCACCTCGCAGGGAGTGCCAGAGGTTAACGCGCCCCAGCCCTGCGGGCAGCCATTAGTGGCACGATACAGTGAGGCCTTTCTAGGCCTGCCCCTGCCCCAGGCACTGCAGGGCTCCAAGGTGAGCATGGTAGGCCTTTGGCCAGGCCAAGCCCCAGATGCACCTGCCAGAGGGAAGGGACGAGGAGACACGGCTGAGCACGAGAGCGGACGGAGAGGGGCAGGTAAGCAAACCTTACTAGGGATCTGTAGGTCTAGGGTGTAGGGCAGATTTTCAAAGGTATCGAGGTACCTCACGCTCACAGATTCTGGACCTTGGTGCCGGCCGACACCCCTCCAGGTCCACCATCTTCTGGAGAGCCAGTAGTCTTTGGCCTGCCCTAGAGGTCCCAATGGGGTCTCTACCACACCCTTTCCTCCTGCTTATTGCATGGGCAGTTGTCCTCTTTCAGGGACAACAGTCGCGTTAGGAATCCCACTGCCCGCTCCCACTGCTCCGGAGGCCCAGGACCGACCCAAACTGGTGCAGCGCTCTTCCTAGTTAAACTCAGGGGCAGGTCCCTCCCTCCCTCCCCCACCCTCATCTTGGGAAGATCCCCACCCCCAATTTATACCCCTTTATACATTGACCTGCTTGCTCACCATTTTGCCCCTACCCCCTGGCCAAACCATGCTGGGCCTCCCCCGTGTAGGCTTGTCGGAGGCACTTCTGAGGGTCCAAGGCTCCCGGGCTTGTGCCACTCTAGCCCCTAGCTCTGTCTGCAGCAGCTTCTTGCCCAGCCATCCTCATCCCTCCCCATCTAGAACCTGGGCCAGGTCCAGACCTTCTCCTGGATCTCCTGAGGGGTCCATACCACCTTTTCAGGCCAGACTAACCCTGGAAGGGGGGGGGGGATCCTAGCCTGCAGAAGGCCCAAGAGACTATGAGCTGTCTGTCCATCATGTCTTTGCCAGGGTTCCTCACTGAATTGGCAGGGGCAGGACCCCGTTAAAGCCCCTGTGGACTGAAGCTTTAGCCCCCTGGACAAGTTCTTAACCGTGGACAAGTGTAAAAATGGAGGAGGATGGGGGCGGTGAGTGCGGCACTCTCCCCCCAGCCCTGAGCCACATGGGACCCACCTGAACATCCCCTTAGATTCCAGCCCCGTGGACAATCCCAGATCAAACCCCATCCCGCAAAACCAGAGACCTTCAACCCCTAGTGCACCAGCACTTAACCTCTCTCCTCACCAAGGGCCTGGGCTTTGCCCTCTGTCCTCACGGTCAGCAAACCTGGGCCCCGCTGGGTCAAAGGAGTGTGTGTGGACCGGGGAGACAGGATAAACCGTAGAGAGAAGAGCCCCCACTTGACCTCTACAGAGGAAAGCTAATGAACTCTCCCATCTGGTCCACAGGCTGACATTGGCTCAGTCATCCGATGGTCTGTACTGTAGCCAGGGCTCGGGGGTGCAGGGGAGGATTCACCGATTCTGAGAGGTCATAGTCTGACTGTATAACACCCGACACACGAGTGTTAACCCCTTTCTACAGCGAGCAAACACTAGAGCACACACAGACAGGGCAGGGCTGTGGGGGGGCTGGCTGGCACAAGCGGAGCTCCGCTGAGGGGGCTTCCTGTTGATCTAGCACGGGGGTTCTCACACGTTTGTAGTGGTGACCCCTTTCGCACAGCAAGCCTCTGAGTGTGACCTCCCTTTTTAACACGATTATAAATGCTGGAGGTGAAGCAGTGGAGGTGGACAGCTCGCGACCCCCCCAGCTCATAAACCTGTGACCCCCTGAGGGGTCCCAACCCTCAGTTTGAGACCCCCTGATCTAGCGTTTGGCAGTATCCCTTCAACCAAGATCCAAGACCTGGGTCTCGCAACAGCACCCAGGGTTCCTGCTGGCCCGCTTGGGAAAACCTGCTTCTCCGGGGTTGGAGGCAAGCCACAGAGCTGAGGGAATCCCAGGGGGAACGCAAGTTACATTCCTGTGGGTGCTGTGGGCAGAGGGGAGGGAAGGCCCCAAAACAAAACCGCAGGCAGTCTGGGCAGTCCCTTGGCCAAGGCAAAGCCAGGGCTGTACTTACACTGTGTGGTTTACAAATGAACACGTTACAAACGCCTGGGGCGGTGAAGAGCTGGGAGTCCAGACAGGGACCTGTCCCACGGCCAAGTGTCTTGAGGAGGAGAGGAGGGGAGAGGCTGAGAGACTTGTGACTCCACCTCTCACGAAATCAGCTCCAAAATCTGGTGACTTTCCTGACCCCAGCAGTGTGCATGCCCAGCTGGGGCCAAGGAGGGAGGGTAGAGCTGCCCCAGAGCCCCCTTCCACACCCCTCGACCACCAGGGACACCAAGGGCACCCCTGGCCCGGCAGGATCCCTTCAACGTGCACGGAGCTTGGGGAAACCCACCTCATTTGTGAGGCAGGATTCCAGCCTCACTTCCCTCATCTCCCTGGGTCACACCCCCAACCTGCCAATACCTCTAGCCCAGAGCCTTAGAGGGGAAGCGGAGGCCCAACAGCTCAGCCCCGCCATCAGACAATCACCCCCGGGCAGGGTTTTGCAGCACAGAGAACTGGGTCATTCTGGTGCCTCTTGCTGGTAGCTGGGGCTTCCCGCCGCTGAGATGTCCACATGGCAGACAACCTGGCTTCCTCCCAGATTCTACACCTCCTAAGAGAGCGTTCCCGCGTAGAATGAGATCAGGCTATTTATTGTTTAGAGATGTTCACGGCTCGGGTTTGGATACCCTGCTCTGCCAAACCACCACCGGCTCTCCATTGAATCCAGTCCCATTGCTGCACAGAACCAGGCCTCGGACCGGAGTCAGAACCTCCCACAAGCGACTGCACGGACCACGATCCGTCAAGCAGGTCGACGCTCAGCCGTGGTTTTCCCGGAGCGGCTGACATCACGGAAGTCATCACCCCATTCTCCCAGCCCTGCCCGGCGGCTCGGACCGGAGTCAGACGTCGGCAGGACAATGGCAGCTCCGCCCTCCTCTCACTTCTCTAGCGACTCGGGAATCTCCAGCTTCAGCCGCTTTAAAGCGTCTGTGAAGAAGCGGGGCGGGCGGCAGACCAGGTGCAGCGGCTTGTCTCCGCCGGTCCCCAGGGGCAGGGTGAGCTGGCGGGCGTGCAGGTGGAGGGGGAGGTGCCGCACCTTGGCCTGGTCCAACCCCAGTCTCTTCAGAGCGTTCTCGGGAAGCTTCTGCTCCAAGGAGAGAGAGAGAGAGAGGGCGCGAGCGGGTGAGATGGGGGAAGAGCTCAAAACCGGCACCCCACCTGCAGACGCAAGGCAATGCCCCAGCCCCTACTGCCGGGGAGGGCCGAGAGAACAAGGCCTCTGTGGGTGCAGCAAGCTGCAGGAGCATTAGAAACACCCACAGCCAGACACCAACACAGCGTACCAGGCACCTGCCTGGGGGAGGGAGCATCACAGGCGCTTTCAGGGTTACCGTGAGAGCACTGGGCTTAAAACTTAAGCTGCTATCCAGACGCTATTGGAAAGGAAACAGGAGGTGGGATCTGCTTTAGGAGGAAGACTGCTCCCTCCTATCTCACCTAGGGTGAGGTGCTGCAGGATCTGAATGGTGTAGAGAACCCACAGGACCTGCCTGCATCGTAACATTCCCCTCCACCTCTTCTTGCCTGGGGAAAAGACGCCTTGGGATCTTCAAGCTCCCAAAGCGAGAGATGCCCCGGGAGCTGGGTGTTGCAAAGGTGACCCCCTCCCCTCCCCACTCCCGAGATGGTGGGACTTGCTGCAGTTCCCCACCTCTTCCCTGGGGAGAGAGGACTGGGGATCTTTGTAGTGGTGGAGGTGATGCCCCACAAGGAGATGCCCCAGGATCTGTCTCGTTGTGGGAAGGGAACCCATCATCTCAGGGGCAGGGAGAAACCCCAGCACAGGCCATGAGGACACCCCCTGAGTTTCCAGCTAACAGCATTGAGGGCCTGGCTCATGGATTCTCCTCTGTGAAGAACAGGCCTCCCCTGCCCGAAAGGGGTGCTGAAGAGCCCACCAAACTGCTCTGAACTCCCTGGAGAAGTGGATGAGTCAGGAAGGGCTGCCAGAGAAAGGTTAGCAACAGGCCTCACACCGGGCAGTGGAGCTTCCCCAGGGCGTGGGGTGCAGAGGGGGGGGGGGGTTCGGGGGGGGGTGGGAGGACACAGGCCCCATAAAACTCTGCCACTGTTTCCCTTCCAAGGGCCAGCGGCTCCCACTCCCTCCCCACATCGCCGCTTACCTGGGGCGCCAGCTTGCTCCAGTGTGCGTATTTGTGGTCTCCGAGGACCGGACACCCCAATCCATAGGCCAGGTGGACCCGGAGTTGGTGCTTCACTCCTGAGCATGCAACGGGAGAGAGAAGAACCAGGCGTTACAACACAGCCTGGTGCCACCTGCCTGGGCACGTGCCCGGCTGCTTGCCCGGACTGACGGCCAAGGGGAAAGTGGGCCTGGGTTGGAGACTGCAGCCTGCCATTAGCCCCAGCAGCCAGAGAGACCTGGATGCAAACAAGCACCTCCACGGACTACTGGAGCAAATTATTTGGTCCCTACCGCATCAGCAACGCTCCTGACTGGCTGAATTGCAATCTTATCCAAAAGCCAGACTCAGTGCAAAGTCCTGAACTCCCAGAGACCCGCCGGCTCCGCCTGAACTATTTCCCATCAGGCTCGGGTCATGACAGAGACCTCTCCAGAGGCGGCACAGAAAGCACATCAGGGGCTCTGGTCGCTAGTGTATCCTAACGACCTGGGGTCCAAACGAGTCTCACCCGTGATCGGCTGGAGCTCCAGAAGGGAACAAGAGGGAGAGCTAGCCAGGACGCGGTACCGGGTCACAGCAACGTGGGCATCTCGGTTCCGTCGCACTTTCACCAGCTTCCCATTCTCGGGAGCCACGCGGTAGTTCGGTGCCAGCGTCATCTGAAGCCCGCGGAAAGAAGCCAGGGTCACGAGAAATAAACCTTGAGCGACGCAAGGCCAGGGTAACCGTGCTGACGGCCTGGCGAGAGATTCTCAGCTCTAGGCCCTGGTTGGGAGTACCGGGGCCGGGCTGGGGGGCGGCTCACTCACCTTGTAGTGCGACTGGTGGCTCCGCACTTCCTTCTCCACAATGGGAATATCCACCAGCCCCTCCGAGGGGACTGGGAGCCCCACGCTGATTGTCCTGGGAAGAGAACACACAGATCAACAGGGGCCCCCTCCCCGGCTCTCTGCACACAGCAGTCAGCCCTCGATAGGGCAGGGAGAGGTCATTCTCCTGTATTCCATTAGCAATACGGCAAAGGTTTTGACCCTGCAACGGCGTGACAATCACGATCAGTCCTTCCAAAAAGCTAGCTCCAAGTCCCCAGAAAGAGCGAACGAGGCTTTGGGGTGCCAGCAGGGAGGTCTGAGTACCAGATTCGGAGCCCTGAGGGGCGCCCCCATTGCGCTTTCCCAGGCTCTGAGCCCCAGATTCACAGCTGGCCGTACGGCGTTAAATACCCTTCCCACTTCACCCTTCTAACTGTGCACAGGAGGGGAGAGGACACCCGGCCCACCTAGGGAGCAGGAGACGGAAGATCGCTCTCCAGGCTGGAGCACAGCAAGCAGCATTAGGCTACCAGGCCTAGCAGCTACCTGCTGATCACCCGATTCCCACGCTGGGCACAACCAATCCAGAGCAGCTGGCGCGTCTATCACTCCCAGGGGAGAGCATAGAAGCATGCGGCTCACAGGGGGCCTTTCCCCTCCAGGTTCAAACACAGCCCATGTGGGTAGCGCGCACGCTGTGAGGGCTGTTTGCGGCAGATGCGCATGAGCTGGCGAGTATCCAGCTTCTTCGCAGCGGACAGATGCACCACGGCTGGTGCGAATTCCACCCCCACGTTGTGTCTATGGAAAGTACCAAGGGCTGACTGGACCGGCCTGCTCCCCGCTCTCCTGAGAAGGGATCCTTTCAGGCACTCTAGGAGATCTGCACTGCTGCTGCCCATTCCAAGGCCTCAATCGGCCCTGTCAGGACGGAGCCCCGTTCACCTTTAAGAGGGTAGATGCCCCTCTTGCTCCAAACCACATAGGAGCCTGTGTGCCCGCTCCCCGCAAACTCCGCGTACCAGTATTTCTTCTCCACCTGGCGCGTCTTGAAGAGACACTGGATCCGATGGGCTGTGTCCTTGTCCCGCGCTAACACCATCACGCCCGTCGTCTCCTTGTCCAGCCGGTGACACAGGTGCAGGGGCTCAGCTTTCATGCCATCCAGCATCTTGGCCAAAATCGGCAGCACGTCGGTGATGCAAGTCTGGATCCCGGGGCCGCCTGGGCGGTTGGAAGAGAAACGAGACCAAAGCAGCACATTAGTGGCCGAGCACCCGAGAGAACCCCCCTCAGAAGCTGTTTCCCCCCCCGAGTGCAGAGTCAGCAAGGATAGGCTCTATCAGGGCCCCAGGGAAAGAGATTGATATCCCAAAAGGTTCCTTTTGGAGATTCAATAGCCACAAAGACTGGCACATATTCCCGGGGAGGAGCACTGGCCTGCTAAACCCAGGGTTGCGAGTTCAATCCTTGAGGGGGCCATTTAGGGAAAAATCTGCTGGAGGATTTAATTGGGGATTGGTCCTGCTTTGAGCAGGGGGTTGGACTAAATCTCCTGAGGTCCCTTCCAGCCCTGATATTCTATGAACCTCCAGAACTTTAACCCTCGGGGCCAGGCACTCGGGAGTCCCAGAGGAACTCTGGATTTACTCCAGGTGCCCACTGGAAGTAGAGCGATGCCAGGCAAGTTCACCCGCTGACTGGCTCCTCTGCCGCCCATCAGAAGAGTTTCATGAGCACTTTCCAAGTTAGACAGCAAGTTCTTTGGGGCAGGGATTGTGCTTATCTGCGGGTACGGCACCTCCTACCATGGTCCTGGTTAGGGTCCTTCAGGCACTACTACAACCAAACAACAAACTTCCACTTTCCCATTTGCTGTATTGCCCATATAAGTGTATGTCCTGCTAGGAGGGGCTGGAGCAGCCAAGCGCTCTTTAATGCCAGGTTTCCTGCATCATTACCCATAGCACAGCCTGCTGGGAGAGGCTGAACTGTCTGACAATCAGCATCGTGGGTGAAACATTCTCCTTTCCTCAAACAGAGATGTGACCCTAAAAAAGATACATGCGGCTCTCTCCTTGGGACCAGCTGTAGGAAGAAAACCCCCACGGTAATCAGGGAAGCTAGAGAGACACAATACCCTATTGGTTCACTTTACCCCATTTCCCTAGTCCCCCGTGCAGCTCCCGGAGGAAGCCGTCTGGGGTAGAGCTCCACGTCGGGTCTCTGTTCATGGCATTGTTTAATACAACATGAACCCGGACACTACTAGTCAAGAAAAGCCACCTTCCGCGGTCGGTGAAGCTGCTCTCACAGCAATTAGAATTGATTGACACACGCTCCTAGCATTAGCCTAGGCACTGCCTAGTCCCTCTCTCACCGTGCACAGGGAGGCCGTAGGGTTTGTCAATCACGACGAGCTCCTCGTTCTGGTACAGGATCCCCCGCTTCAGTGCCTTGGCCAACACGTTGGGGTGAACCCGCTGCAGCTGCTTGCTGAGCCGGGTCAGTTCTCGGACCCGCCTCAATACTGGGTTTTTAGGCTCCTGTGAAGAGAGAAAACGCGGTAAGTGGAGACAGGCTGGCCTCAGGGGAAGCAACAGGGATTTAGGAGACCAGCGAGCAATTCCTGACTCTGCCACAAACTTCCTGAGAGACGCTGGGTAACGTCTCTGCCTCTCCTCACAATGGTATTTTGAGGTAACAAAGTCCTGTGGCACCTTAAAGACTAACTATAAAGTTTTGAAGCATGAGCTTTCGTGGGCTAATACCCACTTCGTCGGATGCAAGCAGTATTTTGAGGCTCTCTCCAAACTGTTACTAACGTGACCTGGCCGCAGACACTGCCCAATGCTCCAATCACAGCAGCCCTCCCACTGGAATCTCACCTGGCTGGGCAAGATTTATCCCCAAATGATTCAACTCCAGAGCACCCCCAATGCCGCGCCACTATAGGTAGGTTTCCTCACCCACTGGATGCAGGCCTAGGAGCTTTGATGTCAGGCTGACGTTTGACCCCTGCTGACACCATCCAGGAAGCGTGGTCAAGATTTCAAAGTAAGAGTTTGAGCAAACGAAGGACTATAAAAAAAATGGTACTCGCTGATTCTGAAGAAGGGCACGGATTAATTCTAACGTGTTAGGTAAATGCAAAGGGTCAGATGAAAAGCTTTGCCTGGCTCAGAGACCAGCGTGGGGTCCAAGTTGCGAGAACAAACCCCTCAGAATGAGAACTGAGATCACATCCAGGCTTCGCCTGAACCAGGGTTTAAAGGTGTTTTGTTAGAGAGGGTTACCGGTGTAGACAGGGAGTGTAAACTTTAACTCATATAAAGCTAGGCTAACCGCTAGGTTTTAACTTGGCCCATTCAGTGCACCTTAGAGTCTACACTGCCTTAGTCTACACTAGTGTCTCCGTTAGATCATGTCAACTACATCTTGTACCACCACACCTTCGCGGTCTAGACTATGCACTGCCTGTCTGACTGAAGCTAGGTCAACACTACAAACGTCAGTATAATTACGTTGCCCAGGGTGTGAAAATCCCCCCCCCCCCCAGCGATGTAGTTAAACCAACCTAGCCCAGGACCAGCCAGCACTATGGCAATGGGAGGGCTTCTTCTGTCAACAGAGCTCCCAGCTCTCACAGAGGGGGATTCACTCGGCATAGCGGCATCTTCACGAACACGCTACAGCAGCGCCGCAGACAAGCCCTGAGCTCGCAGGCAAGGGGGGGGGGGGGGGAGGGAAGGGGGTTGGGGTGCCAGGCTGGGGGGGGGGGGAGGGAGGGAAGGGGGTTGGGGTGCCAGGCTGGGGGGGGGGGGAGGGAGGGAAGGGGGTTGGGGTGCCAGGCTGGGGGGGGGGGGAGGGAGGGAAGGGGGTTGGGGTGCCAGGCTGGGGGGGGGGGGAGGGAGGAAGGGGGTTGGGGTGCCAGGCTGGGGGGGGGGGGAGGGAGGGAAGGGGGTTGGGGTGCCAGGCTGGGGGGGGGGGGAGGGAGGGAAGGGGGTTGGGGTGCCAGGCTGGGGGGGGGGGAGGGAGGGAAGGGGGTTGGGGTGCCAGGCTGGGGGGGGGGGGGGAGGGAGGGAAGGGGGTTGGGGTGCCAGGCTGGGGGGGGGGGGAGGGAGGGAAGGGGGTTGGGGTGCCAGGCTGGGGGGGGGGGAGGGAGGGAAGGGGGTTGGGGTGCCAGGCTGGGGGGGGGGAGGGAGGGAAGGGGGTTGGGGTGCCAGGCTGGGGGGGGGGGGAGGGAGGGAAGGGGGTTGGGGTGCCAGGCTGGGGGGGGGGGGAGGGAGGGAAGGGGGTTGGGGTGCCAGGCTGGGGGGGGGGGGAGGGAGGGAAGGGGGTTGGGGTGCCAGGCTGGGGGGGGGGGGGAGGGAGGGAAGGGGGTTGGGGTGCCAGGCTGGGGGGGGGGGAGGGAGGGAAGGGGGTTGGGGTGCCAGGCTGGGGGGGGGGAGGGAGGGAAGGAAGGGGGTTGGGGTGCCAGGCTGGGGGGGGGGGGAGGGAGGGAAGGGGGTTGGGGTGCCAGGCTGGGGGGGGGGGAGGGAGGGAAGGGGGTTGGGGTGCCAGGCTGGGGGGGGGAGGGAGGGAGGGAAGGGGGTTGGGGTGCCAGGCTGGGGGGGGGAGGGAGGGAGGGAAGGGGGTTGGGGTGCCAGGCTGGGGGGGGGAGGGAGGGAGGGAAGGGGGTTGGGGTGCCAGGCTGGGGGGGGGAGGGAGGGAGGGAAGGGGGTTGGGGTGCCAGGCTGGGGGGGGAGGGAGGGAGGGAAGGGGGTTGGGGTGCCAGGCTGGGGGGGGAGGGAGGGAGGGAAGGGGGTTGGGGTGCCAGGCTGGGGGGGGAGGGAGGGAGGGAAGGGGGTTGGGGTGCCAGGCTGGGGGGGAGGGAGGGAGGGAAGGGGGTTGGGGTGCCAGGCTGGGGGGGGAGGGAGGGAGGGAAGGGGGTTGGGGTGCCAGGCTGGGGGGGGAGGGAGGGAGGGAAGGGGGTTGGGGTGCCAGGCTGGGGGGGGAGGGAGGGAGGGAAGGGGGTTGGGGTGCCAGGCTGGGGGGGGGGGAGGGAGGGAAGGGGGTTCGGGTGCCAGGCTGGGGGGGGGGGAGGGAGGGAAGGGGGTTCGGGTGCCAGGCTGGGGGGGGGGGGAGGGAGGGAGGGAAGGGGGTTGGGGTGCCAGGCTGGGGGGGGGAGGGAGGGAGGGAAGGGGGTTGGGGGTGCCAGGCTGGGAGGGGGGAGGGAGGGAGGGAAGGGGGTTGGGGTGCCAGGCTGGGGGGGGGGGAGGGAGGGAGGGAAGGGGGTTGGGGTGCCAGGCTGGGGGGGAGGGAGGGAGGGAAGGGGGTTGGGGTGCCAGGCTGGGGGGGGAGGGAGGGAGGGAAGGGGGTTGGGGTGCCAGGCTGGGGGGGGAGGGAGGGAGGGAAGGGGGTTGGGGTGCCAGGCTGGGGGGGGAGGGAGGGAGGGAAGGGGGTTGGGGTGCCAGGCTGGGGGGGGAGGGAGGGAGGGAAGGGGGTTGGGGTGCCACCTGGGGGGGGGGAGGGAGGGAAGGGGGTTCGGGTGCCAGGCTGGGGGGGGGGGGAGGGAGGGAGGGAAGGGGGTTGGGGTGCCAGGCTGGGGGGGGGAGGGAGGGAGGGAAGGGGGTTGGGGTGCCAGGCTGGGAGGGGGGAGGGAGGGAGGGAAGGGGGTTGGGGTGCCAGGCTGGGGGGGGGGGGAGGGAGGGAGGGAAGGGGGTTGGGGAGCCAGGCTGGGGGGGGGGAGGGAGGGAAGGGGGTTGGGGTGCCAGGCTGGGGGGGGGGGGAGGGAGGGAAGGGGGTTGGGGAGCCAGGCTGGGGGGGGGGGAGGGAGGGAAGGGGGTTGGGGTGCCAGGCTGGGGGGGGGGAGGGAAGGGGGTTGGGGTGCCAGGCTGGGGGGGGGGAGGGAGGGAAGGGGGTTGGGGTGCCAGGCTGGGGGGGGGGGGAGGGAGGGAAGGGGGTTGGGGTGCAGGCTGGGGGGGGAGGGAGGGAAGGGGGTTGGGGTGCCAGGCTGGGGGGGGGGGGAGGGAGGGAAGGGGGTTGGGGTGCCAGGCTGGGGGGGGGGAGGGAGGGAAGGGGGTTGGGGTGCCAGGCTGGGGGGGGGGGGAGGGAGGGAAGGGGGTTGGGGTGCCAGGCTGGGGGGGGGGAGGGAGGGAAGGGGGTTGGGGTGCCACCTGGGGGGGGGAGGGAGGGAAGGGGGTTGGGGTGCCAGGCTGGGGGGGAGGGAGGGAGGGAAGGGGGTTCGGGTGCCAGGCTGGGGGGGGGGAGGGAGGGAGGGAAGGGGGTTGGGGTGCCAGGCTGGGGGGGGGGAGGGAGGGAGGGAAGGGGGTTGGGGTGCCAGGCTGGGAGGGGGGAGGGAGGGAGGGAAGGGGGTTGGGGTGCCAGGCTGGGGGGGGGGAGGGAGGGAAGGGGGTTGGGGTGCCAGGCTGGGGGGGGGGGGGAGGGAAGAGGCTCCACCCACCTGCCGCTCTTGCCCGCATTCCCTCCCCCCCCGGGCTCCCATTGGCCAGAGTTGGGGCTCGGGCCGGACGGCGCGCACAAGGCGCTCAGCCCAAGACCCTCGCGGAGCCTGCCGGGAGTTGTAGTCAGAGACTAGCGCCCCCCGGCACCGCAGTGCACGCCGGGAGCTGTAGTCCCCCGTACACCGCAGTGCACGCCGGGAACACTCGCCTCCTGTTTCTCTTCCTGTTCCTCGCGCTTCCGGGCCCGCAGCTTCTCCGCCAGCTGCTCCGCTCTCAGCGCGCCGGCCGCCCCCTGGCTGGCGGCGAAAGCCCGGAGGCCCTGACACCGGGCGGGCGCAGGGGCCCAGAGGCGCAGCCCGACGCGCCCCAACGCCTCCATCTTTCCGGAGTTAGCAGAAGGAGGAGGGGCCGGAGGAGCCTCTAAGTACCCCGCCTAAGGCGCCCAATCAGGTGGGCACGGGCAGGGAGCATGACCAATGGGATTGTTCGATGGGCGGATTACAGAGAACTCACCCAATGGGTAGCGACAAGGCGAGGGGGATACCGATAGCCCCCAATCAGATGGCGATGCCGTGCGGTAGAGGCGGGGCCGCCAGCTCGGCACCCAATGGGAGGAGAAAGGCCGGGGGGGGTGGAGTTTCATGGCTAAGCGCCCAATGAACGCGAAGCATGCGGCGGCGGTAGGCGGACTTGAACAGAGGACGGTCCAATAAGAACGGCGGATTTGGCGGCCGCGGGGGGAAGTCCCGCCCCGCGATTTAAACGGCCGCGGAGACAGCCGTTGGGAGTGAGCAGGGGCAGGTAACGGCCGTTGCGCGAGGACGGTTGCTGGAGTTGCTCGGGCACGGGACAGGTACGGGGGGGGCGCCCAGGGGCCGGATCCGGCCCGCGTCTTCCATTTGTCCGGCCTCTAGCTGAGCAGGCATGTGGAGCTGCTGCCAGTGGAGCAAAGGGGGGGGGGCAGCAGCTCCCCCAGGAGCAAGGGGAGGATTTTGCATATATTTGCATATATTGAATTGTTTTCAGTCGCTTTGGCCCACGAAGCCCCTTCAAAAATCTAATCTGGCCCTTGGCTCAAAGTTTGGAGACCCCTCAGGAAGATGAGTTATACCGAGCTAGAGCCACTTGTCCCCATCAATCCAGGGCAATTTTTTTTAGAGGGGTGTGAATGGAGCCAACTGTGTGTCGTCTTCCTCCCATTTATTTATATTGAAAAGTGTCTGGCGCACGCTTCGGGTGCATAAGCTATTTTTTAGCTCACTTTATGCATTGACTTTACGGAAATAAACCACCCAAAAGGGTGGATTTGGGGTCGAATGTGCACTGTTCTCGTTGATGGACTTGCTGAATGTGTCGTTTCAGATTCAACGACTGCAGCATCCTCCAGCTTTCAAATATTTAATTATACTTTCCTGTATACCTGACATTTCAATCCTTAAAATGGTTCAAGTGCTGTAATTGAATCTAGCAAGCTGTTGCCCTATAACTATAGGAGTTATGAAACTTAGCTTTTCAACAAGCCAGCATAGTGCTGGAGTCGTTTTAAGGCATATTCACGTTACTGGTCCACAACTGGACTAATGTAAAGAAGTCCAACACAAAGAAATCAAGTCTCTCTCTATACTAAGATGTTGGTACTCCTAGGGCAGGACTGAGCTAGTTGAAGAAAAAGCCATAGTTCAAATGAACGTAGTCCTAGTGACGGCAGTTTCTGAGTGTGTAAGAAAGAAAGCAGTTGCTGCAAGACTGCTTAGAGAACTGGCGCCTAAATTCCTTTAAAGACCAGCTTTAGGACCTGTGGTAGATACCTTTCCCCAATACCAGGTATTCTACTTTTCATTAGTTATTTGTGTGGCTTGCTCCTCTGGGCAGAACTTTCTGTAGTGTCACATCCATTTCCTTCCAGGGCATCTCATCTAAAAATTGTAGCTTAGTTACAATGTCATGAAGATGCTTGTTTCCTTCATAGGGGAAAAAATAAAGCATTTGGAACAACTAGTAAAA
Source organism: Sternotherus odoratus (assembly GCA_032164245.1). Classification (NCBI taxonomy): domain Eukaryota; kingdom Metazoa; phylum Chordata; order Testudines; family Kinosternidae; genus Sternotherus; species Sternotherus odoratus. The sequence goes on along the minus strand of JAVMKO010000019.1, from coordinate 12,777,454 downwards.
TTAATTCGATTGCTAAATTAGTCTCTCGTTTAAAACTGAAAAGTGTTTAATGATCTGATTCAGAAATTAAGACATTGCCACATCCGGACATGACCATTTTACTATTGCCTTTCAATTCTTGTACTGCAGTACACTCCTTTCCAAAATAATTCCTCCAGCCTTCTCTGTCTGTCCATCCCACACAATATTTAATTGGGACAAGTGATTCATCTGAAATAGTCTCCTATTGTTTACAGAAAAAGCTGATTTCTGACATGATTCTTTTAGTTAACTTTTGTTCAAACTTCCTTGCTTCCTAGTTTCATGCTGACACTTCTAAGGTGCCTAGAGGTAGCCTCCATGACCAGCACTGTTACCCAAAGCATTTACACTTAGTAGCCTCTAAGTATCTCACCTTCCTCAAATAAATGAAGCCTGCAGGAATGAAGGGGAAGAAACCGACAAAATTCATGGGTTCCTCCAAAGCACTTATGCATCCTGCCATACTTCCCATACTTTCGGGTACTACCCTCCAGAATGCAATGTGGATGGCAAACAGGAGCCTGGTAGCAGTTCAAGTTCACTTTACCCAGGGAGCCAGTTGAAAAGGGTGCTACCTGGTTCTCTCTGCGACTCTTCCACGTGCAAAGTGCTTAAGCAGAAAGTGCAGCATGAAAGGGCTGAAGAAACAGGAATGAAAGGAAATAATGGTAGTTCTCACGCTAGTGCCCTGCACACTTACAGTGTAGTCTGGCAGTAAACTAGCAGTTTACCCCCTTAGAGTAGGGGTTTTCACTTTCCTAGTCTGGATCACACTAATACAGTCTCAACCACTTGTCCTCAATTATGGGGGGCAGTGCCTTTTCCATTCAATCACATGATATTCCTGTGGCAAATACAGCAATTGCTTGCATGGAAAAGTATCATTAGCTACTTTTAATGCATTATAGCAGCTGATAAAAAGGAGGCAAAACAAGTACCATATGCCCAGCATGTTTCATGGACCTGTTTGAGAACCTCTGCACTATCTTATCATACAATAGTTATTTCAACAGCCCCCTGGAAATTAATATTTAAAAAAAGTAGGTGCAGCATTGCACCTTTAAAAAGGATTCCTCTCCTCTGTGCCCTTCCTTCCACCTCCAAATCCTAGGGACCAGTTCCACCCCATCACTGAAAGATGGTCCCATTTCCATGATCACGTGACAAAGTCTCATTTAGAGCTCTTGGACTCTGTGTCCACACAGACTCGCTTGGCCCCTTGTCCGGGAGCCTCGCTCTCTTTCTCTGCAGTGTCACTGTGTCCTCTCTTTGTTTCTAGGTGCTCTTTCTCTGCTCCAGTCTCTTTCTCCTGGCAGCGTGGCAGCTCAATACGTCCCCTGCGCACAAAGTGATTGATCCGGGACTCCAGGCCTTCGCACTTGGGTCGAGCCAGCAAAGGTTTGTAAGTGCGGGCCTTCAGCCCCTCGATGAAACTGCTGATCTGGTTATGGACGGGGGGCTTCACCTCTCTCCAGGGGACCATTCTGTTCTTCTCTGGGCCTGTAACATACACAAAAGTCAGATACTAGAATATCTCAAGCAACCCAGGCTACTCATTTCAGGGATTAACCTTTATCCCTGCGTGACTTCGATTTGCTAGGCACACTCACAGAGCAATTTTCCTACCTGTCCCTGTGGGTATGACAGCAGAGTCTAGCCCCTGTAACATGTTATACAACATGTGACTTTTGACTGCATGATTGGCCCAGAGTTGCTGGAGGTGAGTAACATTAAACTCCTGAACTTCTCGGTCGTAGATCCACTGGATGTTTTCAAACTCGCAGTCATACAGAACCAGAGGAAATTCCACTGCCATGCTGCAGAGAGGAAAAGGAGGAGACATTATCTAACCGTGCACAGGCAGCAGGAAGTTAAAACAAAAAGCAATGACTTGGGGAAAACCTAGAACACAAGACTGCAGATCCAATATGATGGCACTGATTTCAGTGGAAAAGATGACTAGCTCACGGCTATCTTGTATAAGAGCTGTCAAGTCAGCAGCTCATTGAACCTCTGAGCATTGGCCTGCTAAACCCAGGGGTGCGAGTTTAATCCTTGAGGGGGCCATTTAGGGATATGGGGCAAAAATAGGGATTGGTCCTGCTTTGAGCAGGGACGTTGGACTAGATCTCCTGAGGTCCCTTCCAATTCTGTGAGTAATGCTTACATTTTTACTAGGTCCTAAGGAATAAGACCCATCAAGAATTTAATGTTCCTTGTCTGAAGAACCAAAGCTTAAACACTGAGGCAACAAGAAAAGTAGTTTCTCAAAAGCATGTTTAAGATGTGTAAGTAACCACTGGAAGTACTGTTCTCTATATCACGCTAGGCCTGACCGTGACAGGCTGCTTGGATGCTGACAGGGAGAGTGGTAGGGGCACTTATGGTGCTAGATTCAGAAACAGGGATTAAGATGCATAAATCTGAGGTGAAATTCTGAGGATTCGTCTGGTAATTCTTGCCTGTACTGTGGTTTTCGAGGGTTCTTCTCTACATCCAACAGCTCATCAATAATCTCTGGATTCTCCATCCTCTGTCCAATTAGCAAGAGGATTGCCATCATGCAACGGACTTGATGATAGAGGAATGCCTGGCCCGTGACTTCAAACTGGTACAGTTGGAAAGGGTCCGGTAGCCCCGTTTCCCCTCCTCTATCCACCAGCTTCACTTGTGCTGTGAGAATAGTCCTTTGGAAGTTTGTCACGCCATTGGCTACATCCATCTTGCATAAGTTCCGGAAGTCATGAGTCCCCACATATTTTTGTGCTGCAATATGCATGAGGGCCACGTCTAAATCTGCACGAGGGAAAAAAATACCGATAGGTCCTCTTGAGGCAGCTGAATCTAGCGCTGAAGCTGGGTTCTACAGGGGCCCAGGCCAACACACGTATGTCAGGAGGGAGCACGCGATTTAGGATATGGGTGTAGCGGATTTCGTTGGCAGGACTATTGGTTTCATCTTCCAAGCCACGCTCATGACCATTCACATTCTTTCCCTCTGAAAGGTTGGAGCGAAGATCCAGGGAAATCACCTGTAGGATGGGGAAAAGGGGATTACACTCTGACTCCCTCAAGACAGGCAAAACCAGCTTCCAGTTACACTCAGGTTTAAAATAAACAAATTCAAGACCTCTGGAAGAGATGCTCATCTTCTGGTTTGCTTTCATAACTAGACCTAGCAGTAGTCCCTATTCAAGTGTTTAGTAGCGGCTCCTGGAGGTGTGCAACAGTTTGCTGCACTGTTATTGATTTGGTGATAGCCTAACAGCCCTCAAAGTCCTAGTAATCCATGGAACATTATAGGTATCTGGGAATACTTTCAACCTTGAGCTGGAGGAGAAACTCACAGATGGCAACTTAGTTCAGTTCCATGGCTAACTCTCCTTAACCTCAATAAGGGTGCCAATTTGTTGTATTTTTTTAGACACTTGTCCAGTAGGCACCACCATCACATCAACTCATTGGTAGATCCTGGCTAGTCTATGTGCAAACAAACTGCTTTTGGCCCCTTATCAAGAAGGTTTGGGTTCAAACCCCTGACAGAAGTGGGGCTTTTACCCATTGACGTGATAGTATCCTGTGTTGACCGAAGTGTACAGTGGGACTGAAGCGCTGCCTAAACAGAGCTGTACTGTTAACGATATACCAATATTGTTAAAGTGGTACAGTCGGTCCAGCACTGATGTAATCATATTGGTATAAAGGTGCTTATCTTCTCTAGTAGAATAACTATACTGGTAAAACTGCTTCCACACTAGAGGTTATGCTGGGTTAACTAAATAGTTAAACAACCCCATACTCCTAACCATAGTAGTTAACCAGTACAAAAGCAGTATGTATACAAGACCTAAGTAAACTGGAGGCCATTCTGATTAGTTTTAAGAGGCTTGTGTTTTTTTTTAAAAAGGAATAAGAATTTAACCAAGTCAAGAGCATGTCTCTGACTCTTTGGAACACTTGGTGCAGTTGTAATTTTGCTTAGAATAATGCTAAGTTTCACGCTAATGGCTTGTCTATATAGGGAAATAGCCAAGAATAATTATTTTACCATTTCTGCCTGCGTGGCCATTCTTACTCCACAATAAGAGTGCTTTTGTGCTGAGAGTCCATGTGACAAGTTAGTACAGAAGAGCACTGCACTTTGAAATCCCATCCTCACTTATTTCACAATAGCTTCACCATGTAGACAAGCCCTAAGTGTCTACCATCATTCATGTCCATTGTGAATTGTTGACTCAATGCATTGTTGAGTATTAGAAATGCTGCTTACTATGTTCATTTTCAGATCAGAGGGAAAAACTCATCTTATTAAAGACTGGGACAATGTTTTTATCCTCCATGCTAGACACTGGGTTTTATCAAAGCCTGTTGAATTATCCTAGAGGACTGTACATCTCCACCTAGGTTTCCCAGGATAATTAAGGCAGAATCTCTCATATCTGCAAGAGCTGGGAGCATTTACAGCCTCTGATACTGACCTGTC